>OY978505.1:2461770-3851730 GCA_963854855.1 Nasturtium officinale
AAAATTGTCGTATGTTTATTGCTAGCAAGTTACAATAAGTTTTTAGTTTACAATAAGCTATTTATTGCTAGCAAGTTTACAATAAGTTTCTTAAATATTTTAAATTTTTAATTGTAATAACTTTGGTTAAGAATTATTTAAAGCCTAAAATATCATCATTCAAATTTATACTGAAATCAAGATTTTCTTATCATTTCGTATATTTTAGTGAAAAATCCCATGTTAATCTTACTGTTATTTGTTTCCAAAAATTTTAAAACCAAAGTTTAAGGATCAACTATTCACGGAACCAATGACTAATTATTATCAAAATTTAAATGAGGAGATTTGAAATATAACCATTCAGCCTCATGATGAATCAACCACTAAAATAGTATAAGTTCTTTAGAATTTCTTAATTTTTAACTGCGAATATTTTTTTTACCATGCATGCAACTAAAACATTTAGACCATAATTATACAGTACATTCAGTAATTCCAACTAGGTAGAATGATACATAATTTATGGTCTTCCGAAATCTCAAAACTTGGCATCGAGCGTGAACTTAGCCACAATATGAAATGAGACAGATGTAGGCAGTTATAGTGTCAATCTCTCGATTTCTCTCTAAGTTAGAAACTAAATAATGAAATTAGTAAATAATTCTTAGGAAAATGTAAGCTATAACACACTAAATAATACGTCGGTAAATAAAACCTAAGTTTTTTATGTCAGTCTTAAATTTTTATTATATTCTGAATTTCTGATTTCAAAACCATTTTCAAGATGACATCAGGCAAAATTTTGACATTCCTAGTCGTCATACATATAATTTATTTATTTATATATATCAATCACATTGGCAACAGCAAACGCAATCGCATTCTCTCGCTCTCAAGACTTTGGAAGGTGAGCAAAGAAAGAAACGTCTACAAATAGATATATTGAATGGGAAGCTTAGGGTTTTTGAAGAGAAAAGGAATTGGGTTTGTTTTTGGGATTCTCAAAAAAAAAACAAATACTCAAAAACTTTTTTCTTTTGTTTTGTTTTCTTATAAAGGAGAGATAGAAAGAGAAAGAGAGAGAGAGTTTCCGAAAGCTGAATTGAGTTGGGTGAAGCAATTCTCAGGTCTGTCTGTCATGTCTTTACTTCTTCTCTTAAAGGAAAACACTTCTTGATCTCATCAAGTTCCCATCTTTGTACACTTCTCTTCATTCAAAAACTCTACATTTATATATCTCTATATATGCAGATTCCAAGCTTGTAATAATCATTCTTTTTATCGTCATGGGACTTTTTTGTTTGTTTTGCTTTCTTATTCAAACAAATAATTATCATAGTTTTCCTTCATTCCCAAGAAAAAAGGGAAAAAAAAATAGAGAGAATGAAGGATCATAAGGGTTTAAATTTTTTTGGTCGATGATCAGATTAAAAATTAGGTTTATCTTTATTTAAGTTTCTTACATGTAGATCTCTGGTAGATTCTCTTTCCTTTATTGTCAGCTAAAGTGAAGCGTTATGGTATGAAAATCTTCTAAATCTGCTGTATTTCTTCACCTTCTTCTTGAAACAAAGCATAGTTTTTGTCTCTCTCTTTTATTTCTGTGTAATAATGTTTTTTATTTCTGTACTAACTTCAGTTTCATGTGCATCAGTGCCTTCTTCTTCCTCTTCAATATCGATTTGTTTTCTCTCTCCATATTTTTTTCTTGGTAAAATTCTTAGATTTTTTTCCGTGAAACAAACTAGAAAAGTGTTTTCGTATATACATCAGATCAGACTAAAGTCTAAAGATCAATGGTTTTGTAAAACATATGTGTAATTAAGTATGTATAGATCCTTCCAGATCTAAACCAAATTATGTATATGTTGTTTTCCATTTGACCCCGTGAAGCCTTTCAGATGTTTTATTGAAGAGAGAGAGATAGTACAAGATATGGGTCAAATTAAATTGTATCTGTATACCAAAAAAACATGTAATACTTTCTCTTTTTTTTCTTTTTCTTTTCCAAATTTTGAAGAGAAGTTTTAGTCATATAGATTATACATATAGAAACGTATTTAAGAAAATTTATGTGTAATATACTAATATATATATATATATGATCATCTTGCATAATAATGCTCTTTATATATGTACTTATATATGTATGTATAAATGAAAGAATTGAATAAATTCGTAACTCTAGTTTCAGCTACATCAGATCCAATTGATTCTTGTCTGTCCTTGAGGTCAATCAACACCATCCTTAATTTATTTTCCAAGAAAATTTTGATCGATGCAAAAAGAAAACTCTTTTTATTTTTTTACAACGAAGGTTGAGTTGGTAAGTATTAATTAAGTATATTAATTCAAGCCCTAGCTAGCTTTAGGGTTTTGTTTACCTTCACCCGTTTTTAATTAGCTACAAATAATGAACATTTTTTCTCGTATATATTTTTTTATTTCTTTTTTCATTATATCAATCATTTGTGTGTTTTATTCAAACTTGGTATATTCAACTAATCAATTATGTCCAAATTGAGCAATTCTAAGTGTCGTTTAATATTTAAAATGAAGGATGGGAAGAGGAAAGATAGAGATAAAGAGAATAGAGAACTCAACAAATCGTCAAGTAACGTTTTGCAAGAGAAGAAATGGACTTCTGAAGAAAGCATATGAGCTTTCAATCCTTTGTGATGCAGAAGTTGCCCTCATCGTCTTCTCGACTCGTGGCCGTCTCTATGAGTATGCCAACAACAAGTAAGACATCTCTTCCTATATATATATAAATCTCTAAGTGAAAATCTAAGTTGTGAGAAATGTTAAAAAGAAAAGTCTGATGGTTTGAAATATATATTATTACGTAGTTAATTACAAGCATAATTAAGAGCTTCAATTAGATAGATTGGAGCTGTATAAGCATTGTTTGTATCAAATTCGGTTGAAAACCCAGAAATCGATATTCACGACTACTCTTAATTAATAAATACAAAAAGTATAAGCTTCTTGTTAAATAAGCATAAATGATGTAAATTTTACAGGACTTGTATACTTTGTATGTGTAGATATATGAGGCTAATTCTATAAAACATGAAAAATTTCTGGGTTTACAATAAGTTTTGAACCAAGCTGTTGAGTAAAATAAAACTATACCAGTTACAATACCATGTAAGAAAATGTACTTGAATTTTTAGTTTCAGTCTCATTATATCTACTTTCAAACAGAGTGTATATATATAGTAAAAAAATATACAAAAGTCCAAAAGTACTATATACATTCTATTTACATATATACCATATGTAGTTTTTGAGAAAATCTTAAAAGAGAGACAAAGTACAATATAATGGATTGGATTTAAGTATCAAACTCATGCTAGCTAGCTTGCAGTTACAGTTGGTCACAAGTCTTTTTATTTATTTTATTTCTATGTCAAAGTTGTTCTTGGAACTTAAAACAATTTCTGCAGCCAGAGATGTGTTGTTTGTTGTACTCTTCTTTCCTCTTTCATCTTAAGTATATCAGATCTATTTCTTCATGTCTTTTCCTTCCTTTTTTAGCTTTTAAATCTTACATCTCCTATTTCCTTTTCTGATCGTAAAGCCATTTCAATTTTCAACTAGTATATACTCAGAACATTGGGTTTTTTCTTTTCTTTACATGACATAGTCTCTATTCCAATTTCTGTTCTTCAATTAAACCCAATTGAATTTAAAAAAAAAAAAACTTATACTATTGATCTACATTTGTCAGAGTTTACATGTACTTATGATTTATTTGTTTCTATATATTGTTCGTTTGTCAATGATATATGCAATATATAGATGATCCGGTTACTTAATTCCCAATGCTAAATTCAATCATTTTGAACCAATTTAAATATTTGTACGGATGAAAACATTTTGAACCTATCCGTTTGAAACTCCATATGAAAAAATTTCACTAAGGACCATTCAAAACGATTGTGCCTTTGTATTTACGTTTGCTTTTCCGTTTACATTTTCATACCATAATATCATAACCATTATATATAATAACGCAAAAGGTATAATATAACTTTGCATAATTAGTCTATATTCGTTCAAGAAAGTTACAAACTGAATCAAATGGTTATATGTAACAGCATAAGATCAACCATTGAGAGGTACAAGAAAGCTTCTTCTGATAGCACCAATACCAGCACTGTCCAAGAAATCAATGCCGCGGTTTAACTTTATCTCCATATATATCTCTACTTATTGACATCATATGCATATATTTTCTTATTGTGATGGTGCTTAAATAACAGTACTATCAACAAGAATCTGCCAAGCTGAGACAACAGATCCAAACAATTCAAAATTCCAACAGGTTTTTTATATGAACTATATATTATCAGCTTTCCCGCCATATTTATATGTATTGATTGTAACACATTTTTAATAACTTTGTAGGAATCTAATGGGAGACTCATTGAGTTCCTTAAGTGTCAAGGAATTAAAACAAGTTGAGAACCGCCTTGAGAAAGCCATCTCTAGGATCAGGTCCAAGAAGGTATAGCTACATATATAATACTATAAGAATCTTATTTCATAAGCATTTTTGTTTTTATCAGTTTCTTGAATCTATGTATATGCATATCCTAAATCTGCTTTGTGTTCTTGTGAGAAACAGCATGAGTTGCTTCTAGCTGAAATCGAAAACGCACAAAAAAGGGTAAGTAAATCCTAAAAGAGTTGCTGTAAATCTATGAGCTAAACTTTGTTCTGAAACTTCAAAAGTGTTAATCTTTGAATATATTGCAGGAGATTGAACTTGAAAATGAGAATATGTATCTACGAACTAAGGTAAAGAAAACAGCGTAAATGTGTTTGTTAATTCTATAAACATCTCAATCAATATGTTTTTAATAGGTTTCAGAAGTGGAGAGGTTTCAACAACACCATCATCAAATGGTTAGTGGTTCAGAGATCAACGCTATCGAAGCTTTAACCTCACGCAATTACTTTGCTCATAGCATTATGACTGCTGGTTCTGGTTCTGGAGCTGGAAATGGTGGTTCGTACTCCGATTCCGACAAAAAAATACTTCATCTTGGATGATCTCTTTGGCGAAAAAAAGAGCTTCAGTAATAGCTTATATAAAACTCTTGCATCTGATGATCTCTGCTCAGATATATCTCTACATCAAATATGTTTGGTATTTATAATAATTCAAGCTACAATGAAGGTATTGATCCTTCAAGACTAATTGGAAATTATGTTATGTAATGATGAAGACATGCTCTTGGTTTGTAGTGTTTCATAATCCTATCTGTTTATGGTATCTGAATTAGTGATTTATATAACTAAAGAACATAACATATATTATTTACAATGAAGGTATTGATCCTTTCAAGACTCTGTTTTTACTTTTTTTCATATCATACATAGTACAATAAAACCTCTATAAAAAGATACGTAAACACTGGGACATGAATAGAGATCTAACGGAAACAACTAAATCAACATAGTACAATAAAATCTCTATAAACTAATAATAGTAGGACTAAAATATTTTATAATAATTTACTAATTTATTGTGACTATTAGTTTATAGAGTTAATATTTGGGTCAAACTATTAATCCAGTACTAGAAAAAATTATTGATTTATTAAGATATAAGTTTAGAGTATTAAATTATAGAGGTTTTGTATAATGATATAATTTTCATATACAATTTAATTACATATAAACCATACCTTATATTTTACTCCATCAAGCATTTCTTTATATGATTTGTCTACTTCTTTCTTCAGCTGTGTTATCTCTTCTTTCGAAGACCAATCCTTCATTTCTTCAATCTGCTTCTGCTTTTCCTCGGTCGTTTTCTGATTCTCCTAAGAAATGTGAAATCTTGTTTTCAATCAATCTTTTCACCTTTAGTTCATGTGATAAGTCAACCATACAAGATTTTCCGTTGTTCTTTCTTGAGAGTTGCTCAACGAGTTCAAGAAGATCTTTAACTAGTTTTTCTTTCTTTATTTTAGAGATATTACGTTTATTATCAAACAACACTTTACGGTCATCACATTCTTTGAAAATTTCCTATACAGAAAGAAAACATTTTAAGTTATAAAAGATGTAACCATGTAACAAATGCTTAATTTCATACAACATTAACCGCATAAACCAACCTCAAACTCAGGACAAAGATTTGATATAGTAAGCTCACCAGGGTAATATTCTACCAATACCGAATGGTAATATTCACCATTTTTTCCTTCTTCTTCATCTTCTCTTCTTAAGTGTTTACCAAAGTGGATAAAACTTAGGTACCTTTCTCATTTTTTTCAAACAACACCAACTAAATACCATGTGCCTTTTAGTAAATGGAATATTGCGAAAAAGAATAACCAGGAACTCGAATTTAACAAAATTGACAACAATTATATAGTAGATTTGTATTTTGAAGCATTTTAATTGGGGATTTCATGTCAAAGACGTAATATTAATTTGTTATCTCATACTATAATCTATTTACTCTTCTGATATTTATTATTTCTGTCATTTAGTTAATGTTATTTACATCTTGACTTTGTTTTTCATTTTTATTTTTTTCTCACAGTTCATATTTTTTCTAGTGCAACATTCTAAACTAGTTACGGATTTCCAATGTTAACATAATAATACAATAAGTGACGAAAACATGCTAGTTGTATCAGTCAATCTCAGAATAATATTATATGGAAGATGACTAGTGGTCTCGGTAATATATATAAAAGAACGAGCATTTTCTTAATAAACAAAACACCATTTTTGAATCGGTTACGTAATGAGCTCAACATTCAGAATGGTCACATAGTAAGTGTGTTTTACAAGATTTTCCATGGGGAATCGTAGATGATTTGATCATATATTCCAACACGTACTCGAATACCTTTCATAAGGATAGTTTAGAAGGTTGCACTAGAAGACACACACATTTATAGATTGAAGGATAGAAGTAGAAGAACATTCATCAAATTGTAATTTGAAAGAATTAATTACTTCTAAGTGAGTGGCAAAAGAAGATCAATTATATATCGTCATCGTGAAGGAAGTTTATCATCTCGAAAATAGTGTTGAAGAGTATTGAATGACAATTCTCTTCCTATGCCGTCTTTCTTCATTGGTCTAATGGTTCAAAGCTATTCCTTGGTCACGTTGAAGGCTCCTTGTTTTGAGTTGAAGTACAATCACTTTCGTATACTTCCCTTATTGACTTGCTTATATTGTTGTTCTTTTGTAATATTTTATCATATTGTAACTCTTCCCCCTGCACAAGTTCTAAATAGAATGCCCTTTATTAAGAAACACAAATGAACTTATTAGCCAAAATCCAAAACCAAATAACAAATTTATAGCGGATAAATGAAATAATCTTGATACCAAAAAGTCTTAAACCAAATCTTTACAAATCTTATGAAGTTTAGAAATAAATCTCACCAAATCACCAATCATTTTCTTAGTAAACGGAAATGTTTTTTACAAATCTACCAAATATCCTAAAATTTTAATCAAATCCACCCCAAATCTTCAATCCAATACATCTTCTAGTAGATTTTAATTAAAAGAAAAGAAGAATTTAAACTTCTCTTGATAAATAAAGAAAAAAATATTAATTGTATTTGGAGTCAGACAAATACATGTCCCAGTTTATATGACAGAACAGAGTAATGAGAACAAAAGAATCGAAAGCCAAAATAGACAAAACAAATAACAGACTTTGGCTTGTTTTGTCTTAAATCTGAATCGTCCTTATATGTAATTAATGTACGTTTTGTTTCTTCATCCACTCTTCTTCGTTCTCTTTCTAAGTTCTAACCCCCAAGTCAAGATCTTTTCTTTTCATTTTTCCATTGCCATTTTCTTGAATTTTCCCATCCAATATCAACTTCAGAGATTTTGTGAATAATGGGTAACAAAGTAAACTGCATGACGAAGAAAGATATTATCATAAGTGAAACAGATGGATCGAGAAGCAAGAGATTAAATCGTTCTCAGAGGAAACTACTTGCTGATGAAGAGACATTGCATCGTCGAGCTTTGTCTATGGCTATTCATCAAACTGAACTTTCTCAGAGATTTGATGGATCTATGTCTAGACGGGTCGGGTCTACTAGCTCTAGAAGATGCACTCTGTCTGACACATTTTCAAATAACAAGCAGGTCCATGTTTTTCTCAATAATAATTATAAAGTTCGAATTTGTAGATTAGGTCTTTGTTTTTTATAATGATTAGAAGATTTCTTGATAGCAAAATGAGTTCTGCTTTTTGAGACATGATGGGAATGATTCTTTCATTTAAGGAGAGTGATGAAATGTGTTTAAAGGTTAAAATTTGATATTGACATAATATGTTGGGACCAAGAGAACAGAACAAGTTATCTTATTTGTCACTGATTGTTCTCAAAAATTTCTTATAGTGTACTTTATCTTTTAAAGTTTAAATTGTTGTTGTTTTTGTGATTGAAAGCAGAGAATTTTGTTTCATGATTGTTCATGTCATAGATTAATGTCAATGCTTTATAATTCAATAGGTTTCTAAAGATCAGAATACATTTTATGTTTTAACTAATGCTAGTGTCCTTTTTATCTCTTCAGATATCTGAATTTTTGGAGACCTTGACTGTTAAGAAATTTATTCTGGTTCATGGTGAAGGGTTTGGGGCATGGTGTTGGTACAAAACTATTGCTTTATTGGAAGAGCTTGGACTATCTCCTGTTACAGTTGACCTCACTGGTTCTGGATTCAATATGACAGATACAAATAGTGTTTCCACCTTAGAAGAATATTCAAAACCGTTGATCGAGCTCATTCAAAATCTTCCTGAGGAAGAAAAGGTTAGAATTGCTCTCTTCTTGTAGGTAGTTAGGTGTATTTTTGGAACTTGAAAGGATGTGTCAATGTCTTACTATATTGAACCTCGGTTTTCTCGGTTTCTTTTAAATTTGTGTCAATTTTGAAAGCATATTGAAGAAAATTGTGGTTCTTTTATTAGTTGGAATATGTATTGGGATAAATTCAATTTTGAAAGCATATTGAAGAAAATTGTGGTCCTTTTATTAGTTGGAATATGGACTGGGCAGCATTTGTCATAGGCTGTATGGCCGTGACACATGAAACATTGTGACATTTATAAATATTCTTACTATTGTAAGATATAATGTTTGGTTTTGGGGGAAGTGTTTTCCATTTGTGTTCTTCAAAGAATATTCTAAGGAAGGTTTATATCTTTTCGATGTGAGTTTTAGTGTTATCTTGATTATTTTCATTCTAAACATATACTTGTGTGAAGCAATGAGTCAGGATTGTTGTAGGTAATTGTGGTGGGTCACAGTACTGGAGGTGCTTGTGTTTCGTATGCGTTAGAGCGCTTTCCAGAGAAAATCTCAAAAGCTATATTCATATGTGCTACTATGGTTTCTGATGGACAAAGACCTTTTGATGTTTTTGCTGATGAGGTAACACTAGTCAAAATTCAATTATACATATGTTTCTTGAATGTTTTTTATTTTCTTGATACCATAAAGATAAGTTAAGAGAATGAAGAATTAATTTACACACTAAAAGATTTATATTTCTCAATTTGAAAATGCTACAAAATTTTAAACATGGGCTGCAAAGTCATTTGATTCCGTTGCAACCAATGCTTATGCAATGCACATTTCCATAGATCTTATGGATTTAAAATTCGATAAAAATACGAAAATTAGTTCTATTCTCATCTTGTGAATAATCTCTTTTCTATGTATTTATCTTCACACTATGAGAAACTTTCTTCATTTCAGCTTGGTTCAGCAGAACAGTTCATGAAAGATTCGCAGTTCTTGATCTATGGAAACGGAAAGAAGAAGCCCGCAACAGGGTTCAAGTTTGAGAAACAACAAATGAAAAGCTTGTACTTCAATCAGTCATCGAATAAGGTAAACACTTACAAGAACCAATCTAAGTTATTAGCAACAGCCTCAGTCTAAAGTTGGGCATTTGGTTTTGAATTTTTTTCGTTTGGTTAGGTTTTGGGTACAAACAAATGAAAACATACAAACAAAAAATCTCTAATTTCGATTTATATGCATAAATATGATTAATAATAGGAGTGGGCAAAACTAGTACCAAACCAAAACCAAACCGAACTGTTTACAAAAATCCACTAAAGGCTTGTTTATTTGGTTCGTTCTATCCCATGTTACCTTTCGTTTCTAAAAATAGTTTTTTAGGATAAAAAGTTTTAAAATATTGCAAGTGTTAAAGATCTGCTCTGTTTGGTTTTTAAGGTTAGGCCAAGTGATCAATTTTTTTTTCCTTTTCTATAATTGTTGAAGGACATTGCACTATCAATGATCTCAATGCGACTTGTACCATTGGGTCCCATGATGGAGAAATTGTCACTTAGTGCAGACAAATATGGGAAAGGTCGAAGATTTTATGTTCAGACGCTCGATGACTTGGCCCTTTCACCAGACGTTCAAGAGAAACTTGTGCGAGAGAATAATCCCGAAGGAGTTTTTAAGATTAAAGGAAGTGATCATTGTCCTTTCTTCTCTAAACCTCAATCTCTTCATAAGATCCTTCTTGAGATCGCTCAGATTCCTTAAAAAGGAAAATCTTGAATTCATTCACAATGTATAATAATACTTTCATTTCACTTCTTAACTATTGTATATTTATATTTTACGTCAATACGAAATTACAAGAGATTTGTTTGATATTAATTCAAAGAAATAATTCGTTTATTTTTACTACTTTTTTATAATATGCATAGTGTTTTTTTTAAATGTTTTCCACTATTGATTATATTGTGTTTATGTGTATCACGATGGAGTAAAGGCTTTAGAAGATTCGTAAGCCATTTAAATCGAGATTGAAATGTGAAATGGTTGGTTAACTTTTTTTTTAATGAAAAATTACATGAGTTACATGCACGATAATTTAAGATTATGAAAAGCGACTCTATTTGGTAGTTGGTAAAAGTTGCAAACGTACATGTGAATGAGTGTGAATTGATCTATGTTACAAAGAATTTACAATACAATAAACGTGACTGATAAATGTTATTTATTATATTTAGAATCCCTATTAATAATTTAGTCATGTAACATGTTTTGAATAGATTTTTTAAGAATTATTTTGAGTGTAGCACTCGAATAACTCACTTGCTAAATTTTAGTGCACTCATTTCTGCTGACTAAATGAGAATCATTAGATAATTTACGCTTGAATAGAATTAATACCTCAGCTAGACCTACGTGAATTGATCATTTTTGAGTTATTACATAAATCACTGATATAATGTTCTTTAGTCACAATGATTATTTTACGGGTCTTTTGAAGTTTCCTCTAGATTTTTTCCTTTATAAAATATTGAATTCATAATATAAAAGTTCCACCTAATTATTCCAATTCCTTCGAGTACGATCCGGATCTTAAAACGGTTCTATCTCCTATCTTATGCGCACAACATAAAAGATCTTACATACCAATTTCTTATATATCTCGGTTATCTTTTGTTCTCAGAAAATAGAGGATGGCTTCAAAGACATTATTAACCTCTAAGGACAAAAACTTTGTTTTCTAAGCATTTCTCCATCATGATTTGTTTATTACACGTAGATAACTGACATGTCGTTCAATGAATAGTTTACGTTTACCAACAAAACAAAACACATAATGGTCCTTGAAATAAAGAAAGTTGGTGCGAATTATAAATATACTTAACATCAAAACCTATGAAGAAATAATCACTTTATGAATTTTACAAATTAGAAAATAACTTTAAAGGAGTCCCCACAAAGAACCACTTGGCCACAAACATGAACACGCAACCATTATGTGGAATTCCGACTCATTTTGCTTTCAAATCTAAATTCTTGATTAAAAAAAAAGGACCATATTTCATTTTTTTTTAAAAAATTTGACTTTATTGCTTGTCTTACGAAATTTAATTTTGCCAATTCAACTTTAAACATGCTGGGACCTTTCACTTTATAGGCTTGTCTCCACTTTGTCTTTTTCTTATTAAGTCGATTGATCCAAGAGTATGCTTGCAAATTGAAAATTTTATTTCATTGTAATTTTTTTTTTTTTATCATTTCATGGTTATGAAAATATCAAAATAAAATGCATGTTGACATTATTAATGTTTAAAACAAAGATTATCATTTCATCTATATTCCGGATATATTTCACTATTACTAGATACAGAGAGAAGCAATTAGATGTATTGAAAAAAACAAAAATATCTACCATTCTTTTTGAATTTGATGTTCTCAATCAAAATTGAATTATTATTTGAATACCCTATTTTCTTTTGGTTGAATGATAGCAATTGATGGTGGCATGCAGAAATAGACTTAAAATTGGGTCCACACTTAAAGATGAAGATAGTAGATGATTCCTTTTTGCTACACTATCATGTAATCAACTACAACATCACACATGCTTTGCCACCGCACCTCCACCCATCCCACCCTTAATTGTTTTAAAATCCTGGTTAGATATATAACCGAACCGATTGGTTAGACTGAAGTTCAAAACAAAATTAGTTGAGATTAAATTTGTGACTACTGTTGTTAAAATAAATAAATTATAATGGCTTACTATTGAAAAAAAAACTATCTAATTTTGCTACATTTATAACAAATAATTAATCCTCAATTCAGTAATCTACGGTCTAATTGGTTTTAAACGATTCCCAAAGGATCCGGTTTGCTTTCCACTTTAAACATAGACCATACTACGTCCACTTCCTTATAAACCAACCCCATTTAAGAAGTGTAGTAAGCTTCTTTACTCACCTAAGCTATAACAAGAGAGAGACAGAGAGATAAAATCATTGCTTAGAAAAGCAAAGATCAAACGCAAAGAGCCTAAAGATGATGAAGGGAAGCAAGTCTTACACAGAGTACTCATCGTCTTTCTCAACCGATGAATTCGGGTATGATCAAAACCGTTCAAACTCCTATAGTTTCAATGGACCTTGTATCAATACAGATCCTGAGATGAAGAGGAAGAAGAGAGTTGCTTCTTATAATCTCTTTTCCACGGAGGAAAAGCTCAAAAGCACTCTCAAGAACAGTTTCAAATGGATCAAGAACAAATTTTCCGGCGATGATAATAATATCCGGTACAACGTCTAGACTAGTCCACTTTGATCTCTATATTATTTTTTCTTCTTAATTACACTAAGATCACAATGAAATTTAACATGTAAATTAAGTGTGTGTGATTATGTATGTGTGTGAGTGTGTCTAAAGAGTTTTTTTTTTTTTTTTTTTTCATTTATGGGTTACTGTTACTCAAATGGAAATGCAGATGTTATATATGTTTTCGATATACTTTTGTTGGAACCAAAATTACCAAACCCAAAGGTTTAAATTTTTCTTTATTTGTATGGTTTGTTTCTATATTTTATACACTCTAATTGGTTATACAGTCATTTAATTGTTAATCTTAGTATACACTGAATTAGTGTTTCTCCCACTATTAATCTCAAGAACTCGAGTTAAAAGATGGGACATAGTATATACCAATTCGTTTTTTAACATCAAAAAATACTTAGAAAGCATTATCAAACTTTTATAAGATTATCCTAAATCCAATTGTAAGAAAGGTCTCTAAAGATAGGAAAAAGGGTCTCTAAGAGATTGGGAGTTTCAAAAAAGTTGTGGTACAGTCCTTTAATAATTAAAGTTATTTTATACAAAATGTGAATATAACATCATATTGGAACAGATTTAATTAACAAAGTTTTATGGTATCATTGGTATCCCACTTGTGAATTTTACGACTGGTCAAATTCCAAATAAAGAACTTTCAGACAGAGCAAAATGCTGGCCCAGGATCATACATTGGGTCAAAGCCCAAGAACAAAGCTAAACAAACCCGCAATTGGAGACTATTTTACATAACAAATTTGATTACCTCCTAACTTCACAATCTTGAGATGTCGATAATATTTATGGGATATACATATATGCAAACTCAAATATTTAAAATTTAATGCGCATAAAAGTATTACTGAAGGAAGAAATAACATTATTGAATGCCCCATCGATCTTGAGATGTCGATAATATTAAGGGGTATCAAAGACAAACAAAAATGCTACAGACTCGATTTATATTCGAGAAAAGGAGAATACTCGTTGTTCCAATTGACATGGTAGATGATAGCAGTCTGAAAAATGATACAAAACTCGGATAAACCAATATACATTCAATATTATAGATAGTTCGAGTTGAAATTAATTAAATGTAAAAAAATATTAAGAACATTTTTATCTCAGACTTTTATGCCTTACATATAATTTATTATTATAAATTAAACACTCACATTTTAAAACTCTAAATTATCGACAATATATTAAGTTTAAAGACATTGTAACATATATTTTTGTATTCTTTTAAGTTTAATTACATCTTTCCAGATGTCCAATGAAACTGTTATAAACGATATATGACTTAGATAAATAAATAAAATTTTAATATTATAGGCGATTATTACATTAAAAAAACAAGCAAGAAAATTACAATCAACTCTTTTTGAAAAAAAGAAAAGAAAACAAGAAGCTATCACCTTACAGAGATATTAGTTTAATGCTATAAGCCCAGTTTGTGTGTTCATTATCATTTCATTCAAATAGTTCATCTCAATATTACATCTGTGCAGCTTGAAGCCTGCTTCCATTTCGCAACGAGGTTGAGGGGGACTTCAATGTATTCCGTCTTGATCACTTTGTTCTTTGGCTTGAAATCTTCTGCAATGTCTGTGTGCTCTGTAAATATTTTTCTCACTGAAGTAACCTGCCAAAGAAAAATGTTTATGTCTCTGCTTCTGCTTGCTTAGGGTTTTCACTTCAGTTCAGTTCCGGTTTTGTAGCCAATTCTTCCGGTTAAGGGTTCTTAACAAGAACCAATTAGGATTGGTAGTTAGGTTTTTTAATTTTCAGTTTGTATAAAGAAATAAACAGTAAATGAAAACCCATTAACAAAAAGGATTTTTTCTCTTCATTTAAATACATATAAATACATACAACTATAATTTTTAGAACATGGATTTTACCACATAATGTATAACTTTAATATAAAAAATTGAACATAGAAGCAAAGCCAAAACTTGATTTTGTTGATATTTCATTACTTCAAATATCCACATAATTCTAAATTGGATATTTGATTATTTCAAATATAATTGTATATCAGATATTTTGGATATCAATCATGTTCTTGGTTTGATTCTCATTTTTCAGATATAGGAGTGCAAAGTTCATTCGAGTATTTATGTAAATTTTCAATTCGCTTCGATATCAATCGGTTTTATTTCGATTCTGTGGAATATGATATTTTGTTGGAAAATTAGTTAAATATGAAAATTGTGTACGTTAGTTGGTTGGATTTAATTAACAAGTCTATTTATGAAATGTTATCATTTTTAGGACATACAAAATATTATGAGAAGTGAAAATGTTAAAACTATTGATCAAAAGTAAAATGAGGAAAGTAAAGTAAAAAATCTAAAATTTTGTATAGTGGTAACTTGCAAGCTAAAATTTATAAATGTCTTTTATATACTTTATTAAACAGAGTATAAATATGTCCTCAGGAAACGTGAAAACGAATCTTAGCCAAAATCTCTGATTACTCTGAGTCTGTTAGTTCTAAATCGGAGATTAGATTAACACTAATTGCTGCTTCGTCGACTCTTTCGATTAACTTGATCTCCATTTCAATCGGAGACGGTGGTGGTTCGCCGGCGACGCCTCTTCCTTCTTCTTCCGGTACTTCTTGTGGTGAATTTCTCATCTGTACATTTGCTCCTTTGAAATTTCTCTAGATGAATCCTCTTCGATTATATTAGGATTAGGTTATGTCTTATGCTTCTTCAAATCTTACTTCTGTTGCGTGATTAACTTCAGTTTTGATCATCTCTACTGACTACTAGTTGATTTCTAAATCGGTGACGGTGGTGATTCGCCGGCGACGTTTCTTCCTTGTTCCGGTGTTTCTTTTGGTAAATTATTTGAATATTAATCTTTTGGTAAATTGGCAACATTTGTTCAGGTTTTAGGATTAGGATTACGAATTGGACTGACGACTAAAAAAAAAAGAATTGGATTAGGATTAGGATTAGGATTAGGATTAAGATTAGGATTGGTATTAAGTTATGTCTTATGATTTGTGATGCTTTTGTTTTTTTTTTTCAGATTGAAGCAATGAACTTTGTTGTTCCTCAGTTCGTGATTGCCACATGCAGACTTACTATTCCAAGAATGAACCATCTCGTTGACCTTATCAATTCTTGGTCCTTGAACAGTCTTGAATACGAGCAAGGAGTTCTTGTGTATAGAGAGTTTGTTTGGCTTCCGGGTTCTCTTGAACCAGTTTTTCCAGTTGATGGTGGAGGCTGGGACAATGGTGGTGGCTTTAACGGTGGGGGTGGAGGCTTTGGTGGTGGGGGTGGAGGCTTTGGTGGGGGTGGAGGCTTTGGTGGTGGCGGAGGCTTTGGTGGTGGTGGATTTGGTGGGGATGGTATGTTACCTGAAGTGGTTAATCAGCAAAATGATGAGCAAGACCTCGGTGGAGATGCTGTAGTACCTGAAATGGTTGATCAGCTAGGAATTGGTGGGGATGATGGTGTTGTACCTGAAGCGGTTAATGTTTTGTATAATGTAGGAAGTGAAATTGGACTGAACTACATAAACAAGAGGAAGATGGAACAGAGTACGATTCAGAAGAAGAGGGAACAGATTCAGATTCACAAGAAGCTGAAGCTGAAGCAGAAGTAGGAAGACTTAGAAAATGCAGCAAATATAAAAATAGTTTAGAGGCAAATTGTAAAAACAAAATTGTTTCTTTGCTCTGTTTCCTGGTTTGATATATAAAAACCGAAACAGAGTTTCATTCTTTTTTGTATCCACCACTCTTGGTTGATTTCAGAAGACCTTAGTTGTAAAAAGATTGTCTTCATTTAGTTTTATGTTGTTATGTTTACAGTCTTAAAGAGTATTTGTTAATTTTGAATGTTGATTTAACAAATAGAATCTAACTTTGTAGTTTAAAACATGAAAACCAAAGAGTTTATAACAAATGATTTACAATGTGAACGTTAGAAACTCTTAACCAAATTACCAGTAAACCATGTCCAAGGTAAAAGAACCAATTGACACAATTATGAAAAATCAAACCGGGTTTTGTATATAAGATCAAACATCAACAAACATGATTTGTAACTTGTATTGTATCATAGTGTTCTTATTCAGCATGCATGTCCATTGAAGAATCAATAGATCCTGGAGAGTTAGATCCCCTGTTCAGTTCACTGCTTCTGGTTGTTCCCCCAGATATATAGCCTCCCTGCGGAATTTGGTAGTTCTGAAGACTCTGGCGTATTGGGCTTGAAAGGGCGTTTGAGAAAACAGAGTTCTTCCCCTGGTTCTCACATTGCTCAGAACGAAGCACTGGAACAGCTGCTGGGCAAGATGTGCCTGAAGACGCCATGAGTCCGGAATTAGCCACATGCATTGCTGGTTGAGATGGTGGCGCTCTTGGGGACATTGGAGGCTCCTCTATGTAACATTCAAGCTCGTTCTACATAGAGAAACCAGAAACTCAATCAAGAACAGGAAACAGATACCAAACACAACCCCGTATTAGAAAGAAAGATAGAGATCATATGAACCTGAATATAATTGATTATATCCGTAGGTGTCACTCTTGATCCTCCTTCTTGTTGTCTCCATATCCATTGGTACAGTTTTTCCTGAAACGGGGAAGATAAAGCAAGAAAGTCTCGTAAGGGTTTATTGTTCTGTATCGGAACTGCCACAGAGCTTTTTTAACTTGGGTTAAGGATGCATAAAACTAGCAAGAGACGCTTAAATCTCTTTGTTTCTCTTTAGCAATACCCTATTTCACATATGTATCTCGTGTAGCATTTCATCTTACAGGCTTCACACCACAAGACAAGAATCCCCATATTATGAAAAAATTCAATACATCATGGAAAGACAAAAACAAACAACATAATATTACTCTAGTCGTCTACTTCTTATAATCAAACAAATACAATACACTCCATACAGTGAAAGAGACTGCATACAAGAAAATGCTAACCCTATTATATCAAGACTACTGTTTAATTCATGTAGCTAATATTAGTACTATTAGTACTTAGCTAAGAAGCACCTATACAGGAAATATTAGTACTAGAGTTCAAGCAATGGAAGAGCTAGACAACAATAGGCTGTTCTGATATTCGTTATATTTATGACCAGAACTGTAATACAGATTAATAGACGAAGAGACGCAATGTGAAATTTGGAAACCCTTCAGCAATAATAAGGCCTCAAAAGAGAGTTTCACCTTGTTTCCTTTCCATCTTCTAGCTTCATAGCCCTTCTCATTTTTCAACTAGTATTCATATTCTAAACTACAGTTCTAGAAACTGTTTAGATGCATGCACATTATGAAAAGGAAAGGTCAATAGAGTAAGACTCAACTTGGTTAAAAAAAAAGTGGATAAAAATTAAATTACAATGCCTGCTTAAAGGCTCCAGAGACTAAAAATCCAAAAGAATAACAAGAAGAAGACAAATGGTGATGAAAAACACTGGTTTGTGGAATTTGAACAAATTTTGGTGATTGAGAATGAATGTGAGAAGGTAGTATACTCTAAAGATATAACTAAGGACCAACTACGATTAGATTCAAACTAACAGAAACAAACAAACCACTCACTCAGTATTTACTACCAACAAAGAAAAACATGAAAGCCACAAGGAAAGATGCATATACATCTTTGGCTTTGGTATCATTAGATAAGAGAAGCAATGTCACATACACAATTTCAAACAAAGAGTTAAGATAAACAGAAATCTTTATGTACAGACTCAAGTCCTGAAGAAAAAATCTTCAAAAACTACAAAAGAGAGAATCTTTTTACAGTGTACAAATAAAAATCAAGAGGGTCATAAGTAAATTATACAAAACACACAAAAATCATAAAAATTACATTTTACACTAAAATCAAACAAAAACAATTCTTAAGAGTCTTAAACCATGTTCAAAACAAATCAATTACATATATTTTATTGTAAACTAATAACAACGCTACATAGATTAACCAGAAATGAGAAAAAAAAAAACTTGAATTTTTGCATCTTAACTTAAAATCAAAATCAAAATCAAAATCGAATTGAACCTAATTGAATAAAAATCACAACCCACTTTTGCTTCCAAAAAAACAGTCAAAAGAGAGAAAAGAGTATAGAAGGGTGAATCTTTACCAAACCATGACGTTCACCGGCTTGAAAAGATAACTTCTGATGATTCATAGACTGAGAATAAAGCTGAGATAAGGAATTAGCGGCGGTGCGAAAAGATGCATAAACAGTCCGATCTACCTCATCGAGACTTGTGGCTGTAGATTTTCTCTTCTTCCCCATCTCTTAATCTCAATTCGAATCAGATACCGCCGAATATTTAACGGCCACGATTCCGTCGGCGATGACGGATTCAGAGATTATAAAGAAGAGAAATCGGCTTATAGAGAGAGACTCTTCTCACTTTATACGAAACAGTGAGACGAGAACTCAACAAGGTTTTTTGCTTTGGTCTTTTTGTTTTTTTTTTTCTTTTAAGTTACTTTACATTTTTTGGATTTTTTTATTTTTTTAATATTAAATTATCTTTTCAAGAGTGGTTTAGCAATTTTTGCTGATTTTAATGACTTATCAACAATTACAAGAATTAAGAGAGACAAATAATAAAAGGTTTATAAAGAGAAGACGAGAAATTATAAATCTGTAAAAGGTTATATACAATTAGGTAATGGATTACGAATGAAAGTAAATAATATCTCTATGAATCTAAGTTTGACCAAAAAAAAAATTTTAAGTTACTTTCCAAGTTTTTGGATTTTTTTTACTTTAATGTGAAATTATCTTTTCAAGAGAGTTTTAGCAATAAAGTGAAGAAGAGAAATTATAAATCCGTAAGAAAATTATATACAATAGGAATAGGATTATGAAGTAAAGAAATTCATATCTCTACTAAACTAAGTTTGACCAAAAAAAATTTTAGTTACTTTCCAAGTTTTTGGATTTTTTTTTCTTTAATGTGAAATTATATTTTCAAAAGAGGTTAGAAATTTTTGCTGATTTTAATTACTTGAAAATAATAATAAAATATTTAAGAAAGACAAATAATAAAGGAGTAAAGTGAAGAGGAAAAATTATAAATTTTTAAAAGGTTTTATATACAATAGCTAAATGAACAAAAGTAATCCATATCTCTATGAATATAAGGGGGTCTTATTGGGTTTGTGATTTTTAAAGAGTTATTACTTTTGAAAACTTTAGTGTTATTCCATCTTGAATTATAAAAAATCTATTACATTCATGTTTTATTAATGGTTCAATATTTCTAAAGAGTTGTTTATATTTATTAAAATTAATGTGTTATTGAACTGATAATTTAAAAAACTCATTCAAAATCATGAGTTATTAGACTAAAAATATTTTAACTAACTTTCGTATTACATTTAAGTTTAGTATTATTGGTTGATTGATTTTAAAACTTTTTTCTTATCAAAAAAATGAAAGACTTTCAAATCTTAGCTGATAAGATGATATTTTGAAAATTCCTTGAGAGTTAGTGAATTTTTTTAAAACACTGCAATTATCATAATCATCATAATTCTACATTAATGAGTTCGAATAACCCCTAAGTTTGACCAATCTGTTTTTACTTACTTTCCAAGTTTTTGGATTTTTTTAAATTTAATGAGAAATTATCTTTTCAAGAGACATGGAGCAATTTTACTAATTTTAATTACTTGACAACAAGAAAAATATTTAAGAGAGAAAAATAATAAAGGTGTGAAAAGAGGAAAGGAG
Organism: Nasturtium officinale; assembly: GCA_963854855.1. Taxonomy (NCBI): domain Eukaryota; kingdom Viridiplantae; phylum Streptophyta; class Magnoliopsida; order Brassicales; family Brassicaceae; genus Nasturtium; species Nasturtium officinale. The sequence continues at coordinate 2,482,627 of OY978505.1, forward strand.
AATTTACAAAAAGATAAAAAGTTATACACAACTAGATTCAAATCTACAGTACACCACGAATTAATTATTTTAATAAAATTTATATTTTTATTTATAAATATTTTTGATTTAATATATATTTGTATTTTTGTTTCTTTATTTTTAAAAAATTTAAATATTTATAATATTTTGAAATTTTTTTAAGTTTAAATCTAGACACACGATAAGTCATATTTAAAATCATTTTTATGATATAACTACAAAGAAACGTAATCCATATTCTATAAATCTAAGTTTAACCAATTTTTTTAGTTACTTTCCAAATTTTTGGATTTTTTTCTTTAATGCAAAATTATCTTTTCAAGAGAGGTTAGAAATTTTTACTGATTTTAGTTACTTGACAACACAAAAATTTAAGAGAGAAAAATAATAAAAATGTAAAGAAAGATAAGGAGAAATTAAAAGTCTATAAAAGGTTATATACAGTAGGTAAATGTTACGAAAGAAAGTAATCATATATCTCTATGAATCTAAGTTTGAGACAAAGATTAAAAATAAAAATATAAGTTAATCTTTTCTTTTTTATATAAATAAGTTAAATTTTCTTTAAATTTATATATTTTCTTTATTTTTTAAATGCATAAAAATTCTTATTAACGTTGTAGTATTTTAAGAGATATATATATATATATATATATTAAAAAGAGAGTTTGAGAGATATTAAAGAGAAAACAGTTTAAACTCTCAAATTTTTCAGTTGAGTGAAATTTATTGTCAATTGTAACCTGGGTTTTCTATTATTAGTTTAGATTTATTGTCTTTTATAATATACCCTTAATAATATTCTTACCACCACATCTAACACTAAGGGGTCCCAAAACTTTCTAAGCATTACAAATGTTTTTCGAAATTTGGCCCTAAAAGTTTGAGACCCCAATATGCTATGTTTCATAAGTATATGTGCAAGCCGAAGTATCTCTCACATCAATAGTGAACATCTTTAAATCATGTATTTCTAATCTTTTTCTTAATCTCTTTATTCTATGATAATCAAATTTGTCATCCACCCCCAAACAACTAGTATATTAGAGCAACAGACATATTTGAGACTAGAAAGTATGTTATAGTCTGACGTGAGAGATGTGACATCTAGTCAGTTCAAGTCTAAAGTAAATAATACCAATGGTTAATAATTTAAACTAGAAACTTTACAGTCTTTGCAATGACAATGTCAATAACTATATGGAAGAAATACAATATGTTAGAGCGACAAACATATTTGAGACTAGAAAATATGTTATAGTATGACGTGAGAGATGTGACATCTAATCAGTTCATGTCTAAAGTAAATAACACCAATGGTTAATAATTTAAACTAGAAACTTTACAGTCTTTGCAATGACAATATCAAGAACTATACGTAAGAAATACCATAGGCATACAATAGGTTGATTTTGAAAGCTAAACATCTCAAAATGACATATGTTGACCTATTCATTGTGAATACAAATTTTAGCTTAAAGAATCATAATCACAACGAGAGTTCTAATAGAGTCTAAGTTATGAAATATATTACTGATTGATTCGCCTTTATTATTTGTTTTCTTTATATCCGTGTTGTTTTCCACCTCTTTTACTATAGATTCAACGTGTCTTATTAACTCATTCTAGTTTTACTATAATCTGAGATTTCTCTCTAAAATTTTCTCTATCTGATTTTAATTTTTTTATGTCATGGATGGTCTTTTTCATTGGTTTTAACATTCAATCTAACATAATAGATATTTGTCATGAGCCTAATGTTTTTAAGAAAAATTTAATGGAAAAGGATAAAAACAAAATTTTTAATGTAAAAGGCTCAATAAAAAAAATTCCAAAAATGTCTTTCACTCAGGGCCAAAAAAACACATGAGACGCTCATGCATTCAATATTCATTTTTCACTTTCATATACTATTTTTATGATGTTTTACGTCAACGTTAAGGAATTTGGCTCAAAACACATGAAATGGAAACGTTTATGCAGAAGTGAAATATATTGAAATGTGGAAACGATTTTTTTGAAAAATTTAGGAAACGGATACGTGTTGGAAACGTGTCAATATAATATATATATATATATAATTAAAAATAAATCCTGTAAAATTTGAAATAATATAAATTCAATAAATAATACTAAAATTAATTAAAAATAAAAATTATATATGTATATATACATATATCCGAAACACAGACAATAATTTTTTATCGTTTTTCAAATAAAAGTTTTTAAGAAACAGATGGAAATTGGTGGAAACGCGTTTCCATCGAGTGAAAACGGTTAGAAACGTGTTTTCATCGTGTTTCCAAATTAAGATTTTAAGAAACGTGTAAAATATATTTCCATTGAGTTTCTATCAAATTTTCCGTTTCCAAAACGTTTCGGAAACGGACATCCAAACAAGTTTCCGTGTTTTCTAAATTTCTAGAAAACCTGATAGGAAACCTTCGGAAAACAGAGCCGAGGACGAGAGCCATCATGATACTGAGGTGGCAAAAAGAAAATCAACACGGCAAAATATCCAAATAAGCTCTATTCCACAAAATGTTAATTGGAGTTTTTACAAAAATAAATATATATAATTTTATCAGAATTTTTTTTTGACCAATCAGATAATAACATTTATTCTTCAATTTTACCATAGAACTTTAAGAAAGGGTTCTTCTCTTTTTTATGTACTATTTTCAATTTTATTATTTTTCTAATTTTATTATTTTTCTAATTTTAAGAACCTACCTTAAAACCTCCTATGAAGGTGCTCTAAGAATTTTGTTGATTACTAAAGCCACGCATGCACTTCTCTTTCAGTTATTTACTTAGTCAACTAAGAGAACTTTGGCATAAAATTATTTTAGTATAACTTAATGAATTTTGTAAAGGTATTTTAATGTTGTTAAATCTGGATAAAAAATCTGCTAACAATTTCTATATTTTTAAGCATCAATTCAAAATTTATTTTTCTATGCAAATTAAATCTATTATCTAGATGTAAACATTCATATAAAAAATACTAAATTGGACAACCAAAAAACATCTAATACATTTGGATTTATATGTTTCATCCGTACGTACGCAAAAACAAAAGGGACCGATATGTATGATGAAATTAATGTCGTAATAACACATGTGAGGCTACAAAACAAAAAAAATACATTTAAAGTATCCTTCTCTATAGTTGGCATCAATAATGTTAGGAACTATAGATTAGTATCATGTAATATGACTTGGTTAATGGCTCTTTTAACCTCAGCGATGCTTGCTTTCTTCCCTCTCACTTTTGCCCTTATCTCTGCCTCGAACTCATGGTCGTTCACTGCCGTATGAACCGACGTAGGCTCTATACTAAGCTCCTTAAGAACCTGAAGAATGTTAAGTAACGAACCATCTCGGTATTCGCATCTCATCTCTAACAAAACATCACTCTCTATGATGGAAACTTCCACCTCTTCTGATGTATTTATCTTACAAGAACGTGTCCGTTTATGTTGTTGTTGGTGATGATTAGTAGTTTCAAGCTCAATGACTCTCTTTCGAAGATGGTTAACGTACTCAATGGTGTCTCCAAGGATTGAGACTTTATCCATCTTAGTCACAAATGGAACCATTGATCTTAACGTTATGAATTTCTCGTTTAGCTTCTCTCTTCTACGTCGCTCCGCCACCACATGGGTTAGCTCTTCCCGCGGTATTCTCTTATCTTTACTGCTGACGTGGAGGAAAGGAACTCTCAAGATAATGTGTTTCAGCATCCATTGCGACGACGACGACGATGCTTTTTCTATGACATTATCAACTCTCCACGTAGCAAAAGATGATTGGAGGTAAGGTTTGGAAACTGAATCTGAAAGAAGACTTGTTGGTTGTGACATAAGAAGTGTTGTTACTGTCTGAGAATAGTTTCCACCCTCTTCCATTATATTCATCATGTCCATATGTGTGTCTATATACAAATCATAAAATTTTAGATATATTAAAGAAATGTGAAACACAATATAATTAAGTAACTTAGGGTATTTATATATACCTAACGTGTTGGTTGATTCTATAGGAAAATCAGAGCGTAGATTTTGATTGGAGACGTCGTCATCATCAGGAGAGCCAAGCCTTATGTCTTCTGACATTGTCATTTCTTCTTCTACTTCTTCCTCTTCGTCTTCTTCATGAACTTCGTAGGTGGAGTGTTCAGAAAGAATAGGCTTTGGGTTTGACTTGGAGTGGTCTTGGAAAAAACTTTTTATGTGCTCAACAAACTCTAAATCTTCTTTTACCTTCACATACAAACACAGCAAATCATGATCCATCTCCTTAGTTAATTAATTTTCTCTCCCACATTTTAAAATGATTATACTTAAAAGAAAGATAGGCTATATTTACTATTTTTGTTTTTATTTCATTTACCATACCTTGTTAGTTGTGCCCAACTCCACAACGCCATCAAGTATCGGAATGCAAACCACAGTCTGCTTTTTTTAATCACAATAAAATTCTCAAACATGTAACATAAATAAAATAACACTATGCATATCTATAATAAAAAGAGCTAACTAATAAAGATAAAGTTTAATTACCTGAATTTTGGCACTCTAAGCATTGAGGTCCGACGTAGAAAGAGCATCCCAGAATATAATATGAATAATAATAATTAATTGGAACGGTGATATATGAAAAAGTAGAAGTAGATTGAAGCATAGTGTAGTGTACATACATAAATAGGTAGAACTAGAATTACATTATAGTGGTGAATGAATTAAAAAATTTACCTTAGCGAGAATAGCCCTAGAAAAGATTTTACTGTCAACCTCATTTGCACCACTTAGCCATACGTGCTTCTTCCTCGCATACGCTTTTCCTGGCATCCTACAAATTACTACTTCCAAAATTTATATTTGAATTTTTTTCCACAGAGAAAAAAAAATTAATTATACCCATAACTAACCCATTTTGTTATGTATTTATGTAATATTCATCTATACTTCTACTTTAGATAATCAATCAACAACAATAAGAATCTCAACGGTCCAATTATGTTCAACAAGATGTAATGTGTACAAGTTTCATTAACTCCCATTTCTTTCTTATTTCAGTAACTCTATCTCCTCAGTTTCTCTTTAATGTCTCCACAATATTTGTGATATTCTCATTTAACACACTATACTATTTTTGTCTTCACATAGAGAAGAAACAAAGAAAAAACAAATTAAGAAACTTTAAGTAGAGAACGAGAGAGAGAGAGAGTTGTGTACCCTGAAGGAGGAGAAAAAGAGAAAGAGACACACATAAGATAAAACCATTCAGTCTCCGTCAAATCCTCCGGTGACAATGCCGTGCACGCCCTTGCTTCCGTTGATGAGTCTCCGGCCAAAAGTGTCTCGTAAAGCTCCCTAAGCTGTTGGCTCCTCTCCAGCGCAGCTTCTTCCGCTGTCACCTCCGCCGGCTGAGTTGTCTTCCTTGTCTTGATTGGTCCGTTGTAGTATCCATTCCCCCACACCAAAACCCTAAATATTTAATTACTTATTTTCATTACATAATATATATATAGTTTTGTATTGTGAGAGAAATAAAAAGTACCGTTGTTGAGGACAAGATTGCCAGAAGAGACTATAAGTCCACTCTACAGATTGAACCACCGCCTTAAGTATTCCTTGGAGCTCCTTTCTCTCAATTCCCGCCACTTTCTCTGCTGGAATAATACTTGATTCATCCATCTTCTCCGGAGATACAAAAATTGGTCTATCTTTTTCTCTCTTAACTTTGAAGGCCTAGGTTGTTAATATGTAAGAGGAAGATACTCTCATAAGCTATTTTGGTTTATGGTGAATTTAATTGGTATGGGACCACGGGTTTTGTAAGATGCATGTATACATACCATCTTTGATGCTTTTGTAACATGTTGACATAAGTGAAATAATGTAAATACTTCCATGTATATATCTAAACGCATGACCAAAAGTCAGAAAATAGTAAAAGTTGACTTTTTATTTTTAGACTGGTTGGTTCACCAGACGTTTGGATGAGAGAACAGTATACAGATGACATGAAAATATCTACGTTATCTTATAGACGGTATGTCCATTGATTGGACAAATAAAAATTGGATAATCCAAAATGAAAAAAAACATATTTTTGTGATATTTTGATTGGTCTGAAAGCATAACATATTGTAGTAGATTAAATAGCTAACTGACAAACAGAAAGAAACAGACGTTTCTTTGACTTGTGTTGCTGCTGCAAAGTGCAAAGAAATTGAGATAAATTTACATTTTTTGTTTATTTAGAAAATTTACAGCAAAAAAATATCTATGGATAAAAGGTTCACCAACGATTTTTAAAAGTAAGACTTTGTGGACTAACATTCCTTTTTTTTCTTGGAATAAAAATAGAAATTTAAAATAAAAATGAGGAATGGTAGAATTGACCTGACCTGACCGGTAAGTGAAGAATGATAAAGTAGTTTGGTGTAATAAAGAAGGAGAATGAGATGTTTCACAAAAAAAAATTCTCTTTTTTTTTTGACAACTGATGCTAATTGTTGATGTTAATTGCTAGCCAAATAGCCAACATGTGTTTCCATTTTAATACTAATAAAATCGTATATATATGTAAATATAGATAGATACTATTACGTACACAGATAGTACATACAATTATTGGGTGTGGTGGATATGGGTACGTAATGTACACCTGATTAATTAGACAAAAAATCAACATGAATATTTTCTGGCTTTTTTGTCGATAAAAATAATTGTTGCTTTGGCTTTTACTTTTACTTTTTTTTTTCTTTTAGAACTAGTTTTTTGAAATCATGTTTTAAATTTTGTTGGACGAGGGTGAGTCTACCACCTAGGAAATTAATCAGAGAGTAAATAGAGATTAATCGGGGATTTATTTTATATTATTTTAATATTTTAAAAATATATTTATCCATTATATTAAACTTTTAAATAATATTTTTTTTTAAATTATAGTAAATACATGAAAATGTAGTATTAATAATTTATTTTATGATTTTTATTTATAATTTTAACATAATTTATTATAAAACATCACAAAACTCTCAATATAAATGTCTGAATAACAAAAACAAAATTTTTTTATACTTGAAAATTTTAAAATAATTGGTTTATAGATGATTATGCAGAAAATAATCGGATTAGGCAGAGATTAATCGGTTAACTGACTTTTTCGAAAGATTAGTCATTAATCGAAGCAGTGAGAGTGAGATTAACAAATAAGCGGAATATAATCGGAGCTATGCGGAGATTTTTAGAATATGACTTTTAACCAATTATGTTTCTCTGATGGGCCACATGGATTCAAATCTTGTTGCTTTCTTCTTCTACTGCATCTTATTTTTTTCTTTAAAACGTGTGTTATTTCTTATTGGAAATAATTCGTTTTTTTGTAAAATATAAAGTAGTTATACTGATTCTAAATTTACGATAATGGTTACAGAGAAAATAAAAAGAGGAAAATACGGAAAAATCTACACCAAACAGGAAAATTACAACTTAGAACAAAAAGAATGCAAAAAAACACAGCAACATGAGGACGCACATGAAACTATCCGGCAATTCTCCAAAAAAAACACCTATTCCAAGCCGCAAAACTTGAAAATTTTCATATACTGTGAAATTTTTTGGTATGTTTCAAATTTATTAGTTCATGTGAACGAGATCTACTGTGTTCTGCATTATGTTTTAAGAACCAACCGGGGCCGGCCTGATTGATCTGTAAGCCTGCCACATGGTCACTATTAATAATATGGTCCTAGTCCATTGCTTAAATTCAGGAGCAGCATACTTTTATCATCCAAAAATCTGGTGATCCACTAATAACAGGAGGCTCAACCGGATAGCAATTTAAAGGATTTAATCTATCGAGAGAATGTGGTTTAAAACATTTTAGTGCAACTAGAGAGTTTGGTTTTGATTATGAAATTTTAATGTAGGTTTTCTTATGGTCGACAAATGTAGAGTTTGTTAAACCTTTTTTTTTTTTATAATCCAGGTATCCCAACGCTACTTGACAAAGCAAGGGTCCACATGTTAGCTATCGGTTACCCAACAGATCAGCTATCGGTTACCCACGTGTTAGCTATTGGTTCATTCATACTAGCCACATGGTCGGCTAAATGACACTCCACGTGTCGGCTCCTGGAACGCTGCAACCCGTATATGAATATCGCAGTGGCCGCAACTCAAACTTTGGTGGCTGAATTTACAGCTACAAGTCTTTTACCACTAAGTCACAAATCATGGTTAATATTAAAATTAATTAAAAAAATTATAATATATATAAATATATATTTCGGAAACATAGACAAAAGATTCCTCCTTTAAAATTTTAGTTTGTTGAACCTTTCTATTTTTCTATGACAGATGTAGACGTTTTCTTTTGTTATATGAAGAATATCCTCAGAGCAAAGACAAGATAAACCTTAGAATTGCCTGATGGTATTTTCTAAAATTTATGTTGATTAAATTTTGTATTCTTTTTCTTTGAGTCGTGTGTATAATACATATTGACTAAATTATGTAATTTATGAAGCTACTTCAATATATTTCAATATATTTATGAAGCTACTTCAATACGTAAGGATTTGGCTCAGATCAAACGCCAATCAGTAATTTGATAATTTCACTTCTAGAAAATCCAAATATTTGGCTAAGAATATAAAATAGATAAAAAAATAAATGAAAATTAGCCAAATTTTGTTTTTTTCTACAGTAGAGCAAAATACATTAAATCAAAATAAATAATAGTATACCGATTTAATACAACAGGTTCTCTGCATTAATTAAGCCAAAACTTGCAGTTTTTTGTTCTTGTCAATTCTTCTCGAAGATGGAAAATTAACTAAAGGAAGATCGAAACAAAAAGTGAGCTAAAAACCCTCGAGAGTTCTTTACCACATGCAACTCGTTACGAACACGAACCAGACGATGCGGAGCATCTTCGCCCGATAACTTCGGATGACTTGGCTAAGCAAGTCACACACCTATGCAAACGTGCATGAAGGGTTTGCCAAGTTGTTGTTACCATTTTATAGTTGTTACCATCTCCATATCTTTCTTTAATCAGATGTCTTTTTCATGACACATTTTAAGAACTAAAGAGTTCTCTAACTCATTCTTTATTTCTTCGACTTCTATTGTGATTATTTTCAATAGTAAAAGTTTTAGTCCTTTATTTCTATGTCTTCTGTTATGATTAATTTGAATGATATAAATTCAAATGCCTTCCAACTACTTATCTATAAGTAAAATAGAAAATCTTATCAAACAATTCCAATACCATATCTGATTTGTATCTTTTATATTGGATAAAATATATTCTCTAACAACAAAACTAAATGTCTTTTTCATTTATCAGATATATACTAGTTAATCACACCAGAATGAAAAATAATTTCAGGTTTCTACTTGGAAAAGGATTTATAAACGCGTTTAGCTCACCTGTATAAATAATGTGATCTAAAATCAGAGTTAACGTAACTTACATTGGCCACCTTTTCACTCTCTCACTTTGAACAAAACCTATAAATTTTCTCATCATCACCACCGTCATGACTATGCGTGTAACTAGACGTTCACAAATCTCAGGCTCTGTCTTCAAGCCTACAGATCCAGAGATCATCCGTATCCTTCGTATCAAAAACGAAAAAAAGAAAAATTCTTGTTTTATAACCGATTTGGATGTGTATGAGAAAGTACCATGGCTTCTGCAACACGTAAGACACTTAAGGTCTCAAAAGAACGTATGGTATTACTTCGTACCTAGGTCAAAACCTCTGGGGATAAAGAAAGAAGACTCGAAAAAAACGAGCCGAATGGTGGCAACTGATTTTACATGGAAGGGCAATACCACGACTGATGTAAAGGATAAAGACGGAACCAAGATCGGAACAAAGAAAACTCTGACGTTCCATGTCAATACCAAGGCAAGTGGTTGGTCGATGCACGAGTTTCTTTTGGATGAACCGGGATTTAAAAAAGTGGCTATATGTAAAATCTCTTTTAGTCCAGGTAAGTTAAATGCTCATAATGCTCCAAGATTTGAGAGTATATTGATTGTACAGTCGTCTCAGCCGCCGTGTGAAGAAGCAGCAGCAGTGGAAGATGGTTTGAAATTGGTAGCGAATAAGACAGATCTTTATGTTCCGGTTGGTGTAGAAACACAACAAGCCGTGGAGCAGCAACAGCAAGTATTGACTAGGTCTTTCCCTTTCCCTAGTGATGTTGTCTCATACTCAACTGCTCAACATCACCAACAGTTTATGAATGGAGGTATGGAGCAATATCAAGACTTTGGTTCTTTTGGCCAATTCGTTGGAGTTCAGCCAGACTTTGGGATTGATGCTCAATGTTCGAGAGGAGATTTGGCACAAAATCACCAAGTCATAGAACCGCAACAACATGAAAAATTATGGGGGCTCCATTATTTGTTTTCTAACAACATAGAACCGCAACAACATGCCAACAGCTTGGTTCATCAAGGCGCGGAGCATCAAGAGTTTTGTTCTTCTACTCAACTTTCAGGAGGAGATTTTGGGCTTGATGCTCAATGTTCGAGAGGAGGTTTGGCACAAAATCAACAAGTCATAGAACCGCAGCAACATGAAAAATTATGGGGGCTCCATCGTTTGTTTTCCAACAACATAGAACCGCAACAACATGCCAATAGCTTGGTTCATCAAGGCGCGGAGCATCAAGAGTTTTGTTCTTCTACTCAACTTTCAGGAGGAGATTTGACTCAAAACCATCTCTCAGTGGTTCCTATGGAGACTCAAAATGCCATTGAATCACAACAACATGAAAATAGTTTTTTTAGTCACAATGGTGTCGAAAATGAAACAATTGAGGACTTGACTCAAGAACAGAACCAACCACTTGGAGAATGGGATGAAATTTCGAATTGGGAATGGACTCCAGAGTTTGAAAATATGGCTAACTTTGGGAATGAGGAATGGAGAAAAGGGTTAGGAGAAAACACACCAGAAGAAGAAGCTGAGTTAAGGGCTGAACTTGGAAACTGCACAACCATCGATTCTCTCCTTAATTACTTCTGTCCAAATTAGTTTAATAATTACATTATGTTTTCTTTTTGCATACATATATTCAGTCATTAGCACATATCAATCTTAGTTTGCCATAAATAACATTTTAACGGGGTTTTCTCTGTTTAACATTTATTTTCGACTAATTTTCGTGTTATGATTCCTTAACAACAAAAGTGTTATGTTTCTTGTTTAAATTCTGATGCTGTGACACTTTTAAATATGTTTTACAAATTCTGTCTGTAATAATTTGTTTAGTTAGTAAAGAAAATTAATTAGTAGATCAAGTGTGTCAAAGAATCTAATAAAAATAAAATACAGAACACGTTAACTATAGTCATATTTTATTGTTTCTTAAGATAAAAGCCTTTGTCTATTGCTATTATGTAGTTCTTCTTTTATATATATGCATATCTTGTTTCTGGATTCAATACATATACACAACTCCAAAATCAACAAAATTTTGCCAAGAAAATTTTATCATCATGGAAACTCTAAGAGAGGAGGCTCCTTCAGGTGGGTTTCTCTGAGGTTAGATTAAGTCATCAACCTTATGAATCTGCTGCTTTCGAGGCTTCTGGACAGAAATGGTATAGTCAACCAAATCTACAAACTCCTATGTATTTTTATAGCTCTTATATATATGTTGTTCCATGTAATGTATCATTGAATTATTGAATAAATATATCTATATATAATCAGGAGATTGATATTTCACCCAGCTGGAAAGAAAGAAGATGGAAAAGACCATGTTTTGGTTTAGGCGAGGATCGAAGATATAGCCGCTTCTGAGATAGTGAGATGCTTATGAACAATTGGGAGATTAACGTAGAACTTAAGTTCTTTATCTACAATCACAACGTCAAGAAATACTTAACTTTCAAATGTATGAACATATTTATAAATACAGTTTTATATAAATTCTAGCAGAAAAATATATTCTCAGATCAAGATTTATATTCTGTAAAGCGATATTGTGATAGATTTTGCCGGTTAAGCCAAATCTGTCAAAAATTGCAAAAATGCTTCCTCTTTCGAAGTTCAACGATGGAAAAGATGGGTACACCGATGGAGATGTTTGTATTGTTGGGGTAGAGATCTTTGTTATAAAGCCTATAGAGAAGGTAGAGAGAGTTTTTTTTTCACACATAACCCATCAAACAACAAATTCACCTGGAAAATTACTGATTTCTCCAAACTAGGAGACAAGAAATATCATCATTACTCGGATGAGTTTGTGGTAGGAGATAGAAATTGGTGAGTTATTATTCATTAGTACAACAATTATTTCGCTAGTTCTAGTTACTTGACTAATTGAAATCTATTCTAATTGATGTTATTGTGTATTTTAAGGAGAATGAAGATTAGTCCAAAGGGAGACAAAGATATAAGAGCACTTGAAGCTTCTTTGCTTTGTGTCACTGAGACTAAGTTCGTCGACTCCATCTAAAGAATCTGACTACCTCTCCTTCTGCATACATATTTGTTTTGCTAGCAAACAAAAGTCTCCATTTGTGTTTCTTGTTTGCTTTTGTTTTGCTAGCAAGTAAAAGGAATGATGTTACTGTACTATTTTTTCCATATAAGAATTTTTATACGCTCTATGGTAAGTTTTTTTTCTTAGCCAAAGCTCTAATATAATTTTGTCATTTGGCGCTCTAAATAATAGGCACCTTAATAGGGTCCAAGGCAAAGCATTAGAAGATTCTTATGGTTTAGTTGGAAGATTCAAACTGAATTTCTCATATATAAGTGAATTACAAAGATGGGAATCACCTCAATTCCTACAAATAGATAAAGTTGAAAAGGTGGGAGACTTGTTACTACACTTAAAAAGAAAAACTGGTAATCCTTTTTTATATATAAAATGTGAATTAATTCATTTACTAAATGAATGAAGGTCTTACATCAGGTTGGCGAACTATAGAGTTTCTAAAGACCCAAAAAAGATAATAAAGCCTAATAGAAACATGGTGAAGAAAAGTACAATTACACAATAACCGGTTATGCAAATGTAAACAAAAGGGGGAGGGGATTCTTGAAAGCTTTACGCCGAATGCGAGCTAGAATAATATCGCGAAAACTTCTGTCTACTTGCCAAAATTATCTAAGTGACTCAGAACTGATCCATTGTGGAGCCTGCTGTTTCTTTCCTTCCACAGAATATAAACGGTAGGCTGCGAGACTAAACGCTTCAGGGTTGGTTTCATATTATCTGAGGATGATGACAGCCATCTGATGAAGTTAGTCCAGCTGCTGAATGCAATATTAGGATTGCAAAGACGCTAGAGAACCATGTTCCAGACATGAATGGTGAATTCACAATGGAGGAGTAAATGATCTTAAGTTTCCTTAAAATTATTACAGAAGCAGCAAGGTAAATAACCGATGATTATGAGCTATCGTAGATGGGTGGATCCAACTTGAGGGGGAGCAAGCCTCAACTACCAAGCTTGTTAGTGGAACTCCTAGTAAGAGGGCCATCAGATCCCACAAAATCCAATAAAGGTCCAATATTCAACCAATGATCCAACCATAAACTATCAGAGTAACCATCTCTAACAGTGCAGCGTAGGAACTGCCTAGCAAATGGCCTGAGAGCTAGAAGAGAATTCCAGATCTATGATAGGTTGGCAGAGGACTCGACATTCCAGGAAAACTGGTCATCCTTATTACTTAACACACATAGTACTACCAATAATGTTAATTTAGCAATCATCTTTTCCCATGAGTAGTTCACTAACACACAAAAAAATCCTTTCAAAGAGATTAAAATCGAAAGAAGTGAGCTTTTCATATGCGGTTATTTTCAACCTCCAAATCTGCTTCTTCCCTCTATGATTAGCATTGGAGTTACACCGTGGATTTTTTGGTTTGATAAAAAAAACTTGTTGTGTCTCCCCAACAAATGGTTTTACTTTCCTTATTCTCTATGGAAGAAGCGAAATAAGTATTGGCTAAGCGAAATTTTATTTATAAAACAAGATACATTCAACTCAATGTAATGTTTATAAATATGAGGTCGAAAGCTATGTTCAACTAATTGTTGAAACTCATTTTTTGACAATGTGGTTTCAGACATTTTATGGTGGATTTTTCGGTAACATGTTCACTGAAATGATAAGTTTTGGACATGATAAAATCGTCGTCGCGATACTACATTGTGGTGTATAGGAATATCAAAAATAAAGTTAATTTGAATGTGAAATGTTACAAAGTTGTGAGTTTGATTAAAGGTCAAATGTTGCAATTCAGAATTTTGAAGAGAAACTCAAACTGCATTTATGTCAAATCATGTTGGATTCTGAGTTTTAAAATTTAATTTTAAATAATGAGTTTACATCCCAATGATTTTTTTGCCAAATACATTTAGTCATATTGTTGTTAGTGTCAACAATTATTTTCATTAATTATAAATTTGGTAACATCAAAATCAATTTATAAAATGATGAAATAATAACTTTAAATGTTCAGAGAATAATTCTCATCTTTTTTTACTATTCCAGCAGAAATTTTATCTATATAAACAAAAACTCGTTCCTATCATTTCTCTCTATTATTTATTTGAATCTTGACAGTACACATAAAATATCGTTTGTTATGCTTTTAGTTTTAAGTGCTGCAAATCAAAAGAAGATATTGTATATTATGATTTTGGTTGCGCAAAACCATCATGCCAATTAAAAATTAAAGAAATATATATTTATCTCGACTCTATTATTTCTTGAAAGTATTAGTATTATTTGTTGTATTTTAATTTTTTTTTATATTTTAATCTATTGAAAGTATTCAATTTACCAATATTGTAGAAATCAATTTTTTTACAAGAAAACCTTTTAAAGTTCTTTTAAACTTAAATTGTCTCCGATCAAATCATGTCTTAAACTGTTTTTCTAATCTCGTGTTTTAACTTTACCACCAAACATACCAAGTTACCAACACACTTATAAGAGGTTAAAAAAAGTAAATTAGTTCTCCCCGTCACAACCCAATCGATCTTACTACAACACCCTAAACGACCTTTATGCCATTCATATACAATCATAAGTATTGTCCACCACTGGTAGGTTTACCAAAGAAGTGGAAGATATTGCGAATCGCCAAACTTATACGTTTAAAATTTTGACGGAACATATTCTGCATATTTTTTGTTTTTTTTGACGCAATGATAACAAAAGATGGTGGGAAACATTACTACTTAAAGAATATATAATAGCAAAGTTTCAAAAATCAATAGAATATAACCAAAAATATCAACGGTTGAAGGAGAAGTGATGATCAAATTTTGTCTAAAAAGGTAACACATCACGAATTATTTAAAGAGAAGACTCTAGGGGAATTTTTTGTTGTTTTTAATTAAAAACTTTTCGGGGCATCTTTGCTCTCAACCAGACGTTGATTCTTACTTAATTCAACGCCAATTTTCAACTCTTTTGACTTGATTCTCACATCACATGGAGTCCTAAGTAAATTATTTTGAGATGATTACACCTCAAGCCCCTTTAAATTTTTTTTATTTTATTTTACCATACAGTCATATACTATATTTGTTTCAAAAATATCTGGAAAAAATATATTGATCCAAAAAAAACTGAACTAAAACCAATTCAAATTAAAAGGCATCTGATCAAATCGGAAGCAACACAAATACTCTAATAGGACCTAAATCCCTCTACCAAAAAAATTGGAATCAAATTCAAACCATATCAAATAGGTAACCAAAATATTCGGAATACAATTATAAAACAAAAATATTAATTATATTTAGATTTAAAATAATTTAAATATCCAAAACTATAATCATATATTCATATATATTAATTATTTTCATATCGAGACATCCAAAATAACAAAAATATTCAAAAGTATTTAGTTATATATGTTAAAGTTTAACTAGTTATTTATTTTCTCGAGGGCATTGGATAATGTTTCTCTGAATATATTTGCGTAAAAATAATCAAACCAAACCAAAACCATATCCCATAATTTTTTGGTTCTTGCTCGGTTCTTCATTTAAATATCCAAACTAATCCATATATATATATGAATATATATATACAGTATAACCTCTATAAATTAATACTCGATAAATTAATAAACTCTTTAAATTAATAAATTTTCACGGTTCCGACTTAGTTCGGTGTAATAATTGACATATTTCGATAAAATAATAAGATAATTTTTTTTTTGAAATTTCTATGTAAAATATATGGTTCCGTTAATGATATAAATTAATAATTATATAAATATAATGTATATATAAAATATATTTTAATGAAATATGATTTTAATTGTTTTATTTATTAGTAAATTTGTAACTTTGTATGAATTTATTTCTAGTTTTCTTAAAATATCAAAATATATGATATTATTTTCTCAAATTGCATCCACAACTATTTTAAAAACTAGATTTACAATGATTATATAATATGTAAATGCATTAAAATACATCAAAGTATTGTTTTCATTTTCTTAATTTTTATGTAATATTTTTCCAAATTTGGAAAAAGTCTCTATAAATTAATAATTTATTAATTTATAGATAAACTAATATCTCTCTAAATTAAAAAAAAATTCCGATCCTGACATTATTAATTTATAAAGATTTTACTGTATATCAAACCAAACCAAATTTCTAAAATATCCGAATAAGACCTAAATCTATGTATTCATCTGAATCCATATCAATACCCTATTTGACATCACGTTTTCTACTTGAAAAATAAAGAAGAGGAAATTATATGTAAGGAAAAACTCAAGATGAGTAGGACCGACGATGTAAAGACGCTCATCGTTATCTTGTCCAGTAATGGTAGATTTAAACGTGTCCAGTAATGGAATCCAAGTTGAGTTCTGTAATTTACCAACTGCGAGTTAAATGACGATGGTGACCTGTCTAAAAATCAGCAGCAAAAGGTCCGACTCACCTTCCTCATTAGTCCATTACCTACTTTTGTCTCACCGTCCATAATTTAATATTGTATATATGTTTTCCGAGACATACCAAAGTAAATAATATTGAACCGAGAATTATATATGTAGAAACTAAACTGAACAGAAACTAGAAAACAGATAGAGATAATTATTATAAGAAATACTAAAAAAAAAATTGTTTTAATGTGAACGAAAAATAGTCTAAATTATTAAGACATTGGTAGAGATGTCATGGAATAAGTGTAGCATGAGAATTTTTTAGGAGCTTACCAATATTTTTCTAATAATGTTTTCATCTTTCTAATTATACTTTCGTCAAAGAATACTTGTGTTAATAGGAGTGTTATGAAGATATATTATCGCTTATATTAGTGTTGTTTAATTACGTTGGATACATAAATCTCTACAAATTAAATCTAAATATATATATTCTAGTGGGTTTGTGTTGGTAATATCGTCATATTACCACCTAAATTTAAACCTGTACAATGCAATTGTTGACAAATAAATTTCTACAAATTTACAGACTTTCAGTCTTGTCTAATATTATAAATGCTGAAAACAATAACAAAAAATTATAATAGAGTTTTTTTGTCAACGTGCGAGCATGCCCTTTTTGAGAGTAGAAATTATTATATACTTATTTTACATGTAACGCAAGTTTGATTTCTCCTAACTTTTAAATTGTATGTTTTTCACACAAAAAGTCTGATTCCTCATCGAAATATTTGGTTGTATGATAGAACTTTAAAATAAAATTTTATTTTTGAACAATTTGCATGCATTTATATATAATACTTTAAAATTTTACAAAATAGGAGTTGGATAATTACTCCATATTTTATATAAAAAATTTTGAATACTATATTTAATTTTACATAGTTTGAAGAATATCTTTATTTATTATTTATTTAATTCTAAATCAAAATATTTTAATTCTAAATAATATAACTAATATTTTAACTTATATTCCAATAATATGAATAAATCATTATTAATTTAACTTTCTTTTAAAAAAATAATACCCAAGAGTTATCTTTTGTAATTAATTGATTTTAACTTTATTTTGTTGACTTTTTGTAGACTTATATCATTTTATGTTGATTGATTGGTATGTTATTTTAAGTAGATTTATATTAATCAACTCATTTTTACTGTTGACTTATATTTTGATTGGTTAATTTATTTATATAGTAAAATTATTTAAACTGTTGATTCATTATCATTGTTTATTGACTTATATTTTTATAGCAGACTTATTTATTTAAGATAGATTTATATTATTTTATGTATATGTATTATTAAAGATGATTTATCAAACTGTAGATTTATTTTTATTTCTGTTCTCATTTTTTATTATCGATTTATTTTATAACAGTTGATTTATTATTTGATTGATTAATTTATTTACATAATCAACTTATTTAAGCTGTTAACTTATATTTTATCATCATAAACTTAAAAATTAACAATAATAATTATAATTTTTAAAAATTTATATAAAAAAATATTTTCCATTAATTAATATTTATTTTTATCTTCATGAACATTATTTTTATAATAAAATAACTATAAATTTATTTTAATTTTATAAAAACATTTAATAAAGGTTAGTTTGATCTTATAATTTAAATTAATTTATTTTTCTTTTTATATAGTTTATTTGAATTAAATTTTATAAATAATGATTATATTTATTGATATCATTATCTAAAAACGTGAATACTTTAAATAAATAATTCTTCTTATATATTTAAATTATATTTTAAAATAATTAGTTGATTTACTTAAAAGTGATATAATATAATGAAAATAAGAATCTAATTATTTATAAAAGAAACTCTCAATTTAATAATTAAAAAAAAAATTATTTTGAAGTTATTGATAAAGTATAAAAATCATTTTATTTCATTTATAAAAGATATATTTCAAATTTTATAAATTGTGATGTATTTCTAATTTTTTTGATCAAATGTAAGGTATCTTAGCAAGTTTTATTTACGGTCTTATTTATTTTTGTCTTGATCCTTTAAAAATGCTAGGCATCAAAGAGATAGATCTTTCCCTTTCAAATTCTATTGTGAAGACAAATGTCCATAAATACCCCTTTCAACACCTCTCTCATTCACCATGCAATCTGTCTAAGACTTTTTTTTTCCCCTAAAGATTCTCTGCAACTTTCTTGGTAAGCTTCTTATTCTTCCTAAGTTTGTTCATTCAGTGCTGAGACTTCTTGATCTATCATTCGATTGAAATTGTATAATATATAGACACCGTTATGCATGGTGCGGGGCAATTCCAATACTAACAAATCTCTGCATGTATACATATATATAATTTCGTTGATATTATAACCGATATACATATATATATATATTAGAACCATACCGCACTTTTTCTGTAGTTACGAACTTGCGAGTACGTCTTAAACTAAGTATAAATCTTAAAAGAACAGAGTATATTTTTTTCAAGAACAGAGTACTTCTAATTCAAGAAACAAATAATTTGACTGTTTTCTTTTTCTCTCTTACAAAAAAAGAAAAGAAAAGAAAACGATGGCGATAGGAATCTTTGGATTGATCCCAAGCTCATCACCAGACGAGCTAAGGAAGGTTTTACAAGTACTGTCAACAAAATGGGGTGACGTAGTTGAAGATCTTGAGAGTCTTGAAGTGAGGCCAATTAAAGGAGCAATGACAAACGAAGTGTTCATGGTGAATTGGCCAAGAAAGGAAAATAATCTCCGATGTAGGAAACTTCTTGTTCGTATCTATGGCGAAGGCGTTGAGCTTTTCTTTAATAGAGACGATGAGATTCGTACTTTTGAGTATGTTGCTCGCCATGGTCACGGACCTACACTTCTTGGCCGCTTTGCTGGCGGTAGAGTCGAAGAATTTATCCATGCTCGGGTAAATTAATATTATTAATTTTACCAAAAATATTATTATTATTATTATTATTCTTTTTATTTTTATTTATTATTTATGAAACTTTTTTTTTACCACTCACACGATTGCCGTGTACATAGAATTAGGGATGTAAATTAGGGTTGAAAATTTGTGAATTACTCTAAATCCGTATCGCTATGGGACGGGTTAGCGTTCATGTTTTGATTGCCCAAAACAAAGCGGGTATTGCGAGTTGACCCGTCATGATCTATGGTCTTTGATAGACAACCCCGCATGGGTTGCGGGTTGATCCGCGGACTAATAAAGTTACACGTTTAAGATAAAAAAGTAGTAGAAAAACCTTCTTCATATTAGTTTTATTTTGTTTTCTTTTATCTTAACAAGTTGGAGACGTTGACAATTTTTAAATCAATTTTATTTTTGATGTTTGAAAATTTATTGATTTAATTATGCATTTTATGACTTATATTACTATTTTCTTTTTGATTTATGATAAATATAAGATGTATTTATTTTATTATCGATAAATTTACATTGTAAAACTTTAATTTTTTAGTTATTAATTTGATTTTAAATTCCGCGGACTAACCCGTTTAACTCGCGGTTATAGTACGGGACATGTTAGGATTATTAGTTTATAACTTATAGGTTATAGCGGGTCAGCCCGCTAAAACCCACAAATTAACTCAACCCGCAATGATATAGGCTAAACGGGGCGGGTTAACCCGTTTTGACATCCATATATAGAATTATTCGGTCCTAGTTTTAATGTCTGTTTGGATTTTTGGCATTTCATTGTTAGGTTTAAGAAACATAGTGTTTTTGTATAAATTCGTTTGTAATTTTTTTTTTTTGACAGATATTGATGTTTTAATCCGTTTAGAAAATATCTGGTTCGATTTCTTTAAATAAAATGGTTTAGAAAGCCAATATATCAGTTCATGCAAACGTCATTTTTTTTTTCTGGTTCGATTTAGTTCGTGTCGGTATTGTTTGGAAATAACGGAATTAAACTGATAAAGAAAACATTTTATGGATTTTCAAAGAAATTCAGGTCAATCGGTTTGATTTCTTCCGGTTCGTTTTCTGAGATTAAGTAAACCGAAACGGTTAATATTTTCTCTGGTTCAGGTTTGGTTTTCTGGCAGAAATCTAGTCCTCTTAAATTGACTAATCTTATACATAAAACCTCTATAAATTAATAAATTATAAATTACTAATCTTTATAAATTAATAAAACAAATATTTCTTAGTTGGAGCAGTGTATTAATTAATAGAATTTGATAAAATAATAGTTTTTAAAGATTTTATGTAATTTATATGGTTTCATCGATATCACAAGTTAATAATATATTAAATTATAAAATGTATTTTATATAATTTAGTGAAATATTATTTTAGTATTATTTTTATTCATGAATTTTTATTTTTGTTAGCTCATTTATATTTTTTCTTACTACATTAAAATATATGGTTATCTTCTCAAATTATATAAAATTGATTAAAATTTTATAAGCAAAAATTGTTTCTTATTGTATAACTACTGCAAAATAATATAGTATTACTTTTAATTTTTGACTTTAAACTTGATTTCTTTGTAAATTTTAATAAATTAATATTTTTTTAATTAATAAAAAAAATCGATTCCAATATTATTAATTTATATAAGTTTTACTGTAGTTTATATAATTGGCTAACCTACTCATACGGGTATGAATTGGGAATATACCAAACTGATTTAGCTATGTACTAGAAGTTGTGTCCCTTCTAAAACAGTGCTACCATTGGTTTCATCAGCAATATTGGTGTGTTAATATATTTCCATGATAAGATTGCTACAGTTTTAATTTAAAAA
This sequence comes from Nasturtium officinale, assembly GCA_963854855.1. Classification (NCBI taxonomy): domain Eukaryota; kingdom Viridiplantae; phylum Streptophyta; class Magnoliopsida; order Brassicales; family Brassicaceae; genus Nasturtium; species Nasturtium officinale. The sequence goes on from OY978505.1 coordinate 2,504,399, forward strand.
AATTACTACAGTATTAATTCTTTTTTTTGTTTTTATAAAAATCCAGTATTAATTCTTGCATTGTAACTTTGTCTCAGACACTATCAGCAACTGATCTTCGTGATCCAAACATATCAGCTTTGGTTGCATCTAAGCTCAGAAAATTTCACAGCATAAACATTCCTGGAGTTAGGAATGTACTCATCTGGGATAGGATGAGGTAAAGAAACTAAAAAAAATTGTTTAGTAAATGTTTTTGATAATATGAAAGTAAAAACCCCATTGGAACATGAAATGACAGGACTTGGGTAGGACAAGCCAAGAATCTATGTTCAACTGAACATTCCAAAGAGTTTGGTCTAGACAATATTGAAGATGAAATCAACTTGTTGGAACAAGAAGTAAATCAACAAGAGATTGGGTTCTGCCACAATGATTTGCAGTATGGTAACATCATGATTGATGAAGACACCAATGCCATTACAATAATTGTAAGTCTTACTCATAACCAAAAAATTCCATAACCTTTTTTTTCTTCTTTTTTACAGAATGGGGATAAAAAGTTTAAAACCCATTTTTACAATACGATTAATTCGAGGTAAAACAATATCATCATGCATTGATGAATATAATCATTTAGTTTCTCTGTTCTAATCGTTTATGGAGCTTGCGTGAACAGGACTATGAGTATGCAAGTTACAATCCAATTGCTTATGAAATAGCAAATCATTTCTGTGAGATGATGGCAAATTATCATTCTAAGACTCCTCATATCTTGGACTATAGTCTATATCCTGGTATAGTGATTAATCAAGAAATGTTCATAAATCCATAATCAAGAAGTGGGGTTTAATGAAATTCATGTGTTTGTGAATTTTCAGGAGAAGAAGAAAGGAGGAGATTCATTTGCAACTACCTTACCTCTTTAGGTGAAGAAGCAAGAGAAGAAGACATAGAACAACTCTTGGATGATACTGAGAAGTATACATTGGCAAGCCATCTCTTTTGGGGTCTATGGGGAATCATTTCTGTAAGATTAATCCTCTATTTCTTTGAAACAGATCATAGTAGCTTAACCTCAGATGCATATGATTCTGTGAATGTGATTATGCAGGGCTACGTGAACAAGATTGAGTTCGATTATATCGAGTATTCGAGGCAGAGATTCAAACAATATTGGATTCGAAAGCCTCAGCTTTTGTCTTTCTACTCATCTCCTGAGTAATTTTCTTGAAAAAACGCCATATAATACAACTATGCCAAAGCTAAAAACTATGTGTGATTCTTGTTTTCTGATGCTATGTAATGAGTAAAAGTTATAAATATCCAGCACTATAATATTTCCACAAAAGAGAGAACAGTTTCATACTTTTAGGTGCAACCATAACTTATTTTCGAGAAAAAACTATGTAAGTGTGGAGATTTAAGGACCAAGAGCTGCCATGGAATGGACAGTATCAATGACTGAGTCAATAAGGTCATGAGACTTGCTTGTACCTGCAAGCTTCAGATGTTTTGGTGCTTCAGCTCTATCAAAATAGAATGCACCAGATACAAGCTTCTCTTTAGGCTGCAATGCTAACCAAACGATCGTGTCTGCTCCTTCTTCGCTTGTTCTAAGCTTACCCGAGAACCTGATTGAAAAGTTTTAAACTTTCTTTAACCACAAAAGATGTTTGCTTCAGCACAAAAAGATGTTTTCTGTAGCGGAGTTTTCTTACGATTGATTGAAACTCGGTAAGCTCTTAGAGACACCAGGTGTCTCAGCCCAGCCAGGGTGCATTGAGTAGAATCCTATGCTTTTGTTTTTGTACTTATCAGCCCATTTTTCAGTCAGAGCCACCTAATCATTTTGATACAAACAAACTTAGAAAAAAACGTAAAAAGAAGACATTTTGATTGTGAATTCTGATTATCTGGACCTGGATTCGTTTGTTCCGTGCATATTGTTCCACTCCATCGAATTTTTCACCACTAAACTGAAGAAAAAGCATATGTAGCCTGAGTTATAATATGACTTAAAGAGTGACATAAACAGTTCCAAAGAGGTTAAGCAAAATTGAACATAATCAATCTTGAAGATAACATATGTGTCCTGCAGATTGATTACCTGCAGATCCGGTGTAAGTGGCGATGTGTACATTCCACCAGAGGCAACTGTGATGACTTTGGCGTCTGGTGTTGCTTTCTCTAACAGTGGAAGCATCAGCTCTGTCATTGTGTATGTTCCAAGTACATTCACCGCAAAATTTAACTCGAAGCTGAGATCACAGATGAGCATAAGGCTATGAATCAAAGATAAAATGATACTAGAATGTCCAAGAAAGATAACTTAAGACCTACCCTTCAGGTGTAATGGTACGTTTGTTCTCAAGCAAACCGGCATTATTAACCTGAAGATTGAAAAATCAGAATCAAACAAGTTCTAAATAGTTGAGTTGTATAGGGTAATGTTTTTCTTAGTAGAATAAAAGACTGTATACCAGCACATGGACCGGAATATCCTTAGAAGCAAAACTTGAAGCAAAGGACTTTATTTCGTTAACTGAAGACAAATCACAAACCTAAGAAATAAGCAAAGCTAAAAGCGTTGATCTCATATCCAATTTGCATAGAAAGAGCATGAAATTTGCAAAAGTGAATTTCAAAGTAGAAAGTAACATACTTCCAGGTACACGTTTTGATTTCCTGTAGAGCTTTGAATCTTCGAAAGAGCCTCTTGTCCTCTCTCCTTGTTCCGACACACCATATAAACAGTCGCCCCGCTAGAAACAATGTAAGCAAACTCTTAGGAATCCAAATATTTTAAGAACTGGATTTATCTCCAATGGATCAAAGCATCCAAGAAACAAGACAATAGACAATATAAATGTGGGACCACTCTTCCCAAGAGATCTATTTCGAGAAAACGACGATATTCAACTTCGAGTGATCAACTATATCCTTTATGGAAATGAAAAACTAACTTTATGGATGTCTGACACAAGCATTTCAATCGATTCAAACTTGTTTAGCCTTGAATTGAATTGGGACCAAGACAACCAAAATTCTTCAGTCAAAGAGATCCATGTAAAAACACAAAAAGAAAGTGACTAGCAAATTTACTCTCGGAAAAAATCGATAATATTCAACTTCGAGTGATCAACTATATCCTTAATGGAAATGACAAACCAACTCTATGAATGTCTGACAACAATTGTTTCAGTCAGTTCAAAGTTCAAACTTGTTTAGTCTTGACTTGGGACCAAGAAAACCAAGATTTTTAACTCAAGGAGAAGTAACAACACAAAAGAAAGTGACTAGCTAATATAATTTGGGACAATTTGTTTCCTAATTCCATAAATGAGGAATCTTACCGTGAAGCAAGACCCTCTGCAGCGGCATAACCAATACCAGAATTAGCTCCAGTAACAACACAATTCTGTCCTTCTATTTGTATCTGCATATCTTCAGGTTTAAACTTCTTCGCATGCTCTCTACACAAAACCACAAGTACATGATCACTTCTTCAGAACAGTGTTTCTCAAGAACTCAATTCTCATAGTGAAAGCAAACTTTGAATCAAAAGACTGAATCTTTCCATGAATTCTGATATCTTCAGTTACATTAATCCACAGACTCATAAAGAAGATAAAACAACATGAATCATATAAGTCTCTAAATCCATAAAAAATCTGTCTTTTCATTTCCACAATTATCAGTTCTTATGTGAAAGAAAATGTTGAATCAAAAGATTGAATCATTCCACGAATTGTGATATCATTAGATACATTAATCCATAGAATCATACATATTAAGTCTCTAAATCCATAAGAATTCCATCATTTCATTTGCACAATTATCAATTTTCATGAGAAAGCAAATTTGATTCAAAAGATTGAATCTTTCTATGGATTCTAATATGTTCAGTTATGATAATAAACAGGCTCACAAAGAGCATCAAACAGCAAGAATCATAAAAGTCTCTAAATCCATAAAAATCCCATCTTTTCATTTCCAAAGCATTGAAAAATGAAGAAACAAAGCAAAATCGACTTACAAGTAACCATTCTTGGTGAAATTCATATAGCCATAAACCCCAAAAGCGGTTGATCTCCATGTCTACAGATCAAAATCAGACAAAAGTAGTCATTTTTAATTCAGAAACAAGACAAAAAACTAACAAGCGATGCTGATGAGTGATTACAAGAACGTACCTTTAAGAGAAACATTTTCGTGAGTTGTGGAATATAGTACGAGGTCTTGAGTTTGTGGAGAAGAGATGTTAGATTTAGAGCAATGGTGTGAAGTTGTATAAGTCATGCGACGAGGTCTCGAATCCTTAAGTCAAATCGTCGATTGAGAATAGAGAACTTCCGGTGGAGGTTGTGCCACGTAGAAGAGAGCCAAACCGTCACGTAGCATATTACGTTTTTCAGAAAAGGTTTATATATATTATTTTTGAGAATTTAAGTACTACCATTTTATTGTTTGCATTTTTCAGTTTTGGCGATAAATTTGGTTTACATATAAGTTTATGTGGGGATGTAAAGTGTAAACCTCATTTCAGTCCCTAAGAAAAATATATATTCAAAAAAAATAAAACTTTATATATTTAAGTGTATTCTAGAACATTAATTGTATTCATAAAACATGAATATTGTTCACACATTATTTTGAAAAGGTTGTATTTTCCATTTTAAATAATAATTGTGTCTATACTAAAACAACGATTTATTGTTATGTTTTGAAAAGAATTCTGACAAAGAATATGAAAGTTAAATATAATTCATGTGCTATTCAAATAATTTTTGGTAGATTTTTGTATATCATCATTTTAAATGGCACATCCAAAAAATGCTAATCTTTTACTTAAAAACCCCATGAAACATTTGATAATTTTCTTCTAAGTAGAGGATGAGAATATAAATTTTTTTTCCGACTAAAACGTTTATTATTGAATCAAAAGATACAAAGTTATTATAGAATTACGGAAACAAATTATTACATAAACAAATATATGCGGCATATTAAATACAATTAAAAACAAGTAAATTATCGATGAGAGTATTAATATGATGTCTTCAAACATATGTAATTTAAAGAATGATTGGTTGCAATCTCAAAATATTGAGCATAATATCTTGAATTTTTTTTTACCTTCGGTTTAAGGTAAACGCAAAGCAAGTAGTGACAACTTAACTCATCAACCTCCGGTGAAGAAGTTAGCAGGAGAGGGAATTATCCAAATGAGCAAGGAAGGGCTTTCATCAGGCACATGTTGGAAGGGTCATTACCCCCGAGGACTTGAGAACACACTATGAGGCAAAAGTATAGGTGGGATCGAGTACACAAAGACCAATAATTTTGCTACCATTGGCCCGTTAGAAAACTACAACTAAAATCACTCTTCTTTATGAACAAAGACGAAAGTATTTTTTATCACAATATATGCCATACGTTTCTCTCCGATGTGGCATAGTATTTTTTGTTGCAGTCCTGAGGTTGCATGACTAAAGAATAGTTTACAACTCTAATATTCTTCTATAACAAACAATGCTGCAGAGAGTAAGTAGATTGAAGATAAAAAAAAAAGGTTGGTTTAGCTTTAAGTTCTTTTCAGATGGTGTATGTAGTGACCTGTAGGAGAAGTTTCAAGATTGTAGCTTCGGCGTGACGAAAGCTTGGCCTCGGCTTCGAGAGAAGGTGGTGCAGAGCAGCCATGAGGCTGAAAGGTTTGGCAATGACTTAATCTGGATATATAACAATTCTACTCTTGATAAGTATATGTTACAACCATTCATAGATGTCATATACAGACTTTCCTGATAATATTATAAGTTGGCTAAACATTTTATGAGTTTCAAAAGTCAGTTTCTTTGATCATTACAAACTGTTTGACATTAATCTCTTAATGCTTTTGTTATCATTATCTGAAACAAAATTCACTTTCACCACAAACTTTGATTCTCCTGAAGTTTCCAAAATGTAATCAAGTGGCTCTTGCTGAAGAAGAACGACCTCTGAACCCAACAACACTTAGTTTCTTTCCTGTTCTTCTTTCTGAACCTTTCTGGCCCCTCGCAGCAATCGATCTAGATCCAACAGTTTTTAATATTTTCCTTTTTGGCTTTGAAGATTTCTCTGGAGGAGATGATGTTTTTCGGGGTTTTGAAACCGAACTTGACTTCCTTACTGGTGTCTTCACACCTGTTGATGATCTTGTAGGAGGAGATGATGCCGGTTTGTCTTTGGTGTTTCGTTGCTTGCTCACTTCTCTGATCTGCTTAATGCTTCTTCCTTTATCTTGAGTGATTCGGGTTCTTGCGGCGTCTCTCCTCACATTATCAGTAGTGAGTGATTCCAAGCTCTCGTTGTTTCTCATGGCTTCTTCGATTCTTCCTGCTAATATTTGGTCCTTCCTGCTTATGAGACTTGTCACTTTTCCTGTAATGAGTCACACGTAAACACTTTTAAGCAAGGAACTTTCTTCATTACTCAGCGCCTCAAACTATTCATAGCATAACCGTAACAAAGAGTAAAACCAATAATCTAAATCTAAGAAACGAACCTTTAGCACCCATGCGAGCTGTTCTTCCAGTGCGATGAAGGTAATCAATCTAAGCAATTAAAGTTTAAATAAACTTAAGATTTCAAGAAGAGCGGATCAACAAGTTAGGAGAAGAAAGAATAAGGATTATAGGAAGGAACTTACAGAGTTCTTTGGGAAATCAAACATGATTACATGATCAACGTCGAGGTCCAGACCCCTGGCAGCCAAATCTGTGCACACAAGTGTGGGACAGTCTCCTTCTTCGTCTTTGAACTTTCTCAAGTTATCAACCCTATGAGAGAGAAACCAATTTTACGTTTTAATTAAGCAAATACGTTCCTCAAGAAATGCTTCACGTTTTAGGCTAAGTTGGTTTAATTTCACCTTTGTTCTGCTGGAACTTCACCGTGATAGTTCACAGTGGAGATCTGGTTTTCAGAGAGGTAGTGATCAACTGCGCGACTGGAGCTCAGAGTGTTACAGAAGACCATAACCTTGCTCCCTTTGGCTAAGCTAGGTTCAAGAACCTGCATTCTCATCAAAGCATAAGCAATGTATAAGTATCGCAGGCGCATAATAAAAAGAATGTGCATATAACTTAGAAACATTTTCACTCAAACAAGAACCCTAATATCTCTGATTGCCTTCCAAAATCAGAATCTTAAGTATCTTATTTACCTGTAGAAGCGCTTCTAGCTTATCTTCACTACCTGAAAGCTTGACGAAGTCATGACGAGCGTTTGCTATCTTTTTATGCAATGTTGATGTTCGCAAATGCTCTATCCCTTCAAACTCCTCATCGACTAACTTCTGAACAGCCTGAGAACTCATATCACCTAAATCAAATTCAATATGCAAGGAGCAACAATAAATGGTGAAAGTTTGTAATATTGAGCTCAATCAACCTGTACATACCGTTGTCATAGTAGCAGTCACTAAGACAGTTTGAAATCCTTGGTCATTCGTTTTTAATGCACGTTGTTTTAGTGGGGCAAGGAATTTTCGAATCTCGGGACCAAAGCCCCGATCGAACATAGTGTCTGCCTCATCCAGAACCTGAGTAAAAAGATTCTCATTGTAGGTCCCAAAACCATAAGAATAATAGAATATAATGTCAAGATCCTCAAGTGGAGTTTACCAAATATGCGATATCTCCATAGACCATGTTTCCTTCTTCGATGTGCTGAAGAATCCTACCAGGAGTTCCAACAACCATGTCTATAGCATTGTTCAAAGAATCCTCCTGTGGTCTTATCCGAGAACCACCACTTACCAATATAGATCTAAACCTCGCGTGGTGGCTTATGGACTTTGCCACACGGTAAACCTAATGCATACTCCTTAATTAGTTTTTCTTTCGTCATTTCTCTGTCTAAAAACATTTACGATATATAACAAACTGGCATAAAATACTATAACCACACACTAAATAATTCTTCAATTTCATGGTCATCCTACAAGAAAGATTCGAACTTTCCTTTTCCTCGGCCAACAGCAAGATCCTATTGTTTCAATAGTTGAACTAAATAAAGAAACCACATATAACTGCTCATAACATGCATTTATCGAGAGCAGTTACTAATTTTGGTAAAAATACAAACCTGCTCAGATAGTTCTCTTGTTGGACAAAGAACAACAGTCCTCGGCCGCCTAGGCTTTGTTATTTTACCAAGTGAAGCCTCATCTTCTCTCATTAGCTGAAAAATAAAATCAATACAACTTAAGTCGAAATAAACAAGTCGAATTTTCAATGTAGTACCCAAAATAAACAACAAAACATTGGAACCAAGAGAGCTATATACACTATGAAACATAGAAACAAATCAAATCAAGTGTTCTACATAACTACTTCTAAGCATGGACATATCTACAATTTGTTACGTTTTATAAGAATATACGAACAACATCTCAACAGAATTAGACCTTCCCTAATAATATAAACCATTTCATTTCATTTCATTTCTCAACAACACACAATATACAGATTTGAACCTAGGTAGTGATCACAACAACAACATTTCACTTTAGCTATACATTGGAGCTCACTAACTACATCTCCTAATCTAAACAATTTCAATTTTTTCATCAGAACTAAATATATTTAAATTACCTAACAGAAAACTCAAGAGCCAAACACTATATATGCTAAAAAGTTTCAACTTTAGAGCTCAATGCACCTGAACAAATAGGTAACAAGTAAGCAAGAGTCTTGCCAGAAACAATTCAGGAGCCAAACACTGTAAATGCTAAAAAGATTTAAAACTTTAAAGCTGAATGCACCTGAACAATAGGTAACAAGTAAGCAAGAGTCTTGCCAGAACCAGTATGAGATCCCAAAACAACACTCTTACGTTCCATAACAGCAGGTACACCAATACATTGAATCTCAGTAGGAACTTCAATATTCAACTCTTGTAAAGCTCCCATCACTTCTTCACTTAAACCTAATTCTTCAAAATTCTCAATTAACTTCTTACTCTTCTTCTTATTACTGTTTCCTTCCTCTACACCAACAACACTACTCGGTCTCTGTTGTGGTGGTTTAGCTGATTCTTTCAAATGTCGAAGTCGAAGTCTTTCTAGTAAGATCGTATGTTTCAATTGATCCGGATCTGAGATGTTTGTTTCCGTTGAAGGAGTGGTGGTGGCGGCGGCGCAGAGAGGTCTAAAAGCTTGGTGGAATCTAGATGAAGGTTTGTGGAGACGGAGGAATGGAATTACGTTAGGGATTTTTGAGAAAGTGAAGAGGGAGGAAGAGAGTGAGAGTGATAAGATTGTTCTTGAAGCTCCTACCATAGCTTTGGCGCGTTTTTGAATGAGAGGTTTAATATTGTGAAGGTTTATGAGCTGTGGTGGTGTTGTTTTTCATGGAGGTTGTTTAGTACTTAGCGGAGAAGATGAAGAAGATAGGTTTTTTTTTTTTTTTTTTTTTTTTTTTGCAAGTGGTAATGAAGTTGTGACAGGTTATAGCCTTTTATGGCCCATATATTGGCCCAATAGAGTTACAATGGGCATGTATGGGTCGTATGCAATAAACGTTTAGCAGACTTGTTTCCAACATTCCAAAGGTATATATATGTACATAGAATGAGATTGTCAAAAATTGATAGCTAACTTTTGGTTAATTCTGCCATTAGCTCATAAATTTTGTAGAATTGCTATGAGTCACAGAGGGAATGAAACATACACAACTTTTATGAGCACGTTGGCTATGAAACAATAGATATTGCATAATTATTTGATAACAATATAGTTTTAGACCCCTAACAATTAAACTAATTAGCCATCATTCCTACTTATTTTGCCCTCACACTCCTATCTAAACAAGAATAAGTGGAAGAAATATAAAATGGAGATATTGTTGTGGAAGAAATATAAAATAGAGATATTGTTATAAACAAGGGAAGATTTGACGGTTCCGCTTATGAGAAAATCCAGTCTGATATGTTAAGATATCTGAAACGGAACAAATTAATGGTCTGCTTGATTATATATAAAGGATCCAGTCTGATTTTTTCTTAACATATAGTTGAGGATAATACGTCCAAACCTATTCTAAAACATAGCTAATTTTTAAAAACAAGTGACTATTTCAGCTTGAGAAAACTAAGTATTTACTCACAACTAGAAATATACCCGCGCTATGCAGCGGGATTTTTTTTTTAATTTTAAATTTAAATATGGTTTTACTTGTTTTAATTTTTTCATAATATTCTGTTATAATTAAAGTACAAACTTAAAATTTTTGTGTCTAAACAACTTTTATTTAATTCATACGACCAAACACAAATATATATATATATATTAATACAATTAAAACTAAAAATAATTTCAAATTTATTTAAATTTTTTTTTAATTTAAATCAATAAATTATATTAAAAGTAATTATGAATTCTCTTTCAAATTTATTTGATCTTTTTTGTTAAAAACTTAATTAGATTATTTACTATAATTTAAAATGTTTGAAATATATAAATAACTAATGATAAATAAAAATGAATTCACTTATGCAAATAATATATACAAACTCAAATTTATAATTAATAATCTTATAGATCAATTTTTAAATTTGATTAAAATGATAAAAATTTAAATAATACATATTTATCTTATATGTATAAATAAAATATTTTCATTGGATTTATGTGTATAAATAAAATATTTTCATGGGACTTATAAAGGTTTTTTATTTATTAAGATGTTATTTCTAAAAACTACATATTTATCGTATATGTATAATAAACCTCTATAAATTAATAATGTTGATTGAAAATTTTAAAATATAAATAAAACATATTTATCTTATGTTTATAAATGAATTAATTTTATTGGATTATAAAAGTTTTTTATTTATTAACATGATATTTCTAAATAATTCATGTTTATCTTAGGTGTATAAATGAAATGTTTTGATTGGATTATAAAAATATTATGTGTATAATTGAAATGTTTTGATTGGATTATAAAAAAATTCATTAAATGATTTGTCAACACCACAATCAACAAAAATGGACTGATGTGTCACAAAGTTGGAAAGAAACTGCCTTATTATAGAGAGAATTTTCCCCTGAAACTATTTTGACTCAATTTAGGGAATGGATAAGAACCAAAAACCTCAGTATTAAAAAACGGTTTAGCCCATGGCCGATTAACGCTTATACCGTTAATTTTTTTAAAATCGGTTATATTATACGGAAAACTAAATTTAGCGAAATATATGATTATTAAATTGTTTAAATGCTAATTAGATGAGTTATGATTTATGTAAGATATGCGAATTTAATAAATTATTTAATATCTAAATTTTATATAAAAATTAGTAAAACAATGTCACTTAACAAAATTTAAAATTACAAAAATATTCTTCAGATTTTTATAATTTAAAATTTTTAAATTATTCAATTTTATAATTTTATTATGTTATATTATATTAATATTAATATATATACATATATATATATATTTATTTATTTATATTTATATTTTATTATAAAATTATTTAAATCGCATAAATTCTGACTAGGCGTTCTCCGCTAATCTCCTAGCCCTATAATTCAGCCACTCGCCCGAAGGAAAAAGTAGAAATTGCAAATATAGAATGGAGTCAAAGCTTAGGTACAGATTCAAAGTTCTTGAACCGCCGTAGATCATGGGCATAAGAACTTGGCACATCTGTATTTCGTTAACAATATGCTTTCGGTGGGAGAACCATTTTTTTTTGGTTTTATACGAGAACATTATATTAGAAACATTCAGATAAATTTGTTCTTCTTTATTAAATTGATTCTAAAATTATACAAGTGTGAAAATATGGACCACAAGAGAGAGACATTCTAAAGACAACAATGAAATAAAATAGACTAATTTAAACAATAAAACTAGTACGTAAATTATTTATTTAATATCAATTCAAATCGGACATGAAGGGTTGAGTTGTTGATCCGAATGCTTAGTGATGATGATGGGGTATGAGCCTGCGCAACCACCTTATGAGACGGTCTATAGGTGACATCACCTTCGAAGCATTGGGTATTGGTCCGACAACGACTCGAAGCTTAAGGCCGGCCTCGCAAAAACCCGTCTTTGAGCTAATGAAATAATGGACTCCTGGTTCGGTGAGCTTGACAAGATCGTGGCCAGTCTTGTGAACAGATACAGGAGAAGTCGGGTCACATGAAATGAATTCAAGGTCACCGCTGATCTCTAAAACGTCGTTGCCTTCTATGCTGTATTCGAAGAGTAGATTGTCTCCAACATGGAACTTTTTCTGCTCACTCCACTTGTAATAATAGTCTCTGTCAACTTCATAAACGCTCCATCCTTTGGAGTCACCGACCTTGTAGATAATTCCAGAAGGAAGGATCTGGCTCGGTGGTGGTGGAGGAATGGGACGTGCCGGGTCATGGACGACAAGAACGTCCAACTTCTGTCCCAATGCGCATTGAGCATGGTTTGAGCTGAGGAAGTAGTGATAACCTGGTTCTGTCAATGTTACGACATCGTAGCCTGTGTTGTATACGGCTTTAGGAGAAGAAGACTCGCAGAATTCTAACTCCAAAGCGCCTGAGACTTGAGTGACGTCGTTCAAGTTGCGATCGTATTCGAAAACCAGAGAATCTCCCACGTGGAACTCTTTACCCTCACCCCAAGAATAATACATGTCTTCCTTCGCCGTCCATCCATCGGAGCCTCCCACTTTGTAAACAGTCGCCGAACAACAACCCAAGAGAGCCGACAAGGTTGTTATCACCAGAAGAACCAAGACAATGATCTTCCTTGTTTTGGCCATGATTTGATCGTATATACCAAGATTCACAAATTGAGCAACGTCTTATATCACATAGCTTTTAGTTTTCCCTTTTCTTACTACAGACTCTCAATCACTCCTCCTTACTACTAGACCCTGCTTTGAGTAACACATGAGATCTTCCTTTTGCTGTATGAGTTCCTTCTTTTCTTTTCTTGGAGTGGATAATCTTTTCTTGTGTGACTTAACTGATCTATATACTCGTCAACTAATTACAATTCTCTTTTGAGGATAATTATTTATCCAATGGACAAATCAAGTAGTCTTCTTTTCAATTAAATCCACCTTTTTGTTTGCTAAGAGAGTAAATATCATTAATCATTATAATGAAAATTCAGGAGTTACAAATACATATATTTTCCTGAAGAGGCACCTTGCCAAAAAAGATTAATAAAAAACAAAGACCTTTAATCGTTTATGTTTGCCATGCTTCTTAAAAATGGGAAGCACCTATTCCTAAGGAATGGGGAGCTCATGTACAATATCCCAATGTTTATTCTCTGTTTCTTTCAATTTCAATTAAATTGCAGATTTTAGGCATAATTGTTTACGCTAATCTAGCGAATTGAACTTGTGCTATTAAAATTTTAAGAGCATCTAACAGGGGCGGTACAAAAATAAATAAATGAAAAAAAAATCAATTTATTCGTTATTCAAACGATGGTGACTAAGCAAAAAAATGATTATACAAAAATGCAATGCAAGAATTTACAATCTCACTGTAATCCATACATTTCACTCTTTCCTTTTGCCTTATCATTTCATACTTCCTTGAATTTTAATGGATTTTCTGCTAAAAACCCATCAAACTATTTAAAATTTGTAAAATAGACTCTGAACTTAAAACTGTGCAAGACAATTCCCTCAACTCGAAAGTCAACCGCAATATAACCACTGCCTATATTGTCGACGAAACACCGTAAGATTATTTTAAAAACTAACGGTAGTTTTAAAACGATGCAGTTTTGAAGATAAAAAATTACACTGTTTTGATAATTTCGTGTTGTTTTTCCGTGACCAAAACAACATGATTTTTAAATCATCATCAATTGGATTTAGAATTAGCATAAATCGATCTGGAAATTTTTAAAACTAGAGTTCATCATTTTTCTGGGTATCTTCACTTCTCGTGCCTTATGTCTGGTTCTTCTTGGTTTTGTCAAATCAGAAGAAAACAAACACAATCTACCTTAGCAATTTTGTTTATTCTTGGTTCATCATGTCGCTAGAAATTATGATTTTTCTTGGTTCTTCATGTCGCTGCTGCTAGTGGTAAGATCGGGGTTAGTTTTGTGATGATTTTGCCAGAATCTGATGTCAGATTCATGGTGATAGACCTGGGTTTTTCTGTGACCAAAACAACATTTGATTTCACATTGATTTTTTTCTTTGAAATTGGAACTAGTGAGACTTTTTTCAAAAGCTCGTAAATAGTTAATCTAGGCATACAATAGCTAGTGATTATCAAACCAATCTTCAATTTCGGGAGAGGGGGGAATCAAAATCTTGAATCTCAAAAGATTTTTGTTAATTAAAAGATAAAATCAAATTTGATGAAAGTTCAGTCATCGCCAAGTCCAAATAATTGTAACAATCATCAAATTAGAGAACAAACAAGATTAACAAGACTATCATCAACAACAAGAACGTGAACTTGATCTGAATCTAACGACAGATTCAAGGTGTTTTTTTGTGAACATGATTATATTTTTTGGGTTTTATATTTAATTTGATTTTTAATAAAATCATTCAATTTAAAGAAATAGAAATACTTTTGCAAAAAAGAAAAAAAAAGAACAACGAGGAAGAACAACTGATGAAGAAGAAGAAGACATTTTTCTTTTATTTTTTTAAATAATGTTGGTTTTATGGTAATATAAAAACATGTTGTTTTCTTAAAAAACATCTTCCACTTTTTCCTTAAAACGACATAGTTTTGTTGTTCCGTTAATTATTTGACGGAGTCAAACGGTGTCATGTCGATGATATAGCCAATGACTATATTGCGGGTGACTGAGGGGATTGACTTGCACAGTTTTGAGATCAATGTCTATTTTGCAAATTTTAAATAGTTTGATGGTTTTTTAGCACAAAACCCAATTTTAATCAAACTTGGAACATAACTCAACTGAACATAATTAACTGCATGGTTTTATTTCTGTATATACTCTCCAAACTAAAAATTTATGTATACACCATACTCTCCAATAACATGTACCATGTTTTTGACATATTTCCATAATTTCGTTCACTATCACAACATACAACCACTTTCTTCTCCTTGTCAATGAAGAAACTTAGGCAAGAAGAAAACTGAAAGTATTCAGATAATTTGTAAATATCTATTGGTAAAAATTTTGTCCACGAAAAGAAAATGGTCTCATCAATCTTATCACTGTCCCCCAACCATATCTCAATCTTTAATGTATCAATCCTCTGATGAAACACTGAGAGTTGCTCTTCTCTAACAGTTGATAGAGCTACAGTACAACAAGATATCTTCTTGAAGGGAAGACACAGACGTATAAGTCTCTCTGTTGAAAAATCAAAACTTAGTAGATAGTTATCCTCAGCAACCCAGTAAGTATTTCCTTTTATAACACATAGCACGAGATCGTATAAAAAAAGTGGCAGTGACATCAAGAAATCTCCATGCTCCAGAGTTAAACTCAAAGATTTCAAACTCAACAGTTGGATTACTTGTATTATTACGATACCTCAAGATTTTGTAGTTACGGCAAGACTGTTTGTTTTCATCATATCCGAGAGCAAACATAGAATATTTGTAGGAACGATTACAAGGAATGATGAATTTGGTTTCATCAGTACAAGGATTCCAAACCACGAGTATACCATTATTGGTAAGTCATAACAATAAACCGTCGCAATAAAACTTAATTAACACATATTAAATTTTGAGTTAGGCTAAGTTCACCTTTAAACTCATAAATGGAGCAGCAATGTCGTTTTCAATGCCATGGAGATTGAAGTTTAGCACATAAACTTTTCTTTCGTGCAACTGGATTCCATATCGGATAAATGAAGGGACCAACACTAATATATAAGGGATATATGTCAATCTAATCATTGCCAATTGGTTAGAACTTAATACCATGAGAACCTCATTGACCCAAGTAGGGTGGCAAGAAGGGCTTATGACAGGTCATAAAGTGGGATTCGGTTCGAGATACGATGGTAAAAACTATCATCTCGAGAAGGCATGTTAAGATCTAACATCGAATAAATGAAAGAACCAACATTAATATATAAGGGATATGAGCCAATACATTCATTGCCCATTAGTTTTGAGTTGGAAGTGCATAGAACTTAACAGCAACATTAAAACCAGAAACTGTTTCGTTGCTTTATCAAAGTGATTATTGGTCTTTGAATAAAGCATTCCAACGTTTGCAAGTGGATCGAAATCGTTTCAGAGATCTGGCCGGAACCCTAGAGAGAATTTCCTCTACCACTTCCGGTGGCAGATCGGGCATAGATTGTTTCTTTTGAGATCTTTGGCTTGGGAGAAAAACGAAAGACGACGACGGTAATTAGATATTAAGGTTTTGACAGAAAAAATTTAAATACATGATTTACTAATTTTCCTTTTCATTCGTGGATTTTATTTACTAATTTTACTTGATTGTTTGTTGGACAAAAAGGAATTGAATCATGTGTTTAATTCTTAGGCCTCCAATGGCATGATTGTATTCCTTTTTAAAAAACTTTTAAAAATAAAACCAAATGGGAGTGTTGGTTAGTTCTATACAGTACAAACCTAGTCAAGTATTATATCAAAGTGTCTGCCAAATGCCAGCTCAGCGGGCAATATAGTGTAGAAGTAAGCAACCAAAATTCCATGTAGTATATTGATCTTATAAAATAAGAAATCCATGACTGTAACTGATTATATCATTAGTGTCAATATGTATCCCCTTTGTTATGCATCTATGATCATGAAGAAGATAATAAAACTAACCATCGATCGATCGACGATGGCAAAAACACTATATTATTGTGCAGTGGTGCATATCATCTTATTGCATAGTACAATATATCCTCTATAAATTAATACTCGATAAATTAATAATCTCTTTAAATTAATAAATTATCACGGTTCCGAATCGGGATCAGTATGATAATGGACACATTTCAATAAGATAATAAGATAACACTTTTTTTGAAATTCTTATGTAAATATATGGTCTCATTAATAACGTAAATTAATAATCATATAAATGTACTATATATATAATATATTTTTATTAAAATATAGTTTTAATTTTATTTATTTATTGGTAAATTTGTAATTTTATGTGAGTTTATTTCAATTTTTCTTAAAATATCAAAAATATATGATATTATTTTCTTAATATGTAAATGCAATAAAATATATTAAAGTATTGTTTTCATTTTTTATGTAATATATTTTTAAAAATTTAGAAAACTCTCTATAAATTAATAAATTATTAGTTTATGGGTAAATTAATAAAATTATTCGATTCTGACATTATTAATTTATAGAAGTTATACTGTATTTAACAAAACAATAATAATAATAATTAAATTGTTAAAATTTTCATTCAAATAAATTAAATATCAAATACAATCTAAATAATTATATGTGGCATTTATATTAGCAGGTTGTGTATAGCGTACAGTTACAAATTAGTTTTAGGTTTTATTTTTTAGTTTATGGATATTTTGATCTATATATGTAATTAGCTTTTGAAACATTGAACATATATGATTTTAGGGAATAAATTCAAAAGTATTAAATGAGATAACAGAAGATGGAAAATTTATAATGGATGACGTGGAGAAAAGAAAGTAACAAATTAATTAGCTTCAATGTAAATTAGAAAAGTAATTTATTTTCCTTTATGTGAAAATATACTAATTTTTTTTATGAAGGAGGATAATCCAATTTGAATGTGTAAATTAACAACTCTACATCTATATCAAAATAAATGAAATATGATATTATGAGAATAATTAAATCTCAACAAAAATAAAGTTAAAGGAGTCTCACTATGAAAGATTTCAAAAGTAATTAATATTAACGAGGATACTTTATTATTTTATCAAATAAAAGAGAATAATTTAATATCAATGCAAATAAAGAAAGATGAATTAATTTTAGAAAAAGAAGAAGAATATAACCTAATCAGAAATTAAACCGTTAGTTTTTTTTCCCATAAGGAAAGGTGGATTTAGGTGGAAAAAAGGAAATATAAATACAAATTCATTCAGGAGAAGGAATAGGGATGGTAAAGCATTATATATAGGGATATTAACACTCATCAACATTCAACAAAAATTATTGATATTGTCTGTGTTCTTAAAACCATTCTTCTTAAAACCTTTCTTCTTCGTTTCTCAATTTGTGAATCTTGGTATATACCATCAAATCATGGCCAAAACAAGAAAGATCTTTGTCTTAGTTCTGCTGGTGATAACAACCTTGGCGGCTCTCTTGAGTTGTTGTTCGGCGACTGTTTACAAAGTGGGAGGCTCCGATGGATGGACGGCGAAGGAAGACACGTATTACTCTTGGGCTGAGGGTAAAGAGTTTCACGTGGGAGATTCTCTAGTTTTCGAATACGATCGCAACTTGAACGACGTCACTCAAGTCCCAGGCGCTTTGGAGTTAGAATTCTGCGATGCTTCTTCTCCAAAAGCCGTATACAACACAGGCTACGATGTCGTAACCTTGAAAGAACCAGGTTATCACTACTTCCTCAGCTCAAACCATGCTCAATGCGCATTGGGACAAAAGCTGGACGTTCTTGTCGTCCATGACCCGTCACGTCCCATTCCTCCACCACCAGCGAGCCAGATCCTTCCTTCTGGAAACATCTACAAGGTCGGTGACTCTAAAGGATGGAGCGTTTATGACGTTGACAGAGATTATTATTACAAGTGGAGTGAGCAGAAACAGTTCCATGTTGGAGACAATCTACTCTTCGAATACAGCAAAGAAAGCAACGATGTTTTAGAAATCAGCGGTGACCTTGAATTCATGTCATGTGACCCGACTTCTCCTGTAGCTGTTCACAAGACTGGTCACGATCTCGTAAAGCTCACCGAACCAGGAGTCCATTATTTCATTAGCTCAAAGACGGGTTATTGTGAGGCGGGGCTTAAGCTTCGAGTCGTTGTCGGACCAATACCCAGTATTCCGAAGGTGACGTCACCTATAGACCGTCTCATAAGGTGGTTGCGCAGTCTCATACCCCATCATCATCACTAAGCATTCGGATCAACAACTCAACCCTTCTTGTCCGATTTGAATTGATATTAAATAAATAATTTACGTACTAGTTTTATTGTTTAAATTAGTCTATTTTATTTAGAATGTCTCTTTCTCTTGTAGACCTTATTTTCACTCTTGTGCAATTTTAGAATCAATTGAATAAAGAAAAATTTTCTTCTATCTGAAAGTTTCTAATTTACTATAGATTTTATTTAACTGTAAATTTAGACCATCTGCATCAGTAATATTAATAGTACTGTTTTAACTATTAAATAAGTTAAAAATTAAAGATACTCTATTGTTTTGGGATAGTAAGTGTTTTTTCTAAGACACAATATTCATAATTAAAAACATTTTGTGAATACTATTTTGTTTTTATATTTGATCAATGTTTAAACACATTCACATTAGTGTTCTCGTATACAATAATTAAAAAAAAAAAAAAAAGGATTCTCCCACCGAAAGCATATTGTTAAAGAAATACAGATGTGCCAAGTTGTTATGCCGATGATCTACAGCGGTTCAAAAACTTTGAATCTGTAGCTAAGCTTTGACTTCATTCCATATTAGCAATTTCTACTTCTTCCTTGGGGCGTGTGGCTGAATTAGGTTTTTGGTTCTTATCCATTCCCCAAATCGAGTTGAAATAGTTTTAGGGAAAATTAGGAGTAAAGATTAATTTTTCTCAAATTGGAATAGTCACTTATTTTTAAAAGGTATCTCTGTTTAGAATATGTTTGGACATATTATCTTAAACTATAGGTTAAGAAAAATCAGACTGGATCTCTTAGGCAAACTCCAATCTAGCTGCAAAAGCCTCTCCAATAGAATGGCAAAAGTAAAAGCAATAATCTTTTTAGTGTTTTGTGAACAGTGTTATATCAAATACAAAATTTAAATTTAAATATATAATTAAAATATTTTTTATCAAATAAAAATAAACATATTATTATTATTTTTATGTTGAATAAATATAAGTTTATTTTTGAAACTATTATGAAATTATATTTGTAGAAATTATCTAAACTAATATTCTAATTCATGAAATTAAAAATACATATTAAAAATTTAAAACTCAATTGAATAAACTGAAAACATAAAAATAAATGCAATAAAATAATTTTAAACACGTTACATAAACTCAAACAATAATTTAATTTTTAGGAAAATCATTTCCAAACATCATTTCCTTAGTTTGTTGTCCTTGAAATTGTTTTCCTTGATGTTGATCTCCTTGATAATAAGATACTCGATATTGAGATCCATAATATTGGTTTTGAGAACCTTCTCTCATGTTCTTCATATTGGTTTGTTGGTACTCTTTCCTATCATTCCCTATTTTTAGTTTTGATTGTATTTTTCACCTAATATAGTTTTATCGATTATAATATGTAATTAATTAGTTTTAAAAGTAATTTGTATTATCAATGTTATTAAATTGAAAAAAACTTAAATTAAATATTATAATAATAAAGAATATTTTTTTGGTGTTGTGGTTTGGAGTTGAAAAATAAATTGGAACATAATAACAACAACTTTGGTGTAATTTCAAATATTTGATGTTATGGTTGGAGTTATCCTTACATGTGTATAACTTTGGTTTAGACTATGCCTACCATTTATTCCGTTTCGTATATCCAACAATATTTGTAGAGAGTGCAATGGGAGGCGCCATAGAGAAGTATCAATCACTGCAGATCATCTCGCTATAGTCATCAACAAAAGCATCAGAAACAGATTCATTTATATACGGAATCAAGGACATCTACATTTACGATGATGGTCTCGTCTTATAGTTTGCCACCTTAAACACTACCCAAGAAGTGTTTCATTTGTGTGCTTCAAACTCCATTTCAAAACTTTCTATTTTAACTCACTATCTCACAGTTTTTTTGTCTGAATAAATTTAACAATTATTAAAAAAAAATGATGTACCAAACAAAATTGATGCAGTTACAAATTCAAAAATCTGAGTTTCTGGACCATTATCAAAGTTTACCTTATAAGTCACAAGTTTTATTTCTGCAAGATATCTCGAGATTAAGTAACTCTCAATGCCTCAGTTCAAAACACACATGGAACTTAATTAGGGAAGCAACCCCATCTGTTTTTTGGTTCAAGGGAATATGGTTTTAACAATCAACCCAAAAATACTCTGTGATTGCATGGTTAGCCAGGAGAGCGTATGTCGCACTGGAATATGGAAGCAAACACTTCATGCATATTTTGTGGAGACCCAATGGAATCAAGAAATCATTTATTCTTCTCTTATATCTACTCTGCAGAGATTTGACACTCTCTTACGAAAGGTATATTAAAAACTAAGTACAATGCTGATTGAGATCTCACGCTTCACCTTATCTCTAATATAAATTTTGATAGACTCACTCTTTTCTAACAAGATATGTATTCCAAGGTACAATACACATCATTTGGAGAGAAAAAATGTGCATAGACATGGTCACCCTCTGTCCTCACCGTCTCTTCTCATTAAACTACTAGACAAGCATATTCGAAATAGATGTTCAACTTTACAAGATCGGAAACTAGATAACTTTCTCTAACTATGGTTCTCTTCCAGAATTTTGTAGCTTGTTTTAATGTTCTTGAATTTCTAATATTCTCAAACATATTATGTACCTGATGTAAAAAAAGATTTTTTGAGTTGAATAAATTTTACATTCTCTTCAAAAAAATATGCATTGACATAAAAAAAACATTTGATAGCACCATATCCTAATATTTTCATCACCTTTGATATATAACTTGGCATTCAAATCCAACTTCGAATAGCTTCCTACAATTTCACAAATCGAACAACAGACCACCAAATTTTGTCATAATTTGTGGAAGTATCCATCAAATTCGAAAAAGAAATTGGTAATGGTGATTATTACATGCATAACCAGAAACCACCAACTAACATATATATATATATATATATATATGAAAACAACTTTTATGAAAAAACATTAACATCAACGCTAACAAAAAGCTGATATTAGCGGGATAATTCAGTCTTAACATAAACAACTAAATATTAACAAATTTATATCTACATCAAAGGATATGCAAAACATGGTCTTAACGAAAAAAAAATCAGCTTCAATGTAAATTAAAAAATGAATATTTTTCCTTTATATGAAAGATACTAAATTTGTTTTATATGAAGGAGGATAATTCAATTTGTTCATGTAAACAACTCTACATCTATATCAAAAGAAATGAAAATATGATATTATGAGAATAAATAAATCTTAAAAAAGAAAAGTAAAATGAGTCTCACTATGAAAGATTTCAAAAGTAATTAATATTAACGAGGATCATTTATTTTTATCAAATAAAAGAGAATAATTTAATATCAATGCAAATAAAGAAAGATAAATTCAGTTTAGAAAAGAAGAAATGTGAAACCGTTTACTTTTTCCAAAAGGAAAGCTGAATTTAGGTGGAAAAAAGGAAATATAAATACAAATTCATTGAGGAAAAGGAATAGGGATGGTAAAACATAAAGCATTATATATAGGGATCTTAACTCTCATATCAACATATAACAAAAACTTCTTGATATTGTCTGAGTTCTTAAAACCATTCTTGTTAAAACCTTTCTTCTTGGGTTCTTAATTTGTGAATCTTGGTATATACACGATCTAATCATGTCCAAAACAAGGAAGATCATTGGCTTGGTTCTGCTAGTGATAACAACCTTTGCGGCTCTCTTGGGTTGTTGTTCGGCGACAGTTTACAAAGTGGGAGGCTCCGATGGATGGACGGCGAAGGAAGACACATATTACTCTTGGGCTGAGGGTAAAGAGTTCCACGTGGGAGATTCTCTGGTTTTCGAATACGATCGCAACTTGAACGACGTCACTCAAGTCTCAGGCGCTTTGGAGTTAGAATTCTGCGATGCTTCTTCTCCAAAAGCCGTATACAACACAGGCTACGATGTCGTAACCTTGAAAGAACCAGGTTATCACTACTTCCTCAGCTCAAACCATGCTCAATGCGCATTGGGACAGAAGCTGGACGTTCTTGTCGTCCATGACCCGTCACGTCCCATTCCTCCACCACCACCGAGCCAGATCCTTCCTTCTGGAATTATCTACAAGGTCGGTGACTCCAAAGGATGGAGCGTTTATGACGTTGACAGAGACTATTACTACAAGTGGAGTGAGCAGAAAAAGTTCCATGTTGGAGACAATCTACTCTTCGAATACAGCATAGAAGGCAACGACGTTTTAGAGATCAGCGGTGACCTTGAATTCATGTCATGTGACCCGACTTCTCCTGTAGCTGTTCACAAGACAGGTCACGATCTCGTAAAGCTCACCGAACCAGGAGTCCATTATTTCATTAGCTCAAAAACGGGTTATTGCGAGGCCGGCCTTAAGCTTAGAGTCGTCGTCGGACCAATACCCAATGCTCCGAAGGTGACGTCACCTATAGACCGTCTCATAAGGTGGTTGCGCAGTCTCATACCCCATCATCATCATCACTAAGCATTCGGATCTCAAGTCTTTTTGTTCGATTTGGTATGATAGCTAATCAAGAAACTCTCTATTAGTTTCGTACTAGTTTAGTAGTTTAAATTAGTCTCTTTTCTTTCATTGTTTGCTTTCGGATTTCTATCTGTAGTCCTTATTTCCACTGCTATACAGTTTTAGAAGCAATTCAATAAAGAATATATTTTTACTTAAAAGTTTATAATTTACTATGATCCTAATGAGAATGCCTTAGAAAAAGTATAAAAACAATCAATGAGATGTGTTTAAGATTTTTACCTTGTCCAATAGATTCGACCATCCTGAAACGAGAAAGGACGAGAATTGGAGAGAAACTCGGGGAAGAAAAAAACAAATAGAGGAAAATATTTTCAGAATTTGCAACCAATTATAATGGTACACATGGCTTTAAAGATCAATCTTAAAACTCACCGTTCGACATGCTCTAAATACATTATCTGAATGAACTAATAATCTCTATATTATTATAATTGAAGTACAAATCTTGCCAAAATAATAACACAAACCTTTTTTTGACTTATCTAATTAAAATCAATTATTTTAGTCAAAGTGTTTTAAACTCATCCAAAAATCTGCAAAATATCATATACAGTATCTTATGTTTATTTAGTTGGCTCGATCCAAAAATTGACTAGTCAATGACTATTTAATGCAAATATCTAAATTAATGTTTGTTAATCAATACATCTATACAATATTTTTAAAACAATATTTCTAAAAGTACTTTTTCATCTATACATAATAAATTAAAATAAACAATACTTTCATCCATTTAGCTGAACCGAATTTAGTTTAATTAAAATATATAAATAAGAGTTCATATTATATTTTAAAATATAAAGAATATATAATATTATAAAGCAAATATATGGAATTATGCTTTAGTAAATAGGAAAAAAATTATAAATTCCAAGGAACTTGTATTTTCCTATTTGAATTTAAAAAAAATTTAAATTAGTACTATAAACCATATCATATACAGTACAAATTATAATTCTTTGTGTTGATTTCACGATCCCACATATGAGTAAAAAAGCAAACTGAAATAGTAAAATATATGATTTCACCTCCTCACATATAGGTTCAAAGCAATATAAATGGTTCATTCTTCCAAAAATAACAATTTATCCAGCAGAATCGATTTAGATCATACAGACTTCCTCCAATCAATTAATATATGATGGAACAGCGAAAAAAATTGCTTCTACAAGCTTATCGTTTCTGCAACTTATAGAGTAGACCAACCTTCAATGAATGCATTCAAATAAAACCAATGTAAAATGAATATTGAAATCCGCGGTTTAGCAAGCGCAGCCACCGCCTTTTGGCTCGTTTTCAGCCACTGCATCAGGTATGCCTTGGAAGTATCTGCAATTACACCAATAAGGGACACACAACTGTATAAGTATTGTCTTATGTTCTATGTTTCATCATCTTAATGGAGTCAAGATTCGAAGGTTTCACAAACTGTCATATACTAGAGATAAAATGAAAGAGAAAACTTACATATCCTGTTCAGTTTCGTTCGCAAGAGCGGTTTTGGCAATGGTTAAGAAAGCTTCATCAACATTGAAGTCTTCTTTTGCTGATGTCTCGAAGTAAGGTATGTTACCATTTGAAGCACACCAGTCAGACGCTTTTGTCTCAGAGACCTGTAGTGGTTAAAGAATTATGAAACTAGACTTGGGTAAAAAACATTTCTTGATCTTTTTACTTACCACTCTACTGCTCCCACCATCTACGTCAACTTTGTTTCCAAGTACAGTAAATGGAAATGTCTTTGGATCCGATGGACTAGCCTGGGCAACACAAGATGATGCCAAGGAAACAAGAATGAAAACAAGTTAGCATATAAAAAACTGTTAAAAGGATTGAAAGTGAATACTAATGATTTCAAAAACTCTTATGAACATGAGAGAAAGTTAGTCATATACTTGGCTTAACCAGTAAAACGAGTTCAAACATAAAAAAAAAAACACATACTACATTGCTCATCTTGCTTTCTATTGGGAAAACAAAACTTCAAAATATGATCCTCAGTATCAAAAGAGATACAAAAGATGACCAAAAGCTTTTCTAACTACATAAAAGAGTTTAACGAAGGCTTTTCCTTTCTTTCTTTATAACATCTGTATTTCGTTACTAATACCCAAAATGTTTTTCATGGATAATGTTTACAATGCTAAAAGAAACGTAAAAATGGGATATAAAATCACACTGAGACTTGCCAATCAATCTGCTGACTTAATTTGATAACTTTGCCAAACTCAGGTTTGTTAAAACCAAAATGTTAAACTAAAATCTGTAGATTATGACTCTAAATAGGCAAAACTAACAACAATTCCTATTTATGTTACATGCCAACCTCAATTTTACATGTAGCATATAACAATGAAGCATACCAAAGCAAAATGTACCCAAAAAAAAGAGTGAAATTCATAAATAAGAACCTGTTTAAGAAACTCCTCATGCCAATTCTCGAGAGAATCAAAAGACTTCAAGACATTAACATCATAAACCAAAGCACAAGAATCAGCTCCTCTATAAAAAGCTGCACCAAGACTCTGAAACCTTTCTTGTCCAGCAGTATCCCAAATCTACACACACACATCAAAAAATTGTGAAATTCTCAAAAATGTTGAAGAAACTAATTTCAAAAAAAAAAAAAAAAAAGCAACAACAAACCTGTAGAGTAACAAGCTTATCACCAATCTGAAGCTCCTTAGTTACAAAATCAGCACCAATTGTTGCTTTATACTGTAAACTAAACTTCTTATGCACATATCTTTGAAAAATTCATTCATTAAGGTCCACAATATCAAAAACAATGAATCTATAGCCAATTCAAAGAATTTTTATAAATTGATTCAATCGAAGGATACTGATTCATCAAAGAGGTCTTACCAACCCTAGAAAAAAAAATAACAGATCAAAAATCAAACGAATAAATAAGAAAAAAAAAAACGTAATGGAAATCGGAGTTTATATATACCCGCTATCGCCGAGTACAATGACCTTGAGCAAAGTACGTCTTCTCGTCGCCATTGTTAAGATTATGTAGATCTCAGAGACGAATGCGTAGAGAAGGATTCGTGAACAGTGGCAAGATTTTGTGGGGATCTATTTTTTTGTTTGTATCGATTTGAAAAGAATCCGAAGAATGAAAAATTGGGAAAAATGTTTTTTAAGGGGCGCCAGTTAGATCTTAGTATTTTTTTTTAATTTTTTTTCCCCCGATACTGATGAATCTATAATTTTTACTTTTTTTTTTCCTTCTTATCACAATAGAAAAAAGCACTTAATCTTTCTTCTCATGGATATTGTTTTTTTTTTCTTTTATTCAATTCCACTTTTACGTTTTAAGTAATCAATCAATACAATAAATCAAAATACATTGAATTTGTAGACAACAGTTATATATATATTTAATTCAAACAGATTAAAAATGTCCATGCGTATCATTTTTTCTATATATATATATTGGTTTCTTCCTTTTTCTAGATATAACAAAAAATGAGTATAACAAAGTATACTCTTAAAAAAGGTCGAATAATGCGTGTAACAAATATGCTCTTAAAGTAATGAAGATAGTTAAATCAATTACCTAAATAAATAATTTATGTGAGTACAGGTAAATCGGGTAAAATATTTTTTGAGGTTTAGTATTTATGGATATGGTAAAAAATAAGAAAATAAATCAAAATAACATTTATAATTTATAAACAAATATCTAATCTAAATTCACAACCCGACCTGAAGTGTCCAACCCTACTAAAATTTACTTTATATCATCAAATTTTAAAAGATAAACTAGATTATAATCCATACAATATACGAGTTTATAAATTTGAAAAAGACTTCAATTTAAGTAAAATCATTTAATTGGAAATTTGTTCTTAATATGATATCCTAAAAAGTTATGAAAACAATAAATCACATTTTGTTAAAACTATTCGCATAAATTTATTTTTGAAAATATTAAAACTTATATCACATCCAATAGATTTTGCTTTCATTTTGGTTTCATATTGTCCTCCAACAAAACTCTATTGTCACTATACTCTCCTCTAATTCAAATATTATATTGATTTACAATCAAATTCTTTTTACCTCTCATGCTTTCACTCGTGAAGTCTTACATTACTTCTTGTCTAATAATATTTTCTCATAAAGTCATTTAACTCAACATTTCTATCACCAACTTTTGATTGTTTAGATTATCTCTAGTTATATTTAGCTGCTTTATTTATTTTCCATATTCAGATTACATTTAATCTTATACCTATGTGTAGGGATGTCAAAACGGGTTAACCCGTCCTCTTTATCCCGTCCCATTGCGGGTTGAGTTAATTTGCGAGTTTTAACGGGCCGACCCGCTATAATCCATGAGTTCTAAACTAATAACCTTAACCCGCTCCGCACTATAACCGCAAGTTAAGCGGGTTGGTCCGCAGAATTTAAAATCAAATTAATAAATAAAAAAATTAAAACTTTATAATATAAATTTATCGATAATAAAATAAATACATTTTATATCTATTATAAATCAAAAAGAAAATAGTAATAAAAGTTATAAAATGCATAATTAAATCAATAATTTTTTCAAATATACAAATATGAAATTGATTTAAGCACTGTCAATGTCTCTAACTTGTTAAAACAAAAGAAAACAAAATGTATTTTTCAAAATTTCTAAAATAAAACTAATATGAAGAAGGTTTTTCTACTACTTTTTTGTTTTCAACGTGTAACTTCATTAGTCCGCGGATCAACCCATAACCCATGCGGGTTTGTCCATCAAAGACTATAGACCATGACGGGTCAACCCGCAATATCCGCTTTTTAGACAATCAAAACATGAACCCTAACCCACTCCATAGCGGTGCGGGTTTAGGATAACCCGCGAGTTTTCAACCCTAATTGACATCCCTATCTTTCTGTGTAAGATAGGTCCAGCCCAAATCCAAATTGTCGGAAACCCAAATGGGTCTTAAACTCTTATATCCTTAGAATAGAATCTAGATACAATTATATAGTCTAAATTATTAAATATATTTAGATTTCATATAATCCAGTTTCCCTACATTTATAAACTCAAACATATCAATTGTTTTTAAACCAAAATATCCATATCTAAATTTTCTTACTAATATTTGTAAAAATTTAACCAAATTTTATTCAAAGTAAAAACAAAAAAAAACTGATATTTCATGTATCCAACCCTACCACTAAACCCAAAAAAAACATGAACCAAACTCGAATATTAGTGTGAAATCTGGAAAAAAAACAGAGCACCATCAGTGGCTATACTCTCGCTCATGTTTAGGCGAGATATTATGTTAGCAAGATGTATGTTGCCCCTCTGATGTCATCTGCTTTAGATCTTATCTTGATATTCTTTATCTCTATCTCAACCATTCCGTTATCATTTCTCCATTTTATAACTATGTTAGGTTTTAACTGAAATTTTTTGGTTTAAAATCTTAATATAAATAAAATATAATTTATTTCATGCTTATATAAAAAAAATTACAGGTGTCAAAATCTGATCAAATGACACATGTCGTCGTGCACATATTATATAACAAGATGATTCTCATGAAGTTAAAAAAAAATTATAATACACCAAATCTATAAGAAAAGAAAAAAAAATCATTTTTAATTCTCACATGCTTTATTACATTTTTGTACTTTAAAATTGTTTATCTACTTTGATGGTGGGACATGAGAGATACGATGATTCATGCCTTTTGATTAATGCGTAGAAGGTGAAGACAATATTTATGGATCACAAAACCGCATTGATTACATACGTACGAGTGAAGAAGGTTGTGTTGGTGATTATGAGCTTTCAAATTCAGAAGAGATTGTTGAGGTTGGTTTTTAAACAACGCAGATCCAAAGTGAAGTCACAAGTAAAACAATCTATAATCAATATTTCTTCCGCAAAGACGACATTTTCGATCAGAATAATCCGGTGGTGGACCTGTAAAAAGCTTAAGAGGGTGTACAGAGTAATAGGAGTGGTTTACCTCTAATGGATGTTTTACCTTCGATGCTTGCCATACACAATCCTCATGGAAGGATGATTCACATTCATAAAATTCGTAAGGGCACTCATAACCAATCTTTCTAGATTTAGCATCATCACAAACAAACTCAATCTGCTCTTTGAGGAGGGTGAGCTTTATGGGATGCGTCTCCAAAATGCCAATAATCTCTTCTGGACGAAAACATTGCAGCTTTAGCAATAGAAGTCATCACTTTTAGCATCCAAGCGTCCACAACAATCTCCATTTCTTAGATCATTCCAATGGTCGTATACTACGAGACAATAAAGAAGAAGAGGATAGAAGAAATACTTTACTCTGATCAAAATACAAAGCATTTAGTTCCCAGTCTCTCGATTCGATCACTTCTAATCTAAATTCACAAACTCTCCACGGTAAAGTAATAAAAATTCATAAATTAGGTGTTAAGTTTGTAAACATTAGTGCTTACTCCATAGATGTGTTGAATAGTTCATGATCACGTATTTAGCAAACCTTGGAGTAAGCTCCAAGCTCGGACCAACGGATCCACTTGGCATACTTCATTACCCCAAATGTTCCGCAGCTTAAGTCTTGAAGTCTCCATCTCTACACTCTGTTCTCTTTTCAAATGCTCAATCATTTCCTTGTCCATTGAGCTCGCAGCGACTTCCTGTTTAAACCATGACATTGAAGAAAGATAAGACCTATTTTAAGATCTCAAATGGAAACAATACAATCACTTGAGTATAATGTGTAAGTACTATAAACTATGCATGCCACCTACTTTTGATGCTTGAGATGAGACAACTGTTGTACTAGTTTTATCCACTTATTAATACAATTAGTCTAATTGATTAACACATCCGCCTGACTAAATAGCTTACTGTACATTTAACTCCCACAGAGGAAAACAATCTCAGACTTGAGAGAAACATCGGTATTTTTCTGTCCACAAGTTTCTCAAGCTATGACCATTTATTTAGTTATGGTCAGGCCTCATGACGGAATGAAAATGGAATAATATAATGGAAGATAAAAAGAGGTCGAACATACCCAGATGGGGCCACTAGTGGCATTTAGGATCACTAACTTGAGGAACTTATCCTCTGAATAGGTGAGAAATTGATGTGTACCAACAGTAATGGTGATATCTTGAAAGAGTGCCTCAATCTGTGATCCATTGCACTTAATCACTATTCTTTTGTGAACCCGAACAATTTTTTCAAGATGGTAAGCTGTGGAGCTCTGGCTGCTGTCATTTCTAATCCAATGTGCCACATCAATGGCTTTCTCCGGCAATTCTTCGTGTAGCCTAAGAAATGAGCACGCTCTTTTCCCGCTCACCCAGCAAAGGTAAGTTGATGATCCATCATCTACAGCAGGAAAGTGGAATTCATGACAAGAGAAAAAATGGATATGACAGGTATACCTTACAAAAATGCATATATTATTAACCAATGTATCAATAGGCACGTAAAATTCTATTGCTACTGGAAAATGAAGCAAATGCTACTCAGGAGCATAAAATGAGTCTAAATATCCATTCTAAAGATAATCATAAATGTATTGAATGTGATGTGACTTACCTACCACAAATCCTCCAATTGGTATATCAATACTATTCCCACATTCGTTTTCCAAGGTATCATCAGACTTCATTTGGAGAACCAGAAGATGAACTGAGACAACCTGTTGCATCAACAAAACAGTACACATAAATGGAATAATAAAACAAATTTGCTAATCCACAAAAAGATTACCTTGCAGGCAAAGTTTATTTGCTGATTATCCTTGTTTCCTGAGAATGAATTAGAAGCAGGACCAGCAAGAATGCTAGGTACGTATTCCTGAGTTGTAATTTTGGGCAGACACAAAGCAGCTTGAAGAATTGATTTCTCTAAATGTTGATCATCCAATGCCTTTCGGGAGTTTACTTTGATAAACGATGCGGAATTCAACAAGAACCTATGTTCCCCTCTAACGAAACAATAATGCAAGAGACTATAGATGACTTTCTCATTGATAAATAGATAATTATGCAACAGTTTTTATTTAAATATAATACCCTGTTCCCAGAATCCGATAGAATGTTGCATTCGCCCCAGGGCCGAAGCCAGTGAGATATGAATGCCTTGTGAGTGGACCAAAAATCTTCACCTGAAACACCAAAGTTGAGGAGGTATGAGGTACAAGAACACAGACAGCAGAGAGAAATGGGTATTGACTAATACGCACG
Source organism: Nasturtium officinale (assembly GCA_963854855.1). Classification (NCBI taxonomy): domain Eukaryota; kingdom Viridiplantae; phylum Streptophyta; class Magnoliopsida; order Brassicales; family Brassicaceae; genus Nasturtium; species Nasturtium officinale. The sequence continues at coordinate 2,536,265 of OY978505.1, forward strand.
TACAATTTGATCACTGACTAAAACATGAATGCAGTAGCTGCTTGAAACATCAATGCCACAAGAGTCAACAGCATCAACTTCTACTACATCACCTCTGAAAGTCACTAGTTTTCCCACTGGAAACAAGCTGTTGGAAAGAGGTAGTCGAGATGGCTCTGTATGCATTATCATCTCCGACTGAGTACAGCATGAAAGATTATTTTTATCTTTCTCATCTGCCACTGGCTTACTAAGTTCTTCTAAGTCCTTAAGATATACTGAAAATAGACTTTTTGCATCATAAGGGAGTAGAAGAGAAACATCTGAACAAGATTGTGGACTAGAAACATTTTGTTGTTCCACCGCAAGAGTTGGTTGAGAAAACACCTGAGGATATACATCCATAGATCCATCACGAGTGAGAACTTCATCAAAAGAAAGCTCCACACTCCATAAACGTGTTTCAGGTCCAAAATTGATTTTGTCATTGTTAGATATGCAGGACCGTCCAAGACAAAAAGAATCATCAGTGCCATGCTTCATCAAATAGCAACTACCAATCTGCAATGCCTGCCAATAAAATGCAAAAACATTATTTAGTTGATGTCATTAGTCTTTGCGCAGCATAACTATTTACTAGGAATCAAATATTAATATGAAATGAATACTTACATTATAGTTTTTGCATTCGGGTATGAATTCTAACAGCACACGCTTAGCATTGTGCGTGGTACCACTTTTGTTTTCCTTTAAATTAGACAGAGTTGCTACTGTCATCGAACACTGACTACTCGCACATCTGATAGTCATCAGACAGGAAACTTCATGCAGCACAGATGATACTCTTTCCCTTTGTAATGCATTATTAGTTTTACATCTCTTAAGTGGACGTATTTCTTGGGAAGTATTACATTCTTCAAAATAGGTAGCAGCTACGTCTTCTTCAGTCACAGAGCAAATGAGATCCCAGGGAATGATTAAAGCCTCGATGAAAACACTGGTACAGTCAGGCATTCCTAGATGACCCTGGTACAAGATCAATAATGATACAGTTAAGACCTTCTTAGTTAAACGACGGTGAAAGTTTGGAAATTACTATTTTGTGAAATAAAACCTTACATTATTTAGAATCGGAAATTTGTGTGTCACTCTAAATAGATGAAACATCGCCCCTTTGAACTCACTCAGATCAGGCCTCCAGTCAAGAGAATGGTGCATGCGAACATTTTTGCAACTTGCAGCACCAAACGATAAACAAAAATGCACTGTCAAGGTGTTTTCTTTGGCCAATGGAGTGGGATTAACCACACTTCTACAGCAAAGGGGTTTTCGAGGAAATGGTATGTGGAGCATCGATTCAGGCACTCCTTCCCCAATAAGATAGAAATCAGAAACCTACAGGATAAACTGAAAAGTCAGTAAGACAAGTTTGGTATCCTACAACATGCCTCTTACAACATGCCAGATATGTGAAGAAAATGTAGTTTGAAATACAAAATTAACCTCACATATCCAGCCAGCATTTCTATCACATAAAAGGTCTGGAGTCAGAACATCGATGCTGCTAGTTCGGTCATACAATTGTAGTCTTCCAGAAGATGAGATCTACATACAGAAGAATAATGTCACAGCTACATTAGGGAATATATTGAAGAAAAAACCTCTTTATGTAGCAAAAGCTAGAGATATGTTCCAGATATTAAGCAAAAATATATACCCTATCAATCTTACATGATGACACTGATGTCTCAACAATTTTTAGAACTTTAAAATGAGTTATTTGATGGCACAATAGTGTACTCATGTAAGCCTTCAGATATTATGGACCGATATGGGAGCATAACACAGATATGGAGTGGCAATATTTGCAGTTCAAGAACCAAAAACTTTAACGTCATTATATACCTTCAATCTTCCAAGCAAGATGACACCAATATCTACACTTCTAACAGTCTTTGTGTTTGTATGACTGTATCTTTTCCGCATTGACGATGGATGACTATGACAATTACTAGCACTAAAGTTTTTAATCTGAGAAAGCAAATCATTCAGCATGACCTTGTAGTGGTGGACAAAACTTGAGACAGGCATTACCTGTTCGGAGAAAAAAAATAAGTGGCCATGAAAATCAGAAAGAGAAAAAACTCATCTTAATCTAAGTCTAACCAAACAATAGACTGACCAGTTTTAGGTTGCAATCACGAGCTTCACTATTGCATCCGCATGATTCATGCAAGCAGAATTCAGTAAAAAGCCCGCACTGCGAAATTAAAAGTTACTAAAAAGAGTAAATCTGATGAGCATGGATATTACCCTTATAACAGAATAAAGCTGCACCTATTATTGAACTTTGAATTTACCAATTTACCCTTGGTTGAAACATGGATGGCGTTATGTGTGACTCTGCATAAATCTTTGTCAGGTCATCCTTCTGATAACACCTCACAAAAATGAGGAAGACCTTAGAAATATAATGAGGGAGAAAACAGGAAAGCCCAGGATCAAAACAAAGTACCAAGCCTGCTTTTAGTTACCTTATAGGATCTTAAGATTTCCTTGCCTGATGGCATTGGGTCAAATTTGTGGAAGCATAAATGAACGAGTAGTGTCCTGCAAAGCATTATTTTGCAGCAATATCAGAGTATCAGTCACAAGTCATATATAGCATGAAATCACCTCAGATATTGCTATCAGAGAGAGTGAGAGAGTACCAAAATCTTGCAGGAAAGGACAAAGACTCGATGAATTGACTCAAAGAAGTCTGCCGACATGAATCTACAAGACAACTAAAGCACCAGCTGGATGAATCTACAGACATAAGAGAAAGCCTCCAGGATTTAACCGATTTATAGCAAAACCTTACCTCGTTTCAAAAGGTGAAAAAATCTCAACTGTGATGCTGGTCTTAAAGCATGCCCCAAGTATAAGCACTTCTCCCCAAGAAAATTTGGTATTCACAAAATGAACATTTCTGATAAAAATCTGCACTAAAGTAAGTTTAATCAATCAAAAATCTCAAACAGCAGACAGACTAACTTCTCAGATGCCTACAGCCAGAGCAAAAAGAACCATCTTATTAATACACAACCAAACTAAATCAAGAGGGAACTTCTTACAAGAGAACCAGTACGTATACTGTGGGATCTATTGAGTATCTGATCCGTCAATAAAAGCCAAACATCTTCATCCATCTCAACAAGCTTTCCTTTCAAGTACACATCTTTAACAAATCCAAGGTATGAACCACAATTACCTCTCCTCTCAACAACACTATTCAAAACTCGCTGTTTCTTAGAAATCCAAGGTGAATGAATAACAGAATTATCAGTCGTCACAAACACCAACAGAGAATCATATTTTCTTATATAGACCAACTTCTTCTTCATACCCGATAAAACAACATTTCTTCCAACTAACTTCGTCATCGCAGGATGCCAACTTGCAGCAACAGAACCATAAAAGTAAACAAAAGCAGACTTCTCAAAAGACTGACCACAACAAATCGCGTTCCGGCTATACACTTTACACTCACAAGCCATAATATGTACTAAGAACCCAGGAAGATTTACAGAATCATCTGACTTCTCATCTTTACAAGGAACAACAGACACAGGGCTAATCGATTCTACCAAACCATGAACGCTATACCGTGACTTACGATCACCGTTCTCCGATAAACTCAGAGAAGAATTCAATTGAAACAAACCAATACTAGAACACTGAGAAAGCAAATTACCATCATCCACAAGTTTCCACTTAATAATCTCCAAAAATCCACCACAATGCTTCATAGGTATAAAATTCCAAGATAGAACACAAATCTTACTCCCAATCGCATCGATTTCGAAACTAAGTATATCACAGCAGATTGTCAAATCACCATCGGAAAATCGAAAGCAGTAACGATTTGGACATTTTAGGGTTTCGGAAGGAAGAGCTAACGTCCCGATGATAACCGCTGGGTAATTTAATGGTGTGAGAAAGTCTAAATCGACGGCGCCGGCATGTGAATTAGGGTTTCTACTACTTGATTCGGAAGACGAGTGAGGATAGTATAGCGACGATGCACCGGTGACGGCTCGGCCTTTGTTGATAAGCTCTGTAATCGTGATATTTGTAGCGTTCTCCATTCTCTTATCAGGAGCTGTGCGTGTTTTGGATTCGCGGCGATGGTTCTGTTCAATGGAGTGAACGAAAAAGAGGGTGAATTAGAGCGGGAACCCGAGAACGATGACCCGATTTTGTAGACCCGGCCGGATTTGTATTGAGAAGCTTAACTTCATACCGTTTAGTTTAACTCTAATATTTAATTAAGAACTAAAATTTAAACCATAAACACTATATATTAATTGGAAATTCTCAACACTAATGCAAGTTTTAAATTCTAAGTTGGAATTTATGAACTTTGATTCAAACAATAATAATTTTAAATCTTAAACACTAAACGCAGATGTGACTGCTCTAATATATTTTATTTTCTCGCTTTTAAAACAATTAGGGGGTTATTGAACGTAGGAATTGAATTCGAATGAATTCAAGTTTCTATTTAATTATAGTGTATTCAATCGTATACTTTATAATAATTCTTTAAAACTATAGTCGTATTAAATATTTCTATGGTTTTTTTAGCTATTACATCATTTAAAAATTAAATAAAAAAGTTTGTGAAGAATGGAATCCAAGCATTTAATGTGTGGATTATAGGATTATTAAATACAAGTCTATCTTAATTTAAAACACAAACAAATAAGAAATAATATTTTTCTTTTTTCTGGTTAAATTATTTAAAATTAGGATTCTCTGCTATATAATGTCTCGTCTCATATCCTCAAATCTCCACCTGTTTCCTTCAATCTCTCTTTCTCTAATCTCTCACCGGAGAATCTAATCCACACCACAACAATGGCCACCGAAACCCAAATCAAAATCGGAGTAATGGGTTGCGCCAGCATCGCTAGAAAAGTCTCAAGAGCCATCCACGTAGCTCCAAACGCAAAAATCGTCGCCGTTGCAAGCCGTTCTTTAGAAAAAGATCAAACCTTTGCCAACGAAAACAATTACATTACCCAAGATCAACCAAAATCCATAGCTCATACGAATCAATTCTTGAAGATTCAGAAGTTGATGCTCTTTACATTCCTCTCCCTACTAGTCTTCACGTTGAGTGGGCTATACGAGCTGCTGAGAAAGGGAAACATATACTTTTGGAGAAGCCTGTTGCTTTGAACGTAACTGAGTTTGATAAGATTGTTGAAGCATGTGAAGCTAATGGTGTTCAGATTATGGATGGTACTATGTGGGTTCATAATCCTAGAACTGTTAAGCTCAAAGAGTTTCTTTCTGATTCTGAACGTTTTGGTCAGCTTAAAACTGTAAGTTTATTGTTTGGATTTTCCATGAAATTTTATGTCTTGTTTTTTAAATGTTTTGATGTAAAATTGATTTGGGTTTTATGGTTGTTAAAGAAAATGACGATTGGCTATGAATTGACCAAATTTTTTTAAATAGTTTTGTGTCAGATATTTGGAGAATTAACAAAACTATTCTTCCTATTTCATTTGGCTAAATCTTTCAAAAACAAAAATTAACATGCATTATTATAAAATAAGGCGGAATATAACGTAATTCCATGAGATTTGTAAAACAATAGAATTTTTTTCGAAAATAACATGTGATACAAAATAATAACATGCCATTTTAACTCTAAACCCCAAAACTCTAACGCTGAAACCCTAAACCGCAAATACTATACCCTAAACCCCCTTAACTCCAAGCATCAAACCTCTAAACCTTAAACTCTAAACGTTAAATTTCAAAACCCAAAACTTTAAATCCTAATGCCTAAACTCTAAATCATAAATCTGAACTCTAAAACTTAACTTTTAAACTCTAACTCCAAAACTCTAATCTTAAAACCCAAAACCGTAAACCGTAAACTCTAAACCCTAACTCCTAAATTCTAAATACTAAAGTCTAAACTTTAAACACAAACTCTAAATCCCAAAACTCTAAACTTTAAACCCTAACCCCTAAATTGTAAACCCTAAAATCTAAACACTACCACTTAAACCATAAACCTCAAACCCTAAATTCTAAATCATAAACCCTAAACTCTAAATGCTAATCCTAAACTCCAAAGCCCTAAATTCTAAACCCCAAAACCCTTAACCCTATCCTCTAAAATTTAAACCCTAAAAGCTAACCCAGAAACTTTAAACTCTAAACTTTAAAAGTTAAACTCTGTGATAAAGAAAACATAAATAACAAAATTTTTAGAAAAATGACATGAATTATAGATAAATAACATGAAATATGACAATAACTAAATAGTCATTTCATTTTCTCGTGACAAGTTTTTGTAGATCATAGTCATTTATATTAGTTTTATAGAGTAGGAATCATATAAGTTATTGTTTGAATTTTCATATGATTTGATGTTTTTTTTAAATGTTTTGATGTAAAATTGATTTGTGTTTTGTGTTTTTTTTTTTGAAATTCAATAACTTTGGTTCTCATTGTAGTTTTATAGAGTTGGAATCATATAACTGTTAAGAATTTTCATGAAATTTGATGTCTTTTTTGAAATGTTTTGGTGGAGGAGTTGGGTTGGAATTGATTTGGGGTTTGTGGGTTTCTTTAAATTTAATATCTTTGATTCTTAGAATAGCTTTCTGATTCAGAACGTTTTTTCAGGTTGAAATAGTAAGTTCTTGTTTGAACTTTCATGAAATTTATGTCTTTTGAAATGTTTTGGTGTGAATTGATTTGGGGTTTTGTGGGTTTCTTCAAATTTAATAGTTTTGGTTCTCAGATAAGCTTATCAGATTAAAGTAGATGTTCTCAGTCTCTACTATTTGATCATATTAACTATGAAGTTTTCATGATGTTTAATGTCTTTTGGAAATATTCTGATGTAGGAATTGGATTGGATCTATTTGGATTCTGTTAGTTTCTTTAAAGTTACTAGCTTTTAGCTATATAGAGTTGGATTCATATGTACAATGGATGTTTCAGTCTCTAGTTTTGATCAATTCTGTTAATATCTCTTTAAATGATTGAAATTTTCATCTAATAACATAACTAGTGTGGTTTCTTGTTTCTTGACGATTAGATAGTATTAAGAACTGTGGTCTTGGAAGTCTTATTTCTTACTTCGATGTTTGAATCTGCAGGTGCAGAGTTGTTTCTCAATTGCTGGAGATGAAAATTTTCTCAAAAACAATATCCGTGTTAAGCCCGGTCTTGATGGGCTTGGTGCCCTTGGAGATGTTGGATGGTATGCGATCCGAGCAACCCTTTTAGCTAACAACTTCGAGGTTCCAAAAACTGTTACTGCCTTTCCCGGTGCGGTTCTTAACGAGTCAGGAGTGATTCTCTCATGTGGAGCATCTTTGAGTTGGGAAGATGGACGAACTTCAACCATATACTGTTCCTTTTTGGCAAACCTAACAATGGAGATAATCGCCATTGGAACAAATGGCACACTTCGTGTTCACGACTTCGTTATCCCGTATAAGGACACCGAGGCATCGTTCACCACAATCACTAAAGCTTGGTTCAATGGCCTTTTACCGAGTGAGCACACGGTTAAGACAGAGCTTCCACAAGAGGCATGTATGGTTAGAGAATTTGCTAGGTTGGTTGGAGAAATCAAGAACAATGGTGCAAAGCCTGATGGCTACTGGCCTAGCATTAGCCGAAAGACACAACTAGTGATTGATGCTGTTAAAGAGTCTATTGACAAAAACTATGAACAGATTAGTCTCTCTGGTCGTTGAAGAACACAAAAGCTTCTAATTAGCAACATTATTATGAGTTCTCTCCTTGTATACAAACTTTAATCATCTGTTAAATATCTTTATCTATATATATTCAGCCTTCTGCTGCGTCCGCTTGTATCCACATGGTTGTATGTATGTTACTAATAACATTTAAAATCTAATAATGAGGTTTTATTTTTATAAAAAAATTGATGTTTAAAATTTGGGGAATTTAAGCAAATGTTTCACTTTGCATAGTCATAGAAAATATGAGATATCCAGCATACACTCAAGCCATATCAAACAACCTAGCATCATCTAACAATCATACATTTACCATACATCATTGACATACGCTCATAAACTTGTACGAATAACTTCTGTGGTCAGCCATTTATGAGCTACAAAATGGCTCCCTAATTTTAACCTTCAAAAAAGCTCCCTAATTGTCCATGTTCACAAACTAATTTCACAAACATGACATCAAAGCCACTATTTATTATTTATAACACAACATTTTCGGAAAAAACATTAAATTCTTTTGAAGAGAGAGACCACACCAGCAGGAATAATTTTGACACACATTTGAGTTTGTTTTTAAAATACAAAGTCTTTGATTAAACTATTTTCAAACGTTTTAAAACATATAGCCTACAAAAACTGGCCAGTTCTTGTAACTTCTGCAAAAATATCCCAAATTTCTGACTTTGCTTATAGGGTCCCGCCCTTAAATCTTAGTGCCGGAACTTGTGGTTTGAGTAACGTTGAGACAAAACTGATTTGGTCAACAGACTATAAATTTAGGCAATCATCAAATAACCAAACCAAACTTAAAAAAAAAAAAGTAGAAAATTTGGCGAATGATTTAAGAGTGTTTGGAGCACAGATTCAATTAAAAAAAAACACAGAGTCTTCTAATTAAACATGGATATTTATAGATACTCTAATTAAACCTATAACTTAGGTAAAAGAAGAGTATTTGGTCAAGGAAATAACTTTGAATTCGATCTCAACTTTCAAAGTGTCTTCCTTGTCCAAGTAAGACTTTCGAAGTTCATCTATGGACACGTAGCGATCCCAACCGCGACCCGTGCCTTGTGTTTTGAGTCACCAGTTAACTGCAAAAAAAGAAAGAAAAATATAGTATATATATAATGTAAATCACAAACACCTTATAAAAATCTTCGTTATCCATGAATATTTATTTCATCTCATAAGCATTAGTGATTTTAATAATGATGTAAATATTATTTTTATGACATACACTCGTATGATAAGTGATTGGAACCATGTGGGTCTTCAACTTTCACAAGTACTTTGACATGAACCTTCTCGTCTTCCTTTAAAATTTCACCATCAGTCGCAAATAGAAAAATGGATAACCATATGCCATCTTGCGTAGAGTAACCCTTGGGATAAATCTTTAGAACCCTACAAAACGTTATTATGCACTTATAAACTCTCGTATATTTTATGTGTGTGTATGTATGCACATACATAATAGTTAAAACTTAAGAGAAAGATCAATTATATGTAATGTTTACCATTTTCTTCCTCCCATTGAAAATTCTTTTGACACGTGAGGATTCTCTTTCATCGTAGAGAACTTTTTAACAGTCCAAGAGAACTTGGGGTAAGAAAGTTTCTCATCAAAGTAGAGGATTTCCCACTTAGTTGGAGGTGGAGCAACAATAACATCAACACCAAACTCACAATGATCTCCATCAAAGTGGTATCCGTTTTCACGGTCATTGAATGTATCAAGCGGAAGCACTTGTGGTATTCCCCACATCGTTCTTAATGTATTGAAGGGCTTCGATTCCACATCTGAATATAGATATACAGAATAATGATTTATATCTTGAGAGAAAGGGAAAAAAATACATATATACATTATTGTCTATCTAGAAAGAATGTTGTGTTGTATTTTATTCAATTGAAGAGCATCCTTATATATATAGGACAATTTGTACAATGCATATAAAAGAAAATATTACTTCCTTATATACATTACATACCTTGAATAGTAAAGTACTTGTTTTCTTTTCTATTAAAGATGAAAAACCGGAGATCTGCATAAACCTCTGTTGGTTTGTAGACACGAGGCTAGTATTATCTATTTCTACATACATTGAAATAAATCCACGCCCATTGTTCTTATCGTTTCCTTTTGGGTATATGACAAGGCTCCTGAAATTTTACAAAGCAAAAATTGCATAAAGTATGATAATATTGATATACATCATATGAAAAAAGTAAATATCAAATATTTCGATGATGAATGATATATAACCATTTATAACCACAGCAGAAAGAAACTCTGGGATTGGTTTAGTTTAGTTACTAGTGACTCATTCTTTAAAAAAAAATAATAAGAAGAAGTTTCTAATTTAAATACTTCAGTATCAAGGAAAGAATTCAGTGTCAAGTGTCACTTTCTGAATGATTTAACTTTTATAATTAATTAAAATATTATTTTTAAAATAATTTTTTGTATTGTTTTTTAAGAGCCCATTAAAAAGTTATATGGATGAACATGGTATCATGAGAAAATAACCATCAAAACTATTGCATAAGAAACAAGATGTTTGGATAGTGGAATAGTTTCAAATACTTATTTAATATTATGATGTATGTAGACTCTATAATGTTTTCCTCCAAATAATTTGTCTTATATAGACAAGAGAAACAGATCTTAATATTTTGTAATATTTAAAGGTTTCCTAATATCTTTCCACTATTTAAAATCCACAAAAATTAATATTTTTCCAATAACAATGGATTTGGTTGTATAATTTCAAGTCTCTAGTCATATAACACTTGCTTTTATGCAATACTCAAATTTTTCTGTTTGAAGAACATATCACCAGTGGAAGAGTTTCAGATGAAAGCAATGAAAGAGGATAAGAGAAGATTATGGTGTGGGAACTTTATATAGAATCGAAGATGTTCAGATGTGATTCCTTACTTTACTTTGAATTTGAATTACGAATTATTCACTTCATCTAAGTAATGAATATACATCATCTTAGCTTTATTTGTAATCAAGGCCAATAACATAACATAAGTTGACCAAACCCGTTAAGATTCTTGGTTTGTTCTCTTCCTCACCGTTGAGAAGAAGTACTATGTAGAGGCTGAAGCATTACGGGTAGGCCGTATTGCGCAAAGAGATTGAAGTTATCAACTGGCGTATGCTTATACTCGGGGGAGAGGCTAAGCCGGAACCGCTGAAGGATCATAGTGATCACGATCTTGGCTTCAATCATGGCAACGTTTTTGGCAATGCAAGCTCTTGGTCCAACTGAGAACGCGAGGAGAGCGTTTGGGATAGCTGCAGCTTGAGAAATGCCATTTTCGAATCGCAAAGGGTTGAATTGTTCAGCGTCTTCTCCCCATATGGCCTTGTCACTGTGCATCTTAAGAAACGGGACAATAATGCTCGTACCCTTTGGGATCTCCAAGTGTCCTATCTTCATATCTTGTACTGCGTCTCGGGTCATTTTAATGACGGGTCCGTATAGACGAAGCGACTCCATCAACACCATGTGCATCTGCAAGATAAATACATAAATAATATGCAACTTGCAAGAAACTATTTGAAGATCAACAACATTACCAGTTTGAGTTTGGATAAGTTGTCTGAACGCAGGATCTTATCTTTACAACATTCATTGAAAACCTCTTCTCTGAGTTTCTCTTGCCAATCTTGGTGCAAGCTAAGTAACATCGTTGTCCATGTCAATAGAAGCGAAGTAGTTCCTTGTCCTGAATAGTAGAAATTCTTGCATTCCTCTATGATCTCATCAATTCCCATTTTTCTCTCAGACTCGTTAGATTTTGCAGCTTTCAACATGTCCCCAAGAAGATCATTTCCATAGTTTTTAGATTTTGACTTTAGTCTTGCATCTATGATTCTTTTGATCGAGTCCTTCACTTTCTTATCGAGCTTCCATAGTTGAAGGTTAGTAGGCGTAGGAAGGTATCTTGAAACACAGAAACAACAATCTTCAAATCTTTGGCTGAACGAATTAACTGAAAGTTTCATAGTACTAAACTTACTGAGTTCCGGGGATGAAGACATTAGTGAGGGAAGTAACATAAAATTCTTCAAGCTCCGTCTGTGCTCTACACAACTCGATTCCTTCAGCGTAACTGCTTCCAAACGCAGTGGTCGCTATAACGTCCGCGGTCAATCTATGGAACTCTTTGTCAATCTCCATCTTCATCACCACTTCACCATTACTCTTTCTTCTCCACTCCTCGAACATCCTCAAACTGCAATCCACCATTGGTTTCGTCATGGCCTGACAATATTACCAAACACAGTAATCAGATTTTGTTGAAATCCGAGCTTAGAAGTAAACAAAGAATAAGAGACCTTGAGCCGGTCCATGGAGAAAGCAGGGTTCAAGATTCTTCTGTGGCGAACCCAATCATCACCCTCGATAAACGAAAGTCCTTTACCAAAAAGTATGAAGACCTCGGGTCTTTTCACAGGTATAATAGAGAAACCGAACTTGCTCGATAAGATCTGTTTCGCTAGTTCAAGATCTGAGATGTATAGCGTAGGTTTTGTCCCATTCCAGTATAGAAATGTTTCTCCTAATATACCATAGCCAGGTTATGTGTGAGTTAAGTAATCCTCATCTACGAAAAGAAGAAGATAACAAAACAAATTTCGAGACAGGACAGAAACGGCACCGTATTGAGACATCCATTGGTGATAATGAGGAAACACACGAGGGAAGATATTGTTGGACTTAGGATCAAGAACCCAAAGGTTAGCTTTTTTCTTCATATTCTTCATCTCCCGGAGGTTTCCGTACAAGATTTTGTACTTTGGGCCTGAGATTCCTTGTTTCTTGAATCTTCTTGATAGCATCAATGGCCGCCAAACGAGGATCCAAAAAGCTTCCCATATCTTGGGAACAATAAAGAGCAGAAGAACAAGTGCTAAGAGATTGGTCGTGCTTATAAGCTCCATTAAAAGAACACATGTACTTTTTTCGTTTTCTTGGTGATCAAGATCACAAGTAGTTGACTTAGGCCTTGATTAATACAATTATAACAGCATAAACATTTAAAAAACAGAATCAGTAAAGAATAAGATGTACATATTTAATTTATTGGTACACCTGTCAATGATTAAATATTAAATTATATATAAATATATTGACACAAAATTTATATTTATATATATATATATATGTACATAACATTTTCTAAAGTTATACCTAACTTTTATTTATTAATATATAATTTTATTATTATATTCTTTTAGCCAAAAAATAAAAATACAAAATGTGTATATATAATAAATTAAATATGAAAACTTTATAATATATATATTTTATATGTATTTTATATTCATTTTCTATAAAATAATTTAATAAATCATAAATAACAGCATATTATTTTAATTTATCGTAAATAATTATTAAATTTTCAATTTTTAAATTTAATATTAAAATATATATATATATATATATATTTGTGAATGTGTGTGGGGTAATTCATATATAAATTATAATTTATTTTAAACAATGAAATTTAATAAATTATATTTGTAAGCCTGTGGCCAGAAAGAATTTGGGAATTAGATAAGCCTGTGGTTATATTTTTAAAAACAACTATAGCTTAATATTTTCTGATATTGATAAGCCACTTGATTGGTTTGTGGCGCCCACCCTTAGACAACAAATAATTTGTTTTATAGTTGTCAGTCCTGTGACCACTCCACTTTGCTCCAGAATCAGTTTCAGCTGATAATGTCACAATAACTATAGTATTTCATAAATAAAGTACAATGAATCAACTTGATAATCTTCCATAATAACTAATCAGCAAACTTTTAAAACCTGTATACAATACAGTTGCTTATTTGATGAGTTCGCCCAGTCACTGTTTCACACATGACGAGGATATGAGTCACATTTGTATCGATTCTAGCTAGTGGTCTAATATCAAATGCTCTTTCCTTTTGTTACAAATTAAAAAAAAAAATTGTTCTTCCCTCTTAGGCTTCCCACTTCTAATCTCCCTTATACCAATTGTTATATATATATATATATATATATATATATATTTTTGGTTTTAGAAAACATCCCTTATACCAATTGGTTACTAAGCCAATAATATAAATCAGCCAGTTTCTTGGTGATTTGGTTTCGATTATGTTGTTAATTTCATACCTCTATCATGATTTTCGATATTGATAGATCCACATTTAACATGCGGATCTAGGATGATTCCAATTCCACAATAATGGCCGAGAACGTACACAATAATTTGGTGTTTTCTATTATTAAAGTTTGACGATTAGATGGTCTTAAATCACTGCCGGCTTGACGAAAAAAAACCCACAGTAGCCTTACCCTTACCCTTTGTTATATTCAACTCCATTCGATATTTGTTTTGATTCAAATCAAAAAAATTTAAATATACATATAAGTTTTCGAATCAAACCAAATATCGAAATATACTATTTGTAAGAAATAAAAAAATAATAAATATCATTTTTATAAACTATGAATATTCATTTGGATTCAAATTTATATATATATATAATATGTAATTATAAATATTATATTATATTATTAATTAGTTTTGTATAGAAATAAAGATATGAAATACTTGTACTAGTATTTTATTTTTATTTGTGAATATTTTGTTTGTACATTTGAGATTGTAAGAGTTAAAAAAATATTTTAATCTATTATGTTATTGTCATATTTGTTTTATAAAAATATTATTTTTCAGCAAATAATAATATATAACAATTATGTTTAGTTTATAGAATTTAATCTGAATATTAAAAATAGTATATATTATTTTTTTTTTTTTTTTTAACAAAACGAATGAAATAATTTACGAATATGACAAAAAATTTAAAATAGTCGTATTTCTGAATATTTGAAATTTTTAAAATCGAAACGAATCACAAAACTAAATATTCGACTAAAATTAAATGAATCACGAAAACTTCAAATTTTTTGAATATTTGGTTTGTGAGCACTCTAATTTACGAGTGCAGACTTTATCAATGCTGTTGAAAGTTTTGTTTTTTTTTTTTTTTGCGCAATATGCGGTTGAAAGTTAATACCAGGAAATTTGAGTAATCGAGTTGCAGGCTTTACAAGAATCAAGTTTCAGAAACAGGCCGAGCCATTAGGGCTTTCATGTGAATTGTATTATGGGAGAAATTTTGATGAATTTGGGCCAAGCTTTGGGGGTTGTGCTGGCTCACCTCTATCAAGTTCTGAGTTATTACATAGTTTTGGAATCGACAATAGAAAGGGACTTAAACAGATTAATATGCTGCTAATTTTTGTATTCATGTATGCGAGAATAAGCCTTCTCGTGAAATACCAACTCATTGGACTGCCCAGTGTTTATTCAATGGACTATATAAAAAAGTTTCAAATCAGAATGATTTCTAACGAAAACCTAATTAGGATTTTAGTTTCGGATCGGTTGTTTCATGCAGCTTTACAAATCCTCAATCGACAATTTAACATTCTTACTTAAACACACAAGTTTAGTTTGGTTTGGTTGTGCCTAGTTGCTAACACTCTGGTCGAAACAAACTTATTGAATCAACTATCAAAAACCTTTCTAGAAACATATTTCGTAATTCATGCTCCTTCACCAATTCAATATATTTGTTTTTTTTTTTTCACTAAAAAATTAACCTGAAAAAAGCTGCAAAAATTGGAACTTAATTAAACGATCACACAATTAAAACTCGGAATAATTATAATATGATCAGTATATTATATGATAATCGATGAGATAAGAAGAAGAAGAAGAAGATTTAAAAAAAAAAAGATTCTCAAATTGTTTTTTTGTTTTGTTCTTTTACAATATAATATCCCATCAAGCAGCTAATTGAATCTCACCAAGTTCAAGCTGTAGAGCAATATCTTCAAGCTGTTTCTTAACACTCATGTCAATAAGCTTCGAACCGGAATCACCATACCGAATCGTAAAACCAGCTACAAGACTCGGATCAATAACCGTCTTAACCCGAACATTTTTAGCTCCGGTTAACTTCTGAACCTGTTTCGCAATCTGAGCCAATTGTGGCGGCTCCAATTTCACCACCGATCTAACCTCAGCCATTTGTGTATCCGTAAGCTTATTATAAACCGTCTCAAACTCTTTCACGATCTCCGTCACTATATCGATTCGATTCGCATCAACAAGTATGTTGAGAAAATTCGAAGTATGAGCTTGAAGCGATGACGATTTCACAATATCATCAATCACTTGACGTTTTTTCTCGATTGTTACTGTTGGATTCGCGAAGAAATTGAGTACCTGTGGATCTGAGAACACGTTCTCAAGCTTTTCGACGTCGGAAACTGTTGATTCCAGTGAATCGTTTCTTTTCGCTACGTCTGCTAATGCCATAGCGTAACTTCCAGCCGCCGTTGCTGACATTCTAGCTCCGGCTGCGTTTCCTCCGCCGTTGATTCGGATTGGTAAGGTTTTTCGGAGTGGGAGAGATCTGGCGATTTGAAAGGACGATGGTGGAAGTTTGGATTGAAGAGAGAATAGAGTTTTCTGTAGAGACGCCATTGTTAGAGAGATAGAGAAAGAAGGATTTGTGGTTTCTCGAAGACGAGAGGAGGAGAAGAAGATAGGTAAGGTTTGGTGCATGAAACATTTTGACGGTTGAGATTTATTGATGAGGTTAGATTAACGGTGGAGATTAGAAGGTTTATCTTGTGTGGAATTTTCAGAAAAGATTAGGCTATGGTTTTAGGAGAAGTGAGAAGATGACACGTGGAGTTGTATGATATGTTAGATATCTGTGTTCCATAGTGTGTTTAAAGTATCGATTATTATTATCCTTTTTAATGTCATATATATATTTTTAATATATTATAAATTTCCATATATTTATAGATTACAAAATTGTTGTGTTTGGGTTTGATATGTGTATTTAAAAATTAATTTTATTCAAGAAAATTCATAAATTAAAATATATTACAATCTAGATATATTTAGATTCTTTCAAGGAAGAAGTAGAAAATGTTCTAATTTAGAGAATATAACTATTTCTTGTATCAATATTATAATTTCATTATCAACATATTAAAACATTGTAATATAAATTTCCAACACCAACTCTCTCTTGAAAGCTAATCGTCATTTACCATATAATTCATAAATTTAGTTTTAAGAGATCGGAGACTAGTAAATGGTGGCTTCTTTAACGCCTGGATCAGTTACTTTATCTTCCTTCTTCTTTCTTCGTTCCTTTGCTTGCTTATAATCCCTAAATCTTGTCTCATCTCTTGTCCCGTGGAAAGAAATATGTGGTTGGGTTTTTCAATTTGGGTTAAGGATGAAGATGCTGCGACGAAAGAGTCATCGGATGAAAAGGTCAATGGTATGTTTCACCTTTTGCGACAATGCAAACACCTTAATTCGCATTGCTCCTGCCTAATGATATTCCATCTTTTGGATGTATAGAGAAAGCTAATAACATTGATGCTAAGGTGGATAGTATGTATAACAACATTTATGTGAAGTTAACATAATGCTAGACAATGATATCTACTTGTGTTAAATAGCCAAAGTAATCCGTCCATTTAGAAACTTTTTTTTTTGATTATCTTAATCTTTTGTTGCTATCGGGTTTATGGCCTACCTATAACTCATTCCAAATCAATAACGAATTATATCAAAGTCCAATCAAATTGGTCCATGAAAATCTAAATCTATTTTTTCTCAAATCTCTAGAAAAAATAGAGAGTTTCTCTCTTGTATAGAGATATCTCCAATCATCATAAATCCTCGAGAGATACCTAGCAATCTCTCCAAAATATTCAAGAACTTAAATTCATCTAAACTCTCTTTTACATGAATTACGAATGGTTTGATCCCTTCTAGAGGGTACATAGACAATATTCCTCAAGGTGTATCTATATCATCAAAAACCTAATTGAATTTCTATGATTCAACACCTTATCAAACTAATCTTATTATAACACATTGATGGAGATGGAGTACTGTAGATGATTTCATTCAAATTTTAGGAAAACTTAGGATGAATCTCCATATATGATTCATTTCCATCTTTGGGAAGCTTATAATGAATTCTCTTTAGGAAAGGATACTATAACCCCCAACCTACCGAAGCCCAAAGGGACAAGAATGGCCTAGTGGTTGCTGATCAAATGCAAAAGACCTATTTGGAAGGCTAGTCTAAGGCAAGAGAAATACCCTAACACATGAGAAGTAAGGATAATCCCTTAAACTAGAAGTACATGAGCACCATCAATGGAAAACCAGATTCTTCCAAACAAAAAAGATCCAAGTGCATTGAGTGCGTGATGGGAGACAGAAAAATAGTCGTTGGAATATCAAGTTTAAGTATTTTGAGGAGCTATACCAATCTTGAAAGTGTTGCTTATTGCTAGTTGCTTAGGAGTGTTGATGATCCTAGTATGAGTGTTCGAGGGAGAACATGGGAAAAACTCTAACTTAAGAGAGTGAAAAACTTATCGAGCAAGGGTAAACTTAAGTTATAATCTAGTTGTTAGCTTCTTGAGCTCAACTTCAATCCATTAAAAAAATCGAGAAAATGCCTTACACGCATTATACATTAGTCCGAACCTTAAACTTGTAAAAGAAGTACAACTTCTATGTTTTGGATTTTTTTACAAAAACTAAATGGCCAGATTTGGGGCGTTACATTTTTCTTCTTGAAGTTTGCCCCTGTCAAGATCTAATTTATTTATGTGATTGATCTTTTATTCATGTAATCTTCGAGGGAGCAATGTATCTGTCGGTGGGATGCCAACAGAGTCAACGATACTCGAGTCACATAATCGTTACCCACGTCCTCTTTTTACCCCTTCAATTCCAAATGGCAATATAAATGTTGTCTTTTTGTTTAATTAATTTATCTTATTTTTAATACGTTACGTTTTTGTCTAAACCCTTTTTGTTTCTACATACTATTTTAATAGGTTCTTTATCTGTCAAAAACATATCTAGAATGGATTTGAAACGGTTGCTACTGAAATTCCGTTCTCTAAAAGTAACGGTAGCATTAGGTTAATTTTCACAAATTTGTTTTTTGTTTTTATCAAAACAAAACGGTAGCATTTGGATTTTGACTTTAAAATTGACACTCTAGATTCTTCTGGTGTACTTTTAAGATTTTGACAGTAAAATCTATGATGTTAAAAACAAATGAATTACCAAAGAGGTGTTGTATGAGTGTTAGCACAAACAGGTTAGTTTCCATGTATCCCAAGTATGAATCCGGAGATCATGGGAGAATAAGTACCAAAGATGTATAAAAACTTCCACGGTCAATAAAAACCAAAAAAAAAACAAATTGAATTTATGATGTAGTTGTAGACTTGTAATAGTAATATTTTGGTTGTAACTTGAAAAATGGGAAAGCATCATTGGTTGATATAGTTGTGACACTTAAGAACAAAATATGATTGACAGATATTAGTTGAATGTTGTAGATAAATATATATTAACTATAAATAAGAAAAACAACTTAAAATTTTATGTTAATTTTAGTTAAATAAATAATAAATAGATAAATTCTACAACACATAGCTAAATCATAAATAATATAAATATACAATAAGTCGTGAAAACACATCAGGTAAAAAGCAAATAAATGTCTATAACAATCATCTTTAAAATAATTTAGTTTACATAATAATATGTTATTATGTGCTACATAAATTAGGTTGCATTTTTTTTCTTATTGGCCCAAAAATAATCTAAATCATTAGGGATATTAACTAAGGGTAATTATCCTATGGGCTGTGGGTATACTAAATCTTTAAAAATTATGGTAAATATTATTTAACAAAATATTACAATGGTAAATTAAATACACAATAAAAAAACATATTAACATATCTTCTATTAAAAATAAATTGTTCATAATTTATTTGGATTAGTTTTA
Organism: Nasturtium officinale; assembly: GCA_963854855.1. NCBI lineage: Eukaryota > Viridiplantae > Streptophyta > Magnoliopsida > Brassicales > Brassicaceae > Nasturtium > Nasturtium officinale. The sequence continues at coordinate 2,555,957 of OY978505.1, forward strand.
TTTTGTTAACAAATATTGTTAATTTTGAAGTTATATGAAAATTTATTGATAATGTATTTTTATAATAGTATGAATAATGTTTAATGATTATTTAACAAAGATAAGAATGGTAAATTGAACATAAATAAAAACACATAATATATATGGTTAGATACCTGCGGTTATCCATCCTAAAATCTATATTGTACTGTTTAGATTACCCAAATAGATTAGAGTTTTTAGAGATTTTTCCAATATAATATTTTTTGTAGACGGTTTTTCTAGAATTATGATAGGGTAGGATATAAATTAGGGATGACAACATACCTAGTTAACATGTTTCTATAGTTAGAAGAAATAAATGTACAAAGAAAAACTTAAATTTTGTTACAAGTATCCGCTAAAACTGTTATCATCTTGATTGGTTAACATCTTCTTATGGATTTTTTTGGTATGTCCATGATTCTTTTTTTTTTTGTTATCTCATTTAAAACAGAATTTTAACTTTAGTGAATGTGCTAATCATATTTACCATTTTTTGTTGGTTTAGTTTTAAGTTGCATAAAATTAAAAGTATTTCAAAAACTAAAGTTGATGAATGTGAATATTATACTCATTCTAATGTTTGAATAGGGTCAATAATTACCATTACCGAAGGGCTGAAGTTGCATGTATTTGTCCCTCTCTTCCTCCTAGCCCTAGGCTTGAGATTACTAAATAACCAATTCTTCCAAATTAAACCGAACTGATATTTGATGGTTTAATTAACTGGTTGGTTAAAAAAGTGGACCGATAGACAATATTTTAAAATGAGTTTAGTTAGCGGTTAGGTTCGTTTCACTGAACGGTTAGCCGTTTTTTTTGTTTTCTCTAATTTTTAACCAGTTTAAACTGTATTAGATCACAATTATAACAAAATTCTTTTAAAATCGTTATCAAAGCCTGACCAAACCAAAATTTTATACAGATTTAAAGCCAAATAACCATACCAAATTAACCGAACCAACCCAAATCAAATTTTGATTTCAATAACTTTAACCGTTACCCAAAAATTCTGATAAGCGAAATACCCAAACCGAATTGAACCGATCAATTCAAAATCCCAAGCCTATTTTCTCCGGAGTCCGGATAGATAATCCTTTCTTACTCACAAGAAATTAAACTATTAAATCCAATACTTATTTTTCCCGTCAGTTATTGATCCAATATTTTTAAAATAATCAAGGCGTGTAAAATATAATGAAAACATATTAATTAATTAATAGCAATGTTGTAAAACTCGTTAGGCGCTAATAGGGCGGCGATGATGGATCTAGCGCCTAAGAGATTAATCGGGCATTAATCCGGAATTAGTTTTAGGTTATTTTAATATTTTAAAAATATATTTATCTATTATATTAAACTTTTAAATAATATTTTTAAAATATTATAGTAAATACATGAAAATATAGTATTAATAATTTATTTTATAATTTTTATTTATATTTTTAACATAATTTATTATAAAAATCATAAAGTCTCAATATAAATGTTTGAATAACAAATTTTTTTTTTTTACCCGGAAAATTTAAAAATAATTAGATTATAGATGATTAGACAGAAAATAATCGGATTAGGCGGAAATTAATCGGATTAGGCGGGAATTAATCGGATTAGGCGGGGAGTAATCGGTTGACTGACTTTTTCAAGGAATTAGTCAAAATCGAGGCGACGAGGGTGAGTTTAGCGACTATACGAGATGTAATTGGAGGTAGGAGTAGATTTTTATAACATATAGTAGTAAAAAAGGAAAGTTTCCAAAGACTTGACCTTTATCACCAATTCACTATGGAATTGGCAAACACGCGCATTTATCATACTTGTACTTTTTCTACTCTTACTGGACGATGCTTGTGTTGTAGGCCGTGTTTGATGCTTCAATCACTTCACTTTCTCACTTTATATTCTCTTCCCAACATTTGCTCTCCAATGGCTTAGGTTTTGCGAAACTCAAGATCTGAAAGCTTCTGACTTTACACTCTCAAAGTTGCTGCCAAAGTTCGGGTCTTTAGCTGATTTAAGGATTTTTTTTTTTTTTTTTTGTGTGGTGCTGAAACAATGGAGGATTCAAGTGGAAGTTGGAAAGATTCGTATAAAGGAATGTCTTCAGATAATGTAAAGGGTTTAGTGTTGGCTTTATCTTCAAGCTTATTCATTGGTGCTAGTTTCATTGTGAGAAGAAAGGATTGAAGAAAGCTGGTGCTTCTGGTCTTAGGGCAGGTTTATTTTTCACTATTTCCTCAGCCTCTTTAACTCTGATTTTAGTAATTTGGGGAGTTTAAGAATGTCTAATGATCAATCTGTGTTAGCTTCTCTAGAAAATGTGTGTTGAAAGTGAAGACTTTTGGTGTTAAGTTGTAAAGATTGAAGCTTTTTATTTTGCTATTGATTTAGTCTAGAAGAATGTCATTTATTTTCCTTGGAGTATAATAATGAATGGTTTCTCTAAGATTGTATTGGTATGGTATTCATGGAAAAATCGTGCAGAGGACACGAGCTGATTCAATTTGCAATGATCATAAGTTTTTATAATATTGTTAAAATTCGATTTTTTTCTTCTTTCTGATTATAGTGGTGATATATCTGTAGGTTCTGGAGGTTACTCATACCTGCTTGAGCCTCTCTGGTGGTTAGGCATGATAACAAGTGAGTTTTTTTTTTCTTGATTCTTCTTGATCCGTGGATCGGTTTAGGTGTGCATTGTGGTGTTGGAATTATTGTTCTTGGAGAATGTGGTGGTGCCATTTATGGTAGACACAATTTTTTTTGCTTGTTTTATAGTGATTGTTGGGGAAATTGCAAACTTTGCTGCGTATGCGTTTGCACCTGCCATTCTAGTTACTCCTCTTGGTGCTCTTAGCATTATTATCAGGTTTGAACAAACTCGTAAGTTTCACAAGCAAAACAATTTCTAGACTAGCTAGAACTTCATAACCTTATGATTTAAGGTGTGCATTGAATCATAGAGGGTATTATTTGTTATGTTGTTGTAGTGCTTCTCTTGCACATATCATCTTACAAGAAAAGTTGCACACTTTCGGGATCCTTGGTTGTGCATTATGTATAGTTGGTTCGATAACAATAGTGGTACATGCTCCACAAGAACAAGAGATTGCTTCTGTTTTGGAAGTATGGAATCTTGCCACAGAACCTGGTACAAACCTTTTAGTCTATCTCTCTTTCAAATCCAATATAGCTCATTAAGATTTTGTATGATGATGGTATTCTTTTTAACAGCTTTTCTTTTCTACGCTGCGGGTGTGGTAGGAGCAGCCATTTTACTTATAGTTCAGTTTATACCGCTTTATGGGCAGTCCCATGTCATGGTATATATTGGTGTTTGCTCTCTTATAGGATCATTATCTGTAAGTCATCACTTTGTAATCTTACATGTTTGATACATTCACTAGTTGGAGTGACAATATTTGTGACCATTTGCAAAACAGGTTATGAGCGTAAAGGCACTTGGGATAGCGTTGAAACTAACCTTTTCTGGACTGAATCAATTAGTTTACCCACAAACATGGGTCTTCACGATGATTGTTCTTATATGCGTGTTAACACAAATGAACTATCTAAACAAGGTAATTTTTTTTATTTTGTTTAAAAAATGGCAATTCTACACAACTTTGTCAATGGTGATGTAAATTTTTTGTTTTATTTCGAGTTGTCACTTTTTGTCATTGGGCAGGCGCTTGATACGTTTAACACGGCAGTGGTTTCGCCCATATATTATGTTATGTTCACGTCGTTGACAATCTTGGCTAGTGTCATCATGTTTAAGGTATTTCTTGTTTCCATTGTGGTTTCATATTTATAATATAAACACTTATGTTAAACGCAAACGAAACATTTTTGAGTTGAGGCCATAAGCAAGAATAAGATCTGTTTGTTAGTTTGGTGATTACAATGTTGATAACAGGATTGGGACAGGCAGAACGGAACACAGATCGTGACAGAGTTGTGTGGATTCGTCACAATCCTATCTGGAACCTTTCTTCTTCACAAAACAAAAGACATGGTCGATGACGAGTCTAAAGAAAGTAAGCATTTGTTTTTTCTTGATTTTTTGTGTGCAGGATATGGTCATTTCAAGATTTATCCAGAAATCGATCAAAATGCAGATTTATCAACAGAGGATAATCATCTGCTTCTTCGACTTCCAAAACATTCAGAAAACGGTAACGGGTTTGCGCAGGAAGGGATTATTCTTAGTTTAAGACGCCAAGAATCAGCAAAGTCACCAAGGCCTGCTCGTCAGATTAAGCTAGTAGAAGATGATATTGAAGCTGTACCACTTCGTAGACAAGCGAATTCATCACATTCATAAGATTGTTTTGACATATATGCAAGTATATATAATATCTATACCTCAAGGTCATATAAATCGACCATTTTTATAACTAACTGAGCCATTTTTATCACAACATCTTTCTGTTATTCTGAAAACTTGGGTTCAGAAGAAACAGTTTATATACACGTTTTTCTGATATTCTGAGTAATGGTTAAACATGTTTCGAGCACCATCCTTGATTTTATACCCGATATCGTAACTAAATCGGAAAACAAAGAATACAAATGGAACTAAAGGGGAACCACAAACCTGATATGGTGGCTTTCAGGATAATCAATCAGAACTTTGTGAGTTCTTTGTTGCAATCATACTGATGATACAAACTACAAAGCCTACGGAAGCAATGAATTGAATAAACCGGAAGATAATAATGAAATGAATTAAAACGTACTGTTAATGAACTGAATCGGCCTTTCTTACTTTCTTAACACTTCACATTTGTATACCTTCAAATGGCGTTCTCACCTGAGACCTGTGTTGATCTTTTCACAACAGTGTTAGTCTCAGAGAGATAAAAGGTGTTTTACTCTTACTCAAAGTCATTACAGCCGCCATAATATACAGCAAGCTCGATATAGAATTCAAAAAAATGGTCGTGTTACTGTGTTGCCGCTTGTACAATGTTTCGCTTCTCCTCTGATCTGTGACGAAACAGTTTGGTGATTTTTCTTCTCTCGCAATCCTGAGAATTTCACATGAGGATAATTTAGAATTTTTCTTCTTGATACATGATTCGCTCAGGCTTATGATATGAACCTAACTCAAGAGATTATGAAACCCATATTACATTGATGTTCATCACTTTCTAGACCTATGATACTAATTTCGTATTTTCAGACCATACTATACTAACTCCACTTTCAGAAAAATCTATATCTACTCTTTAAATCCAGCTTAAAAGTGGAAGCAAGGTCAAATCCATTGAATTTTTTACAAGTATCAAGAAAGTCAATGTGGAATCGTAACGGTTTCATGAAGGGTTTATTAGAGACATGAATCATTACCTTGAACATGTGAAGATTAAAAGGAGTGTCAGGATTCATCCTTCTTAATTTCTGGTAGGTGTATGCAAAGCTCAGCTGATCTCGGGGTGTGAAGCGATCAACTTCATTGAACCAAAGACAGGAGAATAGGTTTGACATGGGAGTATGTTCCCGTACTATGAAAGACCCTTCTGGAACATCTACAAACAACATACGAAAAAGGACACAGTCACAAGATGAGAAAAGGAAAAAAATATTACTAATTACATTTATTGGTCAACCATATAGCATAATAGCTCGGTGACAATAACCATTGTACATGCAAATAGCTAGGAAAAGGAAAATATATTTTTATAATTTTTTATCATGCTTGATACTAAATTTGTTACTTTTTAGTTTTTACCCGCATTTGTCATTTTGTTTGTAATTGTTGACCAGTTTCTTTCTAATCACTCCTAATGGATGTTATGAGCAAATATGAGCAGTTATTGCCACTAACTACAGTAAACGCACCCTAAACGGGGTTATAATCATGGCTTGTACTAGTTATCCAAAAGAACTTACTGCTGGGAAGAAGCTTGTTGGGATCTGAAGCGTTGAATCTCGTCAGGCCGTCAGTCTTGTAAAACTCAAACTGCTGATCAATGATAGTATGATTATACTTGTTCAGCTTCTTGTTTTGTGCAACCTCTTCCCATAGGCAATGTCGGTCGTAATGATTGGAGATAGCATATTCGTGCCCTTCACGCCAGAGAAAGTATTCCAAAATAAGTATCGGGTCCAACTGGAGACGTAACTTGCTGTCCAACCAGATTGAGTACCTAAAAGAATATACATCGGATGAGTTTCTCTATATTTCATTAGAGATCTGTTTTGAATTGCAGAGCTTTACGTGAGTAACCAAAACAACTTCCAACATCAAAACGTTAAGGTATTCAGACAACTATTATCCTTTCCAGTAGATTCTCATTCATACTCAACCGAGAAGTGCTTGTATTTAGCTTTTAGAATCTATTTCGTAGTTTAAACGAAAGATCCAATATTTAAAAATTGTTAGTCGCTCTAACTTTGGCTAGCTGTAACTGCAGAACTAAGTTGTGCTAGTTAGACATATTGAAATCTATCCTACGACATGAGTCTCACCTTGCTGATGGGAAAAGTCTGTGTGGTAACAGTTTTGGTATTTTGCCAACCCTCCGCATATCTGCGTAAGGTAGATTCCTCACGACGACCAATTTCCACAAACCAATGAATCCAGCTCCGTCTGGGGCTTGGCCTTCTGAAGAAAGTGTTTGCATGGTAATCTCGTCCACAAACACCACGAAGCAAACATCTTTTCTTGAAAAACTACTTACCTAAATGAAGAGATAAATCCCAGGTTAGCAAAAGTAATGAATACCAATTTATGATGATATCAGTGTGTAACCAAAGAAAACCACATACAAAAGAGGATATGCATCTATTGAGATTCTTAAGATATGTGAAGGCATTTATTAGCATTTATTGCATTATAATCACGTCAAAATTAATGCAGTGGAAGCTACTAACAGGTCACAGGAATTTCTACTAACGTCCTGATGGGCTCAAGAGATGGATGTATTCATGATAAGGGAAACACCCATCAAACAAACTTTTCAAATGCCTGGCATTCAAGTATGCATAACTCAGCATTTGAATGTGTGGCTATGGCGCTTATAAATACATCAGGAGATCTTTTTATGCAACCAATACATTTTTCTGATATTCTGCACTCAAATACAGTTGTCAACACCTCATCTTCCACCTAGTTGCCAAAAACTAGGTTACTACTGCTTATTCAGTTAATGTTGTTCAGAAGTTGGTCAAACTCAGCTAGTGAATATATATGTGCCACAAAATGTCTCGAGTCTCCATGTCTGTAGGAGGGCTATGTCCGAGTTCATGTACCTCACCCTATGCTTCTCAAGTATAGTAGATAGAAATTACAAATTCTAGATGTGGAAATAAGAAGAAAATACTAAATGAAAATGCATCAATGGCTGACTGTACCATACCATTCTATTAGCAGGATGCCTCAAGCGATCAGAATTGCCAAAGATACAGGAGATCACAGCAATGTGACATCTACTGATATAGTTAGCATCAGCTTCTGTCAGGTCAAATCCAGTGCTTGGCAATCCTTCAGGGGCTTTGACAAAGCCACAATGGATTTTCTTGTCTTGAACCAAGAAAGAGTCTTCTCGTTCCTGTAAGCTCTGGTGACCTGCAAATTTAGGCTCCCACTGTTCTTCTCCATCAGGTTTATCCTCCATCTGGATGTATTGTAAGGAAGGTCTAGCAAATAGTTGAGTGTTCAAAGGCTCTTGTATTTGTTGACTGGAATTCAACAGCTTCATCTCACAAGATATACCTAGAAAATTTAAACAACATGAGAATTCTGAGGAGAACGTACCTAGAATATGTTCTGAATCCAGCTAATTATAAGGCAATTACCTGAAAATCTGTGACTTCGAGTTCTTCTTTTTGTATCAGATTGTGATGTTTTCCCAGACTTACCAACCATACCAACAAGAGAAGACCTCCCACGTGACCTTTTCGATGTAGCTCCATTAACCTTTTCAGTTTTCCGATGCTTAGTGATGGGATGACGAAGCTCAGAAGCATTATCTTTGTGAGATTTTTCAGCATCATCTTCATTGTGCCTTTGATTAGTTTTGTGAGATTCTTCAGCTTCCTCCTCATTATGCCTTTGATTAACTTTGTGTGATTCTTCATTTTCATCCCCATCAAGCCCCATATCAACATATTCATCACCTTGAGTATCATGAGAATCAATTGAATCATCTCCATTAGAGTCCATATCAACCAGCTGATGATGTTCACCGCTATCTTCCAATGATTGGCCACCTTTCACAAGAGAAGCCTGATACTCCACCTCATACTTCTTCAGTTCATCACGTCCAGCTTCATTGTAAAAACCAACCCCTCTAAAATCTGAACCCTTAAGAGAATTTCGCAGCGATCCATCCTTTTTCACTTCAGAAACTAACCTCTCCTCAGCAACAGATTTATTATCCTCAACATCATCCTCATTATAATCTTCATCTCTTCTTCTATCATCCTTATCCCAATATCTAGAATCTCGTCCATGTAACACTGAACCATGACCAAACTTAAGAATTTTCAATGGATCAGTTCTTGATACATTCGTTAGAAAATCACCTTCAGAGTTATCAATTCCTGCCAAAAACGTAACAGAATAGATCAATTTCTCTATAACCTAGAGAGGATCTAGCTAAACGAATCGTTCATAGAACGAACCTTTATTATCATCTCCGTCGAAATTAGTATAACCGGAGATATAATAGTATACTGAAACACAAACAACAAGCACAACGCAAAGAACAAACACCACAGAGCCAACACCAAAACGACGATTCCTATCTAACCGAGTAGATCGTCGCCATCGACTAGCTTTCCCGTACTGTGTTACTACTCCGAAACTTCCACCGCCGTTACGGATCCCGATCGCTACATGATCCGATGAAGCTCCTCCACCGTTGACATAAGGATTGTAACCGCCACGACCTCCAAATCTCTCCGTTCCTGATTGTCTATACTGAGCCATACTAGCATTGTCTTCCTCCGTCACCGTCTCCGGCTAAATTCAACTTGTGTGTAGATTCATAGAGACGAAGCGAGAGTGAAGAATGTGAGGAGAAACTTTTTGAAGTATGAATGAAGCAAAACTGATTTGATTTTTTATTTTATTTTATTTTTTGGCGATACTTGACGAAGAAGATGAATATTCAATGACGACAACAAAAAAAAACAGAGAGACATTAAAACCATTTTAAATCAATCTGATTGGATGAGGTGATGGCGCGTGCTAAATCACGCGCTGCCGAGGTGTGTGATGGCGCGTGTGTGGATCAGCAAGAGTTTGTTTTGACGTGGCATGAAAATGCAGTTACGAGACTGTCCTTTGGATCCGTCCCATTATTTTTGGGGGTTTTTGACAAATTTGATGTCAACAGACATTTTTCAAAAAGTGTAACTAATAAATGTAACTTCAGTTGACAAAATAAATAAACAAAATAAATGTAACTTCATTTGATAATTTTTAATGTTGTCTACAAGTTTCTACAAAATAAAGCATAATATTTTCTGTTATATTGAAAACATTTTTTAACAAAAAAAAAATCTTGTTCTGCTGAATCTGCTCACACTTTACATTTTTTTATGTTCAATTTTGTTTCTTTAAATTTCTTAAATCCCATACAAGTCGGATAAAATATATGTTTCATATAAATTCCTAAACCCCAATATTTTAGATATAAATACAACAAAAAAAGCTTTTTGCTCTAATTCACCTTCTAAAAGTGTATATATATGGGGAGATCACTTGTTAACTAAGAAATCCAAGGACTCCTAATCCTTTTAGATATCTAATTTCATAAAGATTTAAAACATCCAATTCTCAACATAACTTACAACATTCAAAAAATTTATATAATATTCCCTATGTTTCTTAATAAGTGCCATTATGACATTTTCACATAAATTAAGAAAAGGTATAAAAATTACTCTTTACTAATACACTATATAACATTTTCTCTAATTGATAACCTAAAATAATAAGGGTAAAACTAAATTTTAATTTAAAGTTCTGCAATGAAAATATAAAATGACAATTTTATGAAACAAAAATGAAGTCTTAAAATAACACTTAGAGAGATGTATTGGAATGAATATTTTGTGAGATTTGATTTAAAATAAAAAAATCACCTGTTACTGAAACATGAATTTTAAAATATCATTTAAAATCCAGTGTTATTGAATTAATGATTTTAAAATAGTTATTTAAATTCATTGTTGTTGAAAATAATATTAGAATTTGATTTAATATTTTTAACTAAGATTTTAGGACATTTATTTGTTAAAATACAAAAAATCAAATCTCATAGTCTTAGGTGAGATTTCAAAAAATTTAATAATAAAATTATTAAACCATCCAATATAAATCCGTTATTCATAAAGAGAGAGTATCTAACAACAATAAAAACTTCTAGGACAAAAACCTTATCAACTATTTCCTTTAAATTCACTTGAGGGGTTAATCAATTGTTGCTTTAAAACAAATCTTCTGAAATCTAGGAGGGTGTATTGGAGTGAATATTGAAAGTGATTTAAGTTTTAATGAGTTTTGAGATTATTTAGTTAAATTTTGATGATTTAGGAATTTGTTATTAAATTTTCTGAAATCTCACCTAAAAGTCTAAAACCATAATATTTGGTTCTTTGTATTTTTAACTAAGAAATCTTCTAAAATCTGAAGTTACTAAATCAAATCCTATTACTATTTTTAATAACAGTGGATTTAAATAAACATTTTAAAATCATTAGTTCAATAACAATAATATTTGAATGATATTTTAAAATTCATGTTTCAATAACATATGATTTTTTATTTTAAATCAAATCTCACAAAATACATATTTTAATACATACCCTAATGTTAGGTGGAGTTTGGAAAACCTATTTGAGATGATATTTTAGATAATTAAAAAGTCTTATAAATTCTGAGATGCACAATTTCAAATGATTTTTATGGTGAAAAATTAGGCAATTACATTGTTCTCGAATGCTTTCTACTTTCAAAAAAAAAACAATTGGATTATCTAAGACGATCCCAAAATTAAGTTACCCACTAGGAGAAAAATCAACAGTGTCACTCCCCTTCCAACTTTTCTCTCGATAATAATGTTATTATTATATGAGTTCCATTATCATCTATATGAACTTTTGCAAGCTTCATCTCCTTAGAAGATATCACAATACCTTGTTTCTAAGATGGATTGTCTTTTTATTATCATAAAGCAAAACATATTTGATAAGCTTCCGTTACGGCTATGACTCCTTTGACTCTACCTATAAAATAACCGTAGGACTCGTATGCCTTTTAATTAAGGTTTTCAACTCTGGTTTTCTATGATGTAAACCAAACCCAGATAAGCGTTTGGATCACATTCAAACCGGCTTGAACCATCCGGTCCGGTTTAATTTTGAAAACACTATGCGTGGCTGTTGGGAACAACGTAAAGACGTAATTTCGAACACGGCTTCATTATCAATGGTTGGCTCATATTTCTCTTACACGCACAAATCTTATTATTATCAATGGTTTCAGACTCATCAACATTGACTCGGTTGCACATCTGACTCACTGATTCACCTTCTCCAGCGACCGAGTTAGAGTATCCTAACAATCCAGGTACTTTTACTCCACTCCGATCATGAAATCTTCTGACTTGCGTCAATATTGTTCTCAATCATTGTTTCAATCTCATCTCTGTTACTAATCTGTAATTACCCATGAGTTAGATTCTCGAATTAGATTAGGGTTTATTGAAAGTTGGGATTTTTATCTTCTGTAATCAGTTTAGCATAAGACATTGTGTTATATGAAGATGATTAAAGTTGGGTTTTTTCTTCTAGATTATATAAAATTGAGAAGAATATGTACTTGTATTATGATTTTGTTCTTCAAATCTCTCAGCTTTGGTATTGAAGTTGAACATATTAATCACATTGATGCCTATGTTCTGTTCTCTGTAAGTTACTTAACAAATTCACACACAGTTTAGTCTATTGGTTGTTCAATGCCTATTTGTGATTCAGAATCAGAAATATTAATTATTTAGTTAGTATTAGCTTCACTGTTCTTGATTGGTATGAGAGAGATAGAGAGATTATGGATCTTTTAGTATATTGGTTCAGTACTTTGTTTAGTTGCTTTGTTTTATCATGTGTATATAAAAAAAAACTCATCTTTTACTTGTTTACACTTTTAATGAATGAGTTTTACAGATTAACAAAAATCTAAAATACAAGTATCAGAGAACTACTATCTCCTCTTTGTATCTAAAATCAGTCATGGGTATCATCGTTTTAGAGCTTGATTATGGGATTGTTTTTGTATGTCAACTGATACAAACATTGTGTTGCTGCTGAAACAGGAGATGCTTGGAAACTCATTAGCTTCACCTTTGGCAACATTAGGTTCTATCAAAAGCTTCCACCACACTACCGTATGTAACATATTATCTTAGACTAATAAACTATTTGGTTCCATACATACTTATATTTCTTGTGGTCTTTACATTGTTTTTGGTTTTGCAGGTTGATCTTGTTGCATACGCTAATGTTTCACCATTGAGCTTAAACTCGTCGTATCATGGAGGAATTAGGATGAGATCGCGTGTTTCGGGAAATAAGTGGATCATGTTTTGTTCAACAACACAAGTGGAAACTTATAATGAAGATCCAAAGACATGGGAAGAATGCAAAGAAGCTTTGTCTTGTTTTGATTTCAGTGTAGAGGAGAAAGACAAGATACTAGGAAAAGCTTTTGGTCATATCCATTCGCCATACTGGACTGAAGAACGAGTTAAAGAGAATCCAAAGGTAGAAACTTTGAATCAAATACTAGATTTCCTTAGAAATCTCGGTTTATCGGATGAAGATCTTCAGAAGGTGATGAAGAAGTTCCCGGAAGTACTTGGTTGTAGCCTTGAAGAGGAGATGAAACCTAACATTGTGATTTTGGAAAACCAATGGGGGATTTCAGGTAAGCAATTGCGTAATCTGTTGCTTCGGAATCCGAAAGTGTTGGGATATAATGTGGATTGTAAAGGAGATTGTATTGCTCAATGTACTCGGTGTTGGGTTCGTTTTTAGTCCTTTACAAAGTTCTTTGGTTCTTCAAGTTGTTATACAAGTGTTAGAATAGAGTTAATAGTGTAAGTTGATTTGTATCTTTATTTCTTCACCTTATTGTTTCATCACAATGACTTGAATAAAACACTCATTGATGAATGCTTGTACAAATGTGCTTTTTTATTCAAAGTTTTTTATGTTGTAAAGTTATAGAGTGCACGTGTTAATCAAGTAATTGTGATTCACTATTCTCGTTCGGTAGATCAAATGTTGAAGATTTTGATATGTTCTGTGTTACGCGTGTTAAAACTGGGGATTATGTGTTAAGAAACTAGAGAGTCTAGTCTTCTTATAACACTAAGTTTTATGCAAATAATTTTTACCAAAACTAAAGACAAGAAGATGGTGTTGTCCATTAGGTGACATGTGGATTCTAACTTCACTAGCATGTTCACATTCATCCACGTTAGATTGTACACTCACCAATACACTTACATTTCCAAACACCATGTCTTCATTCGGACCATTTTTAATTCCATTTTAACATGTTATAAATCTGAAATCCGAAAGAAAAACATGTTATAAATCTAGTTTTATCCATATATATATATATATACACCATACGGAGAGATATATGTCCAATTTACTTCCAGATGGATATATAATATAACGAATTTAACATAACAAAGTTTGAAGTGCAATAATTTCAAATAACAGTGATCATATAAAATTTTATGAACCAACAGATATTCATTTGAGGTCGCTCATAATGTTGTCCATTATCTTCTATACATGGGTTTAATAATTCTATTATTTTTCAGTGATATAAGAGAACTAAACAATAAATTAAATATTTGGATACCCACTATAAATAACCCAAGTATAGGTTTTATATCTCAAATACCAAATAGAGAATCAGAGAAAAATAGTTGTTTATCTTCCTCAACTCAAGAGATAATACATGCGTAACTTTTCGGACATGGCAATCTTCCGAAGTACACTACTTATGTTGCTAATCATCTTCTGTCTCACCACTTACGAGGTTCATAATTTTAAGTCTTTAATTTATTTTCTCCAAGAATCACTCAATGTAATTGACTCATATATATCACACTTATATGTAAAAGGATAATAATAATAATAATAATAATAATAATAATAATAATAATAATAATAATAACAACGATGATGCACGATCATATTTTTTAGCTTCAAGTTCACGCTGCCGAAGGCCAACAGGTCGGTGAAGGTGCAGTAAAAATCGGTACGTAACCATAACATGTGAATTTTTATATATATATATATATGTTACTTATAAGTTATTACCATTGAAAAAACTTTTGATGGTTTATAAAAGTAGTCATATGTGTATGATGAATATATATGTATATGTAAGTGTAGATTGCGGTGGAAGATGCATAGAAAGATGCAGAAAATCATCGAGGAGGAATCTTTGCTTGAGAGCTTGCAATACCTGTTGTTACCGTTGCAACTGTGTGCCACCTGGCACCGCCGGTAACCACCACTTTTGCCCTTGCTATGCCTCCCTTACCACTCACGGTGGCCGCCTCAAGTGCCCTTGATTGCTATGTTATGTTTACTATGACAATAGTAGTATATGTATGAGAAGCAATAAACTTATGAGTAGTGATCAATAGTTCATTTTGAACTTAGTATATATGAGTAGTCTATCATCAAACCGTGTTTCTTCTGAAAGAATAGATCTCAGGTTTTGTTGCAAGTTTTGTAACCTTGATTCCTGAATATCATTCAAAATAATGAGAAGTTACAAGAATATGTTCATCAGTAAGATTGCAAACATTTATGTTTCCACTATTATCTTAACAAAATCAAAGTTCAAAAATTAACCATAAAACATTCTCATTTTCTTATATACATTGACCATACCACTCCATATTTTTTTGGCAAACACTTCCGCAAAAATACATTACCATAAGTTTTGGAACTTTGTGAACCTTCTGACTCAAATGGAAAGTCCTCTTTTAGCGAATAAAGATTTGACCAGACAAAAGATAAATATGGAGGAAACAAGAGAGAATAAAGTATATTCATATTTCATACTATGTTATGTTCCAATCCAATTTAAATTCTAAATATTAAATTCAAATCTTTACGTCTGAAATTCTCATATTTCCAACAAAGATTATAAACATAAGGGAAAAAACATATAACACAAAACATAAAGGTGAGAGAAAGAACAAAAACTTAAACCTTAGATTTGTTCATAAAAATTCTTCAATTCCTTTGATTTCTTAGGATCCCAATAATGGCAGCACCTCGGAATTTAACAGGTGACAGCATCGGAAAACAACTGGTTAAAGACGAAGAGAGCGCCGCCGCGTCGTCGGCAGCTAAAGGAATCTTAAACGATGACTCACCGACTGGTAAACGAACCAAATCGGAAAGATTTCCTCTTTCACGGTGGGAATTCGCCGTGTTTTCTACCGTCTTTCTCATCTTCACCACCGGACTTTTGTGTATTTACCTCACCATGCCATCTGCTGAATATGGCAAGCTCAAACTTCCTAGAACTATCTCCGATCTCCGATTGCTAAAGTGAGATTTTGCTTCTTATTTTATTTCTAAGGTTGAAACTTTAAAGTGTTTAGCTTTTTCAGTAATGTCTCTTTGAATCTGAATTCTAATTTAAAAACCCAATTTGAAAGTTTGAATCTTTACATGATTTCGAATTTGGTTTAGAGAGCTGAAAATGAGGTGAAATACATGATTTTTTTATATGTTATGTGGTTGGATTTACCTGTATGATGATACATTGATCTGAAACATATGCAGAGATGATCTTAATTTAAAACCCACATTGAAGGTTTAGATCTTTACATGATTTTGAATTGGTTTAGAGAGCTGAAAATGAGCTTAAAGTCATGATTTTTATATGTTATGTACACTTAGCTTTATGATGATACATTGATTTGAACATGTGCAGAAAGATAATCTTAATTTTAAACCCAAATTGAAAGTTTTGATCTTTTTACAAGATTTCGAATGTGTTTAGAGAGCTGCAAATTAGCTCAAAGACATGATTTTTATATGTTATCTGGTTAGACCTACCTATATGATGATACATTGATTTGAACATATGCAGATATAATCTGAGTTTAAAAACCCAATTTGAAAGTTTGGATCTTTACAAGATTTTGAATGTGATTAAGAGAGCAGCAAATTAGCTGGAATACATAATTTTTATTAGGTGATTTGCTTTAGACTTACCTGTATGATAATTCATTGATATGAATATGTGCAGAGAAAATCTTGGTTCTTATGCAAGTGAGTATCAAGCAAGATTTATTTTAGGTTACTGTTCGACCTATATCTTTATGCAAACCTTTATGATACCTGGAACAATCTTTATGTCATTGCTTGCTGGAGCTCTTTTTGGTGTGGTTAGAGGTTTTGTTCTTGTTGTTCTCAATGCAACAGCTGGAGCTTGTTCTTGTTTCTTCCTATCAAAATTGGTCGGAAGACCTCTGGTTTGCTGGTTATGGCCCGAAAAGTTGCGGTTTTTCCAAGCTGAGGTATGGTCTCTTGTGTTTGATTCACTTAAATAATGTCGCTTGTTCTTAAGGATTAGTGCCTTGAAATCTTTCATTACTTTGGTTTAGATTGCGAAGAGAAGAGATAAGCTGCTAAACTACATGTTGTTCTTAAGGATAACACCAACGCTACCAAACCTCTTCATCAATTTGTCTTCTCCAATCGTTGACATACCCTTTCACATCTTCTTTTTGGCTACTCTAGTTGGTCTTATGCCAGCTTCGTACATCACCGTTAGAGTGAGTCTCGCTCAATGTTTTATTCCTGTTCTTTTAACATTAAACAGAGGCTAATGTCATACGTATTGCTTCATGTACACAGGCTGGTCTGGCCCTTGGTGATCTCAGATCAGTAAAGGATTTGTATGATTTTAAGACTTTGTCAGTGCTGTTCCTCATTGGATCCATCTCCATATTCCCTGCACTCCTAAAGAGAAAGAGAGTATATGAATGAAGACTGAAGACCATATATATTTATATAGATATTTATGAGTAGCACCTTTCAGTCGGGTGGCGGATTTTAAAGGTGTTTATGAGCTCGAGCTAAAAATGAAGATCATTTTCGAAACATCACAGAGCTTAAAACCACTAACTTTGGCGTTTTGATTGGTTTATTACTCTCTTTGTCGATTCAAAAGCGTTCCCTTTGTAGCAAGTGTTTGTCTACCTAGTTTACTGAATCTTGATACCACGATTGGCTTTGTGTATTGAATCTTGATTCAAAGATCTGAATCTTTATCCTATTGGCTTATGTAGTAACATGATTATGTAATTGCTTGATGACATTGATTTAACCAAAAGATTGGTAATTCTGAATTTCTGATCGTAGAATGGTTCTTTGAAAAATTATGAAGCAAAAAGTATTCATACTATAACAAAATTTAGATAGTTTATCCTTAGTTGATTCTCATTTCTCAATTCCAAAATGTATATAGATGATTGTAATCAGTTTGGTGAATCATCAGATTGTGAAGTGGTGCTTGTTTCCCCAACTCCAAAAGCATCAGCTATATTGAAGTTCAAGTTGTTCCTCATTGTTCTGCTCCTCCCAACTCCATCTCCTTTCTTCATCATTGCAGTGAACTCTGAGAAATCAATCCTCCCATCCTAACAAAACCGCGCATTTCACGATCAGTTTTTATCCAAACTCGGTAAGAAATCAAGTCAAAAGGAAACAAAATCATTAACGCTTCTTACATTGTCAAGATCAATCTCTTTGATCATGTCATCAAGAGGAGTGTCACAAAGACCAAACTCTGTGCAGGCTTGTTGAAGCTCATCAATGGTAATATAACCGCTACCATCTTTATCAAAGTATGAAAATGCAACCACCAAATTCTCCTCTCTCTCCATCTTGTTCATATGCAATGTTGCTGCTAGAAATTCACCATAGTCTATTGTTCCGCTGTTGTCTATATCCGCCTGCCAACAACCATTTAAGCCTCATGATTCCTAGAATCACCACAACGTTGATATTCTAAAATAGGAGATTTGCGTTTTGGTATAATACCGCATCCATAAGAGACTTGATTTCTGATTCCATCAGTTCAGAACCAACTCTCTTCAGACCTGCTTTAAGCTCCTCAAAGGTGATTGTTCCACTGTTGTCTGTATCTATCATTTTGAACAATTCCTTCAGACCACCAATTTCTTCCTCCGAGAGTCTCTCAGCAATTACCTAACCAAGAAAATCAGTTAATGAATATAATCAAATGGGATTGTAGATTCAAGAACTACAACTTTTCTTACCCGTAAGGCCATTTTCTTGATCTTATTCATTTGCGAGAACTGCTTTAGACGCGTCAAGACTGCTGGATCAAGAGGCTTGTCTGGTGCAGCATGTTCATCAATAATCCACGGGTGACCTAATAAGATCATCAGAGGAAAAAAACTCAATTCTCTTATCTTATAACATGCCAGATAAGAGGAAAACAATCACTATGAATAACTTACACAGTGCTTCATGAGCAGAAATTCGTTTCTTGGGGCTCCTATCAAGCATTTTGTAAATCAAATCTTTAGCGCCTTCTGAGATACTAGGCCATGGATCAGATTTAAAATCTATCTTCCCTTGCAAAATCTGTCTAAAGATTCCTGACTCAGTTTCTACAAAGCAAATTAGACATGGATACATAAATCACATGAAGCAATGAGCTTGATTTGGTAGTAACAAAGCGACTAGCTTTCATAAACTTACCTGCCCAAAAAGGAGGAACTCCACTTAGTAAGATGTAAAGGATAACACCGGCGCTCCACACGTCTATCTCTGGTCCATAACATTTTTTAAGAACCTCAGGTGCAACGTAATATGGACTTCCTACTACATCATATAGGTACTGGCCTGAGGAGCACAATGAAAACACAATTTACAATTTTGTTAAGCAGTGAAATTGGCCAGATACGTTCTAGCTAATAGCATTGCTGTGTAAGAATAAGCATATGACATACATTTAATAAAACCTTGCCATTAACACATTCAATATCTCAACTAAATGTCAAAGCCTGATTAAGAAAATTTATGTACCATCCAACGAAGAAGATATTGTACATAGCATATCAGGAAATATGATTTTCAGCAGAGCTGATCCGGTTTTTTCTATCAAGAAACCAAACAACACAATTCTTGATAGTGTATCAAGAAGCAATCAAATCAACCAATGAAGGAAAAAATAACAAAACTGACAATTTTGATAAGCAGTGAAACTGCCAGGACACATTCTAGCTCTAATAGCATCAATGCATAAGCTTATATTACATATAATAAAACCTTATGATCAACACATTCGTATTGACAAAGCTTTACGCAAAAAAGGAATTCATATATCTCAACTAAATATCAAAGCCTGATTAAGAAACATCTGTCCAAATTAAAAAAAAAAAATCTACTGCATAAGCATAACATATTTGAAGTGATGAAGCTTTTCCTAAATTCAAAGCCTTATTCAAAAAAATCCAAAGAAAAATCAATCTTTCCCTAACAATGCTCAAGAAACAAAGTCTACATTGACCATTCAAACAAAAAAAAAAGTCTAGATTGACCATTCAAACAAAACATAATCTTAACCATTTCATGAATCAAGAACCCAAAAAAGACCATTTCTTAAACCTGTATCAAGAACCAATCAAAACAAACCAATTATTTCCAAGATTATAATAAAAAAAGGAAAAGGAATTAAAGAACCTACCTGGCTTGTAGAAGACAGACAAACCAAAATCAGTAGCTTTAAGTTTAGCATCATCATCAGAACTATCAAACAAGAAATTCTCAGGTTTAAGATCTCTATGCATAACACCAAGAGAATGACAAGCTTCAACAACACCAAGAATAGTCTTAATCAACTTAGCAGCTTCCCTTTCACTAAAATGTCCTTTAGAAACAATCCTATCAAAAAGCTCACCACCTTCACAAACTTCCATAACAATGTGAACAAAAACAGAGTCTTCATAAGTACCCTTGATTCTAACAACATTAGGATGTTCAGAAAGATGATGCATGATCTGAACCTCACGCCATACATCTTCGTAATCCTCACGGCATACAAGTTTACGCTTAGGGATTGATTTACAAGCGTAATTAGCTTTTGATGATTTCTCTGTACAGAGATATGTTGTTCCAAATTGACCTTGGCCTAGCTTTTTGCCGAGAAGATAGTGATCTCTCAATCTTGGTGTTTCGTATGGAAGAACTGTGTTTGAGGGTCGTCTAGGGTTTGGTTTCTCCATTTTCTTGGATTTGAAAGATTCGATTTTTTTTTTCTGGTTTTGGTCAAGACTATTATACGGTGGAAGATGATTGGGGCAAGCTTCAGTTTTTTTTCCCCCTTTTTATTTCTTCCATGTTTATTTACGTTGACTTGTCTTCGTTCAATTATTATTGCTCTTTTATTTTCCCGTGACCATTAAGCTTTCATATTTGATATTTTTACTTTTATCAACCCACTATTTTTACAATTAAATTTAATTCATGTTTTAAAAATTTTAGTCTAACTTCGATTATTTTTAGTTGATTAATCTTTGAAAAAATTAGGTAACCGATAACTCACCGTTTAATCCGATTAATCTCCGTTTAATCTGATTATTTTCTGCTTAATCATGCATAATCCGATTATTTTAATATTTGCAAGAATAAATTTTTTTTGTTACTTATATATTTATATTGAGAGTTTATGATATTTTATAATAAATTATGTTAAAATTTTAAATAAAAATTATGGAAAATTAATATTACGTTTTCATGTGTTTAGTTGTTTACTATAATTTTAAAAATAATATTATTTAAAAATTTAATATAATAGATAAATATATTTTTAGAATATTAATATAACCTAAAACTAACTTTAGCTACTCAACACTATTCAACACAATCTAAATTATCTAACATCAAATCCAAGAGAACTAAAAATAGATTAAAAAAATATCAATTTCAATCAATCCAGACTGAATACGTCCATTGTGAACCAGGCTAAACGGGCACGGACATGCATAATTAACACCTCTAATTTTGTCTTGTCAATTTTTTAAAGTATTGTACGAGGAATACTTTTTACATTAAAAGTTAGGTCAAATCACCTTTTGCACATGGATTAACTTTTTAAAATCAAGTCTTAGCCTTTCCCATCATATATTCAGAATTGATCAACTATTTTTTAAAAGAGCGTTTGATCTCATCATTTTCTATAAAACTTTCTTGATATATAGTTATATACGGTATATCACTGTACCAGACTTTAGTATTTACAATATGTGTATTTCTTTTATATTTTTTCTTTTGATTTACAATAAAAGAAAATTATATATTACTCTTGTCAAAACGTTTAAATAATTCTGTAGTAAATAGTTTGTTTTCCTTACAAAACTATAAAAAATAAATTACCTAAATAACCAATTGATCATATGTTGTATTCACATGCCAAACATTATCTAATTCAAAGCATTAATGAATTTACGGCATTAACATTACTTAGATTTAATTTATCCCAAAAAACATTACGATCTACCATTCCATCACACATGAATTGATGTTAAAATTTATCTCAATTTATGTAGGTTATTAGGTCAAATAAACATTTACAAAGTGAAATATTTGCAAAACCGTGTAGTGCATTTCTGTAAATATATAAGGGACGGAGCTACTCAATGATTAGAGGATTATTTGACACCAATAAACTTTTGAAATCTAGTGTATTTTTAAATTTTGTTATAATATTACATTAATTTAAGCTAAATTAGTATATTGACCCCTATAAAATTAAAATTTTAAATTTAGACCCTTTTAAAAACAATTTCTAACTCCACCACTGAATATATATATATATATATCCATTTTATTGCATATATATATTTATAAAACATGATACTATAAAAATACACTAGTATGTTAATCTTTGTATGAAAAGTTCAACTACATAAGGTTATTTTACAAACAAAAAGTGGAAATTTTGACTATTTACTAACTCCGAATCCGGTTTCGTTTTTTTTCTTTTATTTGACAAAAGAGGTTATCCATATTATATATTTATATATAAACAAATAAACTATTCACCGACATGCCTACATATTCACATGTGGCACGTGCCAGTGAATGGACATGAACCAGTTACTCCATACAATGGTGGGTTGAGTTTACACGGCTTTGGCAGTTTTGCACTGCACGACCACAAGTTGCAAACTTCATCGTCGTGAAGACCACTACTGAAATTAATTTCGCTTTTTGGGCAATATTATAAAGTAGACATGTGAATATATAATTGCGGGAATGTCGTCTAATCTAAAACATAGCTATTTTGCTTTACTTACAGTATATACTGTAAAGGTATATCGTAAAACAAAGTCCGATCGGCAAAAAAAAAACACACACAATTTAAACATTTATCCATCTTAATTATATACTTCGAAATAAATTGATAAGATTAAAGAAAAAGACAAACAAATGTGGCTTAATTACTACTAAAAGAATATTGATATTAGTTGTTCGTCAATTTGTTTTTAGCCAAAGTTTGAGGACAGAGCATTAATTCAGTTATATCTATCTAGGAGGATTAATAGGGTTGATTTCGACTCAGATTACCCCTTGCCGTATATAAAAAAACTGAAGCAAACAAAATTTGATTATTTTAAAACAACAAAGATGCATATCTATAATTATATTTAGCCCCTTTTGATAAGGAAAAAAAAAGAAAAGAAAAAGAAGAGAAACACTGTTTTCTTGTCAATATTTATTCATAAATTTACTAGAAAAATTAATATATTATATCATCATCATGAGCTTAACAAATTATAATAACTAATTAGATTTACTGCACAACATAACTTATTACTTTGTACTAGTATTTAACATGTACCTATGTAAATTTATATCTACAAAAATACGTCTTCTTGGGAAAAAAAACTATTCACGAACACTAAACCCCTATGCAACGTACAATACCAAAAAAAAAACGATACAGCGGAGTGGTAGTCTCCCACAATACATGTTGGAAAAATTGCATTTGATCGTAGTGGAATTGAGAGCTTAAAGGATAGAGCAAAGATATGATCGCAAAGGCCCATGCACAACAGAACCCATTTGTTTTTCTTTGTTGCAATTTGTAGGATTGTTTTGTTAATCTTTTCTGATTTTCCTTTAAACCATTGTATAGTACAAGAAGATGTCATAACATGCATAATGCATAAAATTATTAATAGACCAGAGACTATGTTCCGTATGAATCGGGAAAGTGCTAAGATGTCTTGTGGAGTTGCCTTGCCATTCAAGTCTCCAAGAAATAAGAGACTTTAATCGACTGCTTAAAAAACTAATTAATGAATGTCTTTAAATCGTCTAGGAAATGGTCACATAAGTAAGTGAACCTATCTTTTTTAGCTTCCCAAAAATAATAGAAATGTTTAAAGAATAATTAATACAAATTTGGACCAAAATATATAGACTTTAAGGTAAAAAAAAAAAAAAACGTTTGTGCTCTCTTGTTTTCTTTTATATGTGAAGAAAACCATAAAGTTGAAAAGACTTCTCCTCGACCTTCCACAGTTTGAGATTTTCTAGTTTCTTGCTCTCTTTTCCCTTGTTACTATTTTTCTTGGTTTCTCAGATATACAATCAATGTCACAGAATCTTGTGTGTGTTTAAGATATGGAGAAGATACATTCTGATGAATTGTTGTTGAAGATATAATCATTTTCTTTCAACAAAAGTCGCTGTTGGCACAAACATTTTGTGAAAGTGATGAGAGTTTCTTTGGATGTGGTTGCCAAAAACTTGAAACTTTATTGAACATTTGTTATCTCCTACCCAAGAAGGACGTCACTGTAATCAATTGTTTATGGTCAGTAAACAAGGAGTTGAGACGTTTTATTGACAAGAATCTGCTAATCCATAGAGCTCCAGTCGTTGATACATTGCGTCTCAAGTTACACACTGCGACATTTATTTCAACCTGAAGATGTCAAGTTTTGGGTTGCAATTGCAGTTTCTAGAAATATACGGCTCTTATAGAATGTATCACTTTGGGAATTCCAACCATTTCTATAATCGATACGAATTGTAATCCAAAGTTAATTATTTTTGGCTCAAGTGCAAGCCTCATGCATAACTGCTCGAGTAGTTTGTATATTTGCAAATCTCTTGTAACATTGAAACTGGAAAGAAGGATTTTAGTGGTTGTTCCTCGTGTTTTTTTTTGTCTCTCCTCTCTGAGAACATCACATCTTCGACGTGTGGAATACTCAGCTGAAATATATTTTTAACGGCACTTTGAAGATACCTTTGGGATGCTATATTAATGGGATTTTGATTAATACTCCTTCGTTGAGGCCATCGATATCGCTCTCTCCGTTAGTTTCTCTAATGTTAAAATACTCTAATGGATATCTTAACAATAAAAATATAAAATTTTAAATAAATTTAGTTATTCATTTAAATTTAAATTTGCTAAAATAATTAAACCAACATTTAATGACACGTGAGTCTAAATCTCTCAAACAAGAATCTTTTTTATCACTAAAATGTTTTTCTATATAATATGATACATGCAAATTATTTATCTATATGTTTTTCTATTGTTTTTCTATTTTATGTGATAAAATGTTTAATTTTAGTAGAAATTTATCAAAATAAATTTGATATTTTATATGTATAAGACAATAAATAAAAATAAATTTTATATTAAAAAATTGCATGAAATTATTTTTATGCTTGTATTATAAACTTTTATTTTTACTGAAAGAAAAAAATTAAACCTAAATTTTCAACATATTTTTGGTTAAAAAATTATTAAAAATTTTCACATTCGCAGCGTTACTTTGTATATTTTATTACATTCTTGTTTACTTTATCATTAAACATGCTTGTTTATTTGAATAGATTGAACTGTAAAATTTTGTGTATAATGAAGGTATTGTGATTTGTATAAAATTTTGTTTATTTGTCCAACTGTTGTGTGTCATGGAACGGATAGAAAATATGTAGGAGAAATTCTCAGTTTGTTCTCGGCAAAATATGAAAATATGTGATGTTGGTAGCTGAAAACTTAACTGGAGAAAACAATGACAAAAAAATTATTGAGAGGATTAGAAAAGAAAAAAACTTGTGTGATCTATATTCAATATGGAAGAAATTGATTCTTAAACCTCAAAACCTTTAACTTTAACTCTACTCACACCAATGATAACAATATATGAGAGATCAAAAGTATACATTACATATTGAAAAGAACACGTGAGACGGTAGAAATATGGTGAAACACATTAAAACAAATAATCATAGGATATTATGCGATGTACCTTTTCGTGTTTTTCATAAGATCATTATCTCATGGAATCACAACCCGCTTGATCTACGATTTTTATTTACCTTGTCTTCATAAAACCATAAATGCAGAAAAACAAAACGAATCATATAGAAGTGAAAAAAATTAAAATGTATATTTATGTATTTTAAAATTAACATACTAATAAACAAAACAAATTTTGATGGGAAGAAATGAGAGAAGACGAAGAGATTGGAAAATTGATTATTTTTTAATATGAAAATCATCTAATTAAGCAATTAACATTTGATATTGCTCATGTGTAAAGTTTTTAGAAATTTTTTGTTTGCTAATATGTACAACCTATTAAACTCCAAATAGTGTATTTTATTAGTATAAATTCTCTCTAACTTTTTGGTTTTTTATTATTTTAATGGGAATTCTTAGTTTAGAAGCGTCCATTAGAGTTGCTCTTTTCTTCGGACTATCTATGTTAGTACTAATACACTCTTTAAGGTCTAAGGAAATCTATTCTGTTTGATATTAATTAGAGTCATAGTGACAGTTATGTGGATTCATCGGATAGTGACGGTTATGTGGATTCATCGGATAGTGACGGTTATGTGGATTCATCGGATTGTTGGGAGATTCAACTGAGATGTGTTCCTGAATGTTTGTTATGGAGCTTGGATAGAGATCAATCTGGCTAAATATATATATATTGAGAAATTCTTGTGCCTTCAAAAACTGCCACATTCTTGGGTCTCTCGTGGGAATTATGGAATCATCCAAAGAAATTTTTTGAGGTGATCTAGTAGTTGTCACTTTCTTCTAGAGGTTTCAACATCATGCATACTCGAATTTGATTGAAGAGATATTCAATATTTTACTAAAATGTTGAAAGTGGTTTTGAAATAAATCTTGCACTTTGTTTTCAGGTTGTTAATGTTATCATATTTTATATTTAAAGCATGCTCTATTTTGGATTCTTGTGCCCAAAAAGATTTTCAGATATTACAAGTTCACTTTAATCACAAAGTTAATACTTGTTTAGGGACGTCATGTTAAGGCCCAAACAAAATATGTAGGGTACTTAAGACTGAATTAGTGTAGACAAATCTGTTTACTTCATAGATTAATCCAATCTCCTAATTTACTTTTTTTTGTTTAACTCTTTATTAAAAATATAAATATACATGCTACAGATTTTTAGTTTGTTAATTAAATAATTAAATTAAATTAGAAAATTAAATAACTCAACTTGGAAATTTGGAAATTAATTTAGATATTTTTTTAATGTGAAATTAGGTTAGGTCTTTTTGATACAAAAAACGAATCTTTTGGGTACTTTCCGAATATTTCAAAAATTCACTTGCATACACTTTAATACCAAAACAAATAAAAAGTCTGAACGATTCAGATATTCTCAGAGTCATTGATTTTAGACTTACCTCTATGAAAGCTCTAAGTGTTTTTCTTCTACAAAAACCCTAAAAGACTTTTCAAAATTTGCGATTACATTACCTCTCTTTGCTCTACGTTTTCACCGATACTAAATTCGCTTTTCGTCTTACTTCAATTTGATTTCCATCTCAACGAGACATGAATCGCTCATCGATCATAATCTTATCTCTATTACTAATTTCACATTTGGCTTCTGCAAAAGTTATGTTACTTGGAATGAACACATCTCTCTCCTTTGACGATATCGAAGCCAATTTCAGTATGTTCTATTTCACTATTCCTCTTATAAATTTCAAATCTTTAGATATAAGTATAGAATGAACTTGTGGAATTTAGTGGATTAGGGTTTGACCCATTATATAAAGTTTGAAAATTTATTGCCTTTTTCTAGTTATAATTTATCCGAATTTTTCCCAAATTTAAATTTGAGAAATTGGGTTTTTTTTTTCTGATGATAGCTTTATTATGATAACTGTTTATTTCAGCTCCAATGATTAAAAGATCGAATCAAGGTGGAGTTTTGTATGTAGCAGAGCCACTTGATGCTTGTTTGGATTTGGTTAATACTGTGAATGTGGCCAATGGATCAATTGTGTCTCCTCCTTATGTGTTGATCATTCGTGGTGGTTGTAGTTTCGAAGATAAAATTCGAAATGCGCAAAAGGCGGGATATAAAGCTGCCATTGTTTATGATTATGAAGATTATGGATTCTTAGTATCAAGTAAATACATCTCTGTCCCTCGCCTTGGCTTTTTACGCTATATTCTCTTATGTTTTGTAATGTTTCTTGTTTTTGCTTTGTTGTAAAGATGTTTTGTTATAACCCATTTGAGTGCGTTCTGTATATACCATTGTACCTTCGCATAGTTTCCAGCTTAGGTATTGAATAAATGAAGTTAGTCAGCGTAGAGTGGTAGGAGTTAAGTAGATGTCATTGTTTATGATTGTGAAGATTATGGATTCTTAGTATCAAGTAAACACATCTATGTTCCTCGCCTTGGCTATTTTCGTTATACGTTTTGTATTGTTTCTTGTTTTTGTTTTGTTGTAAAGATGTACTATAATTCATTAGAATGCATTCTGTAGTTACCATTGTACTTTCGCATCGTTTTTTGCGTAGTTTCCAGCTTAGGTATCAAATAAACGAGGTTAGTCAGTGTAGAGTGGGAGGAGTTAAATAGATTCCATTGTTTATGATTATGAAGATTATGGATTCTTAATATCAAGTAAACACATCTTTCCTTTGATAGAAATATGTGGGAATGTGGTAGATGAAGCTGTTTAGTTGGAAGATGGTTAGAGCGAGACTTATGCCTGTTAGATAATTATGATGTATTCTATAAGTATCATTGTACTTTTGCTTGGTTTTTTTTTTTGCGTATTTTCCAGCTGAGTTATCGAACAAACGAGGTTAGTTAGTATAGAGTGGGAGGAGTTTAATAGCGGAGTGTGTAAGGTGATAGAGATTAGGAAATTGATTTCATCTTAGGATTCTTTGATTTGGTGTGTTTTTGGTATCAAATTTGTTCTTCATATTATCGTAATCTGGTTCAAAATTATTGTGATACCGATGGCTTGTGATCTTGTGACTCTTTTTTAGTGGCTGGAAACCCCTCTGGTGTAGTTATTTATGGGACGTTTGTTTCCAAAGCAAGTGGGGAAGTACTCAAAGAGTATGTGGGTCGTACTGATTTTAAAGTTTGGCTTATTCCAAACTTCGAGACTTCAGCGTGGTCAATCATGGCTATCTCTTTCATATCTCTTCTTGCCATGTCTGCTGTGCTTGCTACGTGCTTCTTTGTGCGTAGGCATCGAGTAAGGCGCCGGCGTATTCTGGCTTATGGTGGCCACGACTTTCCTCGTATGGCCAAAGACTTGTTAAGACGCATGCCTGTTACTATATTTAACGGTGTTTGCGAACAAGCATCTACTTCTTATACATGCGCTATATGTCTTGAAGATTATATTATTGGAGACAAGCTAAGAATCCTACCTTGCCATCACAGTAAGTATTTTGTCTCACTTCAAAGTAAAAATAATTTTGACATTCGTAATAGATTGTTGTTTTCGCAGAATTTCATGTTGGATGTGTAGACTTGTGGCTTGGCCAAAGGAGATCCTTTTGCCCGGTTTGCAAACGCGATGCAAGAACCATTAGCAATCATATGCCTGCTTCAGAGCACACACCCTTACTTTCTTCTAGCTCTACCCCGACATCATCTTTTCTCCTATCATCATCCTCCTCAACTCTGTTGCAGTCATCTCATGATCTACCAATATCTATCAGAATTGACTCTTCTTTACCATCAACCTCAATGCAGCCACATACAGTCCCTATGTATCTCGCCCATTCTCGCTCCCACACAAGCTTTCAAAACGGGTCATACCGTCGTACCCCAGCTATACCAGTTAGCCGAAGTTCAGTAGATCTCAGGAACGCGATTTCCCAAAGATCTTACAACTCACCTCGTCAGGGTTCTCTGCCTCGTTCCCTCCACTCAAGATATACACACATACTTAGCCCGGGAAACGCATCAAGGAGCTGGGTTGTTGGGTCATTAATGAGCCAACGCGGCCATTCACTTCGCCATAATGACTCTAGCAGGTCTTTAACTCATTTCTCTTCTGAAAGCTCTCTACCAGGCTGCTAAACCTGTAAAAGATAACAACACTGGACTAACTGAAAGGTTCAATGTGGGGGCTCATTGCTTTGAAGAAGCAATTAAATCCTCCTCAAGGATGCCCCTTGACTTGACTACGATCTAAAGTTTAATTCGTTACGCATGCCTGATTTTGGCAAACTATACAAGGTGAAAAGAGTGTGAGTGATATTCTTCAGTTGTACAGTTGTGGAGAATGATGAATGTGAGATGAGTGAGTTTTGAAGACCAAAGCAGTCTTTTGGTGATTCATTAAAAGCTAACCATTGAGTTTGGGTATATAAACTAGCTTATCACTTTGGTTCCTTGCATACATACACTTCGGATCGGTTGTTTTGCTACAATTCTCTTTTTTCTTGCTTCTCTGTATCTATATAGAAATCGAGAGATTTGGGTTGTTTGATCATCTTCCTCACTAATCACATGGTCATAAAAAGGTCTTAATCTCTTTCACCATTTTTGACACAGACAAAAGATTGATATAACCTGAACATACTCTTAATTCTTGTCCCATACAAACAGCCTTACGCAGCTTTTTATCTTTTTACTAAACGCAAAACGATTCTGAAGCCTCTTTAGTCTTTAAGTTTCACAATCTTAGTTTGAGATTTAAAGCCAACTTCGTGTAGCTTGCAGAGTTTGTTCCCATGCTTGAGCTCTGCTTTTAACATTGGCTTTCAAAGAAAGATTCAATCTCATACAAATTATAGTTCATCCACAAATGTCTTCTAATCATACAAAAAGTAGTAAGATTTCACATACCAACCACAAGAGTTGTAGAATCCTAAACTTCATTTGCTTTCCTTATCACTCATTCTGTAACATTTTATTAGAACAGAAAGAGGCTCGGGCGTAGACTCGTTAACCATCCTTAAACCGACAAAATTCTCAGTACCTGATAATTGTACAGAGGATGTAGGAACTATGATGATGTTGTTGTGGCAGACTCGGGCATAGACTCACGCCGAAGCTCCTTCACAACAGTAGCTAGAGCCTCTGGGTTAAGACCAAGATCACAAAGAGCTATGAGAACTGACAAAGTATGTCGGTCTAGTCCCGTGTCCAAGATGTTTGACATGCGAAACA
Source organism: Nasturtium officinale (assembly GCA_963854855.1). NCBI lineage: Eukaryota > Viridiplantae > Streptophyta > Magnoliopsida > Brassicales > Brassicaceae > Nasturtium > Nasturtium officinale. Next base: position 2,586,537 of record OY978505.1, read on the forward strand.
CAGGCTATAGCGACTCTCTTGCAGTCCGAGATGCCTCCTCATCCATACTTGATCAGACCTGTTAATACCCACAATTTAAAGTTTCTTACGCTTGTTTAGCAAATTATGGAGTTTCTACTGACCAAATTAGAAGAAAAAAACTTTTCTCTGAATCAAAAGTCTTTACAACCTACTCAAAGACTCTTAGGTGATTCTGAAATAAGAAGTTAGGAACAATGCTACAAAATTCACATAGAAATCTAGCGTAAATACATATAGTAAAGTTCAGACTACTAATAACATTCAAGACTATGCTACTTTTATTAGTTGATGCAGCCTAACTCAATAATCAGAATCCAAAGAGTGTTTGATAAAAACATCAGATTCCAAAGACTTAAACATATCTGAACTGCATACAAAACCCCCCAAAAAATGGACAAGTATTAGAACATAAAACCAAACTGGAAGTAAAATACACTTGAAAGAAGTTGAGAATATACAACTCTTCAATTTCATATAGATTGGCAACAAACTTTTGCTCAACTACAGTACTATTCATTTCATAAATTCACCACATTGGTTCCTTCATACCATTTAAAAAAAAAAAACTTGAGCATATCATTCATAACTTACTTTTATTTTTCATAAACACTTTAAATACATAACTAATCTTTTGTACATAGTACTTAGTATATTATCTTGATCCTAATGCAAAAAAACTCAAACTTTTACATGGAAGTTCTAAAGATACACGTTTTAAAACCAAAAGAGGTTAAAGAAACTAGAGTTTTACATAACAAGAGTATTATGGTTTTTTGAATTTCTAATGATAATTTTGGTTCTTCAGCAACTAAAACAGGTCTAAAGAACTTTGCATATTTTGGATAATGTTTCGTAGTTCTGATTTCAAATTAGATAAAAATTGAAACACATACATGTTGCAATAAGGTATCTAATTCGTCTTATATCAAAAAAAAAAGAAACATACCCAGAAAAATTCAATTTTTAAAAAATGTATCTCAAGTGAATTATAAGGTTGAAATTAGGGTTTAGTTTATAAAAAAAAATTCAAACTTTCGATTTACAGATTGAGAATTAAAGAGTAACATGATATAATAGGAGTAGTTAGGAAGTAACAGTATCTATTCCGAAGATGTAATTAAGAAAACTTACGTTTGAAGGTGTCGACGAAGAGAGGACACTTAGAAGTTTCCTTCCCAATTGTTTTTTTCCGGATCGCGAAAATAGTGAGATTTGTTTTACAATTTTTTTTTTGTTTGAAAAGGCAAATCATTTCTAGATTTCCAAAATCTAACATGGCCTAATATTGTATATGTCTAAACTCTTTTGTGCTTGTGTTAAATTAACATTATTTTGCAAATTTAGAAAAATTAACAGTTTATTCTAAATTATTTGACGGATTAAAATTTTACATGTAGATAACTGTGATAATCTCCATATTTGTATTGAAATTGGACAAGTAAATAGTAGATGATTTATAAATTCATCATCTACACAAAATCTTTGATATTTTTTATCCAATCGTATTCCTCGAGTATTTAATCGTATAGCCATACCAACCTTTTGATAAAACTCGCCAAATAAAATGCTTAAGTTTAGGCATTTTCGCATTATCTATAAAATCCACAGCATATTTTTGTGATCAGATTTCCATGTGGTGCGTTAAAGTAGGGGTGAGCATTTTAACTAAGGATGTAAATTAGGGTTGAAAAGATGTCAATTAGGGTTGAAAACCAGTGGGTTAACCCTGGGTTATAGTTTATATTTTGATTGCCCAAAAAAAGCGTACATTGCGGGTTGACCCGTCATGGTCTATGGTTTTTTATGGACAAACCCACATGGATTGCGGGCTAAACGGGGCGGGTTAACCCATTTTGACATCCCTAATTTTAACCTAACTGAACCATCTGAATCAAAATAAATTCAATCCGAACCAAACCAAACTAAATCAAACATTATATGCAAACCTTATATTTTTCAAAACTCAAATGGTTCGGTTTAAACCGAATCAAATTGACAAACCGATGTACTTAAGTTTTCAATATTTTATTTAAAATTTTAATACTTTTAGTTTAATATTTTAATACTTTTAGTTTTAAGTTTCAATATTTTTAGTTTAACATTTAGCATTTATCTTAAAATTTTAATACTTTCATTTTAATTTTTATTAGTTTATTTTCATATTTTATTAACTTTATTTCTTGCATATTTTATTTAAATTTTAAACTTTGACTTTTTCGTTTACGGTTTTTTATATATGATTTAGTTTTATAAATAATTTTTTTACTCAAACAAAATAAAACCAAACCAAATTAAAATTAAAATTAAACCAAACCACAGTGAACCGAACCCATCTAAAGTGTGTTTGGTTAAATTTGATTAGAGTTTTCTTAAACCCAAAATAACTGAACCAAATCAAACCGGACCAAACCCAAAATTTAACCAAAATGTCCATTCCTAATGTAGGGTAAAGAGCAAATTTTGACCTGAACAATTTTGAAAGTACCGATTTATACATGTACAATCGATTAGTGATATTTTATATCTAAATCGTTATTAAATTCAAATTTCCAACCTAATGATATAAAAAGTGTCAAAATCAAAGTCTTCTTTAAAGGTGGTTAACAACCGTTTACTGATGTCAGATGCTCGATGACGTGTCCAAAACGAAGTCGTTTTAGTCTTTTTCGAATCAATTTTTTTTTGCAAAAACGGTTACAGTCTAGACTCGAACCCAAGTGTGTGGCATGATGCATGAGAAGGCACTTACCAGGAGGCTACTACAATCAATATCAATAATTATGCACAAGTAATCATTTATATACCATATATTTTATAAATTCTAAAACTTTTTATAAATGGTTTCTACCTACGCTCGAACCCGGACTCGTGGGATGTCATTGGAAAACTCCTACCGATAGACTACGATAATAATCAATGTATATTCGTACATATTTATTTATATACTATATATTGTAATAATCTTTAGTGTTTTAAAAAAATAGGTATCAAGTTATAACAAGTTAACTATACATATAATTATTTATATACATTAACATTTTAATTTCCTAATTTAATTAAGTTAACCTTAAAATTAGGAAATTATTTAAAATCTAGGAACTTTGAAATCTTAATGTATATAAATAATTAAATAATTCCTATATTTTAAATAATTTTCTAATTTTTACGGTTTAATTAATTAAATTAAGAAATTAAAATCTTAATGTATATAAATAAGTAGGTGTATAGTTAACTTGATATAACTTGATATCTATTTTTTTAAAACTAAGGATTATTAAAATATGTAGTATATAAATAAATATGTACGAATATACATTGATTATTATCGTACCCTACCGGTAAGAACCTTCCAATGATATCCCATGAATTCGGGTTCGAGTGTAGGTAGAAACCAATTTTAAAAAGTTTTAGGATTTATGAAAGATATGGTATATAAATGATTATATGTGCATAATCAATAATATTGATCGTAGCCTACTGGTAAGTGTCTTCCCATGCATCAAACCACACACCCGGTTTGAGTCTAGACTGTAACTGTTTTTGAAAAAAAAAATTGATTCGAAAGAGACTAAAACGATATCGTTAAACGTCATTAAGCATCTACCATCAGTCAACGGTTGACTAACCACCGTTAAAAAAATTTGATTTTGACATTTTTTGTAATGGTAAGCAGACAATTTAAATTTAATAAAGATTTAGATATAAAATAAACTAATCGATTGTACATGTATAAATCGTATAAATCAGCATTTTCAAAATTGTTCAACTCAAAATTTACCCTTTACCACGTGATGTAAAGGTCATGTTTCAAGCGGAAATTGAGCAACCCAATAACCTGCTTTAACCGAATAATGACCTTTCTTTAAAAGATTAACCCTTACTTAAGATTGATTACAAACCATTGATAAGATATTTCGTAAGCCTCAATCACATGAGAATAAAGCCGGAATACATTTTTTCTTATAAATGATACAGACAAGGCAATAGCAAAAGATTCAACAAAAATTCAGACCACATCAGAGAGTTTATGAATATAATTAGGGTTCATAAATTGACTAACCTTGTCTTCACTCTTGTAATTGATACCCATAATTGGATCAACAAAGACTATATTCTACATCTATATGTTAAAATTGTACTATTTTTTTTTCATTTTAATTGACCAAGTAGAAAACAAATCCTTTTAGGAGTGTTATATTTCTATCTTTTAATGTATTTTCAACCATTACACTAAGGTGATCTTAAAATTAAACACAGCAGTTTCACGAAATTACAAAAGAATAATGAATTTTAGAAAAATGTATATTGATAAAGGTAACTTACGTGTCACCGGGATTATAATCTACTTTATTTCATAATCTTTTTTATGTGTTCTTTTCTTTTTATTTTTGGCAATATCTCTATCCTTGAAGTTTGTATATATATTATTATTTTTGGTTTACCTCATTTAAGTTTATATGTCATGTACATAAACATATACAGTATACACATATATATATATATATATATTAATCTCGTTCACATAAGATTCAAATTTTTGTTCAAACATTTTTTTTTATGTTTTTGCTTTTCGTAATGCTAATTAGTTCCAAACACCTAGGAATTTTAGTTTTTTTTTTTTTGGAAAAGTGTGAATTTTGAAGTTCTGCTGCTAATTAAACTTTCTTCTATTCGTGATTTTTTTTTTTTTTTTTTGATAAAGACTATTCGTGAATTTTGCTCTCTCTCTATATGCACGAACTTCATTTGGCCTAGCCACTAAAAAGGTTTTGTAACAGACTCCGTACAAAGACGAAAGACAAGGACGTGGAAATAAATTTCTAAATCCAAAACAGTATGGTCGCTTGATCTCAGATCTTTACTGTCCATAACCCTCTTCATGCCTACTACATATCCATATCTCCACTTTTAATTTAAATTTAAATTGCAACATTTAAATTCAAAGCTTTATAATGAAAATTCACATGAAGTTTTTTCGTTGAAAGTTGATATATATTAATGTTATAATCAACAGTTCATGAAAATAAAATACTATATCTTTGAATGTTTCATTTAAAACCAAATTTTACTCATTTTGGACAAAATTCAACTGATTTATGATGATAGGGGGTTCTGTCTATTTTCCTAATTAAACTTGATACGACAGTAATCAAATCGATGATTAAATAAGTAGGAGAACAGTTTGAGCACATAGAATACACTCTTATGTTCCTTAATAATACAATGTTAAGGTTATGAACACATATTAAGAATAAATATCAATTTCTTAAATCTTAAAAGACACTTGCTTTATTTAATTATCACTGGTTCTATTTGTGTTGATTCTTATTAATAAGGGTAGAAATAGGAAATATCACATGAACTTTGCATAGAAACACAAAACATGCATATTTGTAAAACATTTTTTTCTTTCTAAAACATACATTGTTAAGGAACAGATGTGATAATATATAATATATCTACAAAATATAAAACATCAACGTGTGAAGTTGCATTTGAAAAAATATAAACTATACATGCACTTCCCTAGTACTACACACAATATAGATCTGCATTTATCTCTTACACAGTAGCCCATGAGTTACTATATTACTAATATTATTTGCATAATTACCAAGAGAAAGTAGGACCAAATTACAAATATGAAAACATTACTGTATTGATGTCGTCTAAATTTGAAGCATTTTGTCCTGGACCACATAAACAGAACAGTTCCTGAGATTTTTGAGGTTTTACACAAAAGAAAACAATTATTCATAAAATTTTAAAGGTAAAAAGTATTTATAATATAATATTTTAAAGGTATTAATTATCATTTAAATCTTTTGTCCTGAAAACAAACTAAACAGTAATACAACAATTTTTTCAAGAAATAACATATTTAAATGTATATTCCCAAATTACTCTTTCAATTATACTATTATTTTCCCTCTATATAGTTGTATACATTTACTATTTTAAAAATGGGTCCCGCTAAAAGTGAGGATCCTATACGATTGCCGGCTCTGTATATTTTATTTCACTTAGCTTTGGGTTGATCGAAATTAACATTTCCTTGTACAGTTTTTTTTTTTTTTTGCCAAATTTGATTATATATACAAAAACATAAACCACATATTTCGTGAAAAAACTAGGACTTGGAAACAAAGAGTAAACTTCTAAAGAAGTCGTCACTGCTGACTAAATGAGCTACTATACCTAAGTGTATATAAATCTTGACTAAAAGAAATATATACACAAATGAACTATCATATGAAATACAAAATCCATCCTTTTGCAAATTTAATAACAGTAACTTAGCTAAACAAGTCACTATATTAACTAGTCTAAGCCGTCACTATTTTTTGGCATATATGAAGAAATGTAAAAACCTTATCTGATTGATAATAGAAATTAAGTGAATGGAGAAGTATGGAGAGAAAGATATATCATCCTCTATGAGCAGTAGCAGAAACCATGTGCATTTCGCCAGTCACTGTATCGTAGCTCAATCCATGACCCATTTTATATTAACCACACATTCTCTCTCTGTCATGAATACGTAAGTACTCACGAATGGTTTGAAAAATCAAAGTCATCGACTCACGTTAAATCCATTATTCTCCAAAATCATCGTTAGACTTAGGACCTAGCTAGCTAGCTACGCTCATACTATAAAATACTCACACACATGCATATTGTCATATGTAGATATTATCTTTTGAAGTTCGTTATCCCTTTAACAAATAAAACTAATATAAAAGAACTTACTCTTATGAATAATAAAAATAATTAGAACTTACCCATGTGTATTTGTATTTGTATGCATAGTCTCTCATGTATATTTACCTTATCCTTTTGAATCTCGAGCTGATCTATGTTAATAAGTATATAAAATCTTCATCTCAAAAGAACAAGGGAATTTTTAGGTAGTTAAGAAGAACTATGGATTCCCCACTAAATGTAAAATAATAATCCTAGAAACTATATCAAACTCAAAGGATGCCAATACAAAATATCAAACTGAAAGTGGACTTACTTCAACCGACTAATCAATAATTGCTTTAGTGTTTTTCTTTGTTTTATTATTGTTTTAACTAGTTGTCTAGTCCGTGCCATGCATGGACATGAGATATTTGTCACAACTTACTCCTTTTATTTTTCTTTGAAAAAAGAATTATCCGTTTTATTATTGTTTAATTTTTTTTTATACTACACATTAAGAAGATAACTAAATTTCTATTTTTATTAATAAATTATATATTTTCCTCATTTCTCAATACTAAAGGTAGAAATTTTGTCAAAAATCTTTATATATTAGAAATATAAAACGATGTTTATTCTAAAACAAATTTTATCTTCTAAAGGATACTTAATATGAAACATATAGAGTATTAATGTCTATATTAACTATGAAAAAATGTTTAAAACTAAGTAAAGATGACTTTTATTGTATGTAGTTTTCATCTTTGTACATTCATTCAAAAAATATCAAAATTCGAAACGAGAGTATATGAAAACGGTGTTCATGTATTTTAGATGGCACACATTCCCAAGCCCTACAAGGCTACAAAATAATAATAAATATACAACTATATATAAATACCCAACTTCCAAAAAATAATACCCAACTTCCAAATCAAAGTGGAAAACACAAAGATCCCCACAAAATCCGTTATTGTCCTGTGACTCACACCCAACACAACTAAGTCATTATTAAACTATGTCGAACAAGGTCATTGACATGCACTTCCACGAAGAAGAAGAAAACAGTGGAGAGAGCAGATCATCTTCAAGAACACCGAGAGGGCATTTCGTGGTTTACGTTGGTTCGAAGAATAAGTTGGAAAGATTCGTCGTCCCCACAAGGTTTCTGAAGAGCCCTTCTTTCCAGAAGCTTCTAGAAAAGGCGGCGGAGGAGTTTGGTTACGCGGAGGCTTACCGGAACAAGATTGTCTTGCCCTGTGATGTCTCTACTTTCCAAAGTCTCATCATGTTCTTGACTTCTCATGACAAGTCACATTAACCACATGAGCCCACTACTACGTCGTCCTAATGAAATGGTCATATATCTCATATGTATGTGTTATAATTTCTATATATTAATAATGTACTACAAAAATCTAATAATGTACTATATATTCTAACTTTTTCAACTATGATCGAGTGTAAGAGCTTTATTATCACATGTTGAATAATAATTCAACGAGCTTTTGATTGCTAACTTAGAACAACGCAAAACTTACCTATGTATTTTATATCAAGCGTAAATACATAAACTACATCTGGGCATATTTGGATCAGGATCGGTTTCAGATTGAATTGATTAAGGTTCGGATTATTCGGATATAAGATTTTAACACTATCCAATTGTATTTTCGATTCGGATCAGATCAAAAAATTTATATGTAAACCGATAAATAACTGAAAATATTTTGAATTCAATTAATGAATTTGAATTACCCGATTTAACCAAAAAATCCGAAAAATCCTAAAAAATCTGGAAAATCCGATTTTTTTACAAAATATAAAGAAATTATTTTATCGGAAAGGAGAATGTTAATTGAAAAAATTAAGAAAACTTTCTGGAATATAATATATAATTATAAATATTAATAACTAATTTATATTTTATATATTTAATTATCTATATAATTATATATAACTATATATATTATATAAATGTGATATATTTTGGATATCAGATCGGATTCAGATCAAAACCGAAACTGAAAAAATTAGAATAACAAATGATCAGATTTTATTAAGTATATGATTTGGATTTGGTTTGGATTTTTTTAGATCGGTACGGAACGGATTTTATATCTAGGCCTAACACACAAACTATAATCAAATAGACGATGAACCATTGATTTTGTGCACACAAGTTTTCATTTTCAACACACAGATCGACAGTGACATATTTCCTTTACTGTTTATGTCATATTTTGTTTTCTCTATATATGTAGGTTTAAGTTTTCGACTATATATATCTCTTGTATAATTACACATGTAATCATATAAGTTCAAATCGTTCATAAAATTTCACATGATATAAGATTAGATCCAAACTCTAAATTTTATCTGCATGTTATGAAAGATAAATAGACTTTTTAACAAATGTAGTGACAGCCGTTTCATAAAAGAGAAGCGATAGGTGAAGCTCAAAATAAAGTATACAAACATGTTATTACATCTTAGAGAAAGGAAATATTTTATATTCAGCGTCTTCTGCCTGATATAAATGCAAAGGGACAAGAAAATATAGTGATTACAATAAATGTGTTTACAATACAATGTCATAAACTATATTAACGGAAAAAAACGATAACACAAAATATCTTTGAATTTATAAGATGATACAAAAATTGGTATACAACTAGCAACTGTAGGTGTGGAGATATTTTTTTTAGAATTTGTAGGTGTGGAGACTAAATAGTAAAATATTTACACCTTTTTTGTTCAAAAATATTTACACCTTAAATTTGATTGTTGTAAATAAAATTACTTAAATGGGCTGGCCTTAAGGCCCATAGAAAAATGAAGAAGTAACAATAAAATTAATGGTTGACCCGTTTAGATCCAATTAGTAACGGATCATGACAACAGTAATACAGTAGCCCATTATTATTATTTTTTAAATTCACTAATCAAGAACGACGTCGTATTACTTAATGAACAAATTATTCTCATCTCGAAACTGCAGATTTGACTCTGCCGGCGACAATAAACGATTCCGACGACGACGGTAAGAGTTTATTCGTATTCTAATTACACTTTATTCGATTAAATTTTTAACTCCAATACTATTCCCTTCCCTTCCCAGATCTCAAATCTCTTCCAATCTCAGTCTCTCAATTTCATCATCATCTCCGATTGTCTCCGTTAAAGGTACAAACTTTGGATTCGAATTCATTTTGCTTTCATGTTTATTGATTTGAATTTGAATTTTAATGCTAAAGATTTATAAAAACCCAATTGAAACAGGAAAAGATTCAATTTTTGCAAATGGAAGAAGTTAAAAAAAGAGTTGCTTTTGTGTTGATCGATGGTTTAGGAGATGTATCAATACCAAAACTAGGTTACAAAACTCCATTACAAGCAGCAAAAATACCTAATCTTGATGCAATTTCATCTGCTGGAATCAATGGTTTAATGGATCCTGTTGAAGTTGGATTAGGTTGTGGTAGTGACACAGCTCATCTCTCTCTTATGGGTTATGATCCAAGAGTTTATTATAGAGGACGTGGTGCTTTTGAATCTATGGGTGCAGGTTTAGCAATGTCACCAGGTGATATAGCTTTCAAGGTCTGCTTGATTCTTCTCTTGTATACTCTTTTGTCATTTTTATAGGTTTCTCATTGTGAATGTGGAGAGTTTTCATTACTATGCAGTCGAATTTTGCGACTTTGGATGAGAAATCTGGAATTGTTGTTAGTAGAAGAGCTGATCGACATTTCGAAGAAGAAGGACCTATACTTTGTAGTGCTCTTGATGGAATGAAGCTTCCATCTTACCCTGAGTATGAAGTGAGAGTCAGGTTAGTAAATGTGTTTTTTTTTTTATCTTTATGATTTCGGTTTTTGGGTTTTGGGTTAAAGTGAGGTTTTATTTTTCAATAGATATGCGACGGAACATAGATGTGGGGTCGTTGTAAAAGGGCCAAGACTTAGTGGGAATATATCTGGAACAGATCCATTGAAGGATAATCGTTTGCTTCTTGAAGCTAAACCTTTGGATGAATCAGAAGAAGCTAATCACACTGCTAAAGTTGTTAATGAATTATCTAGGGAGATATCGCGCATTCTTGTTTCTCATCCGGTTAATGTAAAGAGAGCTGCACAAGGAAAGAATATTGCCAATCTTGTTCTTTTAAGAGGCTGTGGCATTCGAATCGAGGTTTGGGTTTCAATCCTTTATTGTCTCTTACAAATGGTTTTTAATGAATCTTATTGCTCCATCTACTTATCTGTTATGGGGTTTGTATAATAAAGGTTCCTCCTTTTCAAGAGAAGCACGGCTTGTGGCCGTGTATGGTAGCACCTACAAAGATTATAGCCGGACTTGGTATGTCCCTTGGTATCGACATTTTAGAAGCTCCGGGAGGCACTGGAGATTACCGAACACTTCTCACTTCGAAAGCAGTTGCTATAGCCAATGCGCTCTCAGCTCCTTTGAACCCATGCCCAAATGTCTTTGTACCAGGAGAGGATGGGCATAAACCGGGAAGGTCAGATGGTTACGATTTCGGATTCCTTCACATAAAGGTGAAAACTGTTTTGTATTTTAACACAAAAGAGAAAACTTTCCATTCTGTTTTTCGCTGGCTTAAAAAAAAAATTCTTGCAGGCAATAGATGATGCGGGTCATGACAAGGCGACATTGTTCAAAGTTCGAGGCTTGGAAGCTGTGGATAAGGCGATACGCCAGCTCGCTAAGCTTCTATGGCTAGCTGAATCTTCTACAAATTACCAGTATTTCTTGTGTGTGACCGGTGATCATTCTACTCCAGTTGAGTATGGAGACCACAGTTTCGAGCCTGTCCCATTTACAATGTGCCGGTTAAGAGACTTTGTGAATGCGGTTGGAGGAGAATCAGCCTTATTAGAGACGTCTTTGGACCCTTTTCCACTTCCAACAGTTAAGGAATCCAGTGAAAATGTCACCGGGAAAGAAGAAGAAGAAGACGATGGGAGGAGGAAAGCTCCTCCAGCAATTGGTGGAGATTCAGTCTCAGAGTTGAATGAGATTGCAGCTGCAAGAGGATGTCTTGGCCGTTTCCATGGCGGTGAAATGATGGGAGTTATCACCAAGTTTCTTAAGCTAGATGTATGAGTTTCTTTGTGAATTTGGATTTTGGAAGTGTAATAAAAAATATCAACTCTGATATTTATACTTCATAATGGAATATTTTTTTGTGTAAAATACTTATAGGCTCATGGTGATACACAGCATAGTGATGTTATGGGGAAATTTTGGTTGCAGCAAAAAAGAAGAAGATTCAGATTAATCTGTGTTGACTTTGTCTTAGGCTATGGTTAACTCGCCCTTAACCTTACCAAATAATTCATAGGAACTTCTTTATAAGGTTTGGCAAACTTGTTTGGAAAGAATGATAAGTGGGCCGTAGACATTAAATGTGAGCATGGTAAATTAATGTGACCCGGTATAGTTGTAGACATAGCTTTAGGCCAGTCTGAGTAAGGCATTGTGTTATGTAGGCTGGTCCATCAGTTCATCCAGAATTCCAGATAGCAATTTTGGAAATTGCCCGTTAACATAAACAATGATTTTTTTCTGTGGCAGAGGCATGTCATTTTATGCATATTTTGATCTATATGGAAGAAATGTTTTCATCAATATGATCAGCAGTTATGTCAAGTGAATACAAGTTCTTTGGTGGGAAGTGTGGAAGCTCACATACTTCAAGAACTAGTTAGAATGTTATTAATTAAGTTGGTTTATTTTTCAGTGTCCTTGATGATGCGACCAAAAAAGTAATATAAAAGTAACCAAGAAAAATAAAATAAAATTAACATTACATATTGTTTTGGGAAATGATTAACTTACGAATTGATTCCTGTAATAATTATTATTTAAACTGAGTTCGTTTTATTATTTATTTTCTTCTACTTTGTTTTTATCTAACGATTAATGAATTTATTTTTCTCTTTTTATTTTTAATTGAGTATACTTCTTACGTTATTGATTTTTTTATTCAATCTGTGTTGTACTAAAAATATGATTAACAAGCCTTTGATTTTCTATGCAATAGTATTCTCTTAATCTTTTCATTCTCTTCGACATGTATATAATAAAAAAATCATGAGTGCTGCAGCTTAAAATAACTATATAAGTTATTTGAAATTAGATAAATTGGCTAAAAATGTGTTTATCGTCGTACTATAATGTCTTTCATCCAAAAGCGGTAAGCCAATAATTTTAGAAAGACAGTGATCTCATGGAAATGAATTTTCTATTACTTGTGGAAAATCTAGGAGAGGGTATTGTTCAATATTGATTTTTCCATTTATTACAAATTAATTTGCATTTTTCTTACTCCAATCTAGTTCATTTTTAGCACAAAATATACTACTACTTAAGACTGTGTGCATCATATCCTTTTTAAAAAAAAATATTGAAGGAAATTTTATTGAAATCTAAAACTTTATTGTGGAAGATGAGAGTACCAATTTTTCAAAAGTTTCTGAACACCAATTTATGCTAAGATTAAGCAAAATGACAATAATTTTCAGTGTATGAGAACAATTATACAAAATACCAGTCAAAAGGTTTTTGGTTTTGAAATTCTCAAGATTCTTTTAACTTTAAAGATATGACAAAAAAAAATAATATGGTATGTTCATCAACATTCAATTCAATTTACATAAAACAAGTAAACAGATAAAAAAAAAAGTGATACTAGTTAAAGTTTCAGTTACTAGATATTAAATTATCCATATGTTATCGTCTTATTCACAAATTCATAAAACAAAAACAAAGACTGAAAAATATCTTAAAGAATTTTCTTAAAAATTCATAGATGTCAACTTGTAATAAATAAATGTTTTATATTAAATTTAATATTACTCTTTCATCATTGCTTACATCAATGTTTTTTTTAACAATTAGAATACCCGCATAAACACGAATCCTAATCTAATCTAAAAAGTATAAACTCTATACTAAATTCATTTTCTCAAGAACAACTTGAAAAAGTTAACTAATGATCTAAACACCAAGCCATCATCATTCTATTAAAATAAAACATTAAATAAATATGAGATATATATTTATTCATTATATTGTCTACCTAACTATACTAACGAGTAAAAAGCTACCAGTCCACCACTGAGATTGGTTAATATATTTAAAAAAAATGTGACGAAATATCCCAAGCTAATAGTCCAAATATCCAAATCAGCCAATAAGGGAGAATCATTACCGGTTTACTCCACGTAAACTCTTACTTAACCGGTCATTACCGGTAAACTCTGTTTCTTTCGTCGACATTTTTCTTACCAGACCCGTTTTGTTATGTTTCCGTGCTTAAAAACACAACAAGTCCCGTTTTGTCTTCTTCTTCTTCTTCTATCTATATAATTACATTTTCACTCTTCATGACTCTTTTTTCCACTTTTTCTCTACTCTCTACTCCCTTCCTCTCTCATTCTCCGACGAGATCGCCGGAGATCGTTTTATCCGCCGTTGTTACTAGTTTTTAACGCTTTCGTTATCTCTTCAGGTTTAGTTCCGTTTAATCTTACTTAAGTTGCATTCATATATATGTAGATCTGGTTTTATTAATCTCTAGTTACATTCTTTATAGATCTTGATTTATTTAGCATAGTTTTATGGATAATGAAATAGATGTAATTGATTTGTTTTATTTTTATTTATTAGATTTACACTATTTTTGGATTATTATTTACAACTCTTATCATTAAGATAAGTTTTTTTGTGCCTTTTCTCATGGATTCCTTTTTTTCTATGGTTAATCTCGCGTGTCTCAACGACACAATTTTTTTTTGGATAAGTAGTTAATTAATTGTTGTCATAAACTAAACACAGTTAAAAAAATTCTGTTTAATGTTTTTTTAATCTTAATAACTAATATTTTATCTGTTACTATTGTTTTATTCTATCCATGTTAGAAATGGAAGGTAATAAAGAACCATCGGAACTTAAAGATTTTGGATCACATTGTTCATTATCAGAAATGGATGATTTTGATCTAACTAGAGCTTTAGAAAATCCAAGACAGCTAAAAATCGAAAGGAAAAGATCATTTGATGAAAGATCAATGAGTGAATTATCAACTGGCTATGCAAGACATGATAGTATTTTAGACATGGCTCATTCTCCTGGAAGCAGATCAATAGTGGATACGCCACTTTCGTATGTTAGGAACTCTTTTGAGCCTCATCCTATGGTTGCTGAAGCTTGGGAAGCTTTAAGAAGGTCAATGGTGTTCTTTCGTGGTCAACCTGTTGGTACTATTGCAGCTTATGATCATGCCTCTGAGGAAGTCTTGAACTATGATCAGGTAAATAAAGATTCTTGACATGAAATATAATCAATACAAGTAATTTGTTTCTGACATATTTGGGGGAAAAAATGAGACGTAATCACAAAAATAATTATATAAAATGAGCTAAATTCTCTTAGTTAGAAGATTATTTTACGTTCTTATTCTCCTTTTTTAGTTTTACTTGTGTCTGATCACAATCAATACAAGCGATTGTTTTTACAATATTTGCGAAAAATGAGACGCAATTGCGAAATAATTCTATAAAATGAGCAAAGTTCTCGCAGTTAGGAGCTTATTTATGTTTTAATCTTACATAGATGTGTTGTAACATTCGTAATATATAAAAGATTTAACATTCGTGACGTAAACTATACAAACTTTTCAATTTTTGTTTTGTTGATTTTAGTACTCAAACTTACAAAACACACTTTTAAACTAGCCAAATTAGGAACATATGTTCTGTTTTTAATGGTAAAATTAATTTTATTTTAGTTAGAGCATTTAAATACATTTTGTTAACTAGAAAACTAATTGTGTTTTATTTCTTTTTCATGATATTTTATAAAATAATGGTCACATTAATTTTATTTAGGTCAAAGCATTTGAACTTTAAAAAATATCAAAACTTCTCTTCTATCTTTGTGTATAGGTGTTTGTACGTGACTTTGTACCAAGTGCATTAGCGTTTCTAATGAATGGAGAGCCAGATATAGTGAAAAACTTCTTACTCAAGACACTTCAGCTTCAAGGTTGGGAGAAACGTGTTGACCGTTTCAAGCTAGGTGAAGGTGTTATGCCAGCAAGCTTCAAGGTGCTTCATGATCCAATCCGTAAAACCGATACAATCGTAGCCGACTTCGGGGAAAGCGCTATAGGAAGAGTAGCACCAATAGATTCAGGGTTCTGGTGGATCATACTTCTTCGTGCTTACACGAAATCTACAGGAGATTTAACTCTCTCTGAGACACCAGAATGTCAAAAAGGAATGAGACTTGTACTCTCACTATGCTTATCCGAAGGGTTTGATACTTTCCCTACGTTGCTTTGTGCTGATGGTTGTTCAATGGTTGATAGGAGAATGGTAAGAATTAAAAAAAACTCTTTTAATTTGTTGTACTAAAGTCTTATATGATTGGTTCTTTAAACTAAAACCAAATCTTGATTTGTTTCCAGGGTGTTTATGGATATCCAATAGAGATTCAAGCTCTGTTTTTCATGGCGCTGAGATGCGCTTTATCGATGATTAAACCTGATGATGAAGGTAGAGAGTTCATAGAAAGGATAGTGAAGAGACTTCACGCGCTTAGTTTCCATATGCGTAATTACTTTTGGCTTGATTTTCAGCAACTCAATGATATCTACAGGTAAGTTAGTAACCTCAAAATGTTCCGAATATATCATCTAGTATGACTAAAGTATAAATAAAACTTATTGTGAAGGTACAAGACAGAGGAATACTCACACACCGCAGTGAACAAGTTCAATGTGATGCCAGATTCGATACCGGATTGGGTTTTTGACTTCATGCCTCTTCGTGGAGGATACTTTGTTGGCAATGTAAGTCCGGCTCGTATGGACTTTAGGTGGTTTTCTTTAGGGAATTGTGTTTCTATCCTCTCTTCCTTAGCAACTCCGGATCAGTCTATGGCTATTATGGACCTCCTTGAGCATCGTTGGGAGGAGCTAGTTGGTGAAATGCCACTCAAGATTTGTTATCCTTGCATCGAGGGTCACGAGTGGCGGATCGTCACTGGTTGTGATCCTAAGAACACTCGCTGGAGTTACCATAATGGTGGTTCTTGGCCAGGTTAGGTTTCTTTGCTCTATAGTCTAAACTAAATATGTCATGTAAATGACTCTAATTAGCTTATATAAGGTTTGTTCTAGACTATAATCGAATCAAACCGTTTAACCAAAATCCATTTAAAAAATAATGTATTATATTAAATATATTGAAAACACACATTAAAATATATTAAAAACTCATATTATTAATTAAAAAGAATTATTTCATGTTTATTTTTGTTTTTAAATGTTTGTTTGAATCAAATAATTTTTTTATCGAATGAAATCTATATTTAAAATCGAAAAAAATCATAAACCCGAGCGCTTATTATTCGATATGCTTCTAATTGCTATCGGAGTTTTCTTTTTTGTTTTTTTTTTTCAAATTTATGTTTAATGCGAATTAAAATAAAATAATAATGAGCTACTTACATGTATTTTTGTCTATATATAAACCCAAAAAAAATGTTAATTTCAAATGAGTTTGTATGTATTCAGTTCAGGATTTTATTGCACTAAAAACTAGAAAATATTATGTAAGTAAACTAAAGCATTTTTCACATATTCTAATTATTTTTTCAATTGTAGTGATTCTTTAATTTGTTTTGTTTCCTGTTCGTTAGTATTGGATTAGCAGTAAATATTGTCACTGTTCGCCAAATACATGTTCTCTCTAATTTTGTTTCGGTTTTTATTTCCATCCTTAATATTCCTTACCACCTTGTTTTTATCAAAATACTTTGGGCCGTATGCAAGTAGTCCGTTTGGGCCCATAACAAAAAGTAGAATAATAATAAAAGTTATTAACGTGAGATCATAATGATAGACTAAAGGTGCATTTTCTCAGTAGAACATGCCTATATCTTTGTTTGCAGTGTTACTGTGGACGCTAACAGCAGCCTGCATCAAGACAGGCCGGCCTCAAATCGCGAGACGTGCGATTGACCTTATCGAGTCACGGCTTCACAGAGATTGCTGGCCTGAATATTACGATGGTAAGCAAGGAAGGTACGTTGGAAAGCAAGCAAGGAAGTTCCAGACTTGGTCAATCGCTGGTTACTTGGTTGCGAAGATGATGCTTGAAGATCCTTCACATATCGGAATGATCTCTCTTGAAGAAGACAAACAGATGAAACCTGTTATCAAGAGATCTGCGTCATGGACTTGTTGATTTTTTTTTTGGTATTATAATGTCATTTGAGGATTGAGACTTGTCGTTAATCAATATTAAGGTTGCAAAAAGACCTTTTAATCAGAACAGAGATTACTAAACTGACTCGTGTTATTTTTTCGTAGGAGGTGAAATTTCTAGATACCAGATATTAATAAAGTGCATAAATTAATCAAAAGATAGATAAATTATGAGATGAAGTTACCAGATTTAACGAGGTATTTTTATTTTTTTTCAGACTAGACACTAGTTCTCGGCTGCAACAAGTGTTTATTATATTACTATCAGAAGCACAAGATTGATTAGAATTTATACACATATTCTAATACATCTATCTAAAAATATGAACTGAGGTTAACAAGTAAACATTGTTTACTCCCCCTTAATCATGTATGCATTATTCTTGTGCAAGTCCTTGCTCAGTTTAATCTCTTTTTTTATGACGATTTTCAGTTTAAACGTTAAGCGTTACCGATTACATATTTTCTTAATACTCAATTAAAAGTTTATATATATATATAATTGTTTGGACGATTTGTAGCAGCGATTGTAGAGCTTTACTATACCTCCTATTATTTCCTTTTCTCTACAGTAGTATGTGCAGGACAGCTTGAAAAACATAGGGCGAAAAAGTGATGAATATATCCAACAAAAGTGTTTAAAATAATACAGTATGTGAATAATATCATTACCGTAAAATTTGACCAACGAATTGAAGTTTACGAAATCCTTTATCTTTCAAAAAAAAAAAGCTTACGAAAATATGAAGATTTATTCAACGATTTCTCCTTACCTTTGATAATATCCTTACAAGATAGATAAGATATGAATCAACATTATTTGAAATCATGTGTGTGTTTTAAATTTATGGAAGTATGCACGTTATTCATGCATGTGACTGTATTGAGTTTCTCAAAGCCCAAATCAATTTACTATTACTTTGATATTGTCTGATTTTGGCTACCTATTTAAGCTCGTATGGTTTTGCTTAAGAGATTTTCTCCCAAAAGATCTCAAACTAATTAGTGATTGACTCTACTTATATAGTAGACATTTCTTGTCTAATTATCCGAGATGCGACATTGAGTCTACAATCAAAATATATGAACCCCAAAAAAACCTAATCAAGATTCAAGATATAACAAAAATGCATGTGATTATAAATTTCAATAATTGAAAATTAAGAGGCAGATCATTTTAGTTATACATCGACATGTGACTAAGTACGTAATGCTCGTCCCATCTTCCACCCACCAATCGTTTGCATTTTGCAACCAACAACATATGTACTTTTTGTCATTAAATTAACCTTTTCTACTATATCGAATGAACCGCTTAAAAATAAATTATTGATTTTTTTTTTTGTTTTGATAAAAGCTTAACGCCAACATTCTTCGTATTTGTTATATAAATGTTGATAATCTAAGTCTATCTAGAAGATATAAAAAGATACATCAATTCATAAATAAATAATATGGTACTTGTGACTTATTAAAGTCGTTAGAGAATTTTATTAATATTTTTAAAAAATGAGAGTGACAACTTCTTTTATATTTCCAGGAAAGGAGGGAGTCATGTTTGGCTGGATCTCACCTAAATCTCAGATTCCCATACCTTCTTCCTCTTCTTACGC
The DNA here is from genome assembly GCA_963854855.1 of Nasturtium officinale. Classification (NCBI taxonomy): domain Eukaryota; kingdom Viridiplantae; phylum Streptophyta; class Magnoliopsida; order Brassicales; family Brassicaceae; genus Nasturtium; species Nasturtium officinale. The sequence goes on from OY978505.1 coordinate 2,606,157, forward strand.
ACATGATTCTATCTTTTGTTTATTGGTTTTATATGTATGCTTATTATATGTCTCCTAAACCAGTTCTTGTCTTCTTCTTTTATTTCTTCTGATGTCGACCAAAACATTTTCTTGAGACAAAAAAATTTGATGAAACAGTCTTTAGCCCTTAAGATGATATTGATAAATGTTTTTTTTTTATCGAGACTCGGATATTATCTATATTTGTTTTTCAGATTATGGTAGGAGATATAAAATATCTATCTCATTAAAGATTAGGTAAAGTCAATTATTTTTGGTACAATATGGTTATAATGATAGATTCGGCCACCTACCTGCCTAAAACATGTCACATGTCTCCTCCATTATCTTATTGCTCTTTAATTATTTATTTCATCTCTCTCTCAATCAACTGGCTTATTCACATTCCTTTTCCTTTTTGCACATAGTAATATATTAAAGTTTTGTTTATCTAGCACCGAATTACGCTACAAATATTAACTTAAACTAATAAATGTATACAGTGGCGATTCTATAACTATTTTTTTACGGGGTTAAAATTTTATGAGTAAATGAATAATGTACAATATCAAGTGTTTGGATTGCTAAAGACATGAAAGTTCGATCACAAATTTAACGGATGCAGAAAAAGAGATTTTTATCTATTAATCCACCTTAATCAATTTCTAAAAATCAAACCACTTAGATATATAAGGAGATTCGTGTTGACCATCCTTCATCTTTCATAGGTCTGCCCATGGATATATATCTTTATTTTGGTAAATAAGTCATAGTCACATACAATGGAATTTGTTGAAATAAATCAACAGCAAAAAGTTATGAATAATATTATCATAGTGAATGAGATTTTTATGTAACTTGCTAGTTGCTACTTGCTTACAGAATGGTTCCCATTACTTAAGTTTCTAGAAGCCTTTAATAAAAAAAAAAAACAAATATCTATCTTTATCTACATGTAAAAATGGATAACTATTTGATCCAAAAGAGTCCAAAACCATGTTCACATTTCACTCCTGGTAGATTATACTTTATACATTTAATAATACTATTTTGGAAATCAAATTAGTTCTTTTTCACTCTTGGTGGTGACATAATGAATATAAAAATATTCATAGTTTTTTTTTTTTCAAAAGGTAAAGATATTTATGAACAAAACCAAAACAAAATACCAAAAAACAAGAAAATAATTTCTATAGTTATTCAAAAATACCCACACAAAATAATAAACATCTAAAGAACCCAAATTTGGATATTTTTACTAATTTCGACAAATCTTACAACAGTGACAAACGAGCCGCCTTCACTGGATCCCGCCACGGCTTTGAATCTGCAGATGAACCGGCTCCAATAACCCGACCCGACCCGGATCCAAACCCGAGAGTTAAATCCAAATTCAGCTCATTTTCTCCTAAATTATCACTATAATAACAATCGCCGTTCTGCCGGAGATCTTCATCGGTCGTTGTACCACTAGTGGAAGCTCCGTTATCGGAAGAAAGCTCCGTCTTCGGGTTAAGATTTGAGAAAGAGTATTCAACGGCGTCGTTTTGAGGAGAAACAACAACAGCAGGAGACGACACTGTTTTGGATTCTTTAATTGGACGATGAGTTTGTGGATCGATCCCATGACTTAGAAGCTTCCTTTTAATATGAGTATTCCAATAATTCTTGATTTCATTATCTGTTCTTCCTGGTAATCTTCCAGCTATCAATGACCATCTGAAATTTTTTAAAGAAATTTCAAATTCATGAGAAAAAAAATCAAGAACAAAAACAGAGGAATCATACTCTGTTTCTTGGAAAGTTGAAATTAGTTTTCCAGGAAAGATCAAAATAGAAGAAAGAGTAGGAAATAAATGTGACCCTGTTTATATTTTCTCACTGTTTCTTAGAAAGTTGAAAACTTTTTTCCCTGGAAAGATCAAATAAGAAGATAGAGTAGTAAAAAAAAATGTCCTTGTTTCTACTTTCTCTCTGTTTCTCAGAAAGTTGATTTTTCCAGGAAAAGATCAAAAATGAAGACAAGAGTAAGAATAAAGAAATCACCCCTGTTTCTATTTCTCTCTCTTTCTTAGAAAGTTGAAAAAGAACAAAAATCCCGGGAAAGATCAAAGAAGAAGATAGAGTAGGAAAACAAGTGACTCTGTTTTTATTTTCTCTCTGTTTCTTTGAATTTTTGTTTTTTAACGGGAAAGATAAAAGAAGAAGAAGACAGAAGAGAAAAGTTTACGTACTTGTTACCGAGCAAGCTATGGAGTTTGATGATGGTTTCATCTTCTTCATCAGTGAAATTACCACGTTTAAGATCAGGACGAAGGTAATTAATCCATCTAAGTCTACAACTTTTACCACAACGTAACAATCCAGCAGATTTAGGAAGAGAACGCCAACAACCTTCACCGTGATTGCGGATGTAATCGACAAGACGTTGGTCTTCATCTTTAGTCCAAGCTCCTTTGTTTGTATGAGCTTTTTCACAACAAGGAGATCGTCCCATGGTTGTGTTAAGAGAGAAGAAGATTAAAGTAAAGATGTGAGGATGATGAGTTTGGGGTTTATACTTTATATAAAAGGAGATGACTTTGACTAAGTTTGGTACTTATACATGTGATTATGTGAGAGAGAGAGAGAGAGGTTGTGTTGCTTTGCTGTGTTGTGTGTGGAGATTAGGTAGGTAAAAGCTTCTTCTTTTCTTTTTTCTTTCTTTCTTTCTTCTTCCTACTTTTTCTCCTTAGATTTTGCTTTTTGTTTTTTTTTTTTCTTTTAATTAGTTGGGAGTTGAGACAAATACAAACACTGTTATAACAATGAAAAATTTACATTAAAAATATTATAAATGATAAATAGTGGTTAAAATACTCGACGAAAAAAGCTTTTGTACTATGGGTTTCTTGTATATTAAAAGCTTTAACTTCTTGTATATTAAAATTTTCAGATTTTCATATGACATTTAAGATAATGGCAACTTTAATATACAATATTACATTATTTTTATTAGCACTAAGAACAAAAACTAATTTCATAAAAGGGAAAATGTCCAACAATTAAATTTATTACCTTTATTGCCAAACAAAATCTAAAATATACCTACTATATTGTGTGTGAAACAAAAAAAAGATTGGTACATTTTAAGATTTCATATCCAATTTGTATCATGTTCATTTTTGATAGGGGCTTTTTAATTGGGGGAAGGGGGTCTATTTGACTAAGTATTTGGAGAAATTTAAGTTAAAGTAACAAATATGGTATTGAAACATAAATTTTAAAATATCTTTTAACATTTAATGTTATGGATTAATGATTTTAAAATATACAATCAAATTCAATTATTGAAAACATTATTAAAATCTGATTTCATATTTTTCTATGAGATTTGATGAGGTTTGTTAGTAAAAATACAAAAAAAAATTTGGAAGGTTTAAGTGAGCTTTGAGAAAATCTAATAATAAATTGGATATTTATAGAAAGTATACATGATAAAGTTTTTATTTAACTGACATAAATACACTTTATAAATATATACTGTTGCGAATTTTATGACCACTATGTCCCTCTTATTAACATATGGTGTATAGGCAGTTGTAGGAGGCAATATTGCACGGTAACATAGGTAACTGTAGAAGGTTTTAAGTAGGATTCTGAAGAGTTTATATTGGGTGACTTGAGTTTTTTTTATAAAAAAATAGATTTAGTTGGAGAATATAAACTAGAACCATCTAAAACTGAATTTTTTTTATTTTTTCTCCCTTTTCTTTCCTAATTGCGGGGTTTTTGTCCATCTGCACATTTGTCTGCAAGTTTGATTTTGAGATATTCTTTCGTGGTATCTGTTTTCTGAGAGGGGAGGGGGTGTAACTTGGGTGATCGCGTTTCTGTGAATAGGTTCGTCCTCTGGTTATGTGTGGGGTGAGTAGCATTATGACGGTGGTCCAGTGAAGCATGGGAGAGTAAGGCGGGTTATTTTTTTCCTATATTATCAGCGCCGATTTACAATTTAGAGTTAGAGGGTGGAAGAGACGAGGCTTGTTTATGGTTGTTAAGGCGGCTTTGGGATAGTGTATAATGGTTACTGTTTTAGGCTAACCTTCATAGCAGATCGTTGTGGATTCAACTGATTTAGGGGATGTGGGATATTACGTTAATGGGTATCATGAATTCATAGTCGGTAAGGGATTAGAAAATTTGTGGGAGTAATCATCCCGATATCGAGTTACCTCGGTAATATGTTATCTTGTCAATTTGTTACCTCACTGGGGCAGAGGGATTTTAGCATATATATGTGGTAGGTGCTACGGCGATAACTCGATATCTTAGGCATGTGTGTAGTTGGTTGGCTGTGTTGAAATATGTGATCTCTATGATAGAAGAATTCAAACACAAGAGGAAGAGGGAAAGGAAACCTAGTTCACAAGGAACTAGAAGAAGTCTTGGTTAGGATGTAACTAGAAGAATGGAAACTGTTACATACTAACTAGAAGACTAACTAAGTGGAAAAGAGGAAGCAAAGGAGAGCATGGGGCGCCAGAGAGGGGCATGGACACAAGCATGGAGGTGTCAGCAGCAGGGTATGGGCGCAGCATGAACAGGAGGCAAACAGTGAGCTGCTCCCTTCTCTCCTCTTGGCGCCAATTTCTTTCTTCTCTCCTTTATCCTTCACGCTTCTTCTTCCTTCTTCTCTTGTTGTTTGTAACCTCTTCTCTATAAATATATATGTAAACTTAATGTAAAGATTGAGTTGTGAATAAGAGAATAAGAAGATTAAAAGAGTAAAGGAAGCTTTGTTTATCTTCCTAAAGGCGCCGGTGGAGCTTTAGCTCTCCGGCGCCATGCTTCTCCTTAGTTCATCTTATTTCATCAACCATTATCATTCTCATTCTCATCATCATTCTTATCATCATTCTCAAACAATAATCCCTCATTACATCAATACTCACGCCACCATCTTCATCCTAAACATTCTCCAAGTATCCTAACCTCAAACTCCTTATCATTCTCACGCCACAACTATCACTCTCTCAACAATCCCTAAGCCTCCATACTCTTGAATTTCAACATGGTATCAGAGCAAGTTGAGTGATCTAGCGCCTAATCTCTTGTTATTCTTCTAGCTCTCTACAAAGTCTTCTAATCTATAACCATACACTTTCTTAGTTCTATTCACTCTGAGATTAATATCCTTGAGATCATAAGATCTTCAAGTTGTGAAAGGACTAAGGGTGTGTATTGTTACTAGAAAATGATGACAAATTGAGGGAGATTTTGTTGGGCTCTCCTTGCCTTGAGGAACTCGTTTTTCTTTTGTTAAACACATGAGAGAGAGATTTTCTGGGGTAATTTGTTCCTTCCATGCGTTTTTAATAGGGTGTGTGTGAGAGAGTAAATATTTTTCTTTGTGGTTCTTGATCCACATACAAAACTATGAAAAGGGGTTGTATCAATATCAATTCCTTGGTGATCCTCTTTGGAAACAAGATCCAGAGCATTTTTAGAATCATTCATCCGTGAAGAAGCTTGTCATGGCATGATGGTTTTTGGCATGTATGGCGTGGGAAATAAGGCATCTAGGAGATGAAGAGTGTTTTTTGGCGTGATGGTTTAGAAGAGGAGAAGGCTGGATGGTGACCTTAAGTGGTGATCCAAGCAAGCTCCAAGTGAAAACAAATCATTGAACAGGAAGTAAAGTGGCTGGTGATCAAATGAAGACATCCAGCAAGAAAGAAGAGGAAGCATTAAACCGGCTGTACAAAAAACAGTCAAAGAAAGTGTGAATCTAGTTCACATAAGACTTCAAGGAAAATATGAGACAGCTCATAGTAAAACTTGGAGAAAAGGAGAAGCTTACCTTAGAAACAGGAAGCTGAAGAAGGTTGAATCCCGGAAGAGACTTGCGGAAGAGAAGTGACAAGAGGAGTTCACATCTTTAACCCGGAAGAGACTTGCGGAAGAGACGTGACAAGAGGAGTTCACGTAGAAGACTTGCATGAAACAGAGATGAAGCACAAGGCTGAGATGTTTCCTCCAAAGAAAAGGAAGTGGTCAATAATTTTTGATCAAAGAAACACAGTTGATAAGAGAAAAATCAATTGTGGAAAAGAAGCGGTGAAGAGATAGTAAGCAATGTTTTTGGATGGGCTTGTGTTGTGATTCTTGAGAGTTTGATTCCAGTTATGGTGATTGAAAACTCACATTCGCTTGTAACTTCAAGCATTAAGGAGGAGAAGAGTAAGGCTGCTGAGAGAGGTGAAACCTCAGAGGAAGAGGTTAAGAGCGATTGTTGCTCTGAGAAGAAGAAGAGCAACAGCGACTCAGTGAAGCTCTTGGCGAATTCTCAGCCTCAGTAACAGGCGAATCAAACTCTGCAAGACTCATTTCCAAGAAGTTCATGACTTCCAAAACCAATCTCATAGGCTAATGCTATCTTTCATTGATGAATCTTTCAACAAGCGGAAGATTCAGATGGTCCAAGAAGTAGTTGCTCCAAGGTATTGATTAAATGGTGCTTATGGAGGGTCATATTCTTCCACATGGTCTTCATCCTCTCTTGAGGCCGAATCACTTGATCCAGGAGGTCTTGAGAGAGTGGTGATCATACTCAACCATGTGGCGATCCAAGCGGAGCAATCTACAAGAAGAAGTGTGTATAGGCTCAAGCAAGCTATTCATGGTGGTGTTATGTGGTGGTAGATGATGTCCTTTGCGGCCTAATCCAAAATGGCTAGCAGACGAAAGCTTGTCCTAATTGGCAAGTAGGATAGATAGTCCAAGAGGAGGCGGCATTATTGGCATAATCAAGCTTAGTGCTCTTTCCTTTGCAAGAGTGGTCCCTTGGCAACGGGCTAGTCTTGAAGGGAAGTGATGAAGAAGGGTGAAGCTCCAAATTATTCAACGGTCTTCCTTGTCAAGTTTGGTTCTTCCCATACTCGAACCAAGCTTGAGGGGGAGTGTTGAAGAAGACCGTTGAAGCACCAAGTTAGGTGATGGTCCAAGAAGAAGAGGACTATCACATTGTACCATGGATAGGTGCGGCATTCCGAGAGGAAGCCGGGAGAGTCTTACCATAAGCGGGATTAGAGCGGATGGCTCTTTGAAGAATCAAGATCAAATCTATGAAGGGTTGAAGCCAAGATTGATCTTGATAGATGGAGTGTGAAGCTCAGACCAAGAGGCGTTCACCTAGGAGGATGTGGAATGGTAAACAAGGCAACAAGGCACTCCAAGCACCGTATGAGGAGACGATGGCGAGAGAAAGCCGGGAGACACATACGAGTAGCTATGGATGATGTTGTAAGAAAACCGAAGGAGAAACCATCTTTCAGACCTTATTAGGTGTGGTGATCCGAGAAGCAGCGGGAAGTGGCGTCTAACGGATAGAGTATACTCCCAAGAGTCATCAAGAGGAAGCCAATGACAATGTGAGTATTCCGTGAGCTAGAAGATGTCATCCGAGGAGCTTGAAGTCAAGATTAAGTTTGAGACAAGAAGCCCGAGGAGACATGATCCGAGTGAAGCTTAGAGAAAACAAAGCCTAATCCGCAAGGAAGAGTAAAGGCCATGGGATTCAGAATCCTAGGTCTTATTGAGGTTAGGAGTCATCAAAACTGTCTTTGGAGCAAGCAAGGATCAGCTAGCGGATATTCTCATCATGGCATCATCTTCTATCAATGAGGATCACATACATGGCAAGATTGGTCTTAAGGACATCCATCGACTAATCTTGAGGGGGAGTGTTGAAATATGTGATCTCTATGATAGAAGAATTCAAACACAAGAGGAAGAGGGAAAGGAAACCTAGTTCACAAGGAACTAGAAGAAGTCTTGGTTAGGATGTAACTAGAAGAATGGAAGCTGTTACATACTAACTAGAAGACTAACTAAGTGGAAAAGAGGAAGCAAAGGAGAGCATGGGGCGCCAGAGAGGGGCATGGACACAAGCATGGAGGTGTCAGCAGCAGGGTATGGGCGCAGCATGAACAGGAGGCAAACAGTGAGCTGCTCCCTTCTCTCCTCTTGGCGCCAATTTCTTTCTTCTCTCCTTTATCCTTCACGCTTCTTCTTCCTTCTTCTCTTGTTGTTTGTAACCTCTTCTCTATAAATATCTATGTAAACTTAATGTAAAGATTGAGTTGTGAATAAGAGAATAAGAAGATTAAAAGAGTAAAGGAAGCTTTGTTTATCTTCCTAAACGCGCCGGTGGAGCTTTAGCTCTCCGGCGCCATGCTTCTCCTTAGTTCATCTTATTTCATCAACCATTATCATTCTCATTCTCATCATCATTCTTATCATCATTCTCAAACAATAATCCCTCATTACATCAATACTCACGCCACCATCTTCATCCTAAACATTCTCCAAGTATCCTAACCTCAAACTCCTTATCATTCTCACGCCACAACTATCACACTCTCAACAATCCCTAAGCCTCCATACTCTTGAATTTCAACAGGCTGCCATTTGTATCCATTTCCTCGTTTAATGCTTTTACTGTTGAATATACCCAACCCTCATTTGATTTCGATCTGTTTTGTGGTACTCAATTACCAGGCTAATTTTTTGTGTGGTTAGGGGTGTTGGGGTTAGCAAGTAAAAGGTTATCTGCTAAACAGAATGGCGGCGGTTGGGAGTGTCATCGGTTATCACTATAATTATTAATCCTAATAACAGATATATTGACCCGTTAAAACTGTTACCATATATTCGTTCTATCCATGTTGTATCTGTTATCCCAGTAAAGTTTGTTATTTTAAATGCCAACAACAATATATATGTTAACAATGTTATACAAATAAGTTAAGTATTTGAGAATGAAATCTTCGTGTGGATATAACTCTATCTTATACAACTTCCTAGGTTGGTAAGAATAATACCTATATATTGGTATATGAGTTGGTAACGCTGTTAAAAAAGATAATTTCAATATTTTCCTATTTACCATTTGACCATGAATTCATATATTACTATGAACGTATATGTAATTGGAACTGTATGCGAAGTTAATGTTACCGATGGATACTAATAACTTGTCGCACTAAGAGTTATTAACAACATTAAAAATGTTACTGACTAAACACTTATCGCGCTAAGAGCAACTTGAATTGTACATATTATTAAAGTTACTGGTATTAGTAATGCGTTAATAACTTGTCACACTAAGAATTATCAGAATCTCCTAACTTCTACATTATCCAGTTACTTTGTAGATGTTGGATATGCGTTTTTGGGTTTTTGTCAATGAATTTATAGCATGTTATTTGAGAATTTTTGTGATGATGTGCAAGAAATTTTAATGACAGACATATTTTTGGAACTTGTTAAAGGTGTATTGTTTCTGAGTTTTCATTATTTGAAGTCATTTAAAATGTTTTTAGAATTTCACATGTGGGTTATATGATATTTGGTTTTCATTGCGAACCGATAATATTTTTTATGTAGAAGATAAAATGTTATTAGAATATTCATTAATTATTGATGTGATAATGTGTATATTGGGTAACCTATATACTGGATAACATATGACTAGAGTGTCGTTGTTGCTTGTTAAACCATCGGTACCATTATAAAATATGGGTCTGGTTGTGCTGTATCTAACTTCCTGGGGGTTGGTGTGATGTTATATGCCTAACCCATCGAAATCTACCAATCTGCTTGAATGGTCTGTTGCACATTCGTGTCCATCTCGTTGACCACCGCTACGCATCTTCATAATAGCGAGTAACATTTATGTTATATCAGTAAATGAGTAGTTACCGTCTTAGTCGATAATGCTTTATGGGGACCACCTTGTAGGGCAAATATATTTCATCCAGATTTGACCGAATGTCAAAAAACAATTATGATAAAGTTGTATACGTTTTTATTAAATGTAACTCTCTCTCATACCTGATGGGTTAATATTGCAACGAAGATTTTGATAGGGGGTAAATAGTCATTATTTTCTGGCAGCTGAAAGGAGAACTAAATAAAAATTATCACTCATACATATTTAAGTTTTTGTCGTCTATAGATATTGAGCTACTTCACCCTAACAAATTTTTGATTCACCAAAATTTAACTAAATCATCTCAAAATTTAAAAAAGTTTAAATATTTAATCCAATACACTCCTAGTTATTGTAACAAATAAGTTTACAATTAGATTTGTCATAGTGTTTGTTAGTTATTTAGTTCTCTCTCATAATTAAATTACTAATGTCAACTTACTCCATACTCATCTAAGATATGGTATACTACTCTGAGATAACAAAAATTCAATGTTAAATGTACTTGAGAGAGATATTATGGAGATAAAATATCTTGCATCAAATATAACAGTATACCGATGTAGTTATATTCTTCCCGCGATAATGAATATTAGAAAATCTGATCTTCCCGGTCATGTAGATCCAATGCTTTATTTTAGATATTGATATGTTTAGCAGTAATAAAACAGATATCAAAAGAGTAGTTTTTGGTATTATAATGAAAACAAAAACTCTAGTGGCACAAGTAGGTAACTGAAATGGATAGATATATTAGTTACGATGTAACAATAATATCAAAGTAATACTTTTGTTAGTCAATAACAAATATTAGAGAATATGGTGTTAGTTAAGCAAATATGTAGATTATGACAGAATAGCTTAATTACTGTTAATTATATTTTGATTTGATAATATTTGTGTTACAATAGTAAATATTACAACAATAAAACAACGGTATTTCATTTTAAATTATGTTGCTTTTAAGTTTTATAGAATAATTGGGTAATTTTAGTTTTAATTAAGGAAGTGGGTAGTTTCTGAGTAGTATTATTAGAAAATAAGGGGTATTTATTTTAAAAATACCTTAAAACTATCCATTTTCATAATTAAAAGTTTAAACTACACAATTGTTCTATAAAACTTGAAAACTACCATATTTCCAAATTTTTCATAAAACATTGGGGCGGTTGGTTATCATTTTTGCTTTAAGCTTTGACTATAAAGATTGTGGCTTTTTTCAAAACGGCGCATGTATCATAAACTAAAAGGTGGTTTACTCAAATGATATAGAATCCAAAAAAATAACTACACTAATGCAAAAAAATTTATTACTGTAATATTTTCCGTCTCTAAAGTATCATTCAAACTATGTTATAACAAAAATATAATTACAAGAATGCTAATAATTTTATTTTCTATATCAGCAAAAAAAATTGTTGATATCCGACGTGACACAGAAATTATTGACGTGTATTAGTTAAGTCTGCTGCAAAACTTTCTCGTTCTCATTACAGGTGACTATAAAGAATTATGGCTGACTTATGTAAACACCGGACTTATCATTTTTTAGGATGACTTATTACCTAAAAGTCATGGCTGACTTGTGGAACATCGGCTGATTAACAAGTATAAGTTATAGCTGACTTATAAAACTGTGGTCGATTTAAGATAATGTTGACTGACTTATTCATATAATATGACTGATTTATCAAGTTCCGAATGACTTAAGTAGCTAATTTATTACTTTTCGGCTGATTTCAGCGAGCTTTAGTGGCTGACCTATGATAAGTCAGCGGTCACGCGACTGATTTTGGATTAGTTATAGCTGATTAAACAATTAATCAGTAATTAATATAATAGTATGTGTTTAACGGCAATGTATCTGCTGACTTATATTTTTTATGGCTGATTTCATAATCTTCTATAATTACTAAAATAATATATTTAGTTATGACTGACTTATAACATAGTTTTATGGCTGATTTTGAAATAACTGACTTACGAATTCATTTAGTGGCTGGTTTCCATGTAAGCAAAAAAACAATTACATCAGATTTTATGAAATAACACATAGGATTTAAGGGTTCATGTTTAGGGATTTAGGGTTTATCTTCATTGTACCTTTCTTCGTCTATACTTCTTTTCTTCTTCATCTTTTTTCTTCGTCATCTTCGATGGATCCTATTATTATTGTGTCCGGCAAATGGATTCAAAAAAATTGTTACACATTCAATCCCGACCAGAGAAGAAGCAGAGTTATAGATGTAAACAAACAAAAAAGTTTCAGCGGTTTAGTGGATATGATATTGGAGGACTACAAATTGGATTCGTGAAGCTGTAAGATTCAGCTGAGCTATATGTTTGGAAACAAGACTATGAAAAAGTTATCACAAGATACTCCTCCAGTTTATGTCTGTAATACTCTGCAACTCCAAAGATTTTTGACCATGAGTAAAACCGATAAACTACGTCTATGTGTATAATTTATCGAGATCGATGTTAGTGAAATTATTCAGCAAGTGAATTCGAATGAGAAGCTGAAATGACCGTCTAGTTATTATGATGATTTAGAAGCTGAATTTGGGGTTATACGAGAAGAAAAGGATATGGGGAGTTTTGACGGCGAAGAAGAGGAAGATGGAGATGAAGAAGATGACGAGGTGGTTTGCTGAGCGACGCCAGGATGCGAGGTCGATGAAGACCACACTCACACGTGTTGTTGAAAAATTGCTAGAGGTAACTTATTTTATAAGTCAACCGTTATACTGTTATAAATCAGCATTTATTGATAAGTCAGCCGTCTTTTTTTTTAAAAGTAAGCCCTGTTTTTTAATACTTGCAGGGCCGTTGTCATAGATTCATAAACTGTTTATTCACTTTGAACACATTTTTATTATACTGTTATAAGTCAGCCATAATTTTTTTTTGTTATTTATAAGTCAGCTAAACCTCAAATTTGTTATTGATAAGTCAGTCATACCTCAAATTTGTTATTAATAAGTCAGTCATACCTCAAATTCGTTTATATAAGTCAGTCATACCTCAAATTTATAAGTTTATATTAAATTTTAAATAAAACTAAACATTATAAAAACATGATTAAGCCAAAACACTATCTGAATTGTAAAACTAATAATCATATATCGAATGATATATTTGATGCTAAACCGTAGATCATGCATAGAATATGTATATTTCTCCTCTCTCACTATGTAAAATTTTATTCATTAATATATATCCCCTCTAATCTGTCACTCTATATCGTTTATGTTACGTATGGTCGCATAAAATAGTTTTTGGTAATATTTTTACCATATTATTGTTTAAAATAAGATTTGATTCGAAGAATATTAACTTGATCATATCTCATAAGTCAGCCATTAAAGAGTATAAATAAGCCTTTAGGCGGGCATTATAAATTTTGAATTTTGATTTAGGCGGCAATTTTGATTTTTGGCGGAATAATCATTTTCATCAAATTACGGAGTGATTAGAGAACTTTAGAATGAGCTGGCCAATGTTGTGTCTATTAAATTTTGTTTAAGTTAATTATGTTGACTATTTGTGTCTACAAAATTTCAGAGTGAGCTGGCCTAAAATAAAGATAAGTCTTATTGGTTGTCCACCTATTACTGCTCAAATTACATTAATACTCTTCAGGAGCAACTGATGAGAAAGAAGATATTGCAAAATCTTCGCAGACCACTGGTAGTCTTTGTCTACTAACTTAGGAATTATTCCTAATTTTGTGCTTTTGATTTTATTCCAGACATCAATCCCTATTGTATCTAGGACAGATGTTAAACTCGAGGTAAGACAATTGTGGTTCATACTCTTGCTCTGCAATGAAATTTTTTCTTCTTTATAACGTCTAGGTGGGTAGTCCTTGGTCTCTCCATCTGCATCAAACACATAAATTAAATATATATCACCCATTGAGTAAACCATAACTCTGTCATAACTCTGCCAAGTAAAACACATAAGTCAGCTATAAAGCAAACACTAAGTAAGCCATAAAGCAAACTATAAATCAGCCAATAACATAAGTCAACCATAAATCAATTCATAAATCATCCATTGAGTAAATCATAACTCTGTCAAGTAAAACATAAGTCAGCCACAAAGTAAACAATAAGTCATCCATAAAGTAAACCATAAATTAGCCAAAAACATAAGTCATTCATAAAATAATTCATGAATGAGCCGTAAAGCAACCCATAAATTGGCTACTACATATCGTAAAGTCAGTCATCTAATTGCAACTGATTGTATACCAAATCTGGTGTCGTGATTATGTTGGTGTTGTGCATGATAACTCAGATTTAGTATACACTCAGTTGCAAGTGCTCAAAAATCTGTAAACCTTAAGCAATAACCCTCAACTTTCTTACCGTAGTTAAACGTTACGCCGAGGCTTTTCTCAATGATGGAGTGTGATGACAGAGAAGGAGATTTTGATGACACAAGAGGCGGTTTCGAGCGGTGCGCCGGCAGTATATGAACAGAGCGAGAGAGAGAGAAAAATGAGAGAGATGAGATGCGAGAGAGAGAGACAGAGCGAGAAAGATGAGATGCGAGAGAAAAAAAGCGAGAGGATGAGATGCGAGAGTGAGAGAGCGAGAGAGATATGAGATTTTTGTAAGTTTTTTTGTTATGAATACTAAAGTAGAAACTGAATATATGAGTTATAAAAAGAGAAATCGTTTTAGTTTCCAACTATTAAAAATTTTTTTAAAAAAGTCCGCAAAAACTAGAAAAAACGAATCTCAAAACCCTAAAAACATAAATAATATTTCTTTAACGATTTGTATTATTTTAGTAATTCCAAAAAGATTGGGTACATCCTAAGTTTTTAACTCAGAAACTAAAAACATGTAAAAGAAGAAGAAAAAAGAAAGAACATAGTATACCATCCATAATACGGGTCTTGGATTCTGCAAGGTCCACTCAACTTGTCCACATATTTCACAACTTTGGCTTCTTTCAAGCACGATCACTGCACACCAAATCATCATGGTACTATTAAAATTATAATTGGGAAATATCTTGTCCCAAAAAAAAACTGCCATCTTTCCACCATAATAGACCAATCGAACACAAGTCGTCTTACCATAAGTTTCAGAAGGAAACTTTGGTAGTCCTACCAAACCCTTCAACTTTCTCCACTTTCTTACCTCAGGCTTAATATCATATCATCCGATCGCTCCGTTATATACAGAGTACAAGACATTCTGTATCTCGCAATAAGAATACGATTTCAGAGTAGAGGGCAAGCTTAGGACTCTTGTCCGCTCAACCATGTCACATCTACCATCCTTGGAATTGTAAGCAACCACATCTCCTTGCATCTCCTTGTGGAGAATGCACCACGTGCAACTTTCCGCCAATAAGTCCGTCACATATCTCCTTGGACGGCCTCAGGATCTCACACTTGTGTGTTTGTGTCAAACACCTCGATATAGTTGTTATCTTTGTCATCCTATAACATCTATCCTTTGATCAAGGACCGTAGTAGTATATGAGAGTAGGTCCAGCCGCATGCTTGGATTCTCGGTTTGGTTTGGTTTGGTTCAGCTATACTTAACCGACCTTCCAAACTTAAACTTATTGTATCCAAACAATGTCGTACCAGCCACATCCTATTAATAATAATTCCCCTGTCATTGAACCATCTGCATCACCTCAAGTCTCCTATTTCCCTCAAGTCTAGGACCCATTGACAAAAATCGTCCTAATCTCCCTTTTAAACCCATTGAAAGAATCCTAACATGATTAACATATAATCATCTGGAACCCATCCCAAAAATAAATTCTAAATATAATTAACCAAATCATAATATATTTACCTCTATATATATCCACTACTATTTGTACTTTAAATAAACAATACCATTATAACTACTTACACAACTAAAAATAAATGTAATACTAAAAGTCTTAAATGTATACCATAATTAAAATGATCATCTTTTGGAAGGCTATTATTTTCAACAAATTCATTTATATATGCGATTATAATCTAATATTATGTTATCTACATTTTTTTGGTTCATATGGACACTAGTTATAATAGGACAATAACGATAAAAAAGAAAATCTAGACCACACATATCATGAGGCCGTGGGACAAGTTTCTGCGCAGTAGCAGAAACCAAAAACATGAAGGAAAGAAAACAACAACATTAAACCATCTTCAACACAGAGCCATGGCTTCTGCAACTTTCACCTACGCTCGAACGTTTTACATTTTCCTTCCTAAAATCCAAAACGGCACACAGTTCAGGGACGAAATGAAAGCATTTAGAACGAAAACAGCAAGAAGAGTGACATGTATTCACGCATCACAAGGCCCAACAAAACCACCTAAACCATCGCCGGGAGTAGACACAAGAATCCACTGGGATAACCCGGATGAAGGATGGATCGGAGGATCCGACCCGACTAAATCTGGTAGTGAGGACAAAACTAATCTCTTCAGTGAAGACAAGTTTGCAGAACTAATCAAAGACTCTTTTGATTCTCATTACCAGTAAGTACCACAAAGATTCTCATTACATGTCTTTTACTATTATTATTATTAAAAATGATTGTAATTTTTAATAAATGTTTTTTTAATAAGAAGATTATAATTTGTAAATGTTATCATTTCAGATTTTTAGGTATCTCAACGGATGCTGATCTTGAAGAAGTAAAATCTGCTTACCGAAGATTATCAAAAGAGTATCATCCTGACACAACTTCATTACCACTTAAAACAGCTTCAGAAAAGTTCATGAAACTAAGAGAAGTCTATGATGTTTTAAGCAATGAGGAGACTAGAAGGTTCTATGATTGGACATTAGCTCAAGAAGTTGCGAGTCGTCAAGCTGAGAAGATGAGAATGAAGCTTGAGGATCCGAAAGAGCAAGAGTTTAGGACTTATGAATCTATACCTGATATGGTTGATCGATTAGGTGGAAGGAACATGGAGCTTAGTGATCAAGCTATGACAGCTCTTACATTTGATGTTTTGATTATAGTATTTGCAGTTTGTTGTATAGTGTTTGTTATTGTCTTCAAAGATCCTTCTTACTAGGTAATGAGCGCTGTGTATACATATAAATATGTAGATTGAAGGTTTAAACACTTAAAGGTTATAGCATCATTGGAATAAAAAAAAAAAGTGGTCTAGTTGTTTTGTTGCATCAGTTGCATTCTATCACATAGTCAAAAAAAAAGTCACAACTTCAAAGTTGGAGTAGCTACGAATTTCCAACTCGAGAGTTTTTTCCGATACTTATAGAGAGAAATGGTGCACATTCTGTTATCATATTATTATCTATCTTGTTCTTTTTTGAAGATATGAATGTAAAAATTTCATTGAAAATGAAAAGATTTTAAGAAATACACAAGGATTACTTATCATGGTTTCGTGTAAAATAATAATAATAAAAAAAACATGAAAACATACAACAATCAGTCCATCAATTGCAACAAAAGTATGAAATCTCAACGGAAGAGCTTTATGCTCACAAACGGCAATGATCGAAACATCGATAACCAAAGTAGACTGAACCGTCAACAGCGAGGAACGTGAAGCTAAAAATCATCGACTCCCTCAACGTCAGCGGCTCCTTGAACTTGCCATGAGCTTCAATATCAATGTGACTATGTTTAAAAAAACATTAGTAAAATAACAAAATTTTCTCATAGCCGTATTAGTATGACCATCACAAGCTACAAAAGTTATTTTCCATGATAAAGGGAATTATTAAAAAAAAAAGCTACTTCAATAGTTTTAATGTCTTCAACTCAAATGAACAAGTTCGGAAGAACAAACATATACTCGGTGTTGAACATCACAATGAAGGCTTCCTCACATAAACTTCTATCACTGCACTTCTAAAGTTGTTCATCACTTAATTTACTTCCCTAAATACTACTTCCTCACCTAGAAAATTTGCTAATCAAACAATCTTACGAACCTGAATCCTACCTTTCGACAGATATCGAAAGCAGAACCCTCCATCCGAACCAGCAGCTTTAAATCAAGAAAGAATAGAGGCGTCATCACCTGACATGAAAATGAGTCAGAGACTGTATTTTTTCCTGATGTAGACACATTTATGGTCAGGGTCGGTCTAACAAAAACGATGGTCCAAAGCAAAAAAAAATGTGTATATATTATTTGAAAAATACAAAAATGTGTCTTCAAAATTACAAAAAATTGAGTGGATCTAAGCAATGGGTATTCTCTAGCCGGGCATTTTAAATTATAAGCAATATTTTAATATCCAACCCGGACAAGGACCCAAATGACTTTCCGGATCGCCGGGTTAGATGACCACCGAGTCAATTGAATAATTTTTTTTACATGCCATTATGTATTTATAGTTTTATACATATCTATGTATACTTTTAACTTTTATAAAACTAACATCAAATAGTAAAACAGTTATACCATGTTTAATTCAAAAAACAATCTAACCGTAATAAAATCTCATATTTTAAAATTCGCTAGGCACTAGTCGGGTGGTCAAAGTGGGCCTAGCGCCTAGGCAGTTAATCGGAAAGTAAACGGGAATTAATCAGAGATTAATTTTAGGTTATTTTAATATTTAAAAATATATTTATCCATTATATTAAACTTTTAAACAATATTATTTTTAAAATTATAGTAAATATATGAAAATGTAGTATTAATAATTTATTTTATGATTTTTATTTATAATTTTAACATAATTTATTATAAAACATCATAAACTCTCGATATAAATATCTGAATAACAAAAACAAATTTTTTTCATACTTGAAATCTAAAAATAATTGGATTATAGATGATTAGTTCGAAAATAATCCGATTAGGCGGAAAGTAATCGGTTGACTAACTTTTTCGAGGGATTATCCATTAATCGAGGCAACGAGGTTGTGCCTAGCGAGTAGAAGAAGTGTAATTGGAATTAACAGAGAATTTTTAGAATATGGATAAAATCAATAATAAAGTAATTAAATAAAATTTAAAGAAGACAAAAAAATACAATCACAATTAATAATTATTTCTGATGGGATATGTATTTTCTGGTATAGTGTAAACAATCGTTGGGTTTGTATTCAGATTACCCACATCCCACATTTTGATGTGGGTGTTTTTAAAATTAAAAACAATTAAAATAAAAGGAACTGAGTGTCTTAATTCATTAAACAATATTAATAGGTGTCTTTGTACCAGTGTTCTAAAATACGCTATGCGCTTGCTAGGCGGTAACATAACGCCTAGCGCCTAGCCGTATATGCGGACGTTTAAACGGGGCCTAGGCGGATATATATATACATAATATATAATATATATTATAACTATGAAATATTATATTATATATATATTATATATATAATGACAAAAAACTTTATAAATATTTTTTGGGTAATAAAAACAAACTTTAAATTAGAAAATAAAATAATAGTAATCTAAGTATAAACTCTCAAACAATAGAAAAAAATTGAAATTTTTTTAGAAATAAGTAAAGATAGATAGAAAATTAGAAAGTAAAGTTGAATCACATTTTCTTCTTCCCCATATGTCTCCGAACTAATCTTCATCTACCTCAAAGTCAATGTCATCAAACTCTTTTTCTTCATCATCAGAAATGAAGTCTTCATCGTCTAGTTCTCTGACATTATCCGAGTTATCTTCCATAGGTGTACCTCCTTCTCCATGACTAACTTCTGTATCCACTTCCCCTTCTCTATCATCACTTTGAACAATCCAATCTTGAACATAAGTAGCATGATCAGCAATTAATATATCAATGTTCTTCTCCTTTTCTTTTTTTCTTTTGTTCATCATTCTTGCATTGAATTGGACATATACAAGATTATTCATTCGACTTGTATCAAGTCGATTCCGTTTCTTTGTATGTATCTACATTTTTTTAAGTATAAGAAAACATCATAAGCTAGAAGTTACAAGGGTATATAAACAAACAGAGGTGTATTATAAGATGTATGTAATTATGGATACTAGTCACTAGATGAGAAGAAAATAAAAACTCTTACCCCTTCAAAAGAACTCCAATTCCTTTCACAACCTGATGAACTAGTAGTCAAAGACAAAATCCTCTTTGCTATTTTTTGTAAATTGGGAACCGAAGATCCATAAGTACCCCACCATTCAACTAAAATATAACTCGCATTTACATCAAAAAAATATTAGTAAACTTCAAACTGAGCTGAGAAACCAAAAAAAAAAATGAAAAGAGAGGAAAAAACCTGGATCATAATCATCTTTATTAAATTCACAACCTTTGATGGCCCATGGCGTTCCAAAATGATTTCTTTTGTTCTTGTACATGTTAATTTCAAAATTGATGACTCTGCTTTGTGTGGTAATATCATCTGGAATAAAAGCATTCACACACTTGAAAAACCCATTGAGCACATCATCATTTAATGGTATGGTTTGATCTTTGTATAAATAGTATGGATTCAAAAGATAACCCGTCAAGTGCAAAGGACTGTCAAGCCGACCCTCTACCCTTTGGTTGATTATAGTCATGATTGGTTGAATATTCTTTTCAATGTTATTCAACCTGACGCGTATATCTTTCTTCGCTTGAATTAGCTCTCCATGCAAAAATCCTATTGTAGGCTTCTTATCCCCATCAACCAATCGCAGTAGCTTCACCAGAGGTTCAAAAACTCTCAAACACATTGCTACTCCATTCCAGAACTGAATACTCGTCATTGTTTTATATGCTAATATCCCTTTACGATGTTTTGCCCATTTGCAATTTTTCCAATCAGGACTAACAAACATGACTTCTAATTTCTCTCTCATTTCCATCAAACTTTGCAAAGTTAGAAAACATGAAGCAAATCTAGTGACCCCTGCTTTCACAATATCTTTCTTCTTTGTGAATCGCCTCATCATTGCCAAAGTCTTATGGTGAGCATAAACAAAGATTGTGAACCCTTTAGCCCGATCAATGATCATCTTAAAATTTTTGAGTTTTGCAATACTCTCTAACATCAAATTAATAGTGTGAGCAGCACATGACGTCCAAAAAATGTTTGGAATCTTCTCTTTCAAAATCTTTGCAGCTGCTAAATTGTTTGGAGCATTATCAGTGACCACTTGAACCACATTATCCACCCCAATCTCCTCAATGCATCCTTTGACATACTCATAAATATATTCAGCTGTATGAGAGTCTTCTAAACAGTCTCTAGATGAACGAAACATAGTTCCTCCTCTGCAATTGATGCACAAGTTCATAATACTTCTTCTTTTTCTATCAGACCATGCGTCCGTCAAAACGGAACACCCATTCATCTTCCACTCTTCCTCTAGGGGTTTCAACTGATCCTTAACTCTATCAACTTCTTCTTTTAATAAAGGCTCTCGTAGTAGATACTGACTTGGTGGCGTAACACCTGGGCCAAACTGTCCTGCAGCTTCAAGCATCATTTTAAATTCATCATTTGCAGTTGCATGAAAGGGGACACCAGAAATATAAGCCCATCTTGCAACGTATTGGTGAACTTTGTGTGCTCTAGTTTTCCAAAGGGCATCACTAATATTTGGTTGCTTAGTTGGCAAGAAAGAAATCTGAGGATTAATTTTTGATGCAAATTTGTCCATTGGACCAAGTTTACGAGGCATTTTCTGTGATCTCATATCTTCAAGTTCAACATCATCTGCATCTCCCCCATCACAAACATTTACAGATTTTCGCAACTCTGCATCTGAAAGCTTTTTGTTGTTCTTTTTCCTCTTTACTTCATTGATAGCGTTTCTACATTTTATTTGATCACCTTCTTTTGACATTGGACATGGAGAAACATTTCCTAGAATCTTAGCAATATGTTCTTTCATCCTGAATGCACCACCCGAAAACTCTTTCCCACACAATAAACACTTCACCTTGTCAGGATTATTTGGATTACATAACACCCCATAATCCCAAGCAATATCTTTCGAATTTCTTTTCAAAGCTGAAATTTCTGAATTCTTATCTGCAGATGTAGAAGATCCATCCATTGCAAAACTCAGTGAAAATTCCTGCAATTTAACGTACACAATATAAAAAAACTTGAATCTTTTTCATAAGGAATAAAAAACAGAGACATAATTCATAAATTCATAACATGTATGAAAACAAATAACTTTACGTGAACTAGAATAAGAACTGAGAAATAGAGACAAAGAGAAACCACGGAGCAGAGACACAAATAGGGTTGTAGAGTAAAATTGATGTCATAATGTTCACAATTTTTTTGAAGAGCTTTAGAGAGACGGCACAAAAGGAATATAATAGGATTATAAATACTAGGGTTATTCACTTATTCCTTTTTCCTCCAAATTTTTTTTTAATTATATATACGGACTCTTGTTCGGTGACGTATACGCGTTCAAGACGCCGTATAGGCGCCCGTTTTTTTACAAACCGCATAACAAAGCGCATTAGGTGAATTCTATATATTTTTAAAACCCCTTAGAAAAGTGGAGAGAGAATGATATCTCAAAGATTTACGTTTTCCTTTAATTTTTATTGTATATATAAACTAGGGGTATCAAAGTGGGCTCTTCCATTCCGTTTAATCCATCTATTGCGGATTAAATTAATTTGCGGGTTTTACCAGATTAGCCCGATATAATCTATGAGTTATAAATTAATAATCATAACCCACCTCGAACTATAACTGCAGGTTTATCGGGTTAGTCTGTAGATATAAAATCAAATTTATATTTTGTATATATGTTAAATAAAATAAAAAGAAAACAGTAACAAAAATCACAAAATATATAATTAAATCAATAAATTTCTTAAAGATTCACATATGAAATTAATGTTAAAGTGTCTAACTTCTTAAGATAAAAGAATACGAAATATATTGTTTAAAATTTCTAAAATAAAACTATTCTGAAAATAGTTTTTCTATTACGTGTTTGTCCTTACTGTGTAATCCTGTCAATCGCGGATCAACCCATAACCTATATGAATTTATCCATCAAATACCATAACCATGATGGATCAACCCCGCAATACCTACTTTTTTTTTCCACAATCAAAATATAAACCCTAACATCTGTCATGGACATTTAAGCTGATCCTTACATTTTCAACCCTATTTCTAAAGATCATTTGAATCAACAAACCAAAAAAAATCAATTAATTTTCCAATAATCAGAAAAGATCTAGGGTTCCAAATTCATCTCTCCTATTTGAAATGAACTCTTACTTCATCGAAAAATTTCACCACTCTTCTAAGCTACCAACAATGGAAGATGATGATGAAGAAGAATCACCAACGGAGCTAAACACGATCAGAGGTTTAAGCGGTTTTGTAAATCATCAACGGAGCTAAACTTTTAATTTAAATAAACACGATAAGCTTTCTATAAAATACAGTGGCGGTGGCTTACACGGTCACGACGTCGGCGTTGTTCAAGCTAATAAAGCGGCTCCGTGTAAACGTGTTAATTATTACTTTGAGATGTATGTTAAAGATGCTGGTGTTAAAGGACAAATCGCGATTGGTTTCACTACTGATTGATTCATAATCGCTAGACATCCTGGGTATTGTTTTTGCGTTTGCTTTTTTTTTTTTTTGATTTTTTGCGTTTAGATTATTAGATTTTGGATTTGTTGTTTAAATTTTCAAATGATTTGTGTTTATGAGAAGTTAGGATGAAATATTTAGGTTTGATTGGGCTCATGACAATATGAAATTTGGTTTTCGTTTCCAATTTTGTGATTAGATTATCAAATTTTAGATTTGAATTCTCTGACTATATCATGTGATTTGCTGTTTATGATAAGTTAAGAGTGAACTAAAGGAGAAATTATGCTTTGATTTGGCTCAGAACAATTTGAAATTTGGTTTTCAAAGCGCTGTTTATTCGTATTAGTTTGGGTTAGGGTTTGATTAGGTTCAGGACAATGTGAAATATGGATTTTGATTCTGTTGAAAAGGACATTATGTGAAATTATGCAAAATGTTCTGTTTAGGTTTTAGGATAATCTGAACTTTTGGATTTTGTTTATGTTGAAATGGAGATTTTGCTAGACTCTCTCGTCTATAACACTGTTGCTGAGCATTCAACTTGAACTCAAAACTTATAGCTATTTCTTCTGTAATGGTTAGGTGGGAACTCAACACTTGTGGCTATCATGGGGAGGATGGACTCATATATCTTGGAAAACGACAAGGTGAACCCTTTGGTCCAACTTATTCAACCGAAGATACAGTTGGTGGCGGTATAAACTATGATGCACAAGAATTCTTTTTCACGTAAGTAAAAGGTTATACAATATCAATTGAAATTAGAGATCATAATCCAAATTATTTTCATGTCTCAATGTTGACGTTTATCTTAATTCTGATGCCAGGGTAAATGGAACTCTGGTAGGGACAGTATCCAAGTACATCAAGGCTCCTTTATTCCCTACTGTTGCTGTACATAGCCAAAACGAGGAGTGAGCTCTTATTTTTTTCTCTTTGTTTATTAATTTGATGTGCTCGTGAATTATTTCCGCTGCTTGCATGTCTCTATGATTTTGTTCTGAATCTTGGTAGGGTTACTGTCAACTTTGGGCACGAGAAGTTTGCTTTTGATTTTAAGGTAAGATCCTCACATTTTTTTTTTCTTGCATACTAGTTGATTTGCTAGGTGTTTGTTTGAGTAAGTTGAAAACGAAATAATCAAGAGCATAAAGAAAAACTATGCATTTTTTTGGTATGGTATAGATATATAATGTGGCAGATGTTTTTTTCTATTACGAATCGCATACATAGTTGCTTGTTTTGTGCATACTTTGATGTTACCTAGTGATTCAAACATTACCACTTAGACTCTACGATTAATATTTAAGAAAGTTGAGGTATAACTAATGTGTTCTTATGACTTAGCTGTTACCTTTTTCTGTTGTGTTAGGGATATGAAGAATCAGAGAGAAATAAGCAATAAATAGCAATTGAAAAGATACCCATACCTCCAAACATGAGTCATAAGTGAGTACACTATTTTCTGTAGTAACTGAAATACAAATTTTGTTCTTCTGTTCTGTTTTCAGATTAGTAATACACGTTCTGTATTAGCTAAAAGCCTCATTTTCTTGGGGCATTAGGCTTGTAAGGGACTACTTGCTTCATTATGGGTATGAAGAAACTCTTCATGATTTCAACTTGGCTACTAACAGTACAACTCCTCCTATCCCCATAGCTCAAGAAAATGGTATTGATACGCAAGATACATCGTATGCATTGCATGAAAGGAAAGTTCTTAGACAGGTATAGTATTAGACTAATTTGTCCCATATCAAATGGAAACTTGATATTGCACTGATCTGTACTTTGGTTGGTAAAAAGCTTATAGGGAAGGGTGAGATCGATGCTGCTCTTGCTAAACTCCAGGATTGCTATCCCCAACTTGTACAGGTTAATTGAGGAACAATTCATACTGTTACATTAAGCCGCTTCACTAAGGAAATATGAAATTTTACTCTTATCTGCAGAACAATAAATCAGAAGTGTGCTTCCTCCTTCATTGTCAAAAATTCATTGAATTAATACGGGTAATGCTCCTTTAACACATCATATCCATGGCGGTTTGATTATCTTATCTCTAAGTAAAATTGTGACATGCGTCGATTGGAGCATTAGAAGAAGCTGTGAAATATGGAAGAGTTGAATTAGCTAAATTCGTTGGTTTAACTGCATTCCAAAATATTGTAGAGGTACCAATACTTGTGCAAACTTAAAACTTGTGCGATACATAGGAAAACTAGAGATTCGAATGTTTTGTTATCTGTTTCAGGATTGCTTTGGGCTGCTTGTATACGAACGTCCCCAAGAATCAAATGTAGGGTATTTCTTAGAAGAATCACAAAGAGAAATGGTGGCGGATGCAGTAAATGCAGCGATTTTATCGACAAATCCAAAGAGTAAAAATCAAATGCAATCTCATCTGGAGACGCTTCTCCGACAGCTAACAGCTTGCTGTTTGGAACTGCTGTCCTTTAACGATGGTCAAGGAGAAGCATTCTCACTTAACAGGCTTCTTGTGAACAACAGTTGCAAGAGGACCAACACAAGTGGTTAGAAGTTAAAACCATTTGGCTTTGATTGATGATGGTGGTTAGCTTTGAAACCGTTAATTCTAGTCAGATTAAATAAGTAGCTAAAATAAGCGGTTTGAAATAGATTGTTTAAACTAGGTCATTTGATTTTTTTATTTAAAAATCCACTCTTTTAGTTCAAATTTTTTTTAAAATGATTAGAACTTTTTGATGACCAACACCTCTTCGAGGCTTGGTTAAATTTTTTATATTTTGGTTCCATAACAAGATGGAGAAACACACGATTTAAGTTCAACTTAAAACATAAAAGTCGATGATTCATAGAACAAGAAGACAAACAAAGCAACACAAACGAAAACACACAATAACGGAGAAAAATAGAACAAGATCATTCATAGATCCAAGGATGAACACTGCTCTGCCAGTTCACAGGACCATCAGGGAACCACAAAGCAATCTCCTTGTTAGCACTATCCACAGAGTCACTTCCATGAATCACATTCCTTCCAATGTCAATTGCAAAGTCTCCACGGATAGTTCCAGGCTCGGACGCAGCCGGGTTTGTAGCTCCAATGATCTTTCGTCCGGTCAATACAACATTCTTACCTTCCCAGATCATTGCAACAACAGGTCCAGATACAATGTAATCAACAAGTCCACTGAAGAAAGACTTTGCTGATAAGTCTGCGTAATGTCTCTCAGCAAAAGATCGCTCTACACTGATCATTTTCAGACCTGTTCACAACACATAAACCAAGACAATTAAATTTTGAATCTTTATCAAACCAAGCAAGCTCTATTAAACAAAACTATTAACGAATTATCTGGTCAAAATACAATACCCATAAACTAAAATCCACAAAATAAACTTTTTGTTATTTGATTAATAAAGCAATTGTTAAACATTTTTTTAATCACAAGTCATACATAATATGCAGAAACTAAATCTAAAATCATTCAGTAAAGTTTGATATTAGGAAAATCATTAATTACCCTTCAAAGTGAAACCCTTCTTCTCAAATCTGCAGATAATTTCACCAATCTGAAAAGAGGACAAAAGCATACACAAATCTTTATAAGTCTTGAACTGAAAAAAACAAAACAAGAATCAACATATATGTATAAAGAGTGCAAATTTAAGCTTACAAGTCCTCTCTGGACGCCGTCAGGCTTGATCATGATGAAAGTTTGCTCCATGTTTGATGCTGCTGACTTGTAACTTCAAAGTGTTTGATGCTGGTTTCGTAAGAGGCGTGAGACGTGAGAGGCAAAGAGAGTATTTATATTGCTTCAATTTGTTGTAACCTAATCCCATGCTAGGCTAAATTGTTTTAGGCCGTAAAGGCCCAACTAAGAAAAACATTGTAATATGTAGAACCGCATAAAATAACCAAGAAACCCGAATCGAACCGAACAGTATTAAATTAATTATTGGTTTTGTTTTCAGTTTTGGTTAAATATCCGTTCTGTCACCATTATAAAAGGTTATTATGATTTCGGTTCGACTCTTTTAAAAATGGTTTTTTTAAACTTTAAATTTAACCCTTTTATGCATGCTTAGATACATGGATTATCAAGTTATAAAGAAAATTAACAAAATCATTTATAGAAACGGTTGAAAAAGTACAAAAATTCTAGATGTATACATATCTTATTATATAAAACTTAATTGCATTCACTAGAAGTCGACAAGTATCAAAATTAAAATTTAAAATATCATGATACATGTTCATTGATCGTTTGCTTATAACACGTGTAAAAAAAATCTTTAATCAAAAAGGAAAATCGATAAAAAAAAATAATAATAATAGAATTAGGGGTGAGTATTTCGGTTAAATTTCGGGTTCGGTTCGGATAATTCGGTTTTGAGAAAACTATAACCAAACTTAACCAAAGATACTTCGGATCGGTTTGTATTCGGTTTGGTTTATATTCGGTTCGGTTTGGTTTAATTTTAGTTTGATTTGGTTTTATTTCGGTTTAGAAAAATAAATTAATTGTAAAATTAAATCATATATGTAAACCCGTAAATGAAAAATTTCATATGTCAAAATTCAATGTTCAAATAAAATATGCAAGACATAAAATTAATAAAATATGAAAATAAGTTAACAATAGTTAAACTAAAATTATTAAAAATTTAAAGTAAAAGTATTGAAGTATTAAACTAAAAATATTAATATTTTTAACTAAAAGTATTAAAACATTCGGTACATCGATTTATCTTCGGTTTTTTGGTTCGCTTCGGTTTAAACCGAACTATTTGAATTTTGAAGAAATCAAACCTAATGGTTTGAATATCGGCGTTAGTTTGGTTTGGTTCGGTTAAAATACCCACCCCTAAATAGAATATATAAGTTTTAGTTTCATTTTTCTTATACATGTTTACCTATTAATTCAATAAAAATTAAAACTTTCTTTTTAAATAAATAAATAAAAATAATAAAATATAAGATTTACTTTCCATTTTTTCTAATCCATGTTCTATTGAATATGTTCTGTTTAAAGCTATATATAGATCCTGTTGATATGCGTAAAGTAAATATTCCACTAAATTGTTTTCTCACTATTGCTACTTTGATCATTGAGACAGGAACTTGAAGATAAAACTTTCCAGAGGACAATATATTATATAACTGAGTATATCTCAAGCCTCGAGGTCATGGAATGCAACAAGGATGAAGCAAAAAAGGCAATGGATACTGCTGAGAGGAAGATTTCAGAAAAAGACTACATGGGGGCGAAATGTTTTGCTAACGAGGCTCAACGTTTATTTCCCAATCATGATGGTCTTAAGAAATTGTTGAAAACAATCGAAGTTTATATCTCAGGAGAGACAACAGTTGCTGGAGAAGCTGATTGGTATGGTATACTCAATATGGATCCATGTGCTGCAGATGAAGTATTGAAAACACAGTACCGCAAATTAGCTCTTATACTCCATCCATATAAAAACAAGTGTAAAGTTGCTGATGGCGCGTTAGCTGCTTTCAGAAGCTTGGACTTTACTATCTGACCCTTGTAAGAGACTTTTATATAACAGAAAGATGGGCTTGGAGCAAAAATAAAGTCTTACATATTGGACCAAGTGCGACAAATGTGGAGCACATCATGAGTTCTGGAGGATTTATCTTAATCTTACCTTGTTTTGTCCGAAATGTCATGTTTCTTTCTTTACGGAAGAGATAACTCTGCCTTCGAATAGTCCAAGGAGTTCAAAAATTCATCTGGTACTAGTGGAAGAGAGCCTGCACAGTCAATAAAGGCCAATGCTAATAGCCAAAATTCAAGAAATGAAGTTCAGCATACACTGAAAAGATCACAAAAAACAGATGCTGCTAGAGGATCCACCAGCTATAACTTGAGGAATCGTAAGAGGCCGGAGACTGGAGACAAAGGTAAGTGATCATAGACTGCACCACATTTCAGTTTTTATAGTTGTAATACAAGCGGTTAAACCGCACTCCCGGCCCTTTCCCTTTCCATTTACAGCTTC
Source organism: Nasturtium officinale (assembly GCA_963854855.1). NCBI lineage: Eukaryota > Viridiplantae > Streptophyta > Magnoliopsida > Brassicales > Brassicaceae > Nasturtium > Nasturtium officinale. Next base: position 2,635,447 of record OY978505.1, read on the forward strand.
TTTGTATTGTTTGTGTTCTACAACTGAAACCGCACTTTGCTTCTTTCTTTAGTAAACATATAAAATTTATCACTAAAAATAAATTTGGTTCACAACATATCTTAACCATCTGAGAAGTAAACGGAGGAGAAGAGAAGAGTGCTTCCATTTCTCTAGACCGAAGTTAGCTCTCTGCAGCTAGTAACTTCAACAAAGCTCTCTTCTCCTTCATAGCTAGTGACTACGTTGGCTAATCTGATGTTTATTCACACGGCATGTAGAAGAAGCATTCCTTTCTAGTGGTTAACGATCTTAATGATCTTCAAAGGACATGTTATTCAAAGTCTTTTCCTTTTGCTATAAGACTTATTCTACATTGTAATTTGTAACAAACAAAGAGTATATTGTCTGGCCTGTTTGAGAAATAAACTCGACTGATTCAATCCTATTTTGTAAACTCTACCGTTCCGGTTTGGTTTCCACACAAAGCACTCTTATTCCATGATGTTTAGTGTTATCTAACACAAACCAAATACATTTTTCAAGTACTCAAGTATCATCAAATAACATGACAATTTCAGAAGAAAATCTAATCCAAAAGACTGATACAATCGATTCTAAGATGTTTCACTAGTTTTCATAAAAGAATATCAGTTTACATTAATCTTTTAACTTTCTTCATTATTGTAAAGGAATTTTATTTTACGCCTACATTCATATATCAAATATTTTACTTTTCAACATGAGACCCATCTAATTCAGGCTAAGACCATGCATCTTTCGATTTTTCGATTAGATCATTGCCATTATAGCAAATATAAAACAAGTCATGACCAAACCTTATTTTTCTTCCTTGGGTATGCATGTGCACCTCTTCTGTTCTTCTGTTAACTCCTAAATTATCCCCACCAAAGAAAAAAAAAACTTAAAAATTGGTTAATTCATTTACTGGGCTCCTCAAAGGTTTTATTTACATATATTAACTTAGATATGTACCTGGATCTGCTTTTGAAGAACCTTTACATATTCTACAGCTTCTTCTAACATGTCTGCAGTGTTGGTTTGCTGCAACAAAGACAAGACCGTAAACCAAAATCCTCAGAACCTGTATTCAAGATTTATATTTACGAGATAAATCAAGATTTATATGACATCCAAAATCCTCTATATATGACAGAACCCGGAAATATTCCTCAGTATGTCCATGATCTACAGAGAGGAAACCAAATTTATACTTCACAATGTGTAAAATTTGCCGTATTTTATCGAGGAAACAACAATTCAAGTCGTTATCAAGATCCTTCCCTTCGGGTTATAATAGCTTATACCAAAGTTTGTGAATTACTTACTAACGGATCTGAGAACCGTAACAACCATCAACAATCTTATATGATTTGTCTCCTTTTAAGGCTAACCTATTTACCACAAACTGCTACACTTACTTTAAGTTTAAGCATATATGAACTTTGACCAAATTGTAATCAATATAATTGTATATGACATCCAAAATCATCACTTTATCTATGCTAGAAAGGATATTACCTTATCCATATTAGGAACAAGTTCTTGTAGCTTCCTTATCCGATCGCTTATTCGCGTTCTTCGTACCTGCAAAAATGAAAGGCAAAGATAAATAAACGTATATTCAAAAACATGTAAGGACGAGAACAGAACAAGTCGCTTTTCAGTTTACTGTAAATCTCTTAACTTCCATGTGTTGAAAGTAAAGATAGAATCTTTTTCTATCAGCAAACTTTCATGAATCCAAAGTAATGATATAAACTTTATCACTAAATTTTAATTAATTGAAAGAAAAGCAAGAATCTCTATCACTAAACTTCCAAAAAATGAAGTAAATATTGAATTTGTTTGTACCCTCTCGGCAATGCTACGAGGATGAGTTGCGCAACCACGCTTAGCACGAACCCGAAAAGTAACTGAGTCCTCCAAGTTCATATCCGTCATGCCTGATACCCCAGCAGGAACTTGACCACTACTTTGCTCTCCATTCTACATATAGAAAAACACCCAAAAAGAGCCAATCAACACTTAAGCCTGAAACCTTAATCAACATCACAAAATAAATAGTTACACATGTATTCCCATTATGGTTCATCAAAAGTAGTAACTCAATCCTTACCAACTATATAATATTAAGTTTACAAATATACAAAAAGATGTGGAGGATCAAAATCAAATATATATTTACAAATTAGCCACCAAAATCTACATGAGCAAGTAAGTATATATCCAGTATGTATACTTATGTTAAAGCCACAGAGACAACCAAATAAAAAAACCAAAAACTGCAAAAAATTTGGGGTTAAATAAAAGCTGCAACTTGATAAATTTGGTTCAGAAAAACACAAGTTGTCAATTTTAAGACAATACTGGTACTTTAAAAGTTGGTTAGCAAATTAACTACAAATTCAAACAACTTGACAAAACTAAAAACAAGTACTTCGTTAGTTATGTTCAATCCATTTTTGGTAAAAAAAAATACTTTTTTAAAAACCTTACATTCTAACCTAATTATAAGAACATATCATTTACCATCTGAGAAGTAAACTCAGGAGAAGAGAAGAGAGCTTCCATTTCTCTTGACCGCTTACTTCCCGGAGACACATCGATGTTCGGAGATAAGTATTCATAATCCGTCGGAATCCCAAACCCTTGGTTAAATCCATCGGAACCACTTAGAAAATCCGCCGGAGTACTGTTTTGACGGTGAAACCCACTTTCTTGATACAATCCTTGGTCAACCGTAATCGGAAACTCAAATGAGCTACGACTCGTCGGTAAATCGTTCGAGTTCCCAGTGAGTAGCTCAGTGAGACCAAGATTAGGTTTCAAAGATTCTTCTTCATCTTCTTCGAGTAAAGTTTCAAGCCAAGTCGCTGGAGCTGAACGGATCCGAGATAATCCACTTCGATTCAGCTGTCCTCCTCCTCCTTCTCCGCCGCTGCTACTACCGACGGATTTTGATTGCATTGGCAAATAACTCAGTCGGTAAAATCACCTTTGGATTCTTTTTTCAGGTTTCAATAGAAACAAAAGTTTTTGTATTTTTTTTTGCTCTACTTTTTTTATTTATTAATTAATTAAAGAGCAGAACAGTTCACCAGATTGTTCGTCGATTGTTTTTTTTTTTTTAATTTGTTTTTTTCTGAATTAAAAAAATTACGGCTCTTAGTTAATAAAGAACCATAATCGTTTGATTAAGATACTTTCCTAACACTTAGATAGACTTAAGATAGTACAGAACTAAAATGGTTTGAGATGCGTCAGCGCGTAGCAGAGAAACATTGCTTAAACGTCATTGTTCCCTTTTGTTTCTATTTTTAATAGTTTTTTTACTTTACGACTTAGTAATTCATTTAACTCGCGTTGGAAGCGCGTGGATTACACATTCTGAATCCGAGACAACGGCCAAATTTCAGTTGAAATTGGTATGTTCGACTAAAATCGCTGCCGCAATGACAGAAGCAAACGTATGTTAGTTAAACTTAAATAGATAATGTTGGTAGTTATGATTTGTATTTGCTGTTTTATTATTCTTTTTGGTGAGGGTAGTTGATTTGAGGATATATTGTTGGAAATTGGAACCATACATCCTCAAAATTATAATAGTGAGGAGGAGACACACTCGAAATCAAAATTTTTGTAGACTAGTTGTAAATATTCTTTAAAATGTTTTAACTTTGAATATTATCTATATTTCAATGTTACCAAAATGATTAGTCCTTTTTTTGGTTCTTTTTTTCGTTAACCCCATCAAAAATCCATTTTTTTATCAGTTCATCCCAATTTACCTAATTGATTTCTTTTCTAAAACTCGAATGCTCAATTTTAATTTCCTAAGAGACGAAAAACAAAACAAACAAAAAAATGTCACATGAAGTCGGCTAAGGGTCAATATGTTATAAAAATAAAGAGTCATTGGAGTACAAACAAAAAAAAACTATGAAAGTATTGTGGGACCCTTAAAACACAAAGTCATGAACATCTCCTTCCGCCGTATCAAACACTGACGTCATGCTAACCATTGCTTCATGCTTCCCTCGACGGTGGAGTCGCTACATCATCTTCCTCCTCTGTTCACCTCTACTTTTACCTCTTCTCTGTGTTTCGATTCCTCTCCTCTGTGCTGTTGAGATCTTTAGCCGAATCTTGAAACCAACACCTTCTTTCCCTGTGGAAGAAGTCATCGCCGACGATGATGAAGATGATTTACGGCTCCGGAGATGTGAAGAAGGGTTTGGAGTGCAAAAAGATGAGATAGAAGGAAGTGATTTGCTTCATAGATACTTAGAGGATCAGTTGATTTTGGCTAGATCCATTTGCAAAGACGAGAGCGAAAATGACGGCAATCATGATCATGATCTAATTAGGGTTCCTCTTCTGTTGTAAGTCTTTTTTTTTTTAAATGCAAATGTAGATAAATGAATATATCTTTCTCAAAAAGGATAAATGAATATACTTTGGATCAATCACAATTTTTTATTGCATCTATTTATCATCATCCAACCTAATAATTATCATTGATATTAGTCACAGACTCACAATTGATTAAAATTGATTACAAAATATTTTAAATCACTAATATTAGGGGTGTAAAAGCCGTTAGACCATTCCATTTAACACATCCATTTCGGTTTAAGTTAATTTGCAGATTTTAACAGGTTGTCCACTATAACCTATGAGTTCTAAATTAATAATTTTATTTTGTCTCGCACTACCGCATGTTTAGTGGGTTGGTCTGCAAAATTTAAAATCAAATTAATAATAAAAATTTAAAGATTTACGGTATAAATTCATCGATAATAAAATAAATGTATCTTGTATCTATTATAAAAAAATGTAACAAAAATCACAAAATACATAACTAAATCAACAAAGATTCAAATATTCAAATATGAAATTGATTTGATCATTGTTAACGTCTTCAACTTATTAAGACAAAATAAAACAAAATGTATTCTTCAAAATTTCTAAAATAAAACTAATCTGAAAAGAGATATTAAAATGTATTAAGATAGTCGGTTTATCCCAAGTTTAACTATCCTATCTCAACCTTATCCGCTATTAACCGACTCTATGTCTTTAATACCCTAATTATCATTACCTGCTATTACCAGACTCTGTCTTTAATACCCAGACCTACCTTTGGTAACATACCACAATGCCCAGTTTGGGTGTGTGTCTTATAAGTTATTGATATTGTTCCCGCAACATATCCGATGTGGTATATTGAATATACCGCATCCTTATCATTACCGCCCCTTCTAGTCCGTTGTCGCATGTGGAGGGTCGGTATATTTCCGGCAGTCAGACCAATTTATAGAAGTTGGGTCCAAACAAAACCCACAAAGACATTTGTAAAGAACATATCACAAAACTAGCTTAAGCATTTATGGGTTATCTTCTTATCCGATACTTTATTTGCATGATCTTGTTTTAGGTTCAAAACACACGATATAATTTGTTTTTGCATTCTAATATTAAACTTAAAACTATTCCATAGCATTTACGGCAATGAATGTTTTGACTTTCTAGACGACTATGCATTGGTCACTTAATTCTTGAAGGTACTACTTGAAGGCTAAGGCTTGGTTTCCTTTAATAGCCATCCAACACTCAAAAACATTATTGTCCAAGGGTAAAATTTGGAAGCAAATAGAAGAGTTATGAGAGCACAATACAAAATATAAAACAAAAGAACTTTAGCAAAAACAGAACAACACAAGCATCTAAGTCGGAGACATATTAAGAAAAAAAACAAAAACACAACCAACAATCATATACTCAAATTCTAAACTAAGAAACCACTCAAAAGAAAGATGCAACTTTACTTACTCACACTGCAAAGGCTTAACCTTGAACCTGTAGATAAGTATTTTCTTGGTTGAAGTTGGGTTATCCACGGTTAGCAAAATCTTGCCGACTTCTCCAACTTTGAAGCTTTGAGATACGACCGGTTCATCTTTCGCAGTCATCTTCCTCGGTTTCTGAATAATCATTGTGTATCCTTCTTGGTTCTCTGGCACAAACTCTGCTCCATACGAAACCTCCCATCCCACTACCCTAATCTCCCACACGATGGTGCATTTCTGAAACAAATTGTTTTGAGTTACACAATTGTAAAAAGTCTCCAAATGGAGATACGACTTTAAATTAAAATTTTGTTGTTAACTGTAAATTCCTTACACTATGCCAAATTGCTAAAGAAGACACATTTTCATATAAAATGTTCACACAAACGGGTCTCACCTCGTAAATAATAATTTCAACCGTTTGTTTGGTTGATGGTTTAACAGTAATCTCAGTAGCGATATCATCGTGTGTGAAATCCGAATTACAACCGCAATTATCCAAACTTAATCCACCATACTGAACCGGAACATGTTCTGGTGTTATATACCTATAAAAACCAAAAGACAAAAGAGTAGCTTAACATTAACAATACTTGTAAAACAAGATTCTTAGAAAACCTCAAAGATTTTGGTAAATTACTTGAAAAGGGTTTCAACAGATCTTGAAGGACCTGCGAAAACAAGTTTACTCTTTGACCTTTGTGTCATAAAGGGACTAATAATCTTATAGAACGCAAGGTGCCACCATGGAACATTGATGAATATCTGAAATCATAAATGCAACATTTTACTATATTAGATCTAATCAATATAATCATAAATAAAATAACATTTGAGACTTAAATACCTGTTTATACACAAACTCAGGGTAATTATCTTGAAGAAGATGAAGAGCTTGCTTTGTAGCTAGCCTAAGTTCAGTCTTACCAGGTCCAGGAGAATTCTTCAAATCATTTACTTGACAAATCGTTGAAACACCACCAGGTACAAAATCAAGATTCCTTATACTTTTTTCAAGAAACTGAATCCTCCATCTCAAGAAACGTTCTCTCTTCTCTTCATCTGAGAATGTTTTCTGATAAAGATCTTTGTTTTGAAATTCACCATAGACATTGTAACAAACCGGATGATTCTCTTTGTCATGTCCTTGCATGAACACAACTTTATCTAAATCATCTCCGAGGTTTTCATCAAGAAGCTCTTCGATGTTGAACTCATGTCTCCATTGCAGTGTTTTGTTAAGCATTGTGTGAGCTTCTTGAGGTTTGAAATCTCTTGCTCTTAAGAATTTGAGTAAAACGACGTCGCTTCGTTCGTCGTTTAGAAGTGGTACACTCCATATGAAGCTTTTGTAAGAATCTTGTGATGATTCTTGAAGAAGGTGACGAAGTTCGTGAAGTGCGTTTAACTCAGGTTCTGAAAGATCGGAGATTTTGTTTGTTTCTTCTTTGAATGAACCAAGACTACGAGGAATCTGATGAATCTTTGGTTTCTCTTCAGCTTCAGTTTCTTCTCTGTTCATCATTTCAAACAACGATCTAGATTCAACAGAAGTAGTATGTGGTATAGCTACTTCAGAGCTATGAGGGTTTGGTTGTTTCAGCTCAGGGACCGACGCTGCAGCTTCTAACACCGCCAATTCTGGTAGTTCTGGCTCTGTCCAATCTGCTACATCCGTGTACTTATTCCTCTGTTCCAACATTAGTTTCTGTGTTTGCTCTGTATTCTCCGCTGTGTTGTTAGTCTCCTCTGGCTCTGTTTTCTCCGCCGTGTTGTTAGGCTCCTCAGGCTCCGAAATTTGAAGCAACGACGAGTCTTGGTTCAAACCCACCATCTCCGTTATAATCTGATGTGGCTGCTCTGACTCCTCCGCCGTGTTGTTAGGCTCTTCTGGCTCCGAAATTTGAAGCAACGACGGGTCTTGGTCCAAAGCCACCATCTCCGTTATCATCTGATGTGGCTGATCTGACTCCTCCGCCACGTGGATAGGCTCCTGAACCACCGTCACCGGCTGAATTAGCTCTAGTACCTCTGGCTCCAAAGTTTCCTCCTTTGGCTCTTCTTCTTTATTCTTGGGAAAAGAACTATACGGCATTGAGTCGTCGGCGGTTGAAGGTGGCGGCGGAGTAGGAGTAGTAGTAGTAGTAGTAGTTGCAGAATCTTGAGACATCTTAATTATTATTATTGGAAACAAAGAAGAAGAAAGTGGCAGAGAGAGAGCAAGTTTATTATTAACGGGTATTTCAGGTAGAAGACTAGAGCATGGTCAAAGAAGGTATCCAATGTGAACTTAAAATTACAACTCAAAAAGCTGTCCCAATAAAATAAAAGATGTCTTTATCCTTTATAAAATAAATAATAAATGTAACCACTAGTCCAGTTATTGAGTTATCATAATACTTAAGTTTTTGTAACTACCAAAAAAAAAAAAATGATTCATGTTCGTGCATAAATTTTTGAGTTTAAGGTATTGGTGTTTACCATTTGGAGTTTTTTTACCGTTAAAAGAGTCTTGGTAAATCATAACACTTCAGGTTTGTTCCACTATCACAAAATCTCACATGTTGTGTATTTATGGTCGTGTTATATTTTGAGTTTATCATGAATTTCCAATTCAAAATCAATAGCAATGAGTGGACTAGCTGACTAGCTCTTCAACTTATATGTTATTCGATTATTTCTCCAACTATTTTGGGTATTTGAATATTTTCTTGAAGTTTCCAAATACCACATATCAAATTGTAATAACTAAAATTTATTAGTTTGTCTCCACTCCCTTACTCTGATAGTCTGATCGTGGGATTAAAGAGACTGCAAAATAAATTAACATAAAAAGCTTACAAGAATGTATGTTTATGCAACCAAGTCGAGGAATTCGTAAGTTAAAGACAAACCAATGACAGAGTTCGTTTAGAGGCTTTTACCGTTGGGCTAATTCAAGAATGGCACCACATAATGGATGATATGGTAAGCTTCTGTATTAAGTGTAATTTATATTTAATATACCATTTAAGATGTTTACTTACCAACAAAAATCATTCAACACAACTAACGAAACCAAAAGGAGATAACCAAAAAAAAAAAATCTATATTAATGCGTAACAGAAATAGCCAATAAATTTGAACTAACATTTTTTAAAAGCAAGTATTTGTTTGCTACCGAATATTATTAGTTTTTTTACTACAAAGAAAATTTCTACCTAGATAAATTCAAATAGTTTTGTCACAAAGCTAAACTGTTTTCTTTTGTTTATACGTTTCTTTAACTTTTAATTTCAGTCAGATTTTTTATATAATCAAATATAAATAGCTTTTTCTTTTAGTCCTTTCATCAGTAGTTGTCGGTAGGGACATTTCCCCAACAACAACTTTGTTCGTATTGTCACCGTAACCAAATTTAAAATGCCTTGGAACCAATTTTTCCCCCAAAATAATCAAACCGGGTTCAAAGTGAATTCAAACTTGGTTTAATTAGAATCAATCACAATATAAAAAACCAGAATACATGTACGTAGAGCGTATTACAGATGTATCACAACTAAGTACTTTGAATACAAACGTGGTATGTCGTTCTGACTCTTATCTACAAACACTTGGAATCTTGTCCCAACCATTACCAAACCTCACTAGTACAAATTCTTTTAATTCGGATTCTTCAGCAATTCTTCATACCAAAGTCCATGAACATTACGTGACACATTTGCCACAAGAACAACAATGTCTGAAACGTCAATGACCTTATCTGAGAGAGAAGCTGCTCCAATCTTTCTTAGCATTGTTTCTACTAACTGCTTTCTCTTTGTGTTGTTTCCTGCTAAGACTGCAGCTCTTGTAGCTAAGTATATGGTCTGTGATACATGTGAGAACACTGCGTCTCCAGCTTGTAAGCTTTTAACAAGCATGTTTGAAATTACTTGTTTCTTTGTCTCTGCATCATCAGAATCAAGAAGCTCTGAGAGTGTTTCCATGATTTCTGAAAGACCCGCATCAGGTTTCGCATCTAACATCTCGTAAAGACGGTTTATGCAAGTCCATGTAATGGTTTCCATGTCAACCGGGGATGAGTTTTCGCTTACAAGTGTTTGCTGGAGGATCAACACACTAAACGAACGAAACAGAGTGGTTACTAGGAGAATTATATAATAATCATCGTGATCAAGAAGTAAGTTTTGACACTACTGACCTGATAGAGACTAGAATAATTTTCTGAATTTGTGATTGAATAGCTCTCAGCCTAGAGAGGTTAAGTTGAAATGTTTCAGGGATAGTTTCTAAAGTAAGACCACCAATTTCGCTCACCAGTTTTAACAAGCCGAGACGAACAAGAAGATCCACAGTTTCTCCTTTGCACTCTGACAGTTCAATTCCTGCAACAGAAGATCACCAGCATGAAACTTTGATCACATCAATCAACAAATGAACCAAGATATATTCAGAAAAATGTCATGGACTCATAGTTTAGGTTCCTTCTATAGCCAAATCTGGGATTTGATTAATTATTAAACCATTCACTAGCTTATGGTATATGATAGTTATAAATGAATTGCATTCATTAATGTGGGAACAAGTTTGGTTTCTAAGGTGAAATGTACCAGTTGGTTTGTGTTTGCTAAATCGAGTTCTTACAGAAAAAGAAAATCCCATAAAGATGAGAAAGTCGATAGAATGACACTTAACCTGGAAATGGAGACGAAGAGGTATTGACTTTTGAAACAGAGGAGACGTTGCCTCCAGTTCGCATGGTGGTTGAAGGGAGGCCTGATGATCCAGAGTGATTACTTATGACGAAAGAAAGATTATCTATGTGTTCTTTCCACTCTTTCTCTGCTTCTCCTCGAACACTGATAAGCCAACGCTTTGTCAATGGTAGAGAGGATGATGCTTGCTCTGGGGAACCATGCCGACTGGAAAATGACTTCTTCAGATAATCAAGACCAGCAGGTCCCTTTAGAAGTGGCTCCAAGAGTTTCAAACGAGATTTGCTGATTTCCTTCTTTAGAATCTGCAAGTAAGAGGACATATGATGTGAAAATGTGTTACCCGATTTTAGACCCTACCTCGGATTTCAGTTATTAGGAGGGCTTATTACAGTAAGGCTTTGTAGTTTTGTAGAGAAATTATGTTTAAAATTTGGTAGCTAATGTAAACACTATATATGCTCATATGTGAGATCCTATATCAATTATTATTATGTCCAGAAAGTAAAAAACAGAAAAATGCGCATACCTGAATCTGCTGCAAAACAAAGCGTAGCCCCTTAACCATTAAGACTGCATATGACGAATTTGACTGGCCTTCAGCTGGAACTATCTCTCCAAGTTCTGTCATTAATTTATGGTGTGTAGTTCTGATTTCCTCTTCATTGGTTGGAGCAGAGAGTTTCAGTAAAATGCCAAGGGAGAACTCTAGAACATTTCCAAGAAAACCCATGTCGACATTCCCAGAATCCAGTAACTGAATCATGCCAAGAAAAAAATCATTCAGTACATATTCATATATCATATCTGTTGTACCAACAGTTAAGACAAGGCTGTAGTTACAAGCACCTGTGACAGCACATCCGTATTGATAGTTTGAACAATCTCTGGTCTCCAATCTTTGGGAGATATCTCACAGAGTTCATCCCTGACTTCTTTCATAAGTTTAATAACCCAGCTGAAGTCTGGCTGCGACTGTTTCATGGATTCCATGACACCATCCCAGAAAGCCTTTTCGATTGTCTCCTTAACCTTCACCTGGGATATCACAAAAGTAATGAGTCAAGTCGATAATATTATAGTGCAACTGAACGAATCAGATTAGTGAAGTCAACAAATATCAGAGTCTTATGGAATTTATATCTATGAACCTGAAGGTTGCTTGAATTCCCAGTGTTTGTTTCGAAGCTATCAGCAAAACTACTGCTATTGTCATGGACAATTTCATTCACGATTACTTCGTTCTCACTAACCAATGCTGCATCAAAGCTAGTAGCTGTCACGTTTGGAGTAGAAATGCCCTTGCTTTTTGCTAGAGAAAAATCATTTTAGATTGAAGACTTGCCAGATAATCTGTGAGCTTTAAAGGTTATCCAGATTGTTAATATTACCAGAGTTCAAAGACGGGGGCAAATTCGATGAGCCCGGTGAAGATGAAGATGGAAGATGCACGTCTGCAGGTGCTTTTGGAGAAGATGCTTCCAGCTAAAAAAACAAGAATTTATCATTCTCCCTATCAAGCTTCTGTCTATTACATGTTGAAAAAGCCAATTCAGGTAAATAAATGCAAATGAGATGAATGGGAAATACCGGCTTCTGATTCATGCCACCCTCTATTACTTCGGGAGAAGAAGTATGTTTCGACACCTCAGACAGCTCTGGTCCTGGAATACTGGCAAAATCTTTTTCTAAAAGCTTAGCATCGTTAATCTTCCAAACTACAAATCCCTCCAGGTAAGAGCACCAAGCTTTATCAAATGCTTCTAGCTGAGATCTGAATTTTTTTGGACTTTGAGCTACGAAAGATACATTATCTAAGAGGGTTAATTCTGGTCCTTCCAAAATAATTTTCACCAACAACTCAAACTCCCGAATAAGATAGGTTGCAGATTCCACTAGCGCAATTTCATGTTCACCTCTTTCTCTAAATATCGCAGCTGGATGTTGCTTGATCATAAAGGCACATAGAAAAATTCTAGCCGGGTATCTCGCAATCTTTTTAAGTTTTTGATATCCCATCTTCTCAGAACTGGGTGACTTTTGCTTGCCTTTACTCATGGAACTGGGTGAGTTTCCTCTTCGAGCTGAGGGAAAAATGTGCTTAAGAAGATGATTAATATTCGTAACGGCGGACGCCTGAGATAGAGTCAGTCGGATTTCCAAGCGATCAAGCAATTCTTTCACTGTTTGAATTACAGAAACTGAATTCATTTGAATGGCAAACTGCTCAAACGGCACCGATTCAATTGATTTTTCATTGATCCCCAAATCTTGATATGCTCTAGCCAAGATAAAAGTAGATTTCTTGTACTCTGTAAATCTCCTCCAGCATCTGAGATTTATAAGTACCATCAGACCACCGATGTAAGACAGTCGAACATCATACAATATCTTAAAGACCAATACACTCACCTTTCTAACATCCTCACAAGATGCACTTGATTCTTTCGCAGTTTTTCTGATCTTGAAGATGAACAACTGCCCATGCCTCTACTTCGCCTCATATATTGTGCTTTCAGTTTCTTGGCCTAACCAGACACCAAATTAGTAACAACAATACAGAAAATTGTAAATCTTATAACTAGAAAGCTTGAAAATTCAAACATACCCTTTGAAGTCTCTCTTCTAATCGGTCCTTCATTTTCCTTCTTTCATCTTCCTTTCGATCTTGCAAAGAACTAGCAGCTCCAAAAACCCGTGTCAACCTCGCATTCGCTCTTCTCCTTTCCGCTTCCAAAATTCCCATCCTCTTACTCTCCGCAGCTGCTCTTTTCTGATAAATCGCAGCACGAACACTTTCCTTATATCTCTTCTCCTGAATTGCTTTCTTCATCAAACTCTGCGCAGCTCTTTGTCTCTTAGCCGCTCTTCGTTGTGCCATAGCTTTAAAAAGAAGCATCCTATTCTTCTCTGCCTTTAAAACCCTTTCTTCAACCTTACTCTCTAACTCATCACGTTCCTTCTCAACCCTTTTCTCAAGTCCATTCTTTGCAGCTTGTCTTGCTTCATCTAGCTTAGCCAAACGAGCCAACTCCTTCTCCAGAATACTTAACCTATCAAAGACTCAAAACATCAATAACCCTGTAATTTAAAAACTACACAAAGTAATATCTTTTTACCTCTTTTGTTCAGCAGCATTAAGCTTTGATTCAAGTCTCTGACTAAGCTCCTCCATATTTACAGACCTTGGACTTCTCATCTTAGATCGAGCCTTGGTCGATAATGACTCATAGTATTGCTACAAAAATTCATAAAAGTTATGATTTTTCTCATAAACCGGTTCGGTTCAATCCAATCTAAGAACGTAATCAGCTTCAAATTTACAAACTTTAAGATTACCTGACGTCGAAGATCAGCTTCTTTGAGTTTTGAATCGATCTCTTCAGCGGAAACATGACTCTTTGGTTCTAGAAGACGACGACGTAGCCTCCGAGGAAGAGTTTTTGGTGATGATGTCGTTATGTTATCTTCTTCATTCGCCGGCAAACTCAAAGAGATTCCTCCTAATTGATCCCGTTCCGTCATTGATTTACAAATCTCTTAAAAATTGGAAATTTTTTAAAAAATTGAAAAAGATTGAAATTGAAGAAATGTTTATCTGAGCGAAGATGAATTTTGAAATTGTTGGTTTTGATGAAGATGATTACGCGTTTTTCTCAATTGGACCCGTAATTTCTGGAAACTTCTGAAAGTATCCATTTTTCTGAACCACAAGAACTTATCGCATTGTGGTGGGGCCAAAGCCGACGACGTCGTTTGATTAATGGGTTTGAAATGGACTAAAAGGCCCAAATATAGTGTAGATTAAACGATGCCATTTTCTGAAAGCATCCATTAAGTGAACCACATTGTCAGGATCTGAAGAACCAAACCAAATCAAATTCAAACTGAATTAAACGGTTTTGGATCCTTTAAAACGGTTTGGTTTTCGATTCGGATTGAATAATATTCAAGAAACAATGTCTAAATAAATTCCATTGAATTATATTTTGGTTTTTGATCCAGATAGGTTAATATTCGAGAAACAGATAAGATAAGTACCTGAATATATGCAACCTGCATTGCAAATTCTAATTAATCCCATTACTATTTTTTTCACCAACTCGAACCATACATTTTATTTTATCGGGAAATATAGATATATTGGATAGTAATTTAGAACCTATTTATTTTGAGTAATTTGGGATAATTTAAAACGATGTCGTTTGATATATTGGCTTTAAATTGGGTTAAAGGCCCAAATAGTGTTAAACCTGAATCGAAACCAATTTTATAATCTGGCGCGAGGTTTTTTTCTCCTGCGGAAGAGATGAACGACGAATCGTCTTTAACGGTGGAGATGGAAGAGGAAGAGTCACCGGCGACGGAGATTACACTAAGAGAACCACCAAAAATTCAGCGCCTAGAAGAATCAGTAGTAAACAAAATCGCAGCTGGTGAAGTAATCCAACGTCCAGTTTCAGCAGTGAAAGAACTCATTGAGAATAGCCTCGACGCCGATTCATCTTCCATTAACGTCGTCGTTAAAGACGGTGGATTAAAACTCATTCAAGTCTCCGATGACGGTCACGGAATCAGAGTACGATTATTCTCTACAAACACCAAATCTCTATTTGAATTTTCAAAATTTGGGAATTTTGTTGGGAAATGATTAATTCATTTGTGTTCATGTTGCTTTTGTAAAAAATTTAGTGTGAAGATTTGCCGATTTTATGCGAAAGACATACGACATCGAAGTTAACTAAGTATGAAGATTTGTTATCACTTAGTTCAATGGGATTTAGAGGAGAAGCATTAGCTAGTATGACTTATGTAGCTCATGTTACAGTAACTACTATTACTAAAGGCCAGATTCATGGTTACAGGTTTGGAATAAGATTTTTTAAGTTATGGTTGATATGTGAAGACAATGTTATAGTTGTGGTTATAAATTTTTGTTCTCAGGGTGTCTTATAGAGATGGTGTCATGGAAAATGAACCAAAGGCGTGTGCTGCTGTTAAAGGAACGCAGATTATGGTAATTTGTTAGTTATTGGTTGCGTAAAGAGTGGGAGAGCGGCTTTTGCTAGTTACTTCCATGTTTATGTATTTGAACTGTGTGTTTTAGGTGGAGAATTTGTTTTATAATATGATTGCTAGAAGGAAGACACTTCAAAATTCTGCTGATGATTACGGGAAAATAGTAGATTTGCTGAGCCGGATGGCCATTCATCATAATAAAGTTAGCTTTTCTTGTCGAAAGGTTAGTCTACATCTTTGAGGAGCATTTTTTTTGTGTGGTAGTTTGGTATTGTGAAGTGAATGAGCTAACTCCTTTATGATCTTGCTTTTGCCAGCATGGAGCTGTCAAGGCTGATGTTCACTCTGTTGTGTCATCTTCTAGGATTGATTCGATTAGATCTGTTTATGGGGTATCAGTTGCAAAGAACTTGATGAAAGTAGAAGTCTCCTCCTCCTGCGACTCCTCTGGTTGTACTTTTGATATGGATGGTTTCTTATCTAATTCGAACTATGTTGCTAAGAAGACTATATTGGTACTTTTCATTAATGGTGAGGACTTTGTTTCCAAAATAAAAACGAAATTTTATATCTGATTTGTTACTCGTTAATCCTTTTTATTGATTACAACAGATAGATTGGTGGAATGCGCTGCCTTAAAAAGAGCCATTGAAATTGTTTATGCTGCAACATTACCAAAAGCGTCAAAACCTTTTGTCTACATGTCAATCAATTTGCCACGTGAACATGTTGATATCAATATTCACCCAACAAAGAAAGAGGTAATTGTTTTTCTCCTTTTATGCTAGTTTGAAGTCTGGTAGCTGTTCCAAGATCATGTATGTGGATTCAATTAATATGTGTTTTTGTCTAGCGAGCAGGTGAGCCTTTTAAACCAGGAAATCATCATCGAGATGATACAGTCAGAGGTAGAATTAAAACTGAGAAACGCAAATGATACTAGGACGTTTCAAGAGCAGGTATACAAAAGAACCTGGAGACATATTTCTCTTTTGAGGTTAAGATCATTTATTTAATGATCATAAGTTTTCTTTCATTATGTTTCATGCTACAGAAAGTGGAATACATTCAATCAACGTTAACGTCCTTAAGAAATGATCCTCCAGTTTCTCCATTATCCTCTGGTATTGTATTATTATACTGGATCAAATGCTTTTACAGCCTAAAATCTTCCCTGTTGCTCTTTTGCCTCTTTTCATTTCATAAAACCGCTTGTGCTCTTCTCATTGACTAGGACAAAAAACACAGAAAGTTCCTGTGCATAAAATGGTGAGAACAGATTCATCAGATCCAGCTGGAAGGTTACATGCCTTTTTGCAACCCAAGCCCAATCACCCTGACAAGGTTTCTAGTTTGAGTGTAGTAAGGTGAGATCTCACCTGATACAAGATATGTAGTTTCATATAAACAAAATTGGATCCTGTGTCACCACTCATCAAAATTTAATCTTATCAACCAAAGGTGTGCACTCCTTTGATTTCCTTGATACATGTTTGGTGCCAGTGTTTCTTTGGCTTGATATTCTTTTTTCTGTTAAATGTGTTATGCTTCGTTATATTCTACTTGATATTATTACTGGACTTGCAGGTCTTCTGTAAGACAAAGAAGAAACCCAAAGGAAACTGCAGATCTTTCTAGTGTGCAGGAACTTATTGCTGGAGTTGACAGCTGCTGCCATCCAGGTAGCTTTCTCTGCATGGTTATTCTTCTGAACATAACCTTAAAGGCTTAAACCATTCCTCATTACTGCTTTTTTGAAATTGTGGTCTGTTAGGTCTGCTGGAGACTGTAAGGAACTGTACATATGTTGGAATGGCAGATGATGTTTTTGCTCTAGTTCAGTATAACACCCATCTATATCTAGCAAATGTGGTGAACCTTAGGTATAATTCTTAAGGTTTAATGTTTGGTGGAAAATACTCGACTATATCAATATAAAAATCTATCAGGATTTTATATGTCAGGTTTTAGCTGTATGTAACAAAAAAACTCATACCGCAGTCTATCTTTTTGGATTTTGCAGCAAAGAGCTCATGTATCAGCAAACACTTCGTCGTTTTGCTCATTTTAATGCAATACAGCTTAGCGATCCAGCCCCTTTATCAGAGTTGATATTGTTGGCTCTTAAAGAGGAGGATCTAGTGCCAGGAAATGATCAAAAAGATGATCTTAAAGAAAGAATCGCTGAAGTAAGTTCTGCTTTTTGCATTGTTTTTCTGTATTAGTTCTTTATTAAGTTCTGCTTTTTGCATTGTTTTTCTGTATTAGTTCTTTATTAACTATCCTTCTATTTAAATTATATCCTCTACAGTAACAAGTTCCTGAGGCTGTGATGTTACCCAAGGATTTCGTTAATTTGTTTCTTTTTTAATATATAGATGAACACAGAACTCCTCAAGGAGAAAGCAGAAATGTTAGAGGAGTATTTTAGCGTTTACATTAACTCCAATGGAAATTTATCACGGCTCCCTGTCATACTCGACCAATATACACCTGATATGGATCGTGTTCCTGAATTTTTACTATGCTTGGGAAATGATGTGAGTTCCACGAATACTCTTTGTACAATTAATATTCGCCATTATGCTCATAAAAAAAGTGTTATGATCTGAGGAACAGTGGTTTTTGATGTTCCCCCATAATGTTCTGTTTAGATTGAGTGGGAAGATGAGAAGACTTGCTTTCAAGGAGTTTCTGCAGCTATTGGGAACTTTTACGCCATGCATCCTCCTCTTTTGCCAAACCCATCAGGTGACGGTATTCAGTTCTATAATAAGAAAAGGGAGAGCTCTCTGGAAAATACGGCTTTAGGTATGTAACCTCCTCTAGTGACCAATTGGTTTTCATCAATTGAAAAGATGAGAGCATCTAATTTTACATTGAATTGTTGCAGCTGGGAACGTCGAGATGGAGGAAAATCTTGACCAAGACCTTATTTCAGATGCTGAAAACGCATGGGCACACCGTGAATGGTCGATCCAGCATGTATTGTTTCCGGCTATGAGATTGTTCTTGAAGCCACCAGCCTCCATGGCTTCAAATGGGACTTTTGTAAAGGTTACCATTTTTATAATTATACTAGAAAGAACATGTTATATTTTTAAGTAAAATCAAATCATACATTTACATTAATTACATGTTATATTTACTCTTTTTTTGCAGGTAGCATCCCTGGAAAAACTGTACAAGATATTTGAACGATGCTAATCGTAGTTGAAACTTTTGATATGAGTAAGCTCCTATTTGCTATATTTACAGACGTTTAATGAAAACTGGAACCATTTTATGGTTAAACCAAACCGTAGTAGCATGCATGACTGACCGAAACCATAATCATCAAACTCAACCTTTTCTGTGACTGCTTCCAATGCTCCCACTTCCGTAACCATGTCTCTTTATTAGATTCGAGCTAGCTAAATTTCTTTGCACCTCCTCTGGTAGTTGCAGTGTGAATCGGTCTAGATTCTCGCCTTGCAATGTGAATTGTTGTTCCAAAGAATGTCCCGTCGAATGAGATCTTGGGTAGAATATCTCAGCCATACGCCCACTCGATAATAACATTGTAGATCTCGATCGTGGTATTCTAGAATCTCCATTGTTGTTACCTGTGGGAACACCTCTTCCCGTTTCAAGGTCCATGCTCGATAATGGAAAGCTCTCCCCGGGATTCAGAGTCAAATTTGCACGGCAGACTGGACATGTAGACCGAGAAGAAAGCCACACATCGATGCAATTAGCATGAAAAGTGTGGCTACAAGGAGGCATCCAACGTAAGGGTTCTTCATCTTCAAATTCGTTAAGACAAATTGCACATTCCACTCCGCCTTTGCCTATCTTGAGCCCTTTAACTTCTGAATAAAGGAAAAGCGGAAAGGACTCTATGATGTCCTTGTTGATGCCACTTCTCTCTCCACTTTGCAATACTTCACTGTCAACTGCTTCAATCGCTACTCTATAAGCTGTACAGAACAAGCAGCAAAAGAGCATACTTGCAATGAACAGCCCAAGCGAAATAATTCCAGCTATCGTTCTCGTTGAGACATTAGCTATTCTATTGCGATCCCCGGATCCCGATTCTTGCTGGCAGGTTACAAAAGGCAAGAAGAGGGAAACAAAGAGCGGCATTAAAACTCTTAGTACTATCTGATGGGTGAAATCTCTCGTGATAATAGTCATGATATGAACCGTTAACGGTGGATTGATTACTAGAGTTCCATGTCGACTTTACAGCGAGAGAAAAGAGTGGTAGAAGAAGAAAAGGTCTTGATAATATAAAGATTATAGTCTGAAGAAGTCTTGATAATATAGAGAATTCGTAGTTCAAGATCTTCCCGCACGACACCGAATATTGTATCACTATTATTGTTAGTTAGATTTGTTTTTGTCCGAATGATTAGTTTGGCTATTTCCTCCGACATTTTGACTTTGAAGAAGTCTTTAAGTTCATTGTAAACGTTAACAGAACAAGTCCTCTCATGCTTAAGATGACTAGCTTATTCTCCCATAAGATAGAAATTGAATACGAGTTATATTACGCAAATGAAAGGAAAAGAGAGAATGAAGATGGTTGTCATCAAGAACAAGATTTGCAATTGATTCATAAGATATTAGATAAAGAGAGTTGTAAAAACAACTCTCTAAAGTTACAATCTAATTAACCGGTATGATTATGAACTATTACTTAAAAATATTTAACTGGTATGATATACATATCTTAAACGGGACAATCCGGCTCTTTTTGAGCCTACCCAAAATGGATACTTTTTTTTTTGGGACTGTAATGGGCCAACCAAGAAGACCCGCAGAAAAGAAATATATGTGCATGTCAGTCTTTCTAAACCCAACGGATTTTCACGGGCTTAATTTCTTATTTTAAATTAATTGTTGTAAAACAAAAAACAATCCCTCTATTTGATTCAAAGTGTAGTTTAGGTTTTTACACACAAATTAAAAAAAAAATTATTTTTCTGTTTTACCCTTAATTAATGTTTTTTGTTTTATTTCAGTGGTTAACACATTAAAACAATATGGAAAAATTTGGAAAATATATCAAACATCTCCATTGAAAACATAAAATAACATTTATTATGAAACAAATTTTAAAACCAAAAACTACATTGAAATAAAACAGAGGGAGTAATGTTTAACTTTTAAATAATTTTTAAATTTTACTTTTTGTTGTAAATATTACAATTTGAATACTGGAATTTCTTTATATTGTCACATATTATATTTTAAAAACTACATCATTTTTCTTTATATATAAAATACATTTTATTTTATTAAATATTTGTAACCCACGTACTAACCCGCTACCCCTAACATAAATTGCTAAAATCTGTAATCCGTTTAGACCTATCCGCAATACCCTCTTTTTGGACTTACCGAAGTTATCCGCAAAACACATGAGCTTGAAATGTATCATTAGACTTCTTAAGTTTGAATTGAGCTTGTATTCTAGATGCTGTAATAGATCTAAATTAGATTCAAACAAAAGATACTGTGTTTTTTAATGTCTTTTCAACATTGTTGTAATTTTAACTTAGTTGTTCTTTCATAATTAAAACTACAAAGCATGGTTATGCAACCAGAGACCGCTACCAATCGATGTTCAATTAGCAGTCGCAGAGACAATCAATCATTCACAACGATTTGATCGATTTTTAGTACCCAATTTGTATGTGGTTCATTTAAAATGCAACAATTGAAGTTACACAATTACTAAACCATCTTTATTATTTCCAAGAATTCACTGAAAAAAACTAAAATCAGTAAGTATCAAAATCCGAAAAGTAACCAATTTCAACATCAACATTTTGTGTAGTGTCCTTTTATACACCAACATAAGTTAAATACGTCTTTAACTTTCAGCTCGCAAAATTTTTAGATAAATTATATGAACTTTTCAACAGTGTAACAAGATTAACTTTGACAGAAAATTCTAAGGTTTAAATTATTGTTTTTTGAAAAATCCGCCAATCAACTTTTGACCGAAGTTGTGAAAGTTAATAATACCCACAACTCGTGTCGTATTAATTTGATGTCTTTCTTAGCTTACTGTTTGATTTAGTTTTCATATTTTCCAATATTTTTCAGGTTTAACCGATATCATATTTAGACAAGAAATTGGATTTATAAATGATTGTGTGACATTTTGGACTGATTATTTTTTTACCGAATTTAGAATTGGACAAACGAGAAATGCCATTGTTATCTTCAACTATTTATGGATGAGAAAAAGGAACAAAATGAAGAAGAGATTGTAACTAACCGAAAAAGAGTTTAAAGAAGTTTGAGAAGAGATTTGGGAAGACTGAAGAGCTATATACGGAACAGGTTTAAGTACAAATACAATGTTTGTAAGAGAACATACCAAAAAGTGATGAACGTAATTCACTATAGAAGCAGAATGGGTTATGATGCTGTTGGAAGAGTTGATATGTCCGATCTGTGGGATCAATGAATAAATATAACTTCTCTTTTCTCAATTGCTATGTTTTATGAACAATCTCTCGTTCATGCTGATATATTGTGTGTTTTAGAGTTTTTTTTAGCATTGATTTAGCATTAGTTTTTTGCATTTACATTAGCACGAACAAATACATGAAAAAAAAACGACAATGAAAACAATAATGACAAAAATAAAAATAAACAACAATAAACCTAGAAAGTGTAATGCATAAATAATATGGCACAGGGCTTTTCCTAGTTACAAATATAAGTATTTATCGGGCTGAATTATTGAAAATGGACATTTATGTGATGAACTTGTAAGATTAGCTAGGCATTTGTGATCATTTTTGCATGATTTTACTCTTGGAAAATTTAGACGGAATTGGATAATAAGAATGTTAGTCAAGTTTGGTCTCTTCCCTGATCTCTTCGGGTGGACCACCAAGTTTTCATTAGATTTATTTCTATTTACTTAACAATCATAATTATTCAGTTTACTAATTAAATGGCATGACAATAGTAACAATTTGGAGCCATGGCTTCAAGAAATTTAGAATAATTATTCACCATTCTGGTTACTTTGCTGCTTTTATCTTTAGATCTCTCTCACAAGAACTTCTACTTTTAAAGTGTAGTAATGCAAAACTTGACCTGATGGAAGATATGCAATTTCATATAAACAAAAACTTGATATCGTGTTGCTTTTTTCAAAAACATTTTTTTGGGAAATTAAATCTTACAAATACATTATTTTTACTATTTTACAAGTAGCATCCCTTAAAAAGCTGTACAAGATATTCGAACAACGCTAATTGAACCCATTAGCTCTAAATATGTCGTGCGTGACTAACCGAAACCATAATTAACAAACATGCACGACTCTACTTTTTTGTGGCTTATCCTCCTTAACTAAAGAAAACAAAAAGTACATAGATTAGACCTTTTCTTGCATGAGGTGTTCGAATGACCGTTCACCAAAATCTTTGTCCTTAGCTTGGAAAGTCTCTCGGACTTGATCATCCTTCCCTAGTGTAGACCAAACAGAAGCAGCTTGAAAAGAGAAAGAAAAAGACATAGATGAAGCCAGCGGATGTGTTTGTCGTCCCTGAGAAAAATCACTTCTCTCGATCCCAACGCTCCCGCTTCTATAGCCTTGTCTTGAACTCCTAGCTAGAGGTAAATCCATATGACTTCTCTTTACAAGATTCAAGCTAATCATTTGTCTTTGCAGCTCCTGCGGTAACTGTAATGTAAATCGGTCTAGATTCTCACGTAGTTGAACCAAGGAATGTCCAGTCGAATGAGACCTAGGGAAAAATATCTCAGCCATAGGCCATCTAGACGATAACCCAGTAGATCTCGATCTAGGTGTTCTATAACTCCCATTGTTGTTCCATGTCACACTATTATCTATCAAGCTTATGTCATCATGAGATTCTTGAACTCCTCTTTGTACATTTCCCGTTTCAAGATCCATTTTCGGATATGGAAAGCTTTCGCCAGGTTTCAAAGACAGATTTGCACGGCATACAGGACATGTAGACCGAGAAGATAGCCACACATCGATGCAATTAGCATGAAAAGTGTGGCTACAAGGAGGCATCCAACGTAACGTTTCTTCATCTTCAAACTCAGCTAGACAAATTGCACATTCTACTCCACCTTTACCTATCTTGCGCTCTTTAACTTGTGAATAAAGGAAAGATGGAAATGACTCTATCACATCCTTGTTGAGCCCATGCCTCGTTCTACTATGTAACACTTCATGACCTCCGGCCTCAATCTCTGCACTATATGATGCATACTGCAAGCAACAAGTGATCGAAGCTAAGAAGAACAACGAAATCAAAATAACTCCAAATACCGATTGCGCCGTAAATTTTATTTTTCTATCTTGATCCACTGGTTCTGACTCTTTCTGGCAGGTTACGTAAGTAAAAAATTGGAACAAGAAGAAACATAATATAATACGTTGCCTTAGATCTCTCGTAAAGATAGTCATGACGTGAACTATCGATCCCTTTGATGTATCACGATGGATCATTTGAGCTCCATATGACTCCGTTTAAAGCTTAGAGAAAGAGAAGAAGAAGTCGTTCGTTATAGTACACAAATTCTGATTCGTAGATCAATAAAATTACCTGCCCGTCACGACATCATATATAATGTTTTTTACTACTACTAGTATAAGCCATAAACTATATTAGATTCTTCATTGGTCCGAATGATTGGTTTGGCTACCTTTAAATTTTGAAGAAGTCTATATGTTCACCGTAGACTTAGACTTAATTAGAACTAATTAATATAATTCCACTAATGCAATATTTATTAACTTGTTGACTATGCAAAAAGACTATTATAGTTTTGACCTAATCCTACCTTTGGGACAATTGGAATTGGAAGCCTAAACAAAACAGATATATATGGGATGTCTCTCTTATCCTCTCATGATAACGTTGTGACGGATCAATAAGATTAATATATTTCTTGCTATATAGCCATCACATAACTAAATAACCAACGGTTTTGACGTCATTTTTGATGTCATTTATCGTATATTTGTGTGTGTATATATAGATAATGGTTTGACATTGTTTTTTTGTCAATTGTTTGACTTTGTAATTTGACAAAATAGTGGTGTTTAAGAAAGCACTTAAACCGGTAATTTCATGTTCTTAATATAACCAAAATTTGGGGTTTCAATTTTACAGTTTAGTTCGGTTTATTTTCCAAATGCGAACTTAAAAGCCGATTGAATAATAGAATGTAAGAACATGTCCATCAGTGATATCTTAGTATCTTAACATTAAAAACTAAAAATTAATAGTATGATAAGAGAAAAAAATGTAAGAGAAAAGTAAAATTAGTGAGAAACATTTCTTAAATATTTCATTTGAGATATATATCTTAACTTTTAAGAACATACCAATAAAAGTTTTTACATTAAAATTATTAAAAATAATGATATTTTTAATAACAAAAAACTCAATTTGGGGTTCTGCCTGGTAGAGATGCTCTAACAACTTTAGGGAATTTTAATTTACAATATTTTTATAGTTTCACCCAAGTTGTATACTTTAACAGATTTACAGTACTAAAAGATTTTCTTGTAATTTTCAAAGTTTAACTTCCAATTTTTTCATGGTATCGATTATTTTCCAAGTTTGTATGACTAATTTAAAAAAAAATCATAATCCCTAAATTCTCTACAGAAAATTTAAAAATTAAATGCATAAAGTTAAAGTTAAAGTTCTTAGCAATCATTCCCTTAGTTATTTATTTGAAACCCAAGGAAAAAATAATGGAGAAATATAATTTTCTTTTGGAAAAACCAAAGTATGTACCATTCACAAAGGTATAATGGTAAAGCATGTAACGCAAAATGCAAAGTCAGAGGTAAAACTCGATTAAGGAACTACATTAGCACGACAGATAGGACACGTGGAGCTATAAGAGAGCCAGATATCAACACAGTCAGCATGAAATACATGTACACAAGGCAATACCAAACGCAGCGTTTCGTCGTCTTTGAACTCGTTTAGACACACGACGCATTCAAGCTCGCCAATTCCTGGCCCAATCCCTCTAGCCTCAGAGTAAATGAATGAAGGAAATGACTCTATGGACTCAGCATCAAGCCCTCGTGGTGCCCTCCTTGGGCTAAGTTCAACCTCCGTCGTGTCACCAGCTGCTAAGGCCTGGTCTCTACATCGCCGGATGTAGTAATTTATGTAGTAAAACGCTATGAACACAATGAGGAAAAATACAAACACAATTGTTACTTCGTTTCTTCTGAAAAATGACATTTTGAGGATTTCA
Source organism: Nasturtium officinale (assembly GCA_963854855.1). NCBI lineage: Eukaryota > Viridiplantae > Streptophyta > Magnoliopsida > Brassicales > Brassicaceae > Nasturtium > Nasturtium officinale. The sequence goes on from OY978505.1 coordinate 2,661,287, forward strand.
ACATCTCAGTTTTGTAATGAAAAGAGATAGAGAAAGAAGAAAAGAGAAGTGGTGTTCACGTCCTCTTCGTTAGTTCTAGGTAAATTCTATGCGCCACCGTGTTTGGGTTTCAACAAGGTGCAATGACGAATGCATTTTCCCACTTGCTAATAATAAATATTTTAGAATGTTTAGTTAAACTAGTTTGATGGAATCTAAATGAGATTGGTTAGTTGGGAAATGTCTTAAATTTAACATTATTAATTTATTATATGTTAATATTGACCATTACAAACAAATATTTCTTATTAATCAAGCGACAAATATCAAGCAAGAGGCATCCAAGTAAACTCATCCACGGAAAAGTTATCCACCGAAAAACATAAGTGTAGATGGACGCCCAAATTGTTTTCTTCTTCAACGGCTCTATTTTGAATTCCACATGAGTTATAACTATTCATAGTTAATAAACACCTACTTATCTTTAGGTTTAAACACTCTATAAATATGTAACATCTTGTAACATTTCAGACTACTGAGATAATAAAATCTTTTTCTCTCTATTCTTATTCTTATTCTTCTCTATTCTAGGTTTGAATCTTACACTCTTAATCTCTGAAAACTAACATGGTATCAGAGCATTGATCCATAAACAAGATCAAGCTTTTGATTTCATCATTCTGTTCTTCTGAATCTCTTAAACATCTCTTATATCTTTCATTATTCTTGTTTCACCATTGTTACTGTTCAAGAAACTCTAGAAGCTTTTCTTGAAGCATATCTCCATTCTCCTAGTCTCCAGATCAAGAAATCAATTTTTCAAAATTCAAAATTTCCTAGAAAATACTGTTCATCTTCTTCCCCAAACGTTCTTTGTTTATTCTGAAAATACATTCGTCTAAGCTTCCTGGAAAACTCTGAGATTGATATATATATTCATCCTAGATGAGTTTCTGTGAAGTTAGAGTGGTATATTTCTGGAAATTTCTCAAAGAACTCTCTCAAGAACAGTTCTGCGGTTTTTGTTTATCCACTGGTCCATACTTTGTTTGCTCTTGAAATACGTTTTTCTAGCTTCCTAAAAACTCTAAGATTGATATATATATTCATCCTAGACGAGGTGTGTTAAGCTAGATTGATTTATTACTTGAGATTTCTCAAAGATCGCCTCACAAATCTTCAAACGGCTAATTGTTATCCAGTGGACAATAGAAGGTTTCCTTGAAGATCATTATTTTCAATCATGGAGGAGATCAAAGCAACTACAATTAGAGTCATTCTACGAGGAGAGAACTATCTCCTATGGTCACGATTTACAAAATCAAACTTGTATGGCCGTGGCTTGTGGAATCAAGTTGAACCCGCTAAAGGAAAAGAGCCTCAAGAAGGAGATGAAGAAGCTCTGGAAAAATGGCTACAAAAATATCAAATGGTGTTCAGCATAATCCACAGCTCCTTGAATGATTCAATATTTGAATCTTACTCATATTGTGAGACAGCTCAAGAACTTTGGGAAACTCTCAAAAATGTGTATGGAGACATCACCAATGTCTCAAGAGTATTTGAAGTGAAGAAAACTCTTAACAGCCTCACTCAAGAAGACCAAGATTTTACCAAACACTTTGGTAAATATAGGTCTTTACTTGCTGAATTGGATATGCTGAGGCCAAACACAAAAGACCTCCAAATTATGGAGGAAAGAAGAGAGCAAGACAGAGTGTTTGGACTTCTCCAATCCCTCCATCCAAAGTTCAATGACCTTATCAAACACATCTTAAGGGAGGAGAAGCTACCAAGCCTTGAAAATGTCTGATCTCAAATTCAAAAGGAGCAAGACTCTTTAGATCTCTTCAACAAAGGAGAGATGCCAACGGTAAACAAAGGGTTTTACAGACCCCCATTCAGTTCCAACAAGAAAGGAACAACAAAGCAGTGTGAACATTGCAAGAAATTGGCAAATTCAACCAAGGGATGTGACATACCAGGAAGGAGTGCTTCGTCCTCCACCCTCATCTCAGAGCCAACTACAGAGCAAGGCAACAAGAAGCAAATGCTTCAAATTATGCACCAACAACTCAACCACTCAGTCTTAACCCGAGTGCCCCATCAAATACTCCAAATGGGCATTCTAATCAAGCCTCAACTTTAGAAAACAATGGCATGATCACCATAAGCAGATCAGACGTAGAGACAGTGATCAAGACCATAAAAATTTGCAAGAAGTCTGGTATCACATTTATATCCTCTAATTCTTCAAAAACACTTGTAGTAGATTAAGGAGCTTCTCACCACATGATTACAGATCATAATATACTAAATAATATTCAAAATACATCTGGTTATGTTGAAATTGCTAATGGAGTTAAGGTGTCAATTAAAGGCATATGAAATTTAAACCTCTTTGGAAATGAGTCTAGTGCCTTCTATATGCCTACATTCAACAATAATTTGGTCTCGGTTAAAAGAGTCACCACTGATCTTAATGCTTATGCTATATTTGGATCTAACAGATTTTATTTTCAGGATATTGAAACCGGTGAACTTTTAGGCAAAGGAAACACTAAGGGAGAGTTGTATACTCTAGAGGATCTCAAGAAATATTCTAGATGCTCCAACTCTGCTAGTTTGCCTCTTATTAATTCCTGTCATGTAGCTAGTAGTTCAAATAATTTATGGCATGCCAGATTAGGTCATCCTCATTCTATTGCTTTAAAATTAATCCTGCCTAATGTAGACTTTAATAACTCTAAGTGTGAGTCTTGTATTTTGGGAAAACATTGTAGAAGTGTATTCCAAAACTCCTTATCAATATATGAGAATTGTTTTGATTTACTTCATTCAGATGTTTGAACCTCATCTTGCCTATCTAGAGATAATTTAAAGTACTTTGTGACATTCATAGATGAAAAATCGAAATATACATGGATCACATTGTTGCCATCTAAAGATAGAGTATTTGAGGTATTTGTTAATTTTCAAACATATGTGACTAATCAATTTAATGCCAAAATTAAGGTACTAAGATCTGATAATGGAGGGGAGTACACAAGCCACACTTTCAAAGCTCATTTGGCAAATCATGACATTCTTCACCAAACAACGTGTCCTTATACTCCACAACAAAATGATGTGGCTGAAAGGAAAAATAGTCATTTGATGGAAGTCGCAAGATCAATGATATTCCATAAAAATATGCCAAGGAGATTCTTGCGAGATGTTGTTATGACTGCATGATACCTCATAAACAGAACTCCAACAAAATTCTTAGAAGACTCATCACCATTTGAGGTATTAAACAAAACTAAACCAAATATTAATCACTTACGTGTGTTTAGTTGTTTGTGTTTTGTTTTAGTGTCAGAAGATCAAAGAAATAAGCTAGATGCTAAAAGCACTAGAAGTGTGTTCATTGGATACTCCACTACTCAAAAAGGGTAAAGATGTTATGATCCAAGCACCAAACGCATCACGGCGTCTAGAGATGTGAAATTCCTAGAAGATCAAAGTTATTTTGAGCAATCAGGATAGGAAAGTGTGAAAGATTTGGCTGACTCTACAGCAGATCGAGCAGTATCTCTTCAACATCTTCTGAGTCACATGGGTCTTCCTCCATTGAATGAAGATCTATCAGCTCCTGTAACCAATCAGAATGATCAGATTCAAGAAGAAGAGATCAAGGTTCAGAATGAGCAAGAAAATGAAGAAGTAAATGAACAAGAGGGAATTAGTCAAGAAACTCCACCAGATGTTAATATTCAGGAGACTGCATATATCGAGGAAGAAGAGGCACCGACACCAACTTTGAGAAGAAGTATACGCCAAAGATTTGTGCCTGAGCATTGGAAACAATTCAACTATTATAATCATCAAGATTTGGTTCACCCTATACAAGCTGAGTGTTCTCTTGCCTTGTTGCCATCAGACCATCAAGCATTCCATAGAAAGATAGAACATCATTACATTCCTAATACCTATGAAGAAACAAAAGAAATCAAGGTCTGGGTGAATGTTGTAGACGCAAAGATAAAAGCAATGGATAAAAATCATACTTGGGATGTGATTGATCTACCTTCAGGAAAAAGGGCTGTAACATCTAAATGAGTATTCACCATCAAGTATCACATCAACGGAGAAATTGAAAGGTATAAAGCCCGTTTGGTTGCAAGAGGATTTACTAAAATTTATGGAGAAGACTATACAGACACATTTGCACATGTGGCTAAGCTCCATACTGTCAGAGTGATTTTATCATTGGCAACCAATCTATCTTGGGAATTATGGCAAATGGATGTCAAAAACGCGTTCCTCCAAGGAGAGCTTGAAGAAGAAGTATACATGAAGCCTCCACCAGGTCTAGAAAACTCAATTCCTCAAGACAAAGTTTTCAAATTTAGAAAAACCATTTATGGCTTAAAGTAATCTCCAAGAGCCTGGTACCACAAGTTAAGCTTTACATTGACAGCCAAAAGATTTAAAAGATCAGAGGATTATCACATCTTGTTTACTTCTCAAAGTACTCAAGGAATCATTGTTGTCTTGATATATGTAGATGACTTGATCATTTCCGGCAATGATCAAGCAGGTATTTAAGAAACCTAATTTTTCCTTAAATTTGTATTTGATATAAAAGATCTAGGTGAGCTTAAATATTTTCTAGGGATAGAGATCTGCCGTTCTCCAGAAGGCTTGTATCTGTCCCAAAGAAAATATTCACTTGATTTGCTTAAAGAGACATGAAAAATTGGTTCTAAACCAGCCAAGACACCACTTGAAGATGGCTACAAGGTTAGGAGAAAGGGGGAGCAGGGACAAGAAGATCCACTAGACAAACCATTTGAAGATCCAGCTCAGTATCGGCGGCTTGTAGGTAAGTTAATTTACTTAACCATCATAAGACCTGACATATGTTTTGTTGTGAATCAGGTGAGCCAACATATGAAAGAGCCCTTGGTGTACCACTGGAAGATGGTGGAAAGAATCCTAAGATATATCAAAGGATCACCAGGGCAAGACATCTGGATGGGAAAGAATAATAGCACTGAGATTGTGGGCTATTGTGATGCGGATTATGCTGGAGATATAGTGGATAGAAAATCCACAACCGGCTACTGCACATTCATTGGAGGGAACTTAGTAACCTGGAAATCCAAGAAGCAAAAGGTAGTGTCATGCTCAAGTGCTGAAAGTGAGTATAGATCAATGAAAAAGCTCACAAATGAGCTAGTATGGCTAAAAGCGCTTCTGAAGGATCTGGGAATTGAGAGCACAAGTTCCATTACCATGCATTGTGACAATCAAGCAGCAATTCACATTGTCACCAACTCAGTCTTCCATGAAAGAACAAAACACATAGAAGTGGATTGTCACAAAGTCAGAGAAAAGATCATTGAAGGAGTAATCCTTCCATGCTATACAAAAAGTGAAGATCAGTTGGCTGACATATTCACCAAAGCTACAAGTCTCAAGATTTGGAACCACATCTACAACAAACTTGGACTAGTAAATGTCACTCATCCTTGATCATGCCTCTCTTTTTTCCAGAGACACTACACTCTTTTCCTCACAAGGAGTTTTTCCCACAGGGTTTGTACTTGTAAGGTTTTTAATGAGGTAGTTGTGAGGATTTCTTTCTGGAAAATCAAACTTAGTCTCCACACTTATTCCGGCTAAGTTTGAGGGGGAGTATTAATCAAGCAACAAATATCCAACAAGGAATAAAAGAAAAAAGTCATCCAAGCAAGAGGCATCCAAGTAAAGTCATCCACACAAATATCAAGCAAGAGGCATCCAAGTAAACCCATCCACGGAAAAGCTATCCACCGAAAAACAGAAGTGCAGATGGATGCCCAAATTGGTTTCTTCTTCAACGGCTCTATTTTGAATTCTACATGAGTTATAACTATTCATAGTTAAGAAATAACTACTTATCTTTAGGTTTAAACACTCTATAAATATGTAACTTCTTGTAACATTTCATATTACTGAGATAATAAAATCTCTTTCTCTCTATTCTTTTTCTTCTCTATTTTGAGTTTGAATCTTACACTCTTAATCTCTGAAAACTAACATTTCTAACTCTCGCTATTCATCTCCATATATCATATACTAGGATCGAATCCGTGTGTGAGATTTATTTTTGAAGTTTTTAAATTTCTAAGCGCGGCCATTAAGATTTGGTTTGATATTTTTTAAAAACGTTATTTGGTTTAATATAATGCTTTTTAACTGATTGAGAAATGCACAAACATGGCTATTGAAAGCTGAAATAGCTAGGTTGTTATATTGATATTTCTCGAGGCAAAAATACATTGTTCATACTGGAGATTGATTTTTTATTTTATTTTTGAGGCTATTGCTACTTATATTAAAAAAAGATATAACGAATTCATTAAATTAGAATAATAGATAGGTTACTTGCAATTGACAATAACTTAATTTGGAGAGCAAGTAATTGGTATGTCTCTGACCTCAATATCATACACCACCGATGCGTTATGTCTTTTTGTCAAACCAACACATCAAAAGCGTAATTCATTGCTTTCTTAACCACCCCTTTCGCCTGAAACAATGATAAATATGTAACTAATTGACCAATATAGTGGGAGAACCTACACAAAACCAATAGCAAAATTAGGAACTGATCAGTTCTAACTTCAAAACAGCTAGTGGAGGTTAATCATATTTACTAACTACTAAGGACCCTGGTGTGGGGTAATGAGAATCTAAAAGCCCAAAAAGACGGGTTCAAAAGAAAAAGATCAATGGATTTTAGTGAAGTCATGGTAAGTTCAAGAAAAGGATCAACGGACTGATGAAAAATATAAGCTCGTAATCCGTTGATCTTCTTCTTTAAAGCTTTTTGTCTTTTTTTAATTCTTTATTTGAGAAAATTTCACATTTCCTGATTTTGCCATGACTTTACCAATTAATTAGTTTTCACTTAAATTATTTTATGTGTTATTTTTGATGTGAAAAGAAATCCATGCACATGGATCTTATATAGGGTAGGGAAAAAATAAGAATGTAAAAATGAGAATAGTTTTAAGTTTCAAATGCAAATTCTTGTTTTCAAAAAAATTGAATCCAAAATTCAAGAAAACAGTGAACCGACCATGCATTTAGTGGTCCACATTTTCCAATACTGAAAATAGACACAAATACAATCAAAACTTTTCGAGCTGCATCATCCCTAATGCTAACAGGTTTGTATCATGTGCTTCCTAAATATATAACTTGTAACCAAAATAACCTTAATAAAAAAATCTGGGTATTTTAATCTTTAAAAAGTTTCATATCGCTTTAGTAAGCTTGTGTTAATGGAGATGAAGTTAGTAGCAAAAAAAGTCTCAACACCACGGAATCAACAAGAAATAATAAAGATTATTTTAGGAAACTCATCTTAACGTCTTTTTAGTAGAATAACTTCTCATTTTGAAATGTTTTACCCAGATGTCCAAAAGAAAGAAAATGTATAACTTCTAAAATTATTTACGAAAATTTCATTAAGAATTAAAATATATATATATATATATATATATTTTTAAAAACTAAAATAATTTTTAAAAATAAATAAAAAATATAAAAAAATCAAATTTTTAAAAAAATTAAAAGTCTAAAATTAAAAATATATATTATAAATTCTCTCTCTCTAAACATACTTTCTCTCTATATTCTCTCTCTAAACTCTCTCTCTAAACTCTCTCTCAATAAATTTTCACTATAAACTCTCTCCTTCTAAACATATTATCTCTAAAATCTATCTCTAAACTTTTTTCTCTCTCTAAATATTCTCTCTCTTAACTATCTCTCTAAACTATCTTTCTTTCTATACATTTTATCTCTCTAAACTCTCTCTAAACTTTCTCTCAATAAATTCTCATTCTAAACTCTCTCTCTAAACATATTCTCTCTAAACTCTCTCTCTCTCTTAAGTCTCTCTAAAATCTATCTCTAAACTTTCTCTCTCTATATATATATTCTCTCTCTCTAAACTATCTTTCTTTCTCAACATTTTCTCTCTCTAAACTCTCTCTTAACTCTCTCTAAATTCTATCTATTTTTTCTCTCTAAACATTCTCTCTCTAGATCTTTCTAGTTCTCTCTCTAAAATTTCTCTCTCACTAACTCTCTCTCTAAATTATCTCTCTAAACTTTATCTCTCTAAACTCCCTCTCGCTCTAAACTTTATCTCTCTAACTTTCTCTCTCTAAACTCTCTCTCTTAAAAATAAGTCTGTGGTAATGTTTTCAAAACAAGTATGCGACAACTCAATTGAAACAATTATGCGGCAACTCAATTGAAACAACTCTGCGATAACTTGCAAATGTACAAAACTCTGCGGTGTAAAGAAATAACTCGCCGGCTCAAAATAACTCTGCCACTACATTAACAAGTATGCGATAACGCGTTAATTTTAATAACTCTGCCGTAAAGGGAAATAACTTTGGGGCAGAAATAATTTTGCCACCACATAAACAAGTTTGCGGTAACTTACCAATTCACATAAGTTTGCGGTCAAATGAAATAACTCAGCGAATTGGAAATAACTATGACATGACGTTAATAACTCTGCAGTAACAAGCTAATTCACATAAGTTTGCAGTAAAGGAAAATAACTCGGCGAAATGCAAACAACTCTGTCATCATGTTAACATCTCTGCGGTAACGAGGTAATTAAAATAATTTGACAGTAACTGAAAATAACTTTGCCAATTACAACATCTATGCCGCCACTGGAATAAATCTGCGGTAACGAGTCAACTCAAATAACTTGGCAGTGATTGAAAATAACTCTGCCAAATAAAACATCTATGCGCCGTTTATAATAACTTTGCGGTAAAGAGTCAATTCAAATAACTTGACAGTAACTGAAAATAATCTCTGCCATAGAAAATATCTCTGCGGCCACTATAACAACTCTGCGGTAACGAGTAAAGTCAAATAATTTGGCAGTAACTTAAAATAACTTTGCGGTTAAAAACAACTCTGCAGCTACTTAAACAATTCGGTGAGTACAAGTAAATTCAAATATCTCTACGGTAATTGAAAATTACTCTGCGAAAATAATAATTCTGGGGTAACATAGGACGGAGTGACATTTTCACAAATATAATTTCGCAGAATTAATTTAGTAATGACAGTTTGTAATTATTTTTTCCTGACAAGACATTTTCATGGTAGTTTTGGATTTTAAATGTCTAAAAATCAAATTAGTAATTAAAAAAAATTATGTTCATTTAATAATAAATGTATAAAGTAAGGTTTATTGAATAATCACCTCATTATTTTACCCCACTTACTTACCAGAATAAATTTAACTATTCAGAAAATTATTGTTTTAAGATTGATTTGGATCACTACTTCTATTTCGAGTCCATTACTGAATTAGCCTTTCAGACAACTTTTTGATCTATCAAGCTCTCGCGTCCGTTATAACATTTAAGATACTTTACAGTTTACAACTTTAATCTGTTATCTACATGGCCGGCCCTGACTTTTAGAAGGCCATAAGTCAGAAAATGGGCCAATTAAGTTAAAATAAAAATAACAAAAAATCATTAATGGGCTAGGAATTCTGTTTCTTTAAGAGTGTATCCTTGACTTACAGCCACTACACTACGGAGACTTTTCGCAAATTAGCAACCCACCGTAAGCAAGAGCTTGCTTAGCTTGGCCTCAGTACCGGCCCACTTACCTAGCTATATGTTAAGCTTCGTAGACCATTTTATCACTCATCTTTTGGTGAGCGAGTGTTTTAACAATAAAATATAATTAAAATTAAAGATACTCATATTTTTAAGGGTCTAAAGTATCTTATCAAAGACACTAACATACACTATTCAATTAGTTTAAAAACATTTACTTATTTTATTTAATTAGATTTATGTTAGAAAACACCTACATATAACTCATGGATGTTGGTGATTTTAGACCATAACCATCGGTGTTGAAGTTTTTGTGAGATTATTTAGATTAAAAATTTAATATTTTAATTATAATTAAAATTTAACTAATCAAAATATAACAGGTGGAACCAGAATTTCTTAAAATTTTAGAAACCATTTCTTAAAGTTGTTTTAACAAGAACCCATGTTTACTGTTTCTTCAACTATTTCATTCATTTATTAATTTTTTAATTCAAGAAGTCCATCATAAAATCTCTGATGGAGTTGTTCTTATATTAAAACTTTGATATGTCAACGTGATCTTAGTTAAATCTATTCCATGCTTAGAAATGAAGTTAGTAGCTGCCAAAGCAGAGCGCGAGTCTTGAAAGTTTAAAAAATCTACACGGCAATTAGTAGCGATATATATATATATATATATATATATGTGTGTATTTGAGACAAGACTCCGTTTGTGCTTACTCGTTTTCGTGAATTTCAAGTTTATATTTGGTCTTTATAAATGAAACTGATATGACTCTAAATATTTATAAAGTTCTTTGTAAGATATTTTTCAAACAAATTAAGAAGTTAATAACTAACAAACATGGTTGTAGTTTAATTTGCTTTAAATTCTGAAAAGTCTTAAAAAGAATCTTGAACATGAAAACAATGAAACCTTTCATCTCTTTGAAGTTTGTTCGAAATTACCAAGAAAATATGTGTATGTGTGGGTGTTTCTCTTATTATGTTTTTATATTTATTTGTTTACAGCTTTCCATTCCTCTCTGAATTATCTGTTTCTTCTTTATTTTTTTTGTTTGTAATATAAATACGTTGTAGTTTTTTTTGTATCATGAAAACAAAAAAAAAACCATTCATTCTCTTGGATTTTTGTGTTCTCTGTTTCTTCTCTCATTACGCGTATTCAAGAATATATTGGAGCCCACTTGTTTATTCAAGTTATCACTCGTCTTTAAATTTTGTTTACGTAGCAAAGATAAAGTAACGTAACAGTAAAGAAACTTCCCATTCCTCTCTCTCTTAGCTACTCCATAAAAGTCTTATCCAAACACATCTTCTTGAATCATACAGTTTCGAACCACTCACAAATTTTCTTTCATGGCGGCTTCTTCTTCTTTTTCTTCTTCACCTCGCACCTGGAAATACAACGTCTTCACTAGCTTCCATGGACCTGACGTCCGTAAAACATTTCTCAGTCATTTACGTAAACAGTTTAACTACAATGGAATCACAATGTTAGATGATCAAGAGATCGAGAGAAGCCATATTATCGCCCCTGCTCTCACAGGAGCGATTAGAGAATCGAGGATCTCGATCGTAGTGCTCTCGAAGAAGTATGCGTCATCAAGCTGGTGTCTTGATGAGCTATTGGAGATTCTTAAGTGCAAAGATGATGTAGGGCAAATAGTAATGAATGTCTTCTACGGAGTAGATCCTTCTGATGTGCGGAAACAAACCGGAGATTTCGGTATTGCTTTCAATGGAACTTGTGATCATAAAACAGAGGAGGAGAGGAGAAAATGGAGCCAAGGGTTGACCTATGTCGGCAACATAGCCGGAGAAGACTTCAAAAACTGGTTTGTTCGTAATTAATTAAAGTTTTGTCTTCTTTATAATGAATCTTGATGAATGATAGTGTTAATAAATTACAATTTATCTTCTTATGATGAATAATAGTGTTTTATGATGAACGAGAGGAGGAAGTAAAGTGAAATACAATAGAGTTGAAATAGTTTCCTTTTCAAAATCTCAAAGCTTAATTTGAAGTGGTTCATATAGTTTCTTACTTTTGTAAGGCCCATAATTTTCTCACAAGATTGTATATATCTACTCTTTCAATTTCATTGTAACCATTATTAAAAAAAAAAAGAACTGAAAAGACTAAGGGAATGTTTTTGGTGAATGAGTATTGGGAACATATGAATGTTATCTTTATGAGTTTTTGTTTTGTTCTCATGACTATTTGATGAGAAACGTTGCTTTTTTATCCTTCTCTTTTGGTAGGGACAATGAATCAAATATGATAGAGAAGATTGCAAGAGATGTTTCAGATAAACTGAATGTTACTCCATCAATAGATTTTGATGGCATGGTGGGACTTGAAGCTCATTTGAAAAAGGTGGAGTATTTGCTAAATTTGGATAATAATGGAGTTCAGATTGTTGGAATCTCTGGTCCTTCAGGCATTGGTAAGAGTACCATTGCCCGAGCTTTACATAATCAACTCTCCAATAGGTTTCCTCTTAGTTGTTTTATGGAAAATCTTAGGGAAAGCAATCTTATTAAGTATGATTCGAAGTTGCGCTTACAAACGCAACTTCTTTCATCCGTTTTGAACCAGGATGGTATTAGGGTAGGCCATTTAGGTGTGATGAAACAAAGGCTACACGACAAGAAGGTTCTTGTCATTCTTGATGATGTGGATAGTCTAGATACTCTAGAGGTTTTGGCTAATATCAATTGGTTTGGTCCTGGAAGTAGGCTCATAGTGACAACTGAAAACAAAGAGGTTTTGCAGCAACATGGTATCGATTATATATACAATGTGGATTTTCCATCAAAAAGCGAAGCTCTAGAGATCTTTTGTTTATCTACTTTTGGCCATTCCTCTCCACCTTATGGGTTTATGGATCTTGCATATGAAGTTGTAAAGATTTGTGGTAATCTACCATTGGGTCTGCATGTTTTGGGGTTGCTGTTGCGAGGAAAGAGCCAGGCTGACTGGAAAGAAGAGCTACCAAGGTTAAAAAACTGTCTTCATGGAAGAATTGAGAGTGTATTGAAATTGGGATATGAGAGTTTATATGAGAAAGACCAAGATCTGTTTCTATTCATTGCAGTCTCCTTCAACCATAAACATGTTGATTATGTGACATCCATGCTAGCAAAAAGTAACTTGAATGTTAGACTTGGGTTAAAAATCCTAGACAATAGATGTCTCATACAACATGAAAATAGTAAAGTGGTAATGCACCATTTGCTACAAGTAATTGCTAGAAAAGTCATTTCCAAACAAGAACCTTGTAAACGCCAGATTCTTGTTGATGCCCAGTAGATTTTTTATGTACTGGAAAATGCACAAGTAAGTTTTCTATTTGAGTGTTTTTTTATATTATTATTACCATGTTTATTCGCTACAGTTTAAGCAGATTCTTGTTGTTTTGCTACTAACAATATCTGCTTTTGTATACTTTTGTTAGGGTAATAGATCAATTCTAGGTATATCATTTGATGTAGCAGAGACCAACGAATTAATAATAAGTGCAAGGGCCTTTGAAAGAATGCACAATCTTTTTTTCCTCCAAGTCTACGATCGGTGGCATTGCAAGAAAAGACAGCTGCACATTTCAGAGGAGATGAAGTTTCCACCTCGCCTAAGGTTACTACGTTGGGAAGCTTACCCGAGAAAGAGTCTTCCTCCTAGATTTTGCCCAGAAAATCTAGTCGAACTCGACATGGATTATAGCCAGCTCGAGAAGCTATCGGAAGGAACTCAGGTTAGTTATTTATGTATGTTGATATGAAACAAGAAAACTAATATTTGATATTAACAATATGAAGTATTGATTTTTATTTTCAGCTGCTTGCAAACCTCAAGAAGATGAATCTCTTTTGGTCATCTCGTTTGAAGAAACTCCCAGATCTTTCAAATGCTACAAACCTGGAGATATTGAATCTGTGTTCTTGCACTGATTTGGTAGAGCTTCCATCCTCAGTTTCGAATCTCCACAAACTAGATTACTTATTAATGAATTGCTGCGAAAGTCTACGAGTCATTCCTAAGTCTCATCCACTTGGCATCTCTTAAATGGATCAACATGTTTAAATGCTCAAGATTGAAAAGTTTTCCAGATATTCCTACCAACATCTGGAATCTTGAAGTAACAGAGACAGCAATAGAAGAATTGCCTACATCACTTACGCATTGTTCCTCTCTTGAGTATGTTAATATAAGTGGCAGTGTAAATCTCAAGACCTTCTTGACACATCTTCCCACGAGTGTCAAAAGTCTAGACCTAAGAAATAGTGGCATTGAGAGGGTTACAGATTGCATCAAAGGTCTTCATAATCTACAAGTCCTTTATCTATCAAGCTGCAAAAGACTTTCCTCATTGCCAGAACTCCCCAGTTCGCTCAACTATCTATATGCTGACGATTGTGAATCACTAGAGAGAGTAAGTGTCCCTTTAAACACTCCCCATGCAGAGCTCAATTTCGCCAACTGCTTCAAATTAGGTCGACAAGCAAGACAAGAGATTATTCAACAATCGTTTGGTTGCGGGTGGGCTCTCTTACCTGGAAGAAGAGTACCAGCAAAGTTTGATCACCGAGTCAGAGGCAATTCTTTAACATTTCCTCATTCTGCTTTCAACAGATTTAAGGTTTGCCTCGTGATTTCTTCTAACCATCATCAAGTCAGAGGATTAAAGGATTCAGAAATTTTGTGCCGTTGCACAGTCATCGGATACTCAGTAAACTCCACTGACAAGAAGTTCTACGTAAGAAGATTTCTAAATGAGGCTCATATGTTTATATTTCACTATGGCTTGCGATTTAGGGACACTTGTGAAGTGAGCAGAAAGATAGTTCTTGAATTTAGAAGTTGCAACCAAGATCTCAACATTATTGAATGTGGTATCCAGATCTTGACAGATGAAACTAACGGATATAACAGTGGTGTATCTGGAGATGAGTATGACAACAATCACTTCTGGGATACACTTGAATTCGGCGAAGCACTAGACGAAGATGAAGATGAAAGTATCACTAACTCTGAATACGGCGAAGCGTCTGACAAAGAAGACGATGAAGAGGGATACAAATCTGAATCTGTAGAAGCGTACAAAGAAAAATATGAGGATATCACTGACGACAGTGACTACGAATCCATATCCAAGAATTATCCAAGGAAGACGACAATGACAAGTGCTACTACAAATACGAAGAAATGGATTTTGTCTTTTGTTATTATTATTATCTTTTTTTTTCTTTTGTTAAAATTAGGAACTGAACCCGCTCGATATCGTGTGAGAACTCATTTTTAGTAATCTATATAAAATATTCTCTAAAATCTTGTGTAGCAATTTTTTTTAATTTTTACTTGATTTATTTATTATATTATTTACACTTCAATTCTCATAATAACTATCATTGCACTCAAAAAAAAAATTTGAAAAGTCATTTCTTCAAAAAAAAAATGTAAAAATTCTAATTTAACTTTGTTTTAAGATTAAGACTAGAAAACTATTTATTTCCAAGTAAATAAATTAAAATATTAGTAATTACTATACTAATTTATATTTTTTTCTTAAGTTATAAAGTTTCGTGTTTATAAATTATGAATTAATATTTTTAAAAATAAATGAATTTATTATGATATACAGTATAACCTCTATAAATTAATACTTGATTAATTAATAAGCTCTCTAAATTAATAAATTATCACGGTCCCGAGTTGGGCCGGTATAATATTTGACATATTTCGATAAGATAATAAGATAATAATTTTTTTTGAAATTTCTATGTAAATATATGGTCTCACTAATAACATAAATTAATAATCATATAAATGTATTGTATATATATAATATATTTTAGTGAAATATGATTTTAATGTTGTTTATTTATTAGTAAATTTATAATTAGGAAATAATAATTGCATCAAAATTATAAATTTTATAATGAAATATATTTTTTATTTAAACTCAAATTGCATCAAAATTTATTTTAAAAATTATATATGCAATTATTATTTCCTAATATGTACATGCATTAAAACATATTGAAATATTATTCTCATTTTTTTAAAATTTTATGAATTTTTTTTTGAAATTTAGAAAACTCTTTATAAATTAATAATTTATTAATTTATGAATAAATTAATACCTCTCTAAATTAATAAAATTCTCCGGTCCCGACATTATTTATTTATAGAGGTTTTACTGTATACTTTATAATTTTATAAACTTTATAATGATATATATTTTTAAGGAGAGCGGAAGATACTCTCTTCAGTTTTTTTAAAAATTTAAATTTAATGTTTTATTTTTAAAAAAATTATTGACCAACAGAAAATTAACTGATAGAAGAATAGCTTTCAAAATTTTGACAACCTGTTTCTTGAGTGCCTTCTATAAGAGCACATCTATCTCTTCGAACCAATGTGAGTTTCTAAAAAAATTTGAAATTAATATTTTAATATAAATAAAAAAGATTGTCCAATAAAAAAGAAACATATGGAAAGAGAGTATCTACAAATGCGAAGAAAAGTTTATAAAGCTTCTAAAATAAAAACCGTTTCTTAATTTTACTCATACTTTTGATTATATTTATTATTTTTTTATTTTTAAAAGCCTTATAAAGTGATGCAATGGAGGTACTCTAAAAACCGATTTCTATGCCTCTCTCCTACTTTTTTTTTTTGAAGAACTCCACCATCAATGCTCCGATGGAGGTGCTCTTAGGTGTTTTATCACAGACTCACGCCATTTAACGCCATATTGGTCCACCGTGACTCTATGCCATGAAAGCCTTCCCTCTACCTATCACCAATGGGTAAAATTCCCTACGGGTAAAGAGACAATAACGGTACAATGCAACCAAAATGCTTCACGTAGATGCTATTTGGGAGATTTTAAGCAAACAAAGTCATCCCCAAAATAATAATAAATGCAATATGATGAGCCCGAGTTCCAGAGCATCAAACATAAGAATGATCCGAGCATCTGCAGCCTCGTCGCAACCTTGTGGTTCAGATCTGCATCGACGAACAGCACCCTAAGAGATATGTCGGTGTAGACTCTTAACTCGACCCCGACCTAAAGCGAGAGCTAGTGTCTTTCTTAAAAGAAAATACCAACGTGTTCGTACGGTCAACCGATGACATGAAGGAGATTATTCTCGAAATCACGTCTCATGAACTCAACGTCGACCCGACATATAAACCCGTCTAAAGAGATTCAAAATGCAGAGAATTTTTTCTATATCTCCAATATCATCATTCCCGTTACATATAAAGCAAGCTACCCAACTAAAACTAGAGAAACCAGGAATATCTAAACTAAGTTACAAGAATCATGTACTCTGTTACGTATCTAGAAACAATATACAAGAATATACTCATACAAGTAAACCAAAGAGTTAACTGAGCAGAACCGAGTAATCCAAGCTCCAATACCCCCCCCCCCCCCCCCCCCTCTCTCAAGCTGAAGCATACAAATTTTGTAGGCCTAGCTTGGATTTGAAGTACACGAAGCCATCTCTTCCAATGGCTTTGGTTAAAATATCCGCCAGTTGTGACTGGGAATCAACATGAAGAAGATGAATATTCCTGGAGAGTACCTCATCGCGCACAAAGTGAAGATCCATTTCTATGTGTTTTGTCCGTTCATGGAAGACCGAATTTGTTGCTATATATATAGCAGATTTGCTATCACACTGAACAAGCATTGGTTGATCATGCGTTACACCGAGTGTAACAAGCATTCGTTTAATCCAGATCAATTCTTGTACGAGAACAGAAATAGCTCTGTATTAAGCTTATGCAGAAGATATACTAACCGTCTTTTGTTTCTTTGTTTTCCATGAATCGATGAACTCCCGAGCTGAACAAAATACCATGTTACTGAACGCCATGTTAAGGGACAACTACCCCAATCTGAATCACACCAACCCGTTATCTGGTAATTGTCATCAGACCGCAATAGTACGCCCTGTCCCCGATCGAATTTCAAATAGCGAACAACTCGTAAGGCAGCTGATCAATGATCCAGTCATGGCTGTTGCATAAATTGAGCTAAAACATGTACATCAAATGCTAAGTCAGGACGTGCTACCGCCAAGTAGATTAGTCGTCCAAGCAATCGACGATACTGTGTTGGGTCCATAAGGAGTGGAGACTTATTGGTAGCAAGATGGTGATTCTGTTCAAGCGGAAAAGTAGCCGGTTTAGCGCCTAACAAGCCACATTCCGAAATAATATCAAATGCACATTTTCGTTGACATAGATAGAACCCTGTTTTACTTCTTGCTACTCGATCCCCAAGAAGTATTTCAACTCTCCCAAGTCTTTCATGTGAAAAAACGATGATAGTTTTGCAAACCAGCATCTAGGAGCTTGTTTGAGGCCATATAAAGACTTACGCAGACGGCACACCTTATTTTTATCAGCCAATTGAAAACCCAGGGGCAACTTCATATAAACCTCTTCGGAAAGATCGCCATGTAGAAACGCATTATGTATATCCATCTGATGCACTATCCAGTTTCGTTTAGCTGCGACATCTAAAAATAACCGCACTGATCCCATCTTTGTGACAGGTGAGAAAGTTTCTCCATAGTCAACACCCTCAATCTGCTTATTTCCCATAGCTACCAATCTTGCTTTATACCTCTCTACTGTCCCATCGGACTGAAACTTGACCTTGAATACCCATTGGCTCCCAATAGCCTTCTTTCCTGGTGGTAAATCCTGTATCGTCCAAGTCTCATTTGTTTCTAGCGCACTGAACTCAAACCTAACTGCAGTCCTCCACCACTCATTCTCCATGGCCTGCTTAAAGGATTTTGGTTCTGCTGTGGAAATAACGGCCGCTATTTTTGATTTATAGGTGTATCTATAATTGTGTTGCTTAGCAGAAAGTCTTAAAATTGTAGATATGAATATGATCTGATTGATGCAATTGAAGTAGACAATAATGCTACTTCACATTTAGTTTTTAGATGGTAACCTATCATTAAATGTTGTCACTTATGTACTATTGTTAGTCGCTTGTGTTGCTTGTTGTGTTGGTGCACTTGTTGAATCATTGATTTTACAATTGTGTTGCTTAGCAAAAAAATTTAAAGCTGTGTTGCTTAGCAGAAAGGCAATCCATATTATGTTGCTTTGCAGAAAGTCTTAAGAATCTTGAAAAGAGACTCTAATTCTAGTCCTCGATGAAGTTACTGCCTTATTATCTATTTTGTTGTTTGTCCGTTCACTTTGGATATTATATGGTTCGGGTATCAAGGGGTTAGTCAATTATGCGTTATTGTTTAAAATTTTGAATGGTGTTGGATTATCTATAATGCTTAAGAGATTGCTTGTTCCATTCCAGATTTATTAAATCATCTTTAATTGGCCTTAAGTAAATTAGTTTGCTTTCAGCATTTGATTAGCTTGTTCTTGATGAAATGGTTTCTCTTGTCCATTAAGTTGGCATTGTGATTTCTCATAGTGCCCATAGAGTTTGTCTGCTCATTGATTCATAGGTGCATCTATATTTTGTTTCTTAGCAGAAAGTCTTAAAATTGTAGATATGATCTGACTGATGCACTTGAAAGACACACTAATGCTACTTCCAATTAAGTTTCTAGCTAACTATCACTAGATGTTGTCAGTTATGCACTATTGTTAGTCGTTTTTCACACTGGAAATAGATAAAGATAGTTCAAAAGGTGTTGGATTGTCTATAATGCTTCAGAGATTGTGTGTTATAATTCAAGATTTACCTTTCTGTATACTTTGTTGAGGTTTAATGTTGCTTACTTAGAAGATGTGTAGCTATTAGTGTCATCTAGAAAGATCTATTAGTATCAACATCTTAGTCAGAAGATGTATCCATTTGCTACTACTTATCATCATTTCAGCTGGAAATATAGTTTCTTTGTGTCTTTTATCAACCAACTTAGAGAACATTCTAACAGATTTATTTGTGTTTTTTCATTTTCCCTAAAAAGGTTGACAACTGCTCACCACTAGAAGAAGATTTGCTTGATTCTTTTTTGGGATCACTCATAAGCAAAGATGAAACTATAATGGGACGTCTCTTCTTGGAGGCAAACATACAAGACCAATCATGCCAAACATTGTTAAGCAAGTGGGATCACTTAAAGCCTTCAACTCAAAAGATTCTCTCTATAGTTTCAAGAGCAAATAAATTTGAAAAAGAAAAAGAATGCATCATCATGAATCTCGCTAAAGCTGAGCAAGAGGTAAATGATAAACGATAACACTCTCTTGTTCTGAAATGAATCCACTTAACCCTCAAACTTTTAACAGGTAGAACTTGTAAGCATGCTAAACCAAAAGCTGGATAAAGAGAATCGTAAGTTGTTAAGGCAACAACAAAGCCCTCTTTGTTCAACTGAGAGGAACTGCAATAGCGCATCTGCAAAGGTAAAAAACACTGACAATGCTAATAAGCAGCTAGCTATATGGATTCTGTTTGATTCTAACTTAGTGATGGTTTAATTGTTACAGTCAAATAAGAGAAAGAATGTGAAGATGATGAGTAGCCCGGTCGAGAAGAGGCTTGAGTTTAGTAGTAGTCCAGAAATTAACAGGAAGCCACTATCACCTGTGTGGAATAATTCACAAGATTCTAGGATGAATAACAAGTGAATGCTATACAATGATATCAGAACATTCTTGTAACATCCCGAACCCGTCAATTTGAATTTAGTGTTAAAGCCCATTAAAAGCCCATGAACCCCAAACCATAATTTAATGAGGAGGCTTATATAAAAGCGGATATTAGAGTTTTTAACTTCTTAATTTCGTGCCTCTGTAGTCAAGAGAGAGCGTGAGAGAGATTGAGAAGAAGAAAGAAAAGAGAAGGAGAGAAGGAAGAATCAGGAGAAAATAGATCCCACCAGTTTTGGGAGAAAGTTTTTAGTCACGCTCTCTCTTGACTAATGAGGAGTCTTATATAAAAGCGGATATTAGAGTTTTTAACTTCTTAATTTCGTGCCTCTGTAGTCAAGAGAGAGCGTGAGAGAGATTGAGAAGAAGAAAGAAAAGAGAAGGAGAGAAGGAAGAATCAAGAGAAAATAGATCCCACCAGTTTTGGGAGAAAGAAGGAACGAAGGTGAATATGGAGTCTTTTGCTTCTCAAATTTCATGGAGATGTACACGACATCTAGATCTAGCCATAGCTACAAGCAGATTGTAATTAGGAGCTCTAATCAGGAAGTTATGGCTGTTCTTTTGAGGAGGATATCTGCTGATCCGAACCTGTCATTGTCCAACTTCAAGAGCAGTTTTCCGGTGAACCGTAAAGAGTTAGAAGACGATCAACCTATCAATGGAAAGCCCCAGACATCAACTTTGTAGAGCCTCTGTCTTATCCGGATTCCGATGTAAATCACGGCTGCAATATGACTTTGAATATGACGTCTGGTATGATCTTTTTTTTAGGAAACCCTAGTTGATATAATTCGGAAAGCCTAATTTCTGTTTTTGAGATTTTCTATTTTTGGAAGGTTTCTAATTTTGGAAAGTTTCTATTAAAGGAAAGTCTAGAAAAGGAAAGCTTCGGGAGAGTAAAGGAATAGTCGTCTTCGTCGTGTAGTCGCTAAGGTGAGGGCTAACCGCGCATTTCTTACTTCGCCTTAAATTCTTCTATGATTGTTTGGTGTCTGAATGTGTATTGTCTATTTGATCGAGTCTGTGTCTTTCTTGTTAAACCGGACTTAGGTGATTTAGATGATTTCACGTATTGTTTGACCCACATGTTGATGTGCTAGTGTGTGATATATATGTAGAAGTGTGTTAGGGGACTTGGGCGGGCTACTGCGATATTATCCGGGGTCATGTTTGCGGAGGGTACGGAGGGCAAGTCGATCTGCCTGACGTAGCGCCCTAAGGTCGATAAAGCGCCCACTGGGCGGTGTGATTGAGCACTATCCCATAGAGTTAAGCCTCTTCGGAGGGTGGACGAGCACTTATCTCGTTTAGGGACATTGCGTGTATTTTCTTGGGTGTTTTAGGTGTCGTGTTTGTTACGTGTTTGGATCTGGACTTTCGTGGTTGTGGTTTAAGCCGAGTTTGATTTGCGTGTTGCCCCTACCATCCCATACCTCACTGAGTGACTCCCATGTTGGTCACCCCTCTCTTCTCTTGCAGGTTAGTTAGGAAGGTTTTTGGCGAGATCTGGAGGTCAACTCGTTGACCAGGATTACCCAAAAAACCGGGTATCACAATTCTCTGTATTATATTGTGTGAAAGTTACAATTGTCGTCCAAGTAACTCATATCTTCGTCATCGATTGCTAAGCTTTTCCTTTTACCGGAATCAGATTAACTAATCAAATTGGTGTGGACACGATTTGAATACTCAAGCAATAGAATCTGAATCAGATTTCAAGATCAGATATAAAACAAAATACTTTGCAAACTCATTACCAAACTCATGAGTCATGACCAATGCTTAGTTAACATATCAAATTGTTCTATACTGATTCTTTTACTTGTTCTTCCATCATCTTCTTCAGTCTCACTGTCCCTGTTCCTTTTATTAACTTCGTCACCAACATCATGAACAATACTTGAATTATCCGGAGATGGAGTAGACTCATTGTCTTCAATCTCATTAACCACATAGTCTTCATCGGCTTCAAGAACATTTGAAAGAGTGTTTGGATCACTAATATGGTTCTCCACTGATTTATAGTCCTCTAAGAGTCGTATACCCCATTCTTTCAATTCAGCAGAAGCACTATCACCACGATGAGTAAAGTGAAACTGTACATCCACGTGATCGTAGCTCAGTTTAAGCAGATGAGCATTGTCTTCTTCAAGAGAGAAACAATAGTCGAATACATAGAGATGACTACCCATTTCATGACTACCTATATACTCTTCGTGCCTAGGGGAATCAAAGTGGTTTCCCCGTATATCTTTGAACCGACAATATATATTGATCCTTACTCCAACGGTACCAAAGATGACAGCACAAGCTCTAAGTTTGAAGAATGGTTGAGAGAGTGAGTGTTGAAGTAGAGGGATGGTGAGAGATGAAGATGTTCCTGTAGCTTTGTGAGTGAAATATAAAGGCACTTGTTCACAGCACAGGACGAATTGCTTGCAAACGGATTGTTGTTGAAGTAGAGCTTCAAGATCCAAGTCAAAGCAGTTGTAGAGTGTGACCTTGTCTTTTGATACAAAATTAAGTGGAAGAGAAGATGAGGCCTCCTCAGGGATTGGTAATTCCATTGCCACTCCACTTGGATAGCCATTCCAACCAGCTCTAACCAATGCCCCACAATCTGAAAAGTCAACTATGTAAAGACTTTTCAGTGCAGAAATAGATACATATTTTAACTTGTTGCAACTTCCCATATATAGGCTTTTGAGCCTATGGAAACTCTCTGTCCACCAAGGAATCTCTTCTATTGCTGTGTGGCTTAGATAGAGAACAATGACATTTCTTGAGATATCAGGAAAAGTCTTCAACTGTGAGCAATTACGAAGATCTAGCACATTAAGAGATTGGAGGTTGATACCAGACGGAAGCGTCTCCAGATTTGTGCATTCTGACATATCCAAATACATTAGTTTTTTGAGATTTCCAATAGAGGAAGGAAGCTCCACCAAACTCGAGCAACCCTTGAGATCTAGTGCCTCTAGATTGGTGGCCCTTGAAAGATCCGGGATTTCTTGGAGGTCTTTTGATCCCCACAAATCTATTTCCTTGAGACATGTCAGC
Organism: Nasturtium officinale; assembly: GCA_963854855.1. NCBI lineage: Eukaryota > Viridiplantae > Streptophyta > Magnoliopsida > Brassicales > Brassicaceae > Nasturtium > Nasturtium officinale. The sequence continues at coordinate 2,684,642 of OY978505.1, forward strand.
GACTGAACCCAACCAAAAAACAAATCACATAGCAAAATAGGAAAAAGTTACACATGATTGTCTTCCAAAAACTTAAATAAGCTTTCCAATTTTGCTACTAAGAACATAACATATATAAATATATTCTCAAAACTTACCAAATCTCCTTCCCACAGCTTTTCAAGCTTGCTGTCCACCATTTCGAGGATGACGAGGTTTTCAAGATGACACTTTAAAGGTAAACATCTCATTGGATATTTGTCCCAACTCAACAATTTGAGTTTAGGGGGCAAATACTCGAAGCTTTTGTCTAACTGCAATCTGACTTCATTTTTACTCGTATAAAATTTCAGGAAACGGAGATTACGCATCCCTTTGAAAGCATTCTCGTGTACACATAACTCATCAATCTCATCAATATTCAATGATATACCTAAAACCTTTTTAGTACCCTGAAAATTATAACACAATAAGCAAAAAAAATAATAAAAACCTGCAAGTCATCTTTATAAAATGCAATGCTCTTACCCTCATATTATACTAAAACATGAAAAGAGTACCATGAAAACTTACCGTTTTTTCATTAAGTACATCACATATCTCCTTTGAATGTAACAGAAATTCCCGCTTTCCAGGCTTATCAATGGACTGTGCACGAACTATTTTTCTACCCATTTCTTGTAACAAACAATGCATCTCCACATAATCATGTCGTACATGAATGAGTGACTTATCAACCAGGTTTTGTAGCCCAACATATACACCCAAGTCACTATCTGCGAGCAACAACATGATGTCGTTGATATCCGCACCATTGAAAAGACAAGCTATGTGACGAAATATCTCTTTATCTTCTTCACTATCTATCCCATCATAGCTGAGTCTTAGTGTTTTCTCAATTTTCCCATCTAGACCATTGCGTAGCCTCGACATCATTACCATCCAATATTCTTTGTTTCTCCCTCGCAAAGACGAACCTAAAACGTTAAGACCTAAAGGAAGACTACCAGCATGACTCACAACTTCAACAACGAGGTTTTCGAAATCTTTAGGTGGAGTGTTTTGTTTGAAAGCATACCGACATAACATCTGAAGAGCGAGCTCTTCAGATGGGAGACGGACCTCATAAATGTGATTGATTCCATGAGCCCTCAAAAGTTGCTTATCTTTTGTAATCACAATGATTCTGCTCCCACATCCAAACCATTGAGTTTGATCTGCCAAGGCCTCTAACACAACTTGATCATCCAAATCATCAATAAACACTAGAACTTTTTGATTCTTTAGCCTATCTTCCACTGCACCTAAATGATCAACTTTTATGTTCCTTGTGCCTAAAATTTCAGATAGGAAATTTCTTTGCAAACTCAACTTCATGTTATAGTCGTCAGTGTTTGCTCCCCTATAACTTTCCATATTCTTAGACATAAACGCCCTGTCTATGAAAATCCTACTTTGGAAATGACGAGATAGTCGACTAAAAAGAGCTCTTGCGATCGTCGTCTTGCCAATTCCTGAGGAACCCCAGATCCCAACCATCCTCACTTCCTTATTAGATTCCAAATGCAACAATGAACTTATTTCTGCCATATGAGCTTCAATGCCCACAAATTCATCAAAATCCTTTGATGGAGTTAAACTCAGTTTATCCAAAATATCATTGATTATATCTTTAACCAATTTTGCTTCATTTTCCCTACCAATAGGAAAAAAAATACGACAATAAGTAAACAAAGGAATCCGACAAACAAGAATGTTTCAGTAAAGACGTAAGTACCAATTCTGAGAATGAAATCCGACAAGGTTAGCAACATCGGTTAAAGCTTTCCGCCATAACACTATCTCAACATCTGTTTTGTTGTGGTTGAGACATGTCTCTTTAAATACTTTTCCAAAGTCTCCGCTCTGTTTTCTGACATGAGAAGGATCAACGTTATAGAAAATAGGTATCACAAGTTGATTCAACTCGTCCTTACATTTCACTATCTCCAACAGCTCGTTGAGGCACCACGCAGAAGAAGCGTAGTTTTCAGAGAATATCACTGTCGCGATCCTCGAATCCTTGATCGCTTGTTTAAGCACTGGATCGAGTGTTTGACTCTTTTCAATCTTGTTGTCTTTGAAAACACTTATCAGTTTACGATCTAGCTCCTCTAGAAAGTGGCTTAGGAATGCTCGGCGGACATCTTCTCCTCTGAAACTTGGGAAGACATCATAGTGCCAATTGCGAGAACAGGAGGAATAAGAAGAAGACATAGTAAAGGAAAGAATAAAGATTCTCCAGAGATCTAAGTTATATAATTCAGAATCTGGGAAGAAACTGATGCTCTTAACGATCTAAATTATAATCCAGAATCTGAGAAAGAAACTGTATCATTAATCATGCATAAGTAAAGCAGAAGAGTTTAGTTTCATGAGTCTTTCTTTAGATTTTCCCGAGAAAGTTTACTGAAATCTAAATTATATTTCAGAACTGGAATTTCCTCTTGCTTTCCGATAAGGTTGACAGAATCAAAGATCGAGAAGAAACCGTGTAAGTTTTTTCTTTCTCATTATTTGAACCTTTTTTTTTAAATGTTTTTCTTCATTTTTGCTTCCACTTTTAAGTTTTAAACCCATGCGGTGTAAGCTGAGCACTCAAACCAAATGAGCTATAAAACAGGTTTTATTAACTAAAACTAGGAGTCGCCCTGGACCATAGAGATGCTCAAAATGTAATTGTGTCTTTCCTACTGTAATTGTATCTGTAATTAGCTGTAATCGTACATATAAAATGGTTAAAAACTATAACTGTAACTATCAAATTATATAGTTATGATTAACCATAAATTATTAAATGTAATTATTCATTAACTGTAACCGTATAAAAATTATTGGTTAACCGTAACTATTTTAAAAATAAAATAATCATTTTTATTATAATTTTATATATTTACTTTAGTTCTTGTGATTAGTTAATTTTGTAGAAAATACATCGATAATTAACCATTATTAAGTATTTTAATGTACTTGTAACTAATATTTAATGTACTTTAATCATTTTTAAATATAAAATTTAACCAACTAACACACTTAACTCATTCACTTTACAATTTATAAATGTTTTAAAACTTATAGATTTTGATATTATAAATGTTTTATACTATAAATTTTAAGCATTATAGTAACAACTAATAAAATATTACTATCATCATCTTATTTTTTAATAAAGGTTAATAATCAAATCGTGGTTAACCATATAACACTAACTGTATATAACCGTAACCCTTTTAACAGTAACCGTTTTAACCGTATTCAAATGGTTAATGTTAAAGTTAAAGAAAAAAATTAATTTTAACCGTGATAACCGTAATCGTGATCATGCCTACTGGGTTATCGGATCGGTTTTTTGGGTTGGAGCTAACCTAACCAAATTTTTTGGTTTCGATTTTAATCGGATTTAGGGAGTAAATCGTTTGACTTGATTTGAATTTGAATTTGAATTCGATAAACGAATCAGTTCGGTTTGGTGAGAAATAACCAAATGGATAACCGATTTAATTAATTAATTTCCCTAAACCAAAAACATCAAATACTTAACTTTCCTTTGGTTTATTCGATTCATAATTGTGCCTTCATCTTCTCATCTTCTTCAAACCTTATTTCATATTTCATAAGGAAATCATCATCTCAAATAACTAAACTGCATCGATTCACAATAAGTTCTTTACAAACCTTAATCGATTTTTTCAATTTTGAAATTGGAGTTTTGAAATATAATTAAATATGAGTGTTTTGGATGTCTTATATAACGGGAATTTGGTGTTAGATTGAAGTTTAAAATTTTGATTTTACTGAATTTAAAAGATGAAATTCAAACCCTAATCGTAAATTTCAATTTTTCAATTTGGGGGTTTTGAAAATTTGGGGTTGTATATGTCTTATTTAAGGAGGATTTTGTGTTAGATTAAAGTTTTAATGGTTCAATTTTAGTGAGTTTTAAATTTGAAATTCAAATCCTAATCGCAAATTTCATATTTTAAATTTGGGCTTATAAAATTTTATAACGTTTTGGGATTGTTAATGTCTTATTTAATGGGGATTTTGTGTTAAATTGAAGTTTTGATGGTTGAATTTTGTTGAATTTCAAATATAAAGTTTAACCCTAATCAATTTTGGTTTTCTATAAGTTGGATTTGGTTTTTAGTGTTGTTATTTAACTTGGATTTGGTGTTTGTTGCAAGCAATGATGGTTTGAATTTATTTGATTGAACTTTAAATTCTAATAGTTTTCTCTCTTTCCTTGTATATGTCTTATGAAGCCGAAGATGAACCAGCAATTCTCACGCCTATGTATTTTTGTTGACATTTTTGGATTTAATTATCCGATCTAAAACTCTCTTAGATTGTATTCCGAACTGATTTATTTCCTTATATTCAAACCGAACAAAATTCAACCGGGACCGATTAAATCAGAACAAGATTTGGCTAAGTTTCCAAATCTGAAATAACCCACAATTCTGATTAAACCAAACCGTTTAATCCGTTTAAACCGAATACCCATGCCTAACTAGGAGAGTACCTCACTTATGACAATATCCATCTTTTTTACATGAAGAGTGTGCAATTAATTGACATGGCTCCTAAAACGCTGTCATTTTCTAATTAAAATTTCTAAAACGACGTAGTTACTTAACGTTTGTAACACAAAACAAGTCATTGCGTACCTTTGTTGTCTTCTTATCCAAAACTCACACGTCGTCGTCACTCAAGAATAGTTTTATTAACTACGAGTACCCGCATATGACAAATGCGTTTGACAGCTAAAGAAGCACAAAAACTCGATTCAACCTTCGTTTCTTGTTTTCCGTTTCCGAAATATTTTGGAAACGTAAACTTTCAGAAATTCATTTCCTAAAAATCGCAATTTACAAATACGATAAAAACATTTGTTTACATTTCAAAAATACAATAAAAACGTTTGTTTACGTTTCAAAAACGCAATGAAACCCTAATTTTCTTATTTTAAAACTTACTAATTAATTAAGAAACATAGAAACTAACTTCAAGGTCAGTTTCCCATTTTCAAAATGTTTAGAAAACGGAAACTCTCAAAAATGTGATTGAAGCGCGGTGGAAACATGTTTACTAAAAATAGCAATTTTGAAACACGATGAAAACGTTTGTTCACATTTCAGAAATGATATGAAAATATTTGTTTACATTTTGGAAACACAATGGAAGCTTATTTTTTTATTTGGAAATTCACTAATTAAATCATTTGGAAACATGAGATATAATGATATTTACTTTTTTTTTTTTAATTTTAAAACTCTAAATAATTTCAAAAATATAACTATCTTATTTTAAATTTCTCAAAAAATCAATCATTATCTACAAACTTTAAAAGTGTAATTTGATTTCAAAAGTAGAAAACATAATTATTTGATTTTATTGGTTACAATTTTTTTATTTTAGTTGAATTACTTAACTATTTATAGGATTTGTGTCCTTTCAACTTTCAAATATATTTTTAAATATGTTTTTAGTATTTCAAAATAATTTTAGTTAAATATATATATATATATATGGTCATGTTTCCAACACATATTTGTTTCCTAGTTTTTTGAAAAATTGCTTTCACGTTTCCACGGGTACGTGGAAGTTTCCGTTTCTATGCTATTTAGCTTATTAAATAATTTGGAAACATGAAATATTATGATATTTATTATTTTTAACTTTAAAAAACTTTTAACTAATTTCAAAAGTATAAAATATATCTTATTTTATTTTGGTGCAAAAATCAATCATAAACTACAAAATTTAGAAATTTAATTTGATTTCAAAAATATAAAATAAAAAAGTTTGATTTTAATGGTTATGATCTTTTATTTTAATTAAATTTTTATACTATTTATTGGATTTGTGTTGTGTAATTTCAACTTAATTCCGATATATATATATATATTTTTTAAATATGTTTTTAGTGTTTCATAATATTTTTAAGTGTATATAGATATATTGTTACATTTTCAACTCATTTAATTTTTTTAAAAATCGTTTATACGTTTCCACATACTAGATTTGTGATCACGCAGATTTAAAATTTTAAAATATTAATAAATTGTTCATTTATTTATTAATATAATATAATTTATAAAATTACAATTATTTTAATCGTTAATTTAATAATTAAATTCTAATTTATTTTTAACATAAACAATATAATATTTTCAATATTTTTATAATGATTATTTTCATCCATTATTTTCAAGTTATTTTTGGTCTCATATAACTAATAGAATTACGAACTTATTATTAACATATATCAAAATTATATTTTCAGTTCTATTTTCTTATACTCTATTTTCTTATCAATTACATATTTTTGACTGTTAAATTTTTTTAAAAAAGATACTTAGTTGAAGTATAAGGTTTCTATGACTATGATATATAAAATTTGCTTTATATATCTTTTGACACTTACTTTATCAATAAATTTTGATTTTTTTAATAAATTTTCATCATTTGATATTTTAATAAATTTTAATGTTGTTAATATAAAATTTTATATATCTTTTGACACTTAATTTATCACTAAATTTTGATTCTTTTAATAAATTTTAATCATTTGATATTTTTATAAATTTTAGTGTTGTTAATATAAATTTTAATTTATTTTCTCTCATTTTTATGTATATTTCCACTATTAACTGTTGTTTATAAAACTAAAACTATTTAAAACATAATTTCAAGAATTTATATTTTATATTTCTTAATTTTTTACATTTTATTTTCTTTTTATCATTATTTTTCTTATTTTGATATTTCTTAATTTTTTCATTTAATTTTTTATCATTAATTCCTTTAATGTTCATTAAATATAATGATTATTAATTTTTTTGTCTTTATAGTATAATAATTTTTTCTCAAAAAATGACATGAATTTTTTTCATTGGATGTTAACATGATGAATTGGACACCATGATTGGACAGAAAACTCTTTCGTTATATAATTATATAATAGATTTCGATTTGGTGTACCCATTTTCTTTTCCATACTATCAATTTTTTTCTTTTACATCCACTGAACAGTATGAAATTAATTGACATGGTCCTAAAACGATGTCGGTTTAAGAAAAAACTTCTAAAACGACGTCGTTGTACTTAACGTTTCCAACACAACAAATCTAATTGCGAAGCTTCGTTTTCTTCTTATCCAAAACTCACTCGTCGTCAGTCATGGCTCTTCTTCGTCTTCCTACGATTTCCCTCCAAATTGTAGGTCACAAATCAAACCAAAACTCCCATGATCCCAAATTCTCACTAACCAATCTCTCTCTCTCTTCCTCTACTCCTTCACTATGTCATCTTCATCATCATCAAACCACGTTTCCAAACTCAAAATCCAGAAACCTCACTTCTTACTTCTCCGCTACAGCACAAGACACAATCCTCGAATCTTCTTCTTCTTCTTCTCCAGTTACTGAAGAAATCGTAGAAGAGATTTCAAAAACCAGATTGATTGCTCAAAATGTTCCATGGACTGCTACACCTGAAGATATTAGATCATTATTCGAGAAATTCGGAAACGTCATCGACATTGAGGTTTTTGAATTTTTTCCTTAGTTTTTTTAATTGAATTATTTTTTGAATTGTTTGTTTTCTCTCTCGTTTTACTTTGTTTTTTTTGAATTGAATTATTAACGAATCGTGTTTGATTTTTGATTTTTTTAGATGTCTATGCATAAGAAAGAAAGGAATCGAGGTTTAGCTTTTATTGAAATGGCTTCACCTGAAGAAGCTTCAACAGCTCTCAAATCTCTTGAATCATTTGTAAGAACAAATATCTCTTAAATTTTGTATTATAATCATTGAGATTTTGGTTGTGTTTTGTGTTATTTTAATCTGAATTTACATTGGTAGATGTTGTACATTGTTGCTATTAGGGTTCTTTAATGTTGCAGTATCTCAATTTTATTGATTTTTGTTGTTTCTTGATCTTCGTCTGCAACTGACTGTACGATTAGTAGAATTTGTACATTGTTGCTATTAGGGTTCTTGAATGTTGCAGTATATCTCAATTTGAATGCTTTTTGCTGTTTCTTGATCTTCTTCTGCAACTGAATCATATGTGAGAACATCTCAACATTGAGATTTGGTTTTATTGTGTCAGTTTTATCTGACTTTACGATTAGTAGAAGTTTTACATTGTGCTATTATGGTTCTTTGAATGTTGCAGTATGTCAATATGATTTTATTTTTGCTGTTTCTTGATCTTCATCTGCCTTTGAATCGTATGTAAGAACATCTTTAAATTGGGATAGAATCATTGAGACTTGGTTGTGTTTTCTCTAACTGTATCTCATCTTACATTAGAATAAGTTGTACATTGTGCTTATTTTAGCCTCTTTCATGTTGCAGGGCATTAATTTGATCTTCATTTTTTCATTGAATTGTGTATTGATGTTTAGGAATATGAGGGTCGTCGCTTGAAGGTAGATTATGCGAAGACAAAGAAAAAGAAGACGTATGTGCCGCGAGAGAAGCCTTCGCCAGTGCCGACGTTCAATTTGTTTGTTGCAAATTTGGCATTTGAAGCAAGAGCTAAGCATCTTAAGGAGTTTTTTGATGCAGACACTGGTAATGTGGTGTCTACTGAAGTTATATTCCATGAAAATCCAAGGAGGTCGAGTGGTTATGGGTTTGTTTCTTTTAAAACCAAGAAACAAGCCGAAGCAGCACTTGTTGAGTTCCAAGGAAAGGTAATTCCAAGCTATTTGAAATGATAATATTGACCTAATTATACTTAAAGGCTTGTAAACCGGATTTTCTAGTCTTTAGACTCTTTATAAATCAATGAGACAAATATATGAATGGGTTTCTTTGAGCAGCTAAGTAAATCCTTTGAGAGAATATGGACCATAATCCCCAAATTGTAGAACAGAAGAGTTACTGGCATGTTTATAATAATAGGCTTAGAATATGATGTAATCATACTCTAATAGCATTCTAGCTTATTAGTTGGTCAATCTTGAGCAAAGTTGAATCTCTATGACTGTCTGATATAGTTGTTGGATGGGAACCTAAGTACAAAAGAGTGTTTATATTTTGGTTTATTGTTGGTTTGTTGCTGATACTAGGCCTGGACATTTTCGGATTCGGATCGGTTTCGGATCGGGTTGAGTTGGATTCGGATTATTCGGATATGAGATTTTATAATCCGAACACTATCCGATTGTATTTTCGGATTGGATTTCATCGGATTCGGATATGATCACAAATTTTATATATAAACTGATAAAAAACCGAAAAAATTTCGGATTCGGTTAATAAATCCGAATAACAAAAAAAAATCCAAAAAATCTGAAAAAATCCGAAAAAAATTTAAAAAATCCGAAAACAAATCCAATTTTTTTTTATAAAATAAATAAGAAATTTAATTAGAAAATAGAATTTTGATCGAAAAGTATAAGGAAACTTTTTCGAATATGTCATATAATTATGAATATTGATAACTAATATATATTTTGTATATTTAAGAATATATATATAATTATATATATAACTATATTTTATATATATTATATATTTCGGATATCCGATCGGATATCGGATTGGATTCGGATTATAACCGAAACCAAAAATTTTTTAGAATAAAAACCGATCGGATTTTATACGGTGTTCGGTTCGGATTCGGTTCGGATATTTTCGGATCGGGTTTTCGGATATCAGATTTTATGTACAGGCCTAGCTGATACCATTTGAGCTTAGGTGACCATAAATGGACACGTGAACTGGATTTTCTAGTCTTTAGACTCTTTATTACTGTTTGATATGGTTGTTGAATGGAATGCAAAGTACAAGAGAGTGTTTGTGTGTCTGATACCATTTGAGCTTCCCTAGGCTCCATTAATGGACCCTGTAAAAGCGTACTGTGTAGTTAATGGCATGTTTTCTGATAAGAAATGAAGAGTTTGAGTTGATTAACGTATGCAGGACTTTATGGGAAGACCAATCCGATTAGCACGTAGCAAACAGTTTGTGAAGTTGCAAAAGAAGGGTTACAGCCACAAGATGAAGAGGAACTATCTCAATCCGAAACAATGACTCAAGAAGACGAAACTTTAGCTGCAGAGAACTGAGGTAATAAAAAACGTTTCGTTGGTTTCATTTCCTGGCTCCATTGTATCATCAACTCTACGCTGTAAATTAATCGAATCAGGACATATGTATATATATGTACATAGTTTTTGTTGCAGGATTATTACTGTTGGAAGTATTGGAATGGAATAAGAAGCTTTGAGCTTTAAGCAAAACAAAAGGAGTGGATACATCATACAAGTACCAACATTGAGTAGTAAGAAGTACAAAACTGGATAGAGACCTATAAACCCACCTCAAGAAACAAACCTATGTGGCTCTCAGAAACTTGGTTTTGTTTAAGTTAATACACCACTTTCCACCTCAAGAAACAAACCTATGTGGCTCTCAGAAACTTGGTTTTGTTAAGTTAATACACCACTTTCTTTTTTTGCGTAAGTCATTTGGTTTCGGTTACAAGTTGTTATTTGCGTTAGTTGTATGTGTGTGTTGTGTTTTTTGCCCCTTAAAGAATCCTCAATTTTTTGTGTTTAAACAATATTTCTATTTTGACCCCAAAAACAAAAAAAAAACTTCTTACGGAGTTAATTAGATTGTTGCAATAGAATTAGGATTTGCGAGGGAATTGCCAACAAATTTGCGAGGGAAAAAAAGAAGAAAATATATTCTATCTTTTCATCTGTTTGTAACTCGCAAGTTTTGTGAAAAATTTGTGATAGTTTTGAAATTGCCGATTTGTGATGGATTGGTTTACGTCACAATTACGTAGCTAAAGGCTATTTGCAAGGGATTAACTACTTATTAGAAAATCCTCTCTTCGAAATTATCTGGTTTCTTCTTTCTTGTAGTCTCAAGTTTACGATATGTATTTCTTTTTTTCTTTTTTACCTTTTTCTTAATCTTCGTGGTTTAAATCGTAAAACTGATTGTTTAACACCTTCTGCTCGAATCCGTTCTTGTAATTTAAAAATTGTTGGCAACTCCTCTCGTTTAGATTTTTAAACTCTTTAATTTGTTTTAATTCTAAGGTTTTCTCATGTTTTAATGAAACTGACAAAATTTTATAACTTGTCATATTGGTTGAGTTGGAATATTAAGGAGGGAATGAATAATCAAATGTTGCGAATCAGATTCATCACAGCTAACGAATGCGATGCTCTCTAGCGCTTCCTTTTTTAAAAAGTAACAATTTCATCAGCTTTAATTTCTCTTTTTTTCTTTTTTTTTCTCTTAATTTTGTACCTTTTAAAAAATAAATTGTTTCTTTTTCTTTCTTTTGGATAAAAGCCTAAAAAGCAGAGACGTTTTCCGATTTCTGCTAACTAAAAATGATGGTATCGTCTACGTTTTGTTGAAAACGCATTGAAACTTTTGATTAATATTATTTTCATCAGAAACTTATTAGAAGAGTAAAATACTAAAAGATCCCAGTGACATCATCACTGAGACCCAACTGGAAGGTATGTTGCAAACGCAGTGACATCATCAGTCCACGAAATGAAGAATGGGTTTTGCATTTGGTTCTTCAGTAGGAAGTTGCTTTACCAAACACTCAAGAAACAATTCTTTCAGGTATTATAATTAAAAAAAAAAACATTTTGATACAACTTCTTTTACCTAAAATGATAATATGATACGTACAAGCACACATGGCTGAGCCAATTAAGAATTTGAAAAAAAGTTTATATTTATTCTTACAGCTGTCTCCACGTGACGACCACCCACTCTATGTCTTCCCGACCAAACCCAAGACTTTTTATCCATTTTTCCAATTCCAACATTTAAACGCAAATAATCTCGTCAATTACTGTCTTTTCAATCTTGTAATTACAAATGTGACTTTTATTTATGAACGCAATAAAAGTGTAAAAAATAAGGAAGAAACGGACATAAACCAACAGCTGTTTTGCCACTATCAATAAAACGACAAATTCACCGTTCTTGGACATGTCGACACGTGTACCTACACACGCACACGTTCCTGACCTCATTAGTCATCAGACTCATCATTAATGGACCTTTTCCTGTAATCACTAATCAGTAATCACTTTTCTGTTTAAACCCCACCAATTTCGAATTCGTTAAACCAACGGCATTACTAATTCATTTACAAACGCAATAATCAAACCAATCTAAATGGGTTTAAGTAGATAACAAAACATTAGACTTATAATAATAATGACAAACGATAACACATGAAATATTTTACTAAAGAGTTCAAACACAAATGATAATTATAAACGACTACTAAAAACACAAATCAAATTATCTATAGAATCATAGCTAACTCAATTCTTCATACATGAACTAAAAATGAAAAGACCGGAACGAACAAAAAAATATTGAATAAAATACTGATTACAACAATAAAGCAGCGACAAATACAAAACCAGATAAAGATCCGGCGGCGAGTGCAGCGGCGTTGGTGTTGTCGACGGGAGTGGATCCGCTCGGACCAGACGGAGCATTAGCAGCAGGAGCTCCTTCTGGAGTGAGAGATGTTGGAGGAGCGGGAGGTGAAGCAGCGCCGGGGATCGGAGAACCAACCGGAGGAGAAGAGGGAGCTAGCGTGGGAACGGCTGCTGGTGGAGGAATCGTGACGATTGAAGGAGTTGGTGCGGTGGTTCTTGGAGGCTGAGCACGAGGAGAAGTGGATGGAAGAGGAGATCTAGCTGGAGCTGGTCCTGGAGCTTGAGCTATGGCGGAGGAAGCTATGAGAGCGAGGAGGAACAAAACGACGACGGATTCTGAAGCCATAGTTTTGTACTTTAAGACAAGAGTTAGAGAAAGAGAGAAGCGAATGATCTGTTTCGAGCAGAGAAGCTTTATATAATAGAGAGTTTACGTGAAAATGCAAAAAAAAAAAAAAAAAATATTTATTGTGAATTTATAAAGGAGTCCATAAGTTTCATTTTTTATTAAAGTTCGAGTCCTTACATGGTTTGAGCTTAACCAAAGATTTTAACTTTTCTGTATGAAGACAAACCAAACTACACTTTAATTGAAACATGTGTTCGAATTTTTGGATAATGAGACAATAAATTGTACGTTATGGAAAAAGAGACAACAAATGTACACTATACTTATATGTATATATAAAATGTTTAAATTTGTGATTGGATAATGTTATACATTTAACTATTTTACATGTAATCAAGTTTTATATTATAAGACACTCATCGATCGTTTCTCCATAACTCACACACCTTATTTTTACTCAACCTTGCGTTATTTATTCTATTGCAGGCTTGAAGCTGCTCGTGTGAGTGTTTTATGTTACTTCTTACTTGGACTCAAGAAGGACCGAAGAGAATGGAGCCACATCGTAGCTCTCAGCCACTCCGGCCACACCTTCCTTTACAAAATCATCCGGTGATTCAAGGTTTGTGTCAGCCTGTAGAAACATTACAATCAAGTCGGTCATGGAACCATCAAACCAAAGACGATGAGAGAAAGAAAGAAAGACTAACCACACGGAACCATCGTTTTCCTGGCGGTGGCTGTGGAATCAAAGCCTTGACAAAGTAGTCATGTGCGTTAAATGCTGCATAGATGTCACAGCCATCTACACTGTCATGGAGCCTGAAAAAAGAATTAACCCATTAAGCAGTATGTAATACACACTAAGGAAGAGACTTTGGGAACACTTTTTATTGCGTCTTACGTGAAAGCTAGGAACTTGCTCTCAGTGTTATCCCAATTATCTTCATGCCATGTAATCTCACCCTTTTAGACAAACATTGTACATTAGAGTAGCTCGCAAGATCAAGCAATAGATGAAAACGAGAGGAGGTTAGTTACTTTAGTGAGGAAATTTTCGTGCTTTACTATATAATGTGAATGTCGAAACTTGATCATCTCTGAGAAAAACCTGAAATGGTTTTGCTTCTTTGCCTCGAGCTGGATTCAAAAAGAGAAGAAATGATTACAGTTAATATAGAAAACTATAGAAGACAATGATACGAATGTAAGACTTGCCTCGTTCCATTGGAAATTGTTCATAGCGGTATCATGTCCATAGCTATTGTTGTTACCATACCGGGTATGTCCATACTCATCTCCCATTAGCATCATTGGTGTTCCCTGATCATTAATCAGAGTCGGTATCATACAGATTTAGGATTTTAAATGGGTGTATGTTGGCTACACGTACCTGAGAAATCATTAAAGCTAAATGAAAATTCTTCATTTGCCGAGCTCGTAGCGACTTGATGTGAGCATCACTAGTTTCCCCTGTCAAGAAACAGAGTATCAACTTATAAAACAATTATACAGAGAAACCATCAAAACCTAAATTTTGTGAAATGAGGTTCTAACTGTACCTTCAACGCCACAGTTCCAATTATAATTATCATTACATCCATCATTTCCTCCTTCTCCATTGGCCTCATTGTGCTACATTACAGAAGAGATACGTAAATCATAGACTTATCCAGGCTGCAAAATGAATGCATTGGAAATCAAAAGTACCTTAAAGTTGTATGATACAAGATCTCGCAATGTGAATCCATCATGTGCAATCACGAAATTTACGCCGTGGTAAGGCTTCCGCTGGTTAACCTTATATAAGAATAAAGGGGAAGTGTGACAATATCATGAATGATGAAACCTACTTGGATTCTACAGAAGTTAATGTACTAAGTGTTCCCTGAATGACTCTTACCTGGTAAAGATCAGAAGATCCTGAAACCCGAGTAGCAAAGCTTCCTTTCATACCACTGTCACCCTAAAAATACGGAAGATTAGACTGTTTCTTCAAAAATTCATGCCTTTCCAAAGACTAAATGAAAAAATATACCTTGATGAATTTTCTAACATCATCCCGGTACATTCCATTCCACTCAGCCCACCTGACTTGGGAAAAATCCAGTAGTCATACCAATTACATAAAGTTGATTATCACAACTTTGGGAGGAATTACTAAGGGAGGCATCAACTTAAGTTAGTTATGAAGCTAAAACTGTTACCTATCCCAATTTGGAAACTTCCCGACTAGATATAATCCTCCACAATCCCAAGGCTCAGCGATTATTTTACATCTTGACAGGACAGAATCCTTGGCAATTGCCTATTTCAATTTGGACATGAATAAGTTCATGGCTACCATTTTATATTTTATTTTTTGAAAATCTATGCAACAATGCATTAAAAATGTACCCTTATGAGAGGTGGAGCATTGAGTGGAGATCCATCTGTTGCTCGGCAAAGCACACTAGCAAGATCAAATCGGAAACCATCCACGTGATATTCAGTGACCCTGCAATTATGTACAGAGAAGAAAGCAGAGCCAGGAATGATTAACCCTATGTCTATATAGAAGATACAGAAATGAACAAGCGATCATATCAAATCACTATAATGTACATACCAGTGCCTTAAGCTATCTAGTATTAGTTCCATAACAACAGGATGGTTACAGTTCAGTGTATTCCCTGGAAATAGAAAACAAAAGAGACATTAAGGATCTACTACAGCTAACTGAAAACCAAACTTTCATTTGAAGGAAGGAATTTTCAAAAAGTTAAGCCTGGAGTAAGCTTCAAAATAAATTACCACAGCCAGAAAAGTTAAGCAACTGGTTGTTTGGATCAAGCATGTAATAAATCTGCATATACATTTCACACAGGTTAGAGTTCCAAGATAAGAAAAGAAATAAACTGAAATGAAGGTCAGTCCTCTTCTCAGTCACCTTATTGTCTATGCCACGAAATGAAGTAGTATAAGGGTATTTGTCATCTGCTTCATTGGTATGATTATAAACTACGTCCAAAATGACCTGCAGAGAAAAAATGTAAGAATACTTCTTAAGAATAATCAATTACAGTAATTAAGTTCTACAACAAGGAACAAAAATTCATAGGCTAAAAACAAATTACAGTCCCAAAAAAAGATGGTAAGATTGCTACCTCTATACCAGCAGAATGCAAGGCTTTGACCATTTCTTTAAACTCTTTTGAAGCTTTAATTGGGTCTCCTTCACCACTAGCATAACGACTCATTGGTGCAAAAAAGTTAACTGTCGAGTAACCCCATGTATTAACCTAGTAAGAAAACTGTTTCAGTTAGGAGAAGCACTGAAATAATCATTCATGAGGACTCAATTTTATTTGAAAAAAGAAACATTTAATGGCTACCGTGGCAACAAGACATGTAAGAAATATTAGAAGCACAATCTGATTCGTGATTACCATGTGATCTCTAGGGTTAGGGCGTCTCTGAAGCTCCAGTTCATCGAACTCAAACACTGGCAATAACTCCACTGCATTTATACCCAACTCTTGAAGGTGTGGGATCTTTTAAGAGAGAAAAAGAAGAGTGAGCTATAAAATAAGCTTTTTACATAGACATACAAACAAATGATACAAATCCTCAATATGTATTATCTATCATAATAAGCTTTTTCACACTTTTCATGTTACCTCGTTTTAACCCTCAATGCTCATCAGCTATAAGCATGCATGTGCAGTAATTTCAGCATCTCAACATGTATACGAGGTAGAATATTTACCTTCTCAATGACACCAAGGTAGCTTCCCCCTATAGCTGGATCCATCTCACTGGATTCATCAGCAGTAAAAGCACGAACATTCATTTCATAAATAACAAGATCCTTCTACAAAACAGCAAAAGATGATAAAAAATAAAAATGGAAACACTGTAAGATACAAAACCCATAATCTAGAGTCAAAAGGATAGCTCATCAAGCAACAGTCTCGTGCAACAATTCGCTAAAGGAGACAAATGAATTTTTTTACCTCAGGTATGTTAGGAAACTTGTAGTCATCTCCCCAGTTAAATGGCGAGCTCTCGAAATCATAAGTTCCATAAAACTGAGCAAACTTTTGACTACTATCTCCAAAAGAACTGCGGCCTTTAACTAGCTTTGCGTAGGGATCCAAAAGAACAATGCTTCTGTCAAACCGATGCCCTTGTTGCCATTCTCCAGGACCATCAACACGATAACCATAGAGAACATATCTTAAAGGTAAATCCTATCATAATATATATATATATACTATGAATAGTGAGAAGACAAAAAGATATTCAAAAGAAGATCCTTAAGCGAATGAATACTACCTCAATCCAAATATGCCAAGTATCCCCAGTCTTGTTTATGGTGGGATCCAAAACCAACTCAATCATACCATCTTCATTCACATCATGGTTATCACTAATCAATTATATCACCCAAAAAAAAACGAATTACACGAGTTAAATATGCAAGTTATAATAAACAAACGAAGGAATCAAATAATACCTTTGTGGAAGTGATAAACAAAGTGTCACAGAAGTAGCATTTTGTGAAAACAGAGCAAAATTAATTCCACTGTTGATTTGAGATACACCAAGAGGAGATACTTCACCAGAAGAAACTTTAAACAATTCTTTAGTCTCAGTCATTGTAGATACTTCTTCCTACAAATTACACAAAAAATTCAAAACTGAATCACTAAAATCTACTAAATCGAGAAGAGTGAGTTACCTCAACTACAGGTTCGTTTGGACGACGACAAGAGACCTTAAGAGTTGAACGATCCTTAATCTAACTTACAATGAAACAATGGGGAGATTCATATAATTCAATTCTGAGACGTAAAAATCTAAGAAGTAGAGATAGATAACGAAGAAAGACGTGCCTTACGAGAGAAAATTCGAGCTCCAGTAACTTTCTTGCTCAATTTCAATCTACGAATACCAAAGCCAAATTCAGAATTTTCAAACAAAGAGAATCAAAGAGACGAGAGCAGGAATTGACTAACCCCATGGGAATGGTGAAGCTAGAGAAGACATAATCGAACGAAGGAGGAATCGTGGAGAAACTAGAAGAAGAAGGTGACGTAAGCATCTTCTTCGTTCGAGAATCTTACTTTTTATTTTTCTGGTTTGAAGTGTGAGATTCACTATAAAGAGTTTTGTGATGGGACTTTGGGAGAAGAAACAAGCGCTGCCACGTGAACGGAAGCGCGAGTCTCGTGTGTAGCTTTCATTGTTTTCTGGGAAATTTTCTTGTTTGTCATTTTCCGAGAAAATATCTTCTTCAGAAAAAGTAAATATCAATTGTAGAAGCTCTCTTTGGCATTTTGCTTAATTGTTCTTTAATGCTTATACATCAAGAGATATGGGGAAATGAGTCCCAATTACTGCCTCCAAGTTTACC
Source organism: Nasturtium officinale (assembly GCA_963854855.1). Classification (NCBI taxonomy): domain Eukaryota; kingdom Viridiplantae; phylum Streptophyta; class Magnoliopsida; order Brassicales; family Brassicaceae; genus Nasturtium; species Nasturtium officinale. The sequence goes on from OY978505.1 coordinate 2,702,862, forward strand.
GGAGACAAAAAAAAATTGTTCATCGGACACTTATATTTGTAATATTTCTCATAATAATAAATTAATAAATCTACGCCACAAAAAAAAATAACAATTTTATAAAATGTTTTTGGGTTATAAAAATGTTTATATAATAAGCTAAGCACCTTAATAATCAAGATCCTAGATTCCTAAGCATAGTACACATTATTCTATTATGTGCACATGTAAATGAACATCAAAGATATGTTGAGATTCAAAAATGCTAATAGAAGATTACTGACTATACAACGCTTTTAGAAGAAGAAGAAGAAGCAAAGTAATTAAGAAACAAAGCTCCTATAGTTCACCTTAGCATATATAGAGATTAGAATCTAAGTAAATCCTAGTCTTCATATTCAGTCTCTTCATCATCATCTTCCTCATTGTTTTCTCCATACATCCAGCCATCTTCCACATTCTCTCTATCTTCCTCTGTCTCCTCGCTATCTTCTTCTTCTACTTCTCTTTCTACTTCTTCGAACGTTTCTTTCGCTTGCCATGCCTTTTTTGCCATCCTAGCATTGGCAGGCGAAGAGGTTGAACCTTTCTTTCTAGCTTTGGCTGGTGGTGTCCTCATGTTTGGCTTAGCTCTGTTCTGTTGTTTATGCGTCTGGCTTTTCCCGTTACTTGTGTGTTTCCTGTAAACATCTTGGTCACTCCCGTCATCCACATCATTCCTGTCACTGCCATTGTGCTTGTTCTGCGTGGGGTTCTCTTCTTGGTAATGCCCTGGATGCTCTCTCTTCAAGTGTAGCTTAAGCTTGTACTCATGTTTGTAAGCTTTCTCACATCCTTCGTAAGGGCACACATATGGACGATCCGAGCCATAAACTGCTGTAGGTGTTTTGACAGCCTTTGATACTTTCTCTGTTGGTGGAGTATATTTAGGCGTCATCTCTCCAGCAACGTTCTGTTACAAACGGTTGTGAAATTGAGAGAGATATAAGTTTTAAGATGGGTTACAAAGATGGATAAAAATAAAGGTGTAACCATGAAACAAATCTATGAAATTTGTTCTGCCTATGCGTTGTCACAGCGCAATTTCAATCTATAAATTTAATGTGGCTACTGCAAAACAGTTGTAGACCCTGACTAAGAAGTAATAGTACCTTTTCATGGTAGGCAGCAACATGGTTTTTTAGCTTGTATTCATGAGCATATCGCTTTCCACAGCCACTGTATGGACAGATGTGATAATTTTCCTGTGAATGAGTCTTCATGTGAGATTTGAGGTTAAAATCCAAGGAGAAAGCCTGCATGCAATATCTTCGGAGAGTAAGTTACAGCATGAGAATGAACAAACTAGAGGTGTTATATCAGTGTAACACATCCCTTTCCATAATTCATATACAGACAAAATTAGACTAGTTAGAGTGATAGAATCAAATCACCTTTCCACAGCCTTCATAAGTACATACAAAAGCTCTCTCCCCAGTATGAATGAGAAAATGTCTCTTCAACTTTGAACTATCCAGAAATTTCTGTTATAGAAAACAGAAGATGAGTCGACTAAATCATGAAAGTGAATGTTAAGCAGGTAACAAATCCAACAAAAAGAGCGCATTAACTAACTTAGATGAAAAACGTTTAAAAATTGATGATGGAACTGCAGTATTTGTAAATCTCAAAGTAATACTATCTATCCTCAAACATCAACACCAACATCAATAGTTTTATTTGTGTGTATTTGTATGTAACACTGAGACCCTTTTCTAATATCTAAATCAAATCTATTTGTATATAACATTGATTGAGACCCTTTTCTCATATCTAAATTAATTCTATTTGTATATAACAGTAATAATGAGACCCTTTTCGACTTGTTTATCAAATCTCTTTATTCCTTTAGTTACTAATGCTGAGAAGAGTGTTATTAATGTACCTTTCCACATCCAGTGTAATGGCAAACATATTGTCTTTCACCATGAATATGAGAATGCTTTCTCAATGCACTAACATCAAAGAAAGTCTTCCCACATCCATCATAACTACAAAGAAATAAAACCTCTGTAGTAGGTTCAGGCTCAGGCTCAGGAACATCAGGCTCTCTCTCTTTCTCTTTAAGTGTCTTCAAAGTATCCTCTATACCAATCACACATACAAAATTCATATCACAAACAAACAAAAAAAACCCAAAATTTTATCACAATTATACAAAAAAATATCAATTTCACCTGTGACCCATTTATGAAGATAACATTTTCCACCTGTAGCAACAATATCTTGTGGCACCCTAGATAAAAATCAGAACAATTTCATCAATCAATGTATTAAAAACCCTAATTTTTTTATAACGAATTTTACCATTCTTTGATCCACTTAACAGCAGGAGCTTTGGATTTAAGGATGGGACGTCTTTCGAAAGGATTTTGATATGGATAGTGTTGATGCTCCATTCGATTCTTCTGTAGTATGATGTAAAATACGAATTCTGAGGGGATGCTTACTAGGGTTTATAGTTTCATTTGTGAATTGTGAGAGAGAGAATGATAGGGAGGAGAGAGAGAGAGCTTTAAGCAATAATAAGAGTTGTCTGTACCGATTTTATTTTAGACCGGATGATAACCGATATCTCTATTCTTGGTTTTTGCCGTTCCTTTCTCTACCGGTTTATATTATGTATTGAAGAAAATGGGCCTATTTTTAAGATGGGCTTCCAGTTTCCATGATGCATGCATGATTAAGTAATGGCTGAGGAAAGCAAGACCTTGAAGAGTATGTTTCAAGATTGTCGATTTTCATTGGTCACATTTCTCAAAATCAATTCCTATCACTATACTATCACTGCTTGGTCTTGTAAAACATAGATCTTTTCAAGATATTGATTTTCATTTATTTCCAAATGTAATATTCCTGAATTGCATTGTGACTTAGACTGTTTAATCATTAATATATTTGATATTAACAAAATGTAATGGCATTTGATATATACATATATGCAATATCTCAAAAAAAAAAATATTTATACAACATAATTCAAAGCTTGATTGTTTGTATATTTTACAATAGACTTTGGTTATGATTCTCAAAAAACCATTTTAGTATCCATTCAAGATTTTGCACTTATGACTTCCCTGAAAATTAGAACATCTAGATTTTCATATTTTGTACCAATTATTGAATAAATGCCAAAAACAAAAAATTTAAAGTTTTTTGGAATATGGTGGTTTGGTTTTACATTTATCTTTCTTTTCCTTGCAAATATATTCAGTACCGGTCTAACGATTTCTGATGTCTTAAGCGGAAAAAATTATACCTTTTTTATTTTATGCAATATTATAAAAAATAATAACATCATGAATTTTACTGTTAAAATTACTATAACTTGTGTAATCATAATAATAATTATTTACATAACTACTCGAAGTACTAAATCTCTAATTTAATTTATTGATAATTATCCAAGTGATGTTACAACTTACACAATTATAATATAAAGTTCTTAATAATCGATCGAAATAAAATTCTACCATTATAATTAAATTTAATACATGTAATCTGATAAATGATACCTTCAACTTTTGAATTAAGAGAAAGAAATCGAGTTAGAATAAAAAATACGACTAACTTTATTTATTTTTATCCATAATTTAACTTTAAAATTCATTAATAACATACCCAATTTTATATTTTATCAATTAAGACCCATAATTATAATTAAAGGTGCAGTAAAATTAATCTAACAAAAACCTAATAATGCTCAAAAACTACTAAAAAGATGCCCAAAAACTACTAAAAATGCCCAAAAAAATTTGATGTCATATGCCATTGCCCCACTTGATTGAGTTTTGGGTCGGGCCTGAGTTAATGGATTCACATGTCCTAGATCACGACATCAAAGCGTACGCTATGGGCAGTGCCGGCCTTGAGTTATGGAGGGCCCAAGCAAAATAAAATAAAAAGGCTGATTTGATTTATTTTTAAAAAAATATTATTTAAATTTGCATGATGTAGTGTTCGAACCCATATTGAGAACTCTTAATGAATGTTATTTTCTCCATTAGACTAAAAGCACTAAATGAAATAAAATGGCCAATTTTTTTATATAAAGTTTAAGGCCGCAAGCAGGGGTGTCAAACGGGTTAGCATGTCCCGTTTAACATGTTCATTGCAGGTTAAGTTAATTTGCGGTTTTTAGCGGATTGCCCCTTATAACCCATGAATTCTAAACTAATAACCATAACTCGCCCCGCACTATAACCGCGGGTTTAGCAGGTTGGTCCGCGAAATTTAAAATCAAATTAATAACAAAAAAATTAAAGCTTTATAATATAAATTTATCAATAATAAAATAAATGCATATTGTATCTATCTTAAATAAAAAAAGAAAATAGTAACAAAAATCACAAAATGCGTAAGTAAATCAACAAATTTTCAAATATTCAAATATGAAATTGATTTGAGCATTGTCAACGTCTCCAACTTACTAAGACAAAAGAAAACAAAATGTATTCTTCAAAATTTCTAAAATAAAACCAATCTGAATAGAGTTTTCCTACTATCTCTTTGTCATCAGCGTGTAACCTTATCAGTCTGCGGATCAACCCGCAACACATGCGGGTTTGTCCATCAAAGACCATAGACCGTGACAGGTCAACCCGCAATGCCCGATTTTCTTGAGCAATCAAAACATTAACCCTAACATGTCCCATAGCGGTGCGAGTTTAGGGTAATCCACGGATTTTCAACCCTAATTGACATCCCTAGCCGCAAGTAAAGACTTGCATGACTTATATTCAGGACCAGCTCTGGGTATGGGTCGGGCCTTCTAGGCGATAGATGAGTTTCCACAGTATTAATCAACTGCGTAAACTCTGTTATTGCAAGGACGAATCTAAATTGTCTAAACCACCAGCATACTGTCAAAGAGAGTAACACTGAACTCACCAAGCAAACAAAAACAATTTTCCAAGAAAAGTAAAACGAAAAAGACGAGAAATAAAGGAGCAAACGAGGTCTCTCTTGCGAAAGAGATGAGGCGGCAGCTAGGACAAGCAAGGAGAGAAATATTGTCTTTTAGAATGTTTGTTTAGAGATATTTTGGAAAAATATCCCAGTTTTATAATTTGAAAAGTACTCTTATTTATTTTCCTTTTAAAATTCATATTAATGTATTAAAATAACTTCAAACTGATAATTTAAAGATTTTTTTTAAACTAAATTTTCTTTTAGAGATAAAACATATATTTTACTTTATACAGAAAGTTAGTGTCGATTACTATTCTAATAACTTTAAAAAATCTCTGAAAAAACAAAAAATAACAAAAAATCATAAAATTATCATATATGTGTACTTCTAATTCAATCAATCTTAGCTCGAGCGCGATAATCATATATGCGTACCCCTAAAAGATTTTGACTTGTTATTCTTTACACAGTAATTAGAATATCTCCAATAGTAAAGGATTCTTAACAATATTTATAATCAAAATATTGAAAAATAGTTAAGAAACCCTTAGAAAAAACTTGCTACAATGATTAGAACCTGTTCTTAAAATTTAAATTTTAAATTTGATCAAATAAAAAGTCATTCATTCACCTAATTGCATTTATTAACTGATTCAGTTTATAAAGTTGATAAAAAGAACTTGATTAATACTCCGTAGACAATCTCTTCCAATCAACACTTGACAACATGACTGATTCATTAACAATGTTACAACAAAATCTGCTTTTATACAAAACCAGAAACTAAACAACCTACCTAGGCCTAAGCAAAATATCCGGAATCCGAGATCCGCTCCGAAAAGTAGGATATTCGAGGTGTCCGGATCCATCCAGATATTTTATTTTGAGATTTGGGATATACGGACCGATGCAAATCCGTTTTTATGTATAATTTTTATTTAAAATATATGTTTAATACTTAAATATATATTATTTAATAGATATAAAATTACTTAAAATATAATAAAAATAAATTTTACATGATTTTGTATATTTTTAAAAATTTACAAAGTAAATATGTTTTAAAATATTTTTTACAATTAATTAAAATTATTTTAAATTATTTTTATGTTATATTTAATTAAATTTTATTTTTTGATATATTTTAAATAATTTAATATTATTATTTTAAATTTTTTATCTATTTCTAGTGGATCCGGATATCCGTAGATATTTGACGGGTCCGGAATGAATATTTAATTTTTGGATCCAACAGATACAAATCCGGATCCTGATACTTTGAAAATCTCGGATATCCCGGTTTCTGGGCAGACCTAAACCTACATAGTAATCTATATCAATCTAACATATTATCTGAATTCCAACATTATATGTTCTCTTCACTTTGCCTCCATCCAATAATGAAAACAAACTCTATCATTTTTGTAATTAACTATAGGCTCTGTTTCATTGGTCAATTCGAATAATACCGTCTAGTATACAATTTTTTTATCAAAAAAAAGTATACTATTTTTTCAAAAATAAATGTATATCAAAGTCTTTACGTGGAAAGTGAAAACATTTTAGTAATTAAACGATGTCTTTTGATGTGAATTATTTAGGATTTTTGTTTTGATTTTTTAAAAGTATGACTTATAATTAAAAGAAATAAAGCCACATATCACATATTAAAATTTTAGATTTAAAGAAAAAGAAAAAGAGAGTGTATTTTCAAATTATGAAACATAAATAGGACATTTTAAAAAAAAATCTCTTTTATCATATAATGTTTGTATTGAATTTATATTTTTTTTTACTTTGATATATATGGTTAATAATATCAAAATTAAGATAAAATAAAAATAACACCAAAGAAAATACATAATAATTACAAATAAAACTATAAAACGAATTGTAAGGTTTTTCTACAAAAAAGAAGAAGAAGAAGAAAATGTGATAATAAATAAAAAATAAACATGCAGTTACATGTATGGGTATAAATATATGCAAGAATATTACTGTAATTATATGAAATGTTTATGTATTATTAATCAAAAACAAATAATGATAAATTCTGTATTTATTAGAATTATGAATCTAGTTCTTTTTGCATCAAATTAAACCCAACTTTAAAACCTTTTCTATAAAAACCATAAATCCTAATTATTGTTGCTTGTCAAATTCAACGTCTTCTACCAATCTCTTCCGTCATCGAAACGACGAAAGCCTTTGATTTGATCAAATGATTGCAAAATTGAAACAGGTGTTGCTTCTATGGCTCGAAGGTTTCCAAGAAGCTTGTTCTCTTCACCGTGTGTTCATTCTCTGTCGCAGGTTCTTCTAATTCGTTTCCTCATAAATTAAGAAACTTTAAATTTCAATCTAATCTTATTGGTGAGAGCGATTTGGTTTTTGATTAGGTCGAGAAAGCTTCTGTTACGAACTGGGCAGTGTTTTCTTTTGAATGGTTTCATTTTCTTAGGAAGGTAAAATTAAAAATTTCATCTTTATGGTTTCTACTTTGTCTTTTGTTTTGTTTGATTAGGTTTAAAAATCAAGACTTTATGTGATTACTTATGATCCAGAGAATAAAGCTTGGCTTTGTTTTTATATTAATAAAAGTTCTGAATTTCAATACTTTTATTGCTTACCTTTGTTTTGTTTTTGAGATTGGTGTAGTTTAGGTGTGTTTAAGTGGTGTATTGATCCAGCTCTTCAATGGATATTACCTAATCAGTGCTTCCCTCAAGAGTTTTGTTCTCATGGTGGATTTTACGCCTTTCTACGTGGTGGACTTTTGCAGCTCTTTTATGTAAGTATGCTTGCTGCTTACATAGAATTTGTTTTTGTAGTCTATTGTGTGTTTTGAGGTTTGAAGAGTCTTCTTGTTGAAGCTTTTGTATTACCTTTATTCGTTATCTGACACAGAAAGAATGATCTTGTTTCGGATATAGGTATTTTGGTTCTATCCTCTGTACATGCTCAGTTTCATCTTGAGTAACATCTGGTAGCCTTCTTGCATCTTTGCTTTAACTATACCTTTTGTTTTTTTTCCTTTTACCGTTTATCAGAATTGTGACAAAATCCGTGAACATTCTGACTCACATAATATAGTTAGCTGTTGCCAATCGAAGAAAAGTTTATATACTTCTCTATTATGTTACTTTGCAGTTCTTGTTTCTATCTCTCTTCTTTTTTGTGAATATTGAGGTCAGGAGGACTATGTAATTTTCAGGTATAACGATATTGCAAAGCTTGGATTTGAGGCAATTGAGAAATCTGACTTAAGCTCAGAAAAATCATTAAGACAAGGTGAAACTCCGGTGTCACTGAACACATCAAATGCTGAAAGGCCTTCTGGTCTTGGAGGGTACTGGTTTACCTTGTCACTACTTAAAATCAAAAAGTTAAAAAAAAAAAAAACGTTTTTAGATGTTAAGCCAAGTTCCCTTTGCTACGTGATTTGTTTCAGGGTGATGATCGATATAGGAGAGCAGGTGTATTCTATACTTCTCCTGACATTTTTTTTCCTTGAGGTAAATGTTTTCCCTTTTGTAAATCTTCATATACGTTTTCTGCTTTTGGGTATGGTAACAGATGTGTTAACCTAGTGGGCTGTACAAAGCAGGTTTATGTTGTTGGTGTTATTCCATACATCGGGAAGATACTGAATTTCTTACTTCTTTCATGGATGTATGCCTACTATTGTTACGAGTAAGCTTTCATCTCTCATCATATACTTGAGCCTAGTCAATGGTGACTAGAAAAGACTTTGAAAACTCACCAATTACGGGTTCTCATTACAGATATAAATGGAACTTCTCGGGGATTCCTCTGGAGAAAAGGCTGGACTTCTTTGAATCTAACTGGGCATTCTTTACGGGTTTTGGTAACTTTTTCTACTTTATTGGTTACATTGGCCACATAAACATTAACGGAAAACTAAATGTGGCTTTTGTTTCGTTTTCAGGAAGCCCGTGCGTGTTGGCCATTTTCTTTCTCTCGCCTCTTGTGAGCGGAGCGCTTATGGCCATCTTGTTTCCATTGGTAAACGAATTAACTCAGCATCAGACTTTTGATTTTTGTTCCTTTTTTCACAGTACCTTAACATAAACCAGTGTTAACAGAATATATGCAGTTTGTTTTAACTGCTACAGGATCAGGACCTGAAAAAGCTATTGTGGCCCCAAGAAGAACATGGAAGTGTGCAGGTTTAGGGAGGCTTCCAATATTCTATGCAGCTGATACTCTCTCGTAAGCCATATTTCTCGCTCAATCTCTAATGCTAATGCTTAAAATCTTAAAATCACTACTGGTCCAAGTAAATAGAAATCTGAAAAAATGCCTGAAGAAATAATCTCACTGCATCAAACACTTTTGTGATGTTTCCACGAAGATATATACGCAGCATGTTTTTTTTTTTTTCATTTGCTGATACCTTAAGCTTAACTGTCTTTGGTATTGAAGGATGTTGGCATTGTCCATCTTCCGGTTGGAGTCCCCACACCAGCCTTAAGCTGAAACATTATCGCTGCATCCCTCAATCTTGAGAAGATTATTTGCATTTGTGTGGATACAGTCTTCTTGGTGATATCATCAAGTACAGACTCATGCTTCAGCAATTTCTGTGCGGCTTTGAAGTATGGTTAATGTAGCACCCATCCTCATGTCCGAGAAGCTGGTGTAAATCGTTAAGCAATGGATATGAAGATAGCAAGATTCATGTTTAAGTGGTGTTTAATTGTAAACTTATGTAATCCAAAGTTCAAATATGTACTTATTAGTGTTTTTATTCATTTTACTTGTTCATCTATTCTACTTAGTGTTAAAGTAGCGTTTTGTGTTCAATACTAAGTTTCTTGTTACACATACATACACACAGACCTGTTCTCTACAACTTATAGTAAACCAAATGGAAGAAAACAAATGCACAAGCGGAATGGATTCAGGGTTCGATTACGAGAAGCTTGTTACTGCCACCAACATGATCTCTTCATTGAAGTTGGTGGAACAATAGGATGTATGTGTGACTCAGGGAAACTGGAACTGGAAGTAATGTTGACATAGAAATGGACCCAACAGTTAGCTGAGATGGGAATGGCGACAACAGAGAACTTGTGGTTAGAATAGTTGATATACACGATCAAGACTGAAGGATATTCTAAAGAAGTTTTGGTGTGATCCTAGAAGGCTTCGTAAACACTCAACGTAGACAAAAGACTAGAAGTTTGTTTGTTTTAACGTAAAAAGGCCCAAATTTTGCAAAAAAGGTCATTCGCCCAGGCCCATCAAATATATGAGACGGGTCTCCATACAAAATTATTAAAAGAAGTTAAAGATGGTTTGATAATTCCTATGTTTGATGTGCAAATCCACTGTATTATTCCATTAGTTGACCAATATCTATTTGTCTCATGCAAATAGATTCATCAAAAACTTAACTGGTTATATTTTTATTTATCCTTATAATTGATGATCAAGAAAATAAAAATTAAAAGAAAAATATTCTATTAACTATAGGAAAAACGTTTGCCTCTTAAAAATAATTCATAGCATTTTGATTTAATAAGTGTTACTGATCCAATTGTGCCTTTGGTAAGTTTCCTTGTAAATACTCATGTGAATGACATGAAAATTGGTCTTACTTCTGAGATAAAATAAATTTAAATTTAATATATATATACATAAAATCTAATTAAAATTTATTGACAATTGAAATGTAATAAATTTTACCATCATAAACATTTTTCTCTTGAAAAGAATTCAATATGTTTGGATTTACTAAATCTTGTTGATCAGATTGTTGTTGAAGTCATTCTGAATTTCAGTTTTTCATACCTGAATTCAGATGAATTCCAACAACAATATGATCAACAAGATTTCATAAATCCAAATATGCCGAATACTTTTCAAGAAAAAATGTTTGCAACGGTAAGTTTTATTTCCTTTCGATTATTAGTAATTTTTAAATAGTTATATATATATATATATATATTTCATTATATACGCATCAACGAGACCCATTGTTATGTAATTCATATAGATCTTTACAAGGAAACTAACCAAACACATAATTGGATCAACAATACTTACTAAATCAAAGTGCGGTGTATTCTTTTCAAGAGCCAAATGATTCTATAATGGTGAATAGAAAGAAAATTTTCCAACGAAAAAGAGAAATGGATGAAGAGAATTTGGAAAACCCCAAAATACTCTCTCTAAAAGACCTATTGTCTCGATGACAAAAACAAAATAAAAAGATACATTGTGTCTGACCGAATCTGATGACTCTCTTAGAGATGAGTTTTCTGGTGGATTTATAGGTAATCTTGCAAAAAAATAAGGTTGTAGATGGTGTAACCGACAAAATGCATACAACCAGTGCATGACAAAATAGACAACCAATGCATGCATTTTTCTTTCCACTAGTCCACCATTCAACAACTTTTACCCTGAATTTATTCAGAAAATGATCAAAATTAGTTTATCTTTTAGTGAAAAAATGGGAGAAAGACATGTAGTTATGTGCTACATGCATATGGGTGTTGTTTACCCTTTTAATGCATATTTTACTATTTTTACTGATTTTATAAAACAATTTATTTTTCTTTTATAAATTCCTACTTCCCTTATGTAATACAAATAGATCCAAAACAAATAGTCAAATACTCTCATTTTTAATAAAAGGTAATAGTTCTCTCGTTAAAATATTTGTACATTTATATACACGATCAAGACTGAAGGATATTCATATTCTAAAGAAGGCTTCGTAAATACTAAACGTAGAAAAAAGAGTTTAGAAGTTGGTTTGTTTTGTTTTGATTTAACGTAAAAATGCCTAAATTTTTTTATTTTTTTTTTTTTGCAAAAAGGGTCATTCGCCCAGGCCCATAAAATATTTGAGACGGGCCTCCAAGTTATTAATTCGTTACATACAAAGTTAATAAAAGAAGTTGAAGATGGTTTGATAATTCAATAGACTCAATCTATCGTTTATGTGCAAATTCATTGTATTTTTTTCGATTAGTTGACTAATATCTATTTGTCTCATGTAAATATCTTCATCAGAAACTTAACTTAGATTATATTTTTATTCATCCTTGTAGTCGATGATCAAGAAAATAAAAATTAAAGAAAAAATATTCTATTAATTGTAGGAAAAACGTTTGCCTCTTGAAAAGAATTCATAGCGCTTTGATTTAATAAGTGTTACTGATCCGATTGTGCCTTTGGTAAGTTTCCTTGTAAATAACATGAAAATTGGTGTTACTTCTGAGATAAAATAAATATAAATTTAATATATATATACATAAAATCTAACTAAAATTTATTGACAATTGAAAGGAAATAAATTTTACCAACAGAAACATTTTTCTCTTGAAAAGAATTCAATATGCTTGGGTTTACTAAATCTTGTTCATCAGATTGTTGTTGAAGTCATTCTGAATTTCAGTTTTTCATACCTGAATTCAGATGAATTCCAACAACAATCTGATCAACAAGATTTCATAAATCCAAACATGCTGAATACTTTCCAAGAAAAAATGTTTGCAACGGTAAGTTTTATTTCTATTCGATTATCAGTAATTTTAAATAGTTTTATGTATATATATATATATATTTCATTATATCTGCAGCAACGAGACCTATTGTTATGTAATTCACATAAATATTTACAAGGAAACTAACCAAACGTACAATTGGATCAACAATACTTACTAAATCAAAGTGTTGTGTATTCTTTTCAAGAGCCAAATGATTCTATAATGGTGAATAGAAAGAAATTTCTCCAACAACAAAAGAGAACATGGATGAAGAGAATTTGGAAAACCCCAAAAGACTCTCTCTAAAAGACCCATTGTATCGATGACAAAAACAAAATTAAAAGACACAATGTGTTTGACCGACTCTGGTGACTCTCTTAGAGATGGGTTTTCTGGTAGATTTATAGGTAATCTTGCAAAAAAAAATAAGGTTGTGGATGGTGTAACCGACAAAATGCATACAACCAATGCATTTATTTGCCTTGCCACTAGTCCACCATTTCAATCCTGAATTTATTCGGAAAATGATCAAATTAGTTTATCGTTTAGTGAAAAATGGGAGAAATACTTGTAGTTATCTGCTACATGCATATGGGTATTGTTTACCCTTTTTAATGCATATTGTACTATTTTTACTGATTTTATTAAACAATTTATTTTTCTTTTATAAATTCCTACTTCCCTTATGTAATACAAACACATCCAAAACAAATAGTCAAATACTCTCATTTTTCATCTTCGGAATAAAAGGTAATAGTTCTCTCATTAAAATATTTGTACATTTACACTATTCAGAAATTATATATATATAGTTTATGTCATACATATATTATATGTATACTCAGGCCCGACATATGACATAACCGGTCTAAGCGCTAGGCCCCCATAAGCCGCTTGGATTAATGTCTAAACCGCTTCATTTAACAAAAAATAGTTATATTATACAGATAGTTAGATTTACCAAAATATAAGATTATTAAACGGATTAAACGCTCATTAGACATGTTAAATAGGGTATACGGATTTAGTAAATAATTTAATATATATGTTTTATAAAAAAATAGTAAAACTGTGTCATTTAAAGAATAAAACTTAAAATTACAAAACATTGATATTGTTCAATTTTTATAATTTAAATTTTTTAGATGATTCAATTTTATAATTTCATTATGCTATATCATATTTTGTAATATATATATTTTTATTCTAAAACTGGTTAAACCGTTTAAAATTGGTTAGACTCCGACTAGGTGTTCTAGGCGCTAGGTAGAGGGTCACCGCCCACTTAACGAGTAGCGTTTTCTTGAACAATGGACATAACCAACAGAAATCTTGGTTTTTGGCTAAACAATTTTTTGGGCTATGGAGATTTAGACCTTTTTATAAATGGGCTTTGAGATCATTTATAACCTACTAAAATAGTGTCATCTATGATATATACAGGGGCGGATGTAAGGTGTGATTGTGGGAGGCAGTTGCCCCCGCTAAATTTTTTTTAAACTAATGTAATTTTGTATTAAATTTTAAGTATCCCCCCTTTAATTAGTTGTTTTATGCCTTGTTACCCCCGATAAAATTAGATTTTGGATATGCTACGGGATATATATAATGTTGGTATGATTTCTTTTAATGAAAACTTTATACAATACTATTGAATTTTAGTATTTATAAAAAGAAAGATCAAAATATAAGGGGTCAAGAATATAAGGGGTCAATAATATAATTAAAAACAAAATTGTTATAAATATAATCAAAGCAAAAGATATATTTACGATTCAATATTTGGCCATTAATTCCAAATGTTGCATGTCATTATTGTTATTTTCGTAAGAAAGGGTTCCATGTAGTTGATTTCACCTGGAAATTAATATCTCAAAATATACTTAAAATCTCTAGAAACAATCATATAACGACAAAATATAGTAAACAACTTTACTGTGCAAAAAATGAAGTTCATTTTTTATTTTGATAAATATTTCTTTAATAAAGGTGGTGGATGAGTGACATGAGTCTTTGTCAGTTTAATTTTATATATTTATAGGGAAAGATGTAGATAATGAGAAAATTTATATTTACCTACTTTGCATTTTTAAATTGAATTTAATATCTTAATTGAAGAATCTTATTATGAAATTTACATACAATTTATTCTTTAGATATTCATGTTTAAATATTTTGTATATTTTAACTTAATGGCATCATATTTATGTTTATTTTTTTAATTTCTATCGTCAGTATTTGGGTTAAATTGTGAAAAGATATTTTTTGTATTAAAATCATATTAATATACAGTAATACAGAATATAGATTTTGTTTATTTAAAATTCACTATTTAGTTTTAAATCATGTTCTTAACGAATTTTGAAGAATTTTAAATCCAAACATAGTTTTTTAAAAAAAATTGAATATATTTTTCAAAATTAAAATTAATTCGGTTTTATTATTTTAATATTTTTTTGTTTACATGTTAATACTATTTTATAAATATTATTCAAATATGTTATTACATTAATTTAAAAAAATTTGACTTAGATTTTAGATGATTCTCCATAATTTCAAATTTTACATTTGCTATTTTGGAAATTTTTAATAAGATAATAGGTTACTATTTTCTTTCTAAATTTAATGTTAAAAATAATTGTGTTTGGTTATTACGATAGTAGGTAATTAATATTTTTTAGATTATATGGATATATTTTAATTAATTATTAAAAGAATATTTTAATTGTTTTTGGATACCTGTATTAAATTAAAATACAAAGACATATCGCTGCATCTCTCAATCTAATCTTGAGAAGATTATTTGCATTTGTGTGGATACAGTCTTCTCGGTGATATCATCAAGTACAGACTCATGCTTCAGCAATTTCTGTGCGGCTTTGAAGTATGGTTAATCTAACCGGTCGCGGAGCCAGAGTTTTATATTATCGGGGTCAGAAAAAATATGTTAAAAATAGTTGATAAACTCTTGAAAAATACAATCGCATTCTACGTTCCCTCACAGTTTGAAACTTTTTAATCACTGTTTCATTTATTACATTTTCAAACAAATTTTTTTGATAAAACAAACTAGACAGTCACTTAAAAACTGATCACCGATGCGAGCTGTTTTACAGTGTTCACAATCTTCATCCCAGAAAAATATATGTCTACGTTTGCAAAACAAGATACACAATCAAAGCTAATTTCAAAAGCCTATAAACCAAAGAAGATTAAATATGCTTTTTAGTTTCCACCATTAGCCATGATAGATCTACAAGACTTATCAAAAGTTTAAACCTTTCATCATCTACATTATCAATATAAATGTCAAGTTGCTGCTCAAGAGCTATGCGTTCCACATAACTAAAATCTTTGGGATAAAATTCAGTCAATATCAATACCTTCTCTTTGTCAAACTTACGGAACAAATTAATATGACTTAAAGCCGATGTGCATATGAGTAAGTTAGAGTTTATCTTGTTCAACCGGTCATTAAATTCTTGAAGTTGCATGTCTAAGACACTATATAAACAATTGATCTGGTAATGATGCAAGTTATTTATGTTGGGTTTTTTTTCCTGGCCTCCTAAAATTGATGAAATAATGGAAGACCATTTTAATGTTATGTTTCGCACAAAAATCAGAAACCTTTTTCATAAAAAAAAATATCATTCATCATCTCTTACTTTTTGCAATTGTAGCTTAATGGACTCCACTAACGAAACAACATTCATCATGTCTTGATCCTTTTCTTGGTAATGCCATTGAAAATTTTTGGTGAGTCCTAAAAGAATCAACAAGATAAAACACAAAATCAAATGTATAGATGTATTTGAGAAGACCATTTGATATTAAATAATATGGACCATTAAAAATAACTAACTAAATTTTTTAAATATTATTGGGTTACAAATAATTTAAACATAAATCCAACTTAAAAATTGAAATAAACCAATGGATCATAAAATTTAATGGGGTCAAATAATTTTTTTGTATGGGTCAATAATTTTTTTTCTTTAAATACATAACAAAATTTTTTTTTTGTTGGGGTCAGATGACCCCACTTCTTCTAAGGTAGCTCCGCCACTGAATCTAACACCCATCCTCATGGTCAAGAAGCTGGTGCAAATTGTTAAGAAATGGATATGAAGATAGGAAGATTCATGTTATAAGTGGTGTTTAATTATAAACTTATATAATCCAAAAGTTCAAATATGTGATTATTAGTGTTTCCATTCATTTTACTTGTTCATCTATGCTACTTAGCGTTAAAGTAGCGTTTTGCGTTCAATATTAAGTTTCTTGTTACACATACATACACATAGACATGTTCTCTACAACCTAAATAGTAAACCAAATGGAAGAAAACAAAAGCACAAGCTGAATGGATTCAGTGTTCGATTACGAGAAGCTTGTTACTGTCACCAACATGATCTCTTCTTTGTGGTTTATCGGTAAAGGAAACAATGGTTAGAAGTATGAAAAATGTCTGAGGTATGTGTGACTCAGAGAAACTGGAGCTGGAATTAATTTTGTCATAGGAATGGCGCCAACAGTTAGCTGAGATGGGAATGGCGACAACCAAGAACTTGTGGTTAGAATACTTTATATACACGATCAAGACTGAAAGATATTCTAAAGAAGATTTGGTGTGATTCTAGAAGGCTTCGTAAACACTTAACGTAGAAAAAGACTTTATAAGTTGGTTTGTTTTGTTTTAACGTAAGGGCCCAAAAAGTTTTCTTTTTGTTTTGTAAAAAGGATCATACGACTAGACCCATCAAATATATGAGACGGACATGCATGTAATTAATTCGTTACATAAAAAGTTTCTAAAAGAAGTTGAAGATGGTTTAATAATTCAATAGACTCAATCTATGGTTGATGTGCAAATCCATTGTATTATTCTTCGATTAGTTGACCAATATCTATTTGTGTCATGCAAATGTATCCATCAAAAACTTAACTGATTATATTTTTTTATTTATCCTTGTAATTGATGATCAAGAAAATAAAAATTAAATGAAAAATATTCTATTAACTATAGGAAAATCGTTCACCTCTTTAAAAGAATTCATAGCGCTTTAATTTAATACGTATTACTAATCCGGTTATGCGGTGGAAAGTTTTTTTTTGTAGATACTCATGTGAATGACATGACAATTATTCTTGCCTCTTAGTTAAAATAAAGATAAATTTAATACATATAATAAAATCTAATTAAAATTTATTGATAATTAAAAGGAAATAAATTTTTACCATCAGAAACATTTTTCTCTTGAAAAGAATTCAATATGCTTGGATTTACTAAATCTTGTTGATGAGATTATTGTTGAAGTCATTCTGAATTTCAGTTGTTCATACCTGAATTCAGATGAATTCCAACAACAGTCTGATCAACAAGATTTCATAAATCCAAACATGCTGAATACTTTTCAAGAAAAAATGTTTGCGATGGTAAGTTTTATTTTCTTTCGATTATCAATAATTTTTAAATGGTTTTTATGTATATATAAAAATTTATTTCATTATATATGCCGAAACGATACCCATTTTCATGTAATTCACATGGATATTTACAAGAAAACTAACCAAACGCACAATTGGATCAACAATACTTACTAAATCAAAGCATGGTGTATTCTTTTCAAGAGCCAAATGATTCTACAATGGTGAATAGAAAGAAATTTTGTCCAACGAAAAAGAGAATATGGATGAAGATAATTTGGAAACCCCATTGTCTTGATGACAAAACAAAATTAAAAGACACATTGTGACTGACCGACTCTGGTTGCTTAGAGATGAGTTTTCTGGTGGATTTATAGGTAATCTTGCAAAAAATAAGGTTGTGGATGGTGTAACCGACAAAATGCAGACAACCAATGCATGACAAAATACACAACCAATGCATGCATTTATCTTGCCACTAGTCCACCATTCAACAACTTTTTCACTAAATTTATTCGGAAAATGATCAAAATTAGTTTATCGTTTAGTGAAAAAATGGGAAAAAGACATGTAGTTCTGTGCTACATGCATATGAGTGTTGTTTACCCTTTTTAATGCATATTGTACTGTTTTAATAATTTTATAAAATAATATATTTTTCTTTTATAAATTCCTACTTCCGTTAGACCACCTTCATCGAGGGGTGTTAAAAGGATGTTAAACATGGAATGCTTAAATTAAAATCCCAAAAGAAAAGAAAAATTAATAAATAAGTTTAGCATCGGTGCTTAATTAAAGATTTTTAGCCTCGGTACTTGATGCCACGTGGCCAAATTTCATTGGCTGAGTTTTTTTCTTCTCCTCACTCGCTAAAATCTCTTCATTTCGTCACTTTGCTCTGCGAAGTTGCTTACTTCTCCATCGCTCAATGTTCTAGGGTTTCTATCTACCACGAAGATGTCTTCCTCGTCCTCTCTTATTTACTCTTCGTCGCGTCTCAATGGTTTCTCTTCCGTTCACTGTTATCAGAACCCGAGTTTTTGGTAGAGCTAAGAATCAGCTCCACATTGTGGTTATGGCTCTTGAAGAAGAAAAGCTCACTCGTCGTAATTCTTTTGATTTCCCAATTGCAAGTTCCCGGATCGGGTGATTTCGGATCTTCCCTCAAAATTTTCTATTTTCCACATTTCAATTCGCCATTAGAAATAACTTTAATTTTTGCTCTATTTGATCTTAATTGGAGATTGAGGATAAATTATGTGATTTGGTTACATTCTCTGATGTTTCTGCTTCTTCCATGGCTTAACCGTGATTGTGTATTGCTCCAGGTGGAATCATGTTATCATAGGTTAGCTCATGATGCATTTGTATTAGGAGGGATCAGTGTTCATTGTTTCTCTATAGAATTGATTATGAATGCCTTAGAAGAAACTTAGGATTTGATGTACTAAAGAGTGCCTTCTTTTGGTTCTCCTTATAGAAGCAAACACCTGACTATAAATGCATATTTCCTTGTTATGTTCTTCTTTACGTTTCGTGCTAGAATTGGTTTTAATTGTGTTGTGTTGTACTGATAGGAGTGGGAGAGACCTAAATATGGGAGAAGGCCTGATAATTTCCCAAAGTTTAGTCCAATGAATACGTTTTCAAGATGATGTTGTTGATAATCGATGTTCCTCTATGAAACCTGTAAGTTTCTTGATATATTCAGTTTTTTATTTTTATGTTTCCTCTCTCTCTCTCTCTCTCTCTTTGTGGTTCTTGCGAAAAAAGTGAAATTGAAAGGGTTTCTAAAAGGTTTTGAGGTACAGAGAAGTTCACAGTCAGAATCAAAAAAAGGAAGCACTTTAGTAAGAACTAGAGGTACCCAATAAACATTTTGTGGAATATATGTGTGTAGATATTTGTCTGTACTGTAGAGATTGATATTTGTATGGCTTTGAACTGATTATATTGGTATTGAGATTGGTATTTGTATGGCTTTCAATTGATTATATACAAAATATTAACTTCTTTTTAGTGACAAAGTAAATCTAATTGAACTTGTTCATTCTAACATGAATCAAATTTCCAAATTTTTGTTTTCTTAGTGGTAAAAACCCCTAAAGAGTGCTAACTATCAGATGTGCAAAAAATTTAGCACTCTTGAGAGGTTTTTAACTTTTATTAAAACACTAAATTTAATTAAAATAATAATTAAACACGCCTTAGAAGTGCTAAGGGATGTAGATGCTCTTATGTAATACAAACACATCCAAAACAAATAGTCAGATACTCTCATTTTTCATCTTCGGAATAAAAGGTAATAGTTCTCTTGTTAAGATATTTGTATATTTACACTATTCAGAAATTATATATATAGTTTATGTCATACATATATTATATGTATACTCAGGCCCGACATATGGCATAACCAATGTTCAAGAAAGCGGTCTAGACGGTAAGCTCCCCTAAGCCGTTTGGATTAACACTTAAACCGCTTAAATTTTTTTAAAATCGGTTATATTATACACATAATTAGATTTAGGAAAATATGTGATTATTAAGCGGATCAAACACTCATTAGAAGGGTTAGGCGGGTAGACAGATTAATAAATAATTTAATATCTATATATAAAAATAGAATAGTAAAACTGTGTCATTAAAAATAAAACTTAAAATTACAAAACATTGATATTCTTCAGTTTTTTATAATTTAAAGTTTTAGATTATTCAATTTTGTAATTTTATTATGTTATATTATATTTTTTAATATATATATATATATATATATATATATATAAATTTATGTTTTTATTCTAAAACTGGTTAAACCCCTTAAAATCGTCTAAACTCCGAATATGCATTCTAAACGGTAAGTGGAGGATCAACGCCCACTTAACACCTAACGATTTCTTGAACATTGGGCATAACCAACATAAATCTTGATTTTTGGCTAAACAAATTTTCAACAGATTTAGACCTTCTGAAAAATGGGCTTTCATTTAGATATAAATCGTTATACTTCAAAAAAATATTTTGGGCTATGGAAAATGATCATTATTTACAAATTAGTATTTACTCTTAGTTTTTTAACTCATAATTTAGTTTATATATTTTTTCCTCTAAGAATTTATATCTTGGTTTAAATTTTTTTTGGTCTCAATGTGTTATAACTTATGTATCTTTCATTTGAAGTTGAAAACATTGATATTATGTCGGGAACTGTTTTCTAAATATTGGTTAGGGTCATTTATACCATTGGACCGACCCTTAGTATGCTTAATTAAATATGATATATAAATATTATTTATAGATTTTACCGATTGTTTTTTAATAGTGAGATTCAACTAATTTATCTATATACTAATAAAAAGGTGAAAATTGAAAAAAAGACTCAATAGTGGGTGTGTCTATTCGCTTATTAACTTTCAAGACACTGTCTTTCCTTTTTTTTTTTTTAAATTGCAACTTATTGACATGATTATTATTAGGGCTCGCAAGGACCAAATATCCGGGATTTTCAGGGTATCCGGATCCGAACAAATAAATATCCGATCCATATCCGTCAAATATTTGCAGATATCCGGATTCAATCTGGATCTGTCATAAATAGTTAAAATTCTTAAATTAATAATATAAAATTATTTAAAAATAAATAAGAAAATAAAATTAATTGAAAATATTATTAAAATAATTTAAATTAATTTTATAAAATATATTAAAACATATTTACTTTGTAAAGTTTAAAAATACATAAAATATTTCATGTAAAATTTATTTTATCATATTTTAAGTAATTTATATCTATTAAATAATATAAATATAATTATTATACATAAATTTTAAATAAAAATTATACATAAACATGGATTCGGATCCGAGTCAGATATCCGGAGTCTCAAAATAAAATATCCGGATCCGGCTACCTCGGATATCCTATTTTTTTGGATCGGAGCGGATCTCGGATCCCTGATATTTGCTCATGCCTAGTTATTATGATTTTTCAGTTTTAGAGAGGTGTATTGAAGTAATGATTTAAATTTAACTTAAATTTTAGAAGATTTGTTAAATTTTGGTGAATTATGAATCTTGTTATTTAATTTTCTCAATTCCCACCTAAAACTATGAGATTTGGATTTTTAATTTTTTAACTAAGAAATCCCATGAAATTTCAGATGAATCTTTCAAATCTGATTCTTAAATTTTTTTGAATAACAGTAGATTTCATTGTAAACTTTAAATTCATTAATCCAATAACATAAGATTTTTAAAAATATATATTAAAATTGATTTATCATTTTCCATGTTTCAATGACACATGATTTATCATTTTCCATCAAATCTTTTAAAATATATTTAATATACCCCTCTTATTTTATAATTGTAGTTAGCGAGCAATTATATCAATATTTTTAAAAACACACATAAAGAAAAAAACAAATTATGTAACATGAATTGTAAAATTAAACAATAATTAAATTTAATTAATAGATTTAACTTCCAGGTTTCTAGTTTTTAAAAGCAAATTAAAGTAAAACCACCAAAAAATAAAATAAAAATCAACTCGGGTACCCGCGGGTATACCCAGAACTTACGAGTTTTTTTCGGGCTACACTGTTCGAGTATTAAGTTTATGTGGGTTTTTAAAAACGGGTTTAATATGGGCGGGTTCAAAACGGGATCGGGCCGGGTAAAAAAGCCCGTCGCAACATCTCACTTTTTCTTAGTTGAAGTTCAGAAGGTAATTAATTCTATAATGTAAAATTGATTATTTATTAATCTGATTTATATATCTGGAATAATGGTTAACTAGATTTTTAACCCGATTGTTTTGAAATTTTATTTGTTATCTTACACTGTTCTCCTTTTTTATACAGAAGACCATAGTCAAGTCTTCCTTTCATGTACCTCAATATTCGTCGAAAGTGAGGTTTCTTTGGATTTTGCATGAATCGACTAACCACTCTGCATAAGTTAATTAAATTTTATGTTTGAATTATTTATTTTATTTTTGTATGTAAAGTTGTTGTTGAGTAGTATATGTTAATAGTAAAAATATTACTCATTATGTAGTACTCCCAATGTTTATAAATAAGTGACGTTTAAGGTTTTTACACACATATTAAGAAAACAATTAATTTTCTTATTCTATGTTTTATTAATTACTCATACAAAATTTAATTGGTCATTACATTAAATAAATAAGGGCAGACTAATAAATTTTAATATCTATACTATTAAAAGATGCTTCTACAATGATACATATTTCATTAGTAAAATTTACAAAAATAGTTGTTTTAATTGAATAAAGTATACTTAGTATATATGATAATATATTGAACTGTTTTTAAAATTACTTAAAGTATATTAAACTGTTTTTAAAATGTTTGACCAGAAATAAAATTTTATTTATTTCATTTCCACAAATATCTACACCACTTAGAAAAGTAACTAAACAATAAAAACACCTTTACTCTTTCATTTCTATTTTTCACTTGAAAACACGTATGGACTATTATAATTTCTCTAAATCACAAAAATTAACTATTATTCTTTCTATAAATCACATGAATTGACTCAGGTAAAATCATACAACCCCTTTTGTTTAATATTTATCAAGAAATTCATCTTTCCTAAACCAAAAATTGATATTATCCCACTCCATTCTTAATTCCGACATCATAAATCGATCTTCGGTTTTATTTACTAAACTAACTTTCCCCATATAATTCCAAATTTCATTTCCCAGCTTTACAATGAGATCCAAACATATGTGAGTCCTTTGAGAAACCTTTTTACTTAATGCATTTAAGCTTTTGTTTGCTGATGAACATTTTGAATTTTACAGCTGAGTCCCTTGAGAAACCTTTTTACTTAATGCATTTAAGCTTGTGTTTGCTGATGAACATTTTGTATTTTACAGCTGAAACCGTATGTATCTCTGTCCTTTGTCCAGGTCAACAAAACAAACGAGCTAACTGAAGCACCCAAGTGAAAGAAGTCAGATGAGATATGTCTCAAGGCTTCATTAGCGTTGTTTTATTATCCTTAATTGTTATTTTCATTAAAAGATTCCAAGCAAGTTATGGCGACATGGAGTTAGTAAAATAAAAAATTTGAATTAAACGAGTCTCCCACATGTCTCAACTTTTATTTACCACTTTAAAATTAAGTGGAAAATAATTTTTGCAATAATAGTAATCAACTAAACGGTATAAGTTAAGCGAAACAAGAACAAAAGAGTACACAATTATTAGTTTTTATGTCTTATCATTCTGATTTCTCATCCTGTTGTAAAATTTCTATAAATTAACAACATTGAAACTATAATATTTTTTTTTAATTTATGGAAATATATATGTAGAAATATATTATTTGCTAAAGTTATGTACTTTGAAACTAGAGAATTTTATTAAGTTATCAAACACTCAACGTAGAAAAAAAAATTTATAAGTTGGTTTGTTTTGTTTTAACGTAAAAAGGCCCAAAAAGGTTTCTTTTTGTTTTGCAAAAAGGGTCATTTGCCCAGGCCCATAAAATATATGAGAAGACTTCCATGTAATTAATTCGTTACATACAAAGTTACAAAAGAAGTTGAAGATGGTTTGATAATTCAATAGACTCAATCTGTGGTTGATGTTCAAATTTATTTTATTTTCTCGATTAGTTGACTAATAATTATTTGTCTCATGTTAATATATTCATCAAAAACTTAACTGATTATATTTTTGTTCATCCTTGTAATCGATGATCAAGAAAAAAAAAATTAAAGGAAAATATTCTATTAACTGTAGGAAAATTGTTTGCCTCTTGAAAAGAATTCACATCGCTTTGATTTAATAAGTGTTACTGATCCGATTATGCGTTTGGCAATTTTACTTGTAAATACTCATGTGAATGACATGACAATTGGTCTTGCTTCTGAGATAAAGTAAATATAAAATTAATACATATACATAAAATCTAATTAAAATTTATCGACAATTGAAAGGAAATAAATTTTACCATCAGAAACATTTTGCTCTTGAAAAGAATTCAATATGCTTGGATTTACTAAATCTTCTTGATCAGATTGTTGTTGAAGTCATTCTGAATTTCATTTTTTCATACTTGAATTCAGATGAATTCCAACAACAATCTGATCAACAAGCTTTCATAAATCCAAACATGTTGAATATTTTTCAAGAAAAAATGTTTGCAATGGTAAGTTTTATTTCCTTTTAGATTATCAGTAAATTTTAAATAGTTTATATATATATCTGCAGCAACTAGACCCATTGTTATGTAATTCGTATGGATATTTACAAGGAAACTAACCAAACACACAATTGGATCAACAATACTTACTAAATCAAACCGTGGTGTATTCTTTTCAAGAGCCAAATGATTCTACAATGGTGAATAGAAAGAAATTTCTCCAACGGAAAAGAGAACGTGGATGAAGAGAAATTGGAAAACCCCAAAAGACTCTCTCTCTCTAAAATACCCATTGTCTCGATGACAAAAACAAAATTAAAAGACACATTGTATCTGACCCTGGTGGCTCTCTTAGAGATGGGTATTCTGGTGGATTTATAGGTAATCTTGCAAAAATAAGGTTGTGGATCGTATGACCGACAAAATGTAGACAACCAATGCATGACAAAATAGACAACCAATGCATGCATTTATATTGCCACTAGTCCATCATTCAACAACTTTTTCTCCTGAATTTATTCGGAAAATAATCGTTTAGTGAAAAAATGGGAGAAAGACATGTAGTTATGTGCTACATGCTTATGGTTTATCGTTTCTACTAAAGTTTCATATATTTAATATCTATACTATTAAAAGATACTTCTCCTATGATACATATTTCATTAGTAAAATTTACAAAAATATTTTTTAATTGAATAAAGTATACTTACTATATATGATAATATGTTGAACAGTTTTTAAAATTACTTAAAGTATATTGAACTGTTTTTAAAATGTTGGATCAGAAATAAAATTTTATTTATTTCATTTCCACAAATACCTACACCACCAATAAAAGTAACTAAACAACAAAAACAACTTTACTCTTTCATTTCTATTTTTCACTTGAAAACATGAATGGACTATTATTATTTCTCTAAATCACAAAATCAACTATTATTTTTTCTCTAAATCACACGAATTGACTCAAATAAAATCACACGAACCCCTTTTATTTAATATTTATTAAGAAACTCACACTTTCTAAACCAAAAATTGATATTAACCCACTCCATTCTTAATTCCGACATCATAAATCAATCTTCGATTTTATTTACTAAACTAACTTTCCCCATATATTCCAAATTGCATTTCCGTAACACGAGCGTTATAATGAGAACCAAACATATGTGAGTACCTTGAGAAACCTTTTTACTTAATGCATTTAAGCTTGTGTTTGCTGATGAACATTTTGTATTTTACAGCTGAAACCGTATGTATCTCTGTCCCCTGTCCAGGTCAACAAAACAAACGAGCTAACTGAAGCTCCCAAACGAGCTAATATGTGTCAAGGCTTCATTAGCGTTAGTTAAGGACCATATTGTTTTATTGACCATATTGTTTTTGTTTTTGTTTTTGTTTTTGTTTTTGTTTTTGTAATATTCCAAGCAAGTTATGGCGACATGGAGTTAATAAAATCGAAAATTTGAATTAAACTAGTCTCCCACAAGTCTCAATTTTTATTTACCACTTTAAAATTAAGTGGAAAATAATTTTGCAATATTAGTAATCAATTAAACAATATAAGTTAAAGCGAAACAAGAACAAATAAAATACACAATTATTAGTTTTGAGTCTTATCATTCTGATTTCTCATCCTGTAGTAACATTTCTATAAATTAACAAAATGGAAACTATAATATTGTTTTAATTTATGGAAATATTTATGTAGAAATACATTATTTGCTAAAGTTATTTAATTTGAAACTAGAGAAAATTATTAGGTTATCAAACTATTGATTTATCAAGTTTTAATTTATAGAAATCTAATTCATTAGTTAATTTATCGAAAACTTTTACTACAATTGTCTTACCTCTTTTTAATATATTGTGTTAGTAAATACATTAAATATCTACCAATAATTCATTTTCTCTGTTATTTTACGTTAACCCAAACCCCCTTAGATAAATTAACACAAAATTTATTTAAATAATGGGTTAACCTTGTGATACATTTTTTACAACAACAAAAAAACTTGTAATATATTTTGAAAATCAGTAATTCTCACTGTAATAATGCACTTACATATCTCCACTTTGGAGACATATCAACTATTTTGTTGATTCTGATGTTGACATATTGATAAATGAAAAACGTGGAATAGCCAATAAACTTATTTCGTTTTTACATCTCATATACACATCATCAGATATTCAACATAAAAACGGAAATTGATGTTTTTTTATTGATCTATAATATTATTAATTATAAATTCAAATTATGATTTGCGTACGTGAATTCAATTTTTATTTATCGTTAATATTTTTTGTCTTTTATACATCAACATTTTCAATTAGATCAAATAATCCAACTATTTTTTTAATTTAAAAGTAAATAAGACCTAATTATCTAATATTATTCAAGAATTTAAATGATAAAATAAAATTTATTTTTATTAATTAATAAATATTAAAGTCTTAACATTATTAATTTAAAGAGGTTTTAGTGTAGTATGTTTTTATAAGTGGATCAACTGAGACATTTTCATCATTAATCTATTATATATTTCTCATTTTTTTTTTTTGAGTTGAAGAATAAAATAATATTTGATAAGATGTTGGCATAAAATAGGTTTATAGTATAATTAAACTCATTGAAAAACAAATAATAGATGGACCCATATGATTGGGAGATTTGGATAACAGAGAATCCACAAACTCAAAAGTGTATCCTTCACAAAACCCAAACTCACACACACTCTCCATTTTCTTCAGACATCTCTTCTCTCTTTTGTCTTCTCACATCACAAACCAGAAATGGGAGGAGTCTCCTTCCTCTCAACTGTTCCTTCCTTCACCAATCATCAAAATCTCACCACACTCTCTTCTTCTTCTCATCGCTCTGTGAGTTTTTCAATCATTTCACATTCTTTTATTCTAACCCATTTTACATTCTTATATATGTTCCAATCTTGATCATCAAATCAGGCTGTTGTAATAAGATGTTGCAAGATGGAACCTCAAGTTTCCAGTGAAAGATTAGCTTTCCACCGCCGTGATGTTCTCAAACTCGCTGGCATCACCGTTGGAATGGTACATTAACACTTTTGACTCAATTCAATTACATAAACTTTGGTCCAAATGAGAAACTGTCTTTATGTCACATTTTGGTTTAAAGTTAAAAGATTAGTTAAATGTGATTAATGAGTTCTTGGCAGTGATGATCTTCTCTTGTTAGGAATTAATAGGTAATGGTTTTATTAATCATGTGGGTGATGCAAAAGCTGCTGACTTAAATCAGAGACGACAACGATCCGAGCTTCAAAGTGAGTTCTATAACATATCTCACAGTTTGAAATGTTAATTGGAATTGAAGGTTATATTTTGATTATGTAGCTAAGATCAAGATTATACTTTCCAGCGCCATTAAGGCTAAACCAGAGCTTGTACCTTCAATACTAAAACTAGCTCTCAATGATGCTATGACTTATGATAAGGTAATGCTTCATATTTCTCTTAATGATTGTTCTTGTGATTGCATAACTCTTAACAAATAGCATTTTACACTTAATGCTCTTGCTAGGCTACGAAATCCGGGGGAGCTAATGGATCTATACGGTTCAGGTACTTACATATTGTAAGAACATTATCAGAGTAGTGTTTTTCATGATGTCTCATGTAATCTTGTATTTTTTGTGAAGCTCTGAGCTAAGTAGAATAGAGAACGAGGGGCTTTCGGATGGATTGAGTCTGGTGGAAGAAGTGAAGAAGGAGATTGATGCGGTCTCAAAGGGTGGACCTGTTTCATATGCAGATCTTATTCAATTGGCAGGTGATGATTATATAACATATACCAAAACTTGTTTATAACACATCATTGTTTGTTTGTGTAGAAAATGAAATGTTTCTTGGGTTGGTTCTACAGGACAAGCAGCAGTGAAGTCAACTTTTTTAGCATCCGCAATCCGAAAATGTGGTGGAAATGAAGAAAAAGGGAACTTACTCTATACAGCATATGGTTCAGCTGGTCAGGTATACAATGCTACATCATGGTGATGATATGTGTTTTTGAGTCAAAATCGCGACTAAACAGTTGTGAATGTATTAGTGGGGCTTGTTTGATAGAAACTTCGGAAGGAGTGATGCAACAGAGGCAGATCCAGAAGGTAGGATCCCACAGTGGGGAAAAGCAACTGTGCAAGAGATGAAAGATAAGTTCATTGCTATTGGATTAGGTCCTCGTCAGGTACATGATTTTCGGGTTTAAAGAAACGGTTAGCGGATGGTTAAGTTTGCTGACTAACCTGTATTGTATTGGGGATTTGTAGCTAGCTGTAATGTCTGCATTCTTGGGTCCTGATCAAGCTGCAACAGAAGAGCTCTTAGCTAGTGACCCACAAGTTGCACCATGGGTTCAGAAGTATCAAAGAAGCCCTGAAACCGTATCTCAGACAGATTACGAGGTTTGTTTTACTTGATTTGGCTAATCGTATTGTCTATGCCAAGGCAAAATATCCGTACCCGAAGTACCCACTCGAATTCGACCCGAAAAAATAGAACCAAACCCGAACCCGAACTAACAAAATACCCGAATGGGTCATAAATTTTTATACCCGAATCCAAATCCGAACTGAACCGAGAACAGGATAGGTACCCGAAATACGAGTTATTGTCTCTATTGTCCCTAATTGCACAAATTAAATCTCATATATCCCTCATTAATCTACATACCCTCAATGTTAAATGACGAAAATACACTTCATTTTTATTTAAAATTGTTTTAAATTTATTGGCCGAGTACAACTATTAGTCCAGTTGTAATCATATGTCCGCACCAGTTATACCAGGTTATACCAAGTTGCACCAGTATAACTAGTATATATTATATACGTAGTTATACCAGTTGTACCACAAATCCCAGATTCGAACACTGGTCGCGCGGACGCACACGGAAGGTCCGAACCACTGAACTACCGTGTATTTCTTGGTATCATTAACAATTATATATATATATATATATATATATATATATATTTTTTTTATTTAGTCGATTTTCGAAATTTATTAAAGGTAAATTTGTCATTATCTATGAGGGATATTTGAGAACATGATTTCACATCAAGGGGCTTTTGGGACGATGACTCCCGAAATACCTAAAATGTAATTGTAAAACTAAAAATATTAATTATATATATACTTATATTAATTATGTGTATATTGTATATAACTCAATTATCCAAAACTACAATTATAAATTTAAAAGTATTAATTATTTTAAACCATAATAACCAAAATAATCAATATACCAGTTTTGATTATATTTGTGAAAATTTAATTTTTCTTCTTCCAATATTTTGGGTACCCCGAACCCGAACCCGCATGGAACCCAAACCGAACCCGAACAAAAAACTATTAACATTCGATGACTACAAAAACTTTAAACCCAAAAAACCCGAAATCCGAAATACCCGACAGGAACCCAAACACCCAAGGCTAGTATAGTCCTCTGCTTATTTCTAGCTCATGCTTATATTTGAGTTTTTGTACATGTTTGTAGGTTGATCTGATAACAGCATTCACAAAGCTAAGTTGTTTAGGACAGCAAATCAACTTTGAGGAATACACTTATCCTATCGAACGGATCAATCTGAGCAAACTCAAGCTATGAACCAGTGTACACTATATATGTATAAACCTGAGAAAACTTAAAACATATTCTGTGATCGATTGTGGAAATAAACCCAAGTTTTTCCTTGACATTCAATGAATCCGTTACAAGCAAAGAAACACAAACAAAAGATGAGAGTAGTTGAATCATGACGAAAACAAGAACATAGTAGGAATCCAGTAGCATCCATCGATTAAACAAAAGCAAACAAGGAGAAGAATCAGAAAGCTTCGAGATAGCAAAAGAAGAAACCAGAACATAAATTTCTCCAAGAGAAAAGACATATTAATGGAGAAGTTTAAGATTTACTGAAATAACAACAAAGTCATCGCAAGACTTCGGAATGCTATTATTCTTCATCAGGTTTGGGCGCGGGCGCTGGTGCTTCTTTGATGTCTTCATCGTCCTACATAAAAACACATTTGACAATGTCATAAGTATTAGAAACAGAATAGAAGAATCAAAGACTGAGGAATGCATCAAAATGTAAACTATGGCAATGGCATTTCTTATACGGTAGTAGAACAGTAAGGCATCTACATCTCCGGTGTAAGGATTGGTCAGGATCTCAAAGTTTATGACCAGATCAACCATGGCACGCCTTCACGGTACCATAGTTTTCAATCTCGTTAATGCCAAATCTAGTCTTCCTCAATGGTTTAATAACAAAACAGGATTAAACACATTCGACAGCAATTAAAATCAGAATCAGACCAGAACAATCAAGAAAAGAGGAATACATTAAAATGTAAACTAGACCATTTGGATTCCAAATCTATAGTCTTCTTCAAAACCAGAATCATCAAGGAAAGAGGAATGCATCGAAATGAACACTAAACCATTAAATTTCAAAATCTTGAAGATCTCTAAAATAGCTTAATTAGCCTCATGATTTCTATAATCAAAGCAAGAAATCAAAGTTATACAGTATAAATTACCTGCATATCAGAAGTCCAAAGAGTGAGATTATCACGAAGAAGCTGCATAATCAAAGTACTATCCTTGTATGATTCTTCCCCAAGAGTATCCAATTCAGCAATTGCTTCATCAAACGCCTGATTAAATCCATTAAACTCATCACAAAAACTCATCAGCATAACAATCTTCAAAAAACAAAAATTCTGATTAGAAACCAAACCTGCTTAGCAAGATTACAAGCACGATCTGGAGAATTCAGTATCTCATAGTAAAAAACAGAGAAATTCAAAGCTAAACCAAGACGAATCGGATGTGTTGAAGCCAATTCAGAATTCGCAATATCCTAAACACATGAAACAACCAAAACAAATCAAATTTCACAAAACCTAAGAAAAAAAACAAATTCGAATAAACAGATTCAAAATTCGAAAAAAAAAACCTGAGCAGATTTGTAAGCAGTAAGAGTTTGTTCAGCAGCAACTTTCCTATCTTCACCAGATTTAAACTCAGCTAAGTATCTATGATAATCTCCTTTCATCTTCAAATAAAAAACCTTAGAATCACCAGAAGAAGCAGTTGGAACAAGAACAGTATCGAGAATCTTAAGGATTCCATCGCAGATATTTGATAACTCCGTTTCGATTTTGTTTCTATAGCCACGAATTAAAGTGACGTGGTCATCGTTGCCACGGCTTTCTTCCTTTTGTTCGATTGATGAAATGATTCTCCATGAAGCACGACGAGCTCCGATTACGTTTTTGTAAGCAACGGACAGAAGATTACGTTCTTCGATTGTGAGTTCTTCTTTTTCTATAGATTTCGCCACTTTTTCCATGAATTCTACCATTTCTTCGTATCGTTCTGCTTGTTCTGAGAGTTTCGCCATGTAAACGAATTCTTCTCTAGCTGATGAAGCTCCTGTTGCCACCATTTCTCTTTTCCGTTAGATCGGAGGAAGAAGAAGATCCAGATCTGCGAAACAGATTTTTTTTTTTTTTTTTGAAATTTGTTGTTTTTTTATTGAGATTCTTGTGAATGAGTGGGGAGCGATGATTACGGTTGGGAGATTAAAGGAGAGCCGTTGGATTAAAGACTGGCGAAAAACTCGGATTCGTGCGTGGCTTCCCACAACGGAAAGAGGCGCTGGCTTTTCAGATACTTTTTAGGTCAGTTTGAATTTTTTTCTTTTGGACTTTTGTAAATGGGCTCAAAGCCCATATTTACGTTTTAATTGAAGAAAGTTCAACTTTCTTCATAAAGACTGAGTGAAGTATGTCATGAGCTATAAGTTTGTTCTGAAAAGAAATTAAATTTAGAAGAGAAGGGTTTATCCCAATTCCATTTGTGACTCATATTATTAGTTTTTTTTTTCTTTGATGAAAATATAATTTGTTAAAGAACTCTCTAGTATGAAGTGATCAATGGAGACTCTCTAGTTAAAGAACGGTGAGATTTAAAAGCTGTTTTGGTCATTTGTCTACGTTATTGCGCGGACTCATATTGTTTGTCTTACTTTGATTTTGAGTTTTGATATTTGTTTTTGTTTCAGTCTTTTACATATAATTTAATTTGGGATCTCAATCGTAACAAGGTTATAGGATTGGATTCAGAACCAAAGGCCTCAGAAACTACCAAACTAGGCTAAATGTAAGTTATTAGTTAATGATTTGATCAATGAACTTTCGAACTTTGATCCTAATTTTAGTTTTACTCAAGGTAAAACAAGTAAGAAAAAAAAAGTAAAAAAAAAAAAACAGACCAAGACATCATTTCTATTTAACCAGGCAAAGACACAACACTTCTCAAAATGGTAGAAAGTAAAAAAGCTTTTTTTTTAAGTGACCCCATCACATTTGAATTCTTCCTAAATAGCTTGTCCTTTCACTTCTTCACTTCTTCACTTCTTTTGTTTCTTATACATCAAACTTGACAACTGACATCTCCAATTCTATACATACAAACACATACATATATATATATATATGTATACGAATCTAAACATCACTAAGTAAAAAAAGAATAGACATTAAAGCCATGAACCGGCCCGGCTTAGATTAGAATAACACAAAGAAGCCACCACACAAGTTCAACACCAAACATAGATTAAGACACAAAAGAGGCTAGCTAAAAACCATTCTAGAAGCGACTTTAGGTAGAGAGTTTGAACATAACAAGACCTGGTTCATGGAGATGGCGGCCAAATATGCGGTTCCATGTCAATATTAAGGTTATCCGCATAAAAATTATCGTCCCAACCATGCTCAAACTCATCTTCATAAAACTCTCCCATTACACCATCTTCAAGAAACTCCCAATCCAAGTAATCAGATCCATCCGAGAAATAATCCGAACAGCAATCCTCCCAATCGTTTATCATATCATAGAATCCAATCACACGTGGACCCAAAACTTTCATATCTGGAAACTTCTCTTTGAAGAACTTGTTATCGAGTTGCACATCCCAACAGCCTCTAAGTTCCAAGAACTCAAGAAAAATGCAGGAAGATAATATTTTGAGTACTCCTTCTGTGCTAACTCGGTGGTACGCGATTTCTAACCGCTTCAGCTTTGGCATTGTATTGGCGATTGTATAAGCTTCATCGTCGTGAGAGACAACAGTTGCTACATCCAATGGATGCATGTTTCTGCAAAACTCTCTTAAGGATTTACAATGTATGCCTATGGCTTGTATCGCCTCTGGTCCTACTTTGCAGCAGTAGCTCAAATCCAAGAATGTGAGAGATGAAAGCTTTTCAACTACATTAACCACACCCGAATTGGTCAAACCACTTCTCGGTACCTTCAAGGTTTTAAGTGAACCAGCACTTACAAAACAAACAAGGAAACATGGAAATGTATTAGTCACAAAATACAAAAGTAATAAACTTAGTAATCATGTTACTTCAATCTCATCTAAGTACAAACTAGATTAAGCCTATAACCATTTAAACCTTCAAAAATCAATTCATACATGTCAATAAAGCCAAAATTCAAGAAATTCAACTCCTTAGCATCATTTTGAAAGCCAGTGACAGAGAGTCTCAAATGATGTTACTGCTTCAATCTCAACTAAATACATGGCTGAAACCTAAAGCTTTAAGAATCAACTCCAGATAGTAAAACAAAGGCCACGATTTACCCCTATAACCGCCTCATAAATTTGATCAAAATAAGCCAGATAAAGCGAAAATTCGGATAATTTATAAATCATGTTTGTTTCAGTCTCATCCAAATACAAACTAGAATACGCCTATACCATTAAAAGCATCTCAAATAGATTCAAACAAGCGAAATAGAGCGGATATTCGAGAAATTCAACTCCCTAGTGTTTTAAAGACCAGTGATGACAGAGAACAACCTAAACTACACCTATAACCGCCTAAACCTTCTTCTTAATTAGAACCTAACACACAAGGTAAAGCATAAGTTGGTATCATTGCAACTCACTGTTGAGCAATGAAGGAGAAAATAGAGTCATTTCGAAGGCCAGTGACCGATAATTTTCGCAAAGAACCAGAGCTTCTATGAATCAACAACTGAAGCATTCGATCAAGATTATCAGACTGGTCACAACGATTACTCCACAACTCAATATCAATCTCTTGCCAACAATAAGGTCCAATTACAGCTCTGTTCCATGCTTTACAAACTCTAGGCACAACTGTTAAGACTTCTTGAAGTGTTAAATGACTAAAGATTAAACCAAGAGCATCTGGGATTAACTCATCCCAACTTCGAAACTCACAATCTTCTTCCATCTAACATAACATATACAAGAAAATGATTAGATAATAACACAAATCAATAAAAGGTTGAAACTTTTTTTCATGAAACAATCACAAGATTCATCTTTTCTTGCAAACAAGATCCAGAAAATGAGATATAATTGAAGTAAACTCAAAGATCTAGCAAACCCATATAAAACAGAACAATCAAAAGACAAGAGTGATTAATCAAATCTTGAAAGTACAAATCACTACTAACTTCTTTTTAACTTAGAAAAACCGAGATCTGAAAGAAAAAGGAAAGAAAAAGGAAAAAAAAAGTTGGAAGAAGAGTTAAAGAACAAGTGAAGTTAGTAGAATTAGAAAGATAGCTACTAAAAGAATAAAAAAAAAAAAAGGAAACAACTTTCTTCTTCACACAGACAAATTATAAAACAAGATAATTTAATACAAATTAAAACACTTATATTCACCAGAAAAAAAGATCTCTATAGCTCCAAAAGTTTCTTCGATGTTCTTTGTTTCTCAGCACAAAAGCTAAGTAAGGAAAGAGAAAGAGATAGATGAGACTCACCTAACGAGAGCATCAAGAATTTAAAACCAAACAACACGAACAAAGCAACAACAGTTAAAAATGCAGCGAGTAAATTCTACTACACAACAAAATTTAAGGGTCCCTCAATTATTTATAGAAAAAACAGTAGAGATTGTTAAAAAATGTAAGAAATTGGAGAAACAGAACAAACCAAAAACAAATAACAATTATTGGGTTCATCCCTATATTCACCCCATCTTATTTAACCAATCAAAATTTGTCATTTAATATTATCAAATAAAATAAAATAATTAATATTTTTAAATAAAATCACTAAATAAAATCATTACGAAAATCATTAATAAAATCATTAATCATTAAATATTTTTAAATAAAATCATCAAATAAAATCATTAATATCCCTTATTAGTTTTTAATTTTAATATTATATTTTTTGAAATAAATAAATAAAATAAAATTACAAAAAATATACTCAGAAACAATAAACAAACCCAAAAACAAAAAAAATATATATATCATAGGGATACAACTCATCGAACCCAAGAGAAACAACAAAACGAATTATCAAAATTTAAAAATATACCCTAAGAATACAGCTTATCGAACCCAAAGAAAATAACAACACGACTTGCTAAAATATAAAAAAAAATCCTAAAAGATACAAGTAAACGAACCCAAGGAAAAAAATTAAACAAGTCGTGATATCTTAATACTATTATATTTAATTTTCTTAAATTTTTGTTATTTTATTTATTTATTTTATAGAATATAATATTAAAATAAAATTAAAGAAACTAATAAAATTTAAAAAATATACATATAAATATAATTAATAGCCTCACAATTAATTTAATTTTGAGCTTTTAATGATTTAATTTATTTATTTTAATTAAATAATATTAATTTTTTTTATTTTATTTGATAAAATTAAATGATAAGTTCTTATTAGTTAATTAAAAATGATATTCACTCTAGGATGAACCCAATATTTTTTTTTTACTTTAATTCTTCAATAAGTAAGTTAAATAAAGAGAAACACTTTTTACAAAATTCCGTACCCAATAACTCAAATCTCTGATCAGAGAATCTACGAAAACTTTTTTGTAATTCTTGAACCCAAAGAGAGAGAAATAAAATAAAAAATATTTATTTTTCAAAAGTCTCTCGGGAAAATGCAAAAGAAAGAGATATTTAATTGAGAAACTACTAAAGTTTTACTTTTTTTCTTTCTTGATATTGATGGCAATAGGTTCCGCGGAAATTGGGTATAAGTATAACTGTGACCATATGTGTGTGTGGCACTTCGAAATAATTTAGAGAGTTACTTATTAGGTGAAAATACTGACACGTGTCGGTTGGAAAACTAGGAGGTAACGTACACGTGTATGTAGATTCTTTTGTGAGATCTCTGCTGACGTTGACTTGTTGACTATTTCTATGAATTCAAACATATAGCTGAGATAAAGCGTTTATAGATCATGACCAAGAAGTAAAAGCTTGATCAATACATGACCCATTTAGAACATAAATTTGAAATTCACTGTTCATTCTTACCAGAAATTATCCATCCGAGAAGGAAGGTATATCTAACTAAATAGATTTTATTCTATTATATCCAAAATGAATCCGATTCCAAACTCATATAATGATAAAGCATCTAGCCATGCCCTATCATACTTTCAAAGTAAAAGGCAGAAAAGAATTATCAAAACAGACAATGTCAAGTTTTAAAACGCAGAGACAATAAGAAAATAGAATTATAGAAGATTCA
Organism: Nasturtium officinale; assembly: GCA_963854855.1. Classification (NCBI taxonomy): domain Eukaryota; kingdom Viridiplantae; phylum Streptophyta; class Magnoliopsida; order Brassicales; family Brassicaceae; genus Nasturtium; species Nasturtium officinale. The sequence goes on from OY978505.1 coordinate 2,740,540, forward strand.
TAGAAACACATATTGTCTCATATTAAAGCTTAAAGATCCGTGTATCAGATCCACGGCAAAGCAAAGGCGTCTCAACTCTGTTCTAAGCAACCTCACGGAAGAGAAATCTATATTACTGATTCCGTTCTTGTGCTAACGCAAATCACTCTTCCCTGCAAACAAGATTTTCATGCAATTAAATTCGAAGAAGCTATAACTTCCCATCAAACCTAGAGCTGTCAAGCGGGTCAACCCGCGACCTGCTGACCCGCCCCACCGCGGGTTTTCAAAATTTTTATTCAAAAATTTTTTACCTGCATGACCCGCGAATAGTAAAAGAGTAACCCGCCCTGCATCAATTAGCGGGTTACCCGCGGGTACGGGTAACCCGCCAGACCCGCTAAAAAAATATAATTAAAAAAAAAAATTAAATCATTTAAAAATATATATTATATCTAAAAATTATAAAATAACAACAAAAAATACAAAACATAAAAATAACCTCAAAAGTATACGCAGTTTATTTAAAAAAACTTAAAACAACCTAATTTTTCTTTAAAAACTCATAACAAAAAAAATTTTAATTAAAAAAAAAAAAAAAAATTAGCGGGTACCCGCTTGACCCGCTAAACCAGCAAATAAAAATATCGTAACCCGCACCCACCCTGCTAAAATAGACAACCCGCCCCGCTTGACACGTTAATTTTAAAACATGTTTTTGGTCGACCCGCACCCGCCCCACGGCGGGTCAAACGGGGCGGGACCCGCGGGTAATGACCCACATTGACACCCATTAATATATACATTCAGAAGACCATGGCACGACTAAAACTATCATCTATCCTGAATCACTTACACCATCTACGACTTCTCAATATCTTCACAGATTCTAAATATCAATCTCAATATAGATAATCCAATCTACAAAGCATTACATAGCCAAAGATTTTCTGCAATCAGCTAAAAACGAGATAAAAAGAAACAAGAATGATTACCATTTGATAAGCCAACCAAAGAAAAAATGCTGCATAATCGGAACTTTCTCAAGAACTTCAACTTTATACATCTTAAGCAAACCGCTATTAACTTTCTTCCAATTCGGTACACCACTTATATCATCCAACAACGGTGAATGCTCAGCGAACAAACCTTTCTTCACTTTCTTAACAAAAGCAATACAAGACAAGTACATAAACTCCCCAGAGAAATTCTCCAAAATATCATCGTTATGAATCGATTTCGGTTTCATATACTTATGATCAATCAGCTGAGAACTCCCAAATATAAAAGGTAAGAAATGATAATCATCAAGTCCCCAAACTCCATGAGAACCAGCAGGTTCTAAGCAATAAACCATTTGCAACTTCCTCATCAATTCTAAATACTTAACAAAAACCTTAGCCACTACACCATGATAATCCTCGTCTTTGATAATTCCAATCTTAGCTAAACAATACAACCACGCCACGAAATTCGTCTCGTGTCCAGTTCCATAATCAATCCTACTTGAATTACCAAAGCTATCAAACAAGTAAGGAACAATCTCGATCACAGATTCTTTTAACTCATCAGGAAGAAACTCAACTATCAACAATTCACTTTTCTCTCTAAGCCTTTCATGCCATAACCTAAACGAAACGTTACCGTATCGAGCTGATTGTTGAGCTGGAGGAATCTCATCGATCCATTGAATCAAAGTTTCAAGGATTGAAACTATGGCGGTTACGGTTGGTGAAAGATGACAAGGATCTGAGATCTTATAACCACGGATCGATTCCGATAACGAAACTACGAATCCTAGGAAGTTTTTGAACGATGAAGATTCGTGAAATCGGCGAATATCGTCTGGAGAGTGGATTCTTTTGATCGGAGATTGGAATTGATACGGCGGTGATATGACGGAAACTTGTTCGGCGTGAGGAACGGGAGAGAGGATTATTGCTTGTGAGTTGTGTGGAAGATTTATGGCTGGAGCTCGGATCGGACGATAGTTTGGCTGCGGTGACATCTCTGGGAATGAAGCTAATGGTGGTGGTTCGGAAATTGTTGGTCCTCCGCAGTTATTACAGCAAACGGAGGTTGGATAAGCGGAGGAAATTGTAGCCGGAGATGAGGAGGAGGAGGATGATATATCCGGCGTGTGTTGTTTCGAAGGTTTCATTTTCGCAGTATCAGGTGAAAGAGAAAGGGTTTGTTAAAAGTTTACTTAGGAGTTAGGATGCGAAAATATTTTTTGTTTGAATAAATATATCTCTCTCTAAAAATAAGCCCAGAGATGGTTTTTGTTACCCATTAATAAGCCCATATTACAAAAATGGGCCTCCAATGTTGAAGAAATGATTTGTCAAAAATGGTGAAATTTAGAAAAAGTTTAGATGCAGTTTGCAATACAACCACTCAGGATATTTTTTTGGGTAAACTCTCGTATCCGAAAAACCCGATTCCTACTAATCCAATAAAATTCAAGTCCGATCCTAATCATATACCTCATAAAATCCGATCGGTTTTTATTCTAGTTTTTTTTTCGGTTTCGACCCAAATCCGATCCGATATCCGATCTTGTATTCACCATATATTACGTAAATATAGAATACTATATATATATATTTAGATAGATTTTTAAATATACAAAATATATATTAACTACATATATTCATTATTATATGGCGAGAAAGTTTTCTTATGTTTTTCGATTCACATTTTCTTTTTTGATTCAGTTTCTTCTCTATATTTTCAAAAATTATTGTTTTCGAGTTTTTCTGGGGGTTTTTGTGTAATTCGGGTACCTCAAATTAATTAACCGAATCTGAAATGGTTTTAGTTTTTTATCTGTTTACAAATAAATTATGTGATCCCTGATGAAATCTGATCATAGTGTTCAGTTTTGAAACTCCGAATAATCCGAACTCGAGTCAATCCTATCCAAAACCGTTAGGAATCTGAATATTTCCAAGGCTAATCTGCATTCTCCGTTACATTACAATGACTACATATTTATACTAGAAGTAAGAGAATGAGGAGAAGACAACTGTGTAATGACAAGGACATGCAACTTGACATATGTTTACATACAACCTTTTAACAATTGAGAGCAGGTGTTATAACCCTACATAGTTGAAAAACCATTCTCCAAAAGTATCTTCTAATGGGCGAAAATATTGTTAGGCTTGGTCAACCCAGATAAATATATATATACCGCTTACTATAGAAGTAGATATATTAACTTGATAAATAGTAGCACACAAAAGATTCATAAAACAACATTACCACTAAAAAATAGAGAAAACATGAAATGTTAACGATCACATATAAGTTTTTAAAAAGCAAATGTTCAAAGGAAAAAACTTATTATTAGGTTCAACTTGAATAACGCCAGTTTTGACCAAAAAACAAAAAAAAACTATGCCTTTTCTTAATCAAGTTGTTTGAATTTCTAGGTTTCTATCTTTGGCCAAGGTTGTGTGACTTGTGCCTAGAAAGTTGAGGTTCTTACAAATGAAATTTTGATTTATTAATTTTTAAATAAAATTAATATCTTAAGTTTTCTTTAATTTTTAAGTTATTGACAAGTATCGTTATCTTCTGAATCTATAAAATAGATTTATAAGTTTAAACACACATTTTACTAATATACCAAATGTAATTAATAAACAATAGGTGACCCACAATTTGTATTATTAAGGGTGTCAGAAGAATGCCCTTTTGTAAGTTCTTTTTGGTTTAGCTTATTAGCCTTATTTTATCGATCTATATTCATAACTTATTTAATTACTTTGTGTTTGTTATTGTTTAACAAGTTGGGTTGGCTTTATATGAAATCTTCGACAAATAAAAATTGTTTAGTTACAATGTCTAAGAATATTCCTACAAGATTTCAGTCAATAAATTTGACTGGAATACGTCTAAAACACTGATGAAACCAGGGGCAAATGCAGGAAGAGAGTAGTGGTGGCAGATGCCCCATAAAATATATAAATTGTTTTATTTTTAATAGAAAATTAATTATATCTATAGTTTAAATAAGTTTTTTTTACCCCTTTGCTCCCAAGTTCAAAATTTATATTGGTTCTTTACCCATATTTTTTTATCGATTTAATATTATATATTATATAATTAAATATATTATACCCTTGTAAAAGAAATTTCTAGATCGGATAAAAACATGTCAAACCTGGAAGCACCTCAAAATCATACGGCAATAAGGTAAAATTGAGAATAATATTAATTGAATAAAAGAATTACATTAGAATATTATTTTCCACTACTACTCAAGAGTCTCAGACCAAACCAAACATTAGGCTTTTATGTTTTCAAACCATAGTAGAACAACCCGACGTCGTCGGATCATATAAAGCTGGAAGCAAAAACTTCCTGCCGTTTGCACCATACGCATTAAAACTACCTCCCGTTGTAGTATCCACAAGCAAATCTCCAGCGTAACCAGGATAAGCTCCTTTCCCGTAAACGCCTGGACACGCAGACGCAGCTTCAAGCGGTGCGTTTTGTGGTCCCTGGTAATAACCATTACCAAAAGGGTTCGTTGCTGTTCCAGCTAAGAGACTAGCTAAGTTAATAACCATCCCATCAAGTCCCACGTCATTGTTCGGTGCCACGAGTGGTGGACTTTGTGGGCCATACACTGGCGCGTGAAATGGCCACGCGCATTGACCTGGACATTGAGTCTCTGAGTTTCCAACCCAAATGTAAGCGAACTTGGTTCCACGTTTACCAAAACCTGGAGCATGTCCATGAGTCCCACATCGACTCATACCAAATCCTGTAACCGCCACGTCAGCTGAAGTCAAAACCACGTTGACTGCGTCGTGTTGATCTCCTTTTGAAGCTAGCTTACGGATGTGTTTGTCAGTTAAAGATTTGCCGAGAGTGTATGATTCGTCGAGGATTTGTTTCCCGAGAGTTAGGGAAAGAGGAGGAGAAGGGTTTTTATCAGATGCGGCGAGTTTGTAGTATTTTTCAGTGGTTTTCCACCACGTGGCAACAGATGGTTGGTTAAGTGTTTTGGAAGTGTGTGTAAGTGAGGTCACGAAATCGGATATGATAGCTCTTTGAGATGGTTTGAACTTGCCGTACCAAATTAGGTTAACGGAGATCTTGCCGGAGAGAAGAGCACCTTTGTGGTACTTCAATTGCTGAAACTGGTTTGGTTCTTGTGTTAGTGTCCGAGCAGAGACAAAGATTTGGAAAAGAGACAAAAATAGAAAGAGTTTAAAAGCTAACGAATACATTTTGAAAAGAGAGATAATAAGATTGTGAAATAGCTTTGGGTTGTGATGTTGGATTGGTTTGTGAGAAATGGAGTGTGTGATGAGGCTATATATATGCCTCTCTGAAAAATGAAAAAAATAAATAGATTTTGAATATAAATGGGAAAAAGAGAAAGGATGTTAATATGCTTTAAGTGAAAGAGAAAGGGAAGTTGCAGAGAAATGCTTGAAAAGATATTTAAAAAAAAAAGAGTAATGGTCCATTATACTGTTGCCAGCTAACGAATGATCAATAGTCCCACACTTTTTTTCATAACTTACCACTTTGGTTTATGTCAAAATTCGAATTTGTTTTTCAATGTTATGGTTATTTTGTGAAAATTCATTATAATTTGCTCAGTTTCTTTAATTTTGTATACTAAAAGTTTCGTGCAGATTTGCATATACGCTAAGTATGATTTTATTTGAATGTGTATTTTTCTGTTTTATAGAACTTAAATTTGTTTTTAAAGAGTATTGTGTTATATTTTTAGTCTAGAGTTTTACTTTTAAAAATTGCTTATTAAATGTACTAACCATTAACCAATGAAAAATATAAATATATTTATAAAAAGTAAAAGTTAGAATTTAAGTCTTTTTAAGTATATTTAAAATATCTTTATTTTGTTTGTTTAAAAACATGTAAAATATCTTAAACGAGAGGGAGTAGTTGTTAACTCACATATGAAAACATTTGCATTTGGATAAGACTAGAGGCTCCAATGAAACATAGGATTCTTGTGTTAAAAAGCACTGAGGTTATGTTACTAAATTAATAAAAAATTCAGAAAATGAATCAAGTTGTTACATTATAAAACTGTTGATAGTAAGATGTTTATGGAATATACAGACAGTATTATTACTTTGAAAAAATTTAATCGTGTCAGAATTAGCAATATAGTTGCATACAGCCAAACTTAATATTAATGGCATAAAATTTGACTAAAATCGAGAAAAGTGTGACGGAATATACAGCTTAGTTACAGTTCAGACAACATTTGATGAAAATGACGAAACTACCCCTCAATGCAAGCTGTGTTAAAGCGCGTGGGTAGTTAAAGAAAAATGTGAAACTTCAGAGAGACGTTACGAGACTTTTACATTTGGACAGCCTGGATATATTTTTAAGACAAAGACTTATAACTTATTAAAAATTAAATATTTAAAATTTTGAATGAATAAATAGAAAAAGTGGGTTTGGGAAAATGTGTCCAGCTGGCAAGTTAGTAGATAGAGGAGATGAGTAATCCTAAATTCCTAAGGTTATGGTAACATTCACTGACACTGTGTTGCCACGTGACATCACGCGCTTCCACGTCATCAATTTGTATGTAGTGAAGTGAAGGAGTGGTGAAGCTTGTGACTTGGGGAGCTTGTAACGTATTAGCTGGACAATGGTTGGCTCTTTCACACATTATTCGCCGACCGGCACCGTTTTAGTTTGGTTTCTATTTAATTGTATTTTTAGTTTTTTAAAAACAAAATCTTACTTTGAGTTTTCAATACAAATATTTGGTAAAATCTCTATTTTTATCTTTATTATTTTAATGTAAAACCAATATTTTTTTTTTGTGTATTAATGATGGATAAAAGAGAAATTTTATTGTTTTCTTAATTTGTATGCAATTACCTTAAAGGCTTAAACTATAAATAAATTGAAACAGATGAAGTATTTGATAACTCATTTAAGTTTGTGATGATTAATTATCTTGAAAATGGTAACGTAAATTTTGTTGAATATGCCAATATGTACCTTCATTCAGCTAAAAATTGTTGGGTAGTTGGTGTAAATGGTAACATAGAGTTAGCTTAATTTTTTGAATTAAAAAAGTTAGTTGAAGTTCAATTGAAAAGGTATTTTCAGCTCAATATTTATTATTATTCATATAATTTAGAATTATTTTATAATTTATAAATTAGTTATTTAAAAAAGAAAGAATAAGCAACCCGATTTATGGTTTGATTTCGTTAATTCTAGTTATCATTTTTAGTAATTTTATAAAAGTAGAAATCAAATAAAACAATGATTCAATGGTTATTCTATTTATAATATAAATATATATATATATAATTAAATATATTAAATTTAATAAATTTTGGTTTATTTGGTTTCGTATGAATTTCAATCCGGTTTTTGGTTTAATTTATAAAAATCAAATTGATTTAAATTATTTTTGTTTAGTTAATTTAATTTAATTTTATTCAGTTACTGTATACACAGTCAAAAGTGTCAAAATAGGTAATCCAACCCAACCTAAATCAAATCCATCGAATCCGGGATTTATAGCCTGTCCATTTCTTTTATGTGTTGAAATTGGTATATTCAAACCAAAATCATTAAAATCATTAGTTAAATGGGTTATCATATATATAAAACATAATAATAAAAAGTCCAAAACATACCAAATAATTATAAAACCAACAAACATTTCAAGTAAAAATAAATTGAAATAACTTTTTTTTATAAATGCACAAATGAAAAAAATTCTCATACTTGTTTTAGTATGTTGTTAATTATTAATTTTCTATTAATTCATCGCTAATTCATAATTCTAATGAGTTGATATAACTAAACCCGTAAACCAATTAGGGACAATCCACTAAACTCATTTATTTATATATGTTAAAAAACACCAAGCCAAACCTACTAAAATGGTAGACAGACCGGATTATCCATTGATATCTACCTGTTTTAACACCCCCTAAGGCACTCTAATTTTTCATTTATTCTATTAACTATTTTTATTTTAAATGTTGATACTCAGCCAAATCCCTAGTTAGTGAATTTGCTATACTTTAGCATAAACTACCAACAATTTCAAGAAGATTTTAGGATAATATAAATACGCGTTAAGAAAATATTATGTGAAAACACGTATTCAATAATTAAAGTCGCCAAATTGGCCAGACAACATAGCTACTAGCTAGATAATGACTCCTGAGAAAGGTAAATCTCTTTATCGCTTTTTAGCTATTCAATCGACAATGTATTATTACCTGTGGACAGAACATATGAGCAACAACATCAAATAAAGTTGGTTATTTCATGTTTTCATGTTTTAACAGAGTTTGATGAGTATTATGTGATTCTCAGTTAGGATTGCCTTGGACATTCAAATACTCGGTTTGAGTTCAAGTTGGTTCTTTCGAATTTTGGATTTTTTTTTGGTTTAGAAGTCTAGATCTCATTCAGATATTTTTTTTTTGAATTGGATTCGATCTGATATCCTTTCTGTTCAAATCGGTTCAGATATTTAAATGAAGAACCAAAAAATAATTATTGTGTATGATTCAAATTGGTTACTTTTTACCCAAATATATCCTAAACACCCAACAAATCAAAATATTGGCTTAATTTTTAATATATTTAAAATTTTTACAAACACAACTAATAATTTCCTGATATGTTGTCTGAAAATAACATACTTATATTCAGATTTATAATTAGAAATTTGTAATTTTAGTTATTTGAATTATTTTAAATCTAAATATAACTAATATTTTTGTATGTAACTATAATTTAAATATTTTAGGACAGCCATTCAGATTTTGCTTTGGTTCAGATTCAGTTCTGGTATTTTAGATAGAAAGGTTTATATCCCATTCGAATATTTATGTCGGTTCCAATTTGGTTTGGTACCATTTAATTTCGGATCGATTTTTATTTAGTTTCTCGAATCTGAAAATTTTGTCTAGGCCTAAATGTTATGAATCTGAATATCCTGATCAAACTTAACTTTTAAGAATTGTGTTAAAATGGTTGAGGTATTAAATGTTATGGCAACCCATTATACAAGTGAACAATTTTTCTAGTGAAATGAATATTTAAGGTTGGTTTATCAAGTTGTGTGAAATTTATTTTGGCTTTAGTTTACACTTACATGGAACTCGTTGAGTGGTTGGCAAAAGTATATTTTTTAGATTGGCCAAAATTCTATGATTGTATCACTCTAAAGAAACGTAAGATTTTATATCCGATTATACCATGTCCCTAACTATTCTTAATAAAATTAACATTTAGTATTTTTATATTTTCTTGCAACGCAGTGATAATTATTTGTAAAAAAAAATTATCCGTTTTATAAGTTCTTATATATAAAGATAAAAAGTTGTATATTATGCCTCATTTTTCATACATTATTTTGAATGTTTAAATCGCTATTAGACTTCGTTTGATCTTAAGTATTGAGAACCGGCCGCTTCAGATCGCAGTGGCTCGTGGCAACATCGCTGAGTCGCTGACATTTTGGTTTGGAAGCTGCATCTGGTGTTAGAAAAATTGTCTTTTAGTGTTTACATATGCATGAATATTATTAGTATATATCCCATGCTCAAATGTTTACGAGTTCCATGCAATTCAAGTACGTACAGTGTATGACATATAAGCTACCATTAGAAAAATTCAAAATTAAAAGCAATGTGGACCAGTTCCAAATCCATTCACCCGCCATGTCTCGTCAGCACTAATCTATTAAAAGACACTGACATTTTATAGTACAAGAGTACTTACTTTCAAATCAAGCTTTGCTGTTGATATCTTGTTTTCTCTTGTTTTTTCCCCTCAAGAAAGAAGAGTTGGGAAGTATTGTCTGTATTCATTCCTTCAGTTTACGCCATATATGAGGTTATTATCAAACACGACGTGGCCTACATAACCAGGGAAATGAAAGATTTAATTACATATTGAAGTATACTATGACTTCGCCTATTGAAGTTATCAAATTTGCTTCATGTAGACGCTTTTATGAAACCAAAAGCATAAGGGCATGCTCTATTACAATCGTGGTGGTGTTGGTGACTTTTTAGAAGCAGAATGGTATTTATCTTTTCTATATGTTTGGTTGGTTCATGAAAGTGTAAAAATATTATGTGTAATTAAAATTCAAAGGGTTCTCTCTTTGAGTGTATAGGAGCACTTAGAATATAAAGGGTTCTCTCTAGAGAAATATTAGTGGGAGCATCTACCATACTTTCTACAATAATTAGGTGAGAACCCGTCCGATGGATGAATTTTCTAAATTTAAAAATAAATAATTTAATGAGATATATAAATTAAAAAATATGATATCTATGATTTATCTTAAAATTATTAGGAGAAGAAGAAGAAACCATATTTTTTATTTATACATATTTCTACATGAATAGATTAATTTAAGTTTTTATATTATTATTTAATTATTAAAATATTAGAAGTGAAATCATATTTGATAGATTTTGATTTCATATTGTCGTTTTTTTAAATGAAAAAACGGTTTTGTTGACATGCGACTATCTTGTCACTCATATATATGGGTAAGATATTCTTGCATAAAGATCTCCAATATCTATTTACTCTCCTCTAATTCAAATATTATATGGATTTCTAACCGAATATTTTTTTTCCTTTCACACCTTCACTCGCCGAAGATTTGTTTGTGTTTTCCAATATCGCCTAACTCAACCCTTTCATCATCAACTCTCAATGTTTTAGTTCTATCTCAGGGTATATTTTGTCCAAGATTCAAAAAAATGCTAGACGGTATCTAGACGCTTGCTAGGGGCCTAGCGCCTAGAGAGATTAATCTAGGCCCATTTAGGAATTAATAGAGTAATTACATATACTTTTAATTTTACACTTAGATAGTACATTAGTATAAGGAAAATTTCTTTTTAATTTTGGAATTTTTAATTTACTAATTAAATACTTTTGTGCTTTATATAAAAATATATTTAAGAAACATAAAAATGTATTAAAAACGAAACTAAAATTTAAAATAGAAATATATATGAAATATTAAAATTAAACCCAAAATATTCTTAAATAAAAGAATGAGCTAAAATGCCAAAACTGTAAAATAAAATGAAATGAACTAATCTTCTTCGTCCGCAACCACTTCCACGTCCATCACCTGGTCATTATTAGATTCAAATTCAATATCATTGACAATATCATATTCTTCATCAGAATCGATATCTTCTATAAGATCATCATTTGAAACTTGGTAAATAGGTTCACCATTAGGCTCTTCACCTATTTGAATTGGCACCTCCACAAACCATTCTTCTGCATTTCTTTCATCCTTATCATCAAAAATCACATCAATATTTTTTTTATCTTTGATCCTCATTAGCTTGTTAAGCAACTTGGCATTGAATTGGACATAGACTAGACAATTAAGTCGACTAACATCTAGTCTATTCTTTTCTTAGTATGAATATATATAAAAAGTAATAAACATCTCAGTATAAACCAAAAAAATTCAGACCTCCAGAAAACTAGTTAATAAAACACGAATCTCTTCAAAATCACTCCAGTTCAGTTCACAACCAGCTGAGCAAAACAGGAATATGATAACCATGTGTAGATCACCAGTTCTCTAGATTATAAATTAAAAATCCAGAAACATGCTGATCAAATAATCATTAAGGTTCGTATAGTAAAAAACTACCGGGATCAAATTTCTCATTATTTTGTTGACATCCTTTTATAGCGATTACTCTCCCAAAAGCTGCAGACTTTTTTTTTTGTAGATATTAAACTCATGATTGACCATTTTACCTTGTGTTTCATATTCATCATGGTAAAAAATCTCCACACATTCTATAAATCCACCTTACTATTTGATCATGCTCGATGGTTGTATCCTTGTAGAAATAGTATGAGTTCAATATATAGGCGCTCAAATGCAAAGGAGAATCTAACCTACCTTTCATTTTCTGATCAATAATATTAGGCTTGGGCAAAATACCTAAAACCGACCTGAAAATAGGATCCGAACCCGAATCCGAACTAACAAACTACCCGAATAGGTTTTAATTTATACCCAAAAAACTGAATCCGAACCAAACCAAACCGATATTCAAAATATCTGAAATATAATTATATATTTAAAATATTAATTATAAATATATATATATATATATATATATTGTATATAACATAATTATCCAAAACTATAATTATAAACTCAAAAATATCAATTATTTTAAACCAAAATAACCAAAAATATCAAAACTAACCGATATATCTTAAAGAATTAATTATATTTGTAAAATTGGTTATATTTACAAAGATTTTGGGTTTGCTCACCCTAAGATGATCATCTCATGGCTATTGAGAACGAATCAAATCAGATTTTCCAATATTTTGGGTACTCAAACCCAAACCATATCCGAACTAAAACTCTATAAGTATCCAACGAGTATAAAAATAGTTTAATAAAAGACCCAAACCCGATCGGGTATTACCCAAACCCGACCCGATACCCGAATGTCTAGAGGTAAATAATATCTCCTTTTTTGGTACCAAATCTCATCATTGCTTAGGTTTTAGGATAAGCATATATGAAAAAAGTAAGATCTTTAGCTTGTTCGATGACTTTTGTAAACTTAGGCAACTTAGAAATAACTTCAAGCATGAGATCAACTGTATGAGCATCACAACCTGTCCAAAAAATATTTGGACTCTTCTATTTAAGAAACTTTGCTGCCGCCATATTGTTGAGAGCATTATCAGTTACTACTTGAACAACTTCTGCAATGCATCAATCAACATAGTCAAATATGTATTTGATATACCATGGTTTTTATGGTTTTTAAGCCATGGTATATTAAACGAAATTGATGCACTGGTGTCGACCGACACAACCGATTTGGAAGATTTACAATTTTTACCCAAAAGTTTTGGATATTTACATAATGGTTTCAACTCGTGTTTTAGGTTATAAATTAGGGTTTTTAGGTTTTTTAACATAGAATCATTCTATCATCTCTCTATCTCTCTCTTTCTACGCCACTTTTGGGAGTCATAGGAGTTTGGGGCTGATCTTACTTTGTCATCATCTTTGAGAAAAAATTTCTAACCCCTGTTTCTATTACTCTGTTTTATTTATGATATATATTTCATTCATGTCTCTGTTATCTATTGCCATGTCTGAGTAAATCTTTTGTTAGAATTAGAGATTCTCATTAGGGATTTCATCGAATGAATTGTGGATTGATTGATAAGGATTCAAATCAGTTAGTTTTTCACCTATGTTGCAATTAAAGCTAGCTCTAAATTGATCACCTGAAGTCTAGATCTTAGGTTATTAAATTGGCGCGACAACGTGATTTAGAACTAGACAGAACCTAGAGTGAACAAATTAGATAATTGCAAAGACATTTGGATTAGATAATTTGTGAACAAATCAACTTGTGATTACTGCATGTTTAGACTTTAGAATTCGCAAAGACATTTCGTTTCTTAATTTCTAGTCATAGTTAATTCTCGCAGCGACAACTGATTTATTTTTTCTTTGAGTTTGAGTTCAAAAACTGGTACTTAATTCAATTATCTCAATTGATTTACATTCATGACATGATTTTCTGAGAAGTTCCCTAAGCCTGACGTTTTTTTTTTTTGATCACAACCCGATTTTATTTATTTCGCATTGCTATTTACTTTATTAATTACTTGTTTAGCTGAATTCGAAACTAAAAAGTCTATCGTGAAGGCGTGAGTCCTTGTGGATTCAATCCCTAAGTACTACCGTGATCTCTTAATTTAAGAGAGTAGCTCTAAGGATAAATTTGAGCATATCAGTATTACACTGAGTGAGATTTTGTGGAAGAATATTTTGCAGAGAAAAAGATGTTCCTCTTCTAGAATTGACACACATATTCATTATGATCCTCCTTTTCTTATCACTCTATGCATCAGTCATTACAGAACATCCATAGCGTTCCCATTCTGCCTCTTGGCTCTTTAAGTGTTCCTTAGTTTTTTCTTCTTCCTCTTTTAATAGCTAGTATTGAGTTGGAGGAAACCCGCCAGGTTCAAACTGTCCAAGAGCCTCAGAGAACATCTTTAAAGCATCATTATCAATGACACTGAAGGAATACCTTATTGATATATCCATCTAGCACAATACTACTGCACTTGATGAGTTTTTTCTTCTTTGAAAAGCACATAATTGATGTTTTCTTTGTGTACCAAGAGTAGCTTCATGACGAATAGTGGTTGCAAACTTATCCATAGGACCCTGAAAGTTATAAGTTTTTAGAGTCCCAAGATTCTCTTCTAACTCATCTTCAAGTTTCATCTTTTCTATATTCACTTCTGCTCTTAGCATATCGCCTTCATGTTTTTTAATCACCTTATTCTTTTTTGCTTCTATGATGGCATTTCTACACTTAACTTGATCATTTGTCAATGAATTTAGACATGGAATGACATTTCCTGGGATGTGAGCAATATGCTCATTGTTCGATACACTCCTCCAGACATATTTTTCAAAGAAAATTTACATTTCACTCTAGGATAAAAAAAATCTCATATTCCCATCCCAAGTCATTTGAGTTTCGCTTAAGTGATGGAGTTTCTTGTGAATCCAGTGGTTGTGAAGCTGATGGATCCATAAGTGTCTGCAACTCTTAGGCAAAAAGTAGAAATAAGAAGCTAATAATCATGTCAAAAAGATAAAACATTCACAATCAAAATTGGCAAAAGTAAAAACAGAGCAAAAGCAAAAAGAAAAAAGATGAAGAAAAGAGAAAGAACAATAAGTGTGAAACAGTAAAAAACTCAACAAGTCTTTCTCAACAACTCGTGTCTCTGAGTCTTTATCTGATTAGGGTTTGTTGAAGACATATGTGGTAATAAAAAGTGAATAACCTAAGAAGAAAAGAAATTAATCCAATATCATACCCAATGTTCTAAAATTTAAACCAAAATTGAAAATATTTAAACTTAAATCCCTAACAAAACACAATGGTTTCAACACACTAAAGTATTAAACGAAAATATCAAACCTCATGTTAGCCTGATTTTGCTATTCTTACCTGATTTACTCCGATTTTGTCCGACTTCAGCGAGTCACCGATTTGTTCCAGCAAAATGCAGAGAATTGCGGCGTCCATAGACAGGACTCCGATTATCTGTCTTTGGATTCTCATCCGCCTTTATCTTCAATCTCTAGCAGAAATCCCACCTCCCGTCTTCAGATTCATATTTCTCATCTGATTTAGATCTTATCTCGATTTCCAACTAAATATCGTTTTCCTCTCGAACTTTCACTCGTGAAGTCCTTCATTTATGGTCTCATGCCGTTTTCCTGCAACAACCTCTAATTTAGTCATTCTGTCACAATATCTCAATTATTTTATTGTTATTTTGGCTTATATCTCTAAAGATATTTAGTATTTGTGGTTTTTTTTCCTTTTTTTTGTCTTTGGATTTCCATTCACCATCATCTTCAACAGTAAAAAATGCTTCATTATCGTCGATGGGATGAGTTTCTAGAATTTAAAATAAACTAAATTAAATAAAAAGAAATTAAAAATTTATTGTTAATGATATACATTATCTTAAAATAATTTTAGAGAAAAATGTATAAAATATGTTTCATCAGAGGAGATGATTATTTAAATAAGTTTGTTTAGTATAATCTAACCGAATATATTTTCCTTCGGACACCTGCACTAGTTAAAATATTTCATCATTTTTTGCCTCTTTTCATTTTCCGCCAATATTCTCTAACTCATTTTTTATGTTACCAGCTCTCAATTTTTTTATTCATAACCGATACTAACACCCGGAGATGTTTCGTTTTGATAGTTTTTTTCCTCAGTTGTCTGATTTGCATCGGCCATCCACTATCATTTCAATCTCAAGCAGAATCTCCAATGGTGTGAATAATTAATACTATTATGCTCAATCAATTTTTTTCATTGAAATAATTAATTTAATAATTAGTATTATAAAAAAGAAAGTTTAAATTTTATTGAAATAATAAAGTAAATATGTATTAGAAAATTGGAAAGTAAAAACTTATCTATTTTGCTTATTTATTTATTATTATTTTATTGGTTTTTTTTGATTAGGTAAATAATTTTGAACGCGTTTGTAATCTTACCAATTAGTCAACATGTATCACAATCTTATTAATTATAATTTTGACACATGATAACTTTTTGTGAGTGCATCCAAACGTTATATGATATTATAATAAATTATTAATAATTTGTAAAAAAAAGAGAAAATTTTCTAGTTTTGACTCTGAAGGTAAGTTTTAAGTATGTTTAAAATTCTCTTGTTCCAGTGGTTCTCGCTTGGCGGGGATTCGTTCTGTTGGTCTAGGCCAGAGATCGATTCCCGCAAAGCGCAGAACTGCTGGATCATTTGGCTTTACCACATGGATATGTGCCTTTGTTTACAGCCCATTTGAATATCCGGAGAGAGGGCCTATTCATGGGTTGCACCTCCTTCGTGGAATTAGTTTGAGCCTCTCCGCCTGACTTATAAAAAAAAAAAAGTATGTTTGAAAAGTTTCTTTGAATAAATCTTAACATTTAAACCAAACAAAAAAATGCAAAAATATTTGGATAACGCATGTTCATCGAGAAACAAATTAATTAAATAAATAAATACTATTCTTAATTAAATGTCTTATCCTTATCCCTAATCTTATATTTTCATCATTTCTTGTGATCTCCGTTCTCATTCTTTACTTGGGGGAATACTAGCCTTTTATACAAGGAAGACGAATCACTACAGGTGACAGGTCTCAGTTCATGCACAATTGTCTTGTATAACCCACATAACTAATTATAAATAACATCGAAAGTACTAAAGAATCGAATCTAGCCAGTACAATTTACTATTTGATTAACTTATCCTCTCTCTTGTCATGGAATTATGAAACATATTTGTTTAAAATGAGTAGCTACATAGTCTAGCAATTTGACAAATTATGAATATGAATTGTTTTTCGGTAAATTTCGGAGATCGATTAAAACTACATTAAGCATAATATTCAAAGCATACCACTTCATTAAGTCATCAATCTCGTCAATCCGTTCTTGGTTCGATTGATTTTAATGCATTTTGATATATTGTGTTTTTAATTTTTTTAGCAATGAGTTTTTATCATTATCTAGCATTTTCATTATATGTTTAGGGTTTAGATGCATTTTTGCATGTGTTTCACTCTTATATAGGTCTTGGAGCTGAAGAAAACAACAAAAAAAGAAATGGTGTGAGAAAACATAAATGATGATCTAGAACCAATCCCTAGTATTTCAAAAATTTACTCGTTTGGAGACTTTACGTTGTGATATAGCTCCAGAGTGCTTCATCAAAGTTGTAGCAAATTGAGTTGGCGTTCCAATGAAGGTGATTTCAAGTGATTTGGATATTTTGTTAGAGAGATAAAAGAAGTTTACCTCCACCGATCAACTTCCAGCGGCCAGAGGTGGCCGATGAGACTTGAAGAATTTCGTCTGGGAAGCCCATCGGTCATTCTCATCGACCAAGGGTGTCCGATGAAGCCCATCGACCACTCTCATCGACCAGAGGTGTCCGATGGACCGAAAAAGCTTAAAAAATTTGACTCCTAAACCGATTGTGAACCAGTTCGATTTTAGGATTGAACCAAGCTTCTTTATTCACTATAAATACTTCTCCACCCTAATTTTCAGGGTTATCTTGTGCTATATTTTGTAAAAACTTGTTTAAGGATTTTTGGATTTGAGATTTTTGGATTTATAAAGTTGGATTTTCTTTTAATCTTTACTTATATTCTTCTAATACTTATGATTATGTAAAGATCAATCCATTTACTTTGTGTTTTCATGACTATTAATGAGTAGTCTTTTATAAAGTCTTTGAAATGTTAGATCTAGGTTGATTAGTACTAGGTTAGTAGAGTTTAGGCTTGTAATCATAGATCCATGCTTGATAGGTTGTGTTTAATGCTAGATTAGCAAGAAATTGTTAGTTTAGATCCTAAACATTTCTCACACCCACAAGGTGTTTGATGAAATGCTTGATCCAAACTTTTCAAGCTCTTTTCGATCATAACCAATAAGAGTTGATGTTTAGAATGTTTAGAGGTTATGAAGACTTGATTTTAATGCTCATTGATCAATTAATGTTTAACAAGAGTTATGAACATTTAAAGTGATTAATGAAGTGATTAGTACCATGAGAATGGATTAGTCTAGTTTATTGTCTTGAAACTATTGAATTAACTCTAAGTAGTAGATAAAGACTCCACTAGCTTAGGATTGATTAGTCTAAGATCATCCATAACATTCCCAAAGATCTTTCTTTATTAATTTGATTTAAAAAACGTTTTTAATTATTTTCTTGTTTATTTACATTTCAAATTCTGTTTTCAAAAACCCCAAATCATATTCACATAGATTAAGACATGATTTATACTTTTAATGTGTTAAAAATAGATTCCAAGTTGGATTGATTATCTTCTATGCTACAACGCATTTAGGGTAATTGATAAAAAAAATCTTAATATCACATTTTGTTTTGATTCTTGGAGCCTTAAAACATACCAAGCAAGTCCAATTGATCCTTTATTTCCATCAATTTACTATTTTTCTCTTTTGCGGGTGGTCTGGGTTCTTAAGCCCAAACTTAGAGTATAATTTTCAGTAATTGATTAAACCTAACTCAATCATTTTTTATTTCCTTTTTTAATCTTATGAATTTGGTTTTTGCTTTTTTTTCTGTCTATAGTACATTATGAATTTCACTCTCTACGTTATGTTTTGTCCACGAAAAGGTTATGTTTCCGTGTACTAATTAATATATTTTCGTATACTAAATTATGTTTTGGTGTACCAACATTTTTCTTTACTCAGTAACAGTAAAATTATTGTCAATGTAACTTCCCGTCTTAATGTAACAAGTGAATTTTTTCGAAAACCATTTGCTATATAAAAGCATTGTGGTATCCCTTCTAGAGAAAGAGATGATAAAAGTCTATTTTGAGAGACTCAAATCTTTTAACAAGACACTTAAATAACACTTGTCACTTTTTGTATAAATATACTTTTTAATTAATTAAAACATTTTTTTTTTAATTTGAAAGACTCAAATGGTTATCTACCAATGTATATGTGCTCTAAGTGCTTCTATAATGAGTCTTTTTTTTTTAGTTGTTCAAAACTCTATTATTTTCATTTGTATCACTAGAGAAATGTAAGATATACTTTTGTTTTTTCTTATACCCAATGATTTCATGTCCCCAACTATTCTTGTCTAAAATATTAGTATTAAAATTAACAAATATTATTTATATTTTCTTGTAACGTAGGTGATAGGTTTTCATATTCAACACACGTTTTCTAATTGACTAAACTTAAATGATGATGAGATTTTCAATATGGTATCATCAAATTGTGTTATCTCTTTGTGAAACTAAACTATTTTAAACTGACAAAAATACCTTTAACTACTTTAAAGGAAAATCTAGCATGGCTGAATCCTCTTCTAGTGTTCAGATATGCATAAATATTACTATATCCCATGCCCAAATGTTTTTGAGTCCCATGCAATTCAAGTACAGTGTATGATACTATGATAGACATGTTTCCATCAGAAAAGTTCAGTAGCAAAAGTACTGTGGACCACTCTCCAATCTACACACCCATGTCTCTTAAGCACTAATCTATACACCACATTGACATTTTTTGGTGCAATTGTACACTTTTAATTTATTGAAATATTAAGGCCATGAATGTTTCATAGTTTTTACTGGTTTTTGGCTGTTGGTTTTTAGCTTTTGGTTTTTAGTTTTTGATTTTTTTTTTGGTTTTTGATTTTTGGTGTTGGATTTTAGTTTTTTCAAAAATTTGAATGGTATCTTGTTTGGTTTTTGGTTTTTAGAATGCAATTTTTTAGAAAAGATGTGACGTAACTAGAAAATAATTTCAGAAAAAAATAAAAAGAAAAAAATATCACAACAAAATCTCCTAAAAACTACTAAAATGAGATTCTCAATTCTTTTCACAAAAATCTTTAAAATTCGGATTCCCTATTTTTAGACAATCCACTTTTTTTTTTAATTAATATGGCCTTGAATGGTAATAGTTTTTAGTGTGATTTTTTATTTAAAATTTTTCAAAAATCTGATTTTTTCCATTCATAATTTTAGATTCCCTAAAAAATAGGGAATCTGGTTTTAGATAATTTCTCCAAATTTGTGAAGAGAATCCAGAATCTATGTTTCTTAAATTATGAATGTTTCATAGTTTTTAGTGGATTTTGTCTTTTAGTTTTTAGTTTTTGATTTTTGGTGTTGATGAGATTCTAAAAACTACTAAATTGATGAGATTCTATTTTTTTAGGGAATCAGTTTTTTTCTAAAATCATGAATGACACAAAATTAGTTTTTTGGAAAAACTAAAACCAAAAAATACTCTAAAAACTATTGTCATTCAAAGACTTAATAACGTAGTTATTAACACAATTATAACTATTTTCATTCAAAATTATTAGTTTTTCAGTTTTGAAAGTAACTAATTCTTTATTTTCCATTTTTATTTTCTTAATAAATTATTTAATACAAAATCTAAAAACCATAAACCAAAATCTAAAATCCAAAACCAATAACTATAATCCAAAAACTATTTAAAAACTTGTAAACATTCATGGCCTATGAATGGATAAAAATAGATTTTGGAAAAATCTAAATCTAAAAACCACACCAAAAAGTAGAGTCATTCATGGCCTAAATTTATCAATATAGAGGTTTATATACAAAATTTGGAGAAAAAAATGAATTAAACTCTTTATGATTTTAATTTATTTGATTGATGATCTTAAGAAAACAAAGAAAAAATACGAATTTAAATATAAATTTGTACTAATTTATGAAATTCGGAATCATCTTTGGAGAGTCGTGATATCGAATAGAAACAAACATGTAACAACCCACTTCCATATACATTTTTATTTTTAGTACCCTTAAAAGCTACACTGTCTCATCCACAATTTGCTTAAGCCCATAATCAAGGCCCACTACAAAAGCCCAATAAACTCTTTCCAATTCGGCTCCCATCATAAACTAAGCTCTTATTATTCATCACTCCAAAAAAATCCACACTATTGAGATTTATAATTCAATGGCTTGGCTTCGATTATTTTCAAAAACCCTAAAACCCCAAATCTCATCATCATCATCATCTTCCTCAAATCCAAACCCTAATTTCAAAACCATACCATTCTCAACCTCATTTCTCATCACAAAAACACCAAAAAAATTCAAAAAATCCCGAAAAACTCCAGAATCTCCAAGAACCAAATCAATTCAACACGAATCAACTCAAATCCCACATTTCGAATCCCTAATTTCCCGCGACGCGCATTTCCGATTTCTAATCAGATCCAAAGAATTCATCTCAAAGCAACCTGAACGAATTCTCCGATTAGACGACGCCGGAAAACTCTACCGTGAACTCGGATTCCCACGTGGCCGTAAGATCACTCGTTACATCCTTAAACATCCTCTCATTTTTCAAACGTATCGTCATAACGATGGTAAAATGTGGTTAGGGTTTTCTGAATTTATGGAAGATTTGTTAGATGAAGAGAAAGGTTTATTTGATTTAATGGAGATTAATAGAGTTAATCTTGTTCGTAAGTTATTAATGATGAGTAAAGATAAACGAATTTTACTTAGTAAAATTCATCATACTCGTTTGATTTTTGGTATTCCTGAAGATTTTAGAGACCGGGTCGGTAAATATCCGGATTATTTCCGGGTTGTTACGGGTCAAGATGGGAATAGAGTACTTGAGTTAGTTAATTGGGATTCAAATCTAGCTGTTAGTGAACTCGAAAGACGGTTTATGATAGACGAAGATAAAGCGAAACGAGCGTTTAAGTTTCCGGTGAAACATGGGAAAGAATTGGAATTGGAAGAGAAAGAAACGAAGAAACTGAATTTGTTGAATACTTTTCCGCTTGTTTCGCCTTATTCGGATGGTTGGAAGTTTGATATGTGGTCGTTAGAGGCGGAGAAGTATCGTGTTGGGATTGTTCATGAGTTCTTGAGCTTGACATTAGAGAAACGAGCTTCGATTCATCATCTTGTTGAGTTTAAAGATGAGTTTAGTTTGACTAGACAGACTTATCAGATGTTGAAGAAGCAGCCGAAGAGTTTTTATTTGGCTGGTACTGAGATGAATTGGAGTGTTTTTTTGAAGGATGGTTATGATGAGAATGGTGTTTTGATTAGTAAAGATCCTCAGTTTTTGTTTAATGAAAAGCTTTATAAGTATGCAGATATGCAGCAGATGGAAGTTAGTTAAATCTTAAAACGATAGTACGAACTTCAACTGCTGTTTTTGTCGCATCAGCGGATCATCGGTTCAGTCAAGTAGTTTTGTATCAGTTCGGATCTAATAATGAATTGGTCTCTACAATGTTGTAATCTGATTGCATTTTACATTTTAAAATCACTGTGAAGCGGAAACATTTAGTTTTGATGAGTTTGAATCTTGGATTGAGACAATGGCCATAGACATGGAAGACCATGCTCTAGCATCTATGGCTCCCTGGTCTCATGTTCCGAGCAACCCGTTTGCAAGAGAATTTCGCTACAAATATCAGCGCCTCTAAACAGAACCCACAAGCTTGGTCAAAGCGATTTGGAGGAAGGACATTGTGATGCATAGAAGAGTAAAGCCACATAGTCACAGTTTTACTAAGCCACATATCATGTCCCTTCATAACAAACACATAAATCAAAAACTCATCGAGCAGATTCATTGTCACTAGAAAATTCCAATTTGGTTGAACAAATTTGGAACACTAATAGTAGCGTGTGCATCTAGATCAACATGATCAGCAGTCAGCTCCATTAGCAAAAGCAAAATTGGCTTCTCCATTGAACAAGTACAAAAGTTTCTCTATGTCAAACTAATGGTAGGAGAGAGGAATTGATATACTTAATCATTGAGACATTTTTCTTTCCAAGAAACATATTCATATCATCATATTAGTATCCAATAAAAAATTAATGTCATTTTTGTGAAAAATTAATTATACTATAAAAACAAAATTTTAATTTTAATAATTATTATAATTAATGAGCATTAAAAGAATTGATGATAAAATAATAATATAAAAATAAGAAATATAAAAATATAAATTCTTGAAATTATGTTTTAAATAGTTTTAGTTTTATAAAAATCAATTAATAGATAAAATATATAAAAATGAGAGAAATTAAATTAAAATATATATAAACAAGTGATGAAATAATTGTCAAAGGATTAAGATCTAAAACAAATTTTACATGACATGGTCATAGAAACTTCGATACTAGAACTAAGTATTATTTTGAAATTCTTTAACAGTTCAAGTGACCAAAAATATGCAATTGATAAAAAAATATAGTATAAAAATAGAAATGAGAATATAATTTTGATATATGTTAAGAATAAGTTCATAATTCTATTAATTATATGTGAGCGAAGATAACATGAAAATAATATGTCTTGAAAGATGAATAAAATGATTATGAAATTTTTTGAAAATATTATTTTATGTATTTTTATAAAATAAATTAGCATTTATTTAGTGAGTTAATAATTAAAATAATCATATATTTTATTATGAATTATATTAATATTAATATTACTAAAATGAATAATTTTATAATATTAACAAATCTAGTCATTATAACACTTTTCTTTAAATTGAAGCCTTAATTTCTTTAATTAGCATTTATTTGGTTCGGGCCTTAATCCCCCATAGTCAGGAATCAGTCTTTGATAATACTTGATAACGTGACACAAATCATCTCTCCTACTGAGGATAAAAATAGGAGCATATGAGACCAACCCTGTACTTAACCACTAGTCCAAAGCAATGTGTGGTAGATAACAAGATTTTGCTACCAAAATTATTGAATCTAGGATTTTAGCCCAAGATCATCTCTGTCACCATGTAACAAAATTATTGGTGTTTATCAAAGATTAATCGAAATGCGTAGTATATCAAAGAAGAAGAAAATCGAAAGATCTTGTTGATTTATGACCATGACATTCTTGGAATATTAGGAAAAAATTGAGAAGAATCAGTTGTGGTTTCTTTTCTAAGTAACTGGTCTGTTTAGTTTAAAATTATTATATTGAGGTTGTTGTTGAGACTTCAAATATTGACATAAATATAAATAAATTCAAACTACTAAGTCTAATTAAAATAGTTTATAACAGTTGATGATTTTATTTGTAATACAATGGGTGTTGTAAACAAATAGTGGTATGATCTGACAAATATTATGTTGAATAATTTCAGCAACGTGATAGTTGAAAGAGAGATGATAAGTTTGACAAGTGTGGGAATTTATTGGTTACTTTGATTTTTGTGTTTTTTTCATTTCAATTATATAACTTCAATGATTTCATAATATTTATAAATATATATATATATATATATATAAATATTTATATATATTCTTCATTCTCTATAAATAAAGACTTATCCATTAATTAGATAATACTAATTTATTTAATTAGACTACATGACAAATTTTGATTGGTCAATTTAGAGGGAGTGCATAAGAGAGGTTCACCTAATATTTTTTTTTTCATTCGGCTTCTTCCAATTTCTAGTAGAAATTTACTAAAAAAAATATTTGTTTCAGACTTCAGGTATATATAAAACTTAATTAAAAAAATCGAACCACTAAAATCAAAACTGACCATGTTGATTGTTGGTCGAGTTTTGTAATATTTGAATCTTATCCCAAAACCTTTAAATGTTTCTTTTAGCTTTAATATGATACTATCAGTGGTATCCGTTCTACCATTCAATACAGTCATATAAATTTTTTTGAAAATAAAATTCAAAGTAGAGACTAACAAAAAGCAACACAATTCAAAACAAAAGAGAGAGTAAAAAACCAAAAAATACCTCCAAGCTTGGAAGTACTTTGCGACCTTAAGAAATGTATTACATATCATGCGTTACCAGAGTGCTGGAGATAGACGTAACTGAGGTTGCGCTTGAGAGCATTGAAATAGACATTCCATGGAGTATGCATAAATCAACACACTTGTTGGACGAAAAAATATGTACACGTGGAAAAGGTCGGTTTAATATAGATTAGATTGAAGAAAACATGCCATCGTTGTCGGCAATCTTCTTACAGATGTATACATGGCTCAAAAGTAGTAAAAATATTTATGGTATATGTTCAATATTTGAAATATGAACCTAATTACATATTTTTAATATAATTTAGGACCCTTAAATATGCTAATTATTCTCTTAATTTATAAAGATCACATTGTAACTGAGCTTCTCTTAATATGTTAATAACTCTATGATTTTTAATATGTATCACATTTCATTAATATTATTTTAACTGTATCTATTTTTCTTAATGTTAACATTATCTATCAAAAATGTAACTTGCAACCTAAACTACCCATTTTAAGAATAAAAAGCAAAACTAAATGAGGCTATTTTCAAATTACAATGGATATATGATTTCAAAAGAATTATTTCTTGGTAATGGAACTTGTGTATTGTGTACAATATTAGATTAAAATTTTGAGAAGTAAGTTGTGTGGTAATCATGATAATCTGACAAACAATCAACATGGTCAGTTATGATAATCATGATAATCTGACAAACAATCATGATAATCATGATAATCTGACAAAAAGTTAAAAGAAAAATCTGAAAATACTTTTAATACTCTACAAAAGTTGTTATATAGCAACAGAAGACATGACTCTCTTTGATGGCATGTTCAGGCATTGAACCACCCATTTTTGAAATGTTACACCTCTTTCCAATCTACACATGGGTTTTTCACAAAAATGCATACTTTCACAAAAAATCCTTAAAACTTTTATTAATTAAAATATTAACCTTATTCTGCTCTCTCTGTAGTATAGGTTGGTAATGTTTCAACATTTTCAGAATCTATTGCCAGAATTTTATATATTTATATTCTTTTCAAATATTGGGAAAACATGGATTAGTAGTGGTGTAAAACATTGTGAATATTTCATAAAATGTTTTTGAATACGAGATTTATAAGAAATTATATTGAATTTATATCGAAACTTAGAGACTGGTAGACAAGTTTCCAGTTTAAAAAAAGATCTACCATGATTTTTTAGATATTTGAACTTTATTATAATTTTTAACGTAATATATTAAAATATTCAACCAGTATTTAAGAGACTTCAAAAGAATATATTAATGATAATGGAACTTGTGTGTAAAACATTAAAAAAAATTTAGAGAAGTAAGTTCTCAATTCAAAGAAAATAGAAACTAGTTATATAACATGACTACATTGCACACGTTATTCATCTTCCTAGTTTATTGAAACCACCATTTCATTATTCTCTATAATTTTATCATGGACGAAGGAAAAAGTGATAAAATTCCAAACACAAGTCTAGATGCTTTTGAAAAAAGATATTCAACTGCAAAATAAGCATATCATTAAACCTAATATGACCACACTTGAAAATATATTTTTAATATTATACAAAAAGGCATTTACATATCAGTGTAGAACTCATAGTGCTCTTGTTTCCATTTCTATAAAAGTACATAAGGTTTTTAAATGCATTAAACGCAGCATAATCATCATGAAACCTAGCCTAGAAATAAATGATATTTAGGACAAAGAAAATAAGTATTAACAAAATTGCTCATTAATAAATTAATGTATTTGACATCAATATTTTTATAAAACTAATAAAATCAAAAACTACGGAAAATCATACTGTAATCCGATTTTTTCAACCAAATGTTCTACAATGGTTTGCATCATCATAAGTAACAGACTACTTTGGTGGAGCGTTGTCATCCTTCAGTGAAATCTTGCAACCCTTTGGCAAAAGTTTATTGAAATCCAAAAGCAGGTCTTGTGGCCACTTGAAGATATCTTTCACTCTTGTTTTGAAATCATTAGTACTAAGTCTACTTATGAAAAGGCAATCAAATTAAGTTTACCAAGAATCGTTATTAAGAGCTAAACCTTATGAAATAGCATAATATAACAGAGAAAAACTGAAATACTTCCTAAATTTGAAGTCCTTCGTGACATGAAAAAATGTATTGTATTTCTCAGGTTTCTTCTTAAATATATATTTTCACAATCATAAGATATTCATTTGCTTCACGTGCTGTTGGCCGTGATGCGACCATGGTTTCAAATTGCCCAAAAATTCATTGGCAAAGAGAAAGAAAACAAATCCCAATGTGAACACCATTACATATATGTAAATCCCAATTAAAATATTTAAAATTGACATTTTTTTCAAATATTCATACTTGAAATCATCCCAAAATACACACAACCAACATATCCAAAAATGGATGAATAACAAAGGAAATATTCGCAATAGAAAACCAAAACTAACTTAAGATGCCATTTGTAACCACTGACCATCTCCCTCCAGAATAAATTCCTAAATCACTACTACAAACAAGCAAACAGATTATTCTTTTGTTCCACGCTTGAAAGTACCCTAGTGATGGAAACAATAGGAGCATGACACATGGGTGCGAAATAATATTTTGCAGTTGTTAGAAGATTAAATCAACAGAACATGTATAAAAAAAGGATTTACATATGATCAAAAGCTTGTGTACCAAGCAAAATGAAAAACGGTATACATGTTAAAGTCACCACAACAAGAAACAAATTAATGACATTTACCATAGATTGAACAAAATTGGAAGATCAGAGAAGAAAAAGAGTAAAAGATCCGATTGATGTGTGACTGTGAAAATTTAAGGAGAAGAAGGGGATCAAGTTGCTAGGTTAGAAATATGTTATTTTAAAAAAATAACGTCTCAAATTGTGAAAAACTCATTGCAAACATTTTATTTTATTTTTGGTTTACAAAAAATGCAGAAAAGAAGAAGATTGGGGCTAGATTCGTACTCAGAAACATATTTTCTTTACATGCTGAAAAATAAGTTTTTGTTTAGGTTATGCACTGTATGTTGCATTCTCACAAATCAAAACATGATGGTAGCTTTCACAACAAACTATAGTTTTAATTTTTTACGTAATGTATGAAAATATTTAACCATTATTTGAGAGACTTTAATAGAATCTACTGCTAGATAATAGAACTTGTGTTTTAAAACATTAAAGAGTAAATAGATAAGTAAAACTAGTTATACAACATGAGTACATTGTATACATTATTCATCATCCTATTTTATTGAAACCACAATTTTATTATTCTCTTTTTATCATGGACGAAGGAAAAGTGATAAAATTCCAAACTCAAGTCTAGATGCTCTTGGAAAATGATATTCACCTGAAAAACAAAAAATCATTAAACCATACATGAAAACACTGAAAACTATTTTTAATATTATATGTAATAAAGGTAGTTACATACACACATATTATATATACCTTGGTGTATACCTCATCAATGCTCTTGCTTCCATTTCTGTACAAGTACATTTATCAAAATAAATGAGTTGAATGCAACATCAACATTATGAAACCTTGCCTAAAAATAAATGATATTTAGGTAGAAAAAACAATAATATCAAAATTTCTACTAGGGCTTGGATTCAATTCTGTTTTATAAAACTAATAAAATCAAAAACCAAGGAAAATCAAACTGGAATCGGAATTTTCCAAAATAATTCTACCATGGGATAGTGAATCTACCTGGACCTTGTTGACAAAGGTAATCGCATCATCATACGCAACAGACTTATTCGTTGGAGTGTTGTAATTCTTTATTTTTATCTTGAAACCCTTTGGCAAAAATATATTGAAACCCAAAAGCAGTTCTTGTTCCCCCTTGAAGAGATCTTTCACTCTTATTTTGACACCATTAGTATTAAGTCTACTTATGAAAAATCAATCAAATTAAGCTTCCCAAAAATCGTTATTAAGAGCTAAACCTTATGATATAACATAATTAATCAATATGACAAAGAAAAAGCAAGATACCTCCTAAATTTGAAGTCCTTCATGACTTGAAGAAATGTATTATATTTCTCAGGATTCTTCTTAAATATCTTTTTCACAGTCATAAGGTATTCATATGCTTCATGTGCTGTTGGGCTTGATGCGACCATGGTTTCAAATTGACCAAAACTTCATTGGCCAAGAGAAAGAAAACAAATCCCAATGTGAAAACATTACAGATGTAAATCCCAGTTAAAATAATTAAAATTGACATTTTTCAAATACCCACACTTGAAATCATCCCAAAATACAAACAACCAACAAATACAAAAATCAATGAATAGCAAAGGAAATATTGCAATAGAATTCAAATATTGCGTAAAATACTTGAAAAAATTCTAAAGAAAAAGGAAACAATACAAACACAAAAGCTCATCGTATATCTATCAAACATCTCTGAGACCTAGTTACTCAAACAAAGGGAATAAGTAAATCCTTACCTCACACCCAAAAAATGAAGATATATATAAGACTTGAACGACTATCACAAAGAAAGACAAGGGAAATTTTCCCATTAGATAATTACATTTGCATTATATAGAAGCCTAAAATACATTAAAAGGAAAAAATCTTCTTTTGGGGGTAACATTTTCATTTCTTTTCTTTTTTTTTGACTTTGTCATTTTATTTGACTGGTTAGTTACCTTTGTTCAAAGGCAATTTTTAATTTTCTTGTTATGCAAATACAGCAAGAGAAAAACTTGCTTTTGTCATATTTTATAATTACATTTTGATTTCAAAAGAAATAATATTGAATTTCATATGCATAGAATAGTAAATTTACATAGTCAAAGTTATTCTCACCAACCAAATTTTTTTATATAGAATATAACTGATTATTCCTGCTGTCCTAATCAATTTAGAAAAATAAAGTTTTTTATTGTTTCATTTTATACGATTTATTCAAATATCAATGCATATTTTCAATTTATTTCAACAAAAGAAAACTTGAGGAGAAGAAGGGGTCGTGGTTGCTAAGTTAGCAAAATGTTATTTAAAAAAAAAGCAAATAATGTTTTAAATTGTGAAAACGCTTTGCGAAAATTAAATTTTTTTTTGGTGGAACAAAAAATGGCATAATATATGCAGAAAAGAATAAGACATGGGCTAGAAACATAATAGAAGCATCTTGACACTACATGCTGAACAATAAGCTTTGTTGGGGTATACATGCATGCATGTTGAAAACTTTAGATTTACCAAATACAGTTGATTATTTGGTTACCAAGAGGATAATACAAATATAAGATTAATGATGCTGATTTACATTGATGTAAAGCAACTTCACAAAGCATAATGTATTTTTCTCTGGATATGCATGTGCATGAACTGCATGCAGTTTCCTCAAACTTTGAAATCCCCATGTATTCTGAACACATTTTAAATAATTTGATCCGATCCATTAGTACTAGCCTTAAAAGGTTTTCTCACACTACAAGAAAAAAGTTATATTGGTACCATTTTTTAGCCACAATAAAGGTAATTCCGTCACAATAAACAGATGATATCATCATAAATTAATCGATTCCTAGCTATGCAAACCAAGCTATATATATTTGCTTGACTTACATAGTATATAAGGGATACATAAAAGTTTACAAATTTGGGAAATTTAATTACTTTACACACTCTGATCTAGAATAATTGAAACAGTTCCAAAAGGCAGTCTTGAACAAAACTCATAATTGCATATTAAAAAGAGAAACAGATCGATCAGTTACTATATGAATATTGAAAGGAAAAAGAAGAAGAAGACAAATCGAATTTGTACTTCTATACTATTTGATGATGGATCTAATAGTTAGAATTCAAATAGAATTTGTACTTCTATACTATTGGGGCAAATAGTTAGATTTCAGATTTTTATCAAAATCAGCAGCATGTTGAAGAGAGCGATATATTAATCGTGGAAGCAGCTGGAGTATAATTTTGGTATTTTTATCTAACATTTGAATTTAAGGATATTCTAGGGTTGATTTTAACATTTTCATAAATATTTAATTAATTAACACAATTATCTAAGGCATGTTATATTGTTATGGGCTGTTCTTGAATTGTGATTTAATGGAATTTTAATTGCAGTTGTTTAAAATCCAGTTAGTGGATTTTGATGACTTATAAAACTCATACGGAGGTTTTTAAAATCTATTGTTAGTTTTTTTAGTACTTCCTCTAGATTATCTTATATTTAAAATTCATTGAAAATAAATAACTGACATCTTCTTCGTAACATGATTTCAATATTTTGTTAGAAGGATCAAAATCAAACATCATACACGGAACAATAATATTTTTTTTCACACAGCTATAGATATTAGCTCAGACTACTCTGTAGAAAAATAATTGCTTAGTTTCATAAGGCATGTTTATTATAATCTCTGTGTATGCTGCAATGGCGATACTAGAATTCTTCTTTTGTTGGAAATTCACACAGATGATGTGATCAATTTTACAATTCAACAACAACTGAATGTGGTGATCGTCTAGGTCTGAGTTTTCATTTATTTTTGAATATATTTTTTTCATCTGTATAGATTAAAATTCATCATTCTTAATTATTTTACATGTTATATTTTAAAAATATTTCAAAATAGGATATTTGCCAAAAGCCAAAGGGAGATGAGTCAAAGCCATTGTTTTCCTCATAATAATTCTAAAATTATTGTATATTGAATTTTTTTTTTTAAATTACATATGAAAACTATTTATAGAAAATATAGTTACTAAGAAAATGGAGAAAAAACTTTGAAGTTATCAAACTAATTTACTTTTCATGGAAATATAGGAATATTTTAACTATACCATGCATACTATAAAAAATAAGATACCCGATCTCTTTATTTCTTAGTAATATTTTTTCTGAAACAAAATGAAGCAAGAAAATGTGAGAATAAACAAATCAAAGAAAAAGAAGAAGCAAAAAACAAAGATTCAAGAGATTTTTATATGATCAACTATCATAGGATTCCAGAGTTAGATTTAAATAAGTTACAACAATATGAAAGAGAGGTTGAAGAGTTTCAACGAATCAAAGAAATGGAAAGAGCTATGATCTTAGGTATGTTAAAGATTTATTTGCCTATGTTATTTTAGCTTTGTTTTTTTCTTAATTTTCTTGTTGATTTTCTTTTATTTTTAATCTTAAGTTTTTATTTATTTTCTTATTAAGTCTTGGGCATCAAGGATTTTTTGTTGTTTTGAACTTGATATAAAAAGTTACATTTATAAATTTGTTTTTCTAGTTAAATATGTTAGTCAATTGTTATTTTTATTTTGACTATTTTACTACATAATATGTCAGGCAATTACAAAGAAATAGTTACACAAGTATATAACTATAAAAACTATAAAAAATGTACCAATTTGTGTTTAACATTTTTCCGTACCAATCAATGACTAGCATATAGTTACTGTTAAGTAACAAAATGCTACTTGTATATTTGTCACAATACTGTCACAATTATTACTACTAATAATATCGTCACGTTTTCATCATAAATTATGACATATTTTAGTTATGATATATTCTGTCACAATATTGTGACTAAATAGCTACGTATTTGTAACAAATAAAGATAGTCACAATATTGTAACTGAAACGTCACAAATTTGTGACAAAACAATTTCGTATCAAAATTTCGTCACAATAATACTATTTTTTTTGTAGTGTCAGTAGTCATTATTTCTAGATCAAGTTATGTTTAATCTCTGTTTCTCAGCTTCCATTGTATCTAAACTTTCATATGAAATTTGCAATTTTAATTGATTTGCTATGATATCTTTCAATACAACTTTTACCATTTTGGTTTGAAGGCTGATTAAAAGTATATGTGGACACTATCCTAGAAGAGAAAGTACAAGAAAAATATTTTGTTTGGGTTATGCATTGCATCTGCATACCAAATGAATAAAAAGATGGTAGTTTTCGCTGTAAACTGTTTCAAATTGGTGAAGATGGTATTCTGATGAAGCGGAAGATTCTAGGGATAGAATTAGAAATACATTGATTTCTCAGAGTACCGGATAATTAGGGTTTAATAAGACTTTTTCTCTCAGCGCTTTCACAAAATGTCTTAGGTTTGTTAATACTCTTCACTTCACAGTGGTTTAACAAAACATCTTTAAAATCTTTTGATTAATTATTTCATTAATAATCCCTCTAATAAAATAAGTTTAGAAGACTATTTATAATAAAAGCTGAAAACCCTAAAACTCCTAAAAATCCAATAAACTATAATTTTTTGTGAATACAAGAGATTAGGGAATTGTTCTCTTGTTATTCTTATTATTCATAAGTCATAATACAATATATATAGAAATACAAACTAGGTTTACAATTATTCTAGAACATTCTAATGGGCCGATAATGAGCATCCACATAAAATAGACTTATTCATAACACTCCCCCTTGGGTGCCCATTATAATAATTCGGTATCAAATGCCCTTGAAATGTTGTCTCGTTAAAAACCTTATTTGGAAAATCCAGTGGGAAAAACCAAAGTTAAGGGAAAAATAGTGCAGCGCGCAAATACTTCCCCTCATGAGTACATCACTGATCTTCGAGATGACACGATCTAATCTTGGTGAACTAATTTCTTCAAAGTAGTAGTTTGAAGCGTCTTGATAAATAGGTTTGCAAAATATTCAGTTGCACAAATCTTCAATCTAAGTACATAGCTATTCTTCTACACTTCAATGTCCTCGTAGATGACTCATCCTGATCATTATCTTTTCGCTACAAATGATCTCATTTATTTAAGATAAAGACTTTAAAACAATGATAAACCTTTATCATTGGGATTATAACATTTTCCGTTATGTGTTTATCTTTTGTGTGTTCTTTGTTGTCTCATTAAAAAAATTTTCATGCAAAAACTCAATGAGATAAAAACCATGATAAAGGAAAAAAGTACAACCACACATATTTATATTCCTCCCCCTTGGAATCATCATCTTCAAGATATGCATTTCAATCAATTTATTCTCCATGTGAGAGTTACTATTTTTCTTTCTTCTTTCAATCATGAAGGAGGGAAATATATTGCTCATTTAATACTTTTAATATGGTATCTCCAGACCAAATATATTTCAACATCTATACATAAATCTGTCAAGGAATTTGGAGATAACATCTTCACTATAAGACACCTGAAGATAATTATATATTTCCAAAGTTCTTTATTCTATATTATTTTCATAATAATACATGCATTGCACTAACTCTTCAAGAGTTTTGCTGACATAAAATTATAGATCTATTTGATATGTACAAAATTCATGCAGGTTGAATTTAAATTCTTATGCATGTTTATAGCATCTTAACCGCTGATTCAAACAGTTTAAATCTTTCTTAATTGCTTCTAGCAATTTAAATCTTTTTGGGACTAAATTCTTTCTCTTATTGCCAGACTAAGTAGAATCTTGAACTAGTTGCATCCACCACATGAGAGTTTCATATCTCTTATAATTTCATATTTTTCATTCCTCTTGTCCCACTTGTTTTACACACTTAAGTGTATGGACTCCTGGTCCAAATACTTATCTTTAATGATTGACCAAATCATTTTGTATACACTTTCAACTTTTCTTTTCTTTATTTTCTATACCGCGGTTTATGATTCTCGATTTTATCCTTACATCAACTGCTACATTGCATGCACAAATATTACGACGTCGATTTGTTTCATTGTTCCATTCTATACATGATTCAACTAGTTTAAATCTCTTACTTATTCACCAGGTACCTGGATTTCTTTATTTCTCATGTCTAATGTCTCTTCAGGAGATTATTAACATCTCTTATAGAGATTATTTAACTCATTCATGCCATTTTTAATACTTGCTCATTTTTATTTCTGAGGACTTTTGTTTGGAACTCATTTGCAGTTGTTATTGTTATTATAATCGGAGCATATCTAATATGTGACTTTATCACTAAATTGTGGTCAGTAAGCGTCTGGCAATCAATACGCTACCCTTATAGTATTTGAGTTATCTATATTATTTAACGTCTTTAATAGAACGAGGATCAAACATTGATAACTCCTGTCAATCTATTTTTTTTTCAGCTGTATATTTTCTCCCCCTTATGTTAGATATACTGACTCACTGAAAGAACAATCTCCACTTCAAGGGAGTTTCATATCCAACATATTTTTTTTTAAACCTTCCTTAAGGTCTCATGTTATATTGATGTGGTGGATCAACTTATATATCACATTCAAAACTTTAAGAGGGGAAAATTATGGTTCCTGACCAAAAACCAATCTGAAGGGGAGATCTCATATTAATGTAATAGGCTGATGTGATTCTTAACAGTTATTACAATGATATTCACAGAATTGTCAATTAACTAAATACTATCGCAAACGTTAGATTGCTAATGAGTGATCAGTCCACTAACTCTCCTTGTATACGGTATACCAGAAAACTGACAGTATCCAATTTTATTGGGCGGTGAAAAAACCATAAATTTGTGTTCTAAATTTTCTTTTGCATCATCACTAAAACCGGAATGGCGGGACCGATTTTTGTCATATAGTGAGATTTTAGTTAATTTTTAGTTTAAGATAAACTTCTCTTTTCGATAAACTTTGATATCAAACAGAATTAATAAATAACTCAAAATAAATCACTAAATAAGGATATCAATCAATTGATTAAATGAAAATACTTAATAATCATGCACAAATTTCATGCACTATCAATTTATAATTGAGAACATATAAACAACAAAAAAATAGTGAATATATTTTTAAATCATAAACTAATGATTGTTTTGTATAAAACTTATATTCATGCAAAATCCGTACGAAATAATATATTTGCAAATTTTGATTGAAAATAATATTGCAAAATTTTATGCTAAAATAATTATTTTTAAAAAATGACTAAAATACCTTAGTACAAAATTATATTTTGCAAAACTTTTAAATAAAAGAGATGTACTCACAAAATCTGACATATAATAATATTTTG
Source organism: Nasturtium officinale (assembly GCA_963854855.1). Taxonomy (NCBI): domain Eukaryota; kingdom Viridiplantae; phylum Streptophyta; class Magnoliopsida; order Brassicales; family Brassicaceae; genus Nasturtium; species Nasturtium officinale. The sequence goes on from OY978505.1 coordinate 2,776,507, forward strand.
CAAAATATATGTGTAAATCTCGTACAAAATCTTTGTTTTTTTGTAATATAATGATTAAATCCGTGCAAAATCTGAGATATGATAATATTTTGCCAAATCTGAAAATTCCGTACAAAATCTTTTTTTCTGTAAATATCATGATAAAATCCAAGATATTATAATATTTTTGCAAATTTTGCAAATTTCGTACAAATCTTTTTTTTTAAAGATCATGATAAAATCTGTGTAAAACCGATATATAATAACATTTTACAAAATCACTGTGCAAATTTTGTGCAAAATCTTGTTTTTTCAATATCATCATAAAATCTGTGCAAATTCTGAAATATTATAAAATTTTGCAAAATCTGTAAATTTCGTACAATTTTTTTTAATATCATGCAAAATTTAGAATATAATACTTTTTTTTAAAAAATAATTCCGTGCAAAATTCGTGTAAAATAATATTCTATTCGATAACGAAAATATTTTACATTTTTACCAAATAAAAGTTTTGTGATAATTTAGGTTAAACAAACTTATGATTAAATTTCATTAATCTCTATCAATCATATAATCTCTTCATCATAGTTTATCATGATATTAAATTAGCATATCAAATATCATAAATCAATTAAATACTTATCTCTCTTATCCAAGATAAAAATTAGAGAAGCCATTGACAGAGAATAGAAACGTCATCAGGATGTGATGAATAACTTCTATCAAATAAGATCATAAATTAATATGTTAGTAAAACATCATGATTATGATCACAAATATCATGAGGTCAATTAAACTATTATACATGCAAAATAAAAGTGAAACATATCTATGAAAAACCAGTAAGTTACAATCATTTCGTGCGAAAATCGAGTTGAAGTATTTATAATCAAAAACAAAAGATTTATAATCTGTGCATTAATCGGTTTTAGAAAAACATAGATCACTGTTAAACAAAATTTATTCGTGCATAGATCGGTTCAGAAAATATATCAATATTAACAATAGATAGTTCGTGCAAAAATTGTACGAAAAATATAAACAAATTTTATATGAAATCATCTGCACATAAATCGTATAAATATCTATACAGAATTTATATCATATAATCCATGCAAAATTCGTGCAGAGATGAATATGAACAGAAAAACTTATCTTGTTTAGTCGGCTAGAGTTTTGTCTCGGAAAGAAAAGGGTTAGGGTTTTTAGCTCAAATGTAGCTCGTGCTGATAACGTGTTGTGAATACAAGAAATTAGGGAATTGTTCTCTTGTTGTTCTTATTATTCATAAGTCATAATACAATATATATAAAAATACAAACTAGGATTTACATTTACAATTATTGTAAAACATTCTAATGGGCCGATAATGAGCATCCACATAAAATAGATTTATTCATAACATAATTAAATAAATAAACGATAACTATGAAGAATTATCCACACCAGCTGAGACAATTCACCAACATTTTTTGACTCATTTGGACAAATTCAAGAGAAGCAAGATGTTTTTTTTTTCTCTTTTCTTTTTCTTTAATTCCATGTTATTTAAGCAGTAAAAGTGGATATTTTGGCATGTAATGCTAAGCTTCTTCTAGTTAATATTATTTATGTAAACTAATACACCTATGATTTGGATTTGTGAACCGTTTTAAATAATTTATATCTTTTGACAAAAATAAAACATTTCAACCAAAAGTTTTGGCAAAACAAGTTTGCAGAATCGTCTTAAATCCATTTAATTGGCCAAAATTATAATTCTCAAAATTACAAAAGCAAGATAACATTAGAGGATAACATCAAATTCTGCCAATAGATTCCACACTTCAAGCCTAAAATTGATATCTAAATTTTCGCTCATTTAGCGGATGAACAAGAACTCACGGTGGTTCTTCACTATTGAGCGCATGAGGGCCGATTACACAGCCAACGAAACCGCATTTTTAACATGGGATATAAGTTATAACACAAAATTATGCAACAAGAAGAAAGCCACAGACAGTAGAAGCATTCAACAGGGATTGGCGAATTGAAATCTTTAGTTTAAAAAAATTAAATAATGCATTTTAACTATTAAAAATATAACTAAATTAAGTTTAAATAATGCATTTTAGTTTAAATAAGTTTTGAATTACATTGAGATAGTTTTACTCCATGTTTTAAACCTCTCTAGACGCTAGTCGGGCGGCCGGGGTAGGCCTAGCGCCTAGGAGATTAATCAGAGAGTAAACAGAGATTAGTTTTAGGGTTTTTAATAGTATTTTTAACTTATTTTAATTTTATAAACTTATCATTATAAATATCTTTCAAGTATTCGGATTAGTTCTAAATTTTTAATTCACAAAAATGACATTCATCATAAATATATTCACAATAAACAATTAAAGTTTCAAACACATATGAAAGTAATTTTGTTTATCATACTAAACTAATTAAACTAGTAATTTCAACCAAAATTTGATTTTTTGGTTGAATCGGAAATTTGAAAAAAAAATCGGACAGTTGACCGCTGAATCAACCCGATTTTAAGAAAATCGCGGCAGTCGACCTGCGCCTAGCACCTAGGCGGCCAATTTTTAGAACAAGGGTTTTAGTAGCTAAAATATTAAAATAAACACTTCTTAGGTCATTATCATGTAAAGGAATGCAAATTTTTTCATGTTACTCTAATGACATATATAAACAATCACATTTACAATTCATTATATACTATACTATACTCTATATACAACAAACAGTTATTTCATTTTACCACAACTATAAACTAATCAAACAACAGATAATTCAAAACAACTTAGATACACAAACCATCTACTTAATCACAAATGTGAATTATATATGTTTGTAAGATTTAGAATTGGTAGGTGTTTGACTATATACCAAAACTTGAAAAGCCAACAAGTATGAGACCTGGTCTAATACCACAAGCAACATACTTACTATACAACGTATTATAACAATATGGAACCAGAGCGATTAAAAATGTACATCAGATACAAGCTCCCTACAAAGTTTCCAGCTCTAACCGGGAATACATTAAACCATTACCAAATGTATACAGTCCAACCAAGTTTAACCGGAGTTACATCCCTTACAAAGTTCATCTTCTTGTGGACCTCAATTATGTCCTTTTACCTGAAAAAAACCATACAGACCACAACAAGATTGATACTACTTGGTTAAAACAATGTACCAAATTCCAAATGAACTGCCAAAAAATAGAAGCTTTAATTGAATTATTTAATAAGATTATAACCTTAGTCTTCTGAAAACAGTTAAAACACTCAATCCAAATCAACCATTTATTTGAACTGTTTAGGGAGATTCAGTTTACTGAGGAAATAAAAAAGTTTCAAGTTCAAAAAGTTCAAAATATTCAAAGTGACCTTATTGCTGAAAGTTGGATTTGCAAGTTACATACCCGGTTTGAGAGAGCCGTCTCCAGTTCAGTATTTCATGGTGATTCTGCAAGTAGCTAGATGTTGTACTTCCTCCTCCAATCCCATTTTCGTCACTAGGGAACTGTTCTGAGTACCCTGACCACTCAGGGACTATGCCTCCATCTCTCTCTCTTCTTCTGATGCTAGAAGATTCCGCGGTTGAGTCTTCAGTGCTCTCTGCAACAATTCTGATATTAAATTCTGGTATCATAGCAGCTACTTGGTTTGACGCTGGTCCTGCTCTCGGCTGCTGAACTTGGTTGGTAGTGTTGACCATGTTCCTTGGAACCTCTGCTCTGCTATCTCCTACCGAGTTTCTTAAATTCAGAGACGACTCTTGGTCTTCTTCAGGTCTGATCAAAGAAGAAGTAATGCTTGGAACCATCTGATCTTCATATCTCCTAACTGGGTTTAGTCTGGTTGGTTCAGTCTCTTCCATTGTGATGTCTCTGGGGAACTCTATAGGAGCTTCTTCCACCTCAGTAGAATCTCCAAGTCCTTCTTCAGAACCGTTCTCTATTGCAGCTCTTGAAGCAGCTTCTAGTTGCCACATCTGTGAAAGTGCTTCATGAAGCCGTGCTTTTGCTTCATCTAATCCTAAAACTGGTCGAGGATAGTTTGATCCAAGCTCGATACCAGCAGCTTGAAGCACAGACTCAGGTGCATTCCATGGATGATGTATCCATTCAGTGGGAAGTCTAGACAGTTCAGGAAGCCATCGCCTTACGTATTCCCCATTTGGATCAAACTTGTACCCTTCAAACTGAGGATTATCTATGCGATCAAACTCCCGGCTATCCGGGAGAGTACCCGTAATGTATTGCCAACCAAGAGCATCGCTTTCTAAGTCAGCATCAAGAAGAGTATCCCAGAAATACTTCATCCCCCAGCGCCATGGTAATTGAAGCACTTTAACAAAGAAGCTTGAAACAACTACTCTTATGCGATCATGCAACCAACCTGTAGCCCATAACTCTCTCATCCCTGCATCGACTAACGGATAGCCAGTTCGGCCTTGCCTCCATGCCTTGAAATAGTTCTCATCCACAGCCCAAGGGAAGAACTTAAGATGGCCAAGAAGCGGTCTTTCATGGGAGTAAGGATGATTAAAACTAATGTATCTAGAGTACTCCCTGAGACCAATTGATTTGAGGAAAAGATTCACACTTTCTTCCCCAGCCTGGTTTCCTTCATTAGCCCACGCGACCTGTTTAATCCGAACAAGATGGAAAACTTTTCTCACACTCACTTCCCCAAAATGCAAGTGTGGAGACAGAAACGAGGTTGTAGCACTATCAGCTTTTCTCCGGTTCTTGGAGTATTCAATCAATGGTCCATTGATAAACGTTGTGAGAGCTTTATCAGCATTATTCCATCCAGGAGACCAAGCACGAGCAAGCAGTGCATTACTTCCTTTCTCTGATTCATCTTCAAAGACTAATGGATCTGAAACACACTTAGACACATCCCCTGCAACAAATACGAGTAAAACCAATGAAAAGTTTGGTTCTTTCAAAGAGCAAAACCAAACTAAGCCACAAGAGAGTGTGGCCAAGAAACAAACCTGAGATAATCTTCTTAGGTGGAAGAAGAGGAGACTCAGGGTCATAAGGCATACTAAGACATCTTTCCCAAAACGCAGCAAACATTGAGAAAGGTCTACCTAATTCATCAGTCACTTCCCATGGCTCATAAAGCAAATCTGCGTTAAAAGATCGAACCGCTATGCCTTGTGCAGTCAAAACATCCTTAGCACGGTGATCACGAACCAACGACAATGGATCTGAAAGATCAAAACATTAATCTTTTTAGAGTTGACACAATTCACAAATACACACACACAGAAACTATTACATAACCCAAAAGATTAGACTAATCCAATAAAAATAATGATATGTTTTATAAAAAAAAAAAATCAGATTTGAAACCAAGAAGAGTTAAAAGAAGAAGATGAGAAACAGACCATATAAATGGTTGAAGAAGATCTGAGAAGCACCAGTGGATTTAACAACATCAAGAAGTGAAGCAACACTATCAGTAGATCTCTTAGTAATAAGACAAGTACCAAGACTTCTAAGAGAAGAATCAAGTTGAGCCAAACTGTTCTTGAGCCACCATCTTGAAACCCTACCAGGATGATAGTGTCCTTCTTCTTCAGGTGCCCAAACAAACAAAGCAATCACAGGACCAGCTCTAACAGCTGCAGCTAAAGCTGGATTATCTTCAACCCTAAGATCTCTTCTAAACCATACAATACTACAACTACCACCACCACAACCAGAACCTGAACCAGACATCTTTCAATCTCTAAACCTAAAGTTTTTGTGCCAATAGGCTTTAAATAAATATATATAAAAACAATCTTTTCAGGAGAAAGTTACTTTTTATTCAAACTCTGTAGAAATTGAAACTCTTTGATGGCTTATCTTTGTTCTGTCTGAGCTCATCGAGAACAAAGACAAAAAAATGTGATTTTTTTATGAGCAAAATGAAAATGAAAATAAAAATAAAAATAAAGCTTATCTTTAGGAATATCTCTGCCTCTTGAGTGCCTCTCTGGCAAATGCAATGCAACTATACTTTAAAAAATATTCACCCAAAAAGATTTTTCCTAATTTTGGACAAAAGTAGTCTCTCAAGTCTCAAGTGTATTAAAAGCAATATGCGTTATTTACATTAATTTCTCCTTTTCTTATTTATTACTAATTTTACAGTTAGAATATATATATATATATATATATATGTATATGTACATATATCTACTGTTTTTTTGTTTTCCTTTATCAACAATATATATTATACAATTACTATATATATATATATGATACTAGCAGAACACCAGATTACATATGATGATTAAATTTTAAAAATATAATTATAGAATACTAAATTAACTTTCTCATAAATCAAAGAAAATATCAAATTATCCAAATAAATTAGTAGAGAAAAAACGAGAAAATTGGAGGTTGAGAGAGAGAGGTTAAGAAGAAGAAAATTGCAACTAGGAATAATGATTTAATTCACACGACGAGATTTATTGCTGTATTTTCCACCACAACTTTTTTCTTTATTATTTTTCTTCCCACTTGAAAAATTTATCCCTAGATCCAATAGAACCAAATCAACTGTGACTCACAAGTTTTCCACTCTTTTTCCTAAAACTTTCCTTTTCTTTGGTTAAGAAAAAAGAATCGAATACTTAAGTTCTCAAGAACATATTCGACATGATTTATAAAGTCATAGAGTCTTATAAATAAAATATTAAACGTATTCACACATGGATTAAAGTGTAAGGGTCGCATTCGGTTACTCGTTTTAGATTACTGGATTTTTTTTTTTTTTTTTGTAACGCAGGGTTAGATCGCAGGTCCGGAAATGCCCAAACTAATTCTTTGGGGAGGTGCAACCCATGGATATGCCACACATATCCATGTGGTCAAGCCAAATGATACAGCAGTTCTGCGCCTGGCAGGAAACGATTTCTGGTCTAGACCAACAGGGCAACTCATCGCCAAACGAGAACTACTAGACCAAGAGAACTTGGTTAGATTACTCGATTTAATTTTTATATAAAAATTACTCGATTTAATTTTATATTTTGTGTTAGTTTGGTTTTAGAAAAAAAATTATAAACAAATTAATCATAACTAATCATTTTGATGAATACTAAAATGTATATTTAAATACTTTTATATTAAATTTTAGTAGATTTTTATTTATCGATTCGATTCTTTTCAATTTAGGATAATTCGGTGTAAAATATTGTATACCATTTGAGTTATCTTTAAATTTGATTGTGATTTTATTTGATAAAGTTTTATTTAGTTTGATAATTTTTCTTAATCCTACGTGGAAGCATTTTTTATTTTTAACATACGTGGAAGCATTTTTTATTTTTAACTTACGTGGAAGCATTGTTGGTTAATTTATAAATGAACCCACCAAATTTCTTAATAAATATGGGTAACAAGTTTATTTATTATTTTTTATTGATTATCAAGGATAATAGCGAAATCATACAACTGATGTACTGAGGATGATTCTGAAATTTTATTGGAAGGTTAGGATTTAAGAGAAAGTGACATATTAGCGAAAATGGGCGAGAGATGGATATGGTTGGCCCTCCTTACCTTTTAGACATTTTAAAGAACTTTTTTTTTTGGTTTGCTATATATTAAAAAAAATTATTTTTTGGGTGGGGAGGGTTAATCAGAATAGATTTAAGACTCCATTGACAAGTCAATTCCGGTTACTAAATCACTAATGCAAGTTTATGAAAACCGTTTTCTTTTGCCCAATTTTAATTCCATCATGTTGAGAACACATTGGGGTTGTTGGTAAATTTTGAAGATGCAAACATCCAGTCAGCTTCTGATACATATAAACTTATAATATTCATCATATTTAGTATAAAAACTATTTTATTTTTTAAAAACATAAGAAAATATTAGTTTTTAAAATGAATATTCTTAAATATTTAATTAATATTTTTTTATTTTAGGTTTTATAACATATCAGGTTTAATATATAAATCAACATACAATCGGCTAATTTTAGAGTAGATAAAAACTACAAAATGATGATATAAGTGAAATAATACATATAAAATAAAGAAAACCATTATTATATCCGCTTTAATCCATCATAAATTACTTCTCCTTTTTATTTAGCTTAACTTGACTTTCTTCATTGCATGGTTCTTGATATTCATATATACGCTTAAACATTGAAGAATACCATGATGAGGATAAAGTTATATTATGGACAGTATAAAATATATTAGAACATTTGTAGACTTGTATAATTGAACTTAGACGGTTTTGGGATTACATGAATGATAAAATGATGTGTCTTGATGCAAAATAATATGAATTGCAAAACTATGAAGAGTCTCTTTTCTATTTATTTCCTTTCATCAAAAGGGAATAATTCTTTGGATTATTATTCAGCAAATAGTAAGACACTGTCAATTTTATGCATTATTTGGTTAAAGTAGTCAATTTTATGCATTATTTGATTCGATTATTCCCTCTTGATGCAAAACTATGAAGAGTCTCTTTTCTATTATTCAGCAAATAGTAAGACACTGTCAATTTTATGCATTATTTGGTTAAAGTAGTCAACAATTTTTTCTTTTTAATTACTAAAATATATCTATTGCCGGAAATTTACGGCACTAAAAACTGTTGGGGATGTTTTATAGCCTTAACCCCAATTTCGATACATGAATATCGCGGTTTGCTAGAATTATCGATCACTCTGCTTCCTAGAAAAGTTCCAACACTAGGGGATCAACGTAGAGTCTTCCAAAAGAAGATACTGAGAGCCGCAATATACGAATCATCTTCCTTAGTAACGATCTAAAATGTGAACCACAAATCATGACTCCGAAATGTAATAGCCGATAATGCATTAAATGTTTATTCACAGAAGACATGTTCACCGCAATCTGGGAGAGTTCACTCATTCGATTGATGATAAAAGGACATTAACCAATATTCGAACGAGACTGCGCTAATACAGTCATATGACGTGGTACTCGGGGAAAGCATTTTGTAGTCGGTCTTCTAACCTTACGACTAGAAATATTTGTCCAAATTACAAAAAATGGTCTCGAGACTAAATCATGTACTTTTCTTCTTCCAATGAAATACAAAAGGATATTAACATATACGAGTTCCTGAAAGAAATAAAACAGACACTTTCATATTAGAGTGTGTTGGATGTTGAGCCTTTGATCAAATATACAATAAAGAAAAAGGAAAAAATAACAAAAGTTGTTAGAGTTGCTAAGGGAGTAGTTAAACTCTACAACAAGTTATCTTAGTGTGGCTTGTGTAAGAGAACCTAGAAGTAGAAGTATGGTGTAGTGTAATGCTGTCTAGAAGCATGGTCTTAAGTTAAGTGCAAGTGTAAGACAATTAGTATAAGTATGTGTGAGTGTTGTAATGAAAAGAACATCTTTGGATCCATAATAAAAATGTAGTCTTCAATGTTTTCTCTCTAAACCTTTTGTGAGTGAGAATCAAAGAGTAAAGAGAGAATCAGTGGACTAACCTCTAAAAGATAAAGAGGTTAGAATATCAAGAGTGAGATAGTGCTTTGTCTTGGTTGTGGCACATAAGGTTGATCATCACAAATCCAAGAGTCTTTCCAAATATCAATATTATGTCATGCTTTAATGGTCTATTTGATTCCTTTCAGTTAAAATACTTTTCCAAGCATAACTACACTGCTTAATGTTGCTAGCATGCAGGTAGTGTTGATTGGGAAAATATTTTGACTTAAAGACTCGGGCAAATAAAGATTGTTGCTCCTGCATAAGTCTCCAGCCTTGCTTTGCTAATAAAGCAATGTTAAAAGCTTTGAAATCCTGAATTCCCAGTCCCCCTTGTAGCCTTTGGTTCTGTAACTTTTCTCCAAGCTATCCAGGGAATTTTATGCTTGTCAGGACTATTTGACCAGAAGAATCGCCTAATAGTAATCATTAGAATTTTAATGTTCTGAGCTTCCTCAGGAATAGATTTGGCAAACAGAATTGAATCATCTACAAAGAACAAATGAGTTATAAGAGGTCCTCCTCTTGAAGCTCTATATCCACTTAAAGCTTTCTTATGGCAAAAATGTTGTATTAATGAAGATAAGCCTTCCGTACAAATAAGATAAATAATCCAGCCTCTCCATGACTGCATTCAAAAAAAGACCATTCAACTTTGTCAAACGCTTTAGAAATGTCGAGTTTGAGTGCAATATAGTCTTGTGAAAGTTTTTTCTTGGTATGTATTATCAGCTCATGAGCAACCAATTAGAAATAATTAACACTATTATTTATTATATGAAATAGAAGTTTAATCTCAAGAAAAATAACACTAAAATACATATTTTACCTATATACCAAATAAAATTTTAAAAAATTGGGGACCCTAAAATTTGCTTTATTATTTAGGGCCCAAAGACGAATGTCTTTTTTGTTTTTCCTTCATAGGCTCTTCTCTATTAATGACGTAATTTGTCGTAAACAATTTGGCTTTTCCAAAAGTATTATTTTTTTTTGTGTAAAGATGGTAATAAATATTTAAACACGAAAATTTAGATGGAATTTTGCCGTTTATATATAGAAAGATATATGAATGTAAACTCAAAGAAAATTATTCTTATTGCCGGCACTGTGCCCCTGCTCTCTAGATCTATATACTATTTAATGTTTACTTATACAGTTTCGGTTTTGAAGATCGAATTTTCTGGAGGGGTTTCAATAGGATCTTACGTACCATTTTTGTGGAATATATTGATTCTCGTTTTGACTTGTTCTTTTAAAGCCTAGACTTCAACATCCGTCATCCTCGAATATTTGAAGAATTGGTGATCTATGCAAGATATTAATTAATATAGGTTATTAAGATGTATTTAATGCTCATCCAATAGATGTCTCTTAATATGCGGTGAACGATACTTGATTTGGTGTCTTGGGACGATCTAAGAACCCATGAAGGCAGAATTTGAGAACCAGCGAATTTGGGGATTTTTTCTTTCAGACCGGGTGTTGTGGGCATTGGAATGAAACGTTTGAATGGGTCTCTAAAAATAGGGGCCCCACAAAAAAAAATTACTTATCATAAAAACAGAATCATTAATTGCCTTAATAAAAAAAAAGATGGATTCATTCTAATAGACAAATAAATTGTTGTAAAAATATTTAACAAATATTATTCTGGGTTCCAATATTTTAGTAGATTAAATTATTTTTAAAAAAATTTAATTAATCTTTTTCTTCATCTATGTGACTTTTCTTTTTTTCTAAAGAAATTATTGTACATTTTTTGTAATTTGAGTTTTATCGACACTGGCTTTTTTACTAGATTAAGTAGTTGAAAAAAATTAGATGTTATGAAAAACTAAGGGGGCGTTATTGAATAAATGCTAAAAAAAATTTCGTTTGGAGTCCCGAATTTTCAGGACCGGCTCTGATCTTTTATATCTTTTCAGATGGTGCTCGGTCGACAAATATCCCCACAAATAAGGTTTACGAAGAGACGAAGAATCGTTAAAAGAAAAGATGTTGAGTATCATCGACACTAAATGGATAATCTTTTTGCTAATATACATACATAGTTGGGCGGATCAATGCACCATAATATATTTTTGCCGTTGTGTCGTGAGGTTGCATTCAATGTCCACATAAATTGGCTAAACTACTACATTTTGAGAATTTCATTTCTCAAACTCTCATGTATATCCTCCTAGAGTTTGCTCGGAAATGGTCAGAAATTTTTGAAAATAAAGCCGTTTAAAAATTCTGACCAATCATGTTACTATATATGCAATTGTCATTTCATTTGCAAAACACACACGAAAACATATAGAAAAATCCTCTATAAACTTCTAATGGCATCTCATCCTATTTTTTTTTGATACAGGAGTAGATGTATAAGCATCTCGATGAAGAAACTGGAAACATTCAAAACGAGTTTAAGGTGGAACTTCGTCAATTCATGGGGTTCGTGAGTAATCAAGACGTTGCCCAGAAACAAGATATTACGAGTTGTCCTTTTTTAAATATGAGAAGTTTGTTAAAATAGATTTTATATTGAGGCACATATATCATAGAGGATTTACACCGAGATATTATATATGGTTGTTATTAAATATTGTCTTATTGGTGGTTTTTCATTAATTATTAATACAATTAATATAAAGGAAGACACTAGTTAGATGATAGAATCTGCAATCAGAAAAAGAATGTTGCAGAAAATAACCATAAATAGAGAACAGAAATTGAAAGCAATTCTCTCCATCAAATGATTAATCAAGGAAAGGGTTGAGAGAATAAGAAATCAAAGATCAAGGATCATCTGCATCAAGGAATCATGTCTGCAGATAATGGTTAGTGATGTTCTTCTCCATCTCTGATAGTTTAAGATTTTCATCAATCTATAAAGTGAATTGTTGAATCAATATATTCTGGAGATGGTCTTGGACATATTTCATTAAGGAAATCATTAAGGATTAATTTACAGTTGGTAGCAGAGCAAGTCCAGAAACATTTGATTTACTGTAAGGATGATTGGTGAAATGAAAATCAAAAAATTTGATTTGAACATTCTCTTTCAAATGATGGTTATAATTCATTGATTGTAATATCAATGAATAGATAGTAAAAATATATTTCTAATGATATATAAAACTTGAAATATGGTTTAGAAATGAGAAAGATATAATTTTAGATTTCTGCAAATTTTGTTCATTTTCGTCAGAAAATATGATGATGAACAGTAACCCTTAATTTGCAAATGGATCGATCGATCTGGATTGAGATCGATCGATCTGGATTGAGATCGATCGATCTGGATGGAGAACGATCGATCTGGCTTTGCAAATGTAAAGGGATCGATCGATCTGGATTGAGATCGATCGTTCTGGGGATGGTATGGATGATTAAAATTTGTGAATGTATTCAGATCGATCGATCGTTCTATACATGGATCGATCGTTCAGAAGTTGGATCGATCGATCCGGATTAAAATAAAAAAATAATTCCGCTGCAAATAAACTCTGTTAGAGTTTGAGAGTTTACATTAAGTATAACATGTTAATCACCAAAGTGGTCTTGTTGTGCTTAATATAACATTAAGGTAAAGATTCATAATTGATCATGATTAAAAGATGCTAAATGACATGAAAGGTATTGATTGATCAATTGTTTACTTAATATATCCTAGGAGATCACCCAAAGGTGGATCATTGGGTGTAGTAAGTGACACGTAAAGGATTAATCTTTTATACTACAGTTAATGGTGTGTATGCCCAAATGTGACATTGCTATTATCTTGTATGTATGATTTGATTAGTTGTTAAAGAACCCACAAATCTAGACAAACATCAATTATGGTGTGTATATTTAAAGTATTGCCCAAAAGTTGCTTGAATATACACAATTAAAGTGTTTAGATTCAATTGTTGATGAATCTATTAAACTCTCAAATCACTAATGGGTAAGTATGTGTAAATTTTGCAGCTTCATCAAGTGTGTTTGCTTTTGCAAACTCTGTCGTCAAGTTCAATGGGTTCAATTATGAGGAATGGTCTGAGCAGATTAAGTTCTCTTTGGGTGTAATGTCCCTGGACCAAGCAATACTCACTGATGAGGAACTAGCAGCCATAACAGCTGAAAGCTCCGAACTGGAAAAGTCTCGATATGAGACTTGGGAGCGCTCTAACCGGCTGTGCTTGAACCTGTTAAGGATGACGATGGCGGAAAGTTTAAAGCCATCGATGCCTAAGACAGAGAAGCAAGGGAATTCATACTGAAAATTAGGGAATAATCCCAGTCGGATGTGGCTGACAAGTCGATAGTGGGAAGCCTAATGAGTGAGCTAACCACGAAGAGATTCGACTGGACTCAGTCAATCCATGAACATGTCACACACATATTGAATCTGGCATCAAAGTTGACTGCCATGGGGATGGAGGTTCATGAATCGTTCTTGGTTCAATTCATCATAAATTCTCTTCCAATTGAATATGACCAGTTCCAGGTGAATTACAACACTATTAAGGATAAGTGGAACTTTTTGGAATTGAAGGCCATGTTAGTTCAAGAGGAAGCAAAGTTAAGGAAGATGAAAGACCAAGTTGTCCTCCTCGCTGGGATTAGTAATCCCAGTGGCAGCTCCAGCAAACTAAGTGGAAAGGATAAAAAAAAAGACAAATCTGCCTTTAAAAGTCCTGAAAAGAAAATTCAGAAGGTAGTGAAGTGCTTCTTCTACAAGAAGGAGGGGCATTTCAAGAAAGATTTTCCGAAAAGAAAGGCATGGTTCGATAAGAAAGGTACACAATATTTATATGTTTGTTCTGAATTGAATATTATTGAAGTGCCTAGAAATACTTGGTGGCTAGATTCTGGTGCAACTACTCATGTGTCTCATATTAAACAGGGATTCAATTCGATCGAGCCTTTAAAAGGAACTGAAAGGTACTTGTTCATGGTAAACAGGATGAAAGCGTGAATTGAAGGCATTGGGACGTACATACTGATCTTGGACACAAGTTGTTTTATAGATCTTGAAAATTGTCTCTATGTACCTGAGTGTGCTAGAAATCTTGTTTCTGTAAGTAGGTTGGATGATTTAGGATTTAACTTTAAGATAGGACATGGTGTTTTCTCTTTGTACCGAAATGATTACTTTTATGGAAGTGGTACATTATTTGATTCACTTTATAAGTTCAATCTTGATGAAAGTTTTTCTGAATCCTTGTTTAATGTTGAGAATCAAAGTATAAAACGTAGCGCATGTAAAGAAAACATAGCATTCTTGTGGCATAAAAGATTGGGTCACATTTCCAAAGAACGGATTATGAGGTTGGTAAAGAATGAAATATTACCTCCATTGGATTTTAGTGACCTTGATGTGTGTATAGAATGTATTAAAGGAAAACAAACTAAACACATCACTAAGAAACCAGCCACAAGAAGTTCTCAACTTTTAGAGTTGATACACACTGATATTTGTGGTCCTTTTGATGCTCCATCTTGGAGCAATGAAAAATATTTCATCACCTTTATTGATGACTACTCATATTTCGGATACACTTATCTATTGCATGAAAAGGCTGAGTCGATAAATATCTTAAAGATATTTATTGATGAAGCGGAAAGACAATTAGATAAGAAAGTTAAAGTTGTGAGGTCAGATAGGGGTGGCGAATTTTATAGTAAATTCACCGAAAGTGGACAATTTCCAGGTCCTTTTGCGAAACTTCTAGAAAGTAAAGGCATTTGTGCACAATACACAATGCCGGGTACCCCTCAGCATAATGGTGTGGATGAAAGGCGGAATCGTACTCTAATAGAAATGGTTAGGAGTATGTTAAGTAATTGTAATTTACCCATATTGTTGTGGATGTATGCATTAAAGACTGCAACCTACGTCTTAAACAGGGTTCCTAGTAAGGTAGTACCTTTAACTCCGTTCGAAATTTGGACGGGGAGGAAACCCAGTTTAAGACATTTACATGTTTGGGGTTATCCTGCAGAAGTAAGGTTGTATAATCCACATGAAAATAAATTAGAATCAAGAACAGTCAGTGGATATTTCATTGGCTATCCGGAGAAATCTAAAGGGTATACATTTTACTGTCCTAAACATAGTACAATAATAGTTGAAATGGGTAATGCAAGGTTCATTGAAAGTGGTAAAACTAGTGGAAGTTTTGAACAACGTAAAGTGGACATTCATGAAGTCCAGGATGAAGGTTCTTCATCTTCATCAATTGTTTCGTTACATTCAAACGACACAATAGAACAACATAATGTTGTGCCAATCCCACAAGTTAATGAACATGTCATCATTCAAGAAGAGAATAACGTACCACAAGAACCATTAAGACGGTCTACTAGAGATAGAAGATCTGCCATTACGGATGATTATGTGGTTTACGCTATTGAAAGTGAATGTGACATGAGCCTTGATGAAGACCCAAGCACACTGCGAAAAGCCATGGAAAGTGACAATTCTCAAGAATGGTTTAATGTATCGGAAGAAGAAATTTCTTCCATGAGTGTTAATAAAGTATGGGACTTAGTAGAGTTGCCTGATGGTTTTAAAACTGTTGGGTGTAAATGGGTCTTTAAGACCAAACGTGACTCGAAAGAAAACATAGAAAGATACAAGGCTCGCCTTGTTGCTAAAGGTTTCACTCAGAAAGATGGCATTAACTATAAGGAAACCTTCTCTCCGGTTTCTAAGAAGGATTCCTTGAGAATTGTTTTGGGTTTGGTGGCTCATTATGATCTGGAGCTTCATCAAATGGATGTGAAAACCGCATTTCTTAATGGAGAGCTTGAGGAGGAAGTTTATATGGACCAACCTGAAGGATTTATGACCATAGGAAAGGAAAATCATGTGTGTAGGCTGAGGAAGTCAATATACGGTTTGAAACAAGCTTCCAGACAATGGTATATAAAATTTAATGATACCATTTTGTCATACGGATTTGTAGAGGTCGTCGTTGATCGATGTATCTACATGAAAGTCAGTGGGAGCAAGTTCATCATTCTGGTTTTGTATGTTGATGATATATTGCTGACTACAAATAATATGGGTATGTTGTGTGATGTAAATAAATATCTCTCTAAGAACTTCGAAATGAAGGATATGGGTGAGGCGTCCTATGTGATCGGAATAGTCATTCGTGATAGATCACAATGATTATTAAGTTTATCACAGAAAGGATACATAAATAAAGTCTTAGAGATATGGGATAAAAAATTGCTCCAGCGGAAAGGCTCCAATTCAGAAAGGGGACAAGTATAGTAACAAGCAATGTCCGAAAAATGAATTAGAGATTAAAGAGATGGAGAAAATTCCTTATGCATCAGTGGTTGGGAGTTTGAACTATGTTCAAACATGTACTCAGCCAGATATCAGTTTCGTTGTTGGTATGTTGGGCCGATATCAAAGTAATCCCGGAATGGTACACTGGAAAGCTGCAAAGAAGGTTCTCAGGTACTTGCAAGGCACCAAAGAGTTCATGCTTACATAGAGGAGATCCGATAATCTTGAGGTTATTGGATACTCATGTTCAGACTATGTCGGATGTGTTGACAGTAGGAAGTCGACGTTTGGCTATATGTTCCTATTAGCTGGGGGAGCAGTGTCTTGGAAAAGTGGAAAACAGTCTGTCATTGCTACTTTCACTATGGAGGCAGAATTTGTGGCATGCTATGAGGCCACAATTCAAGCATTGTGGCTGCAGAACTTTATCTCAGGACTTGGGATTGTCGACACTATAGCCAAGCCGCTGAGAATTTATTGTGGTAATTCCGTAGCAGTCTTCTTTTCAAAGAATGACAAATACTCAAAAGGTGCTAAGCACATGGAGATAAAGTATTTGTCTGTCAAAGAAGAAGTACAGAAATGCAGAGTAGCTTTTGAGCATATAAGAACGGACATGATGGTAGCGGATCCGTTGACTAAAGGATTACCACCCGGTATTTTTATTGGCCATGTAGAAAGGATGAGTATTATAGAAAAGACCTTACTGTAATAGATATGCTCTTGTAAAGATATTACTCAAAATTTGAATTCAATTAAGTTTGTGTGTTTTCTGCAAATAAAAGATATGTTATCATAATGGATGTGTACACATGTTGGTTTAAGATAACATATATAGTTGAGAATTAAAGTAAATCTCAACATTATAGAAGTAGTAAAGTTGGAGTTTGTATGTGGTGCTTGGAAGGGAACCTATGACAGTAAATGATGGACTACCGCCATGACTCGACTATCTCTGATTTTATGATACTTAAAATTTATTGGACTTAATGAAAGGATGCACATTATGGATATTGAATTATTAAGTTAACACAATGGCCAAGTGGGAGAATGTAAAAATATTTCTGTATGGTTTGACCAATGTATTAACTATTCAATGATTAAAGATTAAGTTCATATTAAAGTTTATGGTTCTAATACATAAAAGTCGATACCGTGATGGATCAGTCTCAGTTACAGAGTATTAAAATTGAGTGTATTGATAACCCTCTTCTCTTATCCAATATATTGTATTTATTGTGTTCTCATTAAAGTATACATAGAAATATGTATAATATATGGTTGTTATTAAATGTTGTCTTATTGGTGACTTTTTATTAATTATTAATACAATTAATATAAAGGAAGACATCAGTTAGATAATAGAATTTGCAATCAGAAAAGGAACGGTTGCAGAAAATAACCATAAACAGAGAACAGAAATTGAAAGCAATCATCTCCATCAAAAGATTAATCAAGGAAAGGGTTAAGAGAAGAAGAAATCAAGGATCATCTGCATCAAGGAATCATGTCTGTAGATAATGGTTAGTTATGTTCTTCTCTATCTCTGATAGTTTAAGATTTTTATCAATCCATAAAGTGAATTGTTGAATGAAGATGGTATTGGACAGATTTCATTAAGGAATTCATTAAAGATTAATTTACAAGAAAATTATAATAATGATCAATTTGTAGATGAATGAAATACTAATGTTAGAGAGGATGATAATGTTCAGCGGATGGTTAGCGAAGCGTTTCTGGAAGTTATAAAACTTCTAATATTGTTGAAGAGTCTAACTAATATTAGATATCAAATACTATTAATGTCTATCATAAGAGGTAATAATTTTTATTTAACTAATAATGATTAAATAGTTAACAAATATAATGTCTAACTAATATTAGATATCAAATTTTCATTTATTTTCTCGGAAATTCTCCACGGTAAGGGAAAAATGTTAGGATATAGATCAATCCCATTGGTATGATATATGTCAGAATTTAACAACTAAATTCCAACCAAATGCTTTTTTCTTTACTCGGAAATTAGTTAGAACTTTCCAACCATTTTCTGACCAATTTTTATTATTATTTGAAAATTGGTCCAGGTATTTTCTAACTAACCTCCAGCGAATTAAGTCTTTCTGATGCTCAGATTCTGACTAATATACTATAGTCGAAAATTTGTCGGAAAAGACTATTCCGACCATATTCAAACCCATATAGTGGTAGGAATAGTGTTTTCTTGTAGTGATAGTTTTCAAGGTACAATTTAATAAAATACTTGATAAACTTCTATCTAATTTTTTTCATTCAATGAAAAACTTCAATACAAATTTAATATCCTTTTGTTATTTGCAAATCAATTTAGCAACTGTATTTTTCTTAATTATGGGGGGTTTATTCAATTATGATTTAGGTAAAGTTTTAATTACTATGATAAATTAAAAGTTTTGCTAACTCATGAATACTTTTGAATACATAAAAATAGTTTATCAAAGATTTTTTCATAATATCAAAGATTTAAAAGTATATAAAGGTAGAGTTTTGTTAACTTTAAAATAATATTTGATATTTGTTTGATGTTATGATATTACGTTAGGCTTGAACACGGACTGGATATCCGGGATTTTCATAGTATCCGGATCCGGATCCGTCGGATCCAAAAAAATAAGTATCCGATTTAGATCTGTCAAATATCCATGGATATCTGGATCCGATCCGGATCCGCCAGAAATAGATAATTTTTTTAAATAATAATATAATTTATTTAAAAAATAAATCAGAAAATAAAAATTAATTGAAAATATCATTTAAATAATTTAAATTATTTTTTTTAAATATATTTTAAAACATATTTACTTTGTAAAGTTTAAAAATGCACAAAATTTCATGTAAAATTTATTTTTATTATATTTTAAATAATTTTCAATCTATTAAATAATATATATTTAAATATTATACATATATTTTAAATAAAAATTATACATAAAACGGATCCGGATATCCGAAATCTCAAAATAAATATCCAAATTCGGATCCGGACACCTTGGAAATCCTATTTTTGGATCAGAACGGAGCGAATCACGGATCCCGGACATTTTGCACATGCATAATAGCTGCTAATATATTTTTCGAGCGGTCTGAGTTTTGATAAAAAAATTGAAAATTATATTTCAAAGTCTTTGAAAATATCATATCAACCTCTAATATTTTGAAAGAGTTTTTACATGAACAAAAAACATTAACTCAATCAATAAATAACATCAGACTTTAATCTAATCATAAAGTCATTTAAATTCATTTTATTTGAATAACACATGACTTTAATTAATTTTTTGAAATCTGTAATCCAATAACTCATGATTTTTAATGATTGTAACCAGAATATCAAAACCAATAACACAATACTTTAATAGAGTTTCGGAAAATCAATATTGAACAACAATCAATTGTTAAGTAATTTTAACTCTTTAAAAATTATAGAACCAATAAACCCCTAAGGAAATAATTCTTTCTATATATTTCAAAACCATAATAAGCATCAATCTAAGGAAATAAATTTTACCAAAAAATTGTATTATATGCCATGCACTTTGGGCGTCGCTTGTGCAAATGGGACACATATTCTTCAAATGGGGTAACAGAAAAAAAAAACAAAAAAAAAACATGGAAATTATAAGTATTTTGTATGATCACCATTCACCAACGAACATTATTTTCTCAATATTTCAATAAGGTCGTTCAAATAGAAAAAAAAAAAAAAAGAAAAAAAAAAGAAAAAAAAAGAAGAAAAATCTAAAGAGAAGGCAGATCACATTAATGATCTTATACTATAAATTTGAAGTTCAACAACATCTCAACAAATAAGATATTTGTTCGACGAAAACATTAAATACTCAGCATTAATTAGTGATTAGATATAGATATGATTAGAAACTAATAATATAACTAAGCTAACAAAGTAGGCTTAAGAGTGAACAGAAGTGAGAAAGATGTGTCTTCAGGTGAATGCATAAACTTGCAATTAGGACACGCCGGTGACGCTTTAAAAAGCATCACCAACATATGACACTTCATGCACACTCTCGCCACCATCTCCTCCTCCCTTCCACCGCCGCTGCGGTGGTCGCAACCATCATTGTTGAGATCAAAAGCAACCCATGACATGCTTTTCTGTCTCTGTAGCCCCAACACCGAACCATTCTCTATCATCTTCTTCCTTTCATCTTCCTCATTATGATGATTTAGATCAATGAAAGATGTTGACAAGTTAAGTTCAAGATCAAGACTCTTGCGGTTGTGATAATATCCTTCTTTGACATTATCATTCATATTTGTTGAATCTTCACGGAATCTTCTCCTCTGAAACAAAAGATCAAGAACAGTTCTTATGATATACACACACCTCCTAATTAACTAAACAAAACAAAAACATGTATGTTCACCGATTTCTAAATGATAGATCCCCCGATTATAAAATATTCTTATACCAAAATTTTTGACTCTAAAGTCTTCTCATAACATCAAATATATGTTTGAAAAAAATTGTTTGCACAAAATCTTAAAATATTTTTAAGAAACTTTACCCTTAATTCCAACATCAAATATATGTTCACCTTATGATCAAAGGAGGAAGCCATAAGTTTGTGTTCTTCTGATCCTTTGAAGAGCTTATCATTTGCTAAAATTTCTTGACCCTTTCTTTTTCTAGAAGCTTCCACAGATTCCATGTAATAAGACGCAGCGATCTCACGCTTCTTGAGCAACCAGTTTATATTTCCTTTGTCAGAAAAATTCTAACATCAGATAGATATATTTATATGGACTATGTGCTTATATTTGTGTAGGCCAAACTGTTTCGAGGACAATTTATATAGGCAGTTGAAGAATATTTGAATTTATTTAACTAAAGAAAAAAACTCTATCATGCGATATTTTTTCTTAAGAGAGAAAAATTTATGACTCTACACTGCCGATGCATGACGTGTATTCAAAGTTTCGCCTCTTCAATTACTGCAACCAGAGAGCTTATTAAAAACCCTCATATGCATTATAAATATATCCAACGCTCTATTCCTACTTCATTCCCGAAGTAATAAAAATAAAAGGCTAGCTAATTCAATTTCAATAAGCTATTGGATGTTTTTGAAAGTGGGTCACAATTTATTACCTTTATTTATTAATCTTCTGTTGTCTTGGACAGTTTGTAATTAATTTGACCGCATACCGGTAAAATAATGGGATGATATCTGTTGTCTATTGATATGGCCTACGTATGTTGAGTTAAAGTTGCGTAAGTTGCATAGTATAATGCTTACGTAACAAGTAAATGTATTTTGTAATAACACGAGTTTTGCAACGGTATATACAGACATTTAAAATATAATATATTTTATCATCAACATGAGAATTATAAACTCTAGGAATTATAATGTAAAATGAAGGTACTGAACAAACTTCATTTTAACTCAATTGAGAAGTCTGTTTCATCGTCGGGATATTGTTGTTATAAGCGCTGCGATGCATCATGCATGTGGAGTGATCCCAGTAAAACTCTAAACCTATAAACTATAAAGTTATTTTCTCATAAAAATTAAACCAAATATAGAAGTTAATCTAGCTTTGACCTATTTTCTGTTAGATTGTTTGGTTTAACTTATTCTCCCCGCTAACTATAGCTCAAAGGTGTGAAATGTGATAATCCCTTGTTTCTTCATACAATTATAAACTCTTTTTTTGACAAAGCATATAATTATAAACTTTAGAACACTGAGTTTAGCTTTTTCTTGGTTCAGTGTTCTAAAGTTTATAATTATATTATTTATCAAAAAGAGAGTTTATAATTGTATGAAGACACAAGGGATTAGCATATTTCACACCTTTGAGCTATAGTTAGCGGGATCAAATAGAACACTGAGTTTAGCAAATTAATAAATGGGTCAGTTATATGAAAATAAATCTATTTAAACCTATTTATAATATAAAGTTAAATGGGGCTAAATGAGCTTACTCCATTAGATCTACTCCATATGTTTTTAAAAGATCGATATACAGTAAAATCTCTATAAATTAATAATGTCAGGACCGGAGAATTTTATTAATTTATAGAGGTATTAATTTATCCATAAATTAATAAATTATTAATTTATAGAGAGTTTTCCAAATTTCAAAAAATATTTCATAAAATTTTAAAAAATAAGAATAATATTTCAATGTGTTTTAATGCATTTACATATTAGGAAATAATCATTGCATATCTAATTTTTAAAATAAAATTTGATGCAATTTGAGAAAATAAAATCATATATTTTTGATATTTTAAAGAAAAATAGAAATAAACTCCCACAAAACTATAAATTTACTAATAAATAAACAACATTAAAATCATATTTCATTAAAATATATTATATATATACAATACATTTATATGATTATTAATTTATGTTATTAGTGGGATCATATATTTACATAGAAATTTCAAAAAAAAATTATTATCTTATTATCTTATCGAAATGTGTCAAATAATACACCGGTCCACAAGACCGTGATAATTTATTAATTTAGAGGTGTTATTAGTTTATCGAGTATTAATTTATAGAGGTTATACTGTATGTTTAATTAAAAGTTTTTACCCAAATTGAAAACAATGATTACTATTTTTAAATAAATTATTTTCTCACACAAGTATATTATTTAATCATGGACCAATAGCAATTCATAAATTCAAATATTTTCAGCGATTACAAATTATCACCGCTTTATAATGAGAACCAAAAATCCTACAATTTTGGGTTCTCTTAACACCCCCCCCCCCCCCCCCCCACCTCCCCACATTGCCTTCGACATTTTCTAAACCACTAGTTCTTTTTCTAGTTTAAAAGTTTTATTTCTTTATATAATGCTATTATTATTATTAAAACAAACAAAACCCCTAAGAATATCATGACCTAATATAGGCGTATCAAATTAGGTCATGAGTAAAATATTTAAGCCAACTCAATCCAACACATAAATCCTATTAAATTAAAATAAATTGATGAATCAAATAAGTTGATGGTTAAATAGGTTGATGAATCAAATGATTTGGGTTGTTATGACTTGATGTATTAACCATTTAACACATTAATTTTTTTGAAATGTAATTAAACCAATTTAACGAATTTTTACAATCTCTCAATTTTCTCGCAAATATGATATT
This sequence comes from Nasturtium officinale, assembly GCA_963854855.1. Taxonomy (NCBI): domain Eukaryota; kingdom Viridiplantae; phylum Streptophyta; class Magnoliopsida; order Brassicales; family Brassicaceae; genus Nasturtium; species Nasturtium officinale. The sequence continues at coordinate 2,800,443 of OY978505.1, forward strand.
TTCTTCCAAAATACAAATATTTATTTTTCCACCAAACATATACATGCAAATTCTCGCAAAAAATGGATCCACAGTTTTTTTGCCCAAAAAGAATTTGTCATTTTCAACCAATACTTGATTCTATATATTTTTTTAAATTGTATATTTCAGCCAATATAAAAAACCATAATTTTCCTGCAAAAAAACAGATCCATTATTTTCCCGCAAAAACTTGATTTCGTAAACTTTCCAAATTTACAAATCTATAATTCTTTCCGAAAATGAGAAATCCATAATTTTCTCACAAAACAGATCCGTAGTTTTTTCCAAAAATATATCCCTGATGATGATGATGATGATGATAATGATGATGATGGTGGTGGTGGTGATGCGGGTTGAGTTAATTTGCAATTAGTTCTAAACTAATAACTCTAACCCGCCCCACAGTATAACCATGGGTTTAGCATGTTAGTCCGCAGAATTTAAAACCAACTTAATAACAAAAAAATTAAAGTTTTATAATATAAATTCATCGATAATATAATAAATGTAGTTAGTATCTATCCTAAATTAAAAAGTAAATAGTTATAAAAATCACAAAATGCATAACTATATCAATAAATTTTTAAAGATTCAAATCTGAAATCGATTTGATCATTGTTAACGTTTTCAACTTATTAAGAAAAAAAACAAAATGTTTTCTTCAAATTTTCTAAAATAAAACCAGTCTGAAAACGGTTTCCGTACAACCTCTTTGTCCTCAGTGTCTAACATCATCAGTCTGTTGATCAACCCGCAATCCATGCAGGTTTGTCCATCAAAGACTATATACCGTGACGGGTCAACCCGCAATACCCTTTTTTGGGCAATCAAAACATGAACCCTAACCCGCCCTATATCGGTGCGGGTTTAGGCTAACCCACGGTTTTCAATCCTAATTCACATCCCTAGTGATGATGATGATGGTGGTAGTGATGATTATGGTGGTGGTGGTGGTGGTGATGATGATGATCGTGGGATGATGATAATGATGATGATGATGGTGATAGTGGTGGTGGTGGTGATGATGATGATGGGATGATGATAATGATGATGACGATGATGGTAATGATGATAAGGAGTGGCTGAGCCATGTGGAGGGTACTGGAATCACATGACCCCAATGAAATTACAAATTTTATTTAGTACAGCCTATTTACCAATATGTATGTCTGGTCATTTGGTTTTAACTTATTAACTCTAATATTACTAATAAAACAGAGAATTTTGTACCGATCTTGTATTTGTTTCATAAAACCGTAATTTTGATTTGTGGCCATTTTCTTAATAATAGTCTCTCTCTCTCTCTCTTTCTAAAAAAGTGTACAATTTTCACATATATTTTTAAATATATATATATATATATATATATATTTATGTTTACCCATTTTTAATACACTAAAAAAATTATCTCTCTAATTAATAAGAAGGAATAGAATTGAGATTTAAATTTTAAAAAAAACTATACTGAAAACATAAATGACATTCTTTGTGATACAAAATTAAGTGGTAGAAAGACACTCTTTGAAAATGGAGGGAGTATATATATCTTGTCAATTAATAAATTCTGGAAATATATGTGAATGTCATTTCCCTGTTATTGGATCAATTACTTAATTATCTTTAAATTTGGATGAATGTTATATCTAGGTTTAGATCAAACAAAACAGCTAGGTCTTTCTTAGGACTGTTTGTGTTATTGATTGACATCGACGAATACAAAGAAACTTAGAGTTTTAGAGAATGAAAATACAAAAGACTGTGAGGACTATGAATTTGAATTCTTAGATTTTTTAGATATTATTGGATGATATGAGAAGAAGGGTAGTTATATATTTATATTGATTTGAGGAGGTTTCCAATTTCCATTTTCTTTTAGTAGTGGAATTGTATTTTCTTTTAATCTTTCTTTTTCGAAGTTGATTTTCTTGTCTGAGTAAAACTTTCTTAAGTCGGCGTCTAATTGTATAGTACAAATTAACTAGACTTTAAGATAAATTGATTATTGATTTTGGTTGGGTTAGGTTTATGGTAAAAATGTTAAATCCAGTCCTAACAATGAAGCAAATTTTCTTGTTATAAAGTTGGTCGCGAATTAACATCTATTATCCGATAGTTAAGCCAAAATGAAATATTGCTACAAGAGGTTAGACTCCACCGTACGTACTCCTCTGGCATCTGTTACTTTGATGAAAATATAATGTTTCATCCAACTAATGCATGCTCAATATAAGAGTTATGAAATATCTCTTTATAATATTAATACCCATGCTACTAGCGAATTTGGAAATTGAATTAGTCACTCGTACTCTTTAGCCAACATAGCAGTAATAATGTTTTTCTAAAGAGTTAAACAAGCCCACTTTCGTGTTTGGATTTCATTTTTTTCCATACAACCCAATGAAGACGTGGTTACATCCATTAATCCAATTTAGAAATTTGAAATAATATTTGTTTTTGTTAAATTTTGGGAAAGTTTAAAACATGACATAATATATGTTAGAAAAGATAGAACTCCCAATTAAATTAAATATCTTTTCTACCTTTTGACAAAAAAATAGATAACAAGCTGCTAATCCAATCGTTGCGCCTTTCTAAACATAATTAACTTTGTTTAATATTTTTCGACTAACATTTGATTCGGTCAGAGATATTTTTTACCAAACATGAACATTGATTAACCAAAATTTTATTTGAAAAATTAATAATATTTGTAATCTAAATTCTTTTTTATCTGCATTTTAAGTCTATTACATTATTATTATTATTAAAGATAATTTGTTGAATTATTTTATGATGGTGATCGACTATTTACATTATATGTGATTTTGATGAACAATTTCTTCTAACAACAGACAGACAGATCTGCATATAAGACATCCACATGATGGACATGTTTTTTCCGTAACACTCAAATCTACGCGAGACAATTATGCTTGTACAATACTCCCATTAAGGAATAACTTTCACTGCAACACTAGAGATCACGACAGACAACTCTATATGCTCTGAAACATTTGAAATTTTTTGCATTCAATAATATGCAAGAAGTTGCTCTTTCTGATAATCGAACTCCTGACTTGGCTTACAATCCTTTAAACGCTTAACAAATGGGTCAAAGATGATTCCACAAAATCTTCTTATAGTTAAAAGTATAACTGTATTATCTAAACGTATAATAGAAATTTATACTTGTATACATATGTAACTAAAACCCTCAAAATTGACATATCCAATAAAATGAACCGGAGGTAATATACATCGGTTAAAAAAAAATCTTGATCTGCCACTTGTTATTACGAAGTTATAGTATTGCAACCGTAGTTTTGCAGAAGTAGATAGACAGGTGCAACAATAAAACGTTTTTTCATAGTAATATCATTAAATGAGGGATTGCATTACAGTGCACCAGTTTTCGGGTATCCCTTTAAATGGAAGCGGTGAAGGTTCCATTTAATGTCAAAGAGTCATATCAAAATACAGTTGAAAGTGAAGTTGAATTGGAGAAGATCAATGAATAAGGAAGAGATACTTCAATTCAATGCCCTTGTACATTTCAATGTATAGATGTTAATTTTCAATTTCAATTCTGTTGGGTTGCTACTAGATTTTAATTTTTGTATGTCTACTAAGTTTGAGTCTATTTGAGAATAATGCTAATCTCCATAGAGAGATATACGTGTTTAGGTTCAGAAATTCACTGCAGCGTAAACAAAAAACAAAATAAAATTTGTTTTAAATGATATGTAACTACTGACTACAGAATATAGTTTTCTGATCTCTTCATGAAAATTTATGATACTTATATGCTAAGGTTCGTTGCTATCTTTCTTGTGACGACTAAACATAACAACTCGACTTTAGTTTTAAGTATTGTGTTTTAAAATGTTCTTGCTTGCTGTTGCAGTTGAAAACATTATATCTTCATCATGCAGCATTTAAGCTGTTGATTCGCACAAAAATATTTGTACCCCAAAAGGAAAAAAAAAAGGTTTAGTCACATATTGATTAGAATAAAAAAAAATTTGATCACCGAGTGTACACTCAAATAAAGCATGCCTAATGTTTTTTTCTAAGGTTCCACATCTTTTATAAATATTATCATAATTTATCCCTCGTTAAATTAAACATAAAGTAACCGCCAAAGATTTTGAAATATTTGCCAAATAAAATGTTTAATTTTTGTGGACGCTCTGATTTTCCAAGCTTGAGCTTTTAAGGTATTATAATTCAGACCTCATTCTTTCTTATCTTCTAGAGGCTGAATGTTTAACTCAAACATTCAGAGTAAAACTGAAAATCAAATCAAACTTAAACTCAAGCTCTTCTTTCACCAATATTAAGCTTCATCATCAAAGCAAATTTGAAACCAGAAAATCAAATCAAACCGAAATTCAAGCTCTTCGTTCACCAGTATTAAGCCTTCTTCAAACCAAAAATAGTCTCTTTGCGAAAGGCATAGAAACCACACATAAGAAATAGTAAGAACTAAGAAAGTACCTAAGAAAACAATAAGAAAACGGAACCTGAAACTTCTAAAGATTATAAGAGACATATACTTTACGTGTACTTACATCATAATTCCCAAAAATTCCTCTTTCACCTTCACTATCATCTCTGTTTTGATATGGTTCACGAGTATCTGTAGAAGAAGATGCAAAAAGTGAACTTGTTCTCATATGATTCAAATAAAGTAGTTAGTTTTAGATGCAAGTGTTGAATCCTTCCTTGACAAGAACTTCTATCAAGTTTACTAGAATTGTGCAAGTGTTAGCTTCAACCTTGGATCAAATACTGTAGTAATTGTAAATAGACCACAAACTTTTTCCAATACTTATCAAACTTCTCCTTCATGGGGACAATCATTTATAACTTTATCTCCACTAAATTCATTCATTGTCAACCAATTATTGATTTTCTAAACTTTTATGAAATACAAGTTTGAAGTTCATGGAACTTGATATAAGATTAGTAATCTCACCAAATAGTTCCAGAAAATCACACAGATTTTGAAGTCGTTTCATTAAGCTTTTGTAGGATAAAACTTGTAGTTTTTCCTTCAATAACTTTGAGATTATCAAATGCAGCTCAATACTTGAGCACCTTTTCATACATTTTGTACGTTGAGTTCCATCTAGTTTTCACATCCAACATCAGACCAAGCCTTATGCTTTATATCAACAGATTCAATATATTTTGCAAATAAGATCTCATGATGTTCTGATCCTTGAACATATTTAATACCCTCCCTAATCTTATGCAACAAAGTATCAATCACTTCCAGGCCATCTTGAACTATTAGATTAAGAACATGAGCCGCACATCTTACAAGAAAATGCTGTCTTCGACCCAACAAATAATTCCGGAGCATAAGCTGATTTTTCACAATGTATTGCATTGTATCAATGCTACTACCATTGTCTAAGCTAAGGGAGAACATTTTTTCTCTATTCTTCCAATTTTTCAAGAATGATCTTCATTGCTATGTGCATGTGGAGGTGGTAAAATACATGAATTTTTTTGTTCCGCCTCTAGTTTCTGTCAATGTAATGTGGTGTTATACTCATGTATCCTTTATGAGTTTGCAATACACAAATCAAAAGTTAGACTGGTTTTTCCAGGAAGATTAGCTCATTCTCTTTTTAAATTCACTATCTTGCTCGCATAGAACTTGTAAACAACTGCTGCAGTTGTGTTTCTGCTTATAAACTTCACATATGTATTTAAGTACTTCTAAAGTGCTTTTACACTCTTATACTCAACATAAGAAAATGAGTAGTCATGATGAATGATACATTTTATATACAATTTCACGGAAAACCCATATGATTTATATTTCTAGGTTGCAACTTTGCTTCTAAATTTATCACCACTGTACCAATATCACCATTTCTAAACTTAACTTTACATGAATCCAGATTATGTATGAATGAGTTTGTACTGTTTTTATGTGGATTATATGCATAATCATTCTTACCAATGGTTTCAGGATGTTATTTCTTCAAATTTTCCTTTATTATCTTTCATAATGATCACTGTGTAATGTTCCCATACCATCATCATCATCATTCTCAATCTCAATTGATTGCTTCTTATGAGTTTTAGATGCTAATGGTTCAGCAAATTTCTTTTTCTTCTTAGTTATTGGTGACTTTTCTTTATCACAATCATCATCAACATTGTCAATATCAATAGTTGACCTTTTACTAGTGTTAGATGCTTCTGCCTATTGTTTTTTTCTTTGATAAAGCAATGTTATTAGTATGGGTGTCAAAGCAGATTAGTCTCCCCTGTTTAATCCGTCTCATTGCGGGTTGAGTTAATTTGCGGTTTTTAGCAGGTTGACCCGCTATAACCCATGAATTCTAAACTAATAACTCTAACCCGCCCCACACTAACCACAAATTAGTAAAAGGTCAATTTGGTCCGCAGAATTTAAAATCAAATTAATAACCAAAAAAAGCTTTATAATGTAAATTCATCGATAATAAAATAAATGAATCTCGTATCTATCATAAATCAAAAAGAAAATAGTAAAAAAATCACAAAATGCATAAATAAGTCAACAAATTTTCAAAGATTCAAATCTGAAATTGATTTGATCATTGTCAACGTCTCCAACTTATTAAGAAAAAAAAAATGTATTTTTCAAAAATTTTAAAATAAAATCAGTTGGAAGAGTGCTTCTCTACTACTTTTTTGTGCACAGCGTGTAACTTCATCAGTTCGCGGATCAACCCGTAATGTCCGCTTTTTTGGATAATCAAAACATGAACCCTAACCTGCCCTGCCGATTTAGGCTAACCTGCCGATTTTCAACCCTAATTTATATCCCTAGTTATTAGTGTCTTTTCTTTGTTAAACATATCATGGCATTTTCAATCTCAATGGATTACCATCTCCTTCAAGTTGTCATCTGATCTCCATCAAATTGTCATCTGATCTAAACTTACAAAAATCACGTGATCTTGTATTATATATAATTGAAACAATGTATTTTTGTAATATTAAAACCTTAATTTTGTAGTTAAGGATATAATGAAATTTCTAAAATTATAAAACCTGTTTCACCAAATGTTTTTAAAAATTAGATATAAATGATCAAATTGAATGAAAATCATTATATATTTCTAAATTTTTTTCTCTTTTTGTTATATATTTTTATAAGAAAACGGACCGTACTTGACCTATAATAGATTTTTAAAATTTGTATATAATCCGTGTGATAAAATGAAAAAACAGTGCAGGCACAGCAAAAAGCGTTAATTTATTGGGCCCATTACACAATTAGCATCTTTTTGGAAGACTCTGGTTCGTATACATCGACCATTAGAATTAGGGTTTAATTCCAGATCGCCAAATCTGATTAAGAATTGTTGAATCTTCCAAAATCTCCCTCCGCCGAGCCATATCCTTTGATTCTCCTTCCTCTATTTCATTCGTATTTCAACCTTTCGAAGCAGAAGATATGGTAAGTCAAGTCTCGAACTCTACTACTTCCTCCATTGTTCTTCTCACTCGAATTCAAAATTGATATTGAATTCGCGATGTTTTAAAGTGTATCAAATAAAATCATGTTTTAATATGTTGTAGGCAACTCTTGAAGATTCTTTCCTTGCGGATCTTGATGAATTATCTGACAATGAAGCAGAATTGGTGAGTTTTCTAAACTCTCTTCATTTTGATACTTGAAGAAACTATGGTTTTAATTGTGTGTTTTGTTCAATTATTCGTATTCAGGATGAGAATGATGGTGATGCTGGAAAGGAGGAAGAAGATATTGACATGGATTTGGCAGATTTAGAGAATCTTAATTATGATGATCTTGATAGTGTTTCTAAGCTACAGAAGACTCAGAGATATGCTGATATAATGCAGAAAGTGGAAGATGCTCTTGGAAAAGATTCTGATGGAGCTGAGGAGAAAGGAACTGTTTTAGAAGATGATCCTGAGTACAAGTTGATTGTGGACTGCAATCAGCTCTCAGTTGATATTGAAAACGAGATTGTCATTGTTCACAACTTTATTCGTGATAAGTACAAACTTAAGTTTCAAGAGCTTGAGTCTCTGGTGCATCACCCTATTGATTATGCTCGTGTTGTGAAGAAAATTGGCAATGAGACGGATTTAACTCTTGTTGATCTTGAAGGCCTTCTTCCTTCTGCTATTATCATGGTTGTTTCTGTTACTGCCTTAACTACTAAAGGGAACCCACTGCCAGAGGATGTTTTGCAGAAGACGATAGAAGCTTGTGATCGGGCTCTAGATCTTGATTCAGCGCGGAAAAAAGTTCTTGACTTTGTTGAAAGTAAGATGGGGTCTATAGCACCAAATCTTTCCACCATTGTTGGGAGTGCTGTTGCAGCCAAGCTCATGGGAACTGCTGGAGGTTTATCAGCTTTGGCGAAAATGCCTGCCTGTAATGTTCAACTTCTGGGCCACAAGAGGAAGAACCTTGCTGGGTTCTCGTCTGCAACTTCACAGTCACGTGTGGGTTATCTGGAGCAGACAGAGATTTTCCAAAGCACACCTCCTGGACTTCGGATGCGTGCTAGTAGGCTCTTGGCTGCAAAATCGACTTTGGCAGCAAGAGTTGATGCTACTAGAGGAGACCCATCAGGCACAAATGGAAAAGCTTTCAGGGAGGAAATCCGCAAGAAGATTGAGAAGTGGCAAGAACCTCCTCCTGCAAGGCAGCCTAAGCCACTTCCTGTTCCTGATTCTGAGCCGAAAAAAAGAAGAGGTGGTCGCCGTCTGAGAAAAATGAAAGAAAGGTTAGCCTATTTCATCCTACTCTGTGGCCTTAATGACTATAGTTGGAATTCTATTACTTGTTGCATTCTTACCTTTCTCTTTATATCAGATATGCAGTGACAGACATGAGGAAACTAGCCAACAGGATGGCTTTTGGTACACCTGAAGAGAGTTCTCTAGGTAAAATATCTTGTACATTTACTTGGTAATGGCCATTTTTTAAAGGCTCGTAGTCTAATATCTACTCTTCATGATGATAGGTGATGGATTAGGTGAAGGCTATGGGATGCTTGGCCAAGCGGGAAGCAACAGGCTACGAGTTTCCAGTGTTCCAAGCAAGCTGAAACTTAATGCTAAAGTCGCTAAAAAGTAAGTGTTCCTCCATTTCTCCTTTTGTTTTTTTTTTTTTCAATTTGCTCGTAGTGACCATCATGTCTCAACCTTTTGATTCTTATAAAATTACTCTGTAATGTTAATGTTATGTACTTCCATCATATCTCCTCTGTATCCTCATGGTGAAATATTTATCAATGGCTTTACAGGCTCAAAGAAAGACAATACACAGGTGGTGCAACTACCTCTGGTTTGACATCGAGCCTTGCTTTCACCCCTGTGCAGGTACAAACTTCTCATTCATTTTGTATCAAATGTTTTATCTTTTGTGAGCTGTTTGCATCGCTGCCTGACTTTAAAAACTCCAATTTTATTTGACAGGGAATAGAGCTTTGCAATCCTCAAGCTTTAGGATTAGGCAGTGGAACTCAAAGCACTTACTTCTCCGAGTCTGGAACCTTCTCAAAGCTCAAGAAGATTTAAATTTGCCAGAGTGAGAGAATGAGACAAGTTTTCAAATGTTGGAAGCGGAGCACTACTTAAACTTGGGAGTTTATCTTAAGAAGGTGATAGTGTAAATGAATGAATGAATGAATACACAAAGATATTATAACTGCTATATATTACTCTTGCTATGTTTTAAGGTTTCTGTCACTAAGGAGACAAAATACACTATTTAGATACTGAGTCCTTCCCGAATCACTTTTGTAGCACCACTATACCTTAACCTTGACCCTTGTATTAATTTAAGATTTTCAGTATAAGATTGACAGTGATGTTGGCTCTTCATTTATACTTTTGTTCATGTGATGCTTATGGCTAAGAGACGAGTTCATAATAAATTTATTTGATGCTCCGTTTCCAAAACATACTAGAATGTTACAAACTTTCACAACAAAACACAAACACAAGAAACTCTAATTTCATTTTGAGATTTTAGCAGCTAATTCTCTAACAAGCTTAGCAGCGACCATTGCTGTCATACCATCTACAGTATCACGTTGCGGGTTGAACTCAACAACATCAGCCCCAACCACATCTGCTTGAAGGTTGTGTAAGATGTTAAGGACATCTCGGAATGAGAGACCTCCCGGTTCGATATGGGACACTCCAGGTGCAAATGCCGGATCGAGACAGTCGACATCGAGTGAAATGTAAACCCCCTTCACTCCTTCCCCTAGTTTCTGTACAAACACATTCAATACATGACATAAAAATGTACCAAAAATGCACAAAATCATAATAAGGAGTGGATATAAAAGCCCGATACGAATCCTTGAAACTGAAGCTGAATCGAACACTGATTTATAACCGCAATTTTTCAAACCAAATGTCTAACTGTATGGAGAGAAGAGATAACATACCAGATTTTCCAAAATTTCGCGGTCTCTTGAGAAGGTTCGCATTTCGAACTGTTCTACTCCAAATCTCTTGCCTTGTTCCCGTCCTTCCTGGTTTATCGATCTAATCCCAACCTACAATAAAGGTTTTGGTTCCATCCTTAGGATTATCTTTCCCTGAGGAGATTTATATACACCAGAAACATTGGACAAACCTGTAAAAGCCGCCGAGCATATCCACCTTCCATGACACGAGCAAAAGAAGAAGCATGAGAGTACTTATTTCCTTCAAAACAGTCGTATATATCCGGATGTGCATCAAAGTGAAGGATGTCCACAGGTCCTCCTAGCTTCTCAGATACCGCTCTCACAACAGGATATGTAATGGAATGGTCTCCACCTAAGACCAGTGGACGCAATGGTTCCTTATGCAGCAAACAAAATCTTTGTTATTCGAACTTTTAGCATCATTGACCCTTTAACCATTATATCAATCAAATGTGTCAAAACAGAAACACTCTAGCTCCTTTTTCACAACTTGGATGATCCACTAAGTATCAATAAAGACTAAATACAGCTCTGTACCATGTACACCATTGAAAATTGTGTTGATCTCAAACATTAAAATGTTAAACGAGACCTCTCCATAGAATTGAACACTTAAGGTGGTATAAGAGTAAAGCTAATGGTAAATAATAGCTTACCTCTTCCATCACAAGCTTCACAGATTCACTTATAACATTCATCAATCTATCATCATCAACTCCACAATCTCTAATCTCTTGAACAGGAACATCTCCAACATCAGTTAAAACCCGTGGATCCTTTAACTCCTTCCCTACAGAATTCATCATCACACAAAACCAACATCAAAGACAAACAACTACACCACACAAATCGGTAAAAATCGAAGAAGATCAATGACTCTATAAAAACCATAAATAGCACAATCCAAAACAATCAAAATCGAGAAACAACTCTACAAATCAAAACATCCAAATTCAGAATCAAAACTGTTGCTTTACAAAACATGAAACAAACTTTTTGCTACCTTGTTCAGTAGTTGAGTTCGTGCTACCACACCAAATAGCTTCTCTAATACGAGGAGGAGCAAAAGCAGGACCTTGAAGAAAAGATGAGTTATGACCAAGTGGTACTCCAAGAAGTGATGTTGAAGCTTTAGCTCCACCTAAAAGACGAACTAACTCGCCCTATAACACAAAGATCACACAATAATCACATAAACAGAGATAAACATGAACATTTAAAATGATAAAGCTTCAAACTTTATACACATAAACATTAAAAATGATCAAAGGTTCAAACTTTATATACTTTGAGTTTAGCCCTTTCATATATCAGAGTTAAAGAAGCAGAGACGCTAGTGAATGACGATGAACTGAGTTTATATATACATAAACAGAAAGAAACATAAACATATAAATGATAAAGATTCAAACTTAATATACTTTGAGTTTTGCTCTTTCACGAATCAGAGTTAACGAAGCATCTATGACACGATTTTGCCCTTTCTCGATTGAAGAAGTAGAGACGCTTGTGAAGGATGCAGAATTGAGTTTCTTGAAATAGTGAATTCCTCTTTTTCCAATAATCTTCGACATATCTGAATTTTTAAGTAATTTCTTGATGATGATACTGAATAATGATAGAAGATAAGAAAAAAAAATTGGATCAAGAACTCACAGATCAAAGTTGTGCAACAGGAAACAGCAAATGCTACCTCCGTAAAAATATATATTTTTTTTTTGTCATCTGTTTTTATTAATAATAAACCATGGAAAGATACATTGTTGAAATACATATGTGGCGGAAATAGTAAATATTCCCGGATCCACATAGCCCACAAGAGGGAAGCGAAAGCCCACAAAAAGGAAGAAAAAGCCCTAATTAAAGGGAGATCTTCCCTAATTAAAAGGAGACCGATTAAAAGGTAATACAAACCACAAACGCCTAAACAAAGGTCAAAAACTTAGAAACGCTCGAAAGAAAACGAACTTGCCAAACTTGCTCCCACACCAAAGTGAACAAAGCTAGCCACAAAGGACAACATGCGTCCACCTTGCAGTTAACGAAACCTCCCTATTGCGAATCCATGGTACCTCTCAATTTAGTTGAACCTAGACTTCTATTCCGGAAAGATGAAGCGAAACACAGACCAAATCCCACTAAACTTCCGAAAGCGGCATAGTCACAAACGATGAACTGAAATGCCTCATTAGAAGTCATGAACTGACCAGACCTCGATCAGGTCTTGATGTAAAGACAAAGGAGCGAAACAAACCTCTAACCGGAAAATACTAACCTTTTGGAGAAAAGCATAACACTAACCTCGGAAATTAATAGCACATGATCGAACCGGAGAGATCACAATAAAGCTCACGAAAGAACAACAGCAATAACGGCAAGAGAACGAAGACAAACGAGTGCTAGCAAGCTAAAACCAAGGCTTTGGGCTAACAACAAGGGCAAAACTCTACACATCGGATAACATATATTCTCATATACATTTTCTATAACAAATATTTTCTTTTATATATATTTTAATATAAGTACTTAAGTATGGTACCATTAATAAAACCCTTAAGATTATAATATAAATACCTACATAAATCATGCACCCATTAAATATGGTCCAAATTCAATCCGAATAAATGGAATTAACAAACAAAATTATAAGCACAACCTAAAAAAACATATAAACTTGGTTTTGGTTTGAGTCTGCCCATATTTTAAAAAATCCACATAAACTTGTTTTTGGTGTTTTTAGTTTAATTTGTTTTAGAAATTAGAAAGCTGTCAATTAAATCTATGAATAAAATTTAGTTCATGTTTAATTTTACAATTCATGATTTAATTTTTTTTTTCTTTTCTTTATGTGTTTTTAAAAAATATTGATATAATTATTTTCATAAATATTGATATAATTATCTATTAAAAACAATTATAAAATAAAGCTAAAAATGTCATTTCACGCTTTTCCGCCAAAATTGTGATTTAACGGGTTTGGTGAAAATTTAATAGGTTTGACACAAAATGTAATTTCGTGATTTTGCATTTTTGGCAGAAAAATATAATTTCATAATTTGCAATTTGACGGGTTTAGGGGAAAACTCAAATTCTAAATTTTATGATTTTGGCCCAAAAATGTAATTTTGCATTTTTGACAGGAAAATGTCATTTCACGTTTTTCCAAATTTGCGTTTTGACATGTTTGACGACAAAAACTAAGATTTTAGCACAAAAATGTAATCATGTGATTTTGTTCTTTTAGCAGAAAATGTCATTTCACGATTTTTTTTGCTAAAATATTGATTTTACTGTTTTGACAGAAAATCATCAATTCAAAAATTAATTGTTTTGGCACAAATTTTTTTTTTGCAATTTTGTGTGTTCTGCGAAAAAATATCATTTCACTATTTATCTACCATAATTGTATTTTTTTTAAGAAAATAACCCAACGGGTATCCATTATCCGATAGGGTAAACCCGAATAAAGCTCGGAGTAAATAAAGTCCGCCCCTTCTAGGTCCGCATATTTTAAATACAAATGAGTAGACCTGCGGACTTGATATCAATTCCGGGTTTTGGGTACCCACCTGTTAAAAACCCATAATTAACATTTCTAATTTTAAGATATTACTTTGATCGTATTTTATTATGAACATTTCTTGATTAAATACATGTTTTTTTGTTCATTCACATGGTTCATCTGAACGAATGTGAGAATTGATTTTCATTTAGTATCAAAATGGAGCACGATCTAGATGAACTATATAAATGGGTTTTAAAAATTTAGACAAAGAAATTAGACATATGAAATGGAGATGGGTAAGTTATAATATGAAATGACAAATATATCCTTCAATAAACCAAGAAATTAGACATAAGAAAAACATACTACTAAAGAAACAAATCTCAAAAATGGTTCCATGTTTATAACTTATATGCCTCTAAATCCAAAACATGGAACTAACTTATATGCATCTTTTAAGAAAACCAATTTAAAAACAAATTGGATTTAAATTTATATGAATTTATGCAACCAACATCAGTTTATAAATGTTAAAAATAAGAATTTGAAATTATTTAGTTGTAAATATTATTAAGTCAAAAATTAAAATAAATATGGTTAAAGATTAAAATAAAAAATATAATTAAACTAAAACATATAAATATGATTAGTCATTCTCTTATTAAAATCATCTAAATGGAGAAGTAAATTTACAAAAAAAAATCTAACAAACCGAATAAATAAATGTTAATTTAGATGGACTATCCACATTAACAACCAAAAAAAAAGAAAATAAATTTAGAGAGATTATTTAGATGGAGTATTTGGATTGATCATTTATATGAAAATGTTAGATGAGCAAACAAACGGTCCTAAGTATTAATTGAAACCTAATCTCAATTGTGATGAAACAAATCTCGTCGGAATCTTTCACCGCCGTTCTTCTCCTTCAGACTAGTACTGTCAATGAGGACCGCCGCCCGCGGGCCAAACCCGATTAGTATCATAGCGGGGCGGGTCTGGACAGTATTATATTTGTCCATGAAATAGCGAACGTCGCAGGCATGTCCAGGCGAGTGTGCGGGGTTATGCGGGTTGAACTGCTGCGGGCTTACGGGCGGGCGGGTGGACCGCGAGTTGAAAGTTTTGTCTGACGTAGGATATTTGACTCTTTGCTATATATTAAACATTGTTATCCAGGATTACAATAGAATTTCACAAACATAAATCACCAAAAATGAAACATAAAGTAACAAGTATCATCAACAAGACTCACTGATTTAACACAATTTTTAAACAAACAAGAACATAAAACTAACAAGAAGAAGATTTAAAAGTAGTTTCAATTCATTTAAATCAAACAGCGACTTTCAAGATCTCTTAATCACATGATGAATATTTTTTAAAATAAGAATGAAATCTCAAGAAGAAAAAATGTAACTTGATAATGACTTTAAACACTCAACAAATCATAAAATTTAACAATCAATTTGTGATAAATCACATACTCAACAAGAAATTTCAAGAAAGCACCCATTCGAAAACTAAGAACATAATTATCAAAAATAACTACCTAAAAATTGTAACAAAAAACATCAATTAACAATTAGAGGTACCTCAAAAACAACGAGCCGCAAAAATAAAGAAGAAAGTGAAGCATCGAAGAAGCTCGCGGGCCTTACCCGCATAACCGCAGATTAGGGCGGGATGTGTATGGACATGGAGATTAGCGACCGCGGTCCTTGGCGGGGCCCGCAGCGGGTGGAGAGAACGGCCGACGATGGCGGGCACGCCCAGGCGATCGTGGGCTCGCCCGTCAGACAGGGCTACTTCAGACCAATCATCGTTGTTGATTTTCTTCAAGCTGATTACTATCACTGATTTCTTTCCCCCGCTTCAATTACTTTTGCCGAGTGTGGAAATATTATATGTTTCATGTTCTCTATGTCGTCTATGAGATTGTTTAAATTTATTTTTGCTTCTTCTGTGTTTTAAACAATCGTTGGAGTGAAATAAGAAAATATAAGTTTTATGGGGAAGAATTTGGAGGAATTAGGGATTGCAATATGTTGATTTTATAAAGCATTGAATAATGTGTGTTTTGCTAAATTCAACTTATATATATATTATAATTCTGCTACGAATACATTATAATTTTTTCACAAGCTGAGAATAAAATGGAATCTTGAGCGTCATGAGTGTTTTGTAAAGTCTGTGAATAGAATTGAAGGGCATGAAAATGAGTTTTAGCTTTATGAGATACGAGTATGCATTTACAAAATTACAACTTTAGCTATTTAATTTTGTGTTTGCCATTAGTTAGGAATCCTTAGTTAGATAACACTTAACTCCATAATGCTTCAAAACATGTAGAGGCCACTCCAAAGGCTGTGAAATTCCTTTGGTGATTAAAGTGTATGGGCTTCTACCGTGGTTAAGGAATCGCCTAGATGGAGATATTAAAGTATTTTGAAGTTCAATTATGATGCCTTATGTGGTGAAGATAAAGATTTATTCCTTCATATAGCTTGTTTTTTTCAACAATCAAAGGATTGAAAAAGTGGCTAAGCATCTTCCAAAGAGCTTCTTAGACGTGGTCCAAGGGTTTCATGTCTTTTCTGAGAAACCTTTCATATATATTATTGTGAAATGTTAAAATACTGAAAAAATGTTGAAGAATAATGATTGTACATGGTCTTACCAACACGCCAATCATGCAATAATGTACTCGTCTATTAAAAAGTTGAATGGACTCGTGGTAATGTCAAAACTGTTGGAGCTTTATCTTATCTTATTACCATATACCAATATCAATCATGAAAAAAACAAAATAATAATAATCAAGCAAATCAGTAACGTTTGCTATTTCAGTCAGTCTTCGCACCAAGTCTACGGCACTATAACTTCTCTTTTTTCGCACCAAAGTGACTTGGTTTCGCACATTATTTTCCACAAATAATTATACTGATTAGATAGTTTCACAAAAACAAATTATAATGACTAGACCTCTACAATTTATAACGAATACTATGTTAGTAACTATTCAAATATTTGTACTAAGAAAATAAAATTTAACATTCAATACAATGAGAAAGATCCATGTGATGACATTGTAGGGGGCACAACCGCACAAGTGCATTAACATCATTGTTAATAATATATATATATATATATATATATAAAAGTTCTTTTTGTTTGTGCATCTTCCTAATTAGATTTTTTATCTATACCATATACCATGATAAATATGATTGCATAATAAAAAGTAGAAGTAGATTTTTTTACGGATTCCTAGAGCTGGGAATTTGGTGTCAGAAGATTAATTTGGTTTCTGGGCACACTTAGATAACCTTGTGGAAATTAATAATAGTTTCTTATTTTTTTTTAATTTCTTGTATTTTCAATTTAAAAGCAAATAAATTAGCATACATTGCTAAACTATATATATATTTATTATGTATATAAACTTTTCGATTTGGATTCCTGAACCGTGTTAATTATATTAAAATTGTTGGAAAATAATCTATTTGTCCATCTATTAATGTACTCTTTATATATAAGCATTTATTGAATATGTATATATCAAATTCGAATTAACAATAGGATCACCTTCAAAAAAATGATATACATTCAAATTCTAATTAACAATAGGATCACCTTCAAACAAAATGACTGAAAACAAAAAAAATCTTCTCATTCATATCATCATATATGAACATGATTAATATATATATATATATATATATATATATTCCGTTGAATAGTTGACCATGATTGTTTATCCCAAAAGTTTCAAAGACTTTGACCATAACCATAATAATGTCTTTGTCCATTAATAAAAAAAACAATTACATCAAATACAGAAAACAAGAACTCGCTATTAGGGGTGGACAAGTACCGAATATCCGAGATTTTCAATAGATTCGGATCCGGATCCATCGGATCCGAAGAAATGAAGATCCGATTCGGATTCGCTAATATCTCCGGATATCCGGATCCGGATCCGCCAGAAATAGATAAAATTCTTAAAATAATATAAAATTATTTAAAAAATAAATAAAAAATAAAAATTAATTGAAAATATCATAAAAATAATTTAAATTAATTTTTTTAAAAAATTTTAAAACATATTTACTTTGTAAAGTTTAAAAATACACAAATACTTCATGTAAACTTTATTTTTATTATATTTTTATTAATTTTCAATCTATTAAATAATATATATTTAAGTATTATACATATATTTTAAATAGATATTGTACATAAAAACGGATTCGGATCCGGTCCGGATAGCCGGAGTTTCAAAATAAAATATCCGGATCCGAACACATCGGATATTCTATTTTTTTGATCGGATCAGAGCGGATGTCGGATTTCGGGTATTTTGCGCAGGTCTACTCGCTATATGCCTGTATTTTTTATTTTGTTAAAAAATATCATTAAATGCTTATATACATGTGAATTCTGAGATTTTATTTCATGATTTGACAAAGTCAACGGCCAATAATTCAAGGTAGGATTCTAACCATTGACTTCCTTGTCCTCTAATACCATGTGACAACTAATAAGAATAGTCAAACTCTATCAGGTCCGTCAACGAAATCAGTTTTTCCTTTTATAAAAGAGCTTCACTCATCTGCAACTATATGATATGAACACAAAATCCAGAAAAAAAAAAAACCCCCAAATTGAAGAGATAGAGGGAAAAAATGAAAATGGGTTCTGGTTATGATCTTAAAGTTCTTTTGATCATATCCATAATTTTGAGTTTTTCTCTTGCTGTTTCTGCAACAGTTTCAGAAGCTAATGCTCTTCTAAAATGGAAGTCAACTTTCACAAACCAGACAAGTTCATCAAAGTTGTCTTCCTGGGTCAATCCAAACACTTTCTGTTCCAATTGGTATGGTGTTGGTTGCTTACGGGATAGTATCGTCCGGTTAAATCTAACAGATACCGGTATTGAAGGTACTTTTAATGATTTCCCATTCTCATCTCTACCAAATCTTACTTATGTTGATCTAAGTATGAACCGTTTCTCTGGAACCATTTCACCTAAATGGGGACAATTCACTAAACTAAGCTACTTCGATTTATCGATAAATCAGTTAGTTGGTGAAATCCCACCTGAGCTTGGTGATTTGAGTAACTTAGACACTCTTCATCTTGTTGAAAACAAGTTACGCGGTTCGATTCCTTCTGAAATCGGTCGATTAACTAAACTTTATGAGATAGCTTTGTATGATAATCTTTTAACCGGACCTATACCTTCTTCTTTTGGAAACCTTACAAATCTAGCTAACCTTTACCTCTTTATCAATTCTCTTTCTGGTCCAATCCCTTCTGAAATAGGAAACTTACCAAAACTTGCTGAGCTATGTCTCGATCGAAACAACCTTTCTGGTTCAGTCCCTTCCTCTTTTGGAAACTTGAAGAATGTAACACTTCTTAACTTGTTTGAAAATAACCTCACTGGTCAAATCCCTCCTGAGATTGGTAATATGACCAAATTAGATACCCTTAGCATCCACACAAATAAGCTTACTGGTTCAATTCCTTCTACCTTAGGAAACCTCAAATCCTTAGCTATTCTTCATCTTTACGGGAATCAGCTTACTGGTTCGATTCCTGAGGAGCTAGGCAACATGGAAGCAATGATGGATTTGGAGATAAGTGAGAACCAACTCACTGGTCCTGTTCCTAATTCATTAGGCAAGTTAACTCAGTTGGAATGGTTGTTTCTCCGCGATAACCAGCTTTCTGGTCCGATCCCACCGGGAGTTGCAAACTCTACAGAGCTTACCGTCCTACAACTCGACACCAACAACTTCACCGGTGTTTTGCCTAATACAATCTGTAGAGGTGGGAAGCTTGAGAATCTCACACTAGATGATAATTTCCTCCAAGGTCCTATTCCGAAAAGCTTGAAAGAATGCAAGAGCTTGATCAGAGCAAGATTCAAAGGCAACAATTTCTCAGGAGATATCTCAGAGTCTTTTGGAGAATACCCGACTCTCAACTTCATTGATCTCAGCAACAACAACTTTCATGGAACAATCTCATCAAACTGGGAAAAAAGTCAGAAGCTAGTTGCATTCATCCTCTCAAACAACAACATTTCTGGACCTATCCCACCTGCAATTTGGAACATGCCACAGTTAAGTCAGCTCGATCTATCTTCCAACCGCATCACCGGCGAGCTTCCAGATTCAATCAGCAAACTCAACGGTTTATCAAGACTACAATTGAATGACAACCAGCTATCTGGCAAAATCCCTTCAGGAATCAGACAATTATCAAATCTTGAGTATCTTGATCTATCATCAAACCGATTCAGCTTCGAAATCCCGGCAACACTCAACTCTTTACCAAGGATTTTTTACATGAACTTAAGCCGAAACGAGCTTGATCAAACCATACCTGAAGGATTAACAAAGCTATCTCAGTTACAAGTTCTTGATCTCAGCTACAATCAACTCGACGGCGGAATCTCACCACAGCTCAGCTCTTTACAAAACCTAGAAAGCCTAAACCTCTCACACAACAATCTCTCAGGTTCAATCCCTTCAAGCTTCAGAGAAATGTTTGCACTAACACAAATCGATGTATCATACAACAATCTCTCAGGTCCAATTCCAGATAACGCAGCGTTTCGAAACGCAGATTCAAAAGCTTTTGAAGGTAACAAAGACTTATGTGGAAACAGTAACAACACACAAAGCTTAAAGCCATGCCAAATCGAAGCAGCAAAAAAATCAAAAAAAGATCGAAATCTACTCATCTTCATATTAGTTCCGATCATCGGAGCGATCATAATCCTCTCAGTATGTGCCGGAATCTTCATCTGTTTCCGTAAACGAAATCAACAACAAATCGAAGAAAACTCAGATTCAGAATCAGCCGAAACATTATCAATCTTCAGCTTCGACGGTAAAGTCCGATATCAAGAAATCATCAAAGCAACCGGAGAATTCGATTCAAAATACCTAATTGGAACCGGAGGTAACGGAAAAGTCTACAAAGCAAAGCTACCACAAGGAATCATGGCCGTTAAAAAGCTAAACGCAACAACAGATTCAGAAATCTCAAATCCAACGGTGAAACAAGAGTTTCTAAACGAAATCAGAGCATTAACAGAGATCCGTCACCGGAACGTTGTGAAACTCTTCGGATTTTGCTCGCACCGTCGTAACAGTTTGTTAGTGTATGAGTTTATGGAGAAAGGAAGCTTAAGGAGAGTTTTGGAGAATGATGATGAAGCTAAGGTTTTGGATTGGGTGAAGAGGATCAATGTTGTTAAAGGTGTAGCTCATGCTTTGTCGTACATGCATCATGATCGGAGTCCGGCGATAGTTCACCGGGATATTAGTAGTGGTAATGTTTTGGTTGATGAGAATTATGAAGCTAAGATTTCTGATTTTGGTACGGCTAAGCTTCTTAAACCGGATTCTTCTAATTGGTCTGCTGTTGCTGGTACTTACGGTTATGTTGCTCCAGGTAATTTTTTTTATTTCCTAACGTACTTTAATTTTATGGATCTTGGATTTTGAACTAAATGGGTCGGGTCGGGATGAAATCACTGGTTAAGATTTAGGAGGGGTGTGTTGGTTAGTTCGGGTTTAAGAATTTGTAACCAAATAAAAACCGGAATTTTTTGTAGTTTGGTTCGTTTAGGTTTATAGAGATAAAGTTTTTGGTTTTGGTTTGGATTTGATTCAGTTTTAAATGAAAAATAATTTAAAAATTAGAAGAAACAACTAGAACTAATTACATAATGTCACTACATTTATATTTATAATTTGTTTTTGTTAATGATTTAAAATCAATTAAAACGGTTTAAAATTTAATCCGGAGAAACATGGTATAGATTTATAAATTTATAGTATATATTTTTGAAATATAAACTTTTAATGAATTTCAGTTTATTTGGTTTCCAAATCGATTTTGCTACGGTTTCGTTTTTTAGTTTTAAATAATTAAACCGATTAGGATATTAATAAATTTTGGTTAAGTATTGGTTTGATTCAAGCTGGTTTGAAATCAGTCATATAACTCTGATTTTGGATTTAGTGTTTTTTTTTTGGTTTAAGCATTTAACAAGTTTTGGTTCGTTTCGGTTTGATTCAACTTGGTTTATTGCTCATGTTATACTTAGTTTGTAATATAAAATTTTGCTAATAATATTATCTAATATGTTTATGAAATTTGGATGTGACAGAGCTAGCTTACGCAATGAAAGCCACAGAGAAATGTGATGTGTATAGCTTTGGAGTTCTAACTCTTGAAGTGATCAAAGGAGAACATCCAGAAGATCTAGTTTCAACTCTATCATCATCTCCACCAGACAATCAGTCATTGAAAGGAATTATCGACCACCGATTACCGGAGCCGACGTCGGAGATGAATGATCAGATCTTAGAGTTGGTGAAAGTTGCACTTTTGTGCTTAAATACTGATCCACAATCTCGTCCAACAATGCTCTCTATCTCCACTGCCTTTTCTTAAGATTACTCCTTGCTTTGATTCTCTAACTAGCAAAAATTTTATACATTAGTGTTGTATTTTGATGATTATGTGTTCATATTTTTGTTTTTATGGATAATGTTAGTTATATGATGTGCTATTATACTTTGTTAAGATGAGTTTGTATACACAACTTATGGATGCTGGGATCAAAACAAACTCCAAATTACTTTATAAGACCCTTATAAACCCCTTATAAAACTCTTATAAACCATTATAAAACACTTATAAATCCTTTATAAAACCATATAAACCATTTATAAAACTTTTATAAAACCCTTATAAACTCTTTATAAACCTTATAAAGTTTATAAAGACCTTATAAAAACATTTTTATAAAGTTTTATAGCGTTGTATAATGTTTCTTATAAAATCTAAGGGTTTTAAAATGTTTTATAAAAGGTGTAAAAGGATTTTACAAAAGAAGTTTATAAGGGTTTATAAGGATGTCAAAAGGTTTATAAGGGTTTTATAAAGTAATTTCCACCAAAATCTTGATTCCATAATTTTCCTACCAAAATATTATTTTGTAAATTTTCCAACTATTTTTTAAAAATAATTTCTACTAAAAAAAATTATGTAACTTTAGTCAAAATAAATAATAATTATTTTTATTAAAGAGTAATTTAGTCAAAATATATACCCAAAATAATATAAATGAAAATAAACTCATTCCAATGGTATTTCTGAAAGTTTTCGTTGACTTAACTCACTAAAGAGAACAAACTAACTGTGTTAAATCTTAGTTAAATCTTCAATTAAATCACAAACGACTTCTGTGAGCCAAAATCCCAATTTCCTCCATCCCCAGTTGTTTTTGGAATCGTGATTCTCAGATGTGTAGAACCAAACCATTGTGAATTAACATCATCAAGAATTCCAATTTTCTTCCAGTTTCTGTTTCATTTTGAGACAGTCAAGCCTAGTAGTGATATCACAAACTTCACCAACACTTGTAAAATATTAGGGCCTATCGTAGATTAAAATCTTTATTATTATGTTATTCTGGCTATGTCTACTAATTCCACAGAATAGGTTGCAATGCTTTTCAAAAAAAAAGCCAAGAGATGGTAGAGGAAGATGGCAATCTCGTAATTGTTCTGATCGTTGAACATATTGAAATTAGCATCGAATGCGATAATCCTAATTGCAACATTAAACATAATTACTTCTCTTGGTTAACAAGTGACCTATTTTAGTCTTAAGACTATTTCTCTTATACAAATCCTTGGTTTGATCTAGATAATCGCAATAGAAAAATGAATTTGACTTACTACTAATCATAATGCTTTACATTCTTATTTCATAGTCTTTTTGTAACTGTGTTTGCCATTGTGTTTTGTGAGATTTTACACACCAATATTCTTGTTGCAGATATTGCTTTTGTTGATTGTCATCCGGGGTCTTTTGTGGATATGTTATACACCGCTTCAATTCTTGTGGTTCGCCGGAAAAGAGCTCTTGAAGTTGGGGGTTGCGAAATCTGATCTGCAGATATCTATATTAGAAGAATAATCATAATTTTCATATCAGAATCCCGATTTGGGATCTGCTTGCGGCTGTACCTAGATCTTTGTGTTGTACATCTCTCAATAAAATAAATATGGAAAAAATTATTTGCTTATTCGTTTCCTTGTTCTCCCATAACTTGTAGTTTCTGTGTATTTCTCTTATATATATATATTTTTTCTCATTGTCTCTCTCCAACCAGAGCCACTAAAGATGCGGACCCAAAACTCTAAAAACTATTTGTATATATATACTTCCTCCTCTTTGTATTTTAATTAAAAAAAATTAATCTAAATTAATTAAAACTTCATCGGTTAATTAAATAGCCCAAAAACTGACTTCTCAAACTAAAACATAGTTAACTAATTTCACTCCAAAATCCGATTCGAAGTTTCCAATTCCAAGATACGCGTGTTACAATTCTCTCCTATTAATATAAATTTGTCCTCGAATCTAACGCATCACCCATCCAAAATAAACTAAAGTCATTAATCGTCGCGACTCGCAACTATTCAAAATATTATTGACCAACATGACCAACCCAACTAGATCAACACTATTGGCCACTTTACACTCTTTCGTAAGTTGTCTAAAGAAGAACTTTGCTTCTCTGCGTTTTGTAGTATTGTTTTGACATAAAAGGAAATGAAAGGAGACAAGATTCCCACAGTTAGTGAGGAGAGAGGCTCTGGTGTAATCGATTAACAAGTTTGGATTGTAGTAGCTTGTAAAAAAATTTATTATAATAATAAAAGACAAGTTTTGGATTGTAAAGTTGAACTCGTAAAAACTCTCAACTTAGATCCAAATGAACACAAAATTAAAATTTAAAGAAGTTGAGAAAATATCAATTACCAAAATTATGCGTTTTACCTTGTTTCAACCACACAATGGCTACAATACAAAATCTCTGATTTCCATTTCGATCTGTTATAGGACATAGTTTGACTTAGAAGAGTAACATCAAAACACATGACAACTTGTTTGGTCAGTTTCATGACACTTCAAAACAAACAACATCTAGAAAACACCAAACAAGATATAGAGACAACAACAAAAGAGCTCTTCTTCTTGTAAAAGATCAAAAGAGTGGTCAAAGTTCTACTTTGAGCAAAAAAAACAACACTTTTTTGCGTGAGAGGTTAACTTCTAAAGTCATTTCTTCAAAAAGTTCTTGGAGAATATCTTCTTGCAGTATGGATTCGTCCTAAGGTTACCACATGTTCGTATCTTCTCCACCAAACTCGACCGAACAAAGCCCTGCTCAAAACCAAAATAAGGTTAGTTTCTATGTTATTGAGTATGTTAGAAGTAACATGATAATAAGGCATAACTAACCTTGGTTACAGATAGAGCGGATTGGATAACGTAATTAGCATAAGGATCTTGAAGAAGATGTTCAAAGTTGGGAACAGAGATGAGCTCACGCACAATCTGAAGTCTACTCTGTGGATAAAACCTAAGGCATTTCTCTACCACATGACTACCAAACTTCTGTGTAGCCAATTTCACATAATTACCTCTCAATTCAAACGTTACATTCACCTTTTCCATCTTCTTCTCTATTATGTATTGAACCACATAGTTCCTACACACATAAACGAATATCCAAAGTAGAAATTTTGATCATCATTCACAGTATAATACATGGTTCTTGACCTAGCTAACAATAGTCAACATTCAATAATACTACTCAAAGCCTATGTTTTGTTCATTAGACCCATAAGATGATAAACAAGATTGAATCATGCAGAACCAAATTGTATAAGTATTGTTACCCGAAAGGGTCTTGAGCTAATTGAAGAGAGTTTCTTGATATTTCAGCTACAAGCTTCTCACGTTGCTCCCCATCTGAGTAGAAAATGCAGCGTTGGAGTACACAACATCCATGTCGATGAGTCGCAATCTCAATACAAAAATTTGTAGCAGCCTCCAAAATGAACTACACAAAGTAAACATATAATTAATGATCAATAAGTACTCATCATCAAGACCAGTATCAAGATACATGAAGAGGGGCAAGAGATTATATATATAAATGTTATAACCTTGTTATCATTAGGGCCAAAAGATTTCAAACAACTTAGTATGACATGGTTTCCATTTAAATCTTTAATCAAAGTGAGAAGTCTTGGTTGAAGAGCTGACTTAACAAGACTGATCTGTTCCTTTGTACTCACTGTCTCAATCAGCTTCTGCACCACCCGTGTCCTGAAAACATAAACCAAAAAAAAAAGTCTCAGCTTTTAGCAAAACCAAAGATTTCCTAAAACATGATTCGTCAAGTCAAGTCAAACATCTTAAATATTCAACCATGAAGCTGAAATGTTTTGTCTAAATCGTTAAAAAAAAAACAATTCATCTTTTCTTTTTACTATCATTAGCTGACAAAATTTCTCAAAGATCTCGTTTTTTTTCCTTTCCTAAAATAGCTTAGGTTTCATCTTTCTCCTAAAACAAGAAATATCTCATCCTTACTCCACAAACATATAACAAAGAAAGCTTAAATTCTTGTGCTTATGAGAAAAAGCTAAACGTCTACTTTTTAAAAACTTTTCATCTCACTAGGGGATTTTCCGCGCTACGCGCGGATTATTTGTCTATATGTTTTTCTATTTTATGTGATAAAATATTTAATTTTAGTAGAAATTTATCAAAATAAATTTGATATTTTATATGTATAAGACAATAAATAAAAACAAATTTTACATTTAAAAAAATTGCATGAAATCATTTTTATGCTTGTATTACAAACTTTTATTTTTATTGAGAGAAAGAAAAATTAAATCTAAATTTTCAACATATTTTTCCTGGTTAAAAAAATATTGATTTTTCTCACATTCGCAGCGTAACTTTGTATATTTTATTACCTTCTTGCTCACTTTATCATTAATCATGTTTGTTTATTTGAATAGATTGAACTGTAAAATTTTGTGTAGAATGATGACATTGTGATTTGTATAAAATTTTGTGTAGAATGATGACATTGTGATTTGTATAAAATTTTGTTTATCTGCCCAACTGTTGTCTGCCATGGAACAAATAGAAAACATTTAGGAGAAATTCTCAGTTTGTTTTCGGCAAGATATAAAAATATGTGATGTAAGTAGCTGAAAACCTAAGGGGAGAAAACAGAGAAAAAATTATTGAGAGGATTAGAAAAGAAAGAACTTTGTGTGATCTATATTCACTATAGAAGAAGTGGCTGCTTGAACCTCAAAACCTTTAACTTTAACTCTACTCACACCAATGACAACAATATATAAGAGATCAAAAGTACACATTACAGATTGAAAGGAACACGTGAGACGGTAGAAATCTGGTGAAACACATTAAAACAAATAATCATAGGATATTGTTCGATGTACTTTCGTGTCTTCCGTAGGACCATCATCTCATGAAACCACAACCCGCTTGATATACGATTATTATTTGTCATGGTTTCAAACAGCCATAAATGCAGAGTAAACAAAAAGAATCACTGAAAATATTAAAATGTATTTTTATGTATTTTGATGTGAGGGAATGAGAGGAGATTGGAAAATGCACTATTTTTTTAATAGGAGAAATCATTTAATTAAGCAATTAACATTTGATATTGCTGATGTGTCAAGTTTTTAGAAATTTTTTTTTTGCTAATGTGTACAGTCTATTAAGACTCAAATAACCTTTTTATTAGTATAGATTTTAAAATCAATATTCTGAAACATTAAATGCTTTCCAAATATATAGTTATTACCTTTTATACATTTTATTAAATAAACATGAGTTAAAGGATGATGAAGCTTACCCAAAAGTAGTACTGTCAATGGGAACCGCCGCCCGCGGGCATGGCCCAAAAAGTACTGCAGCGGGGCGGGCCTGGACGTAAAAAAATTTGTCCATCAAAAGAGCGGGCCTTGCGGGCGGAGACCAGGCGGACAGCGGCCTAGACGGGTTGACCCGCTGCGGTGTAGCGGGCTGTGCGGGCGACCGCACTGTGAAGCTTCTCTTTGGTGTAGAGGTTTCGCTACAACTGAAACAGTATAAGGATTAAGGAATATGTTCCAACTGATCTTATCTTCATATCCTCACTTCAACTGACATTATCTTCATATCCTCACCTGGGCAACTTCATATTCCGGATCAATAGTTAGATAAGGATTGTTCCAGTCGGCCCATACTCCAAATCGCTGTAAACACCAAGCATTGTGTCATATTTGTTAAATGTCAATGGAATAAACACAAATATCTATATCTTTCATAAATATAATGTCACGAGAGATGAAAAAAACATCTTGACTGATGCCTTTAAAACATGAACACATCAATATAAACAATCTCAATTGATCAAGAAATCAACACAATCTAAATATCTAACAACAAATTTAGAGAATTAGGGATCTATTAAGAGAGCTACATCAATTTGAAATTAGAGATCGATCAACACACAAGAGCATTCAAGAATCAAAAACTAGTTATAATTAGTTTCAATGGAACAAAAGAAGATGTAAAATAAGTAGAAAATGAACAAGAAAAATGGAGAACCTGAAGAAGATGATGCCCGCGGGCCGACCCGCATATCCGCTAGGGTTCAGCGGGGCGGGTATGGACAATCGTTTCCATGGCCGCGGTCTTGGCGGGCTGACCCGTGACGGGCGGAGAAAAAAGCGGTCTCCGGCGGGCAGTGTCCAGGCGGACGCGGTCGGGCCCGTCTGACAGCACTACCCAAAAGTGTTGATGGAGATTTTGGCAAGAAGACCAGGTTTTGAGGTTAACATGATAAGAATCTGGGTTCTCTGTTCTTCATTACAGATTTGAAGAAGCTTTTGTATCAAATAATTCCCAAACTGATCCATTCCAAGTTCAATGACATGATAAATCACTTCATTGAATATAATCATAACATCAACAAAACTTTCTTCTTCCACTAACTTCTGTAAGAATCTACCACCCAAATGATCTTTTGCCATTGAGTAAACAGAGCCGTAGATATCAATCATTGAATAAAGATTTAGATTCAAATCACCATTCCAATCAAACGAACTCTTCATCTTCATAGATTTAGTAGAAACCTCAAGCTCTCTAGAACCTTCCCTGGCTGGAAAAATCTTGTTTTCTTGAATTTGATGATTCATATGCTCTAAGAGGTAAGCTCTGTTATGACGAGACGTTCTCTGTAAAACCTCTGTGGTTAAGGTTAAAGCTAGGGTTAGGGCTAGGAAAATCTTGTAAGCCAAGTAATCTTAGTCTAAGATAGCCACCATCACCAACATTGCTACTCATACAAGATTCACCATTAAACCTCTCTACTAAACCTTCACGACGAGCTTTCAGCTCCTGATTGAGTCTTTCGAAGGCACCATAACCACACATAGAAGCTTCACCATGAGAACTCTCTACTAAACTTTCACAAGCCTGGTCAAACCCACCATAACCACGTATAGAAGCTTCACCATGAGAGCTCTGTACTAAACCCTCACGAGCTTGGTCAATCTTAGAACCGTAACCATGGAGATTTCTCAAGCGGAGAAACCAGAGTTGTTTAGAAACGGAGAAGATCCGGTGAAAGTACTGGTTTGTTCATCGGAGATACTCATTTTTCTGAGAATTTGACATAAACCCAGATCATTATCCGCCATTAAAGTCGTTGTATTTAGCTTCTGATGATTCTGATTCAGAAATGGGTTTGTACTCGGAATTGTACGGTCACCGGAAAAGTGAAACCCACCAAAACCCATATTAGAATTTGAACCTTTTTGACTCAAAACACGAGAAAAATACCCAAAATCCATGGAACTTTATGAAAAAGGTCAAATCTTTAGTACACCCACAACACTGTAGAAATTTCTAAAGAAGAAACAGAGCAGAAGAGACGAAACAGAGAATAAAAAAACGTGAGTTTTGGGAATTTTCTTAGTGCATTTTCGTGGAAAGTTTTTTCTGGGAAATTAGGAGATTTGGAGATTTTGATTTTTCAGTTATTATAGAGAATAGGAAATGGGGAGAGTGAAGCGTGAGTTTTGTATGTACAGAGACAAAGTATTTTGTCGTTTTGTGATTACAAAGGCAGCTCTGGTTCGCTTGTACCTCTGTTACCTTCTGCAGAAACAAAAGGTCGAGAGAGAAAAAAAAAAAAGTAATGAATTTTTTTTCCAATTAATTCTCGTAAATCCGTGTCAAAATGGTTGGTTTGGATCTATCAGTAGTTGAATGTTAAATACTTAATGAGTTAATTAAATTCATTTGATTAATTGGGTTGGATCAACCAATTATCCATTTAATTTGATAAGTTAATGGTTAAATGGATGAATTTATTTAATTAATGAATTAAAATAATTAATATATCTCTTCTTCTATTAAAAAGAAGTACTATAATCCATATATCCAAACAGTATTTGAGAAATATTTTTAATGAGATATTATTATCTAACTAACCAAACACAATTATTCATAATTAATAATTATCTTAAATACTTAATTATAAAAAGAATATATAATTTAGATTTTTTCTCTCTCTTTCTTCCTATTTATTTTCTGATTAAATTATTAAATCATATTAATTATTTGTTAATACTATTATATATTCATTTTAATTTCATCATATGTTTTATAAATAATAAAATTAATGTATATATTTTATACAGATGTTATGGTTCAATTTTTTTAAAACGGATATATTGTTACAAATATAGTAACCAAATCTATAATTTTTAATATAACATTATTTTTTAATTATAGTTTATGTTAAAATTATATTATTTTTAATTTATTTTTCACAAAAATTAATTTTTATTATTTAAATTTATATAATACATAATAACATTCAAAAATGTATTAGTTTCTAAACATTTTCTAATTAATTATGAATATAAATGAACATTGTGGTTAAATTTTTAAAACAAGATCATCATTTCATCATTATTAAATGATTTTATTTTACTTTCAAATTTATTTGATATAATTTTTAAATTATTTAGAATTATTAGATAATATAATTCATATTTTCCTACAGATATTACCATTAGAATTTTGTCAAAACGGACATACACTCGTAGTTTGTCTGACGCGTACATGATCAAACAAACGCGTAGTTTGACAATTATGTATCTCTCATTGGGCAAAACTTGACTACTAATTCATAATCATATAATAAAAATGATTTTAATTACAAATAAACACAGAATTTTTAAAACAAGAGAAATTAAAAAAAAATTAGTGATAATAAACATAATATGATTTTATAAATATATTATGAATAATACAAAAATATTTATATTAAAAAATATAAACAGTAATAAAAATTTCAAATGTATATTTCAATAATTTACTCACGGTGTACCGTGGGTTTGATTCTAGTATTTATTATAATACAATAATTATACTCCATTATCATTACAATCATATCATCATCATCATCATAACGATAATCATTATTATCATCATCATCAACACCAATTCACCATCATCATCTCCACATCATCATCATCGTTATCATCATCATCATACACATTATTATCATCATCATCATCACATCATCATCATCATCACATCATCATACCATCATCATCATATAATGGTAGACCCGTTTTGGCGGGAAATTGATGGATCCATTTTTGGCGGGAAAATTGCAAATCCATTTTGGCGGGAAAATGGTGGATATTTTTTGGCGAGAAAATGGTGGATCCGTTTTTGGCGGGAAACTTGTAGATAAACTTTGTTTTATAGTTTTTCTTATTTATTTACTCAATTTGTTTTGTTTCTTTTCTGTGTGTATGTGTGTCAATTATTCAAATTCGTTTAAACATTCTCTCCTTATAATGGCTATCTAGTTAATAATTAAGTAGCATTGAAAACTGATTACATATCGTTTTCTCTGTTATACAAATAAATGATAAATACGTGATTTTGTAACTTTTTTTTTGAAAAGTTTGTGAATTTATCATATTTTACATTGTGCTAGTTACAACACACTAATGTAATTTGTTAGGATATCTTTTTATAAAATTTTAGACAATATAAACTCTATAAATTAACAATTGATAAATTAATAATATCTCTAAATTAATAAATTATCAAGGTTTCAAATTGGACTGTTGTAATAATTGATATATTTCAATAAGACAATAAAATAATAATGTTTGAAATATCTTTGTAAATAGATGGTCTCATTAATAACATAAATTAATAACTATATAAATGTATTATATTTTAATGAAATATGATTCGAATTTTGTTTATTTATTAGTAAATTTGTAATTTTATTGGAGTTTATATCTATTTTTCTTTAAATATAAAAATATATGATATTATTTTCTCAAATTGTATAAAAAAATATTTTTTTAAATAATATATGCAATGATTATTTTATAATGTGTAAATGCATTAAAAACACATCTAACTATTGTCTTCATTTTTCTAATTTTTATATAATATTTTTGAAATTTAGAAAAACTTTTTATTAATTTATGGATAAATTAATAACTCTTTAAATTATAAAAAAATTATTTTCCCATATTATTAATTTATAGAGGTTTTACTGCAGTTAGAAATCAACTTAAGACTATATTAGGACCCGCACGTATGTGCGGGGTTAAATTTGCGTATGTTATTTTCCTAAATATATCATTCATATTCAGAAAACATATATTTTGATATTTTTTAGTATTTGATTTTTAATCAGTTTATTAGTTTTAAGACATAGATTATATCATTTATGTTATTGTAAATGAGATGTAATAACTTAAAAGTCTTAAAATTTATGAAAATATGAATGTATCTTATTTTATTATTTATTTAGTATAAGTTTTAAAATTTCAAAATTATCTGCTTGCATATTGCTCATAGGTAGAAGACAAAACATTGCTCAAATAAAATTGTTTTTTGCAAGTGAATAAAAAACAAAAAAAAATATATTTCATAATTGATTTAAAGTAGAAGAAATAAATGAACCTTAAACAAATCATAGCAAACCATTGATTTTGATAGAATGTCTAAGCTATTCTTCAGTTGTCTATTAAAGAACTATTCAAAATATATATGTTTTGTTAATATTTAATAAAATAAAATAAATAATGGAATTTATTAATTTTGTTTACAGATAATTAACACTAAATATAAAAATATGTAGCGAGATAATACATTATGTACTACAAAAGTACATGTTAACAGAGTTAGAGGTGATTGGTTGTGAACTTTGAGGGCTTTAAAATTTTTTAAAATTTTTTTAAGTCTTTAAAATTAATTTTTACCCAATCAGGCTTTAAAAACTTTACTTATTTTTAAAGCCTTAAAAGTCACTTTTAAGGTTGTACAACTAAACTTAAGTAATAAGTTTCAGATAATATTTTATTTGTTTGTTAATTCAGAAAAAACAATTAAAATTCAAAATAAATAATGAAAATAAATATATTAACTAGTAATAATAATACATCCAATTCTTTTATTTGGTAACAATTTTCAAATAATTTTTTTCTGCCAAATAATTAAATAGTTAAAAAATAAATAATAATCACATCTAACTTATAAGTTTATTTACTATTCAAAATAATTTATTGTTCATCATTTAAAGTCATAGTTTATTATTAATATTGAAAATAATTTAATCTTTAATATTCAAAATAATATATTATAAATCAAAAGTATTTATAGTCATATTTTCTACTACTTTTATTAATTTTAATTTTAAAATTATTTTTTACCTCCTTTCTTCTACTTTTTTTTATCGTCTGTGAGCCACAACGGTCTGGCCACTAACCCAATCGCTCCCACAAGGGGAATCGAACGCAAACTCTGCTGGGAGTGACATAAAGTACTTTGCCAACACACTATTGACTCTTGTCCCTTTCTTCTACTTAACAGTAACAACTAATATATTTAAAATAAAATCTAGTTGGATAATTTAAATTAGTTATTTTGTAAAAAATATAAATACTATTAACTAATAGTTTCTAATAATAAATTGTATTGAATATATTTTATTAGTTATTTACATCAAATTTTTTAATAATTAATAAATAAAATATAGTATTTTTCTAGTTACCAATCAGTTTATCTCACTAATAAATTAGTTGATATATATATATTTTGAATTTTTATTTTTACTCTTTAAATTTTATTATTAATAAAATTTATTTATGTTATTACTTTTATTTAAATATGGTATAATAAAAATTATTTATATCAAATTACAGTCACACTTTGAAAAATATTTAAAGTCACAGTTTTTAAATTTAAAGTTTTTACAGCGATAGTCTTTACAACCAAAAACCTAAAGCGAATGTCTAAAGCGAAAAGCTAAAGTAATAGTGTTAACTAATCGGCCCTTTAATATAGTGAAAACAATTAACTTTTCGAGGAAGAAATTTATTTGAATTGATAATATTCTTATTAAATTAATATAATATTCTAAGTGATTTTATAAGAAAAAACTTTAATGACTAACATATCAATAATTTCCAATTATTTGAAATAATTTTTAATGATTCAAATCTAGTTATGTTTGGAAATATTTATGAATTAATATCATATATGACTAAATCTTTGGGCATAATTGCTGGATCTTATAGGTAATTGTTAGATACAAAAATAATTTGGTTCAGAACTTAAAAGTTCAAATTTGATAATATTCAGATAATTTTAATTATTGGTTTTAGTATTAGATTTTAATTTAAACATTTCCAAATTTTGAAACTAACAAAATATATTGCAAATATTAGTTGATTTGTTTGAAATAATAAATCTTAATGTGATAAATCTGGGTAATAAAATATTATATATACATATATATTAAAATTCTATTATATATATACTTTTTAATAATAGCATAAAAGTATATTTATGTTCAAATTTTGAATGAGAAAATATATGATGTAATACACATAATATCCACTGTTTATATATAAATATATAAATCTTAAAAAATTTCATATATTTGAATGTGAAAATATGTATTTGAATAATATAATGAAGTATATGAAATCAATAATAATTTTATTTCAAAATGAGTAATAAATGCCTACAATTTCGGTTTATTTATTTTATTAATTTTGAAAACAATTATTTATTTTATATCAATTTGATTGAGAATGATTATTTCAACTAAGATTTTTTATTTACTCTTAGAATGATTTTCATTTCATTGTATTTTTTAGAACTTTGATGTTATTGTTTTAAATGTGATTCCTAATTAATAGTATAGATATTGCAAAAAAAAAATTTTTGATTGAAAATTTTGAAATAATAAATCCGAATATAATGAATCTGGGATGATAAAATATATTTAATTTCTCTATATGAATAAATTCATTAAATTATTTAAATTCAATATGCATATATTTCATCTATTTTAAATATGTGATTTCACATATATATATATATATATATATATATATGTAATTCTATTAAATATATACTTTAATAAAAAGCTTAAAAGTATGTTCATATTTCAAATATTGAATAAGAAAAATATATGACTTAATAAATATAATATCCACTATTCATATATAAATATATAAATTTTTAAAAATTTCAAATTATTAAATGTGAAAATAGTTATGTGAATAATATAATGAATGGTACGAAATTAGTAATAATTTTATTTCAAAATAAATTATAAATGGCTATAATTTTGTTTTATTTATTTTATTAATTTCATAAATAAATATTTATTTGATTTCAATTTGATTGATAAAATTATTTCAGTTTCCTAAAAACACTCAATAGATTTTTTAGATTTTTATCTTTTAAATTCAAATTAAATCCAATATATTATTTCCATTAATTTTTTTTTTAATTTTTAAAATGAGTTTTATACAATGTAATTTCAACGTAATATCTTTAGAACTTTATTATTGTATTAAATGTTTTTCCCATTTAATAGTATAGATAAGACCGAATATTTTTTTCATTATCTAATATCTAAGAGACTAAAAGGTAAAACAAAAGAAAATTATGTGAATAACAAGGAAATAAGATAATATTAAGAAATCAATAATCTTAATTAAATACTTTTAATTAGCCGCATCTCAAAATGGGGCAAGGAGGAGACTTTTAATAACATAATATAACTTTTAATAACAAGGAAGCTTATATTTCTATATGTTAATAAAGTTTGAATTTTCTTAGTTTATAAATTTTCACAAACATTTTATTGGGTTTGGTTTAAGACTCTATGATAAAATCTACGAAAAAAAACAAAAATCATTAATCCAAAAACCCTATAATAGAATACTTAGGTTCAAACGTTCGTATCAAACTTGGCTCAAACGTCGCAGTCCCATTTACTTAACGTAACTCCCAAATCAAATTAAAATCACTATTGATATTTTTTTTAATCAATCCATAAAATAAAGTAAAGCAAGAAAGAAGAAGACTAGAACAAGTTCTCACTGGTCTCCATTTTTTTCCTTACTCTCCAAAAAAAGCTTCGTTTGATTCTTCATCTTCATCTTCATCTTCATCTTCATCAGATCTCAATGAGAGAATCAGATCTCACCACTGAACCAATAGCTCAAAACCTAATCAAGCTAATCAGCAATGTCTGCTTCTCCGTCTTCGTTTTCACAGTTCTCATATTCACAGTAATCGCCGTCACATACCAACCACCAGATCCATGGCTTGAATCTGCTCCAGCACTTAACAAACTCCTCACACGAACCGAAAACGCAACTTTCAAAATCGACGGTTCAATTCTCAACACCGGCGAAGATCTCAACTTATCTTCTCCGGTTTCACCGCCGGTTAACTCAACGGAAACAGTTACAGAAGCAACGATTGAGAAATCAGAGGAGATTATCGGTAATTTAACGGTTAATTCTTCATCTATTGATTGTGATGAGTTGAGAATTGTGAATTGTTCTGATCCAAGAGTTTTAGTTGCTGTTGAGAGGTTTAATTTGAAAGTATTCAAATCTATAGTGTTCTTAGAGTATGAAACTCCGGTTAACGGATCGAAATTAGACGAATGCGATGTTTCTTGGAGATTTAGGAATAAAAAAGAGAAATCATGGAGAAAATATAGAGATTTTAGAAGGTTTAAGTTTGGATTTGGTGAGAATTGTACTTATAAAGTGTTTCATACTAGTGGTTGGCATTCTGGTGTCAATGCTCGTAGGCCTAGGTCGATTAGACCGAGTTCTAGAGGAGGCGGTGGTAGTGGTGCTAAGGTCGGGCGTGATCCCGAGATTAATGATACCATTCCTACTCTTGGTTCTCAGATTAATTTTAGGAGAGGGAAGTATTTGTATTACTCGCGCGGTGGCGATTATTGTAAAGGTATGAATCAATATATGTGGAGTTTCTTGTGTGGGTTAGGCGAAGCCATGTATTTGAATAGGACTTTTGTTATGGATTTGAGTTTGTGTTTGTCTTCAAGTTATAGTAGTCAAGGGAAAGATGAGGAAGGTAAAGATTTTCGGTATTATTTTGATTTCGAGCATTTGAAAGAAACTGCTTCTATTGTTGAAGAAGGTGAGTTCTTAAGAGATTGGAAGAAATGGAATCGGTTGCATAATAAACGGAAAGTTCCTATTAGGAAGGTTAAGACACATAAAGTTTCGCCTTTGCAGTTAAGTAAAGATAAGAGTACGATTATATGGAGGCAGTTTGATGCTCCTGAACCTGAAAACTATTGGTATCGAGTTTGTGAAGGGCAAGCGTCAAAGTATATAGAGAGACCGTGGCAAACATTGTGGAAATCAAAGAGATTGATGAACATTGTCTCTGAGATAAGTGGGAAAATGGATTGGGATTTTGATGCGGTTCATGTAGTTAGAGGCGAGAAAGCGCAGAACAAGAATCTTTGGCCACATTTGGATGCTGATACATGGCCTGATGTGATTTTAACCAAACTTAAAGGAATGGTTCAGCCGTGGAGGAATCTATACATCGCTACTAATGAACGGTTTTATAATCACTTTGATAAGTTGAGGTCTCAGTACAAGGTTCACTTACTTGATGATTATAGCTACTTGTGGGGAAACAAAAGTGAATGGTACAATGAGACAAGTCTATTGAACAATGACAGACCAGTTGAGTTCGATGGTTACATGAGAGTAGCTGTTGATACAGAAGTGTTTATTAGAGGTAAAACTCGCGTTGAAACGTTCTATAACCTTACTGCAGATTGCAAAGATGGGATCAATACTTGCTGAAACTGATTAATCAGGTTTGTGTTATATGTTTTTTTTTTGATAACTTTTGTACCATCCATTTCATTGTTATATTGTTTCTTTTTTTGTATCCAAATCAATTATGTTTGTGTTGTTTACCTTTGGTAGGGAAGATTGTATCATACAATTTATATGTAACTTTTTAGTCGTACCAATTAAAAAAAAAAGGAATTCAAAAGCGAAAAGGAAATAGAGGAATATATTTATTACTCTTCTATTTCTTTTGTTATATGATTTTCCTTTTTAGATTAGAATTTCCTTTCCCCTTAGGATTACGTAAGTCTGTTAGCTTGTATAAATACACGACTCTATGTTTGGAGAAAGTACAAATCAAACATTCATCAAAACACCGATTTACACAGAAGCAAGATGTCCGAGGCTCCATCAACTTCTCAAGAGTGCAACCTCTGCAACAAACACGTCGCCGTCGTAACCTTAGGCCACTTGGTCCTCTGCTCCGAATGCAACAACGTATTATTTCCCGCCACTTTACCACCACTTACACAAGATCCTACTGAGGAAGACTTCACGAAGAACCTTGATTGGGGTGAGATATTTAAAACAACCGAAGACAACAACATCGAGTTCGACGATGAAGCGTACGGAGCTTTGATTCAGAGTTTAAGTGAAAGAGACGCTTGTGTAAGTGTAACTACAGGAGCACCAACAGTTGTTGAAGCAGGGATTGAGAAGTTAAAGACATTTGAGAATTGTGGTATGTGTGAAGATTCAATTGTGACTGGTGAAATCTGCAAGAAGCTTCCATGTGGACATCGTTACCATGGAAACTGTATTGTGACATGGTTAGAAATAAGTAGCTGTTGTCCTCTTTGTTAATTCTAGCTTTTGACGAAGAAAATAATATAACCACCTAGATAAGTATGGAATTGTTTGCTTTTAATTACTAGGAATTATCCTAAGTTTTTTTTAAATAATTAATATGATAAGTATATTTCCTTTTAAGAAATAAATAATGGTAATAAAATTTCATGTTCTTCTCGAATTTATATATGGCATAATTAAAAATTTATGATATGGTTATGGTAATCAATAATTTTATTAAACATGATTAAATAGAATTTTAAACAGAGAATTTTTCCGATTTAAATTGATATTCTTATAGTTGAATTAATCGATTATTATAATTGAGTTTGGTTACATGGATAGTAGAAAAATGTGAGATTTATTTGGCTATAAGCATGACTATTTGGATATTTTTATCATTGATGGATTATTTGTTTTCAAAATATATAAAATTTTGAAAAGAAAAAATTCTAATGGGATGAAACAAGATTACTATTTACATGTAAAATAGTATTGAAAATCAATGAGGTAATGAAATTGTGATGTACTGTATGGAACCAATTCAATTTATAGATGGTAAAATTTAGACTAGTTTCAAGACATGTGTTAATTATATTATAGATGTTTAGTAATAAAACCCCTAAGCATGAGGACAAAATTACATTTAAGAAAAAAACTCCATCTACAACTCCCTTAAAATAGTAGACGTATGAGTTTTTTTTTATTAGGAGTTTTCATTAAAAAATAATTGAGGGGGTTTTCTACAATTCATCAACTAAAGATTTTATTAATAAAAACTTTTATATTATCTACTAGAACTTATGTCATAATTCAATTTAGCTACATGTCACTATTACCAGAACATAACATCTATAGATAAATAAGTGTATTAATCATCAAATTTTGTTAAGGAATCCAACTTATATATAAAGGCGCAAACAGATTTAGTTAATCCTTGGAACAAAAACAATGAGCAAGGTAATTAGGAAATCAAGTCTCGGCTACCTCATTGATTTGACAAGAACATATTCATTTTAACATTTATGATAAGATGAAACGAAAGATTCCAAGACTAGGAGAAAACGAAGAGTGATCATTTCTTTTTCTTAGTTGTATTCCAATTAGCCAGGAATTTCAAAACAAAAGATAAACAAGATGCATTCATGTCCTCACACAATTCCTCAAAACCAAAAACATAAAAAGAAAAAGATAGATATGAGTTCAAGTATGGAATGTTGTGTGTGTATGTGTACCTCAGTCATAAACAATAAGCTTCTTATACTCCTCACCTTTAATGGCTAACCACATGACATCTTCAGGATTCACAATCCCACCTTCCTCAAGAAACAAAGTCAGTAGATTCTTCGAAAACCCACTAACCATAGCTACTCCTTCTTGCTTAGCCACCACAGGTGTAGCAGACGAGTCCCTCAGGTTCCAAAATACAATTTCCGGAACATTCTCAAAACCATTCTCCTTGTACTTCCTCTTAACCACTTCATAATCCGTCTCCCATTTCTCCTTGGACTGTTGCTTTGACATCTTCAACCGTTCCTCCCAACTGATAGAGTAATTCATCTCCAAATGGTGGCTTTTCGTTGCATCATCAAACTCCATATCGCTGAACACAAACAACCTCTTGATCATCTGATCATCGGTTAAGTTATTCTCAACTGCAACCTCTAGAATACGATCAAACACCTTCTGGAAATCTGTATTCATTCCCCACTCCATTTGTTTGACAAACTCAGTTTTTTCTCTCAAACTCGAACCACTGACTACATGAAGCTGCGGGTTTTTGCTAAAGGTGATAACTTTCCCTTTCCATGGCTCTTCATTAAGTTCTGAAACCAATAACCCAAGCGCCACACAAACCTCCATAGGAGTACCTGACATACTTCCCGAGACATCACAAACCGCCAATGAATTCCTCAGCTTCCCTTTCTTAGCAAGATCATCCACCGTTCTAGCCCATTGAAGCTCAGCAACTTCAGCACCAACCTCACTCCAATTATCATCATACTCCTCCAGCTGCTTAATTATCTCATGAGGAAGCAATGCACCAGCCGCGATCTTCTCCTTACCCGATTTTACATCTTCCAAAAACTTACTAAACCTCTCACAATCATGCTTCTCAAATAACTTGTTGTAATTCTTCATAGCCACAGAAGCAACTCTATTATACTTCAAAAGATTCCATTCCTTAGCACTCATAGACACCTCAGGCAATTCAAGAGCTTTATGTAATGGAACAAGAACTTGTTTCCTCAACCTATCTCTAATCCTATAAACATAATGCGCTTCTTCTTCGTGTCCTTCATAATCATCTCTAGAAAACATTCTTCTAGCAATTGCCTCACATATCAAAGTAGTCTTATCATAGGATGAATCAACACTAGGACACCACTTTGAAACTAAACCAATCTTATTCAACTCATTCGAATTCAAATACTTCAAATCTGATTTCAACAACTCAGCAAACAAATCCGCAATTTTATCAAACAATAATCTATAATTGGCATCAGAGTTATACCTTTCTAAAGCTCTCTTTGCCTTCTCAATCTCTCTCTGTTTCCGTAAAGCTCTCGCCTTTATCTTATCAACAGACTCACTCATCTCCAATTCACCGGACATTTCAGTTCTTTTCCTCTTAACCATCTTCTTCCTCCAAACCCTAGTGTTCCCTCTCTCCATTTGTTGACCTTCCAAGATCCTATACAGAATCTCAGGCAAATCTTTAAAATACCCAAAATCAACAAGAGCGGAGAGATTCAAAGCTAGGGTTTTTGGATGATTCTTGTAAAGCCAAAACGCACATGTGTAAAACCCTTCTTTATCTGATTTCCCAGTTCCTCTAACTCCTCTGAGGTTGCAGATAAGTTTCAAAGTTGTTAAAGGATCACGAGACCAAGATATTTCCAACCGTTGGATCAGATCATCTGGAGATGTGCCGGGAACCGTGTGGAAGAAGAAATCCAGACATGGGTTACCGGAAGAGAGAAACGTCGGTGACAAGTTCTCAGTAAAACCCATTGTTGGTTTTTGTTCTTCTTTTAGGTTTAGTGTGGTGGTTTTGTGATCAGATTTTGGTCATCGAGAAGAGAAGTCTCGCTCTTCGGTGAGTTTACCGTGATTGGTGAATCGCCGGCGATAGATGGTGGACCGAGAAGAGTTGTAGTAGAAGAAGACATCGTTAAGACAGAAATGGAACTCAGACTCTTTTTCTTTGAAGAGTTTTGTTTTGACCTAGAAAGCACGGTACATTTTCCGTTTCCAAAATCAAGGCGTTTCTTAAACAAAATCGCTATAATTTTTTTTTTTTTATCTATGATCTTTAATTTTAATTAATTTTAATATTATTTATTAAAATTATATTATTTTAAAATTTATTGAATTTACTGTTAATTATATATAATATATATATATATTGATACATTTCGTTTGATTTTGACTAACTTTATTATGAATCTAAAAACATGTAGTGCATGACACGTCGCATCTTTCTATCATATTTTATCCAAGTATGCCACAACATGTAGTGTGGTGGTTTTTGTGATCAGATTTTGCTTTGAAGCATGTATGAGACGTGGCATATTTGTATATTTTCATAATTTATGTGGCCATGTGACTTATCTTTTGTTTCTTAGAAAAATAATTGTATATTTTTCTTTTGTTAATAATTTCAGAGGCGGCCCAATACTTATAAAATCATGTTCCAAAAGTAGATTATGAATTATGTATATTTTTGGGGGTGCAATTTTCTATGTAAAAATTATCCAATTTTGTTTTGGTTCTGATATTTGCACTACTTACACATGTCCAGAATCGTCTCTGCATAATTTGATACTTTTTGGTAGATTATGTGGTAGAGTTTATTTGGCATTTAAAGAAAATTTCGAAAGAAATTTAAAGTAGGAATGTGCTGGAAAATCATTGTATATATACGTAGATATTTTTTTATATAATTAATTAATTTTGTAATAGCTACTTTCATACTCGATTATATATATATTTAATGTTAAAACATCGGTAATGGACAAGAGTTGATAGTCTACTGGCATCAAGAGCTCATTGTCATCAGTCCCAACTGCGACTGGATTCTATTTCCGTTTGAGGAGTTTATCTTCCTCAATATATGATGATTGATCTAGTATAAATTTTAAATTAAAAAGGAACATAATTGATTTTGAAAGATGCCTAAATCCATTTGAGTAGCACAAACTAAACAATCTTCTTTTTGTTAAATAAGTAATAAAATATTAAATAGTTTTTCTTAAAAAGTGAATAGTGGAATCATTTTTGGGCAATTGGTTAAAAATTTAAAAGGTTTCTACAACACGTAAATACTAAAAAATACAGTTTCTTATAGATTTATAGATGTAAAACTAATTTGAAAGTTTTTAACGGATTACAACACCGATAATATCTTCCTTGAATAATATTAGAGAGCAATGAATTAGGGAAACGGAGCAATCTCTACAGTTGTTTAGCTAGTAGGGCAAGATTGAAGTCTTCTAGATTTCTGAATCTCAATCTCCCATCCCCTAATGAAGTACACAATTGATCCCATGCTATCCAATGGATACCATTACTATCTGATTTCTGGCTCCACCAAAACATCACAATAGCACTACTTAATTTTGAGCATATAGCTTTTGGTAATAAAAAGCACGACATTACATATGTCGGAAGAACCTGAGATTGAGATTTAATCAGCACTTCTTTACCCCCTTTAGATAAAAATTTGGATGTCCATGTGTTGACCCGAGATTGTATACGACCCTTCACAAAGGCAAATACTTAAACTTTAAACCCTTGCATTTTTTCCGGTAATCCCAGATAACTTCTCATTCCTCCTTCTTGGTTAATTCCAATAATCTTTTTTATTTTCTGTCGATCTTCTAAATTAACTTCTGTACCAAACATAATAGAGGATTTTAA
This sequence comes from Nasturtium officinale, assembly GCA_963854855.1. Taxonomy (NCBI): domain Eukaryota; kingdom Viridiplantae; phylum Streptophyta; class Magnoliopsida; order Brassicales; family Brassicaceae; genus Nasturtium; species Nasturtium officinale. The sequence continues at coordinate 2,844,344 of OY978505.1, forward strand.
AAAGTTAATCTCTTGACCTGAGATCTCGCCATACATGCGGATAATATCAATCACCTCCTTACTTTGTTGTATGTCCACCTTACTGAAAAAGACTATCATCTGCAAACAGTAGGTGTGAAACTCGGGGGTTTGCACTCGAAACTTGCATCCCCTGAATCTTCTTCTGTAATTCTGCTTTGTTAAGTTGTGCAATAAGTGTTTCCGTACATAAAATAATAAGGTGCGGAGAGATAGGATCTGCCTGGCAAATTCCTCTTGTAGGTCGAATTCTGTCCCTTGGGGGTGCCAATAATGAGCACTTGATAAGATACCGAGGTAATACATTACATAATCCATTCTATCCATCGAGGGTCAAAGCCCATCTTTTTCATTACAGCTTGAAGAAATGACCACTCTACCTTATCATAAGTTTTGCTCATATCAGTCTTGATTGCCATAAACTTCTTTCGATTTGCCTGATTAGTTCTTAGGGCGTGGAAATTCTCTTGTGCTATCAAGATATTATCCTTAATCAATCTTCTTGCTACGAAGGCAGATTGTGTCCGAAAGAAACTTATTCACTCGTAGGCTTAAGATTTTAGAGATTATTTTGTAACTAACATTGCAAAGACTAATAGGTCTGAACCTTGACATCTCGCGTGGTCTTTCTCCTTTCCGGATAAGACAGATATTTGTCTCATTGATCTTTCCATCAAATACTCCTGATTGAAAGAATGGTTTTATCATATTAATAAGATCCATTCTCATAGTCGTCCAAAAGCGCTGGAGGAAGAGAGCCGACAATCCATCGGGTTCTGGGGGTTTTACTGGGTTTAACAAGAACAAAGCTCTTTTCACCTCATATTCTGTAACTTCCCTTGTCAAGGCTTTGTTAATACTTGTAGTCACCTTTCTAGGGATATCTTGTACAACTGATGCGGGGGCTCTCGATGTCGAGGACGTAAAGAGGTTCTGAAAATACTCTACCGCAATCTGTTCTACATTTTTCTCATTATCTATCCAAGTACCGGTTTGGTCAAGTAGACCAATAATTCTATTTCTAACTCTTTTTGCTTAGTTGTTGTGTGAAATAATTTAGTGTTCTTATCTCCTTCGCCTAGCCATTGTTCACGACTCTTTAATCTCCAATAAATTTCTTTTTTCTTGATAAGCTTCACTTAACTTCCTATTCATTCTCAGCATATCTGGTCAATCTTATCCTGGAGTTCCTTGATCTCCTTCTCTGAGTTTGTCTGAACTATTTTCTTCCATTTAGATATAGATCTTCTGTAGTTATGGATTATCTTTGAAAGGAGTCGATTTTCTCTATTATTACCTATTCTCCATCCTTCCTCTACCGCTTCTTTGAAGCCTGGTTTCCTTATCCATCGTTTACCGGAAAAAAACCTCTTCCTCCTTTTCTGTGATTTTGATAAGATTGAAGCAACCATTGGCCTATGATCTGATTCCCACATCTTCAAATACTCCACAGTTGTGTGGGAAAATATACTATGCCATTCTTCATTACACATAGCCCTCTCTAGCCGGCATTTCACCTTACTGTTAGTCCTGTTTCCTATCCAAGAAAATTGATTTCAAAACCATGGAAAATAAATGAACCCACATATATTAATCATAGCACGGAAGGGTAGAAAAGTAGTTTCTGATCTCCCCCCCCCATTTTTCATGGTTACCGGTAATTTCGTTAAAATCGCCAATGATAAATCATGGATTGGATCGAGTCACACCAGTTCGGGAAAGTCTTTCCCACACATATTCTTGGTTTTTAACAACATGATCTACATAGATGAAAGTCATAAAAACTTTGTTACCATCAATAATAGTTTCAACATCTATAAGCCAATCATCTAACAACAAGATCTTAACCGGATAATCGTTGGAGTAAAAAAGAGCTAATCCTCCACTAGTTCCAACCGGTTTAATGGTTTGGAGATTATCAAAACCTAATTGTACTTGCATATTTTGCAGAAATATTTTAATATTTTTGTCTTTAATAAAAACATAAATCTTGGAGAATAAAATCTACATAATTCTTCCAGTCGGCATGACGTAGGTATTGCTCCCGCCCCTTAAAAATTCCATGCAACGATTCTCATTTGGAAGGGTTGGTGGAGATAAAAGATCCTACCTCACCGTTTGTTTCCTTTTTTGAATTCTTGTTTTCTTCAATATTCTCTCCTCAATTCGAAGATCCGCTTTCGTACTAGCCATCATGGCTGATTTTTTCTTTGGTGATGTTTTTTCTTTAAATATTTTCAATTTCTTGGACGCTAATTTGCCTAAAATTGGGCTTCTTGGTACTATATTCTTACCATCATTCCGGTTACGTCCTTTCTCTTTATTAATCTCAGATGTGCCTGTAAATTGGGCCTTAATACAATTACCCTCATTACCACCTCTTGGAGATCTGACGCGTTTGCTTGATGGGGAATTTGAGTTCACCGGCGACTGTTCATGAGGGCAAACATTCAATATTGCCTGCTCAGTTACAGTTCGGCCTTCGCTTTCATCCTCCATCACCTCCATCCCCTCCTCCGTTAAAAATCGAAGCATCTAGTCGTCTTTCCTATGGCTGGAGAAGTATATTAGCAGCAAAACAGCTGGTATGGTCAGGGATTCAAAAAACTATTGGTCTAGGATTCGGAACAAGAATTTGGACGGAGCCATGGATCCCGGATAACCCAGCATGTCCCCCAAAAAGTCTAGGGCGAGATAGAAGTCCCTCAGTGTTTGTTAAAACTTTAATTGATTTCGAGATGAAAAATGGAAGGTGAACATTCTAAGGAGATTGTTCCCGCCAGAAGAAATTACCCTGATCTTGGGGATTAAATTAAGCTGAATATCTTCTGATGATGGCTATTGCTGGTCTTTGAAAAACTCAGGCAATTATATAGTCAAATTTGGATACTGGGCTGCGCGAGACCTCTCTCGCCCTGTATGTGACCACCCTCTTCAGGGACCGAATATCACTACTCTCAAGGTGCATGCGTGGAAATTAATAACTACACGAAAGCTTCAACATTTTATGTGGCAATGTATCTCGGGATTTCTCTCTTCATGCCAAAGGCTCTCATATAGACATATCAGGCAAGATGATATGTGTCCTAGATGTGGAGCGGATGAGAAAACAATCAATCACTTATTATTTGATTGCCCCCCGGCTAGACAGGTTTGAGCACTCTCCAATATCCCATCCGCCCCTGATATCTTCCCTCGATAATCTTTGTTCTATAATATAGATTATCTATATTGGAGAGGAAAATATTTTGGAGGAGAAGAGACTTTAAGTACATTTCCATGGATTAAGTGGTATATATGGAAAACAAGAAATAGAAAAGTTTTTGAAAATTTCAATAAAAACCGGAAGAGACGTTAGAAATCCCTATTACGGAAGAAGAAGTATGACAGTATGCAAATACCATAAGAGATCCTCCATATAAGGGTGATTATCCCACAATAGTGGAGAATATTTCCCGAAATGGACTACTTTGCTACACTAATGGATCTTGGATTGACTCGGATAAACGAAGTGGACAAAGATGGGTAGTAACTTCTGGAGATTAGATTTTACAAATAGGGTTGAAAGGATCAAGAAGATGTCTCTCCCCGTTTCACACAGAATTGGAGGCTCTATTCTGGGTTATGCAAAGTATGGTAGCAATTTCACTAACTGATATACTTTTTCTTACGGATTGCACAGATCTTATCGCCATGACGGAGAAGCAGGAAGATTGACCTCTTTTTGCTTCCGAGGTTAGAGATTTCTTATTGTTAAGGGATTTATTTACATCATTTAGGATTAGATATATTCCGCATAATGAGAATTTCCGTGCTGATTACCTTGCGAAATGTGCAAGAACACGTTCTTACTATTTTCCCATGTAAGCACATCGGTACCATACTGATTCTCTTTAACACAAAGTCACTAAACCGATATTTTACCATATGGAGTTTGACGGAAAAAACTTATCTGAGGGTTCATGCTAATATCTGGTTTTAAGTGTTTTGGGGAAAACATGTTTATCGAATGTAGTACATGCAAAATTTTTTGTAATACATGCAAAATTGTTTGTAATATATCTAAATTTTGTGGAGTGAATTTGTCCATCAAGAAGATGGCATACTTGCAGAACAGTCCGGTAGAGATATTTTTGTTGTTAAATCATTGTTTGAGGAAGTTTTTCATCATAATTGCATAGCTGTAGATTTTTAAATTTATCAAATATATATAGTATTATTTTTTCATTTCTTTTTCAGACAAAACCCATATGCACCGAATATATTTTATATCATCATATACAGTGCCGATAGATCTAAAAATATTTCTTTTATTGAGGAAAAACAACTCAATTTGCATGGCACTTTTCTATTTTTTCCAATCATGTCTTTTTAGACACTCTAATATAAACATTGAATGTGGATCATCATTTTTATAAACTATTTCCTTGTATACAGAAAGGAGAATATTTCATTATCATCATCAGTTTCATTTCTACACGATAATTTTCTATCATGATCATATTTGATAGAAATCTCAAATTTTTGGTATTATCTTCTCCCTAAAAATTTTCTTTTTATCTGGTTCCTATAAAACTTTTTCATATTTTTCTCCCATTTTCTTTCTCTTTCAGGGATTTTATATATAGAGTCAATTGGCCTTCTACGTTTTAACTGAACTCTATATTCATTTACTTTGCTCCCATCAAAATCTTCTATTAGAATTTTAACTCTAGATGGAGCATTTGCAGGGGAGATATAAGAATTTATCATTTCTTGTATCTGTAAGGGTGTGTGGTAACTAGATTGCCACTTTTTAGAAATGTACAATCTTGTGTACTTCTAGTTCAAGTTCTTTCGTAGGAGGATCAAAACACACCAAAGATGTTGTAAACAATCAACTATCTTTTGGTACTTGATTAATTCTCACTATAATGTTGGAAATTTATTCTCATTAAAATGGCAATCGGAAAAAATGTCGTAAACATATCACAAGATTACGGTTAAATAGATTAACTATATCTGGTGATACATAACAGACATATGTACTCCATCTCCTTTGTGGACCCATTTATTCTTTGCCATAGAGTTATAGTAACATAAACTGCACATCCAAAAATACATAGATGACTTACATTTGGCTTTTGGCCAGATGTTAGTTGTAAATAGGAATATATATTGTGTGCACTTGGTCGTATCTTGTCTAAAGCTGCAGCATGTAAAATTACATGATTCCATATAGAAATTAAGAGTTTTGTTTTTAATATTAACGGTATAGCAATAAATTGCAGCCGTTTGATCAAAACTTCAGTCATTCTATTTTATGTATGAGGAACCAGATGCTCAACATCAATTTCCATTGATATACAATAGTCATTAAAATCTTGTGAGGTGAATTTACCTGCATTATCAAGCCTGACTTTTTCTTTATGGAATAATCAGAAATCATGCATTCAACCAGATTATTTCGGCAATAAATTTAACGAAAGTAATGTTTCGTGTTTTAAAAAGACACACATATGACCTACATGTGTCAATCAATACCATAAAATATTGAAACATCTTGCATGAAGGATGAATAAGACCATATATGTTATCATGTATTCTCTCTAAAATTACTGGAGATTTATTTCTAATGTTGGCTGGTGATGACCGAATTATGATTTTCTTTAATAACATGTATTACAAGAAACTCACCAGATTAAAAAATCCTTATAATTTTACTTGATGACCATTATAATTTTGCACAATTTTGCGCATCATGACCAAAGCAGGATATCGAAATCTTTCATGCTACACTTTAAATATATCAGTAAACTCCGTGATAATTTTATGACCATGTGAATCTTTGTGCAGTATAGCACAAAGAATAACATTGATATTTCTTCAAATAAATTTTTCCTCTCTTTTGTAATTCAAATATATTCAATGTTCTAATTCATAGTCTCTAGATGACATTCATTATCAAGTTTCTATGAGACTTAGGATAAAATAATGCATCATTTATTTTATTTTATTTTCTATTTGACATTAAGAAACTTGATCTTCCAGAGTCTATAATAATTTTACATTCCCATAAATAATACTATAAATAGTACTCACGTTTCCAGCGGAGTCTTTTTATTTTGAGAAAATAGAGTATTTTTAAGTATTTAATGAGTCATATCACTCTCTGATAAACATTATCTTCATCCTTTATCTCAAAATTTGATATTTTATGAGATAAAACATTTATAATATGCATTAATGTAGTAAAAGACATAAAATTATAAAAGATATTCTAACAAAAACATTTTACAACAAACTGATGAAAACATGAGTTAAAATATTTTACAATGATAAAATTATTAAAAATATATTTTAAAACATTATTCATATAATACAAGAATAATGGTACCAAGTCTTCTCAAAATTTTATAATTAGCTGTTATTATCTACAATGAAATCTCCAATATAAAGATGAGCTACATCATCTAGGCCATGAAAGAAAGGTCCATGCTCCTCAGTGATGAGGTTGGTCTCCACATCCTTTTCTTTCACTTTTTGAGATGCTTGATACACATCGACCAAATATTTTGATATACAACATGTTTGGTATCAATGTTCATGCCACATCTTTAACAAATATTTTACTTTGATTTTTTTACTATGTGTCAACATCATTTAATTGAAGATTTTGGTTGAATTTTCTAGCGTTGGAGTTGTTAGGATGAAAAGTCTTTAATTTTACTTGCCATGACCACAATCATGGCTTGGACCGTGACCATGGCCTCAACCACATCCACAGACTCGTCTTTGGCTATTATTAAAATTGGATGAAGCAACATTCATTTATAGCAGTGGAACTGATACAGTTGGACAAGTATGATGGTTTAGTATAACAAGTTAGAGTATCGAATATAATTTATCGTTTGATACTGTTGTATTTGTAAATAAGATAAAACATTATATTCTGAGATCTCTCGCGATTTACTCAAAATGAGATGTTCACGTTGTAAGAAAGACTTATTGCGCCGTAATTCGTGATGAATTTGAATGATTAGATGACTAAATATTTAATTGATAAATATCATAATGGCTGGAGTGAGTAGATTTTTCATTTAAAATTTGTATTGTTTTACGTTCTTGATGTGTACAGCTTTATTTTTATATTTGGGTTAAACCTCTAGATGTTAAATTATAAAAATTTAAAATGGTTAATATGAGAGAATGTATGCTAAGAACTTAATATGTAGTAAGTTTCAAATGAAGTTTAAAGGTAGATAAAAATGAATGATCTAGAAATATAAAAGTGAAAAAATTTCTTAGATAAATTTATCGTATTTACATGTATGATTAGATTTCATATTTTATATGAAGTGTGGAATATGTTCCAAGATATCTCTTAATTTGGGCTCGTGTTTTCCTTTAAAGACACATAAAACAGTTTATTTACGAAGACCATAATATTTTATCTTGTTTAATTGTGGTTATGATTTCAGCGAGGGATTTGAGTCTTTTGACCACCTACTACCTTAGATACCTTTTCCAGTTTTTAAAAATTTAAAAATTTAATGTTTTATTTATTTTTTAAATGTTAACCAAAAGAAAATAAACAGATATCATAATAGTTTCCAAAATTTTGAAGAACCGTTTCTTATGCTTCCTATACAAGAACTGATTCCTATGCTTCTCACTTACTTTCTTTATTAATTTTATTTTTGGAGAACCCCGATTAATGCACGGATGTAAATGCTTTTACTTAAATCAATAAGAGTGTAATGATGATCATTTATTCTTTGTTTTTCAACTATGTGTAATGTATACCATTATAATTTATAAAAATTTAAGAAAGTAAAAATATGGTTAGCGTTATTGTTGGTGATGGCTAATCTGGCGATAGTGACAATGACAGAGTAAATTTTTTAACGCTAACCATATCTTTTACTTTCTTAAATTTTTATAAATTATAAGGGTGGACGGGTTGTATCCCCATTTAAAGTTTCAATTAAGGGTGTATCTACACGAAACTTCAACTTTCAGATATAATCACACCAGAAAACTTATATGTGTTGTATCCTCACACAAAATTTTAATTATGGTTGTGTCCACAAGAAACTTTAACATCGGTATGTAAGCACACCATGAAACTTAGACAGTTTATATCCCCATAAAACTTTAAATTTGGGTTATATCCTCATAGATGTTAATAAGTAAATTTCTGTTAAATTTAACATTAAACCGAATTAAAATTAAATTTAATCAATAATTTGGTTTTAAGAGATTTTTACTCAAAACTCAAGTATTTTAAACTATATCTTTGATATCAAAAGTTTAAGAAAAAACTTAAAACTAAAAAGTAAAAAAATATGGGTTTTGGTTTAATCAACATCACCACAACATGGACCTTATCTTTTCTTTCTAAACAAGGAATATTCACTTTTGTCTTCCTAGAAGAGATTTTGTGCTTCTCGTCAATATTTATAACTACTTAATGATGTTTTCGTAGATGCTTTTGTATCTTCCTGTTTAAACAAAAAATCATGTCGTTTAAAGTTATAGGTTTTATGTGTTTTCCTAAACATTTGATATCAAATATAGAGTTTAAGATATTTGAGTTTTGAGATTAAAATCTCTTAAAACCAAATTATTGGTTAAGTTTAAATTTAATCCGGTTTAATGTTAAATTTAACAGAAATTTATTTATTAACATCTATGGGGATATAACCCAAATTAAAAGTTTTATGGGGATATAAACTGTCTAAGTTTCATGGTGTGGTTATATACCGATGTTAAAGTTTATTGTGGACACAAACTTAATTGAAATTTTTCTGTGGGAATACAATACATATAAGTTTCATGGTAGATTACAATTAGAAATTGAAGTTTCGTGTGAATACACTCTTAATTGAAATTTTGAGTGGTGATACAACCCATCGACCCTTATAATTTATAAAAATTTAAGAAAGTAAAAATATGACTAGCTTTAAAATTTTTACTCTGTCATTGTCACTATCGCCAGATTAGCCATCACCAACAGTAGTAGAAGAAGGTATATAAAACTCACCAAATAGAATCTATAAATGCTAGAAAAAAATAAATGGCTAAATTCTCGAGTGAGACAATGATATTTAATAGATAAACCAAAAGAACTGGATTTTTATTGATATAAACAGAGTTACAAACCAATTAAAAGATAAAATACAAGAAAAGATTAGTTTTGGCTCTGTGTATAGTTTCGGTTCTAGTGTTAATAGAAACTAGGTCTGGGCATTCAGATTTCAGTTCGAATTCAGTTCGGATTTTTTAGATTCGGATAATCCGGATAGAAGATTACATTATCCGTTCGGATTTTGTAACTACTCAGTTTGTGTTCGGTTCGGATAGGTGTCGGATTTGGATCAGAATCGGATCGGATTAAGATATATTTTAAGGGAAAAAACTAAAAAATTCATTAGATTTTAATAAAAATATATTTAATTTTAATAAAATATATTTAATTTTTATAAAATTTGGTAAAATACAGTATAATTTCAAAAATATACATAATATTTATATATATATAATTTTATTTTGGGTTTTCGGATACATTTTCAGGTTTTTGGTTCGGTTCGGGTTCGGTTCGGATAACCAGAATAGGAAAATGTAAAAATCGTTCAGATTTTACGGATACATAATTCGATTTCGGAATCAAGTTTTTTTGGTTCAGATTGAATTCGGTTTTTAGATTTCGGTTTTTTTGCCCACCCCTAATAGAAACCTCTCCTTTAGATTACTTTAAATAGTTTTCAATTCAACTTTTTCCACGTGTCATGGCTCAACCTGCTGCCAAAGCATCCTCCCGAGATTTTGTCTCTGTATCTCGTAGTCGCGTGTGGTGCAAATGTCCCGAGATTTTCTCCGATTCTGTTTTGATTCGGCATCCTTCAGTAGTCGGGCTGCCGTAAGTCAAGCTCTCGGGTCGGACTCATGCTACAATACTATTATATTTGGGCCAAACCAATTGTTTTTGACCCATTCTAAAAAAACTAAACAAAAACATGCCTTGATATCTAAATCTACCTAATTATCAAACTCTTATGAAAGAGAGAATATGAAAGAGACTCGACAGCAATCGGATGAACACTAGTTCCATTGTTTCTGTCCACTTTACCAAACCTTCTCCATTATCACTCATCGCTCTCTCTACCCAGATTCCCTTCGCCATGGCCACCGTAAAGAAGACAGTTCGTGTCGCAGCTGCTCAGATGACTTCAGTGAATGATCTTATGACTAATTTCTCCACTTGCTCTCGTCTCGTTCAAGTAATCTTCTTTTTTTTTAATCCCTATGTTAGAATCCTAAATTTCCTAATTTTTAATGAAGATGTAGAAGTAAAGAAACAGAATATTACTTTCTGAAGTGAATTGTGATTTGAAAGTCTCGATTTTTATCTCAAACTTTTACTACTTTGTTTGTCTTTTTAATATTTGAGTTGACTGTTTTATGAAGATTTTGGATTTTTGAAGTGTAGTATCCAAAAATTGTAATTGAGAAACAAGATTATTACTTTCTGAATTGAATTGAAATTTGAAGAAAGTCACTACTTTGTTAGTCATTATAAACCTTTGTGATGTTAACTGTTACATAAGGAAGCAGCATTGGCTGGTGCAAAGCTGATTTGCTTCCCTGAGAGCTTCTCCTTTGTGGGAGATAAAGAAGGAGAAAGTGTGAAAATTGCTGAAGCATTAGATGGTCCAGTGATGCAACGGTATTGCTCTCTCGCCAGGTAAAGTTATTAACTTTGCATAGATTCGCTTAATTGCTACACTGAGATGTTTCCTTTGCATTGCTTAACCTGTTCTGTGTTTGCAGGGATTCAAATATATGGTTGTCTCTTGGAGGGTTTCAAGAAAGATTTGATGATACTCATTTATGTAATACACATGTTGTTATTGACAATGCTGGAATGATACGAGAAACTTATCAGAAAATGCATTTGTAAAACCAATCAGACTCTCATTGCATATATATATTTTAATTGTTTAGTTTCTTTATCTTGAAAACTTTTGTCTTTTGAAGGTTTGATGTTGATGTTCCTGGTGGTAGCTCGTACAAAGAAAGTAGCTTTACTGTTCCAGGTAAGCTTTAATTCTTGTAATCTTCTTGATTAGAGTGGTCTTATCGAATCTAGCAGTAGTACTGATTGAATCTTTAACATTCCAAGTCTTTCATAGAGTACAAAGTATATTAAGTCCTTTTTGTTTCTCTTTAACATATCTTTTATGTGTTCATAGTTTTTGGCATTAAGAAAGTAAGAAAAAAATTGTTTTTGAGTAATGATTCATAGCAGCTCTATGGTTGAATCGTATGATTTGTTTTTCATATCTTTGGGATAATCTTTAGATTCTTTATTTTGTTAGGGACAAAGATTGTTTCCGTAGACAGTCCAGTTGGTCGCTTAGGCCTTACTGTATGCTATGATTTGAGGTTTCCTAAGATTTACCAGCAACTGAGATTTGACCACAAAGCCCAGGTAAGTGTTTAGGTAACTGAGCCAGGGAAAAGAAATGGTAGAATCCTGCAAGCTAAAATCGCGTTTGGATTGATATACATGCGTTTCAAAACTCTGCAGGTTTTGCTTGTACCATCAGCTTTCACTAAGGTTACTGGGGAGGCACATTGGGAGATTCTTCTTCGAGCTCGAGCAATTGAAACACAATGTTATGTATGTGATTTACACACTTTTTTCTCCCTCTTTAACCTCTCATCACAACTTGATCTTATCGGTCTCTCTGTTCGATTTCTGTTTCTTGATTAATCGGTAGGTGATAGCTGCTGCTCAAGCTGGAAAGCATAATGAGAAAAGAGAAAGTTATGGGGACACATTGATCATTGATCCATGGGGAACTGTGGTTGGAAGATTATCCGGTAATAATCTCGATATTTGATTGAAACCGTCATCTGTATGACTGATTCTTGTTGAAATATAACTGATTTTGTTGCGTTTTCAGACCGTGTTTCGACTGGCATTGTAGTGGCAGATATTGATTTTTCATTGATTGACTCAGTGAGAACAAAAATGCCAATTGATAAGGTAAGAAAAAATAGACTTTGACAAATTCTGAATGTGACAGAATTTGTGTTTATATGGACCTAAGAGTTAAAACAAATGAAGTCTTATGTTTTCATCTTTGTTTTGCAGCAACGGATCGAGATAGATCTCTGAAGAACCCATTTGGTGTTGTGAAATTTGGAGACTGATTATTTTTACTTGTAAATGAATTGATCTGAAATAAAAAAAATAATGTCTCATTAGTAAGGTAAGGTAAGAAAATAAGAACTTTATGTTTTCAACAGGTCAAATATGTCTTATCTTTACTCTTTGTTTTAGTTCACCTATCTATAATTTCATTTTTTTTATTTTCATGGAAGAGACATCTCTTAATAGCATCTCCAATGGTGCTCTATTTTTAGAGATTTCTATATTTCATAGCCAAATTTTCTCCAATGTGCTCTATAACTTGCTCCAAAAATACAGAAATGAATAATGTTTCTCCAAGTTCTATTTTTAAAAGAGATATATTGGTTAACAAAATAAAATATTATATACTTCAATATAGAGCCAAATATTGGAGCAAACCCTTTCTCTATTTTATTTTTGAAAATCTCTATTTTTAGAAAAAAAATAGAGACAACCACTGAAGATGGTCCAAGGAAGAAATCATGTTTTTTGTCATTTGGTTTATATAATAGAGAAGCATGTAGAGATACCAAGTCAAGATTATGTATTTAAAGTTATATTCTAGCTAAGTATTCATCGCCAAATGAACCTCCTAGATACTTGAGGACCTTGACAAGTATGTTATCTGTGAGGACGAACAAATTCAAAACACTAATAAAAGTTAAAATTCGGACCCTTTTCTAGACAACTTTTGAACTATTTTTAAACCTTTTAACCATTTACGGTTTAAAATAATAACTAGTTTAAATTCGGGTTTACTCATTTTAATCCGGTTAGCATTTTTTTGGTTAAATAAAAACCAATTAAAACTAAGCTCTACGTGTACTCAAGACTCAAACTATGAATATGTGTATTGAGATTTTCGAATATTCTAATTGGGGTACTACGGACTGCAACATTTTCATGGTAGCTGATAATTTTTGTGTGGATATAGATCATTGATCCCTTAAAAATTAGATATATTTGGGATATAATGGTAAAATGAGATTTTCTACTCTTCCACATATGAGGAGACTTTCAAGAAAATTGATAGCTCTATCCGAGACAGCATTCTAGCAAGGAAGAAGAGGAAATCATTCGCCAACCTCTTATCAAAATGGTTTACTCAAGCATAAAGTTCACCGGAAATATTTTACTTCTATAGGCTTTTTAATTTTTTTTGGACTCTTGAAATATAACTGTCACTATATTTTGTAATCTCAAAAACGTTCTATTTCGGTAATTTATTTACATTTTATCAAAAAAGTGAGTTTTTCTGTTTCACTCAATAATTTTTAACTAATACTAGATTAATAAGATATAAATTTTAATAATTCTGGAAAATCACCAATAGAATAAAGTTGGAATTGAAAAAAAAAACTTAAAATCATTCCAATCATTGATCTAATATGCTCCTAAAAACCAAAAAATCTAAATTAAGATGTACATATAAAGCTTTTTTAATTAAAATATCAAAATTTTAAACTAAACTATAACATTGAAATTTTTATTTTATTTTAAGGTTGATTATTTATGTGCTCAGAAAGAGATACTATTACATTTATAGTGAAAATTTTAAATATTATTTAGTTTAGGATATGAACTATTTGTTAGTATTACATATTTAAATATTTTGTTTGATAATAATAATAATAATAAAATATTTAAATTACTTTTTACTATATTATTTTTGTATCTATAATTTTTAACAAAATTTAATAATATATACCTTTTTAATATAACTTTATAACATATACCTTTTATTACATTTTGATAAAAGAAAATCCATATATTACGATAGGATAATGTGTTATAACATAGAAAGAGTAATGTTTTGCCGAATCTCTTGAAAATAAAACCATCAGAGACTGAAAATAGTTTCAGCCAAAATAGACAGTTTCATCGAATCTAAAAAGACTGCTTTTGCCAATTAAGTCTTCTTTCGTGTCTCTTTTTTGGATTCAGCAAGTGTGTTCACCCAACTTCTGCTCCAAAAGCATGTTGTAGCATCAGGGGAAGAAAAATATTTGTCAAATATTTGTACCACTTCATCGTTCTCCTCTTTAAAATTTTTTTTCGCTTTTAATGTTTTTTTCTGTGCAAATTTATCGTCAAAGATGTATGGATTCATTGATATATATTAGATTTAGGTAGAAAATGTCTTATATTCTACATAAGGTACCATATGAATTGTACCGTGCGTAGAAGACATATTATCGATAACGTAAAGTAGGAGATATATTTTATATTAGGTAAGGTAAACCACTTATTATGTATTACCTATTCAAGATTACATATGGTAGAACACATATTCTATATTAATTATTTTAGATTACATATGATAGAACACATATTTTATATTATCTATTATAGATTACATAAAGTAGAACATGTATACTACATTACTTACTCTAGATTTCGTAAGAATAGGAGTTTATTTAGTAGAAAACGTATTTTATATTACGTTTAGTAGAATATATATTCTAGATTACAAAAGGTAGAATAAGTATTCTAGTGCAGGTAATGTTCATGCCTGACATGGTTGAAATCTAGAATCATGTGTGTATTTTGGTATGTGATATATTATCAACAAAGCATAGCATATGATTTGATGAGTTTAAGGTTAAATGTACGATTGAGTTTTTGACTTGTAATTTGATGATGCCTTGAAAATGTTAGAGCTTTTGACTTTGCAAAGTTGTGTTTATGACACGAACGTCTCATGGCTTTTTAAATTCATGCACAAACTCTCCTCTTAACAGCATAACTCTAATATTATGTAAGATTGAAAATTTTTCCAAAGATACCTCTGATTAGTTTTGTTCTCTTTTGATCTAGTAAATATTCTGGTGAATACGATTTAACTCTGCTTAGGCCTAAAAATTCATCAATATAGGTTAAATGAAACAGGGCCAGATGTAACTATTTTTGAATCAATTTCGATAACGTTTTTTTGGAATCTTCTTTAAATTTTGACTTGTAATTATAATCGTGTGTAAAATTGTTTGTTTTAACATGTTTCTGATATATAAACCATATTGTCATATTTCATGACTTCTATTTTTTTAAAATGTTAATTAATTAATTAGATATACACCAGATTTAAGTAAAATGGTATTTTTGTAATTAATATAGTTTAACTAATAAAAGATATAGATACAAAAATATAACAATAAAAGGTATAAATGCAAAAGAGCATAGTAAAAAATAATTTTTAACTAATTTTCCATAATAATAATAATAATAATAATAATATAATTGGATTTGTGGGTCAGCCATCGACGGTTTTGGTCCAATTACTAAACCAACACAAATTGGAAAACTATTTGAACAATTAATGACAATTACATTTCACAGCTTACCAAAAGTAAAATTTCATTCGTTGTCAATAGAAAAATATAATGTACAATTAAATATCAAACTAAAAAATAATTCAGTTTGAATATATTGCTTATATTGATTCATCGTGCTAATAT
This sequence comes from Nasturtium officinale, assembly GCA_963854855.1. NCBI lineage: Eukaryota > Viridiplantae > Streptophyta > Magnoliopsida > Brassicales > Brassicaceae > Nasturtium > Nasturtium officinale. The sequence continues at coordinate 2,859,998 of OY978505.1, forward strand.
CAACATATCTTTTTCTTAAATGATTCAATTTAGTTGGCTAAAAAAATTTAGTTTAAAAATCCACACTTATTATATGGATAGACTCACAAAAGTTGGATATAATACCAAAAGTCATGGTTATAAACTTTCTTAAAGTGATTCAACTTGAATATCTCTTATTCACCCCTTTTTTATTTAACATGTAGAAATTTTCCATTTAATATTATCATATAAAATAAAATAATTAATATTTTAAATAAAATAATTAATATTTTAAATAAAATAATTATAAAATCAATAAAATCAAAAATAATTCCGAAAAATAAAATAAAATAAATTAGTTACGATAAAATAAAATAAAATAAAAAACTCAAAATAAAATAAAATAAAATTACGAAAACTTAATTACAAAATATACCCTAAAAGATACAACTAAACGAACCTAAGAAAAACAACAAAACGAGTAGCCAAAATATAAAATATATATCTTAAAGATACAACTCATCGAATCCAAGAGAAACAACAAAACGAATTATTAAAATATAAAAATATATCCTAACCATACAATTCATCGAACCGAAAGAACTAACAATACAGTTTGCTGAAATATAAAAACAAATTCTCTAAATAATACAACTCAACGAACCCAAGAGAAATAAATAAAACAATTCATGATATCTTAATACTATTATATTTAATTTTCTTAATTTTCTTATTTTATTTATTTATTTTTATGAAATATAATATTAAAAATTAAAAAATACACAAATATAGTTAATGACCCCACCAGTAATTTAATTATTTTATTTAAATAATATTAATTATTTTATTTTATTTGATAATATTAGATGGTAAATTTTTATTAGTTAATTAAAAGGGGGTGAATGAGATATATTTTCCTAGGGGTGAACCCAAGAATTTTTTTTTCAACTTTAGTTGAAAGAAAATCAACTAAACTTAGTTTAAAAAAAATTCAAAATTATTATATGGTAGACCCCAAGAAGTAAATGTTATAAATTTTCTTGAATGTTCAACTTTAGTTGACTAAAAATTGTATCTGACTAAAAAATTCACAATTATTATATGGATAGATTCACAAATGTTGAATAGACACCCAAAAGTAGTGGTTATAAACTGTGTATGCACACATTATAAATAAATCACTTCCATGGTGAAGTAGTGTACATCAAACATTCATACTATATCTTAGAAATATAAAATCTTGGTTGTTAAACCGCGGAGTATTATAACAAGTTTTAATTTTTGAATATGAGTTCCTCCAAACTGTTAGTTACTGTCACTGTGGTTGCTATGATGCTAGCCATTTCGTGTGACATTTTCTCAGGTATAAGTTAATTTTAAATATATTATCATCTATTACATAACAGACATTGTATCCTTCTCCAATTTTTCTTTTCTTATTTTATGTTCTTAGATGAAATGGGAATTAAAGTGCAAGCTGCGCCTCCAACTTGTGAAAAAGATTGTACTGAAAAATTCTTGACTCAAGACTGCTATAAATATTGTGTAGGATTGTCTTATAAAAAAGGTGTTTGTATTTTATCTGAAGGACTTCCTCCAAAAACTTCTACATATCGTTGCTGTTGTTCGTAAATTAAACATATAATATAAACCTATGTCCTCATCCATCAAATATGCTTAATTTTTTTCATTATTGTAAAATTTGTCCTTTCATTCGACTATACATATCTCTCATGCCATTGATACTCTTCAATTACGTATCCCATCTCTTCGTTACAAGTTAGGGATAAAGTTCGAGAACCTATTTGAATGATGGTGCCAAATTCAACGGTAGAAGAAGTTCTTTTTTTTTGTGACACTCTTTTTCCGTAAAAGTTGTATCAAATTTACAAGATTTTTTTTATTATTCCTTATGCTTGTAACTATTATTTTGTCTCAATAAATTTATCAACCATCCAAAAAGAAGTTTGTCTTTTCAATGGGAAGATCATACATATATGAAATTCACGAGGGTCAATTGCATTTTTCGTAATGATTTAATTTTGGGAAAAATGTCAAAGAAAGCGTAAACTTTTAAAATTTGGACGATTAAAACATCAACTATCAAAATATCATTTAAATCATGAATTTCAAATTGACTTTTTAATTTATTAGTAAACTTTTGTTGACTTAGTAGATTTGGGCATGACGTTAAATCTACTAACAGAGTCAGCTGATGGAGTTATATTCCGTTAACTTAAGACGCAGTTTCAATTTGCCCAAAATGGCGTCGTTTTAACCTTATCAAACCAATAAAATTTGTCATGGTCTGTGATGCAGAGCTGGGCATTGCGAACAATATCCTTCTTAGAATATGTCATGTTCTTAAGGTATTTGCTTTTTGCATTTATCCATTGATGGTCTCACTCCAAAAAGATTGTTTTTTTTTTGTTTATAGGATGTTCGTAGATTCACCAGATGGAGAGATATATGAAGAACATCATCGAACAAGCTGGTGTTATCTAAGTTTAACTAAAGTTCCAAACTTTTCCTCCCTTCTGCCAAAGTTCAATCCTTTATAAATTCCACGACTGCTTTGATACAGGAGCAACACAAAGAGAGGAACCAGTGAGAGCAAATGTGGGTGAAGTGGTTCGATTATGCAACTATTATTTTCCCTCGTCTCTGTTCGATTTTACCGACGACTTTTAACATTCCGGCGGTGAACTTCATTGTTAAACAGAAAGAAAGAGAATGATGGAGGAAACACACTCCAAACTCGGATTGATCGGATCAGCGCTGAAAATCTGATCGGGAATGATAAATTCGTTTTCCAGGTCGCTCCTGATTTTCTCTATAGCGAAACTTCTAGCCTTTCCATCGAGATTTATGATGTTGGTTACTTGCATGATCATCTGATCGAAACTCTACGCTTTCATGTGAGTAAATTCCTCCCAACCGCCGCTGTGTCTCTTGTCGCGCTCCAGATTTGTCATCCTTCTGGAAAGTTCCACGACGTTCTTGGCTATGGTGATCCACGTTTTTGAACTCCCGGATTATTTCTTCAAGTCCGTTCAACATTGGTGTTTATTGTTTCGTAAGTTTAAGCATAAAACGAAGTCATTTTAGGCAAAAACTAAAGTGTGTCATTTTAAGTTAACGAAATTGTTAACGGAATATAACTCCGTCAGCTGATTCTGTTAGTAGATTTAACGTCATGCCCAAATCTATAAAGTCCACAAAAGTTTGCTAATACAACTCGAATTTCATGATTTAAATGATATTTTGATAGTTGATGTTTTAATCGTCCAAATTTTGAAAGTTTACGCTTTATTTGACATTTTTCCATTTAATTTTAAGTAGTTTTGGAAATGTAGATACATGTATAATGATTTAATTTAGTTAATGATTAATGTATAGAATTATTAAACAAACCATTAATGTTTATTACAATGCATTCCATTAGAAATCATTAGTTTTCTCTCCAATAAACTATCCACATCATCATGTTAATATCAAATGAAAAAAATTCATGTCATTTTTTGTGAATAATTAAGTCTACTATAAAAACAAAATTTTAATAATTATATTTAATTAGCATTAAAAGAATTAATGATAAAAATAGAAATACAAAAATTTAGAAACATAAAAGTAAAAATCTTTGAAATATTTTTTTAACGTTTTAGTTTTATAAACATCAGTTAATAGATAAAATATACATAAAATGCGAGAAAATAAATTAAATTTTATATAAGCAACATTAATATATAAAAATATCAAATGATAAAAATTTATAAAAGACAAAATTTAGTGATGAAATAAGTATCACAAGATTAAGATCTAAAATAAATTTTACATGAAATAGTCATAAAAACTTCGATACTACAATTAAATATCTATTTTGAATTCTTTTAACTATTCAAATCATCAAAACATGTAATTGATAAAAAAATAGAGTATAAGAATAACATGAAAATATAGTATATATTATTTTCATATATGTTAAAAATAATTTCGTAATTCTATTAATTATATATGAATGGAGATAACATAAAAATAATGTATACTGAAAGATGGTGAAAATGATTATAAAAATATTGAAAATATTATGTATATATTTTTATAAAATAATTTGGCATTTATTATGAATAATTATATTAGTTAATAACGACTGAATAATTATATTTTTATTTTGACTGTTATTAATATGTATAAATAAATAAAATAATTTTAGTAATATTTTAATATTGAAATATCGTGCAACGTGCATATACAAATCTAGTGTTTAAAAATTGAATACTTTATATAAGTTTTTAAGGGTTTTAAAAGTATTTACATAAACCAAAATCTAAATCCTATCTTTATGATTATTTTTATTTTTAATTTTATTTTCTATAGCTATATTAAGATTTTTTTTATTTATAACTAAATATCTTTAGAAAGAAACTAAAGTTCTATTCAAAATAAAATAGGAAATATTGGAAATAAATAATATATATTTTTGTGGTTTGTGAATCTATATATTTAATAGTGTTAATTGAAACACCCTAACCCATTTTTGATAATAATATTCTCATAAATATTAATATCCTCTAGCACTGACAGAATTATACAATTCTCAAAACTACATTAAATTAATTAACTCATTAAACTCACAAAACATATCAACATAATTATCAACTAACAACTTACAAGTGTATGAAAAATCATCATCATAAATCAATAACCATATTAAAATAAAATAATAATAACCCGATATATCATATTTTTTCGCAGCCTTGGTCCCACGAGCTCTATCAATCTAAAATTTACTGCATCATTTCGAAGAGATGCATCAGTTGAGCCGATTAATCCGTCTCACAGCTATACACACAGACCATCAAATAGTTTTCTAGCATAATACATATGCTAACAGAATACAACAAACAACACAACAACAACTTCATCAATTGATTAATTATCAGCAAATAATTAATTAATTAAAATCAGCAAAATAATATTCAGAAATAACGTCATATATTTAATTTCAACAATTTTCATAAATTGATTTCAACATAAATAATTTTTAATATCTTTTTGGCAATTTAATTTCCAACAACTTAATTCAGCACAAACATCAAATCAACAAACTCAGCAATCACTCAATCAACATACAACATAGAAATCAAACAAAATATATTATACTATGAACTATTCATAAAACCCAGATAAGCTACGGTACTGCACTCACCTTAATCTTTTTATGGTCTCTTGACAACACAACCTTTCAACCTCACAAGATCTAGACTCCATGAAAATTTTATGGTTTCCTAAAGGTCACAACAACATAATCAATACCTCTCTGTATAATTAATAATTACATCAACAAAACAACATTATACCTAAACCAGAAATATCTGAAAAACAACTGAAACGATCAGCCTTTAAGAAGGTATCACGAATTAAAATCTAACCGTTCAGTTCTTAATCCCACCGTTGAACATAAACTGCTATATGTTGTGAAAATATCCCCAAAATTTCAAGATTATCCGACCACAAATGAACTCGGAATCTCTCTTTGAATCCACGTTGGTCCAAATCACGTCTGAAACATAACACTTCGCTAAAACGCAAATAACTTTTATAATACTAACTCAAATCCAAATCGCAAAGTGACACATTTACTTCAAAGTATTAGTTATAACTATATAAAGTTTCGTTACCTTTAGAAATGATTTACTTGGTCAAATCGTTTTTCTACCATACTTTGTCAGTTCCATCTGCATCTCTAAAGACTCATCTTCTTCCACTCTCACCATCAACAACCTTCAACATCTGTTTTCTAGGTAGGTGGCCATAAAATTTAGAGAGAAAAATAAAGGGTTTCAACACTTAAATTGGTCTAGGGTTTTTCTTTCCTAAACTTATAATAAAGTTCTTCAACTTTCTGATATATATAAATCATCCTCAAAATTTTTAATTGCATCAAATTAACTCATCATTATTTTTGATCCAACACAAACAACCTAAAACACTTCTCGAGTCACCATTTTAACACCTCCAAACTTTATTTGTATTAAATAAGATTCATAAACTTTGTCTCGATATTCTAAAATAAATAAATTCTTTCTGTTTTCTGCACACGGATGTTACATTAATCATGTTATATATAATATAATTCGGGGAACATAACTTACATTAACCTTGACTAATGATTGAATTGTTGCTAACCCTTATTTCTCTTAATTTTAGAGTCTTTTGCATTTCCTGCTCTCTTGGAAGCAACCGCCACCAATTCTTGTTCTTCTCTTATGAAGTTGGTATGTTGGTATGTATAGATTGTATACAACTAGCAGCAATGAACGAGTTTTCATGAGACAATTTGATATGTAAATACTTATAAACAGCAATATATTGATTATGACATGTTTGGATTGATATGTATATGTAATATTTACACTGAAATAATACATTTGCATTGAAATAATATTTTAAAATAAATAGATGGATAAAAATCATGTATATCATTCATGTATGAATAACATAACTAGCTATATAACAAATTAAATATGGTAATTAATAATGTACTGTATTGCAAAATAACATTTTAAAAATTGAACAACAACGCCAATACAATAAATGATAGTGATACAAAAAAAATCTTGTCATATGAGGTATTGGGTTCGACTATCCATTTTCAATATACCCCACATCTTAACTTGTTTTCAAAAAGAATATTTTAGTAAGTGTGAGTTTCCCTTGTATTTTTCTCTCTTCTTGCTCAGATTCTTCTTTTAATAGTTTCTCTGTTATTTTCAATCTATATATACTAATAATGATCTCAATAAATTCAATTTGTGTTTTAACAAAAAAAAAAATCCAATTTGTGTCTACTAATCGTAGGATTACATATTTTCATTGTACGATTGCTTCTATTCATTTCATACTTTTATGTGTAATGTTGTATCTTTATACTATGAAACGACTAACAACGGAGAGACGGGAATCTTACTAAAAATCGAAGCGCAGAAACCCTCTCAGGCACTCTTCCTTATGCTGTTCGTTTAATAAAAGTTTTTTTGGAATATTGCTTATCTTACATAAAATAATTTTCTTTGTGTTAAGTTAGAAGTCATTTGGTTATAAGTTAAAAGAGTGAATCTTAAGCTTAGTGTAAAACTAGATAGGAGTTGTATATTTTTGAGATTTATAATAAAAGTATAAAACTCGGTGCGCAGGAGTTTTGGGAAAATAACTGTATATTTGTCCATCCTACACAATGAGAAAAAATGATGGTCTTAAATTTTTGACATTGAACCATATCATCTTTATTTTTAGTTGAGTAGTTATTAATTTTTCTTTGTTAACTAGTTATTTATATTTATATTTATTGGTTTTGTATTGTTCATAATAATTTTTAGTATTGTGCTATATGTATAATCAGATATATAAGTCAAATAAAAGAAATAAGAATGTAAAGAAAAAGATGACATCGATCATTTATTATTTAGAAGAAACTCATACTTCCTCACATTGAGCTAGCAAAGTCATTAGCATCAACCACATCCATGATTTTAGGTTTAGAATTCACCACTCTACAATTCAATCTAACTTCTCCTTGTTTCCCTGTTAAAGGTGAAAGGTTTCCCATCCTTATCATTGCCTTCACAAATGCGTCAAAAAACTTCCCTTGACCATCAGCATAAGCTCGGACTAAAGGGATAGTGTCTGAAGCATCAGGGCTAGAGAATAACTCTTGGTCACTTTGGATAAGACCTTTGTTCTCTTTGAGATTTACGTAGTATTTGTTGTCAAAAACTGTTGGTGTACGTAAATCAAAATCTACCAAGACACTTTGGTTTCCATTACGTGGGCATTGTTTTCTTAGTGTGCTGAGGTAAGATTTTTCAAGAGTTGGGTCGGGTCTTCCAGTGTTACTGAAGTTGTAAAGCCGATCCATAATGAACTGACATTGGTTTTTGCCAAATGTGTGACCACCTAACCAAAGAAAAGTTTCAAAAGCATCAATAAAACCAAACCAAATAATCATTTAGAGTTTAATAGTGACAACAATTATAGGCTATGCATGAATTTGTTCTTCTAATTATAACGTACCAGAAAGAGCAACGAGATCAGAAGTACGGTCGAGTCCGACATCTTTGAATTTCTCCTTAAGTTGTGTAAGAGTAAAGGATGGAGCTGGAAGATTATCATTAGCAAGATCCATAAACCCTCTTAAGCCATCTCTTCTTCCATTTGGAACCTTCCATGAAGGACCTCCCGCCTATTTTATTTCCATTTGTAAAGTAAACAATTAAATTATGTTAGGTTTATTGTTTCTTGTTTCTCCTTAAAAGTTAAACAAAATGATATGAAAACCATTTTAAATGAAAAATGGATACATAGCGTTGTTAAAGATGCTTACCAAAACGACAGATTCTTGAGCTGCGATGGCGAGCAAATCAGCACATGAAACAGTTTTGGGACATGCTTTCTCCACGGCAGCCTTCATTTTGTCGATAACGTCGAAGCCTCGAGCTGAATTTGCGTTTCCAAATGCATCTTTCTCCGTTCTAAATGATGCAGTAGTGTCTAGCAATATGGATGCATCACATCCCTGTGTTCAAAACCAAATGCATTCCATTGTTTAGTCACTACATCTTAATATACGTAAACAGTTTATTTTGTTCTTTGTATCCATTGAAAAATCTAACACTTTTATTTTTTGTTAAAGGGCTTATTTAATCCAATTTATTATTATTATTATTATTATTATTATTATTATTATTATTATTATTATTTTGTAATAAAAACATGTGCCGAGTTGAATGAACAAACATGAGTTAGCTATTTATTAACTAATCATTGTTGACTATACTTTGACGACAGAATCTGATACTTGAGAGTTAAGATAAGAAAGCAACCTACTTGTACTATTTAAATCGTATATGCATATATATATATATATAACCAAAATTATATAAATATATATAATTATATATATATATAGCCCTCCAAAGTGAACCAAAACTAGTCAAAATAAGTCTAATCAAACTTCTAAAAATATAATTTTTGATAGTACTAAAAACAAATAATTTAACTAAATATATAATAACTTTATTTATTATTTGTATTTTTATTTAACTCCGATATTTTTTTTCTTTTAATCTGAACCAAAAGAATATAAAAAATTTCAATGACCAAAACTATCACAAACTTTTATACAGACTGATAGTTTCTTTGAGAATATCCTATTTGAAATGAATAAGCCGGAATAAACGAATAATTTTAGTCGAACCACATCCACATCTCGAAGTGTCTCTCATTTTTAGATATCCGTAAAGTAACACCACTATTAGTTTTATCTACAACTGGGTGTCAAAAGACTTAACTTCTATATATAACAAATTTCTTGGTAATACTTATTCGAAAACGAAAACACATCTATAATAATTAACCATGTTCTAAAAATCCCCGTCTAGGTCCGATTACATCCCGTCTAGTCGCTATATCCACCCTCGCCGCCTCGATTGATGACTAATCCCTCAAAAAAATCAGTCAACCGATTACTCCTGCCTAATCCGATTAATTCCCGCCTAATCCGATTATTTTCTACCTAATCATCTATAATCTATTTATTTTTAAATTTTCAGATATAAATTTTTTTTTTGTTAAACAAACATTTATATTGAAAGTTTGTGATGTTTATAATAAATTATATTAAAAATATAAATAAAAAATCATAAAATAAATTATTAATACTACATTTTCATGTATTTACTATAATTTTTAAAAAAATATTATTTAAAAGTTTAATATAATAAATAAATATATTTTTAAAATATTAAAATAACCTAAAACTAATCTCCGATTAATTCTCGTTTACTCTCCGATTAATCCCCTAAATGTTAGATCCACTCTCGCCGCCTGAATAACGTCTAACGAGTTTTATAATATTATAATTAATTACTCACCTCGAGTAGTAGTAGCTAAAATATTATATTTTCTAGTATATTTCAACTCTGGTAATTTTTTTCTGCGATAAGACAATAATGATGGATATATTCGTGAACGGTGAAAAACCTGTATTATACGTTATTTGAATATTTTGTTTGTTTTATATAATATCTAGTACACTTAATCTTAACTTCTTATGTATAAAAAAAATTGTAACCCATATAGTTTAGCTATGTTAAGATGGCTATATACCTCTTAATATATATACATGACTAATCAGACTGAATAGGATTTGAAGATATTGAATCTAGTGGTATCTTACATTAACAAAGCAGTCGTGGAAATGAAGACGAAGGATGCTCGCGGCGATGCGAGGGTCTGATCTCAGCGCATTTTTAATGGTATTGGTTGCAATGTCAAAGACTTGTGGACATGTTTTATCGTAAAAAGAAGGGCTTAGTTGAGCTTGAGAAGATGATAAATGAAGAAGAAGAAGAAGAAATCCTAATTTTATCAAATAAAAAGAGGAAGTAGAAGAGGAATGCATTTTCTTAGCTCTCTAAAATAAAGTTATTTGGTTAGGTTTGAAACTGAGTGAATGAAGTTTCGTCTTAACGAATCCTTTTATAAGCAAAATGATCTAGCACGGCGGCTTTAACATTTTTGAATTATCTTTAAACAAAATTATAACAATTTTTTTTTTGAATTATTGGAGATATTTAATTTTACTCAAGTGGTGGTATATATATTACATGTGGAAGAGAATACCAAAGACATTGTCTTTAATAATTCTAGACTAAGCGGTTTAAAGTTTCTGTTTTCTTTCGGCAAATTAGTAGAATTTAAAGAAAACTTTAATTATCGCCTGTTTCTAATACAGAATCTTTTTTACGTACTTTGAATGCATTTATAAACTCAATTTATCTATTTGTAATACATGGTTATATATATATCTATTGAATAAGTACGTTATTCGGGGGATAAAAAGCTCGAAACTTTCCATAATACAGTAAAACCTCTATAAATTAATAATGTCGGAACCGGAGAATTTAATTAATTTAAAAAGTATTAATTTATCCATAAATTAATAATTTATTAATTTATAGAGAATTTTCTAAATTTTTAAAAATATATTACAGAAAATTAAAAAATAAAAACAATACTTTGATATATTTTAATGCATTTACATATTAGCAAATAATTATTACATATCCAGTTTTTAAAATAGTTTTTGATGCAATTTAAGAAAATAATATCATATATTTTTCATATTTTAAGAAAAAATGAAATAAACTCCCACAAAATTACAAATTTACTAATAAATAAAATTAAAATCATATTTCATTAAATTATATTATATATAGAGTATATTTATATGATTATTAATTTATGTTATTAATGGGACTATATATTTACATAAGAATTTCAAAAAAAAATATTATCTTTTTATCTTATCCAAATATGTCCATTATTACACTAGTCCCGACTCGGGACCAGGATAATTTATTAATTTAGAAAGGTTATTTATTTATCTAATATTAATTTATAGAGTTTATATTGTATGTATGTATATATATATTGAATAAGCAGTCTTGTATTTACTCTATTAAAAAAGTAATCATGCATAATGTATTAAAAATTAGAAAAACAGAACGAAGCAATGCGCATATTTACTACTCTAGTTGGATTATTCAAAGTCCTAACTATTATATTGGTTTTGTTATTGAAGAAAATATATATATTTTAAATGAGTATGTCTAGCACATACCGATACAAAAAAACATGTGCCTAGCATTGCTTTCTTTTTTTTTCCTTGTTTTCCACAACTATTTTGTATTTTCCACACAAACTCATCTATATTAAATTTTTAACTAGTTTCATACTTTGGCGGATAAAAAAAATAAAAATAAAAAGAGAAAGAAAAAGAGAAAGAGAAAGAGAAAGAAAAAAGAAAAGGAAAAAGAGAAAGAAAATAAATTTCAGAGTTTGACGAAAGAAAACTGTGTGCTAGTCCCAAACAGGCTGCTATAGTTCGTCAAATCAAACAGGCTGCTATAATAATTTATTTAAATACTTAGAGAAAACTTTCAATACAAAAGAAAAGAAAGACACTCCTGGATTCTTTGAGGTAACCATTTATACGTTTACTCAAATAATCTTTAATTTTTCAACCTGTGTCGTTCCAAGATTTTGATTTAGTAAAATAAGACTTGAATGACCTAAATATTTTTAAAAAATGTTTGATTATATCGCTAGAAATGGGTATTACTAGAACGAATCTATTTATTTTTGCTAAAATAAAAAATAATCAAAAAGAATCCTAATATTCACAATTAATTTCATTATAATTTAAAACTAGAGAAACTACAAAAAAAAAACTAAACTTTTGAAAATTTCAAAAAGAAAACTAACAATCAAAATAAATCAAATCAAATTTAGTTTTGGAAATAAAATATTATCCCCCACCATTTTCTCTCACGTTAGGCATAATTTTCTCTAAAATTTTATATATATCAAAGACATACCATGGACCACTTGGCTCAACCCCTTCACCTTCAGAGTGCCCTCGCCGCCGTGCATTCCCTCTACAGATCCTTCAAATAACTCAACTAACCCATATCTTACATAGGACTATAACAATTAAATCACTTGTAAAGGTCATTCTAGTTTTTTTTTGTTTAAGATTATGTCAGTTAAAATAATCTGACTAAGTACCATATGAGCGTGTAATATTTGAACTGTTTTTTTTTCAAATATTATAAACATATTTTCATACATGAATGTCTGGAAAATTTCAACCCAACAGTATAACATATATAACCAGTATGGAAAATTCTATAACAGAAACTATACTAACTAGTTCTGTATTAAATTTAAATTACACTATTTTTGCATTCTTAAAACAATATACCAACTAAAGTATGTTACAACTATAAATGGTGTTAAGTTTCCATTTAAAATTCCAGATAGACTTCCTATGACATCTAGTGGAGCATTGTGCTCTTAACCACTTCTTGGTGTGAATGATGGCATGTGGCGTAGTTTTTGGAATGACTTAAATGGATTTGTCTTTTGAGGACTTATTTGATGCTTGATAGGAAAATTAGTCGAATTTTTTTTATTAAAAAATAGGGTTTACGTTCTGTATTTTATTCCCTGTTCTAAAAATCCTCGTCTAACTCCGATTACACCCCGACTAGTCGATAGGTCCACCCTCGCTGCCTCGATTAATGATTAATCCCTCGAGAAAGTCAGTCAACCGATTACTCCCCGCCTAATCAGATTAATTCCCGCCTTATCCGATTATTTTCGACATAATCATCTATAATCCAATTATTTTTAAATTTTTAAGTATAAACTTTTTTTGTTTTTATTATTCAGACATTTATATTGATAGTTTCTGATGTTTCATAATAAATTATGTTAAAATTATAAATAAAAATCATAAAATAAATTATTAATACTATATTTTTATGTATTTACTATAATTTTACAAACAATATTATTTAAAAATTTAATATAATGGATAAATATATTTTAAAAATATTAAAATAACCTAAAACTAATTCCCGATTAATCCCCGTTTACTCCCCGATTAATCCTCTAGAAGCTAGGCCCACCCTTGCCGCTCGACTAGCGCCTAGCGATTTTTAAAACATTGATTTTACTTAGTACCAAAACACAATATTTTATCTAGTGTAAAGGTTTACATAAATAAAATAAATATCGCATGGAGAAGGGTTGGTGCTTCAGAACGTACGTTGTCAAAACAATGAGAGATCTAAATATATATATAAAACAAGAATGCAAAACGAAGAATCTTTTCAGGGAAATGTTCCTGCGCTCTCTTGTTGGAAGGAGAGTCAAATATGACGTCGAAGGTGGTAATTTGTGCAACTTCTTACATGTTGAGAGGTTTGCGTGAGAGATTTTACACTTAATAAATATACTGCAAGTGTGTAGTATATAACTAGTATATATAAGATATTGATCTCATAATAATAGAATACACTAAAATTTACAATCCCATAATAATAGAATACACTAAAATTTATAATAATTTAAATTAAGATAGGATAATAAGAAGTTAATAATGAAGCTCGAATTTTCTAGTAGTATTATACCAAAGATAAAATCGATAGTAATTCACATAAATTTATACATGGACTGTAAATATAATATAATAATTACACCAAAAAAAATATAATAATTATGAGAAGTATTAAGAATTCTCATAATTAAGAACAGTTTAGAGCGGTTACTAATGTAATATTACCTCACTTTTATCATACATTAACCTATATATATATGCATATAAGTATATGCAAATATTTATAACTGTAGATGGTAATAAAAATTTTCTAATTACATTCAAAACATAAATATTTGACAATCATAAATAGTTCCACCCACTTAACAATATTTTGGTGGTCCTGATAAAATAGATTAACGACAAAGTCTAAGTGGTTAACAAAATACTAAACATAAACATAGGGATTTCTGTTAAGAAATCATCAACCTTATTTAAATTTGCAAATCTGACATCAACGTCAAAACTGTGCAAGTCAATATATCGATCTCAAAAGTCATCCGCAATATAGTCTACACATATATCATCGACGTCACCCGTTTGGTCGCTGTTAGAAAACTAACAGAAAAACTGAAACGACGCCGTTTTGCCATCTAAGCTTGCATGTTATTTTTCATCTGCCGAATGCTTGCTGTTTTTCCTCTTTCAAAATCCTGCGGTTTTGAAAAACATGTCCATTAAAAGAAATGTCCATTCTCCAGCAGATCTAAAAATTTCTTTCTTGGAAAACGAGAAAAGTGCGAAGAAGAAGAAGAAGAAAGAAGAAGAGGAAAAACAAAGTAAACTCAAACATCCAAAACTATGTATTGAATGTAGTAATGCCGGATTTATGTTATTGATGGTCCGTTTTTGGTTATGTTGGATTTGTAAGGTTAAAATAAATGAGTTTTTCATCAAGCTCGGAGAGGTCATACATTGTTAGGGGATTCCCAGAAAATATAATTGTGGAAAACCAACAACAGTTCTTGTTGCAAAGATGGAAAATAACATGGATAAAAAATTTTACCGATGGATTTGAGGAAAATCATGGTAATGTTTTCAAATGGGTTAACGAGGATAAGATGGAAGAGTTGGATGTTCTCTCTGAGAATCAAGAAAGTCTCTTGCCAAACTCCTTGATTCATCTCACCAATTGATGGAAAAAGATGCAAAAGCTTTCAGAGAAGACAAAAAAAACTGGAATTTGAAGTAGAAAGCGTCAAGACAAGAGTTAAGAAGAGTGTTGTATGTGTTGCAAGGATCAACACAATCAACAACTTGAGATATTTGGAAAGCTGCAGGAGGAGTAATCACATTAGAAAAACCTCTTTGACTATCATCCTTAGCCCTGGGCATTCGGTTTACACGGTTCGGGTTATTCGGAATCTCAGTTTATTTTGAAATATCAAATTCAGCCGAATGTAACCGAAACTCCAATTCAGATTAATCGGTTCAGTTTTTTTTGTTTGGTTCGGATACACTAAATTTTACCAGTTCCGATTTCAATCCGAACTTATATTAGTTCGGATAATTATCTCCGAAAATGTCAAAAAAATAACAAACTCTTAACCAAATGCAACATTAGACTTTCATAGTTAGAGACTTAGCTTATTTCATGCACACAAAAAAATCATAATTGTAATGAATACTTGTAGTTTGTAAGCATCACCACAAGTATTCATTACAATGACTAGTTAAATCTTACTAAATACTATAATAATCTGTTACAAGCTGCATTAAGCACCAAAAAAGATAATAATACAGCTTCTTTCATGTAGGTTTGATCCATCCAAAAAGATTTAGATCAACCTATGAAAATAAAGAGGATACTATAAGATACTCTTAAACGGTTAAACCATCTAAACTATTATGAAATAATACAGAAAATAAAACATATCTTTCCTCTTACGATCAAGGATCAGAGGATGATATTGAATTCCGAGAATCTGCAAGATGAAACAAAGTTTGTTAGTTTCTTATTATACAATATAACATGTAACCTGCAACTTAAGAAATAATAGAAGAGAACTTATAAGTTAAAACCTAGCGAATAAGGAACTCCACTTCTGCCAACATTTGTACTAAGGTTGCAACCTCTGTTTGAGATTTATAGGCACACCGAAGCCATTGTTATGTGCAAAGTAGAACCTCAACCATATAAAGTGTTAGAGAACACCTGTAAAGATCCAAAATTCAGCCACTAGTACTAAAAGCAGACTCTGATGCGACAGAAGAGACTTGAACAGCCAGAATATCTCTTGCCATTTCCGATAAGATTGGGAATTTGGTACTGCTAGAGTTCCACCATGCCAGAACATCAAATGATAAATCCAAACTGTTTTCTCCTCGAATTACAGTTTTTCTGCTAAATAAATATCTAGCTCACTACATAGTTCATCACTATTCCTTAAGCTATTCATCTTGTTGAATATAGAATCCATCCGCTCATAACCATCGTCATCATCATCATCATCTGATAATTATAAGTTAACCACAACCTCCTCATGCTCTACTATAGATGCATTAACCTGGCATGGTTTGCTAAACCTAAAACTATACTCATTATAAATATTCTTCATGACAGTAATAAGATTAGAAAAGAGTTTGTTACTTTCCACTGTACCTTTGCCATAAAGCTGATCAAAGCAAAGTGAAGCAAACTGAATCTTGTTTCTAGGATCAAAACACTTGCCAATGTCACTAGTAGATTCATATTTTCAAATCCATCCCAGTACTTCTCAAACTTATCCCTCATCACATTAGCTTGAACTTTTACCGATTCCTCCTTGTTGTAAGACTTAGCAATCAAATTCCTTTCAATGTTTACAATTTCATTGTAACAAAGATTAGAACTGACTGACTGGAAGATGAGAAAGTTAAAGTACATTGATAGAAGATTTTGAGAAACTTTACTAGCCTATGTACTTCATCCCAATTAGCAGCAGTAGGTGGTCCAACCCTCTTACCTTTGTCTTCTCATCATCTTCCAAAAAGTACTCACAATCTAATTTGTCCTCGCTCGACATCCTCTCAAAACCATCCCTGAGTTTTATAGCAGCAGACAACATTAAATATGTTGAATTCCATCTTGTGACACCATCTAAAGGCAATGAACCCCTAGTGATCTTACCTGACTCACACCGCATCTGAAATGCCTTCAATTTATTAAAAGATGACCTAACATATTTGAAAGCATTCCTAATAGCAATGATACTAGCTCTCGCCTTCTTTAGACCATCTCTCACTATTAGATTTAGTATGTGAGCACAACAACTGATATGAGCATGGAAACGCCAACACTTGGAGGAACCATGGCCATTCCCAAAGGTCCTATGACCCGGGCAAGATCAAGAAAACTCCAAGAAGCTGTAGAAAACATCTTAAGGATCACATGGAAGCATGAAGAAGCTAAGGAAAAACAACACCAAGACATGCTCACTTCCATTCAAGTCGCTCTAAGTTAAATCATCTTCAAAGTGACTTGAGTGTGCTCTTTTTCCCTTAAGCTCAGTTTTATCCCAATGGGTTTTCCGGCTAAAGTTTTTAATGAGACCTCAAGTTCACTTATATCTCTTAGATGATTAACTTATGAGCTTCTTTGATGCCTTGGACGATTTCATGAAGCTATGGACCGACTCAAGCATCAACTTTATGATATAACTTAGATTATGGTTTTATTTTATCTTTTCTATTCCGCAAACTCTTTATTTCTTGTCTAGTCGACTTTTAGTCTTTGTTCAAAATCTTAGTTGATTGTTTAGAGTCCCAAGAAGTAGTAATCACGAGGCACTTGAGTCTGTTCAAGTCACCTCTCTTTATAAGTCGATTGTATGCCTCACTCGGCAATCATCCATTTTTTAATCAACTTTTTTCAGAGAAAATTCTCTAAGTTCTTTTAGAACATTTCCGATTGTTTGGTGTGTCATATCCAACAATCAACCTCGGTTCTCTGGTGTATCATATCCAGAAAATCAACATTTGTCTTCCCCGAGTGTGTCATATCTTGGAGAGACATTGTTGAGTGTTTATTAGGTGTGTAATATCTAAATAAACCTCAAGGAGTATCAAAAAGCCTTCTGCAACTTCTTGTGTCCTGCATCAATCCATCACCTTGTCCAGTTTGAGTCATTGATTCGCTAAGGCAAGGATCTATCCCATATCTGTCCAAAGAACCATTCGGCCGCTTCAAAGAAGACCCTTCAAACGGTCCATTTCATCATCACCATTCTATAGAAAGAATGATCCAGACGCCTACTTGGAGTGGGAGAAGAAGATAGAACTTATCTTCGATTGCCAGCCTTACACTGAACGGAAGAAGGTTCAAGTGGCAGCAACCGAGTTCTATGAGTATGCAATCAATTGGTGGGATCAACTTGTTATCAATAGGAGACGCAACCAAGAACCGTATGTAGAGACTTGGGAGATGATGAAGAACCTAATGAGAAAGCGGTTTGTTCCAAGTCACTATCACCGGGAGTTGCACCAGAGGCTTAGGAGGTTAAACCAAGGCTTAGGAGGTTAAACCAAGGCAGTAAGAGTGTGGAGGATTATTACCAAGAGATGGAATCTCTCATGATCAAAGCCGACATAGATGAGGATCATGAGGCAACAATGGCAAGGTTTCTAAGTGGTTTAGCGAGAGATATTCAAGACAGGATGGAGCTTCAAACTTATGGAGACTTGGAAGAGATGTTTCACAAGGCTATCCTTGTGGAACAGCAGATCAAAAGAAGGAGTCCTTCTAAGAATTCCTATGGAGCTGGAACAAACTATTTTAGATCAAGCTACAAACCGGAGGACAAGACCATTGTCAAACCAAAGACTGATTCCAAACCTTACACCACAACTCAAGATGCCAAGGTAAAAGCTGTAGCTACTTCTTCTAAAAACCGTGATGTTAGATGCTTCAAGTGTCAAGGGAGAGGACACTATGCCAACAAATGTATCAACAAGAGAACCATGATCCTTTTGGATAATGGTGATATAGAAACCGATGAAGAAGAAGAAGTTGAAAGAGAAGAGAGCTCTGATGCTGAGGAGATTGAGTTACCAGCAACAGGAGAGCTATTAGTCACAAGGCGATCACTAAACATTCAAGCCAAGGATACGGATCAGGAGCAACGGGAAAACTTGTTTCACACTAGATGTCTGGTACAAGGAAAAGTTTGCAGCCTTATCATCGACGGAGGAAGCTGTACCAATGTGGCAAGTGAAACCATGGTGAAGAAGTTAAGTTTAGAAGAGAAGAAACATCCCAAGCCCTACAAGCTTCAATGGCTGAATGATGAAGGAGAGATGATCGTGCATAGCCAAGTATTGGTTCTTTTAACCATAGGCAAGTATCAGGATGAGATATTGTGTGACGTTCTACCAATGGAGGCCGGTCACATTCTACTTGGAAGGCCGTGGCAGTTTGATAAGAAGGTTATCCATGATGGGTTTACCAATCGGTATTCCTTTGAACACAATGGACGAAAGACCATTCTTGCTCCATTGACGCCACCAGAAGTTTATCAAGATCAACTATGGCTAAAACAAAAAACAAAGAGAGAGAACCCCTAAACACTTCACCACCAAACAAAGAAGAGAGTTAGAGAAAAACCAAGAAAAAGACCTTTGAGAGCAAACCCGAGAGACAATCAAACTTCCTTGTGAGATCTAGTGTTGTTAAGAGAGCCATGTTATCTAAACAAACCATTCTCTTGTTTGTTTACAAAGAGGTTTTGGTAAACCTTATTAACTCAGTGCCGGAAGTTCCGAGCAACATTTCTTTTCTTTTGCAGGAGTTTGAGGATGTCTTTCCGGAGGAGAATCCCAAGGGATTACCACCTATCCGTGGGATTGAACATCAAATTGATTTTGTGCCTAGAGCTTCACTTCCGAACCGTCCAGCGTACAGAACCAATCTTGTGGAGACTAGGGAGCTTCAAAAACCAAATAGATTACTGTTAGACTTTGATGATATTGAAATTGCTGGGGAGATCAACCTTTGTGAGCTAGGAGAAAGATCACTTCCGAGTTGCTACAAAAACACGGCCACATCAATCTTTGAAGAGTATGGACTTATAAGTTTTCGACTCCATTTCTATAATTTTTTTCTTGAAAACAGGTTCCAGAAGTTGCTTAATTCATGTGGAGATATGCTTGCGGAGCCATCCTTTGTTGTACCAAAAATGAACTTTGAATGGAACTATGCAACCGAGAATATGGAACAAAACACCTATGAGATGCCCAAACCCCTTGACAAAAAGAAAGAGTTCGCTTTCCATCGACCAGTCAAGCTTCAGTCCTTGACCTATTCATCAAGATTAAAGGAGACCATTCCTCTTGGTAGGTCACCGGTGATGGATAAATATGTTCTTTGCCATACGAGATAGAAGGAAGAGGGATCCGCATTTGAGCAAAATAGACATTGTGTGAACAAGGGAAGACAAGAAAAAGTCTTTGAAGAAGGTGACCAAGTCTGGATTCACTTAAGAAAGGAAAAGTTCCTGGAAGGAAGAAAGTCCAAGCTAATGCCAAGAATCGATGGATCTTTCAAGATCATCAAAAAGATCAACAACAATACCTACCAGTTGGACTTGCAAGGTAAGTATGATATAAGCAACAGTTTTAATATTACTGACTTGGTTCCTTTCATTGCAGATCATCCAGATTTGAGGACAAATCTTTTTCAAGAGGGAGGGGATGATATGAGCATGGAAACGCCAACACTTGGAGGAAAAGAAGAAGGAACCATGGTCATTCCCAAAGGTCCTATGACCCGGGCAAGATCAAGAAAACTCCAAGAAGCTGTAGGAAACATCTTAAAGATCACATGGAAGCATGAAGAAGCTAAGAAAAAACAACACCAAGACATGCTCACTTCCATTCAAGTCACTCTAAGTTAAATCATCTTCAAAGTGACTTGAGTGTGCTCTTTTTCCCTTAAGCTCGGTTTTATCCCAATGGGTTTTCCGGCTAAGGTTTTTAATGAGGCCTCAAGTTCACTTATATCTCTTAGATGATTAGCTTAAGAGCTTCTTTGATGCCTTGGACGATTTCATGAAGCTATGGACCGACTCAAGCATCAACTTTATGATATAACTTAGATTATGTTTTATTTTAACTTTTCTATTCCGCAAACTCTTTATTTCTTGTCTAGTCGACTTCTAGTCTTTGTTCAAAGTCTTAGGTGATTGTTTAGAGTCCCAAGAAGTAGTAATCACGAGGCATTTGAGTCTGTTCAAGTCACCTCTCTTTATAAGTCGATTGTATGCCTCACTCGGCAATCATCCATTTTTTAATCAACTTCTTTTCAGAGAAAATTCTCTAAGTTCTTTTAGAACATTTTCGATTGTTTGGTGTGTCATATCCAACAATCAATCTCGGTTCTCTGGTGTGTCATATCCAGAAAATCAACCTTTGTCTTCCCCGAGTGTGTCATATCTTGGAGAGACATTGTTGAATGTTTATTAGGTGTGTAATATCCGAAATAAACCTCAAGGAGTATCAAGGAGCCTTCCGCAACTTCTTGTGTCCCGCATCAATCCATCACCTTGTCCAGTTTGAGTCATTGATTCGCTAAGGCAAGGATCTATCCCATATCTATCCAAAGAACCATTCGGCCGCTTCAAAAAAGACCCTTCAAACGGTCCATTTCATCATCAACTCTGCCTTATGTCTTCTTCTATCCTTCTGTCTATCATTCCAATCTACCAACGAGAAAGTTGAATCTTGGACGTGACCGAAATCGTGTCAACAACGCATGTGGAGAAACTCACCATCTTCAACTAATTATTGTGGTCCTCTCATCCTTAAATAATCTTTAAAAATCCTCAAAGTCTAATCATTTCCCTTAGCATTATCAACTGTAACACTAAACACCTTCTCTATTCCCCATTCATCTAAGCAATCAATCAGCTGGCCAGCAATCGTCTCTCCTTTATGATCAGTGATAACTTTAAAGGAGAGAGTTCTTTTCTGCAGCTTCCAATCCCTATCAATCCAGTGACCAATTACAACCATGTAGTTGTAACTGGTTGTAGGAGAGACCCAAATGTCTGTTGTGAGTGATACCATCTGCTTTTCAACAGCAAACAACTTCTTCAGAACAGCCTTCTCGTCAACATACAATGCAACTATATCTCTAGTACATGTCCTTCTAGAGAAGGTATTGTACAACGGCAACACATCAAAACAAAACTGCTTCCACCCATCAGATTCAACAAAAGAAAACGGCAACTCATTCACAACAACTAACCTATTTTGTGCTGTCCTAAACAGATTAGGATCAAACCTAACTACCCTCATATTACCCGCACTATCACCAGTCAACAATCTTTGTTTATCTCTTTCATCAAAAATCCTTATACAACCTACATCTAGCAATGTGGCCTTTCATTGCACTATTTCCAGCTAATCTAGTATCACAACCTATCTCTTGACCACAATATCTATAATTCGCTAAAGCGGGATCATCTTTCCTCTGGATGAAATCTCTCCAAATAACAGCTCATTTAGGATATACCTTCTTCGGTTTTGGTGGATTTCCAGAAGCAGTTGCTGGTGTTTTTTTGTTTGTTTCCAACACAGGGTCCACAGAAGCGGGAATTTCTGGTTCATCTTCTCCTATAGAAGACATCTACAAGGAAAAACAGAAGAAAACAATTTGAGATTCATCCTATTAAACTATTAACAATATAAATTTAAACAAAAAATTCAACACAACCTAATAATCAAAACATCAATCTAACAAAAAGCCTCGTTAATAAGATATATACAAACCCAAAACGTAGAAATTTTCAAAATCCCTAAATTAAAATATGAAATTCGCGATTTGGGTTTGAATTTCAAAAATGAAATTCATTAAAATCAAACCATTAAAATTTCATTCTAGAAAATAATCTACCTTATAAAAGACATATACAACCCCAAAAGATAATATAAATTCAAACCCCCCAAATTAAAAAAAAAAACTAAAATTCTCGATTAGGGTTTGAATAATTTTTAAAATTACCAAAAAACAAACCATTAAAACTTTGATATAACATAAAATTCTCGTTCTACAAGACATATAAAACCATAATACGTAATTAGATTTCAAAATCCTCAATTTTAAAACTTACTAGATTTCAAAAAACAAACCACAAATTATGATTTGTGGAGAACTTACTAGGAATCGATGCCAAATACTTGAGAGGATGATTTCTTCTGAGTTTGATGCTCGGTTTCGAATTGAGAAGAAGAGAATCAAGAGATTAAAAGAACAAAAGAAGAAGAGAATCACTCTCTCTCTCTCTCGTCTTTTGTATTTCAGT
Source organism: Nasturtium officinale (assembly GCA_963854855.1). NCBI lineage: Eukaryota > Viridiplantae > Streptophyta > Magnoliopsida > Brassicales > Brassicaceae > Nasturtium > Nasturtium officinale. Next base: position 2,883,242 of record OY978505.1, read on the forward strand.
TTCAACACGACAAACAAAAAAAACTTATGCCAATTCGATTATGAGTTATGACCTTAACATGGTTAACATTTCGAATTTCCTGGTTTAGTTAAATTAATTAATTAATTCGGTTATCCGTTCGGTTATGTCTCTCCGAACAGAACCGATCAAAATTCCGAATTAAAATTAATGTTATGCCAAATGGTTTACTACCTAAATCCGATTAAAAACTGAATCCCAGATTTTTGGTTTGGAGTAACCCGACCCAAATAACCCGAACCGATAGCCCATGGCTAATCATCCTGACCCAAGATATTATAAACTTCAGCAAGAGATGGAGGAGCTTTCTTCATGATGATTTGTCTTCGAATTATGGCATATGATTTATTAAGTCCAGCTAAAAACTTAACAATCCGAGCTCTCTCTGCCTTTAATTGCAAACGAATAGCTTTGCCACAAGTATATGGATCATCAGATTCTTCAATACTCTCCAAATTATCCCATAGAGTCTTCAATTTGGTGAAATAATCTAACAATGACATAGATCCTTGACGCAAATCCTGAATTTATTGAGTAAGATTGAATTTCTTGGTAGATTACTCATGTGAAAATGGCTATAGAGATCACGCTAAATATCAGTAGCATCTTTGAGACGTAAGATACTAATAGATATGTGTGTTGAAATATGTGATCTCAAGAAGAAGAATTCAAACTCAAGAAAAGGAGGGAAAATGAAAGAACTAGTTGTGAAGGAACTAGAAGGAGAGCTAGTTTATAAGGAACTAGAAGAAAAGGAAGCTGTTGGATATCAACTAGACAAGCTAACTAAACCAAGTGAGGAAGCAAAGGAGGCATGGGCGCTCCAGGGAGAAGGTATGGGCACAGCATGGGAACAGCATGGGCGCAGCTGCACTGTTGGAGCAGCTCAACCACTCCATCATCACACCTCTTCTCTCCCTCTTCCTTAGATATTTTTTCCTTAGCTTATGCTTGTAAAGTCTATATATACTTGTGCATTGTATTGGTTGAAGAGTGTGAATAAGAAGAAAAATTCAGCAATCTCTCTCTCTCTTATTACGCCAATTCTCTTATCTTCATCCTTATCTCTCCCTAAACTTCTAAAATCAACATGGTATCAGAGCGGGTTCTTTATCCAACCGCTTAAACTCTCTTCATAATCCCTTAAAGCTATCTTCAAAACCTTCTAATCTATAGCAATACATCTTACCAAGTTCTATTCACTCTGAGATTAAAATCCTTGAGATCGGTTGATCTTCAAGTTGTGAAAGAGCTGGGATTGTGTATTACTACAAGAGAATGGAGGTGAATAGAGTAGCGATTTCTGTTGTTCTTAAAGGAGATAACTACCTTCTTTGGGCAAAAACTACTAAGACCGTTCTAAGAGGTAGAGGACTTTGGAAGTTCATTGAACCTAAGGAAGAAGCTGAACCATACAATGACAAGGAAGAGCAAGAAGAGCAGTTCACTCTTTCACTTCTTCAAAGCTCACTAGAGCCATCTATCCTGGCGGCCTACTCATATGCGGATACCGCCAAGGAGTTGTGGGATATACTCAAGGGTGTATATGGAAACATCTCAAATATATCAAGGATATTTGAGGTGAAGAGGGTGTTGAATGAGCTTCAACAAGGAGAGAAGCCATTCAAGGAAATGTTTGGGGAGTATAGAAGCTTGTGGGCCGAACTGGAGATCTTGAGGCCACAAACTATGGACCCCAAGGAGTTAGGAGAAAGGCGTGACCAAGATCAAGTGTTTGGGCTTCTCTTGGCGTTCAACGCATCCTACAAAGATCTTATCAAGCACATACTTAGATTTGAGAAGCTGCCAAGTCTAGCGGAAGTATGCGGCATGATTCAAAGAGAGGAAGGGTCAAGAGACCTATTTCGTGCACCAAGCGAGGCTGCACATCTTGCAAGGAAGAATCTTACATTCGACAAGAGGGTGTTGGAATGTGAGCATTGTAAAATGAAGGGACACACTAAGGAGAAGTGTTGGACCCTTCATCCACACTTGAGGCCTAAGAGGCTAAAGGAGAATGGAAGTGGACCTAGAGCCTTCATGGGTGTGGCACAACCAGTTGAGGATACGGTCAAGAGGTCCGAATTTGAAGCCCTCATCAAGAGCCTAGCCAAGCTCACTGAATCTGGTAAGGGCTTCCTCGGTTCTAAAAGCTCCATAAAAAAGGACAAAGTGATTGTGGATTCAGGGGCTTCTCATCACATGATTAAGGATCAAGACATGCTTAAAAATCTTGAGCCTTATCATGGGAATGTGCAAGTGGCAAATGGGAGTTCAGTTCCGATTGAAGGGATAGGGGAATTAGAACTTTTCAAAAAAGGAACAAAAGCCTTATACATGCCTAGTTTCTCATCTAATCTTCTATCAGTTCATAAAGCTACCAAGGATTTGGATTGTGTGGCATTGTTTGGGACTGACTTTGTTAAGTTTCAGGACCCTAAAACAAACAAAGTGCTCGGAGAAGGGAAGGTAGAGGATGGAGTATATCTTTTGCACACAAATAAACAAGCGGATGTGAAAGCGCTTGGAATGAAGGCGGATGTAGAAGTATCTAGTAGGAAGGAGATTTGAGATAGTCCACTATGGCATGAAAGGTTGGGACATCCAAGCTCTGCAGTTCTCAAAGTGGTCTTACCCAATCTCATTCAAGAAGAAGTAGTATGTGAAGCATGTGTACTAGGGAAACATTGTAGACAAGTGTTTCCTACTTCATCTACATTTTGTGATGAAGCTTTTGGCATTGTACACTCGGATGTATGGACTGCTCCTTGTAATTCAAGAGATCAATATAAGTAATTTGTTTCATTCATAGATGACTACTCAAAATACACATGGATTACTCTTCTACATACCAAAGATCAAGTTTATGAAGCATTCACCAACTTCATCAACTATGTGTCTACACAATTCAAAACAACAATCAAGATCTTAAGAAGTGATAATGGAGGAGAGTATATAAGCAAGCGGTTCAAGGAATTACTCAACAACCTTGGCACCATCCATCAAACATCTTGCGCCTATACTCCACAACAAAACGGAGTAGCTGAAAGAAAAAATAGACACCTAATGGAGGTAGCAAGGACCATCATGATTGCCAAGGGAGTACCTAAACTTCATTGGGGAGATGCCGTAATGACTTCAAACTACTTGATCAACCGTCTTCCAACCAAGAACCTGGATAATAAGTCACCATTTGAGGCATTGTACAACAAGAAACCAAGCCTACATCATCTCAAAACCTTTGGATGTAGCTGCTTTATGTTCACACCAGAAGGTCAAAGAAACAAGCTTGAACCTAGAAGCATGAAGTGTGTATTCATTGGATATTCACCAACACAAAAAGGATACAAGGTCTACAACCCGGAGACAAGACGAGTCTATGTATCAAGAGAGGTGAGGTTCAATGAAAAGGAGAGCTTCTATGGAGCTAAGAATCATGATACCCCTCAAGGTATGAGCTCACCATTTATGGAGTGGATACCGTTCTTTGAAGATTCAAGAACAAGGGATGATGTACATGAGGAGAATGACCCAACCTCAGATCATGAAGTCACGGATGAGGAAACTGAACCTAATCCAGGTGTAGAAAGCATTGACATTATCAAAGAAGAACCTGAGCCAACAGTACCTCTAAGAAGAAGTACAAGACAGAGGCGACAACGTGTTCACTATGGCTACAACAACTCTGCCATGCTCCAAGGAGAGTCTAGTGCGAGTAATCTTCCTTGTGTGATAAGAGAATGCCCTGAGCGTACGGCGAGCTTAGATCTCGATCCTATTGGCGACAGCATTCTCTTATCACAAGGGGGAGATAACACTCAAACTAGCACTGTTACATATCCCATTGAGCATTTTTGCTCGTTGGCATCCTTACCTATGGAGCATGAAGCTTTTCTTGGAAAAATCAGCAAGGAATCCATACCTAACTCATATGAAGAAGCGTGTGAGAGTGGAGTATGGGTAAAAGCCATGGAAGAGGAAATGAAGTCCATGGAAAGGAATCATACTTGGTACTTAACCGATTTACCAAGGGATAAGAAGCCAGTTGGGTGTAGATGGGTGTATACAATCAAATACACAAGTGATGGGAGGATAGAAAGATACAAGGCAAGGTTGGTAGCAAAAGGGTATACTCAAATCTATGGGGAGGATTATACCGAGACATTTGCTCCGGTTGCTAAGCTCCATTCCATCAGAATCCTAATCTCGGTGGCAGTGAACTTGAAGTGGGATCTATGGCAGATGGATGTCAAGAACGCCTTCTTGCAAGGGGATTTGGAAGAGGAAGTGTATATGGATCCACCCCAAGGATATCATAAGGAAGGCAACAAAGTTTGTAGATTGAAGAAAGCAATCTATGGGCTAAAGCAATCTCCAAGGGCATGGTACCAAAGGCTAAGTGTTTGTCTATTGGAGAAGGAGTTCATAAGATCGGAAGCTGATCATACACTTTTCACAAGGAAAAGTAAAGGAGGAGTAGTGGTGGTCTTGATCTATGTTGATGATCTAATCATCACAGGAAGTGACAAAGATGGAGTAGATCGAATCAAGGAACTCTTGAAGGTTGCTTTTGATATAAAGGATCTAGGAGAGCTTAAATACTTCCTAGGGATTGAAATGACACGGTTTGAAGATGGGATGTTCATCTCCCAAAGGAAATATGTGCTGGATCTCTTGGAAGAAACCGGGAAGTTAGGATCCAAACCGGCCAAAACTTCAATAGAAGAAGGCTACCAAGATAGTCCTGAGGGGGAGCCATTGGAGAATATTAAAAGATACCAGAGGATGGTGGGCAAGCTCATCTATCTTACTATTATAAGGCCGGATATTTGCTTTGCAGTGAACCGTGTGAGTCAACATATGCAAAAACCAACTATGCAGCATTGGAACATGATTGAGAGGCTGCTAAGGTACTTAAAAAACAGCCCTGGAAAAGGCATATGGATGAAGGCTAATGGAAACACAAAGGTTCAAGGATATTGTGATGCGGATTAGGCTGGAGATAAGCAAGATAGAAAGTCCACATCCGGTTTTTGTACCTTTGTGGGAGCTAATCTAGTCACTTGGAGAAGTAAGAAGCAGAAAGTTATAGCCTTATCAAGTGCTGAAGCCGAGTATAGGGCTATGAAGGAGGTGACAAAAGAATTGATATGGGTGAGGGCATTCCTAGAAGATCTTGGGATACTTGAGGCTGAGGAGATGCTGTTGTATTGTGAAAATCAAGCTGCAATACATATAGCATCCAATCCGGTATTCCATGAAAGGACCAAGCATATAGAAGTGGATTGTCACTTTGTGAGGGGAAAGATTCAAGAAGGAATCATCAAACCCGCATTCGTAGCAAGTGGGGAACAGCTAGCGGATATCTTCACCAAGGCAACATCCTCGATCATTGGGGATCACATATATGGCAAGATCGGTCTAAAGGATATTCACCGACCAATCTTGAGGGGGAGTGTTGAAATATGTGATCTCAAGAAGAAGAATTCAAACTCAAGAAAAGGAGGGAAAAGGAAAGAACTAGTTGTGAAGGAACTAGAAGGAGAGCTAGTTTATAAGGAACTAGAAGAAAGGAAGCTGTTGGATATCAACTAGACAAGCTAACTAAACCAAGTGAGGAAGCAAAGGAGGCATGGGCGCTGCAGGGAGAAGGTATGGGCACAGCATGGGAACAGCATGGGCGCAGCTGCACTGTTGGAGCAGCTCAACCACTCCATCATCACACCTCTTCTCTCCCTCTTCCTTAGATATTTTTTCCTTAGCTTATGCTTGTAAAGTCTATATATACTTGTGCATTGTATTGGTTGAAGAGTGTGAATAAGAAGAAAAATTCAGCAATCTCTCTCTCTCTTATTACGCCAATTCTCTTATCTTCATCCTTATCTCTCCCTAAACTTCTAAAATCAACAATGTGGTGACACCGAATTCAACAACCAAGATTTCACTATACTATTGCATCTAGACCAGATCCTAAACATCGGATCCGATTCTATATGAGAGGTAATGTTCTATCTATAAAACTGATCTTATTCTTAGCATCTAACGCAATTTTCACAGCAGCATTCCAATCATCATAGTTTATTCCATCAAGGTGAAGAGATATGAGTAACAAACCTGGATGATCTCCACTGTGCATAGAAAATGGAGATGAATCAAGAGATTCAATTGAAACAGCAGCTCGTGAAGCACCAGAACTTCGATTTAAGGAAGCTGGAGGAATATCAGGAAGAGAAGCTGAAGCAGTCTTAGATCTAGTTGATTTCCGAATTGAAATCACTTCGGAACTTGTCGATGCTTTCGATCGAGTCGTTCTTCACGGAATTTTCTTCATTGACACCATTTTGAGCAGAAATCAAACAAAATTTCAGCTTATTCAAGATCAACAATGGTGGAATTTCAAAGAAAAAAAGCTTGACAGCTCTGATACCATATTAGTGATGAGAGAGCAAACAAGATCGAGAGAAAAGTTTGTTAGAAAATGAATTTTCTCTTATTCAACAATTGAATCGTACAAGTTTATATATATAGCTATTTGGTTTAACTTAAACAACTACGGTTATATACAATTAGTGTTACAAATTTCTTTTAGCTCATATTTTGGTCAGTAGTTGATCTGTGTTTGTGTGTTTGATTTTTGCAGGTTAGTAACCAAGTAAAAAGACAAGACACAGGAGGTTACGAGTTTCCAAGGCTTAGACCAGCCAAGGTACGTCTCGGTGAGCTTTATCGCTCACTGGAGGTTTTACTATGAATTAAAGAACAGATTACAACCAAGAATCACTCACCCACTCACAAAGAGAACCAAAACAGAGAAGAAAAGAAGATGATGATAAACCCTCACCAAAACCCAGTTTCTCTCACTCACGCTCTCAATGTAACAGCAACTCTCTTTCTGTCGTCTCGTAAAACAGAGTGTTAGTCACTCTCTTTTAAACCTCCCTCCCTCTCTGAAATTCCCTTTTTGCCCTGATGCAGAAACTTACGTTAGTTGATGCAGAGCAAAACACAGAAAGAACATGTGCTTAATTCACTTTGGGCTTCTTCATCCTGCAGCTGATTTTCCTCTGGGCCTACCACAGATAAATGCCCACTTCACAGCTCCAGCCCAACAACCCTAAGACCATAATCGCCTGTTCACATTCTCCACCTCGATTTTGGCTAGGATCAGAACCCGAGAAACACACCGCTCAGATAACTCAAAGCTTCTTCAAACTTCTTCACTGGTACCGATTTTGTGAGTATATCAGCCGGATTCACCAAAGTTCCGATCTTAGTCACAGTCAATGAACCATCTGCCACAACGTCCCGAATGAAGTTAAGACGCACGGCCATATGCTTAGTCCTCGCGTGGAAGACATTGTTTTTTGCCAAACAGATAGCGCTTTGTGAATCACAAAATATCTCAACACTCTTCTGAGGAAACCCCAATTCCCTGGTAATTCCTCTCAGCCACAACGCTTCTTTTCCTGCTTCTACTAGGGCCATATACTCAGCTTATGTTGTTGATAAAGCTACTATATGTTGAAGCCCTGAGCGCCAGCTGATTGTATTTCCTCCTGCTTGAAATACAAAACCTGTGATAGATCGACTCCTATCAAGGTCAGCTGCATAATCACTATCACAGTACCCTCTCACTTCAAACTTTTCAGATTTCTTGAATGTTAAACTCAAATTCTTAGAGTTTATGAGATACCTGAGTATCCATTTAACTGCTTTCCAATGTTCTTGATTAGGAGAGCCTATAAAGCGACTGACGAGTCCAACAGCATAGGCTAGATCTGGGCGGGATCCTACCATTGCGTACATCAAGCTCCCAACAGCATTGGAGTAAGGTACTTGCTTCATTTCTTTCTCAGTCTCAGCTTTATCTTCTTCCTTGGTACTTGATAGTTTAAAGTGACAGCCGATAGGTGTTTGAACTGGCTTAGATTGGTCCATATTAAAATTTTCTAGAACTCTCTCTAGATAAGCTTGTTGTGACAACTTCAACACACCTTTGCTTCTGTCCCTTGAGATGTCCATACCTAGTATTCTGCTTGCTGCTCCTAGGTCTTTCATCTCGAATTCACTGCTTAGAATAGCCTTCAACTTGATAATTTCCTGCATATCCTTCAGCAACCAGCATATCGTCTACATATAGTAGTATATACACAAAACAGTCCTTCTTATAACATTTAAGATACACACACGGATCATGCTCACACTTAGAATATCCTTGTGATCTTATAAACTGATCAAACCTTAAGTTCTACTGCCTTGGAGATTGTTTTAAACCGTACAGTGATCTCTGTAGCAGACACACCTTCCCATAACCTTCACTGTACCCTTCTGGCTGCTCCATTAATATTCTTTCATCCAACTTTCCATGTAAAAATGCAGTCTTTACATCCAATTGTTCCAGTTCCATGTCTAGATCAATCACTATAGATAACACCAGCCGTATAGTGATGTGTTTAACAACCGGTGAAAAAACTTCATGATAATCTATCCCTTCTATCTGTGAGAATCCTTTAGCAACTAACCTTGCTTTGAACCTAGGCTCCTCAACTCCTGGAATTCCTGGTTTGAACTTGAATATCCACTTGCAACCAACAGTTCTCTGTTTCTCGGGTCTTTGAATTAAATTCCATGTTTGGTTTTTATGATGTGATTCCATCTCCTCTTTCATAGCTCCTAGCCACTGTTCCTTATGGTTTCCACTAATAGCTTCTTGATAACTGTTTGGTTCATCATAATTCATTAGTTGCGCCATATTAAGAGCATAGGCAGCTATGTCAGCCTCAATAAACCTGCTTGGCCTTTTGATATTTCTTCTTACTCTATCTCTTGCCAGTAAATAATTATCCAGAGGCGAACTTGAAACTTCAAAGTCAGACTCATCTCCTGAGTCTTCATCTTCTAGATCAGAATCTGCCATAGCTCCACCTTCACCAGAATTTTCTCCTGAAGTTCTTGATCTACCAGCATTATCAGTTTCATTTGGAAGTTCAAATGTGACTTTCTTTTTCCCTTTAGGGTCAGATGTGTTGTCCAGATTCTTTGACATCTTCCCAATATCTTTGTACACCACATCTTCACTAGAAAAAAGTATCACGACTAACAATGCATTTTTTGTCATCAAGGCTCCAGATCCTATAACCTTTCACCCCTTGAGGATACCCCATGAAAACCCCTTTCTTAGCTCTAGGTTTAAGCTTACCTTGTTCAACATGGTAGTAGACTAGACATCCGAATCTCCTCATATGTGAATATTCTGGTCCTTTTCCAAACCATATCTCTTCTGGTATTTCAAAATTTAGCAGTGTAGACGGTGTTCTATTAATCATATACACCACCGTAGATGTTGCTTCAGCCCAAAAAGACTCACCCAATCCAGTCTCACTTAAGAGACTTCTTACCTTCTCAAGTATGGTTCTGTTTAATCTCTCAGCCATCCCGTTCTGTTGTGGAGTATACGGACAAGTCTTATGACTTAGAATGCCATGAAGTTTACAATGGTCATCAAAGGTCTTGTTGCAGTATTCAAGACCATTATCTGTTCTTAAGACTTTCAACTTCTTTCCACACTGATTCTCAGTGATTGTTTTCCACTCAACAAACTTCTCATAAGCTTCATCTTTGGTCTTTAGAAAGAAAACCCACACTTTCCTTGAGAAATCTCAACAAATGACATATAGTATTGACACTTTGACAAACTTAGAGTAACATTAGGAGAGCCCCATAGATCAGAATGGACATACTCCAATGGTTCTTTAGAAGTATGAATTCCTGTTTTAAATGACATCTTGTGAGCTTTACCAAGAATACAAAATTCACACTGCTTAAAATCCTTAACTTCCTTTGATTTTATCAGCTCTTTCTTGACTAACAGCTGCAGTGCTTTTGCATTCATATGACCCAACCTACTGTGCCATAAATCATTTGTCTCCACTGACTTAATGGCCACATAAACCTGCTCCACCTCAGGCTTGCCATCCAAAAGATAAAGAGTATCCTTGTAGTCACCAGCCAACACTTCTCTTTCTTTGTAGAACACTTGCATCATGAAATTTTTCGACTGAAACCAACAACCAAGTGATTCTAACTGACCAAAAGAGATAAGATTCCTTCTAGTTGTTGATGAATACCTGACATGAGTTAACACTACCGTTTTTTTGTTGTAGCTAACAATCTTTATCTTTCCAATAGCAGTTATCTCACAATAAGAGTCATTTCCCATCAGAATTTTGCCTCCTTCTATCTCTTCTATATCAAACATAAGGTCCTTCCTGAATGTCAAATGATAAGAACAACCTGAATCCATGACCCACTCTTCTCTAGCAAAGTTCTCTGAAGATGCTAGCATAACAGGTTATGTCTATTCTGCTTTTCCAATGCTAGCTTCAGCATTTTCTCCTTTGCTGTTGTTTGATGATTGTTTCTTTTTTGGGCAGTCCCTTTTAAAATGTCCTTCCTCTCCACATATCCAACACTCTCTGCCTTTAGGTTTAGATTTAGACCTGTTTTTGTTGTTTTGTTTACCCTTAGACTGACCCCTTTTATCTGTTCTTCCTCTTGCTTGAACAATTAACCCTTCACTCTCTGATTGCAGCTTGTACGCCCCTTTATCTTTCAGCTCTAACTCAGTAGAGTAAGCTGCTCTGATCATTTCTTTTACTGTAATGGTGCTTCTCCCACTGCTGTACTTTAACGTGTGAACTAGGCTTTCAAATTGTTTAGGCAAGCTGTTCATAAGAATTGCAGCTTGATCCTCATCACTCATCTCAACATGTACACTAGAGAGATCTGATATCAACTTGTTAAAAATATCTAGATTTTTATCCAAGTTCTTTCCACCATCCATCTTAAAGCTATAGAATCTTTGCTTAAGATAAAACCTGTGAGGTAAAGTTTTAACCTGATATTCAGCTTCTAGTGCATTCCACATGTCATAAGCTGTAGGTTCCTTCATAACCTTTCTCAGAACAATATCATGAAGACTCATGCTTAATAGATTTCTTACCCTTCGATCTTTATCAAGCCATCTAGGGTCAGCTTTGACTTGTTCTGTCACCTTTTCTGCATCTTCTCCTTCAACCGCCTTACCCTTAAGATCTGCAGCATGAACTAGAGCAGATATTGGTTGCAGAGCAGAGTCAAGTCCTAAAATCTCCAGCTGAGCCAAAATCTTGTGTTTTCACAGAGCAAAATCTCCTTCTCCATCAAACTTTTCTACTTCAAACCTGCCTAGAGTAGGTTCCATATTCCTTTAAACCCCTTTTCGAGATGTATTAGAAACAAAATCAACCACTCCAAGCTCCAGAAATCACAGATCCTTAAACTTTTTCAATTTATGACTCACAAACCTCACAAAAAAACCACAGCTTTCAAAGAAAGTTTACACCTTTCAGAGAAAAAATCACACCTTTCAAAGAAATATCAAACCTTTCAGTGAAAGTTCACACCTTTCTTAGATTTACTACCTTTGACACCCTTGAGCTGCAACCCACGCTCTGATACCACTGTTACAAATTTCTTTTAGCTCATATTTTGGTCAGTAGTTGATCTATGTTTGTGTGTTTGATTTTTGCAGGTTAGTAACCAAGTAAAAAGACAAGACACAGGAGGTTACGAGTTCCCAAGGCTTAGACCAGCCAAGGTACATCTCGGTGAGCTTTACCGCTCACTGGAGGTTTTACTATGAATCAAAGAACAGATTACAACCAAGAATCACTCACCCACTTACAAAGAGAACCAAAACAGAGAAGAAAAGAAGATGATGATAAACCCTCACCAAAACCCAGTTTCTCTCACTCACGCTCTCAATGTAACAGCAACTCTCTTTCTGTCGTCTCGTAAAACAGAGTGTTAGTCACTCTCTTTTAAACCTCCCTCCCTCTCTGAAATTCTCTTTTTGCCATGATGCATAAACTTACGTTAGTTGATGCAGAGCAAAACACAGAAAGAACCTGTGCTTAATTCACTTTGGACTTCTTCATCCTGCAGCTGATTTTCCTCTGGGCCTACCACATATAAATGCCCACTTCACAGCTCCAACCCAACAACCTTAAAACCATAATGGCTTGTTCACAATTAGCACTAAACTAATCTAAACCAATAATCTCCAATTAATAAAATTTGTCAGATATTTTTTCATTGTTCCCAATCAATGATTTCTTTATTGAATATTGTATAATCATTGCAATTACAACCAAATGTTGCCAAAAATAAGGCAATAAAAAGCAAAATAGTCGAGTATTTCATTTTAGCTCACCTACCTGTTAAATCAGATCTCAGTGACATAATATTAAAAATTATTTTTCATTTTATAAAATAGTCGAACACATTTCGTCTGTTTTCTAGCTCTTTACACACACAACATTTTCTTTTTTGACCTCAAACTCCCAATACTTTTCTGAGCCCTTCTCTCTGCTTTCACTTTTCAAGACTATTTCTAAAGGTCAGTTCTTAAGGTTCATTCAAATCTTTCTTCACTTGTCCAGGTTTGTGATTTAATTGACATTTCCTTTGAAGTTTTACTCTGTATTTTTGGTTAATAGACAAAGACACTCCCGACCAAACATTTAAGTTACATGATTTGATTCTGTTTACCAGTACAGTGGTCGGTAATATTAAGATCGAAAATTTTCAACCATTAATTGTATCTTATCTCAAGTTGAGTTTTACTCATTAGTTTTTAGATTCTTAATCACTGCTTCAATAATATTGTTTGACTTTTCTCTACATGAAGAATGAAGATTAGCTTTAGTAATTAATACAAAATTTTTTGTTTGTAGAGATTAAAGAGCCTAAGATATGAATCCTAATCCAATGACTATTGGGTTTTTGAAACATGTTCCTACTGAAGAAGAGAAAACAAAGGTAACTTACAACTTTGTTATTGTTTTAGTCTTTTAGATAACTGTTCCATTTTTTTTATTAACTGAATTTTGAAAGGGGAAATGAGGAAGTTGCTAGGACAATTACCTGCGGTTTTGAGGTATCTAAGAGCACGGAATTGACATATCAAGAAACCTACTAAGATGCTTAAAGAAACCTTAAAGTGGAGAGTTCAATACAAAGCTGAAGAAAATATGTTGGGTAAATATTGAATTATGAATATACATTATATTCTTATATTCTGTGATGAGAAATTCAATATGAATATGTTTTTTCTATTAGTTATAAAACCATGATGGAGAAGTACAATAAAAATTCACGAAACACAAGCCGCGATTACATTTTAATACCGATTATTGCATGAAGAAATGCGGAAACTAGTCCTCAGTTTCTTGGTATAGCTTCATGATATCTTCACAACCTGGCATTGCTGCATCCCTCAAGAATCCCAAGTTGTTAGCGAACCTATCATCTGAAGCGATACCGTTAAAACGAGTGAGTGTCACACGTGCTCGTTCATGGCCAGGTGAGACATTAGAGCAACGTAACTGAGAGCTACGAACCAACAATGTATCACAGAACTGATCCTCATGATCCTCACTAACTAAGATCTTGTATGATCCTGTTGAATCCGTTTTCGCCTCATAGCTATATGTTAAGTCCATTGTTCTCCTATCTTTGCATTCCAATCTAACCACAGCACCTATATTAATATTCATAATTGATCAAATCAGCCTAATAACACAAAGATCTAACATGAAACAAACTAACAATAATGAAAGATCTTAGTCAAATCAATCAAGATCCGCAATTGAAAAACTGATTCATAGTCCAAAACATGATTCAACACTCATAATTGATCAACAAGTTTCAAAACAAGAAACAAGAACAGAGAAAATTACAAATATATAACGTAACTGAACTGGATCTTGAATGTTTTGGTATAGTAAACGTACCAGGGATATAAGTAGAGGCTGGAGTTTCAAAACCAGCGAGGCAAGTGTCACAATAGACACGGCCTCGCACGACGAAAGGGTTCTTGTTTGGCCGAGTCGCTATGGCTAGAACCGGTACAAAACAGAGAGCTACCAACAGAACCGTCTTAAACATTGCTTCTCTGGAAAAGTTTAACAGATGAATAAAAATATTTTGGTCGAAGATTTAAAAGAGTGTGAATACAGAGAGTAATGAGTGAACATGGAAGTGGGCACTTGTCTCACTTGAGTGTTAATAATTCAGACAAAGAAAAAGATAAATGATTGAGGTGAAGTGGTTTTTTCTTGTACGCGCTGGACTACAGATACCGTTAGTGATACTACTGTAGAATCGGGATATTGATGACGTGGCTAAGTTTTATTCGTTAGGTGTAGGTTCTTGAGAACGACTGAAGTCGCAGATTAATTCGGTGGCTTAATGGAAGTGTCATGATTACTTGAAGACTGTTATGATCAAGTTTACTTGATCGAGGAGTATTCGATAAGTAAAGTTGTCATATACGGTATATGATATACCAATAAAAACATAATTTTTATTAGAATATATTATTTAATTTATCGTATATCTATGCATAATTTATAGAAAATATTTAATACATTAAAAATATGGGGATAATCGAATAATCAAAAAATATATTATTACTATAAAAATGAAAAAATAAATCTTTTGACCAAAAAATAAATCTATATATAAATCTTTTATGTTATTATGTGTTTATAACTAAATGAAATTCATTTATATAAATATTTAAAAAATCTTTTTCATATTTTTTTCTTCTCTCTCATCGTAAAAAGTAGATTTCGTTTCTCTCACTTTCAAATTCTTATCTCGGCGTAAGCTTATTTGGTGAATTCATAAGTGACCGATTTCTTTTTTGGCAACAATGGATGTGAAGTATTCGCCAGTGTTAGTTTTGCAGCAATTTAACGACGGTCAAGAGGAGTGTAGATCTTCCGGTTAAGGATGCTAAAAAGGTTTTGTTGGAGTTCTCTCCGCAGATCAAATGTATTGGATACTGATGCATGTAACGGCGGAAGACATTTACGGATTGATAGATATTTTGATGTATGTAGGAACAGTAGATCTATCCAGATCTGGGAAGATAAGCCATAGATTCGGGTTGATGTGAGCTACTGACCCTCTCGGTTCTTGTCGTTTCTTTTTTGACCGACCGGGTAGAAAGTGGAATGGTTCGGAAATTAAAGTTTTGGGTGTCCGAACCAGAAAGTGAGAGTTAGAACTGAAGGCTTGATGATGTATTCAGTTTGCACAATAGTATTTAACATATCAGTCACATAGCAAACAATATAATACGCCAAGAATTATAATTATCAAGATTAAGTTAGGAAAACATAGAATTTAAGGTGAAACTCAGGTTTTCTAACCTATCAAAAAAATATTTAGTAGATATTTAGTACACAACAACTTGCACCAATCAATCATCACCCGAAGCAGACTCACTCTAAGGATGGTATCGTTAAACATAATCCAAAATACAGATGAACAACTATCCTAATAGAGGTTGGTCCGAAATTATATACTCAGGCCCTGAAAAATAAGAAAGAGAGACGAGTAATGAGTGATGAAGCAGATGCTTTCACGCGGAATAAAACGTTTTATCTTGTTGATCATTCTGTTGCTAAGAACATTATGGGCTCAAAATAGGGTTTTTGCAATAAACGCTTACCCTATTGTTCTATTTACATGTACAAAGCTCCCTTAGTTGCAAACGAGTTTCGTAACACTTTCAGTCTTGTCATCGTTCATGCAACTATTCACTTAGTTCTTGGCACCACAGTGGTTAAAGATTGGCCTCTTCAACAACTTGACTTTAATAATGCTTTCTTACAAGGACCACTTGAAGAAGCGGTTTATATGCTTCAACCACTAGGTCTTGAAGACAAAGATAAACCCGAAAATGTATGCTGCCTTAAGAAAGATGTTTATGGCTTGAAACAAGCTCCGAGGGCGTGGAACAATGCACTAAAGGATTTCTTGTTGAGTATCGGGTTTAAAAACTCATATGCTGATGCTTCTTAACATTTATTTATCAGAGGCATCATTGTCACGGCTAATGCCTATAGAAATACGTCATGTCTTGGATCTTCTGGCTGCAAAATATCCACTAAAAACCTTGGTGAACTCACCTATTTTCTTGGTACGGAATCTCATAGAACTTCTGTAGGATTTCTTCTCAATCAGACCAAGTAAATGACCGATTTACTTTAGATGACCAAGATGGCACATGCTCAACCGGTTGCAACTCCGATGTCCTCCACATAAGTTCTCATGCTTAACTCTGGTGAACCTCTTCGTAATCCCACTGAGTATCGAGCTACTCTTGGAAGTCTACATTATCTTGGAATAACAAGAATGGATATTTCTTTCGCGGTCAATAGACTTTCTCAAATTATGCACCAGCCAACAAATCTTCATTGGGAAGCGGTCAAGAGGGTACTTCGATATCTGGTTGGTACAAAAACAAACGTATTTTCTTCTCTGCTAAAACTCCACTGACTCTTTACGCATATTCGGATGCAGACTGGGATGGAAACAAAGATGATTACTCTCTAACATGTGCTTATATTGTGTATCTGGACAAACAGCCAATCTCTTGGGCCTCACACAAATAGAAAAGAGTATCTCGATCTTCAATAGAGGGCGAGTACCACTCATTTACTGAAACTGCGACTGAAACTGCATCTGAGATCAAGTGGCTTCTCTCACTCATGTCTGAGTTTGGCATTGAGTCCACTTCATCTCCGATAATTTTTTCGATAACATTGGTGTTACATACTTTTCGGCTAACCCGGTCTTTCGTTCTCGGATGAAGCATCTAGCTTTGGATTATCATTTTGTTTGGGAATTAGTTCAAGCCAAAATCCTTCGTGTATCACATATTAGCTCTATGGATCAACTTACGGATGCTTTCACAAATCCTCTTCCCCGTGCTTGGTTTATTGATCTTTCAAACAAGATTGGTCTTTCTACTCCACGTCCATCTTGAGGAGACTTATTGTATATATTAGGAGATATTCAATTACCATAAATATATATTACTTGTGTATCAAGCTATTAGGAACGTTCTAGATACAATCTTCTATAGTCTAAATATATGTATCAATTCATTAATAAAATCATTAGTTGATAATATCACTATAGTTTCTGTATTATTTTAGGAAACCACACTGATTTATGCCAGTTAACCAATGAAGTAGACAGATTGAGTTGTTGTCAAAATGAGTTCTTAAGAGATATACCCAAAAAATTATATAAAAATATATTAGGGTCTGTCTGCCTTATAAGTGTTTCTAACTTTTAAAATGAAATATAACAAAAAGCTTAAAAAAACTGTCACCAAAATAAAAAAAAGGATTATTTCCGTTTGGTTTTGCTATTTTAAACACCCTTGAATAGTCCTGGGCCTACGGTTTGGGTAGATCGGTTCGGGTCGGACCGACCCGACGAAATTGAATTCGGATGTTAAGAAGAAATGAAGTGTTAACCGATCGGAAGCAAAAAAATATAGTTCGGTATGCGGGTTATTCGGTTTGGTTATTGAGATCCGATTATAACCGATTCATAACCGACTAAAAATCCCTTAACCAGTCCAATATCGAAAACCAATCCGTCCAATCCAATTCTCCACATACATTAACCTTACACCAATTTTTTGACATTTCTTTCTTCGATTCGAAGTGAAGCGTTCGTCTTTTCTATTTTTCTTTTTCGATTCTCCTCAAACGATCCATCATTTACTCTTCGCCAATCACCATCATCTCTTATTCACCACTGTTCTCACTTCTCAGTTTCTCGAATCTCAATCCTTAAGACTTAAGAGCTTCTCCATTTTCGGTTAGTAACGTTTCTTACCCTAAATTTAATCGATTGAAAATTTGGGGAGTTTTGTATTTTAATTATGTTTTATGGTTGTATATATGTTATTTAGTTAGGAATATGTATTAATTTGAAGTTTTCATGGTTTGGTTTACTTGAATTTCAGAATTTCAAAGAAATTTTGAAACCTAATATAAAATTTCGAATTGGGGTTTTTTTTATAATAACGTATTATGATTTTAAATTTATTATTTAACTAAGATTAGGTGTTAATTTTAAGTTTTATGGTTTGATTTATTTGAATTCGAAAATTAAATTTTAAACCGTATTCTAAAAATCAATAGATTTAATTGTGATTTTTAATCCTAGTTACGTATAAGGATTGTAAGATGTGTTTTTAATGATGATTCGTTATTTGATTTGTTATTGACTGGTCCAAATTTAGAGAATTTATGAGTTTCAAGATATACTTTTGTAGTTTGTACGAATCGATGTTAGTGAAGTTTAGTGAGAGTTTTAGTGAATTTTGGTCTTTTATTTCATTATTAAGTACCAAATTTCTAAGTCGCTTTCAAACTCTAATCGATTTAATTTTTTTCTCATGTTGTAGATGGCATCTTCTGGAGATGGAGATGAACCACCAGTTCTTGAGTCTGTGGGGATTGGAAGGAAGAGGAAGACACCATATACTAGTTCTGCTCTGCACCGAAGCCTAAAAAAGTATATCCTAAACGAGCTGATTGTTGGAAGCATTTAATTCAGAGTAAGGATGATCCTAGTCAGGCTATATGTAGATATTGTGGTCAAGAGGTAGGTTGTGACTCAAAGTTATCTGGAACTAGTGCAATGAATGGTCATATAGGTAGATGCAAGTTGCTTATGGATCATGTTGCAAGGGAGAAACAAAAGTCATTATCCGATCGGTTTAGAAAATAGTAGTAATAAAAGTTGCAAGGGAGAAACAAAAGTTAATAATGGTAATATGGAGCTTGTATGTTATGATCCCGATCGGTTTAGAAAATCAGTGAATAGGTTAGTTGTGATCAACGAGTTGCCTTTCTCCTTTGTTGAATCAGTGGGTTGGAAGCAATTTTGTTTTAATATATTACCTCTGTATAAGACGTTCTCTAGAAGAACATGTACAAGGGATATTGCTGCGATGTATCTTGAAGAGAAGAAAGCATTAAATGAGTTATTTAGAGTTGCAAAGAAAGCTGTATCTCTCACCACGGATATATGGGCCTCTCCTACGACTTCTTATAATTACATGGTGGTCACAGCTCACTGGATTGATGAAGAGTGGAAATGCAGAAAAGGATACTCTCCTTTAAGGTCATTACAGATCATAAAGGAGATACTATAGCAGGTCAGCTTATTGACTGCTTAGAGGAATGGGGTATTGAGAAGATTTTCACAATTACAGTTGATAATGCAAGAGAGAATGACAAGGCTTTGAAGGGTTTGATACATTATATGTGGATGAAAGCACCTCAATCCTTAGTTTTCGATGGAGATTATCTTCATATGCGGTGTTGTGCTCATATTCTCAATCTTATAGTGGGAGATGGTCTGAAAAAGGCAAGGGCTAGTATAGTTGACATTAGGAATGCATTTAAGTATGTTAGATCTTCTTTTACTAGGTTGATGTCTTTCCAGCTTAGGTGTGATAGAGGTAAGGTCTCCAGAGGTACTTTACCTTTAGATTGTGTTACTAAGTGGAATTTAACCTACCTAATGCTGACTGCTGCCATTAAACTTAGGGTTGCGTTTGAGAGAATGTCGAGTGAGGACAAGCTCTACTGTGATTACTTCTTGGAAGAAGACGAGAAGACTAAGCTGAAACGAGTTGGACCACCAAATTCTGAATGTTGGGATGAAGTTCAACGGTTAGTGAAGTTTCTGAAAATTTTCTACCAAATTACTTTAACGTTTTCAGCTTCTCAAACAGTCACTTCTACTCTTTGTTACAATGAGACAGTGAACATATAAAGGAACTTAATCTCTAAGTGTCGCAGCAGTGATGAAGAGGTAAGGAAACATGCAGCTGTTATGAGAGATAAGTTTGAAAAGTATTGGGATGGATTTGGAAATATGAATCCACTTGTGAAGATTGCTAGTGTTTTTGATCCGACGAACAAACTACAATTTGCTATCCTTTGCTTTGAAGCTGTTTATGGGAAAGGTACTATAGAGAATAGACAACTTTACAATACACTTTGTAGTGTGATGAAGAAAATGTATGATTAGTATAGTCTTAGACTTACCAAACCTTCTGAGGTTTCTGTTGAAGAATCTGCTGAACCTAGTAGCATCTTGGACTTATCGGATGATGAAGATGGTTGTGAGCGGATGGATTCAATCTACAATAAGATGGTTAACTTAAGGAGAGGTGAAGATAGTTGCAGTGAGTTAGACATATATTTGGCTGAAAAAACTGAGACTAGAGTAGACAACAAATTGGGTTTACACTATGATGTTTTATCATGGTGGAACAAAAATAGTAACAAATTCCCAAGCTTATCAGAAATGGCGAGAGATGTTTTAGCTGTTCAAATATCTTCGGTTGCTTCGGAGTCTGCCTTTAGTACTAGTGGCCGAGTGTTAGATCCTTATAGGAGTTCTCTAACTCCTTACATGGTTGAGGTATTGATTTTCACACAACAGTGGTTGCGATGTGCTTATAGGTCTCAAGCTCAAGTGGCTAACTTGGTGGAAATGTTGGAAGAAGTAGAGTTCCTTGAATCACTATGTCGCTTTCTCTATCTTTGCTTTTATTTGAATTTGTTACTTGATAAATTGCTAACTTTGATATCTTATGTACTTTGTAGATTCTCGGAATTCAATTGTATCTCCTTAGTGATTCTAGTGGTGGGAGAAGGTATATGTATCATAGTTTCAGAATTTAGATGGTTAGAGTTTATGTTTCTGTTTTGGTTGGTGTCTTATATTATCTTCATCTCGTTTTACAGGTTGGTGTCTGAGGCTTTTTTTGTATGGATCCAGCCTTTAGATAAGCTGCTGCCTTTTGTCCTTTTTGGTGCGGAATGCGGATTGTAGCATGTAGTAGATTTAACTCTTAATCATTGTAGAGGCTTACAAACTATTAACATACAAGAGCAGATCTTTTCAGGTCTCACTTTGCATTAGGTGTACTTTGGTGCGGCTTGTAGGAATTATGTTTTCGGTGGTTTTTGAATGTTGTAACATCCGAACAACCCGATTATAATGTAATGGTTTTCAATTTTTGGAAGTCATAATTTTGTCTTGAACTGAACCGAACAAACTTTAATCCGAACCGAAGTAACCGAATTTTTATTCGGTATTAGTTCGGACAGAATTTTAAATTTCGTATAAACCGATAAATCGTTTAAACCGACCCGAATACCCCGTATAAACCGTATGCCCAGAGCTACCCTTGAACATTCTTCCTTCAACTTCAGAAACTTATGGTTAAGATTTAATAAGATATACATATATTCAGAATATGAGCACATATCTATGTGTGATGATCATAATATCATAATTGTACTATCATATAATCAGATGTGGTCTGATGGTCTCACGATGGGGACCAAAGGTTATTTTCTTCGTACTTAGACTCCGAGAGCTGCAACAGGATCTTTATTCTTTTAATTATAGGAAAATTGGAAATAAAACACGTTTTAAAATGTTTTTGTCCATCTATACCTTTATATTTCTATTTTTATTTTATTTTAAATTGCTCATACTAATAGAATAATATCTATTTTCAGTAGAATATTAGGATACTTATGTTGAGCTAAGCAACTTTGAAGAAGAAACTTTTTGAAATAGTCATTTTAAAGTAGGTTTTTAGATGGATGAAATTTGTTCTGAAAATTTAAGAAAACATATTATAATATGTATTCTAACACTTGGGCATGTACTAAAAATTTAGAACGCATGTTATAAAAAAAAATAGAACATGTATTCTCTTAGTTGTTCATGTTCTAATATTAGAATTGGTTTTCTAACATTTGTTAGAAGACACATTCTAATATTAGAATTGTGTATGCTAATAGTTGTATTTGTTCTAAATTAGAATACACACTATAATTTTTAGAATACATATTCTTGTACTTCTCCTTGTTCTTCAAAAATTTAGAAGACATATCCTTGTAATTCTTCTTGTTCTACAAAACGTTAGAAAATATATTAGAATGTTTATTCTCTTACTTGTTCATGTTCTTATATTTTTTAAAATATATATATTAGAATTTGTTAGAATATATATTATAATTTCTAGAATACATATTCTTGTACTTTTTCTTGTTCTTCAAAAAATTTAGAAGACGTATTCTTCTAGTTCTTTTTGTTCTGCAAACGTTTGAAAATATATTAGAAGCGCATTCTGATAAAATTTTAATTTCCATAAAGATTGGCTCAAATTGTATATAGGAAATATAGGAAAATCATATATATGCTAATTTCAGTTTAAAAATATTATCGATGAAAATCTGTTGCAAAAAAGGAAAAAAACTTCTTCTTCTTCTAAAAATGGTGAACTTTTATATAAAACTATAGTTTTTCAACTTTATGAGTATGGTGAATATTTATGTTAGTTATAGTGTTTGGAGATTGCATGAGAACAAGGAGTAGAATTTTGTTGTTAGATGAACAAAAACGTGAGTAACAGATGTGAAAATAAGGGAAAAGTCAAAAAGTGGAGTGTGTAAAAAAAAGGTGATGAAGATGTACTAACATGTAGTATTAAATTTGAATTATTAAATTTGAATTGCAATATATATTATAATTAGATGTAACTTGCAGTATAACTTATGTGGTATAAACTTGAATTGTAGTAGATATATGTGGTTAGTTTACAGAAAAAATATGAGATATATTTTCTCAAAAATTAACTAAAGTGATAGCTTTTATGATCTTTACTTGCAGAATTTATTAATTAAAAGAAATTTAATCTAAACTAATGATAATACTTAATATTCATTGCAAATTTAATAATTATATAAATAAATTCAATATGTTGATAAAGAAATATTTATAGGATGAAAATACAAAAAACTAATAACATATGATGAACATACATTCCATAACATATTAGCTACCGATATATCAGTGAACATATTCAGCCTTTTATACGATCCACATTTGTTTTTGAATATGTCGTCGTAATTACTCTTGCTTGTATCTAATTTTGACTAATTAAATATCAAGATGCTCTAAATATAACCCAACAAGCTCACCCTCCCATAATATTTTTCTATAATAAAAATTAAAAATTTAATACTAAAATTACTATGTTTAAAATTTATGATTATAGAGTGGGTATGAATACAAATAAGATAATTTAAAAGGCGGATTTTGCGTACAAGCCCCAATAGATTGCGGATTATTTTGGGTTATGTCCACTGGATCTAATGCACATATATGTTGTTGTCCAGAAAAAAATTATTGCTTATCATATATATGTTTAAATGGAACTAATCCATTTCACACTTCTATATCCCAAAGTGGCTAAAAAGTTTGTGTAATAGTTCATAATCATATCATAAAAATGATTCACTCCTAGTTAACTTTTACAATCTGGGTTTTCTAGTATTTTCAAGGTCTGATTATAATCCGATAACATATATTCAAATAATGCTGTAAGCAAAAAACAATAAACAGATAATTAAATAATCAATTTAATTAATAGATCAAATTCAAAAACTAATTATAACAAAATAATAACTTATTCAACGAATGATCTCTAACTCCCGAGATCTAAGGAACAAGAATAGGACTTCAAAAATACTAAAGAAAAACAAACGGATACTTTTCTTATGTTTTCTTCTCCTACCTTCACTACTATATATAAAACTTCATTCTTCTATTATCTCAATAAAAAATCTAACGAAAACAAACAAATAAATTCTCAAAGCAACTCCCAATTAATAGTTCAGCAATAAGCAATCATGAAGCAAACTATTCTTCTTTCCATCTTATTATTATCACTATCATCATCATCACTCTTTACACCAATCCATGCACGCAACAAACCAAATCAAGCAAAGTCTCCATCATTATCTCCTATTGGTTCTCCAGCTCCAGGACCATCAAACTCTGATTGTTCTTCAGTAATATTCAGCATGCTTGATTGTCTCTCATACCTTACTGTTGGATCAAACGAAACTAAGCCAATGAAATCGTGTTGTGTTGGAATAGAAACTGTTCTTGCATATAATCCTCAGTGCATTTGTGCTGGTTTAGATAGTGGTAAGCAAATGGGGGTTGATTTGAATACCACAAGAGCTCTTTCCACTCCTAAGGCTTGCAAACTCGACATTGCTCCTCCCCATTGTGGTGATTTATTTAAATTTCTTTTTTTTTTATTTCGTATAATACTAAGTTTTTAAAAGTTTTTTTTTAGCTTATATATATTTCAGGGTTAATTTTAAGGTATTGTTTTCTTGCAGGTTTAATAAGCGCGGCTACACCAGGCGCATCAGTTCCTGGTCCATCTCCTGGTAAGTGTTGTTATTTTCATATTTTGCTTTATTTGACTCTTGACGTCAGTTAGATTGAAGGCTTTTATGTTTTTGTCTTTTTTGTTTCCCTTGAGGATTGATTAGAAAAGGATCTTAGAAACAGTGGTATCTTAAGTTTCATTTATATTTCATGTTTATAAGAAAAAGTCTACACTCATTCTTTTTTTTTTATTATAAAACTACACTAGTATATTATTTGCATTAACTTGATTTCATTATTAAAGTTTTATTGAAGAAAACTAAATTTACTTGATTTTTATATTTTTTTTTTTTGTATTTTCTGTTTCCTTCAATCTTAAAAACGCATTATTGTCGTTACTAGAACTGAAGGTTTGTTTTGTTGTGGTGTTTTGTTTTGTTTTCCTTTTATGGGTTACTAAAACTGAATTATTTCTTCAACAAAAAAAAAACTAAAATAGTAAATTAAACCTTTTGATAAAATTTGGTGCATAATATTGAAATATTATTGTAGTGCTTTACTATTGTTTCTTTTTTTTGGTTAAACTTGTGGTAGCTGAATTAAGATTCGTATATGTTAGTTTAGACTTTAGAAATTTCGGCAAATGTATCAATTCATATTTTAATACTTTAATTACACTGCGTTTATATTAATAAATTTTCTAAATTTTAAACTAGATTTGATTTTAGTGGAAAACCATAAATCTCTATTTCTGTTTTTTTTTTTGATAAAACTATATCTGTTTTGTTAGTATATACCTTTTATGATGAAAAACTATGTAATACATGTATTGTTTTTTATATATGGTTGCAGTGGTTTCTCCATCGGCCGGAACACCTAAGACTTCACCATCTTCAACGGACTCACCAACAACATCGCCATCTTCAACCAACTCACCAACAACATCGCCATCTTCGACTGAAACAACGTCAGATACTGCACCGTCTCCCTCAAAATCTGGCTCAAACAACCTCTCAGTTCCTGCACTCACCCTCATTGTCGTTTTTCTAATTAATTGCTTTTAGTTTTTTTATTCTTTACATTTATTCTATTGATTTCTGCACTTTTATGTTGTGATTTGAAGACCGATGTTTATTTGATGTTGTTAGTTACTGAATTTAATTTTGTTTATAAACCATTTAACCATCTTACGTATTTTTATATGTTTGGAGTAGTTTAATCTTTCTTCTCTAAAAGTCTAAACCAATTATGGTAAAAATATCTATCAACAGTATAATTTTATAAAAATACAAATAATATATATATATATACAAAATTACGAATGTAAAGCTTAGCTGACGTGGTAATGACTTGTTAGATGTCTTTTCTCATCATTTATCATGAGCAGTTCGGTTCTTTTTCTATTTAGGGCATAAATGAGCTAGTGGATCAGTACGTTGCGTTGCAATAACAACAACCACAAAATTGTGGCAACAGTGCTTGGGCACAAGACCCACCATTTTTTATTAATTTTTTTCCACCTGTTTAATTTTATAATTACACATAAAAGGTCTAAACTTACAATGTATCAAATATAAAGTTTAAGTGTAAAAACCGTGAGCTTGGGCACAGAGACCAAATTTTCTTTGAGCCGGGTCTAAGGATAACACTGTTATTTTTGTTACATGAAGACAATTTAATTAATTTATCAGGAATTACCAAACATAGAGAAGTAAAAATAATTTTGTAAAAAGAATATCTGAGTAAAATTTTAAGATTAATGAATGAATTTTACAGTTTTCAAAATAAGGAAATTATATCCTAATTGTATAGCAAAGGTGAAGAAATGTAGATTATGATGTGATGTCTACACATTTAGGCCCGGAATGGCTAATGGAAAAGTCGGAAAAAAACATCTGCTATCATTTTCTAGCTCCAGTAACCTCTATTTTTTTTTCAGAGGATATGTAACTGAATTTCAAAAATAAGAGAGTTGTAAATAAATTAATTACAATAGTTGCTAACCAGCTTAAAAGCTCTCTGGAAAGAAAGAAAAAACCTGAATTCTTAAATTATGAACAGGCCAAATTAACAATAGCTCAAAAATATCTATGTTATTGCAAGAGATGCACATCTTGAATGAGATGTTCCGATATTTGACAATCATAGCTGAAATAGTCGGTTTCTCATTACGAAGTCTGGTTTTATTAATTACATACTGTAAACATAATTGTGTGTCACCAATTTACGAAGAGTTTATTTTACTTTTATAAAATTATATGTACTTTAAAAATAGAAATTCAAATCCGGAAAATGGTTCACTTAGATTAGGAAGATCATGTAATAACTATATGTTTGATATATCTATATATTTGTATGATATGAGCTATATTGATAAAAGAGATGATACAAAGATTTATTAACGGGTTCACTTAATCTATATCCCCATGACCAAATCCAGAAGCCATCCACTAGAAAAGACAGCAACCTACAATGGCTAAATGGATACAACACTATGCTTATTTAGAATTTTATTGAAAGTACACTACCACCCATTGTATTTTCCGATGAGTGTACCTTCTTAATAAAATCATCAATATATCTCTTTATCTTGTTTGAATTGGTGGGGCGAAGTCACACACCACATGCGTTTTCTCTCAGCAAAACCTTAGACGAACAACCTTTCGAAGTTGCAGCTGTGTTCTATTTATATGCTCCTCAAGAGCAAAAACCAAAACTTCTCAAGGTTGAATTTCTTTCTAGAATAGGGTTTACGTGGCTTCACTAATGATCTCAAAATCCACTTGGCATTTTTCTTTCTTATTGGTTTTTTTTTCTGTATTAATTCTTTATCAATACCTTGTGTCACATAGACATACGGTTGTGTCACACACGCTCACCTCTATTGTAATACGGTCTGTATCATCATATGTTCCACTATGCCATTTTCATTTTGAGTCTAACAATTAAAGAGTTGCAAATATTATGAAGTAAGTTATTTTAGGGAAAATATGTTTCTCCTTTTCTAGTTTTCACATGTGTTTTCATTAAATAGATAAAATTTCAGTTGAAAGACATTTTGTTAGTTTAATTACTAATTGCATTATAATATTATTGTATTGTATTTGTATATCATTACTGTGGTTGACGTTTTAGTTTATCTTATAAATGTCAATCATATGCCAAGGACCAATTATGGATGTATTTACCCTCCTATGCGGCTTTATGAACAGTGCCTAGCTGTCAGCTTGTCACACAAATCTCATCCTAATAAAAAAAACTGCCAATTACTATAATTAAAATAATATGAGTAACTAAGATGAGGTTGATGCAGATAAGAGTAACATCTGATCTCTTAAGCAGTTTTTTTTAAATCAGATGAGATTATTATGTTTACCCTCTCTTGGTTTCTCGCGTTTAATTCAATTATAACATAGAATTAAACTAAATACTTGGCTCAATCATCCTGATGACTACAAAACTCTTTCAAAAATATTATTCGGAATATTCGGCCCAAGATTACAACTCCTAGTTGAATCAAGAATTATAATATATTTCAATTAAATATTAATTTGAATACTTTTTATAGCCAATAAAATTAATCAAAAAATCAAATGTATTTAGCCTCCTAAGAGCATTTTTAATGGTGATTTCTAAAGAATAAACTTTTATTAAAATAACACAAATAAATTAGAAAAAGTAAGTGAGATCATAAATACGTCTCTTGTTAGAAAACCGTATCGAAACCCAATTTTGACCATTTTTACATTTGTTATATTATGATTGGTTCTTATCTTTTAGTTTAATATTAAATTTAATTAAATAATAAAAGTACAGCAAAAATAATAATTATTTAATAATTAAGAGACTTGTTGAATTTCTTATTGTTGTACATGCTCTAAGAGGCTCTATGAACAGAACCTATCTGTCAGCTTGTCACACAAATCTCATCCTAATTAAAAAAAATTGCCAATTAAATAGTAAATTTAAAATATGATTAACTAAGATGAGGTTGATGCAGATAACACCTTAACAGTAAGTAACCTTCTCTTGGTTTCTTAACTTTTATTTAATATATAACATATAATTAAACTATATACTGGATCAAGCTTCCTGATGACTATAAAACTCGTTCACAAATATTATTCGGCCCAAAATTACAAGTCCTAGATTGAATCAAGAATCATAATACATTTCAATTCAATATTAAGCTGAATACTTTTCATAGCTAATAAAAATTGTTTTAAAACTTCAAATGAATTGTGAACGCTTACTAATATTAAAACAATTGAAAATTTGGGATTAAAAGTTAAAACACATACAATTATTAACATAATTTGGAAGTACAATTTATCAAACATCATCTCATATCAAAAACAAATCACGAGAGAAAATAACATATAAAAGACTAACCAAAAAAAAAGCAAAACGTTTAACCTTGTCTCCATTTCACAACTGTATAAATCAAAACACAACAACCATAAATATATTACACACATTATCATATCATCTCACAGAAATAAATAAAATAAAATAACCCATAGTTCATAAATCATTTCATCACATATATATACACATATGCATATATGAATAGATCATGATATTAAGCTAGCTGTTCTGCCAATTTAGGAGCACAAACTGCGACCGCATCATCAACGCATAGAAAGATATTTTCCTCTCCAATCTCATCGGCGAATTTCGAAGCATGAAGTTTCTGAGTCACTATTGGTCCCGGATTTGCTAGAATCAACTGTTCAATTTAAAGTCAATCACTCAATTGTTATTAATCTATTAACCGTTGACATCTTATATTTGTTATTAAGTACTACTATACCACTAATTTAAGTAAATACACAACTAAAATATATATATTTTTTTTATAAATTTTGTTTGACATTAAGAATCCAAATACTAATTTAGTCAAATGAAAAAATAATAGTATTTTTTTACCTGAATGTGTTGCTTCTCGAGGCTCTTGAGAAATTCTTCGAGGGAGTGGATACCACTGGTATCGATATCAGTAACCGCTGTTCATATAGATGTACCATTAACAATTTTGTATAATTGAGAATATGAAATACTATATTACCTCATAATATTTTTGAATATATTTTATCCGTAATATGTAGAAAATGATAAATATAGTTGTATTATTCTTACGTGACATCTCAATAATCACAAATTTGATTGCCGTCATGTCTGCTCCCTTAACTTTTTCTTGCTCTTCTCTCAACCATCTTAATGCCCTGTCACCAAATTTCAATTAATTCATGAATCTATACTAATAAACAATTTTCTAAAAATTTGAAACATCATCAATATCAAATATTAATTATTTAATTAAATAATTTCTCATATTAAAAAAATAGTCCATTTTCCAATCTCTTCATCTTCACTCATTCTCTCCCATCAAAATTTGTTTGTTTATTAATATAGTAATTTTAAAATACATAAATATACATTTTAACATTTTCACCTGATTCATTTCGTTTACTCTGCATTTATGGTTGTAGGAAGTCATGGCAAATAAAAATCGTAGATCAAGCGAATTATGGTTCCATGAGATGATAATCCTACGGAAGACATAAAAAGGTGTATCGAACAATATCCTATGATTATTTGTTTTAATGTGTTTTATCATATTTCTACCGTCTCACGTGTTCTTTTCAATCTGTAATGTGTACTTTTGATCTCTTATATATTGTTGTCATTGGTGTGAGTAGAGTTAAAATTAAAGGTTTTGAAGTTCAAACAGCCACTTCTTCCATAGTGAATATAGATAACACAACGTTCTTTCTTTTCTAATCCTCTCAATAATTTTTGTCTCTGTTTTCTCCCCTTAGGTTTTCAGTTACCTATATCACACATTTTTATATCTTGCCGAGAACAAATTGAGAATTTCTCCTACATGTTTTCTATTCGTTCTATGGCAGACAGCAGTTGGGCAAATAGATAAAAATTTATAAAAATCACAATATCATCATTATACACAAACTTTTACAGTTCAATCTATTCAAATAAACAAGCATGTTTAATGATAAAGTAAACAAGAAAGTAATAAAATATACAAAGTTACGCTGCGAATATGATAAAATTTAATAATTTTTTAACCAGAAAAAATATGTTGAAAATTTAGGTTTAATTTTTTTTTCTCTCAGTAAAAATAAAAGTTTATAATATAAGCATAAAAATGATTTCATGTAATTTTTTTAAATGTAAAATTTGTTTTTATTTATTGTCTTATACATATAAAATATCAAACTGATTTTGATAAATTTCTACCTGATATTACATATTTTATCACATAAAATAGAAAAACATATAGATAAATAATCTGCGCGTAGCGTGAGAAATCTTCTAGTTCTACATGAAACTGGATTTATTAGTACATCTCATCAACTGGTCCCCACGAGTAAGAAAATTATTTGATTATATCTATTTTGTGATCTGTTAATGAGGTATATATTTTCTTATGTTCTAATGAGGTATTAACTTTTTATTCTCTTTATCAAGAAAAATATAATAATTTCTTTACAAAATTAAAATAAAGGTTTAATATAGGGAGAAATTAACAAATAGCTTAAGTTTTAATAATTTAGTAATAATATGAATCAAGTATAGATATTCATTTTTCTCAATAACCATATTGCGTTTTGAGTTGATACATGGTTGAAAAACAAACAATAAATTTAAATAATGAAGGATGTGTTAGTATATTTACCTTTCTCGGACATAGTTGGAGTTGGAAAAGTAAATTGCAGAGTCAACACGAATAATCAAGATTCCAGGAATCTTGTTAGCTTCTGGATATTGTAAAATGTTCCGATACACATTCGTCCCTGGAAGCTTCCCTAGAATCGTAGTTCTTGGTCTTGTCACTTGCAATAGTATCTTCGCAAATGATATCACCACCTATGTATATAAATATTTTCACCAATAATATAACCAAAGATTAAAAACATGTTCTTGATCAAATAAGCTTTAAATTTATTATATAAGCGATCTTACAGAGATCAAGAGACCAATCTCAACCGAGACGAAGACGACGCCAAAGAAAGCTCCCATGCAAGCCAAGAAGTCGAGTTTATCGATTTTCCAAATGAGAACGGCTGCATCAATGTCGATAAGACCAAGAACCGCAGATATAATGATGGCTGCAAGGATGGCATTTGGAGTGTACTTGAAGAGAGGTGTGATGAACCCTAAGGTTAGAGCTACCACTATGGCCATCACTATGTTTGAAACCGCTGTGTGGCACCCTGCCATATAGTTCACAGCAGATCGCGAAAACGAGCCTGTAATTTAAAACACATATATATGTTACACAAGATCATCTTTTAGTCTATATGCAACTGAAGCCTTCGAAAAGGGTTTAAAAATAAAATCTTTAATATTTTTCTAAATAGACATATATATAACAAATTAAAACCGCTATGTACTTTTTATAAATTGGGACATATTTATAAAATATGTTTATATACATTTTCTGTTGCTATTAGAAACCACTATGTACCTTTTATGCAATTTTCTCGCAAAAATTCATCAGAAAACTTAAATTTTTCACTGCTTACCAGTGGCAATGTAACATGAAGTGAGTGATCCGACGACGTTCATACTCCCCAAAGCAATCATCTCTTTGTTACCGTCGATTTGATAGTCTTTCATTGCGGCAAATGTTCTAGCAATCGCAACAGCTTCCTGAAAAAATAAAATGTATTCCAACATAATTTGGGATTTTAGAATACACTAGACTATAACGATATATTACTTATATATGTTTATATATATATATATGCATATGTATGTGACTTACCGTTAAAGCGACCATACCAGCAATACCTCCAATCCGGATTCCCTCGGTTAAATATTTTCCGGAGAAGTAAATTTTATGAGCGGAAATTGGATTGATTCCTTGATCTATATGTTTCACCTTCATAGTTTATATGATATATATATATATATTGTTAGTAAACTCACGGTTTTATCAAATAATAATGTTCACCAATGATGATGATAAACGTATGATTCACATGCATGTGTGTGTGCTTACAATTTGAACTCCATCTTTGTCAGCACGAGTTATGAAGACAAAGAATGTTGAGATAATGACGGAAATAAGAGGAGCAATTGCCGGAACCCAAAAGAGTTTCTTGTTTCTCTTCCCCTGTGATAAACTTACATATAAGAAAATTGCAGATTTTTTTTATGTGCATATATATTTAATATTAGAAATGAAGATAGTAAACCAACACACACATATATATATATATATATATGTATATATAAAAAATGGAGATTAAAGAAGAAGGTTACAATGAATTTGGCAGCAAGAAGGAAGGTCAAGAAACTGGCGCCAATGACTATAGTCTGCCAATTCCACTGAAAAAAATCATGAATAAAAAAAGAAAACAAATGAGATTTAATTATATGCCTTGAACCTCTTGATTAATAATAAGAAAAAACGTAAAGATGAAAGAAAATTAAGTAGAGTATCATTAAAAGGTACCCCATGTTGAGCTTGGGTGAATACGGATCGCATAACAGAAACAATATCTGTCTTCTTGGTGAACTTCTTGGTTTGGATTCCAAGAAAGCCCTTAAGTTGTTGGAGAGCAATGGTAATGGCTGCTCCTCCCATGAACCCAACCACGGCCGCATGTGACAAAAAGTCAATTAGGAACCCTAACCGCAGAAACCCTAGACCCGCTTCGAATATGCCAGCAAAGAAAGTGGCAGTAAAAGCAAGGCGGAGATATTCAGCCGGGTTGTCAACCGGGTCTATCACGGCCTGACACAATGTTCCTAAAAGAAGAGACACCACAGCCACTGGTCCTATTGCAATATCTCTAGAGCTTCCCATTCCCGCGTATATAAGTGGTGGCACAAAACTCGAGTCTGAAAACAAAACCATGCATTCAATATGAAAGGGTATATATATATATATATATATCCTTTTTTTTTCTTTTTGTTAAACCATTGAAGTTTTGGCTTTGGGGCTATAATCTTTTTAAGTATCCGGTGAGATTTTAGATCTTTTGATTTAACAAACAAAAACGAACTGAATCTAGAGTAAAAGGAAACCAACTCTCTTGCACTAACACTAAACCATTAACACAATTTGGTTTCAAAAATATTATTAAAAGAAAAGAAAAACATATGTTATTGTTTTAAGACTCACATAGTCCATATTTTGGATCCAAATTTGCGAGCTTTGCATATCCAATATCCTGTCATAAATGAAACATGCACATGAGATATATACATATATTGGCTGGTTGGGATATAAAATGAGAAACATTAACGTACAAAAAGGCCATTAAGAACTTGAAATAGTTAACCTGAGGGATACAAAGACTAGCAATGGTGAGACCGGAGATGACATCGCCTCTAAGTTTGCGAAGATTGTAATCTCTGGCCCATCCAACGATAGGAAAAACAGCCTGGACCCCGAGTAACACCTTCTTAGATGGGGTTTTGTCCTTGAAATCTCTTAGAGGTTGATCATGGAAGAAAGTTTCTTGAATCACCGACTTGAACTCCTTTAGCAAACCTTCCTTTGGAGGAAGTGCCACTCTGTGACGAACGGATGGTGACTCATCATCGAATGTATTTCTTGCACCGGACCCTCCTCCGTCTGGCAAATTAATCTTCCCCATGATCGTTGAAATTCAGTTTCCTGCAATTGTTATACCAAGAAATATTATTTAATTAGTTAGCTATGATGATATGACTCGCTTTGGTAATGTGTTAAGAAGGTTTAGTTTCTTTTAACCTTAGACGGATGATATTATTGTTGGAGAAATTTTAGATTTGCTTGAAGGATTGGAGTGTTGCTGCGTAGTTTATATAAGTTATGAAATACTTGGAGGTCAACTCGCAAGATGACAACTTGATTTTCATTTTTCTTGAAATTAAAAACAGGTTACATTTTTTTTTATATTTTCAACGAAAGACAACTTGTTTTTATTAATAAATAAAAGTATGATATTAGTATTTTACTAATATTTGAGGTTTTATAAATTGATTTGATATTGGGAGGGAACTAAAGAACAAAATGTTGACTTTGGCAATTTCTGCGGTGTGCAGATAGACATCAAAAAACTTATTTCTGCATTAAATTAAAATGTTTGTTCAAAATCATTTTCGCTAACGATACTTTTTATATAAAGGATACTTTTCACCAGTATTAATTTATATCATTTTCACAATTTTGGTGTCAGGATTCACAAGGCAACTATGAGACTCTTTTTATATCATTCATCTTACTGTTTTACAATGTAGCCTAGACACTGGTGGCTGGACATCCCAGTTTTATACTTTTTTTTGGTCGTCAACCCAGTTTTATACTATGCGGTAGTTTATACTGTTTTAAATAAATATGACGACCAACAAAAAAAAACTTCGACATTTAGTGTTTAAATAGTCGCATACGGGGTCTAGAGAGACGCCTCAACAATTTTTAGGTGCAACTGTAAATTTTGAAAACAAGAAGTAAAATTTTCCATTTTTATTTAAAATAAAATAAAATTATTTTAATGAGTGTTTTTTTAATTTATAAATTGATTATATTAATTTTTAAAATTTAATTTTTATCACCTTGAAAAATGATATTTACACGTTACTCATTTATCCAATTTTATTTCATCATGATATCCCGTTTATATTTAATTTATTGCTTCGTTTGAATTCATTTTGATAATTAAAATATTTTTTACTCTTTTTTGATAAATAAAATATATTTTTTTATTTAGCAACCTATCATGTATCAGAACACTGATTCGCACATGCATGGCTCAAAGTACCATCCATTTTCCAAGAATTCTCTTATAAATGTTGATATGGAATTTGCTTTATTGGAGTTACAATTGATAATAATAATAATACCGTCCTTTGGCTGATATTATTTGTATGAAAGTTTAATGGGAAAATGTAAAAAGTGTGATCTTGTTTATATTTTAATATTCAAGTTATTACTCCTTTTACCTCAAAAATTTGAATTTAGGTATTAATAAATTTCAAACTTAAAAACAATTAATTGAAAGTATTTTAATAGTTGAGTTATCATTAGTTTATAAATATTAAAAAATATTCAATGTAAAAAGAATTATTTTTTATTTTTTATTTGTGGGAATTACTCATAAAATCAATCTTTATGAGACAAAGATAGTAATTTAATAGCTAATTTGTGTTGTT
This sequence comes from Nasturtium officinale, assembly GCA_963854855.1. Classification (NCBI taxonomy): domain Eukaryota; kingdom Viridiplantae; phylum Streptophyta; class Magnoliopsida; order Brassicales; family Brassicaceae; genus Nasturtium; species Nasturtium officinale. Next base: position 2,918,570 of record OY978505.1, read on the forward strand.
TGTGTTACATGAGACCATTGTTTTAAAATGTGCTCGGCGCTAATCGGGCGGCGAGGGTAGGTCTAGCGCCTAGGGGATTAATCGGGGAGTAACCAGGGATTAATCGGGGATTAGTTTTAGGTTATTTTAATATTTTAAAAATATATTTATCCATTATATTAAACTTTTAAATAATATTATTTTTAAAATTATAGTAAATACATAAAAATATAATATTAATAAATTATTTTATGATTATTATTTATAATTTTAACATAATTTATTATAAAACATCATAAACTTTCAATATAAATGTCTGAATAACAAAACTTTTTTTTGATACTTAAAAATTTAAAAATAATTGGATTATAGATGATTATGCGAAAATAATCAGATTATGCGAGATTAATCGGATTAGGCGGAGATTAATCGGATTAGGCGGAGAGTAATCGGTTGACTGACTTTTTTGAGGGATTAGTCATTAATCGAAGCGACGAAGGTGGGTCTACTGATTAGGCGAGGTGTAATCGGAGCTAAGCGGAGATTTTTAAAACATGCCATGAGACACTATATTAAATCGAAAGACAAAACATGCTAATGGAGTTAAAGTTTCAGTTAGTAGTTAATGTCGTTTCCCTTTTACTAAAAATCTTTAACTTTTAAATTGTGGATGTTTATCTTTTCAAAACTACCAATATTCCAGCAATTATATATCGCTTATCTTCTCTTTATACTTTCGGTCACTTTATTGAGATCTAATCATAATAAAAAAAATCAAAAATCTTCTCAAAGTGAAATTTGCATTTTGAAAAATAGAATTCAACAGAATTCACTTGGGAGTCACTTGATAATTTCCACAGAATTCTCTAAAACCTTAAAGAGATTGAAAATTTTATGGTTGACGATAAGCGATTAGATTTGCATCCATTGAATCGGTTGTTAAGAATATATTTAATAGCTTAAACATACTTTAGTCGGTTATAGTCTAAAGTTTTAAGCATTGTAACTGATTAATTCTTTTTTATCAATACTCACTGAAAATCAAATAACCGATAAAAGAATGATAACATTTTAATCATGTAAACATGTTTCGTCTGTCAATTTAATTGTGTGTTTCAAATAACATAGTCAACATAAATTAACCACTAAATCATAAAATCGGTGAAAACCAAGGTATTTAAATGTCTACATTTTGAAAGTAGAGGACTTCAGCGTCCATAATTTGAGAGTTAAAGATTTTTATAAGACAGAAACACATCATTTTAATTAAATAATACTACTAACTAAAACTTTAACCCCATTAACATCCTCCATCTCTCAATTTAACCATGTGTCTCGTATAGCACATTCATCCTATGTTACCTATATAATTAGTAAGTCAGCACAAACTTTAGGATTTAAATAATATTTCGTAAGTTAGAGATTAAAGCTTCCATAAACGCAAGTAAACGATTTTGTATCCTTTTCCAAAATTTTAATTGCTAATATCCTTATATTGCATCATACAGAAACTGCATGAATCTTTGAAGATGAATATCCTTATATCCTCATTCTGTATCACAGTGAGGTCATATATATTAATATGTAAGCCAGTTGCTAGTTTAATTATTATGCAATTTAGTTTTGGTTAGATCTTTTTCGGTTTTTAATTCTTACTAGATTAGCAACTTAATTAGAAAAATGGATTTTAATAATTAAAATTAAATTTTATGTGAATTATTATAACCAATTGGATATTTATTTATTATAGTATACTTACATAGCACGATAGTAATAAAATAGAATAATATTTATTTTTCTCATCGACAGCATATAACCACATGATATTGTTGAGTATGAATCTGGGTTACTACAATGCGTAATGTCTCGTTTCTAATATTTTATATTTCCACTACTTGATTAAAATCTTTTGAAATTTGAAGTTAGCTAAGATTTGTACTGTAGATGGATTTTTTTTGTTTCTTTTAGGATTTTTTCTAGATAGAAAATTGGGACAATTGGGAAAATACCCCCAAACAATAACACATAATTGCTTCGCACCCACAAATATATTTTGACTGTTCATTTTCCAATTTTGCCCTAAACTTTGTTTTTTGATAATGTCAGTTTTTTCTTCTTTTTTCTCACCTACAATTTTTTGTACTACGAACACATACGACTTTTAACTTCATCAATACATTCATATTTTTTTTTTTGAATTATAGTAATAAATGTAATATATGGAAAACATATTTTACATTAATTTTTTGGATTCCTTGTTTTATTTAGGATTTAAAATTTAGTTTTCTTCTTGTTTAACTATTTTATTTAAAATACAGTTTTACATTGATTTTTTAGGTACCTACTTTCATTTGTAATTTAGGGTTTAGATTTTTGTTTAATTAAATTCTACCACGGAAACTATGTTACACATTGATTTATTTGAATTTCCACTTCCATTTAGGGTTTAGGATTTAATTTTTTTATATTAAATTTCTTTACAAAATTATATTTTACATTGGTTTGTTTAGATTCCTACTTTCATTTGGAACTTTGGGTTTAGATTTTTTTTGGTTAAACGATGTCATGGAAACTATGTTATACATTGATTTATTTCAATTCCCACTTCTATTTAGGGTTTATGATTTAGATTTTGATTAAATTTCTTTACAAATAATATATTGTATACTGATTTGATTGGATTCTCACATTCATTGGAGCTTAAAATTTTGATTTATTCTTTATAATATCTTAAGGATGTATATGTGTATTCTTTATATATATATATATATCTTCATGAAATTAAAAATATTTTTGAATATTTACGATGGTTTGACTTACGGTTACTGTTGATGCTAACATCCACAAAAAAAAAAAATTTTAGTCAGCAAACAGAAAAATTACACATGTCACTTCTATAGCACCATTTCGTGAATATTTGTTTTAGGTTAAAATGTGCTATAAATATCAACATGAAACAGTAAAGAGGTATACACGTAATTGAAGTAATTTTGTACATATTTGGCAAATAGCGACTATGGAAAGGGTAGTTTTGCAAGTGTTCCTAAAAAATGTACGGAATTTTGTTAAAACTAATTGTAGTGGCAAAACTATAGTTATTTAGATGTCAACTTTTCTAGTAATCAAATAAGAGGGTTATCTAGTAAAAAGAAATGTTTGGAAGAATGTACATGAAAATAGAAAGTCGATATCTAAAACAAAAGAATGTAGAAAGTCAAAAGCAGTACAAATTGTGTTGTACAAATAAAACTGTTTTGTTTTCTGCTGCTGTCATCCCATTAAACGTTCTAAACATAAGAGGTGCCCACAGTTTCATGTGTAGATTATAGAAATTAATTTAATAAAATAAGAGGGTTATGGAGTGTTTTGTCTCTAATGCCGTCCAGGTTCGTTGTGACGATTGTTGGAACATAAAAAAAATCAGCAATATGTAAGAAACAGCTATATCCAAGAAATAAAATTAAACAAGTTATAAACTTATAAACAGTTATCTCTAATCTAGAGTCTGTTAGAACTCAATTTTAGACAAATGATAATTGTCAAAATTGATGTTAATTTGAATAAGAAATGGAGATTTCTAAATGGATATCTTATATAAATTATAAAGATAATAAAACATAAGAAGTTTGACTAAAAGTCATACAAACCAAGTCAAATATTGATTGTTCTTCTATCTTTATGTTTATAATTATTTCATTGAGATAAATGCATATTTAGCTATAATAGCTATTATCATAACCACTGGTCAAGCCATAATAGCTGAGGCTATAACCACTGATCAAGCCATAAAGGCTAAGACAATAATAGCATATCAAGCCATAATGGTTGAGATCACAATTGGTCCTCCATGGGTGGCTATAAAAGCACCACTCTTTTTTTCATTTGAGAATAACAATAACAAGATATCATACTAATAACAAGTTCTAATAAAATGGTTGTGTTGATCACACAAACCATCAATCTCTTCACTCTCTTTTTTCTTTCTTTTTTCTTGTTTTCTTTGAGAGTATAACATAGAAAAGCGTTCGTTAGATTCTGTTCTTGGGTTGTGCAAAACAGAATAGTTGCAGTTGTATCCTGGGATTCGGAACGTCATCAAACCGTCACACTACGGGGCGTTTTCAGAATTAAGAAAGAGATCATATCTCGCCTCTACAAATCTCTTTCATAATTCATGTACTGGTATCATTTTATATATAATTAAATTTACAATTTATTCAGTTGCCCTATTGTAGAAATTGCGTTCTTACAATCTTAATTCTGAAAATTTTTCGTTATTATACTAACGAAAAACTGATTAATTGTCAAGTTTTTAATAAGAACAGGTTGAAGGAAAATCTTACATTTTGTTCTGCTTTTTCTCTGACCCGTCTCTTGTTCGAAAAAGAGAGAAAATATTAATCTTTTTAATGATGCTTCTGCGATTGTTTTATCTAGCAATTTGGCGAAACATTTTTAAACCTACAAACTCTTACATATTTTTTGACGAAATAGTTTACGCAGTTTGTTTCGCGAAACGTATTCTCAAAATATGGTCTTAAAGATCTAAAAAAGAAAAATAAATCTTTTGAATTATGCTTAACTGCAAATTCTAAAAACTCATTTATTTCTTGAAAAACAAAAATGATTTGTACATGCTTTTAAAAGCAATATACACAAATATTATTTTCAGGAAATAAAATAAATATGCGAAAAACATTTTGAAATGCTTATAGCAATTCATAAGTTATTTTATATATTTAGTTTTAGTGATTTAAATATTTTAAATACTATTTTAAATATTTCATTTCTCAAATAGAGATCTTAACGATAAAAAAAATCGTTTGAATTACGCTTTATCGTGAATTCTAAAAAATATTATTTATCTACTTTCGAAAAAATAAAATGATTTGTATACGCTTTAAACAACGATTGAAAACAAACATTATTTTTGAAAAAAATAAATAAATAAAGGAAAATGTAAAATATTTTGAAAACGCCTAGTAGCGATTAAGAAAAATATTTTCATTATTTTTTCTAATTATGTAAAAATCTTACAAAGCCTATACAACTTATAGCTTAAAAGATAATAAAAACTTATAATGCTTAAAGAAAAGCTTCTAAAGTAAAAGTCTCAAGAAGTTTATAAAGACTCAAAAGCTTATAAAGTTGGCAAAAATTAAAAATGTTTATAAACATTTATAACAGCTAGATCTTGAGTTATCTCAGGAAATATGGGGGCAAGATTTGTTTACCACAAAAAGTCATTGACAAAATGTTATATAAACTTTTAAAGGTAAAATACACAGTATGAATACCTGAAAGTGTGGGGGTATGTGACAAAAGTTTCAGCACCACCTTCTAAAATGGTCACACTAGGACCAAAATGAATGAATTATATTTCATTATACGAATAATCAGTTCCGACAATACGTGTACACTATGATAGTCAATAGGCTATAATACAGACACTGAATCATCTCTAAATAGTAAATATTTTCACATCAGAAAATAAAATAAATCTATTCGATACTTGATCTCAAATTGTGTAATAACGATCGATTACAATCAGCCGACAACCTAGCGGATCCATTTACTAAAGGTTAGGCTCATGATCAAAATTTAAAAATCATCAAAGGGAATGAGTTTATTGCCTATAACCACAGATGATGTTTGATGGAAACCCTACTTACATGACTGGAGATCCCAAGAAGTAGGTGCAAAGGGAAAACTAAATCAAGCAAAATCTAATAAAAGCACTGATAGACTTTACGTCACTACTCAGTTTCCAAGATGATGCACAGTGCTTTCTGTATATAAATAAGGATAAGCGTTAGCTTTTAATGATTCGTCCATAGCTTTGAAATATTCATGAAGTATTACAGGATACTTCTAAAAATAAAATCTCATGGCGATCACCTAGTGAGTGTGAAATGAGGCCGTTTCTAGGAGAATGAAGTTAAGGCTATATTCTCTAAGTTCACTCATGAATAACCAGGCAAGTTCAAGGCCACAATGAACACAATAGAGAACCTAATTCTATGAGAAAATGAAACTGTGTGATAATTATTGTCTTGCTTTACATAAAAGTCTGGGAGGTTCAAGACATCATGTCACTTTCTGGTCAAGTAAATCCGATAGTTATTCACTATGGATGGTTTAATGGTGAAAAATGCTACCAGCTCAGATGCAGTGATTTTTCTTTTATACTCTCAAAAGTCATTCTGTTTAAGTCTGTCTAGTCGAGTCTGTCAAGTTTAGACGTCATATGTTTAGAGTCATTTCAATTCATGTGGGAGATTGTTGGAACTCAATTTTAGACAAATGATTATTGTCAAAATTGATGTTAGTTTAAATAAGAAATAGAGGTTTCTAAGTGGATATCTTATATAAATTATAAAGATAATAAAGCATAAGAAGTTTGACTAAAAGTCATACAAACCAAGTCAAATATTGACTGGTCTTCTATCTTAATGTTTATAATTATTTCATTGAGATAAATGCATATTTAGCTATAATAGCTATTATCATAACCACTGGTCAAGCCATAATGGCTGAGACTATAACCACTGGTCAAGCCATAAAGGCTAAGACAATAATAGCATATCAAGCCATAATGGTTGAGATCACAATTGCTCCTCCATGGGTGGCTATAAAAGCACCACTCTTCGTTTCATTTGAGAATAACAATAACAAGATATCATACTAATAACAAGTTCTAATAAAATGGTTGTGTTGATCACACAAACCATCAATCTCTTCACTCTCTTTTTTCTTTCTTTTTCTTGTTTTTATTTGAGAGTATAACACAGAAAAGTGTTCGTTAGATTCCGTTCTTGGGTTGTGCAAAACAGAATAGTTGCAGTTGTATCCTGGGATTCGAAACGTCATCAAATCGTCACACTACGGGGCGTTTTCAGAATTAAGGAAAGAGATAATATCTCGCCTCTGCAAATCTCTTTCATAATTCCTATACTGGTATTATTTATATATAATTAATTTTACAATTTATTCAGTTGTTCTATTGTAGAAATTGCGTTCTTACAGAGTCTAGACTATGATTATCATTGGTTTGAAAATAAATTTCTACGTTTTTGTGTAAATATAGTTTTAGGACTCGATATATAGCATTCTTGGTGAAAATAGAAAAAAACAAAATATTGCACTAATTTCAAAAGATATGTCACAATATAAAAAGTAAAATAAAAATAAATTTAAAGATATTTTGGAGATTTAGTTGTAAAACGTAAAAGATAAACCGACCATAAGCTAAAACCCATATAACACTAGTTTTAGAAATTCAAAATAATTTATAAATTTCGACTAACAAATTCTTCATAAACATGAGGTATATGGTTTAATCATTAATGGTCTATTCTTTCATTTTACCACATACAAATCAAGTTTACGCTTTTGAGGTGGTAAAGAGGCTTCTAGGCATTGAAAGTTTAGAATTTATAAAATCTCAGGAGTTTTTTTTTTTTTTTTTTTAAATCTCGGAAGTTTGTTTCTTTATTCCTGGATTAATATATTTTTCGTTTTTTTAAAAATGTCTTATTAGTGAGTACGCGTGAAATTTTGGATATTAAGAACGATTAATTTAGAGTGGAGTTGTTTGGGTGTGGGAGTGGTCTCTTTAATGTACCATCAGTTTTAGTACTTTGCTTTCTTTAGGTTTTAGATTTTTTGTGTTATTTGTAAAGTTCTTATCCTTTTGTTTGTCTTCTTAGTTTGGTGTTTTTCGCAACGAGTTTTATGAATTTTCCAGCTTCGTCTCTGGAAAGATCTTGATTCTTGCTGGTTTTATCATTCTAAGTTTAAATTATTAATAGAATCTTTTAAATAATAAAAAAGAATGGAGTTGGTTTTAAAGAAATTATTGGTTTTTAATAATTACAAAGAAACGGTTTGACACTGGGGGAAAATAAAAGGGTTAGTTCTCTTTTTTTTCATTTTTTGTTTTGTTAAAGAAAAGGGTTACATCGTAAGAACGAAATATTGCTTCACATAAAATAATTGAATTAACCAGCCATGGTATTCTTGCTATTAGAGCCAACAACTCTAAGATATTAAGAAGAGTCATTCGACCACTTAAGTATGTTTTCTTAACTAAAAACACATATCTTACTAATATCATAATTGAAGTATTTTAAAATCTATAACAAAACACTTTACGAAGAAGATTGAAATAAATTAGAATTAATCTAGCAACTAAACATTATAGTTCCTATATCCAAACAATAATGATATTTATCTTTAATTATGTAAATATCTAATTAAGTTTTCTCTCCTTCTCTATCCAGTTTTCAAATATTATTAAATCGTACTAATTATTTGTTCATAGTAATCCTTCCAAATTTTAATTTGATCATATTTTATACCTTTTCACATAATTTATGACTTGGATTTTTTAAAATGGACATGACTTTATTTGTATCTAAACTTATAAGATATGTTAAAAGAAATATCATTTATATTATATTGTTAACATACTTTTATTAAATAACATATTTATTGACTAGATTTTTCAATAAAAACATTTACAATAATCAAATTCAACTCCAACTGGATGGCGGGTTTTAGCGGTTTATTTCCGAGGCTAGTGGGTTGGTCCGGGTTATATACTTAATTTTATTTACAACAAAAAAGCAAAAGTTTAAATTTATTTTAAATTTAAACATTATTAAGTTATTTTTAAGAAATAAATTTAATATTTATAATTTTAAAATAAGAATATTAGACATGCCGGTCGATCCACAAATATGTTGAGTTTAGATAGACTGACCAGCACATATCTCTCATCCAGATCTAGCCCGTTGCCTACCCAACACATGTATATCTGACTAAATATTTTTAAATAATAGTTTATAGTTATATTATTAAAATAATTTTAAAATATTATAAATATTTAAATTTTATAACCAATAAAGAAACAAAAAATACAAATATAAATTAAACCAAAATATTATGTTTAGTGTTAAGAACCAAAATATAAGTTTTATATTTTACATTTTTGTAAATTGAAACTAAAATATTATGTTTAGTGTTAGGACATTATTTTGCATATTTTCTATTAAACTAAATACTATGTTCCGTGTTGGGGCATAATCTAGTTTTTCTTGTTTTGTTTTATTGTATCTTTCTAATTTAAAAATACTACGTCTCGTGTTCGGACATGATCTAGCTGTTTAATACTTTCCATATTCTCTTAATAAATTTATTCATTTATACAATGTTCACTCGTGTTCTCATCGGTTATATTATACAACACAACTTTTTGTCTTGTGATAATAATATCAATATTCGATTATATATATTATGCTTATATAACTAGAACATTAATCTCTTTTGCCCTATTATGTAATCTCCATTTCTCATTACTTCTCTTCATTTTCATCATTTTGAAAATATTCTTATATCTTTTATTTTTTAAAATTAAATTTTGTTAGCTAATTGTACTTCGGTGAGTACAACTAGGTACAACCACTAGCTAGTTATATGCACTATATCCGTATTATATTTACAGTTATACTAATTGTACCAATTATACCAATTGTATATAATCGTGTGTTTATTGATATCGAGTACAACTAGTCATAAATTATCTTGAGTGTACGAGTTATACCACAAATAGCATATTCGAATCACAGTCGCGCGGACGAAAACATGCATAGTAATTCAAACCACTGAGCCAATGTGTTTATCTAAATATCATATATAATTATTTATATATATTATCGATTTTCATTTCATTAATGGCAAAATCATAATTTTCTAAAAAAAATATCACTAAATTTTTTACTCCACAAATAGGGTATCCAGCAATACCCATTTTTTATCACTAGAAAAACAACTTATGTGCTTTGCCAACATAAAAAGGTTGACTTTACATCTCATTGGAATACATCCGCTATATCAGCCAGATTCTAGACCAATGAGGTTGAGAAGTGTGGGTCCCAGAAACGGAAAAGATGTCACCATGTCAGAATATATTTAGACGTGATAATGTCTAGGTTCAAGTTTAATATTTGATGTTTTGATCTCCTTGATGGTTTCTTCAAGGGTGGTATTAGTATACACATTCTTTTGATTTAGCATGACCCTTAACCTATTGCTTTAGCCATATTTAACGAATCAAATTTCTAAAAATTTATATATCATATAGTTATACGAATAGACTTTTATCTAACTTTTAAATATATCAACTGGTACAGCTAGACAAATGCGCTGTTAGGGCCAAACATTAAAAGCTTTGGTTTAGGGTTCAAAATTTATAAAAACGTTTTAGGGTCCTTAATTTTTGTAAAATACTAATAGTATATTATACTTATTTTTAGGTACTTTAAATTTTTGATTGTTTTAAAAACGAAAATTAAAATAGTTTAAATTAATTTAGAAAGTAAGAATAAAACATTAGAACCAATGTTTTAAAATTTGCTAGGCACTAGTCGGGCGGCAAGGGTGGGTGTAGCGCATAGGGAATTAATTGGAGAGTAAACAGGGATTAATCGGGGATTAGTTTTAGGTTATTTTAATATTTTAAAAATATATTTGTCTATTATATTAAACTTTTACATAATATTATTTTAAAAAATATATTAAATACATGAAAATATAGTATTAATAATTTATTTTATGATTTTATATATAATTTTAATATAATTTATTATAAAATATCATAAATTCTCAATATAAATGTCTGAATAACAAAAAAAAAAAATTTAAACTTGAAATTTTAAAAATAATTAGATTATAGATTATGCAGAAAATAATCGGATTAGGCGGGGATTAATCGGATTAGGCGGGGATTAATCGGATTAGACGGGGAGTAATCGGTTGACTGACTTTTTCAAGAGATTAGTCATTAATCGAGGCGGCGATGGTGGGTCTAACGACTAGGCGGAGTGTAATCGGAGCTAGGTGGGGATTTTTAGAACATGGATTAGAACAACTAACTTTACTTCTAAATTTTCTTCTTCAAACTCTAAAATCTCCATTCACACCATTAGTTTATGTTTTTTCTTGAGTGTTTATCATCAATAATCAAGTAAGTTTAGTTCATATCGTATATAAATTTATTTTATAAATTATGGAACTTTATCTATTTTTTCAAAATTTCATCACAATAACTCCAAAAAGCATGAAAAAGGTATTGTGTGGATCAGATAAATAGAAAAGAATATTCTTCTACTATTAAATATGTGTTTTTTTATTTGGGTAATAATAATTGTTTACAAAAAATTATACAAAGTAGGACATTTTTTGAAATATCGCTTATGTTCTTTCCAACGTTAGAAACGGCTCTCCAACTAGATAATTCATAATATTACAATGTTATAATATAATATATTATATAGATTATTCATAATTTAATTTAATATTTTAATCAAGATAATTATATAATCATACAAAGGTAATACTTTTACAGGTCTATAGTAATAAAGATGCTGAAAATATTTTAAATATAAGGATAAACCCCATAGTACTTGAGATGCTGAAGTAGCTGCTTCTTATGTATTATGATCTTTTGCAAAAAAGGTTCTCTAATAAATTTTGAAGAAAAGAAAGTTGTAGAAAATTTGTTTGTACATCAGACTCTTCCAACTCACAGAAAGTTGTAGATATGATTATATGGATTGAAGAATATGATATAAATAACCATATTATAAATATAAGACACATGTATTTGGATAAAACCAGTATAAATTATAAAACAAGGAATATTTTAACCATTTTGCCCCTATTTGAAATAACAGGTTGTTTTGATTTTCTAAAGTTATAACTTGATAATATGATTTTGTTTTTTTCAAGACTTAATTGTTGTTTGCCGTTGTCGAATACAACATTTCACACGATCGTGATTGCAGCCAATTGTGATTAATTCGAGAATTAACGAATAAATTGATTCTTTGTGAATGATTTAACTTAGAAATCTCGTCCATGATCGAATATAGAGCGTTTTGGAGAATATTTATTACCCAAATGGAGTTTTAATCAATAAAAATGCCTAAAAAGACTATTTATATTAGAGTGTAAAATATCTCACAGCTTTGCAGATAAATCTTTGGCAATATATATAGAAAGTGATAACCTTTAACCTTTGAGCTAGTTTTTGGGTTAAGTTAGGTCACATTCCTAATAATTTACCTGAAAGTAATTGAGAATTCTCAAGAATATCAAACCGGAGACCATGAAAACCTAACCGGATACAAAAATCAAAGAGAATTATTGACCAATTTCATATTTGTTTGAGCTTTCATCCATAGCTTTGAAATTCATCAGGAACCCAACCCTAAACGTCCTAAGCTGCCCCCATCCAGACTTGATCATGTGGAGATCATACTTTCCATATTTGATGCCAAAAGATCATTTATAGACTAACGGCTCTTTCCCTTTGAGCTGTGCGACTTGAAGACATTCTATATAATTCAGAGACTCCCAAGGATGCAAGTATGCATGCCCAAGTTGTCTAAATACAAAGGAGCCCACAACTTGCCTTATTTGGCTACAAAGGCCAAATTACGTTTTTGCTCATTACTTTAGAATGTTAGAATAGCTTAGTTTTCAGCCAACATAAGATGAACACATCCTCCATTGTAGACTGATCATTTTCAGAAATTTATGAAGTAATATTCAGTTAAAGAAAGTCTTGTCTTTTGTGTTCTCCATTAGAGTTTTCAGTGGATTCCTTTGCTCTTGTGTTATTTTCTAGTGTATAATATCTCTTATATCTATTGGTTTTTGGATTAAGAAATTGTGGAATCAAGCTTCTTGTATTGTGTGTTATTGTGGAATCAATCGTAAATCCATCTCCATCTCTACCAACGTCCAAGCTTGTCAACTCTGGACATCTTATGATCAACAAGATTAGGTGGATTCCAATATATATCATATTAATTTAAAGATACAAAATTAGGGAAAAGTATGTGTTCTATTATCAGTAACACACAATGTAAGACCGCAAAAATCTTGATTGAAAAATCACGAGACAGAAATCAATATAAACGATAAATAAATAATTGAAAACGTTTAAAACGTTTATTTTAACATAATCTAAAACGTTTAGATTTATCAAGAATAATTAGATTCAATCTTGTTAAGATTTATCTAGATAATTATGCAAAAAAATAAGAACATCTTATTGCGGTTTACATAAAGATTCATCTCACTCTTTCTCTATAGTGTCCTTATAAAATTTCTCTTCACATTATAATACAAAATTACACAGCCCAATAGCTTATAATTTTTGGATTCCTCTAAACAATGCAGACTCAATTATATAACGCTGACTCGATAGATCTTACTGATTAGACTTAACACTAGACTAGACAGACGGACTTTTCGAGAGTATAAGCGAAAACTGACTGCATCTGAGGTAGTAGCATATTCCAGCTTTGAACCACTCATTGTTAGTATATGTCGGATCTACATTTCAGGAGGTGAACATGATGTCTTGAACCACACAAAGTTTTGTGCAAACCGAGACAACATATATATCACAGCTTCGTCTTCTCGTAGAGTTAAGTTCTCTATTGTGTTCATTTTGGCCTTGAACTTGCCTGGTTGTCATGAGTGAATTTGGAGAGTATAGTCTGAATTTTATTCTCCTAGAAACGGTCCCATATCACACTAGTAGGTGATTACCATTTGTACATGTTATATACACAGAAAGTATCTTGTTTATACTTTATATTCATATATATGAAGGTTTATGGTCTTATCTCATTAAAAAGCCATTGCTTTACCTTAGATACTTACATGTAGCACTGTTTGTCATCGTGGGATATAAGTAATACTCAGTGCTTTAATCAGATTCTGCTTGATTTAGTTGTCCCTTTTGAACCAATATTTTGGGATCTCCAGTCATATTGGTGGGGTTTTCATCAAGCATCTTCTTAGTCATAGGCAATAAACTCATTCCCTTAGATGATTTTAATACTTGATCTCTTATTAAACTTTTGGTAAATGAATCCGCAAGGTTATCAACTGACTTGATGTAATCAACAGATTAACATCGGTTGAGATCAAATGTCTAATGGTCTTATGTCATCATAATATATCATTATATAGAGTATTCAGTATCCGAGCTATAGCCGATTGACTATCACAATGTATGCGTAGAGCTGGGACTGGTTTCCAAGATATTGTTATACCTTTAAACGTAAAGACATATTCACTTGTGGATTTTTGAGTTCTTTGAGTCTGATATCCAGTTTGCATTACTGTATCCTTTCAAGACTACTGATCTTTACCATAGTGCAGCTCATAACTTTTGGTGTATCACAAATAATTTAATACCCTTGTTATGACTTTCCAGTGTGTATTACATAGATTACATGTGTGTCTGGCACATCTGATTTGATTATCATAAACCTATAAACATTGTTGTTGTGTGCATAAACAATGAATAAACCATACATGGTTTCAGGTCCAATCGTGACCTTTTTAGAAGGTGGCACCGCAGCTTTAGCCAATCTCCCCCACACTTTGAGGTACTTGTACAAGGTACGTACCTTTCAAAGTTCATATGATATTTTCCAGTTACCTTATTAGGTATTTTATTGAGGATATAATTTGTAATGAGAAGCGTTTCCCCCACAGATTCTGGGTTATACCAGATTCCTGCAATATTGCATTCATCAATTCAAATTGTAGTAAGTATTGAGAACTAAATTTAATAAGCGATTAAAAATTTTAAGTCGCTATAAAGATGTTTCTAGAATCGCATAAGCGTTCTTAAACATTTAATAGTTTTTCCCAGAACTCGTTTTGATGACGTTCTTAAACACTATTTTAATCAAGAGTCTATTGTTAGAAAAACGAGATCGCGAACCTGTCGAACACTGTCGCGTAAATCGTTATTGATAAGATTCGTCTTATATATCAAAAATGTTTTACAAAATCCTTTTAAGAAATATTGTACGCAATATTCAATCCGATTTAAACGATCAGCAGAAAAACGGATTTATTATTGAGTTAAGATTATAAGACCGTGAAAATTTTGATTGAAAAATCACGAGACATAAATCAATATAAACGATAAATAAAGAATTAAAAACGTTTAAAGAAATCAGTTAAAAAAGAAGACAAATTCATGAAGTCGAGATTTGATCTCTTTCCTTAACTCAATAAATTGTCCGTAATGTGTGACGGTTATATGTGACTTTTGAATCCCAGGATACAACCGTGACTAGACTGTTTCGCAACACCCGAGAACAGAATCTAACGAACTATAACTTTTATGAATACTCTCGAGACTTACTTACGAAAAGGTTAAGGTTTTTGATGGAACTATTTCTCTAAGTGTTTTATGTTTAGCATACTTCAGCATGAGAAATAATAAAGAGGGTAGACGCCTATTTATATGAGAAGGAAACTTTATCGTCAAGATAAAGGATAAGAAAGAATATTCTGAAAATATTCTGAAAATATTGTGAGATAGAATCAGATTTTTTCCAATAATTATCTAAAATTATTTCAATAATTATCTGGAAGTTTTTTTCTGAGATTATCTTGACACAATCTAAAACGTTTATATTTATCGAGAATAATTAGATTCAATCTTGTTAAAATTTATCTAGATAATTATGCAAAAAATAAAAACATCTTATTGCGGTTTGCATAAAGATTCATCTCATTCCTTCTCTATAGTGTACCTACAAAATTTCTTTTCACATTATAATACAAAGTTACAGAGCCAGATAGCTTATAATTTTTGGGTTTCAACACACAATCATTTATATAAATCTGTATGCATCATTCACGTGACACGTCATATGATTTGTGTTCCTGACTTTCTATGTGTCTTGTGTTCTTGACTTTTTATGTGTCAGTTTAATGCTCAAGCCACGTCATGTGTCTTGTGTTCGTGACTGTCTTCAATCATTCCCCTTAAATTGGTGAGTGTAAATAAAAGAAATGTTGTTGCCAAAATGTTTGCAAGCTGATCCATTGTCTTCATGTTATGAGTCACCATTGTACCATTTTGAGCTGCATTATGCACAAAGTGACAATCCACTTTCTATATGCTTAGTCCATTCGTAAAAGACCGGGTTTGCTAAGATATAATGGCCGCCATATTTTTGTTGGATAGATTTTTAATTAAGTCGGTTGAGATTAAATAAAAATATGTGTGAATATAAATGGATTATAATAATATGGTTAAGTTCAAATTGGAGCTCTAGAGAAAGACGGGTCCGGTTTAAATGAGAGTCAAAGTAGTTCCACGATCCTTGAG
The DNA here is from genome assembly GCA_963854855.1 of Nasturtium officinale. Taxonomy (NCBI): domain Eukaryota; kingdom Viridiplantae; phylum Streptophyta; class Magnoliopsida; order Brassicales; family Brassicaceae; genus Nasturtium; species Nasturtium officinale. The sequence goes on from OY978505.1 coordinate 2,934,765, forward strand.
GATCAGTTTATCGTTGAAACATCTCATCGCCCATGTGTCCTGATACTTTGGCTTTAACTTGGTTCAAACTGTGGCTGAACAGATTGGAGAAAGTCATCCAAAAAATTCTATAAAGCAAGAGCTATTCCTTAGTTTTATGCAGACACGTTACATACAAAAATATTCTATCAATCTCTGTTAAATTCAAGTAAATTATTTGAGAGTATAGTAGAGTAAAAATATCAATAAGATGTAGGAATCGAGTGTTGTGAAACTAGTTATATTGGTTATATCATAGAACTCTTGAAACATAGAATTCCGTCACGCTGTGGGTGATTTAAAGAGTTAATGAAAAAGATTTTATATCTCGTCTGCATTCATCTATTCGTTAACATTTATGGTTTTTTATTTCAATTCGTGTAGTATTGCAATTATTTGCTACTATATTCTTAACTCTTTGAATCTATTATTGTTCTATAAACATTTATTGGATTGAGATTGAGTTATTGTGTTTACAAATCTCTGGAATTTTTTACCAGTTGCAATTAGTTAAAAATATCAAATTGTGAGAGAACTTGTGTATTAGAAGGCTCAAATTTACTTGTGTATTGTTTGTGAGAGACCTACAATTTATTTTTAATCAATGTCTTAAGCGTAGCTTAATACTCAGTCTCCACAGAAGACTGAGACAACGTGTGTTGCTTCTTGGTTGTAATCCATGAAATAATCGAATCTCAGTGTAATAACATAATCCATGAAAGAGCATATGGTGGACGCGTTACTTCCATATGATTCCACATGACCAAAAATTTCAATATCTAAGAACGAAAGAGTAACTCCGACACTTCTGGATGTATAACATGGCAAATATTTAATCAAATAATTGGATCACGTTGGTTGGTTAAAGCCGATTATTATTATTATGAATACGCTTCAGTCTTGGACCATACACTGATACACATATACAAACAGAAAATACATACCTTTGATGCCTGAAAGTATATGTTTGATCTTACGTTCACAGCCTTCACAATCGATATGAGCAACTCGTAGAGCTACTGTCTGCATTTGTTTCTTCTTCTTCCTCTTTTTTTTTTATTTAAAAAGTGCGATATATAATCAATTGTTCCTTCCACTTCCATTCTCAGTCACACGGCCACACCAATCCTCTATATAAGAAAAAGAGAATGATGAAGTGAGAAACTAAAGGCTCTCTCTCTCTCTTTGTACCAAATAAAGTGGTGCATGGGTACTCACCTTATTCACATTTATCTACAGTGAGTGTATTCCTATAATAAAACGAGTGTGAGTCACGTGACAATGAGAGATTACTTGTTTATTTATTGAGAAAAATGACAATGCGAAATTATTTATACATTTATTGAGCAAGGGAAAAAACAAAAACAGGATTCCATTATTGCCTATTAAAGGAAAAAATAAATAAAGACTAATAATTGTGTTTGGGGTCTCGTAGAAAGTGCAAGAAACATCCACTGATGTTGAAATGAAACCTTTGACATTTAATCCATTATAACCAAAGCTTTGGTGGTGATATCGTACATATCCTTTTTCTTTTTGTTAGCTTATATTTCACAAAATAATATGCATCATGCATGTTGGGTCTCGCTTTCTTTTATAAAAACCTACTAATTGGAAAAGCGAAAATATGTAAAGGTTATGAGTTTTATGCAATAAATATTTTTGTTAGAATTCTAGAAAGTTTGAAAAATCAACACTATTATGTAAGATACATTAATCAATCTATTTATTTCTAATATGGATCGGTAGAATCTGTTTATGAAGCAAAACCCATAAATCTCATAAAGTTCAAATCAAACAATTTTCAAAAATCCTAGTAGGATAGAAGATAAACATTAAGTCGATTTAAATATATTTAAGATTTAGATAAATTCTAACTCTAGTTGATATATGGTTTAAATAAGTCATAATTCTAGTTAATATAGGATTAACTTTAGTATATATAAAGAGTTTTATCTCATTCATTATCAATAAGACAATAAGAAAAAACAAAAACAACTCTCTAAAGTTATCATGGTATCGGAACAGTCATTTCTTGTGGATTAAAATTAAGAATTACGCATTAAAATTCTGGAGATGGTGATCCTTGTTAAGGACAAAGAGGGAAAATCCAAAGAAGGCGATGATGAAGACGACTTGTGGTGTAGTGCGTAAACACTTAAATCCACGTTGGTATTTTAATTAAAATTTGATTTTGGTTTTCATCTTAATCTAGTTATATATTTGTTTCTAAGGTTTTAGTAATACCTTAAATTTGTATAGTCTTCTAAAAATAATAATGCTTTGGGTGTGCCAGGATTTAGTGAGATTGATTCTAAAGTTTAGAATTTGTCAAAAAAAAAAAAAATTGGTTATAGTTTAGCCATTATGGGAGAATTGTTTTTATAAAGTTCAAGTTTTTACGTCAATTGGTAGTCTGAATTGTGGACTGTCCAAATTAAAGACAATTATTTATGGAGATGCATAGTTTGCATCCATGAGATGTGAATCCCTGAACCAAGACCAAGACAAGATACAATTCCAACCCGATTTTCAAGATTAATTATCAGGAGGACTCGGAAGATTGGATTTTTCCATCCTTGACATGTTGTCTACTACATACGTGTTCCGATTTGTGATTGCAAAGTTTGCGTTCTGCGTATTACATTTCTCGTGCGGGGAGTATTAGAGGAGCAAGATATGTAGCTTGTGGATCAAGTAATATAGATTGGTAGAGTCAAGAACTAGCCAATCTTTAGAGAAATGAGATCTTGGTTCCCGTATGAACGCAAATGTGCCATGTAATGGATTATGAAGCAAAAACTATGAATCTCATAAAGCCCAAACCTAGTTCTAGTAGGATAGTAAATAAACTTCAAATTGATTTAAATATATTTAAGATTTAAATAAATTCTAGAGACAATAAGACAAAAACAAAATACAATTATGTAAAGTTATCAAATTTGAAGTTGATAGTATTAAAGTTTTGTTTATTAACTCAAATATGATGGTGAAAAAAAAGTTTAGTATCAGTCCTAAAAATAGTATTCGATTCACAATAGATCCATAAAAGTTATCATATTAAAAGGATGTGGTGACGATCGCACATTAAATCTATGTCAACCAAAAACTATCACTCCAATAAGTGTACCAACCAATATCTTCCCAAGAAAGATATAAGAATCAGCATTAGTATATAACAAATACAAGTAAGTCCACTTATTAGATTGATTTACTTTACAATTTCTAGTCTCCATCTAACTTTCCTACTAACAAAAGTTTTCTTTTAAAGGCATGTGTTTAGTGAAGATGTTCTTTAAATTTTCCACATATTATGTTTGGACAACCCAGGGTTTCCATGTGGTGGGGAGGATAATTTTATGATTTTTTTTTTTTTTTTTTTGCATCAGAGTATTGGCGAGAGTTTTAGTATATGCCACGTTAGGAAATAATAATGGCTAAGCAATCAAAACGACAAAGTCTTGGTTGATGTGGAGGACACATGGCAGTAAGTGGTTGTGTCAAGTTTCAACGGCAGGCATTAACTCAAGTTTGTTTGGGGTCAGTAGTATTATGATTTTAAATGAATTGACAATAAATAAAAAGTTAAACTAAAACGAAAATGAAAATGACTTTCATGTAATTTTTGGATTTGTTGCCGAGACAGCTGGCACAAAGTTGAAACTGAATTGTCGATTCAATTGGGATTTAGTTTAACTTTTTTTAAAGGACCACCTGTTATTAAGATTATATAATAATAAAATATTATTCAAATTATGGTTGGGTAATTTTCAACATATACTATTAGGATTATGATAAATATAGAAATAAGCTTAGGAGTTTACTATTTTCAAATTATACTACGAATATGAGAAATAATGTTGTGTTATTCCTATAAATATCAACATTGCATTATGACATTGATTAAGTTAGTGTTGCGATCATATGAGATGATAGATCTTATTGGTGTTCGAGATTTGAGCGGGAAATGACTTCAAGTTTAATAGGAAGAATGTTGGATAAAGTTGATTCATAAACTATCCAAAGTGTATATTAGGATTAGTAATAATGTTTAGAAGATTATCTAAACATATTTATGAGTTATCTAGATATAGTTCTATTCCTAATAGTTTTTATTTTATGTTATTCTTCTTTATATAAGAATAAAGTAACTCACGATATGCCGGAAAAATATCGATTTCATATTTTGTTAGTTTCTATTGTGATAGATTATTTTTGTTTTAAATTATACTTATTTTAGTTTTCAGCATTTTTGTTTGATTTATTTATTATATATGATTTGTGTTATGTTAATTAAAATTAATAATGTATAATTACGTGTTGTGTTATATTTATTTAAAAATCATGTAATAAGTTAAATTAGAAAATTGAAGAACTAAATAGTATATTATTATAATTATTAGTAAGATTTTTTTAAAAAAAATTGTCCAATGATAAATGTGTAATTTTACATGTAAATATAAGACCATTTTGCTACTAGGTATGCTCAAATAACAATATACAAATTATAGATGGACTTTAATATTTTCTTGGATGATTGAAAGAATTGGAATAGAAGCATTAGATTTACAACATCCAACGTTTATTTTCTTGTTATTATTTGTGAAAGAATATTACAGGAAAAAACCAATTGAACCATTAAAACACAGTTAAAAGTAAATTACACAACCACATAAAGATATTTAAATATCTGCAGAGGAAACCTTCGGATTGGACTGGAGGGTCATCTTCGATTTTTTAGTTTTCAAGTTTTTTTGTCTTCTCTCCAACACTATTCTTCTCTTCTTCTACTGTTGCCTCTGCTAGCTTCATCTTCAACTTTTCTTTATAAATCTTCTTCATTACATAAGCCTCTGCAAAACCCGCTGTGCTCGATCCACCAACACCGTACATAGTTATCTATTTATCAATCCGGAAAAATACCCTCAAGTTTGGTTGGAAACTTAATGAGTTTTTGTGATATTATGAAAAAGGGGCATGGTGATGTATTTATAGGCTTCTAGCCTTGTAGGGGCCTTTTTTGATTTTTCTTTCTTTTTATTTTTGTCGTTAGTTTCATCATTTACGTTTTTCTTCAATTTAGAGAATTATAGAAAACGTAAAATAATTGGAAAAGTAAAGTATATTTTTCTTGGAAAGCAAGGGATTTATCCTCTATAATAAAAGCGAAAGTGGGAATCTAAATTATTGACATGTCAACTAAGGGTCAACTTAAATAAGATCTGATGATATTATTATCTTATCTAATTTAAATCTTGAAAAGGGAAAATTAGTTAAAAGTTACTTTTTACCATATCTTTGTATCTATACCTTTTAAATAAAATTTTATAACATATACATTTATTAATAGAAATTTATTATATATACCTTTTATTAATAAAAAAATAAATATTATCTTTATAACTAATATATTACTTTATTTTAGGGAAAATTAAAAAATTTAAAAAACCTAGTAATTTTCCTTTTTTTGACATAAGAAATTGAGGAGCTTTTTTAAAAAATCTAGCTAATCTTTTTTCTTGGTTCCTCATTCCTATTATTTCTTTTCTTCACTCTTCATCTGTTTTACTCATTATTTTGAAACAATCTTCATACACCACAAACTATGTAGGTCTTTAACATCTTCATTTAAGAAATCAAAGAACTAAGTTATGATATAATTTACTAAAATTTTATCGTAAACAATTCATCAAATTTATCAGTGGAAAATAAGAAAAAAGTAGGCATCGTTTACCTTGTTTTATTATTGTATAGATGTTACTCTCGATCAACACCTGATCGTTCTACTCTCTAAACTTTTCTTTTGTTGCTTCTAATGTTTGTTGTTCTGTAAATTCGTCTTAATAGATGTAGAGTTTGTTGATATGTATTAAATTTAGATAGAAAACGTATTCTACATAATGTAAAGTAGGATATGTATTATATATTAGATAAGTTATGACATGTATTCTATATTACTTATTCTAGATCTCGAAACTAGAATATTTATTCTATATTACTATTCTAGATTACGTATGCTAGAACACAAATTTTATATTACATATTCTATATTATATATAGTAGAACACATATTCTATATTACTTTGTCTATATTACATAAAATAAAATATATGTTCTACATTACCCAAGCTAGAACACATATTCTATATTACCTTGTCTAAATTACGTAAGCTAAAACACATGTTCTATATTACTCAAGCTATAACACATGTTCTATATTACTCAAGCTATAACACATGTTCTATATTACTAAGCTATAATACATATTCTATACTACCTACACTAGATTGCATAATAGTAGAAGTTAGTTTGGTAGAAAACATATTCTAGATAACGTTTCGTAGAATATGTATTCTAGAAAACGTTTCGTAGAATATGTATTCTAGCTAACGTTTCATATAATATGTATTCTAGATTAAGGTCAGTTCATGTCTAACATGGTTGAAATCTAAAATCATGTATATGTACTTTGGATATACAAAGAGCATTGAAGGAAAAACAAATTTCTGCATATCTCATGGCGGTGGAAAACATTGTGGATTCGCTGAGAAATGTGCTAAAGGTGCACACTGGTGGTAAACAATGTAGGATTCAAGGGTGTACCCGAATGGGTGAAAGCAAAATATTATTTGGTTTAAAATGTTTCACCACTTTTATGTGAAGATGAAATCTTAAACTTAATAGAATTAAGTAGTATACAATAAATTTAAGTAAAGAGTATTTTGTAATTAATAATCTAACTAATAAAAAGTATATATACAAAAATATCCTAAACCAATAAAATGTATAGATACAAAAAGATATGGTAAAAAGTAATTTTTAACTAATTTCCCAAAAAAAATTTAATCTTCTTTTCAATATTATTTGATCTTATTTATAGATTATTTTGAATTATTGTATAGTACATAAGATAAAATTAGTTAAATGTGAAAACAATGTCTAAATTTGAGTCTTTTCCAAATAAAACTAATGATTTTTAGTATTGGGATTATGTAGCATATTTATGTTATTATGTATTTTGGATATAAATAAATATATATATATAAGTATTATAAATATTGTATTGGTTTATTTTGATTAACCGATCGGATTTTCTTTGCTTTGAATTTGGTTCAGAGAATTCGGGTATATAACATAGAAAATACATTTGGGTTTTATGATTATTCAGTTTGGTTTTGGAACTGAATTTTTTTTGCTTTACTTCCTGTTTAAAATATCAAGTATATTCAAACTTAAAAAACAAATACTAACAATATTATTAATATTTCAAATCTACAAAAGAAACAAAAAAATATAACAAATATATATCAAACAACCAAAATATTTTTATAAACAGTAAATAACCAAAAATAACAACATAAAATTATACAAAAATATTTAGTAACAATAAAGAAAAAAAGATTACAAATCCCCTACACTATTTTAAGTGATATATAAACTTAAAATTTTGTGTCCAAACACCCTTAATCTAGTCTGTACATCCAGACACTAATTTATATATTAATAACTTGGAAATTAACAATACTTTTAAATTCCCAAAAATCACTATTATTACAGGAATTGTTTTTTAAAAATTTGTTTCCAAACACCCTTAATATAATCACTACATCCAAACACTAAAATATAAAATATTAATAATATGAAAACTAACAACAATCTTAAATTTTCATAAAATTTTATTTAAATCAAAAAAATATGTTGAAAATAATTATAAATCTTCTTTCAACTTTATTTGATCTTATTTTATTTATTATTTTGAATTATTATATATTCATATAATCAATTAATATTTAGACTTTTTCTGCATATGTTGTGATTAAAATTTTCAAAAACGGAGATAGGGCATGTCATTTGGGATTCATACTGGATTTGGTTTTAGTTTGTTCGGATTTGGATGGTTTTGGTAAAAAAGTTTAATATCCATTCGAGTTTATTCAGTTTGGATAAGTGCGGGCTCGATTCGGTTTTTGGGTTAAAATAAAACAAAACAATGTTTCATTTAAATAAAAATTATTTTAACTATAATAAAATTTAGTTACAATTTGGTAAAATATTGCAAAAATTGTATAATGTTTAAAAATATAAATAAAGATATACTTTTGGTTATTTATCATGCTCTACAGTATTATAATCCAAGTACAAGTTTAAAACTTTGTGTCCAAATATCCTTAATCTAATCCTTACATCTAAACACTAACATAAATATATATATATTGAAACTAATAATAATTTTAAATTTCCATAATCACTATTATAAATGATGTAAAAATTTAAAACTTTGTGTTAAGACATCCTTAATCTAATCCCTACATCCAAACACTAATATATATATATATATATATATATATATTAATAGAAATACTCTTGGGTTCACCCCCTTTATTTAACCAATCATTAATTTGCTATATAGTATTATCAAATAAAATAAAAAATTAAATCACTAAAAGCTCAAAATTAAATTAATGGTGGGACCATTAATTGTCTTTTTATATATATCTCTTTAATTTATTAGTTTTATTTTATTTATTTTAATATTATATTTCATAAAATAAATAAAATAACTAAAAATTTAAGAAAATTAAATACATTAGTACCAATAACTAAATAAATAAATAACTAAAAATTAAAAAATTAAATACAATACAAAATAAACCTTTGATATCAAAAAGAAGGTTTTAAGTAAAAATCTCTTAAGCCGGACTATTGGTTAGTTCTAATTTTAATCTGGTTAAATGTCATTTTTAACATAAAACGTTACTTATTAACGTCTATAAGCTGATATTCAAAGTTTTGTTGAGATACAACCCGTCTAACTTTCATAGTGTAGTTAATCCCTAAAGTTGAGATTCCGTGTAGACACAACTTTAATTGAAACTTTGTGTTTAGATACAACCTCATCGACCCAAATATCTTTGATATAAATGAAGTATTCTTTTTCTTAACAGAATAAAATTTCTTAAGAAATTATATATGTATATGGACTTTAAAAAAATCATTCCAGTTTATCAAAATTATCAAAAATTCTATTGGGAACTTAAATTTGTAGTCAATTTTTGGTAAAAGAACCTTCAAGAGATATGTATTTTATTTTAAAATTTAACGTTTTTTTAAAAAAATGTATAAAATTAATATAAAGACTTTAAACGTCTTAATGTAACTAAAAACACTTCTCATGTTTCAAAAGAGATTCTCAAACAAAGAAAAATCAGCATGAACAAAAACATGATTGACCTTTTTGTGTCCAGTTCTAGCAACAAGGTTGAAATGATTCTAATTCTCTCCAGCAACAATAAAGAGTTCCTATCACCAACATATTCTATCATTTGATACCAAGATCATACTATGATTTTGTAATAACTATAGCTCAAAAGAAAAAGCGGCATGAGTCCTAAGTTCTGCGGATTTAGTTGTTAAGCCCCCAATCATATGATTGATAGATAATTCTAAACTGAGTATCAACTAGCAAATCCAACAAAGCTTCTGAAAGCTGAGGCTCCAAGTAGGTTGATGCATGCTTAAGTACCTCCTCTTCACTCTTTCCAAAATCCACACCATACCTATGCAACGAACAACCTTTATAAGTGACCAAGTCATGCAACTAAGTTGAAATGAATAAATGATATGTATGAGTTTTACCATTTGAAGATTTTGCTGATGTATGCACTTTTGGCATTAAGATCAACTACAAGTCCACCACCTCTTAAGAAATCGCGAGCTGCCTCCATGAGTTCTTTATCGATCTCTCCAGGTGTGAAGCATCGAAGAGGCGGTCCAGACCGAGTGCCACACACTAGAGCAAAATGACTCAGAGGCTCTATATAAGACAGAGAAACCTAAAGACACAAGACATATGAATCAACAGTCATCACAAGACTTGAATCAAAATACTATAACCAATAATGTTTTTTCACCTTGGAACGTTTATCTTTTGCACCAAATGGTTTCATAAGATTGTAAGGCGGTCGTTGATTACCCCTTAGAATTCCATTTTGGATAGCCGAGAGCGAGTAAGTGTAGCCACCAATCACGTACTTGAAGTCTTCAAACATCTTTGTTCTTTCAAGTGGTCCTGCTGGATGGCCCCAAACTAGTATTGCATGTATAGCCATCATGTTATAAAGGTTTACAAAGAATGCAATCTTTTCCTCTCTTTGCATATCTTCAATATCTACTCTATGAAGCTCTTGGATTATTCGCAGGTACCTATAGGAAAAGAATGATACTCGGTCAGTAATAAGATGCAAAAGTAGGTAGAAGAGTGTATTATTCATACCTTGCAAACTCTTCACTCCCATGGATGCTTCTGTAATCTACATGTTTTCCATCTGGGGAAGAGTAAGCTTCAAGGATTACATGATACACAAGTCTAAGTCTAAACGCGATTTCCACTATTGGCCTTGGCTTCAACTCAATTATTCCTTTAGGGATGTTATGGCATTGTGATGACACAATAGGTTCATCATCTAGAAACCGATACAAGTGATTCCCATCCTCAAACAGATTCTCACTGCACCAAAGAACAAATAATGAGAAAGAAGAAGCACAAATGAAAGAAGAAAACTTAAAAAAATAGTTGTGAAACAAAAAGGCTCACTCTAGGACATGTTGAAAGAAGAGATGGCTTGCAAGTTTCCGAGCAACTTCAACAGCCTATATAAAAAAGATTGGGTTATAAAATCGTTGTATCATCTACTCTTCAAACCTCACAATAATCACATAACTTACCGCATCTCTTTCCAAATGTTGATCCAAAGATAAGAAATCCACAGCTTCTGAACCTAAGAAACAATTTTTAAACCTTCGCATTTTGTAAAACCGATCCTTAACAACATAAGGCTTCATCTTCAGCACTATTAAAGCTAGCTCATCTACAGGACCTTTACTTGATGCATCATCTTCCCCTGAGAAAGGCGGTAAAGGAGCTTCCCGAGGTGGTGCTTCAGCTATCAAAAAGTTTATTTTCTCCTCAAGTTTCCCTGACTCCTCCAACTCCTTAAGCTCTTTCAAACTCCCAACTAACTCTTCATTAAAAAATACCTTAGGAACAATATCTCCTCCACTAATCTTTTCGAGTTCGAGCTTTCTTGTTGGGTAAATATCGATGTTAATCTCGAGATATCTTAATCTCTTTTCATGAAAAAACAATCTACATTCTTTGCTCTCCTCACACCCTAATCTTGTATACAATATAATCCTACCTTTCATCACTACAGGCTCCAATGCTGCTTCCTCTTCTCCTTTATAAACCGAATCATTATCATCATTCAGCATCATCTTTAAATAGCTTAATGGGTTCCACATTGACTTCCCCTCTGTTTTAGGAGAATCCACCGATTTAGTTTCCTTACCAAAATCATCATTTGGTATGTCTTGAGCACTTATTTTCCCTGAAAGACGGCGCATAAATGTATGTACCGCAACTTCGCTTTTCACTCTAACAAAGTTCTTGATCGCAGCTGCTTTCTCAGTCCAAGCAGAAGTTGTTGAACTAGACTCAGGTGAGTGGTGAGAAACATTGCTTTGAACAACAACTGTTTCTTCAACCTCTTTCACTATTTCATCAACTGAATCATCAGAACTCTCACTATCATCTTCTTCGTATTCACCTTCATAATTATCATAATCGCTAAGCAACTTATCTAGTTGTGTGTCTGACTCCACATAAACTGTCTTGTCCTCATCATGAATATCTATAGACTCCATTTCCGCCTCTTCCTCCTCCATTATCTCCTTTATTTCATTAACGGATTTAACAGAATTCTCCGAGATTTCAACATATTTCATCTCTTCTTCCTCTTTCTTCTCCTCAATTTCTTCCACATTGTGTTTAGGAGAAACTTCTTCAGCAATAATCTCAGCAGATTTAGTCTCCTCCATATGTTCAACATTGTGTTTAGGAGAAATCTCCATATCCATTGATAAGGCTACAACAGATTCCAAATAAATAAAAAATTGTTCTTACAACATTTGTTTATTTTCATATCGAAAACATTAATTAAGTTGTGTCATTCACAAAACTACAATAAACATCTCAAAAGAAAACCTCAAAAGCATATTACCAGAACTGATCCCAGGAACAATCCAGTCTAACTGTAAGAATCAATACAAAACATAACCCAAAAAAAACAATTGATTAATTTAATATCTAAAACGTTAATTAAGCTATGATTCTCAAAACCTTCAAAAACATATTTCCCAAAAACATATTATTAAATCAAACTCTAAATCAATATCAAAGCAACACAAATTATTTTTTAAGAGAAAAGAAAAAAACAATCAATTAAAATTAAGAACTTACGGATCCGGAGAGAATCACAGGGCAATGTACTAATAAAAACGTTACAGAGAAATGAAAATTTCAAATAGTGACTAAAATCGTTGTAAAAATTTGATATTTAGATGGAAATCAAATTGGAAGATGATGATGAAGGCAGAGATTTTCAGACAGAGGCAAGAGAGAAGCTAAGGAGCGGGAGAAGTGGGAATCTCATTGGGGTGGATTTGTAATAACTCTAATTTTTGGGTATTTTTTTATTGTTAAAATTTTCACACAAATGGTTTTTTTCCATTACTGTATGTATATTATTTTCATTATTTTATTATTTAAAAATTAATTATATTGCTATTATGTAAAGTTATTATTAATTTGAGATATAAAATTATTCTACTTGAGATATTAATACTTTGGAAATAAAGTTATACCGAAAAAGATTTGAGTCAAGATTTTCAATGAATTTTTTAATGAATCATTCTGTGGAAAATAACTATTTACTGAAAGTCAAATATTCTTAGCAGTTGAGGTTAATATATTAACATTTCAAATCCATAAATGGGTATTTTTTAGTTAATAGTTTTCTTGGTTATTTTTTTATTTCAAATAAGAATTTTACAAATTATTTTTCATTTTTATCAAAAAAAAAGTTTCAAATATTATCTTATCTAAATTTAATCTTATGATTTTTTTAAATTAGCTGATGTTACTTTCCATCACTTTTGGATGTTAAATAAAAATAATATGAAAAAGCTCATGCATTATAATAGAAAAAATATTTATTCATGTACTTTTTGGGTATCAAAAATGTTTTTTTTTTATGAAAGGTATCAATTTTTTTTTTGTATTTTATTGGAAATCGATAAATATTTGGTGTATTTTTATGAATTTTTCTAAATTAAAAACTAAAACTAAAACAAACCATATAATAAATCAATGGTATATTGGGTTTAAAACTTTACAAAAGCATAAACCCCGAAGTGAAACCAAACCCAAATTCATTGAGCAATATCACCTCCTCTCTGAGATACTTCACTTGTTGCAATTCTGCCAAGTACTAAAACTAAAACAAGTATCTAACTCATATGAAACGAAAAATCAATGGTATTTATTTGAGAATTTAAAAAATTAAATTCTCAACTCAGAATTTAAACAGTAACACAACTTAAACAACAACTTAGACTAAGACTAGTTTTAGTTTGGTCTTTGTTCGGTTCTTAAACGCAAGACAGACATAGAATCTACCCATAATCTGTGTGTTCTGTACATTACAAGACATATATATACATACCAGTGTTATGCTTCATTCCGCAATCAAGAATCAACCATTTATTTTTTCTTGGCATCGATAAACATAGCACGAGTCCAGTGTTCAACATCCTCGGATTGTGATGGTGGTGGCGGGTATTTAGGATGCTCCACCAAATCCCATCCGCTCATATCACTGTTCTTCCGAGTCTCTGTTGATTCGGTTGCAGAGAGATAACTGGCTGCTGAGTTTGGATCCTGGTTATAACTCGCATTCCTCTACTCGAAAAAAGTTTTAGAGGTCTAGTTAGAAAAAAATTGTGTAGAAACAAAATATATGAACTGCTTATGTAATCTAAGAGCCCAATCATCCAAGTAATTGCAAGATAAACCCATTAACATCTACAAAATTAGACCACTTTGTAAAGGATTTGGATAAAAGATCTTAACATGTTACAAAATATCTGTGAATTATATGACTTTTCAAATCGGTTTAATGGATTCTTGAGCGACTAATATGTCTACTTCAAAAAACATATAAGGGAAAAAAAGAGGAATTAGCATGTACCGGAAGATGGGCACTTTCGAGTAAGGAGCTTGATATGACAGAGTGAGCATTCCATATAGATTTATTGAGTTGTTGAGCCTGTTTGCATGATCTGCATCATCAGAACACAAAAGAATACGTAAGCGTAACAGGAAACAGTTATAAAGTTTTATAAAAATCGAAATAAAAAGGTGTAAAAAGAAACATGTGGAGAGGATTCCTAAATATTTGGAGGTTTGTCAGTTGGAAACAAGATTAGTTTACCTTGAAGAAGCCATTTTATGGGAGTAAACAGATCGGACCTCCTTTGATGAAGAAAGTGTAGCTAATAGTTTGGCAAATGCTTCAAAAGTTGAGGCTTCGGGAGGTACTTCGAGGCAAAGTGAATTGTAACAATACGCTGTCAAGCAGGCAACACTTTTCTTGAGAAGAGCTATTCCTTTTTGAAGATCTCGGTGTGACTCAATTGAATGAGGAGAAGCAGAGGAGTAATTAAAGCTGGTGCTTCCTGTAGAGTCCAGTCGCGTTTCTTTTCTATCGGATTCCATGGAAGCTACACCAAAATTGCTAGAGTTTTTATCTGTCCAAGAGTTTTCAACGCTGGTTGAGCAATAGTTTTTGCGTGGTATGAAGAGCGGATATTCGTTGCTGCAGCAGAACGATGAAAGCTGTGTGTTTAGTTTCATTTATTGTACCTCATATAAAGCACATGTATGTAGACTGAGGTTTCCGAAAAGGTAAAAACGATTGTACCTTCGAGTAGAAGGACGTGCGTCCCAATAGGAATCTCGTTGCCATATACGGGAGCAAGAGCCCTGTGTGGAGCAAACCAATAAACATGAACGAGTTTACAAGAGTCTTTGGAAGTGATTATGTATTTTTGTATAGTGATTTTCCACTTGCAATGCAAACTTTTTTAAGATAAAACAATCATACCGCAAATCCTGAGCTATATAATGCAGGAGCGGCTAAGTTGTGAGCAACAAGATTCAGAAGCTGGACCATGTACCTACTCCACATGCCAAAATTATGTCTTAAAAAACCTAACACACAATATATATCCTTAAAAAGTGAGAAAAAAACATTACCCCATAGAGACAGCGAGCTCTTCTGATGGGATAGAATGAGGATCCAGACCTCGGGGGAGACGAGAATTGCAAATTAGATTATACTGACCAACTGAACCATTCTGACTCTTTCCGTCAACAGTAACCTTAATACAGTACAAAGCAACTACTGTAAAACAGTACTCCAATATGATAAACAGAAACAATTTTATCAGAGTATACATAAAAAGAACCATTTAAACTAATATACATACTAGGCGTAAAGGGAACAATTTGCATATTTGCTTCACAACAACTGACTGCTTATGAAGTCGCTCAGACGAAATCGCCATCTGCAAATTACAAAAAAAAAAAAACTCAATTGTCTTTACCTTTACACATTAAAGATTTCATAAACTTATCTCACAACCAATCCAAAAGCTATAATTCCTTACATGGCCAAGACTCTGCGTACATATTAAGTTAGGAAAATACTTCTCCACTTGTTCAACTCTATTTTTCTCCAACTGCAAACACAAATAATTTGACACAAACCCATTAATCTTTCATACATAAAGCATTGATTTTTCTTATTTCAAATACATACACACAAACACATTAAAAAAGTTTATTAGCAAAATTGCAACAAAAACTTCATATTAAGTATTGATTTATCCTATTTCAAACACACACACACACACACACACAGAAACACATTTAAAAGAGTTTTATCAACAAAATTTTACAAAAACCTCAAATAAAGCTTTGATTTTTTTCTTACCTCAAACACACATACACACAAATACATAAAAGAAGAGTTTTATCAACATATAAAGCATTGATTTTTCTTACTTCACACACACACACACACATTAAAAGTAGTTTTATCAACAAAATAGTAACAAAAACTTCACATGAAGCATTGACTTTTACTTACAGTTGAACGAGCTGAATCAAGAACTCCATATTTAACTTTAAGATCACGAGTTTCTCTATCAATCTTAACCTTCCCTTGACTAACCAACTCCTTATTAAACCCAAGTTTCTTCTTCAATTTCAAAACCTTCTCGTTTTGTATCAATCTCCAATTCTTCTGATCATCAGCTTTACCCTTAAAAAACAAACCAAAGTAATCTAAATAAAACTGAAATCACAGAATTGCAGAAACAAATGAGATACTAAATACTATATCATACCTTAGATTCTAATAACTCACTCAATCTTGAATATAATAACTCTCTTCGAGTTTTCAGTGACTTCAACAAAGTATTATACTCAGTCAATCTGTAAATAAAATAAAAAAACACTGAGAATTCAGAATTTTTTTGAGAAAAAGCTCAAATTTTGATGTACCTATGATTAACGCAAGCACTACAGATTGAAGCACGATTAGTATTTTCGCAAATAGCGCAGTTACTTGATCGTTTAATCATTGTTAATTCTCAAAACATCTTCAGAAGAGAAGAGATACGGAGAAAGTATGGTGACGGAAAGAGAGATTCCGGGAAGAAATCACCGGCGATTTCAAGGTCGACCACAAATTGGGAAATTAAACAGTTCAATTGTAAATATCGAAGACGAGAGATGCAGATTACATAGGGGACTTTCCGATTTATGTTTTTTTTTGGGAAAAATATTAAGGCTTTGAAAATTTTGGGTCCCATTTAGTAAACCTAAAATAGTAGTAATAGTTTTTACTTTTTAGGGTCTAATTAATCTCTTTGAGTTTTTGGTGAATTAGTTTTTTCAAAGCTAAAATATCAATTTACAACAAAATCAAGAAAATCAAAAACTCTAATTAAAAAAATTAGATAACATTTCACATATTAAATAAATCAGTTTTTTTTAAATAAAAATATATTACAAGGTCAGAACAGTGATTAACCTTTAAAATTAAAGTGAAATTAAATTAACTTACAAGATCGAAATAAAAATAATAACTTGATATAAAAATTAAATTAAATATTAATATATTGAAATAAAATAAAATAAAATCTAAATTGATATACTATATATTCATTTTCTATTTTTAAAATACATTAAAATATTTATTTGTCATATTTTAGGAGCATTTAGTATATTTCTTAGAAGTTCTAAATTTTCCATAATTAGTATTCTAATATTTCCAAAATATGATTCCAAAACTTGTAGCATAAAAAAGCAAGAATGCATATTCTTTTTTTCTGGAACATGTACAATTGCTATAATATGTATTATATTTTTCTAAAACATGTACAAATGATAGAATAAGTATTCTAAAATGCCTGATGTGTATTCTATAGATTCTAGAATTAGTATTCTAAAAATATAAATCCGGTCTTTCTTGAACATATACAACTGCTAGAATAAGTATTCTATTTTTTTCCAAAATATGTACCACTGCTAAAATACGATGTCTATTTTTACAGAACATGTACAACTGATATAATCTATATTCTACACGTTATAATGACTATTCTAAACACCTTTAAAACTTCTAAATCATATCTAAAACTAAAAGTTATCAAAAAAAATTCTTCAAATATTTTTCATAGTTGTGTATATATATGTTCATCAATGTTTTTTTAAGATTTGATTTTCTTGAATAAAATGTGAATATATATCACCGAATGAAACAGTTTGAGATACAAAAGCTTTCGTAGGATAACTTCTTTAGGCCAAAAACATATAAAAATCCTTAAAGAAGAAAAAGAAGCAGAAATAAATCTTTACATGTATTTGAACCAGAACGAGAGGAGGGTTGAGAAGGATCTTCTCTTCCTTCAGGATAGAATCTTGTCTCTGATTAAGCGTTTGGCTAATTTGAATACTTCGGCCAACGTTGATGAAACGCTGTTGTGCAACCTCTTATTCATTTCTTTCCAAATTAGAAAGATAGTTGTTTGTATAGCCATATTCTTCAGTTTTGATGAGGAACCAGGAGAAGGAATGGCTAGCCAATTCATGAGAACCAACCAATCTGCAAACATGAACGGGGGCTGACCAAGTCTGGTCATAACAAGATACCAAATTTGGGAACTGAATATTGGAATTCAATTTTAGACAAATGACTACGGTCAAAATTGATGATATTTTGAATAAGAGTTAAAGTTATTAAGAGGATATCTTATATAAATTATAAAGCTAAAAAGCATGAGAAATTTGATTAAGTCATACAAACTAAATCAAAGCTTGATTGGTCTTCTATCTTAATGTTTATAATTTATATCATTGAGGTAAATGCATATCTAGCCATAATAGTTCAGATCATAACCATATGTCAAGATATAACAGCTGAGATCAAGACATAACGGATGAAATCACAATTGCTCCTTCTTGGATGGCTATAAAAGCATCATTTTTTTCATTTTATATCAACAAGTTTTAAAATGGTTGTGTTGATCACACAAAAAACTATCAATCTCTTCACTTTCTTTTTTCTTCTCTTCTCTTATTTTTCCTTTGAGAGTATAACACATAAAATCGTTCATTAGATTCTGTTTTCTGGATTGTGCAAAACAGAATAGTTGCAGTTGTATACTGAGATTCGAAACGTTATCTAACCATCATACTATGGGGCATTTTCAGAATTAAGGAAAGAATGTCCCTACTCTGCAAATCCTATTCCTAATTCTTGTAATAACAAAAAAACTGATTAATTGTCAAGGTTTTGATAAAAACATGTTGATAGAAAATTACGGAAAACTCAGATTTTGTTCTGTTTTTTTCTCTAACAAGTCTCGTGTTCAGAAAAGAGAGAGGAATATTAATCCTTTTAATGATGCTTCTGCGGTTGATTTATTTAGCAATTTGGCATAATGTTATCAAACCTATAAGCTCTTACATATTTCTGACGAAATGGTTTACGCGGTTTGTTTTGCGAAATGAATTCTAAAAATAAATTCTAAAGATCTGAAAAAAAATCGTTTGAATTACGCTTATTGCAAATTCTAAAAACGTTATTTATTTATTTCTTGAAAACAAAAAAGATTTGTACATGCTTTAAAAGCAACTCATTTTCAGAAAATAAAATAAATTACTTAAAAACACTTTTGTAAATGCTTCTACCAGTTCATAAGATGTTTTATATATTTATTTTTAACAGTTTAAAAATTTTAAACACTATTTTAAATATTTATTTTCTCAAATAGAGATCTTAACGATAAAAAAAAGTTGTTTGAATTAAGTTTTATTGCGAATTCTAAAAAATGTTATTTATCTATATTCGGAAAATAAAATGATTTGTACATGCTTTTAATAGTGATTAGAAACAAACATTATTTTCAGAAAAAATAAATAAAGGAAAAATGTAAAATATTTTGAAAACACCTAGTAGCGATCCAAATTTTTTTTTTTTTCCTTATGATGTAAAATCTTACAAAAGCCTATACAACTTATATCTTAAAAGATAATAAAACTTATAATGGTTACAGAAAAATTTATAAATTAAAGTCTCAAAAAGTTTATAAAGCTGACAAGGATAAAAAAGGTTATATACCTTTATAACAATTATAAAAGCTTATAAATAAAAGCAAAACCTTAAGTTATCTCAGCAAATGAGTGTGGAGAGGAGGGGGACAAGATTTGCTTACCACAAAAAGTCAATGCCAAAATGATATATAAACTTTTGGAAGGTAAAGTACATAGTACAAATACCTGAAAGTGAGGGGTTGTGCGACAAAAGTTGCAATACCACATTCTAAAATGGTCACACTAGGACCAAAAAGAATAGATTATATTTCATTATATGAGAATTAGTTCTGACAGTCCGTGTACACTGTGATAGTCAATCGCCTATAGCATGGGCACTGAATAATCTCTATAATGGTAATATCACATCAGAATATAAGATAAATCTATTCGATACATGATCTCAAATGGTGTTATAATGATTGATTTTATCAAATCAGCCGAAAATGTAGTGAATCTATTTACTAAAGGTTTAGCTCGTGATCAAGGATTAAAATCATCAAAGGGAATGAATTTATTGCATATAACCACATAGGATGTTTGATGCGTGACTGGAGATCTCAAGAAGTAGGTTCAAAGGGAAAACTAAATCAAGAAAAATCTACGAAAAGCACTGATCGACTTTACGTCACTACTCAATTCTCAAGGTGATTCACAGTGATTCCTGTTATAAACAATGATAAGCATTATCTTTTAATGATTCGAGTCCATAATTGAAATATTCATGGAGTATTACAAGATACTTTTAAAAACAAATACTCTTGCTGATCACCTAGTGAGTGTGAAATGAAGCTTTTCTAAGATAATGAAGTTAAAACTATATTCTCTAAGTTCACTCATGAATAACAAGGCAAGTTCAATGCAAAAATGAACACAATAGAGAACCTAGTTTTGTGAGAAAATGACACAGTGTGATAGTTATTGTCTTGGTTTACATAAAATTCTTGGAGGTTCAAGACATCATGTCACTTCCTGATCAAGTGAATCCAATAGTTATTCACTATGAGTGGTTCAAGGCTCAAAATGCTACCAGCTCAGATGAAATGATTTTTTTGTTTATGCTCTCAAAAGTATTTTTGTCTAAGTCTGTCTAGTCGAGTCTGTCAAGCTGAGTCGTCATATTAGACAAATGACTATTGTCAAAATTGATGTTAGTTTGAATAAGAAATGAATGCATTTAAGTGGATAACTTATATAAATTATGAAGCTAAAACATGAGAAGTTTGACTAAGAGTCATACAAACCAAATAAAAAGTTGACTGGTTTTCTATATTAATTATTATAATTATATCCTTGAGATAAATGTATATCTAGTCATAATAGCTAAGATCATAAACACATGTCAAATCATAACTGCCGAGATTATAATACCAGATCAAGTCATAATGGCTAAAATCACAATTGCTCCTCTTTGTAAGACTATAAAAACATCACTCTTCTTTTTATTTTATATCAACAAGTTCTAAAATGGTTGTGTTGATCACACAAAAAACTATCAATCTCTTCATTCTTTTTTTCTTCTCATCTCTGGTTTTTAGAGTATAACACAGAAAAATATTCATTAGATTATGTTTTTATGTTGTGAAAAACAGAATCGATGCAGTTGCATCATGGGATTTGCATCGTCATCCAACCGGACATTTTCAAAACTAAAGAAAGAGTGTCCCATCTCTGTAATTCTTTTTCATAATTCTTGTATTGATATTATTTTATCTATAATTAATTTTATAATTTATTCAGTTGCCCTATTATAGAAATAGCATTCCTACAATCTTAATTCTAATTTTTTTGGTTATTATAATATACTCTTCACTCTCTTTTTCTTCCCTTTTCTTGTTTTTTTCTTTGAGAGTATAACACATGAAATCATTCGTTAGACTCTGTTTTTTTTGGGTTTTGCAAAACAGAATAGTTACAGTTGCATCCTGGGATTCACAACGTTATCCAACCGTCACACTACAGAGCGTTTTCAGAATTAAGGAAAAAGTGTCTCGCCTCTGCAAATCTTTTTCCTAATTTTTGTATTGTTATCATTTTCTATACATTAAACTTTATAATTAATTCAGTTTGCCCTATTGTAGAAATAGTGTTCCTACACTAAAGTCACAGTGAAGTAGCAAGTTATCTCTAGTCTCTGGTAGAAGACTACATATGCAGCAAAACTTTGATGTATCAATCCCCTAATTAGCCAGTCTGGATCTAGTTGGCAATCTCTCCAAGTTACAAACCCAAAAGGTGAATGATTGCTTTGTTATATGTCCTTTAAATCAGACCGTGTTATGCCAAGGGACTCTGACACCCCTCGGTCTGAGAGTTTCCCAAGTACCTTTGGAGGAGAAGTATGTTGCCGGTATGCCTTCAATAATCCAAAAGAGGAGAAGTATGTTGCCGGTCTGCCTTCAATAATCCAAAAGAATTCATCGATACCATTTGTAAGATCTGGAGGGTCCATGTCAAGCAGTGTATTTTGTAGCGTAGTCAAACTAGTAGATTTAGTCCTTGTCAGAGGGAAGTCTCTATTGGTTACATGAAAACCCATCAGTCACAGTTGAAGATTTTGGGATGCCCATTAGCCTTGGGCTATTATCTCCACAAAATCGATTAAAGGCCCATGATTTGGTTTTAATCAATGTTATAAAACTCGTAGTCGCTAGTCGGGCGGCGAGGGTGGGTCTAGCGCCTAGAAGATTAATTGGGGAGTAAATGAGGATTAATCGCAGATTAGTTTTAGATTATTTTAATATTTTAAAAATATATTTATCTATTATATTAAACTTTTAAATAATATTTTTTTTAAAAATTATAGTAAATACATAAAAATGTAGTATTAATAATTTATTTTATGATTTTTATTTATATTTTTAACATAATTTATTATAAACATCACAAACTCTCAATATAAATGTGTTTGTATAAAAAAACAAAAAAAATCTATACCTGAAAATTTAAAAATAATTAGATTATAGATAATTAGGTAGAAAATAATCGGATTAGGTGGGGATTAATCGGATTAGGCGGAGAGTAATCGGTTGACTGACTTTTTCGAGGGATTAGTCATTAATCGAAGAGGCGAGGGTGGGTCTAGCGACTAGGCAGGGAGTAATCGGAGCTAGGCGGGGATTTTTAGAACATGGATTTTAATATAGTAAGTAGTAGGGTTGAAAATAATAACATTTTTAAAATGTATAAATGGACAGACATCTGATAAAAGTATTTTTCTCTAGTTTTTAATACAAAATAACGGTAAATATTTACAAAATAGCGGTAAACAAAAAGTGATAGATTTTGCAGATTTTGTCCATTCCTCAGTTTCTAAAAACTATTGAAAAATATAAAGTTTAATATTTTATTTCCAACTTAAAAAAATAGGATAGTTAAAACAACGGGGTTTCTGCCAAAAAAGAGTATTTTTTTTTTTTATATAGTTTGATCTCAAGTCAAAACTATACAAATCAATCTCATGAATCGCAAAATCATATCCAATATAACCACCATGTATATCATTAAGGTAGTACCGTTTCAATCTGTCAAAAAAAACTAGCGTAAACAACAAGATGGCATCACTTTGTGTCTAAAATACATGATGTTTGGTTTAGTAGTATCAAGTTTTTCAATGACTAAAAGAACATGATTTTCAAATCCATTTATAGAAGTTACACAAAATCCATAGTAGTTAAAAATGATTGTTAAAAACTTAAAACTCAGATTAAGAACACTCAACAAAGATCAATCGTAGAGAAATCATGTCTTTACCATCAGAAGATTCTTCATAAATATCTTCTACCTAATTTTTTGTTTTAGCCACTGTGCATTAATCATGTTTGAGCAGCATTGTGTCACCACCACCTCCAGCCACCATAGTTACAGCTGGACCACAAGAATTTAGCAGAAAACTGTAAAACAAAACAGGATAAAATATATATTATGGGCTCCGTATAATTGAAAAGATGATTTCTCAAAAAAAAAAATTCTTCTCTTTTGAGGATATTTTATTTTACGGGCGCCGTATCCTAACATCTTTGTTTATATTGTCTATTTTAGATCCTTAAATCATTCTTATAGGTTAATAAAATACTAATATTTTTAATAATCATGTTTATCAATTATTAATCAATTTGTTATACAATTAAATAGTTAAATAAAAAAATTCCAGTGACCCAGAATCTGTTCATAATAAGAATTGGTTTGGACACAAACAACAATTGTAACAGTGAACTTTGAGAGATTTTGGTAAGGAGTATCTAACTGACTGAAAATTTGTGACATCTACAAGTATATCTAGGATATTAAGTTGCAGAGACTCAAGCATTACAAGAATATAAAAACCCAATTCAAGGAAATATTTCTCATTATCTGTAGCATGTGCTATAACAATAAACAAGAGTAAATAAAAATGCTTAAAAATATAACAAGTTACATTAAATAATTATTTTATAATTATTATCATGCCTATACATACATAAGTACTTGAGTAATCATTTAAATACATCAATTAAGATAAAAATATATTATAATGTAATGGTCAATATTTCTTAATTAGGATGTAAAGGTGCAAGCTTTAATAAGACTAATGAATTTGATGTAACATATAACATAATGTGTGGTTCAGTGAAGTTGACAGGGCATTAAGGGGATGACATATGTATTAAAAGTCATCAGAAAGGACGATGTGGATAATATGCTTATGAATATATTGGAAAGATGTTTAGTTTGGAAAGAAAAAGATACGAAGGAGGTTCAGTGCCAACCAAATCAAGGATATCGCCCTGAAAGTCTTATTTCACCCAACAGATATAAAAGATGTATTAGGGAGAGCTGCTAGGGTCTGCCGTTCAGACTAGAAAAAAAAGAAAACATTGTTTTTCTGTTTTAAAGAGTATTAATTATTTTTTTATTGAACCAGATTTTTCATTGTTATCTTAGAAACCATTTGGAAATAAATTAATAGTTTTTTCTTCAGCTTTGTCTAAAACAAATGTATTATCTTCTTAACTATTTTAAAATATGAATTATAGCATGGTGTATCAGAGTTTTAAGGAATTATTTGATCTAGAGTCAAAAAAAATTTCAGGATATATTGAAAAATTCGTAAGTAACAATTAAAATATAATTTTTGTGAAATCATAGACCTTTTTATTAATGGATTTACGATTAAAGGATTACAGGAAGAAATATCTAGATTTTCGAGATTATAATTTAGTTGAAAGAAAATAGCACATAGGACTTAGAGTTCTAGGGTTATAAAAAAGATCTATAAAAAATCATTCAAAAAAAGATCTATAAAAAAATCTCCATTTCTGTACGCAAATAAATTTCATAACTAATTTTGAGAAGATCAAGATTTTAGTTTAAATAATTGTAGAAAACATATATAAATCCATCAAAATTATTCTTTAATCTCAGTTCTTAGATTATTTACCTAGAATCTTTCACGGTTGATTCAAAAAATATGCTTGCCTTCAGAGTTTAATCCAACAATTGTTATGTTTCTTTTTAATATTTATATTTTAATGGTTTATTCATTTTCTCTACTTTGTACTATTTCTCGCTTATCACTCCTATTAGAAATTTTAATTTTGAATTCAAAATTGCAGTGGTAAAGTAAGGGTTTTGGTTTTGAATTATGTTTCTTGAGTCTCTGTAATTATGAATTTGGGCCAATTTTCTATCATTTTTGTGTAGATCTGTTTGATTAAGTTTTGTTTTCTTAAGTTTGTTCAAATGTTTGCTGTCTATCGCTGATTTGAGTGTTTTACATCTGAATTAGGGTATAGGAGATTAATTATACTTGGAATTTTGTGGATTTGATTGTGATTTAAATTAGTTTTCTCATATTAGTTTTAAAAATCAGTGATCATAATTGAGTTTAGGGATTTGATTGTGTTTGTATTCTCTATTATTGCTAAAATGTATATAGAAAACATATTGTTAAGATTTTCAGTGGCACTAGATTCTCAATAAATTGGTTTTCTGAGTTTGTAATGTCATTGCATAAGATTGGTTTTCTGAACCTATGCATTTTTTGTTTTATACAGTTAGATCATATCTGTATCTATAACAAATTATTAGACATTTGACAGCTTTGTAAAAACAAGTATAACATTTTTCGGGATATTGAGACTTCTGATACATGCGTGTGTACTCTTTTAAAATCATAGATTCATTGAATCTTTAACATGATATGCTTGGTTAAATATTTCAATGAACGTTTCTCACTTTTGAGTATTTGATTTTTTCGTTGAGACATGAACTTATAAATCATGTATTATAAAAATGTTTCTAGAGGACAATATTTTTTAACTGAGTAACTCTCTAGCACATAAAGTACAACAAGATTGATTGACAATCATGCAATATAATAGGATTCACTCTTCCCTCGTACTTATGCAACATAGGTACATTATTTAATATTTAATTGCATTGTATATAATAGATAAATATATTTATTATCTACCTGAAATATGTATAGGTAACATCAGCTAAACAATCAATACCATATTCTTTTGGTTTGGGTCATATTTTGTTTGCGAATCTGGAACATTCTAGTCTTATAGTTCCCAATAATCTCATCCTTAGTTGACAACTACTAAAATAAAATTTGCATACAAATAACATTAATCAATAATGTTTTATAAGAATTTTATTCTATTAAATATAGTTTACAAAACTATCTAACATATCAGACATTCTGACTATTCCCTTTTTTCCTTTAACATATATGGTCAGCAACCACCACCATTAGTTTTAGCCGGTATGCTAAACGAACTTCACCTATTTGGATGACTAATATTTTTAGATATAGGCAAATTATATTTCTCATATATCTGAAATGTTAATCATTCTTAAATGGTGATGTTAAGATTGCCTACTAGTGAAAAAGATGTAGTTTGTTGATGACCGGAAATGTTAAAAGAAGTAGTGAATGGTTGATGTTTTGGATTTGTCATATAGTTTTGTGACCTATATTTTATGAAAATGATATTCAAATGAAATACTATAGCTAAATATTATAAATATTCATAGTATATTTGAGTAGTTAGGATGAGACTGTTAGCGACTATGAGATTATAATACTCAGAATTCACCACCATAAAATGATCCAAACCATAAGAATTTATAATATTGATTGTTTCAAAATTATTCCTTCAAACCATTGAGGTAGAAGATGATAAATATATTTACATGGAATTAAATTTTTGAAAACATATATAATTGCATGAGTATGAGGGAGAGTGATTCTCTTATACTGAATGATTTTTCTGTAGATGAGCTGCTCAATGTACCTTGATTTTTTCCGCTTCATTATTGGAACTCCATTGCTGTTGCTTTGGAAGATTAGAAGGCAAAGTTTTCTCTTCAGCCACAAAAGATCCACTATAGTTATTACAAAGCAAGGTCTAGTTAGCATAAATCCTCAGGTCATAATGTGTCCCCGCATTTGTCACACTTGGTCCAAACTTAGTCTATGCATTTGTAATGCAATATATCAGAGATACTTAAGATATTATTGTATTATTTTGTTTACATCAAATCCAGCACAAGACACAGACTTTGCAGAGAAAAAAAATGTGAATGAGAGAGCAAGAGATTATTATCAACCTTAGATCAACAAATTCCAGTGACCAAGAATCTGTTCATAATAATAATTGGCTTTGACACAAGCAAGAACTGTAACCGTGAACTTTGAGAGTTTCTGGTAAGGAGAATCTAACTAACTGAAAAGTTGTGACATCTACAAGGATATCTCGGATATTAAGTTGCAAAGACTCAAGCATCACAAGAATATAAAAACCCAATTCAAGGAAACATTTCTCATTATCTGTAGCATGTGCTATAACAATAAACAAGAGTAAATAAAAAATTCTTAAAAATATAACAAGTTACATTAAATAATTATTTTATAATTATTATCATGCCTATACATACATAAGTACTTGAGTAATCATTTAAATACATCAATTAAGATAAAAATATATTATAATGTAATGGTCAATGTTTTTTAATTAGGATGTAAAGGTGCAATGTTTAATAAGACTAATGAAATGGATGTAACATGTAACATAATGTGTGATTCAGAGAAGTTGACAAGGCATTAGGGGATGACATATGTATTAAAAGTCATCAGAGAGAATGATTTGGATCATATGCTTATAAATATATTGGAAAGATGTTTAGTTTGGAAAGAAGAAGATACGAAGGAGGTTCAGTGCCAGCCAAATGAAAGATATTGCCCTGGAAGTCTTATTTTACCATACAAATATAAAAGATGTATTATGGAGAACTGATAGGGTCTGCCGTTCAGACTAGGAAAAAAAGAAGACATTGTTTTTTCTGTTTTAGAGAGTATTAATTACTTTTTTTATTGAAAAAGGTTTTTCATTGTTATCTTAGAAACCATTTGGAAATAAATTAATAGTTTGTTCTTAAGCTTTGTCTAAAATAAATGCATTATCTTCTTCACTATTTTTAAAATATGAATTATACGATGGTGTATCAGAGTTTTAAGGAATTATTTGATATATAGTCCAAATAATTTTTCAGGACATGTTGAAATTTTTTTATGTAACAACTAAAATATAATTTCTGTGGAAACAGAGACCTTTATTATTAATAGAGTTTCGAATAAAGGATTACAGGAAGAAAGATCTAGATTTTTGAGATTATAATTTAGTTGAAAGAAAATAGCACATGGAACTTAGAGTTCTAGGGTTATTGCTCATGAGTCTCTGGCATCAGTTTTCGGATGACTTATCAAGAGAATGCAATTCTTTATCTATATTGATTTGAACCGGTTAGGGTTTTCCTTTTCATTCTTGATTCTTGAATTTTTTTCTATCAAACTTTCTTTCTCCAAACCTGAATACTATTTTGGTTAAGTTTCCATTCCAAGTCGGAGTGAATCATTATGGGCCGAGATAATTGGACTTTAGATTGGGTCAATTCTTGATTTAGGTTGGGTTTAAGGTAATCTGTACAGCACAAAACAAATAGTATTTACCATCTCAAATCTAGCAATCTTTATCTTTTACCTTTTAATATTTATAATTCTAATTGAGTTAAACTGACAATTTTGCTAGACAATCAAATTTTCTTAGAAAATATTGTGCAACTTCACTTCTTTTCTTACATTGATTATTTAACCAGTTATATATTTTGTACATTCTCAAAAATCAACCTATAGATGTAAACTTTACTTCAACTATTTAATAAAGAAAGATACTCAATTTTTATAATTTAATGTAAAGTATTAATAAGAAATGTTGAAAAGACTAAAAATAAAAATATAATTTTTATGGTAGCCCAAATATATATGGTCAACAATTAAGTAATAAAACAATAAATACTAATATTAATGTGGAAACATGTGGTTGGACAAATTTTTTTATAAATATACATAAATATTTTATCATGGTAATTGTTTTTGTACATATCACTATATGTTATATATGGTATGTAATGGTTACTAGTTGCATAGTTTTCTCTCAATGCATGAATACAAATTATAAAGAGTAATTTTAGATTTCATTCTTTATTAATCAAAATGGAAAATTTCAAAATGTTTTTTTTGGTAATGATCATTCAAAAAAAGATCAATAAAAAATCTCCATTTCTGTACACAAATAAATTTCATAACTAATTTTAGGGAGATCAAGATTTTAGGTTAAATAATTGTAGAAAACATATATAAATTCATCAAAATTATTCTTTAATCACAGTTCTTAGATTATTTACCTAGAATCTTTCATGGTTGATTCAAAAAATATGATTGCCTTCAGAGTTTAATCCAAAAATTGGTATGTTTCTTTTTAATTTTTTGATTTTAATGGTTTATTCATTTTCTCTACTTTGTACCATTTTTCGCTTATCACTCCTATTAGAAATTTTAATTTTGAATTAAAAATTGCAGTGGTAAAGTAAGGGTTTTGGTTTTGAATTATGTTTCTTGAGTCTCTGTAATTATGAATTTGGGCCAATTTTCTATCATTTTTGTGTAGATCTGTTTGATTAAGTTTTGTTTTCTGAACTTCGTTCAAATGTTTGCTTCTAGCATTGATTTGAGTGTTTTAAATCTGAATTAGGGTAGAGGAGATAAATTCTATTTGGAATTTTGTGGATTTTGTTTGTGATTTAAGTTAGGTTTTTCATATTAGAGTTTTAAAAATCTGTGATCATAACTGAGTTTCGGGCTTTGATTGTGTTTTTATTCTCTATTATTGCTAAAATGTATATAGAAAACATATTGTTAAGATTTTCAGTGGCACTAGATTCTCAATATATTGGCTTTCTGTGTTTGCAATGTCATTGCATAAGATTGGTTTTTTGAACCTACACAGTTTTTTGTTTTAGACAGTTAGATAATATCTGTGTCTATAACAAACTATTAGACATTTGATAGCTTTGTAAAAACAAGTATAACATTTTTGGGATGTTGAGACTTTACGTACATGTGTGTGTACTTTTTTAAAATCATAGATTCATTGAATCTTTAACATGATATGCTTGGATATATATTCCAATAAACTTTTCTCACTTTTGAGCATTTGATTTTTTCATTGAGACATGAACTTATAAATCATGTATTATAAAAAGGTTTCAAGAGGACAATATTTTGTAACAGAGTAACTCTCTAGGATATGAAGTGCAACAAGATTGATTGACAATCATGCAATATAATAGGATTCACTCTTCCCTCGTACTTATGCAACATAGGTACTTTATTTAATATTTAATTGCATTGTATATAATAGATAAATATATTTATCATCTACCTGAAATATGTATAGGTAACATCAGCTAAACAATTAATACCATATTCTTTTGGTTTGGGTCAAATTGTGTTTGCGAATCTGTAACATTCTAGTCTTATAGTTCCCAACAATCTCATCCTTAGTTGACAACTACTTAAATAAACTTTGCATACAAATAACATTAATCTATAATGTTTTATAAGAATGTCATTTTATTAAATATAGTTTACAAACCTATCTACCATATCAGACATACCAACCATTCTATTTTTCCTTTAACATATATGGTTAGCAATCACCGCCATTAGTTTTAGCCGGTATGCTAAACGAACTTCACCTATTTAGGATGACTAATATATTATATATAGGCAAATTATATTTCTCATATATCTGAAATATTAATCATTCTTAAATAGTGATGTTAAGTAGCGAAAAGAGATTGAGTTTGTTGATGACCGGAAATGTTAAAAGAAGAAGTTAATGGTTGATGTGTTAGATTTTTCATATAGTTGTGTGACCTATATTTTATGAAAATGATATTCAAATGAAATACTATAGCTAAATATTATAAATATTCATAGTATATTTGAGTAGTTAGGATGAGACTATTAGTGACTATGAGATTATAATGCTCAGGATTCACCACCATAGAATGATCCAAACCATAAGAATTTGTGATATTGATTGTTTCAAAATTATTCCTTCAAACCATTCAGATAGAAGATGATAAATATATTTACATGGAATTAAATTTTTGAAAACATATATAATTGTCTGAGTATGAAGGAGAATGATTCTCTTATACTGCATGATTTTTCTGTAGATGAGCTGCTCAATGTATCTTGATTTTTTCCACTTCATTATTGGAACTCCAGTGCTGTTGCTTTGGAATATTTGAAGGCAAACTTTTCTCTTCAGCCACAAAAGATCCACTACAGTTATTACAAAGCAAGGTCTAGTTAGCATAAATCCTCAGGTCATAATGTGTCCCCGCATTTGTCACACTTGGTCCAAACTGAGTCTATGCATTTGTAGTGCAATATATCAAAAGATAATTAAGATACTATTGTATTATTTTGTTTACATCAAATCCAGCACAAAACACAGGCTTTGCAGAGAAAATGAATGTGAATGAGAGAGCAAGAGATTATAATCAACCTTAGGTCAGAAAATTCCAGTGACCCAGAATCTGTTTATAATAAGAATTGGCTTGGACACAAGCAAGAACTCTAACCATGAACTTTGAGAGTTTCTGGTAAGGAGAATCTAACTTACTGAAAAGTTGTGACATCTACAAAGATATCTCGGATATTAAGTTGCAGAGACTCAAGCATCACAAAAATATAAAAACTCAATTCAAGGAAACATTTCCCATTATCTGTAGCACGTGCTACAACTATAAACAAGAGTTAAATAAAAAATGCTTAAAAATATAACAAGTTTCATTAAAAAATTATTTTATAATTATTATTATGTCCAGTGTTAAAAAAAGTGGACTAGGCGGCTGCCGCCTAGGCGCTAGACGCCCATTGGCCAAGTGGATTAACGTAAAATCGGATCTATTAAGAGGTCGGTTAACTTTGATGAAAATGGCGACGATTAAGCGGATGAAATCGGGCTAGGCTGTTTAATATTATCTATTTTTTAA
The DNA here is from genome assembly GCA_963854855.1 of Nasturtium officinale. NCBI lineage: Eukaryota > Viridiplantae > Streptophyta > Magnoliopsida > Brassicales > Brassicaceae > Nasturtium > Nasturtium officinale. The sequence goes on from OY978505.1 coordinate 2,966,740, forward strand.
TTGAATTAAAAATTTCCTAAACGGCATCACTTTGGGACCATTATAAAAAAAGTTTTTTACTTCTTCTCCCGAATCCTCAACAAAACGTTTCATATTTCTTTCTTTTCCAGAATCCTCTTTGCGATAAATTCTCCCAACTACAGTGTACATAGACGTGCATAATCAATTTTCCAAATTACAGAGACGTGCATAATCGTCTTTCCTTGTTTATTAAACACTAAGTTACTAGACTTTTGAAGAAAATTATTTTATTTGCTTGAATTTCATAAAATACAAAGACATTTTTTGTTTGCTGCCATGTCTGTGTTCTACATAAATGTCACAAATATTCAAAAAATTTGCGTCTTCTAGTCTACTTATAGATTTATTTGTTTAATAGTCTATTTACTTGTTTATGTTATCATTTTTTTATTATAGAAGTTATTTCGTTAGTGGAGAATCTGGAGATAGTTGGTCTTATTACATTGTCATTTCATGTTTTTTTAATTCTTGATTACTCTGATAATAAAGTATATGACTATTTGTGTATCATTTATTAATTGCTTACATAATGGTGTCAAATGCTGAAGAATCAAACAAGGCAGACACACCAAATTTGCAGAGAAAATCAAACGATGTTGGTTGGGAATTTGGAGTGTTGATAAATCCCAATAATTTGGACAAAGTGAAGTGCAAGCTGTGTAACAAAGAGTTTTCAGGAGGAGTTTATAGGTCTATTTGTCCAAAGTCAAACCCAACACAACAAGAAAAGTGCAAGCTAGCAATTATGGAAACCAAAAACAAAAAGAAGCGAGTACGAATAAAAGATTGTCAGATTCGAAGCACAGTGAATATTGATGAGAGAAGGGCAAATGAAGAAGAAGTAATTGAAGTAGATGAGATTGGAAACAAATTGCCTCGCATGCTTGGTCCATTAGATAGATTTACTTCAAGCATCAACCATGAATCTCAACAGGGTCCTGTTTTGACACCACATCAACAACATATCAAGAATGTTATTGCAAAAGAGAAGCTGCATATAGTCCATCAATATGTTGCTAGATGGGTGTATTCTCATGGAATTCCTTTTAATGCCATTGCGAGTGATGACTTTAAGAGAATGCTTGAGGCTGCTGGGCAATTTGGACCAGGTGTTACTCCGCCTAGTCAATACCAGCTAAGGGAGCCTTTGTTAAAGGAAGCCTTTGTTAAAGGAAGAGGTTGGTAGAGTAAGTGGTTTGATGAAAGCACAAGAAGATGAGTGGAAACTGAGTCAGGCCCGGCCTAGAGCCCAAGCTACTGAAGCCATGGCCTAGGACATCAAATTTTTTTTGGGCTTTTTTAAATAATTTTTGGGCATATTTTTAGTAGTTTTTTGGCATATTTTTAATAGGATTTGTACATCTTTTTAGTAAATTTTAAAACTTATAAAGTTTTTATTAAATTAATTTATTAGAATTTTATTTATAATTATGGGCCTTAATTGATAAAATACAAAATTGGGTGTTATTAATGAATTTTAAGTTAAATTATAGAAAAAACTAATTATATTTTTAATTCTAAGTCAATTTCTTTCTCTTATTTCAAAATTCGAAGATATCATTTATCAGGTTATATGTATTAAATTTAATTATAATGGTAGAATTTTGTTTCGATCGATTATTAAAAATTTTATATTATAATTTTTGTAAATTGTAACATCATTTGGATACTTATCAATAAATTAAATTAGAGATTTAGTATTTCCAGTGGTTATATAAATAATTTTTATAATGATTACACAACTTATAATAATTTTAACAGTAAAATTCATAGTTTTTTATATTTATTATTTTTATAATATTGAATAAAATAAAAGTGTATAAATTTTTTTTTCGCTTAGGCCATCAGAAATCGTTGCACCGGCACTGAGCTGAGTGCATGTTCTGTTATGACAGATTCTTGGTCAGATAGAAAAAGAAGGAGCATCATGAATTTGTGTATCAACTCCAAAGAAGGTACAATGTTTCTCTCATCTAAAGATTGCTCTGAAGATACCCATACAGGTCAATATATTTTTGAGTATGTCAATGAGTGCATTGAGAAAGTGGGTAGAGATGTAATTCAAGTGGTAACTGACAATGCTACTAACAACATGGCTGCTCATAATTGTTAAAAGAGGTGAAGCCAACTATATTTTGGACATCATGTGCAACTCATACAATAAATCTGATGCTGGAAGGCATTGCTAAACTTCCTTTGTTCAAGGAAACAATTGACAGGGCTAAGGCATTTACCATTTTTATTTATACTCACCGTAAGACTTTGACCATGATGGGGCCTGGAGTAACTAGATTTGCATCAGCTTTCCTTACTCTGAAAAGTCTGATTGAGAAGAGACATAATTTAAAGACGATGTTTATTAGCGAAGAATGGGATGGATGCAAATGGGTAGATCATCCAAAAGGACTTGCAGCTTATCATACAATAACAAACAAGGATTTTTGTGAAGGTGTGGCAACTTGCATAAGAGTTTTTGCACCCTTGGTTAGAGTACTTAGATTAGTTGATGGAGATCTGAAACCAACAATGGGTTTTGTGCATGGAGAGTTTAAAGAAGCAAAGAAAGAAATATGCAAAGCTTTAGATAATGTTGAGGAGAAAATTAGACTAATAATTAGTATCATTGAACTAAAAAGTGAAGGTAGGCTTGATAGTCCTCTTCATTTGATGGGATATCTTTTGAATCCTTATTATTTTTATAAGGATTCGACTATCCAATTCGATCGGGATATCATTACTGCTATTTTCCAGTGTGTTGATGCATTTTATCCATCTGATCTTGATACTCAAACATTTATCATCAACAATGAACTTTCAAAGTATACCACGAAAGAAGGAAACTTTGGCCATCCGACTGCCTTTAAAGCATGTTCTAAAAATGATGCAATTTATGATCCAGGTTTGTTCTCTAATAAATTTTGTATTTTTTTTATGTTACAGTTTAGTAGTTTACTAATCAAATAAATACATAAATATGTATATATATATATATATTGTAGTTCAATGGTGGAACATCTATGGAGTTGAAGTTCCTAAGCTACAAATAATAGCAAGAAAGATATTGCATTTGACGACTAGCTCATCGGGATGTGAACTTAACTGGAGTACCTATGAAGGGGTACTTGTTTCATACTACAAGAACTATAGCTTTCATTATTAATCAAACCATTTCAAATTGTGTCTTATTTATTGAACTTTACGTAGGTACACACCAAGAAACAAAATAGACTTGATACAAAATGGTTGAATAATCTTGTTTATGTCCATTTTAACATGAGGTTGTTGGCCAAACGAAAGAAGCAAAAAGAGAAGAATGTGGATATATTACTTGCAGATTGTGCTGTTCATGCTCAAGATTGGATTGTTGAAGAAGCTGATGTGGAACAAGAAAATACTTGTGAAAATACCGGAGATACATCTAAAGATGATGATTTGGTTAGGGAGCTTCATGAATCTGATTTTGAGTCTGACGATGGAGAAGAAGTTGATGTTGAGTTTGAGTCCGATGATGATCATCATATTGATTAAGGGAGTAAGGTGAAGAGAAGTGTTGTTAGAATCTTCCTTCGAGTATTTGTTTTAATAAAATTCAGACTTGTTGTTTCTTTATTTTTGATAACATGTGTTATGTACTTCTACTATCTTTTTAATTTGGAATATTTAGTTTTTGACTTACTTTTCATATAATAAATTATAAAGTATATGATAAAGTAATAGTATATACATAACTAAATTATTCCATAACTAATAATTTATATATATTATATAAATACATATATATATATATTAAATTATATTAAAACAGCTTAAACCGCATAAAATAGTCTAAGCCCCGACTAGGCGTTCTAGGCGCTAGGTGGAGGGTCACCGCCCGACTAGCGCCTAGCGCTTTTTTGAACATTGATCATGCCTATACATGCATAACTAGTTGAGTAATCATTTAACAACATCAATTAAGATAAAAATATATTACAACGTAATGGTCAATGTTTCTTAATTAGGATGTAAAGGTGCAAGCTTTAATAAAACTAATGAATTTGATGTAACATGTAACATAATGTGTGATTAGAGAAGTTGACAAGGCATTAGGGGATGACATATGTATTAAAAGTCATCAGAGAGGATGATTTGGATCATATGCTTATGAATATATTGGAAAGATGCGCTGTACAAATTACCTTAAACCCAACCAAAATCAAGAATTGACCCAATTTGAAGTCCAATTATCTCGGCCCATAATGATTCACTCCGACTTTCCTAAAATGGAAACTTAACCAAAATAGTATTCAGGTTTGGAGAAAGAAAGTTTTACAGATAAAAATTTCCAGAATCAAGTAGAAAAAGGAAAACCCTAACCGGTTCAAATCAATATAGATAAAGAATTGTCTTCTCTTTATAAGTCATCCGAAAACAGATGCAATAGACTCATGAGATAAAGCAATAACCCTAGAACTCTAAGTCCTATGTGCTATTTTCTTTCAACTAAATTATAATCTCGAAAATTTAGATCTTTCTTTCTGTAATCCTTTATTCAAAACTCCATTAATAAAAAGGCCTCTGATTTCACAGAAATTATATTTTAATTGTTACCTACGAAATTTTCAACATATCCTGAAAAATTATTTGGACTCTAGATCAAATAATTCCTTAAATCTCTGATACACCATGCTATAATTCATATTTTTAAAATAGTGAAGAAGATAATGCATTTGTTTTAGACAAAGCTTAAGAACAACTATTAGTTTATTTCCAAATGGTTCCTAAGATAAAAATGAAAAACCTTTTTCAATAAAAAAAAGTAATTAATACTCTCTAAAACAGAAAAAGCAATATCTTTTTTTTTCTCTAGTCTGAACGGCAGACCCTAGCTGTTCTCCCTAATACATATTTTATTTTTGTAGGGTGAAATAAGATTTCCAGGGCGATATCCTTGATTTGGTTGACACTGAATCTCCTTCATATCTTCTTCTTTCCAAACTAAAAAAACCAATAGTATTTACCGTCTCAAGTCTAGCAAACTTTATCTTTTAATTTTTAATATTTATAATTCTGATTGATTTAAAATAACAATTTTGCTAAAACATCAAATTTTCTTAGAAAATATTGTGCAAATTCACTTCTTTTCTTACATTGATTATTTAACCAGTTATATATTTTTGTACATTCTCAAAAATCAACTTATAGATGTAAACTTTACTTCAACCATTTAATAAAGAAAGATACTCATTTTTTATATTTTAATATAAAGTTTTAATAAGAAATGTTGAAAAGACTAAAAATAAAAATATATTGTTTATGGTAGCCCAAAAATATATGGTCAACAATTAAGTAATAAAATCAATAAATACTAAAATTAATGTGGAAACATATGGTTGGACGATTTTTTTATAAATATTCATAAATATTTTTACCATGGTAATTGTTTTTGTACATATCCTTATATGTTATACATGGTATGTAATGGTCACTAGTTGCATAGTTTTCTCTCAATGCATGAATACAAATTATAAAGAGTAATTTTAGATTTCTTTCCTTTTTAATCAAAATGGAAATTTTCAAAATGTTTTATTTTGGTAAAGTTCATTCAAAAAAATATGTATCAGAAAATATCCACATTTTTGTACGCAAATAAATTTCATAACAAATTTTGGGGAAATCAAGATTTTAGGTTAAATAATTATAGAAAACATATACAAATCCATCACAATTATTCTGTAATCACAGTTCTTAGATTATTTACCTAGCATCTTTCACGGTTGATTCAAAAAATATGCTTGCCTTCAGAGTTTAATCCAACAATTGGTATGTTTCTTCTTTACTTTTTCTATTTTCGTGGTTTATTCATTTTCACTACTTTGTACCCTTTCTCGCTTATCACTCCTATTAGAAATTTTAATTTGGAATTCAAAATTGCAGTGGTAAAGTAAGGGTTTTGGTTTTGAATTATGTTTCTTGAGTCTCTGTAATTATTAATTTGGGCCAATTTTCTATCATTTTTGTGTAGATCTGTTTGATTAAGTTTTGTTTTCTGAACTTCGTTCAAATGTTTGCAGTCTAGCGCTGATTTGAGTGTTTTAAATCTGAAGTAGGGTAGAGAAGATAAATTCTATTTTGAATTTTGTGGAATTGATTGTGATTTAAGTTATGTTTTGTTGAAATTAAGAGTATGGAGGCTTAGGGATTGTTGAGAGAGTGATAGTTGTGGCATGAGAATGATAAGGAGTTTGAGGTTAGGATACTTGGAGAATGTTTAGGATGAAGATGGTGGCGTGAGTATTGATGTTATGAGGGATTATTGTTTGAGAATGATGATAAGAATGATGATGAGAATGAGAATGATAATGGTTGATGAAATAAGATGAACTAAGGAGAAGCATGGCGCCGGAGAGCTAAGGCTCCACCGGCGCCTTTAGGGAGATAATCAAAGCTTCCTTTTACTCTTTTAATCTTCTTATTCTCTTATTCACAACTCTTTACATCACATTACATGTATATTTATAGAGTTTTTACATAGAGAAGAAGAGAAGAGGCGTGAAGAAGGAAGGAGAGAAGAGAGGAGTTTGCATGAAGAAGAGAGGAGGGAAGGGAGCAGCTCACTGTTTGACTCCTGTTCAAGCTGCGCCCATACCCTGCTGCTGACGCCTCCATGCTTGTGCCCATGCCCTGGTTCTGGCGCCCCATGCTCTCCTTTGCTTCCTCTTTTCCACTTAGTTAGTCTTCTAGTTAGTATGTAACAGCTTCCTTTCTTCTAGTTACATCCTAACCAAGACTTCTTCTAGTTCCTTGTGAACTAGGTTTCCTTTCCCTCCTTCTCTTAGATTTGAATTCTTCTATCATAGAGATCACATATTTCAACACTCCCCCTCAAGATTGGTCGGTAGGTGTCCTTAAGGCCAATCTTGCCATGTACGTGATCCTCATTGATAGAAGATGATGCCATGTTAACGATATCCGCTAGCTGATCCTTGCTTGCTCCAAAGACGGTTTTGATGACTCCTAACCTCAATGAGACCACGGCTTCCTCTCCTATGGCCTTCACTCTTTCTTGCGGATTAGGCTTTGTCTTCTCTAAGCTTCACTCGGATCATGTCTCCTCGGGATTCTTGTCTCAAACTTAATCTTGACTTCAAGCTCCTCGGATGACATCTTCTAGCTCACGGAATACTCACATTGTCATTGGCTTCCTCTTGATGACTCTTGGGAGTATACTCTATCCGTTAGACGCCACTTCCCGCTGCTTCTCGGATCACCACACCTAATAAGGTCTGAAAGGTGGTTTCTCCTTCGGTTTTCTTACAACATCATCCATATCTACTCGTATGTGTCTCCCGGCTTTCTCTCGCCATCGTCTCCTCATACGGTGCTTGGAGTGCCTTGTTGCCTTGTTTACCGTTCCACAGCCTCCTAGGTGAACGCCTCTTGGTCTGAGCTTCACACTCCATCTATCAAGATCAATCTTGGCTTCAACCCTTCATAGATTTGATCTTGATTCTTCAAAGAGCCATCCGCTCTAATCCCACTTATCATAAGACTCTCCCGGCTTCCTCTCGAAATGCCGCACCTATCCATGGTACAATGTGATAGTCCTCTTCTTCTTGGACCATCACCTAACTTGGTGTTTCAACGGTCTTCTTCAACACTCCCCCTCAAGCTTGGTTCGAGTATGGGAAGAACCAAACTTGACAAGGAAGACCGTTGCATAATTTGGAGCTCACCGCTTCTTCAACACTTCCCTTCAAGACTAACCCGTTGCCAAGGGACCACTCTTGCAAAGGAAAGAGCACTAAGCTTGATTATGCCAATGATGCCGCCTCCTCTTGGACTATCTATCCCACTTGGCAATTAGGACAAGCTTTCGTCTGCTAGCCATTTTGGATTAGGCCACAAAGGACATCATCTACCTCCACATAACACCACCATGAATAGCTTGCTTGAGCCTATACACACTTCTTCTTGTAGATTGCTCCGCTTGGATCGCCACATGGTTGAGTATGATCACCACTCTCTCAATACCTCCTGGATCAAGTGATTTGGCCTCAAGAGAGGATGAAGACCGTGGAATAATATGACCCTCCATAAGCACCCTTTAATCAATACCTTGGAGCAACTACTTCTTGGACCATATGAATCTTCCGCTTATTGGAAGACTCACCAAAGAATTATAGCATAAGCCTTGTGCTTCATCTCCGTCTACTGCAAGTCTTCTACGTGAACTCCTCTTGTCACGTCCCTTCCGCAAGTCTCTTCCGGGTTGAAGACGTGAACTCCTCTTGTCACTTCTCTTCCGTAAGTCTCTTCCGGGATGCAACCTTCTTCAGCTTCCTATCTCTTAGGTAAGCTTCTCCTTTTCAACTCCAAGTTTTACTATGAGCTGTCTCATATTTTTCTTGAAGTCTCACATGAACTAGGTTTTTCTTTGGCTGTTTGTGCAGCCGGTTTAATGCTTCCATTCATTCTGAGGCAAGCTCCTCTTCTTTCTTGCTGAATGTCTTCATTTGATCACCAGCCACTTTACTTCCTGTTCAATGATTTGTTTTCACTTGGAGCTTGCTTGGATCACCACTTAAGGTCACCACCCAGCCTTCTCCTCTTCTTAACCATCACGCCAAAAACACTCTTCATCTCCTAGATGCCTTATTTCCCACGCCATACATGCCAAAGACCATCATGCCATGACAAGCTTCTTCATGGATGAATGATTCTAAAAATCCTCTGGATCTTGTTTCCAAAGAGGATCACCGAGGGATTGATGTTGATACAACCCCTTTTCAAAGTTTTGTATGTGGATCTAGACTCCACACACAAGAAACACAAAGAAAGATATTTACTCTCTCACACACACCCTATTAAAAACGCATGGGAGGAACAAATTACCCCAGAAAATCTCTCTCTCATGTGTTTAACAAAAGAAAAATGAGTTCCTCAAGGCAAGGAGCCAAGGAGAGCCCAACGAAATCTCCCTCAATTTGTCATCATTTTCTAGTAACAATACACACCCTTAGTCCTTTCACAACTTGAAGATCTTATGATCTCAAGGATATTAATCTCAGAGTGAATAGAACTAAGAAAGTGTATGGTTATAGATTAGAAGACTTTGTAGAGAGCTAGAAGAATAACAAGAGATTAGGCGCTAGATCACTCAACTTGCTCTGATACCATGTTGAAATTAAGAGTATGGAGGCTTAGGGATTGTTGAGAGAGTGATAGTTGTGGCATGAGAATGATAAGGAGTTTGAGGTTAGGATACTTGGAGAATGTTTAGGATGAAGATGGTGGCGTGAGTATTGATGTAATGAGGGATTATTGTTTGAGAATGATGATAAGAATGATGATGAGAATGAGAATGATAATGGTTGATGAAATAAGATGAACTAAGGAGAAGCATGGCGCCGGAGAGCTAAGGCTCCACCGGCGCCTTTAGGGAGATAATCAAAGCTTCCTTTTACTCTTTTAATCTTCTTATTCTCTTATTCACAACTCTTTACATCACATTACATGTATATTTATAGAGTTTTTACATAGAGAAGAAGAGAAGAGGCGTGAAGAAGGAAGGAGAGAAGAGAGGAGTTTGCATGAAGAAGAGAGGAGGGAAGGGAGCAGCTCACTGTTTGACTCCTGTTCAAGCTGCGCCCATACCCTGCTGCTGACGCCTCCATGCTTGTGCCCATGCCCTGGTTCTGGCGCCCCATGCTCTCCTTTGCTTCCTCTTTTCCACTTAGTTAGTCTTCTAGTTAGTATGTAACAGCTTCCTTTCTTCTAGTTACATCCTAACCAAGACTTCTTCTAGTTCCTTGTGAACTAGGTTTCCTTTCCCTCCTTCTCTTAGATTTGAATTCTTCTATCATAGAGATCACATATTTCAACATGTTTCTCATATTAAAGTTTTAAAAATCAGTGATCATAATTGAGTTTTGGGCTTTGATTGTGTTTTTATTCTCTATTATTGCAAAAATGTATATAGAAAACAGATTGTTAAGATTTTGAGTGGCACTAGATTCTCAATATATTGGTTTTCTTAGTTTGTAATATCATTGCATAAGATTGGTTTTCTGAACCTATGCATTTTTTGTTTTATACAGTTAGATCATATCTGTATCTATAAAAATTATTAGAAATTTGATAGGTTTTTAAAAACAAGTATAACATTTTCGGGATGTTGAGACTTTAGGTACATGTGTGTATACTCTTTTAGAATCATAGATTCATTGAATCTTTAACATGATATGCTTGGTTAAATATTCCAATGTATTTTTCTAACTTTTGAGTATTTGATTTTTTTGTTGAGACATGAACTTATAAATCATGTATTATAAAAAGGTTTCTAGAGGACAATACTTTGTAACAGAGTAACTCTCTAGGACATGAAGTGCAACAAGATTGATGGACAATCATGCAATATAATAGGATTCACTCTTCCCTCGTACTTATGCAACATATGTACATTATTTAATATTTAATTTCATTGTATATATAGATAAATATATTTATCATCTACCTGAAATATGTATAGGTAACATCAGCTAAACAATCAATACCATATTATTTTGGGTTGGGTCAAATTATGTTTGCGAATCTGGAACATTCTAGTCTTATAGTTCCCAACAATCTCATCCTTAGTTGACAACTACTTAAACAAATTTTGCATACAAATAACATTAATCTATAATGTTTTATAAGAATGTCATTTTATTAAATATAGTTTACAAAACTATCTACCATATCAAACATACCGACCATTCCCTTTTTCCTTTAACATATATGGTCAGCAACCACCGCCATTAGTTTTAGCCGGTATGCTAAACGAACTTCACCTATTTAGGATGACTAATATTTTAGATATAGGCAAATTATATTTCTCATATATCTGAAATGTTAATCATTCTTAAATAGTGATGTTAAGTTTGCCTACTATTGAAAAGAGATGGAGTTTGTTGATGACTGGAAATGTTAAAAGAAGAAGTGAATGGTTGATGTGCTGGATTTTTCATATAGTTTTGTGACATATACTTTATGAAAATGATATACAAATGAAATACTATGGCTAAATATTATAATGATCGTAGTATATTTGAGTAGTTAGGATGAGATTGTTAGCGACTATGAGATTATAATGCTCAGGTTTCACCACCATAGAATGATCCAAACCATAAGAATTTATGATATTGATTGTTTCAAAATTATTCCTTCAAACCATTCAGGTAGAAGATGATAAATATATTTACATGGAATTAAATTTTTGAAAACATTTATAATTGCATGAGTATGAGGGAGAGTGATTCTCTTATACTGCATTATTTTTCTGTAGATGAGCTGCTCAATGTACCTTGATTTATTCCGGTTCATTATTGGAACTCCAGTGCTGTTGCTTTGGAGTAGTAGAAGGCAAAGTTTCTTTTTCAGCTACAAAAGATCCACTACAGTTATTACAAAGCAAGGTCTAGTTAACATAAATCCTCAGGTCATAATGTGTCCCCGCATTTGTCACACTTAGTTCAAACGGAGTCTATGCATTTGTAATGCAATATCAAAAGATACTTAAGATATTATTGTATTATTTTGTTTACATCAAATCCAGCACAAGACACAGGCTTTGCAAAGAAAAAGAATGTGAAGGAGAGTGCAAGAGATTATAATCAGCCTTAGATCAGCAAATTCCAATGACCCAGAATCTGTTCATAATAAGAATTGGCTTGGACACAAGCAAGAACTCTAACCGTGAACTTTGAGAGTTTCTGGTAAGGGGAATCTAACTAACTAAAAAGTTGTGACATCTACAAGGATATCTCAGATATTAAGTTGCAGAGACTCAAGAATCACAAGAATATAAAAACCCAATTCAAGGAAACATTTCCCATTATCTGTAGCACATGATATAATTATAAACAAGAGTTAAATAAAAAATGCTTAAAAATATAAAAAGTTTCATTAAATAATTATTTTATAATTATAATCATGCCTATACATGCATAAGTAGTTGAGTAATCATTTAATGACATCAATTAAGATAAAATATATTACAACGTAATGGTCAATGTTTCTTAATTAAGATGTAAAGGTGCAAGCTTTAATAAGACAAATGAAGTTGATGTAACATGTAACATAATGTGTGATTCAGAGAAGATCATATGCTTACGAATATTTTGGAAAGATGTTTAGTTTGGAAAGAAGAAGATATAAAGGAGGTTCAGTGCCGACCAAATCAAGGATCTGCCGTTCAGACTAGGAAAAAAAGACATTGCTTTTTTTTGTTTTAGAGAGTATTAATATCTTTTTTTATTGAAAAGTTTTTTCATTGTTATCTTAGAAATCATTTGGAAATAAATTAATAGTTTGTTCTTAAGCTTTGTCTAAAACAAATTCATTATCTTCTTCACTATTTTAAAAATATGGATTATAGCATGGTGTATCATAGTTTTAAGGAATTAATTGATCTAGAGTCCAAATAATTTTTAAGGATATGTTGAAAAATTCGTAAGTAACAATTACAATATAATTTCTGTGAAATCAGAGACCTTTTTATTAATGGAGTTTTGAATAAAGGATTACAGGAAGAAAGATATAGATTTTTGAGATTATAATTTAATTGAAAGAAAAATAGCACATAGGACTTAGTGTTCTAGGGTTATTGTTTTATCTCATGAGTCTAGTGCATCTGTTTTCGGATGAGTTGTCAAGAGAATGCAATTCTTTATCTATATTGATTTGAACCGGTTAGGGTTTTCCTTTTCCTTCTTGATTCTGGAATTTTTTTCTATCAAACTTTCTTTCTCCAAACCTGAATACTATTTTGGTTAAGTTTCCATTTCAGCAAGTTGGAGTGAATCATTATGGGCCGAGATAATTGGACTTTAGATTGGGTCAATTCTTGATTTAGGTTGGGTTTAAGGTAATCTGTACAGCACAAAACCAATAGTATTTACCGTCTCAAATCTAGCAATCTTTATATTTTACTTTTTAATATTTATAATTCTGATTGAGTTAAAATAACAATTTTGCTAGAGAATCAAATTTTCTTAGAAAAATATTGTGCAACTTCACTTCTTTTCTTACATTGATTATTTAACCAGTTATATATTTTTGTACATTCTCAAAAATCAACTTATAGATGTAAACTTTACTTCAACCATTTAATAAAGAAAGATACTTAATTTTTATATTTTAATGTAAAGTATTAATAAGAAATGTTGAAAAGACTAAAAATAAAAATATAATGTTTATGGTATCCCAAATATATATGGTTAACAATTAAGTAATAAAATCAATAAATACTAAAATTAATGTGGAAACATGTGGTTGGATAAATTGTTTATAAATATTCATAAATATTTTATCATGGTAATTGGTTTTGTACATATCACTAATGTTATATATGGTATGTAATGGTCACTAGTTGCATAATTTTCTCTCAATGCATGAATACAAATTATAAAGGGTAATTTTAGATTTCTTTCTTTTTTAATCAAAATGGAAAATTTCAAAATGATTTCTTTGGTAATGTTCATTCAAAAAAAATATCTATCAGAAAATATCTACATTTCTATACGTAAATAAATTTCATAACTTTTTTTAATCCTATACTAATTAGGTCTTATAATACCTCAGGAGCTAATGAAACTATTTTAGTAAAGTTTAATTGTCTCTGCGGAGATCAAGATGTTAGGTTAAATAATTTTAGAAAACATATACAAATCTAACACAATTATTCTGTAATCACAGTTCTTAGATTATTTACCTAGCATCTTTCAGGTTTGATTCAAAAAATATGCTTGCCTTCAGAGTTTAATCCAACAATTGGTATGTTTCTTTTTTACTTTTTCTATTTTCGTGGTTTATTCATTTTCACTACTTTGTACCCTTTCTCGCTTATCACTCCTATTAGAAATTTTAATTTGGAATTCAAAATTGCAGTGGTAAAGTAAGGGTTTTGGTTTTGAATTATGTTTCTTGAGTCTCTGTAATTATGAATTTGGGCCAATTTTCTATCATTTTTGTGTAGATCTGTTTGATTAAGTTTTGTTTTCTGAACTTCATTCAAATGTTTGCTGTCTAGCTGATTTTAGTGTTTTAAATCTGAAGTAGGGTAGAGGAGATAAATTCTAGTTGGAATTTTGTGGATTTGATTGTAATTTAAGTTAGGTTTCTCATATTAAAGTTTTAAAAATCAGTGATCATAATTGAGTTTTGGGCTTTGGTTGTGTTTTTATTCTCTATTATTGCTAAAATGTATATAGAAAACATATTTTTAAGATTTTCAGTGGCACTAGATTCTCAATATATTGGTTTTCTGAGTTTGTAATGTCAATGCATAAGATTGGTTTTCTGAACCTATCCATTTTTATACAGTTAGATCATATCTGTATCTATAACAAATTATTAGACATTTGATAGTTTTGTAAAAACAAGTATAACATTTTCAGGATGTTGAGACTTTAGGTACATGTGTGTGTACTCTTTTAAAATCATAGATTCATTGAATCTTTAACATGATATGCTTGGATATATATTCCAATGAACTTTTCTCACTTTTGATTATTATATTTTTCCGTTGAGACCAGCGGAAAATATTTTGTAATAGAGTAACTCTCAAGGACATTATGTGAAACAATATTGATTGACAATGATGTGAAATAATAGGATTCACTCTTCCCTCGTACTTATTCAATATAGGTATATTATTTAATATTTAATTGCATGGTATAATAGCCAAATATATTTATTATCTATCTGAAATATGTATGGCTAACATCAGCTAAGCAATCAATACCATATTCTTATGGTTTGGGTCAAATTATGTTTACGAATCTAGAGCATTCTAGTCCTACAGTTCCCAACAATCTCATCCGTAGTTGAGAACTACTCAAATAAACTTTGTATACAAATAACATTAATCTACAGTGTTTTATAAGAACATCATTTTATTAAATATAGTTTACAAAATTATCAACCATATCAGACTTACCGACCATTCCCTTTTTCTTTTAACATATATGGTCAGCAACAACCCCCATTAGATATAGGAAATTATATATCTCATATATCTGAAATGTTAACCATTCTTAAATAGTGATGTTATATTTGCCTACTTAAAAGCGATGGAGTTTGTTGATGACCGGAAATGTTAAAAGAAGAAGTGAATGGTTGATGCGTTGGATATGTTATATAGTTTTGTGACCTATATTTTATAAAAATGATATTCCAACGAAATACTATAACTAAATATTATAAATATTCGGAGTATATTTGAGTAGTTACCAATTTCGGATGAGACTGTTAGTGACTATGAGATTATAATGCTCAGGATTCACCACCATAGAATGATCCAAACCTTATGAATTTATGATACTGATTTATTCAAAATTATTCCTATAAACCATTCAGGTAGAAGACGATAAATTTATTAACATGAAATTATATTTTAGAAAACATATATAATTGCATGAGTATAATGGAGAGTGATTCTCTTATACTGCATAATTTTTCAGTATATGAGCTGCTCAATGTACATTGATTTTTTCATTTAATTATTGGAACTCCAGTGCTGTTGCTTTGGAATATAAGAAGGCAGAGTTTTCTCTTCTTCCACAAAAGAAACACTACAATTAGGACAAAGTAAGGTATAGTTAGCATAAATCCTCAGGTCATAATGTGTTCCCGTATTTGTCACAGTTGATCCAAACTGAGTCTATGCATTTGTAATGCAATATATCAAAAGATACTTAAGATATTATTATATTATTTTGTTTGCATCAAATCCAGCACAAGAGAGGCTTTGCAGAGAAAAAGAATGTGAAGGATAGAGCAAGGGATTATAATCAACCATAGATCAACAAATTTCAGTGACCCAGAATCTTTTCATAATAAGAATTTGTTTGGACACAAGCAGCAACTGTAACCGTGAACTTTGAGAGTTTCTGGTAAGGAAGATCTAACTGACTGAAAAGATGTGACATCTAGAAGGATATCTTGGATCTTAAGTTGCAGAGACTCAAACATCATAAGAATATAAAAACCTAATTCAACGAAACATTTCCCATTATCTGTAGCATGTGCTACAACTATAAACAAGAGTCAAATGAAATCATTTAATGCTATCAATTATGATAAAAAAAAATATTGTAATCATTTAATGCTATCAACTATAAATATTATAATCATTCCTACAGACGCTTATCATAAAGAACAAAGTGAGTAATCATTTAATGCTATCAATTATGATAAAAAAAAATATTGTACGTAATGGTCAATGTTTCTTAATTAGAATGTAAAGGTGCAAGCTTTAATAAGACTTATGAAGTTGATGTAACATGTAACATAATGTGTGATTCAGAGAAGTTGACAAGGCATTAGAGGATGATATATGTATTCAAAGCCATCAGAAAGAACGATGTGGGTCATATGCTTATGAAGATATTGGAAAGACGTTTAGTTTGGAAAGAAGAAGATATGAAGGAGGTTCGCTGCTAACCAAATCAAGGATATCGCCCTGGAAGTCTTATTTCACCCTACAAATATAAAAGATGTATTAGGGAGAGCTGCTAGGATCTGCCGTTCAGACTAAAAAAAGAAGAAATTGTTTTTTCTGATTTAGAGAGTATTAATTACTTTTTTTGTTGAACTATGTTTTTATTGTTATCTTAGAAACCATTTGGAAATCAATTATAAGCTTGTTCTTAAGATTTGTCTAAAACAAATGTATTATCTTCTTAACGATTTTAAAAGTATGAATTATTGCTTGGTGCATCAGAGTTTTGAGGAATTATTTGATCTAGAGTCCAATTACTTTTCAGGATATGTTGAAAACTTCGTAAGTAACAGTTAAAATATAATTTCTGGGAAATCAGAGACCTTTGTTATTAATGGAGTTTTGAATAAAGGATGACAGGAAGAAAGAACTAGATTTTCGAGATTATAATTTAGTTGAAAGAAAATAGCACAGATGAATTAGAGTTCTAGGGTTATTGCCTTAGTTCATGAGTCTCTTGCATCTGTTTTCGGATGACTTATCAAGAGAAGGCAATTGTTTATCTATAATGATTTTAGCGGTTTGGGTTTTTCTTTTCCTTCTTGACTTTGGAATTCTTTTTCTATCAAACTTTCTTTCTCCAAACATCAATACTATTTTGGTTAAGTTTCAATTTCAGGCAAGTCGGCGTGAATCTTTATGGGCCGAGATAATTGGACTTCAGATTGGATCAATTCTTGATTTACGTTGGCTTAAGGTAATGTGTACATCACAAAACCAATAGTATTTACCGTATAAATTCTAGATATCATTTATTTTACTTTTAATATTTATATTTCTAATTGAGTTAAAATTACAATTTTGCTAGCGAATCAGATTTTTTTGAAAAATATTGTGTAATTGCACTTCTTTTCTTACATCATTTATAGAACTAATTATGTATGTTTGTACATTCTCAAAAATCAACCAACAGATGTAAACATTATTTCAAGCATTTAATAAAGAAATATACTCAAGATTTTATATTTTAATGTAAAGTATTAATTAGAAATGGTTAATAGGCTAAAACTTACAACATAATGTTTATGGTAATCCAAAGATATATGGTCAGTTATGAAATAAAATCAATAAATACTAAAATTTAATGTGGAACATGTGATTGGATCTAATTTTAAAATATTCATAAATATTTTTATCATGGTCAAATTTTGTACATATCACTATATGTTATATGGTATGTAATGGTCAGTAGTTGCATAGTTTTCTCTCAATGGTATATTTCTTTCTTTTTTGATTAAAATGGAAATTTTCTAAATGACTTTGAATTTGTTTTGGTAATGGTTATTCAAAAAATGATCTATCGGAAAATATCTACTTTTCTGTACGTAAATTAATTCCATAACTAATTTTGTGGTGATCAATTGGTATATTTCTTTTCACTTTTACTATTTTCATTGTTTACTCGTATTCTCTACTTTGTACCCTTTCTCGCTTATCACCTCTATTAGAAAATTTAATTTGGAATTTAAAAGTGCAGTGGTAGAGTATGGGTTTTTGTTTTGAATTATTTTTCTTGAGTCTCTGTAATTATGAATTTGGGCCAATTCTAAGGTAGTCTACCATTTTTATGTAGATCTTTTTTTTATTAAGTTTTGTTTTCTGAACTTGGGTCAAAATTTTGATCTCTTGCGCTGATTTGATTGCTTTTAAATCTAAATTATGGTAGAGGAGATAAATTCTATTTGGAATTTTCTGGATTTTATTGTGATTTAAGTTAGGTTTCTCAGATTAAAATTTTACATATCTGTGATCATAATTGAGTTTTGGGCTTTGATTGTGTGTTTATTATTCTTTATTTCTAAAATGTATTTAGAAAATATATTGTTAAGATTTTTAATTGCACTAGATTCTCAATATCTTTGTTTTTGAGTTTGTAATGTCATTGTATAAGATTTATTTTCTTAACCTATGCATTTTTTGTTTTATATAGTTAGATCATATCTGTATAGCTTTGTAAAATTAAGTATAATATTTTCAGGATGTTGAGAATTTAGGAGCATTCTAGTACTATAGTTCCCAAAAATCTCATCCCTAGTTGACAACTACTCAAATAAACCTTATATACAAATAACATTAACCCATAGTGTTTTATAAGAATGTTATTTTATTAAATATAGTTTACAAAACTACCTACCATATGAGACTTACTGACCATTCACTTTTTCCTTTAACATATATGGTCAGCAATCACCCCCCCCCCCCCCCCACATTGGTTTTAGCCATTATGCTAAATGAACTTCACATATTTAGGATGACTAACATTTCAGATATAGGCAAATTATATATCCCATATATCTGAAATGTTAACCATTATTAAAATCGTGATGTTAATTATACCTACTAGCTAAAAGCAATAGGGTTTGTTGATGACCGAAAATGTTAAAAGAATAATTGAATGACTGATGCGCTGATTATGTCATATAGTTTTGTGACATATATTTCATGAAAATGATATTCAAATGAAATACTATCGGTAAATATTATAAAAATTCAGAGTATATTTAAGTAGTTACCACCTCGGGATGAGACTGGTAGTGACTATGAGATTATAATGCTTAGGATTCACCACCACAGAATGATCCAAACCATAAGAATTTATGGTATTGATTGTTTCAAAAACATTCCTTCAAATCATTCAAGTAGAATATGATAAATATATTAACATGAAATTACATTTTAGAAAACATATCTAACTGCATGAGTATGAGGGAGATTTTTCAGTATATGTGCTGCTCAATGTACCTTGATTTATTTTAATGCTTAATTATTGAAACTTAGTACTGTTGCCTGGAATATTAGAAGGCAGAGTTTTCTCTACTGCCACATGAGAACCACTATAGTTAGGACAAAGTAAGGTCTAGTTAGCATAATTCATCTGGTCATATTGTATCCCCGCATTTGTCACACTTGGTCCACACTGAGTATATGCATTTGTAAAGAAATATATCAAAAGATACTTATTATATTATTATATTATTTTTTTATATCAAATCCAGCAAAAGAGACAGACTTTGCATAGAAAAAGGATGTGAAGGAGAAAGCAAGAGATTATAATAAGCCTTAGATCAACAAGTTCCAGTGACTATGAATCTGTTCATAATAAGAATTGTCTCAGACACAGGCAACAACTCTAACCGTGAACTTTGAGAGTTTCTGGTAAGAAGAATCTAACTGACTGAAAAGCTGTGACATCTAATAGGATACCTCGGATATTAAGTTTCATAGACTCAAACATCACAAGAATATAAAAACCGATTCAACCTCATACTTTCTCTTTTCTTCAGACCAATTCATCAGAAATCTTTTAACAAATTTACCTCCATATATGGACACCCATTAAGCATTTATGTCAGGTTTGATTTAAAATAACAGATGAATCCAAATCTGTCATTTCCACGATAAAATGCTCTGTAAATAATTACACCCCCACCCCCTAAGAAACTAGTAAATTTCTCAACTCATTTATACAAATTCAATTCTATAGCTTGAACCTCAATGCTTCCCATTAAAAACTTCAATTATGTACCATGTCATATATGGAATTACCCAATTATTCAATATTGCAGATTACTAAGATGGATCTTCATGTATTGGAAGCTAATTAAAGTGGTTATTATCTATAAAGTGGGTGATATAGTATTGATTCCTAAGGTTGTTTTTATTCCATCAAATCCTAAAGCACCATTCAAAATGTGGAGGAAAATTTCCCATTATCTATAGCATGTGATATAACTATAAGCAATAGTTAAATAAATATCGCTTAAAATATAACAAGTTACATTAAATGATTTTTTAGTTAAGCATTTATGTCAGGTTAGATTTAAAATACCAGATGAATCCACCTCTACCATTTCCAGGGTATGTACTCTGTAAATAATTGCACCCCCCCCCCCAAACTTGTAAATTCTCATCTCATAACCTCAATTCCTCGCATTAAAAACTTTAATTCTATAGCATTTTATATATGGAATTACCCAATTATTCAAGATTAAAGATTATAAGATGGCTCTTCATGTATTGGAAGCTAATTAAAGTTATTACTGTTATAAAGTGGGTGATAAAGTATTGATTCTTAAAGTTGTTTTTATTCCATCAAATCCTAAAGCACCATTCAAGGGAGAGCTGCTAGGGTCTGCATTTCAAATTAGAAAAAGAGAAGACATTGATTTTTCTATTTTAGAGAGTATTAATTACTTTTTTTTTGAACCAGGTTGTTTATTTTTTTTATCTTAGAAACCATTTGGAAATAAATTAAGAGTTTTCTTCTTAAGCTTTGTCAAAAAAAAATTATAGTTTTCTTAAAGTTTTTTAAATATGAATTATAACTTGGCGCATCAGAGTTTTGAGGAACTATTGGATCGAGAGTTCATTTAATTTTTCAGGATATGTTGAACAATGGTTTCATAAGTAACAATAAAATTTATAATTTCTGGAAAATCAGAGACCTTTGTTATTAATAGAGTTTTTAATCAAGGTTTACAAGAAGAAAGAACTAAATTTTTGATATTATTATTTAGTTGAAAGAGAATACCACAGAAGACTTTCCTTTTCCTTCTTAATTCTGGAATTCTTTTTCTATCAAAATTTTCTTTTCCAAACCTGAATAGTATTTTGGTTAAGTTTCCATTTCAAGCAAGTTGGTATAAATCTTTATGGGCCGAGATAATTGGACCTCAGATTGGATCAATTCTTGATTTATGTTAGGTTTAAGGTAATGTGTACAATACAAAACCAATATTATTTACCGCCTAAATTGTAAAAATATTTTTCTTTTACTTTTTAATATTTATATTTCTAACTGAGTTAAAAAGTAAAATTTTGCTAGCGAATTAGATTTTTTAGAAAATTATTGTGTAAAATCACTTATTTTCTTACATCGTTTATATAACGAATTATGTATTTTTGTATGTTCTTAAAAATAAACTTATAGATATAAATTTTATTTCAAGCATTTAATAAAGAAAGATATTCAAGATTTATATTTTAACGTAAAGTACTAATTAGAAATATTGAATAGATGAAAACTTACATCATAATGTTTATGGTAGTCCAAAAATATATGGTCAACAATTAAATAATAAAATCAATAAATATTAAAATTAAGGTGGAAACATTTGGTTGTGTGAAATTTTAAAATATTCAGAAATGTTTTTATCATGGTCGAAATTTTGTACATATCACTATATGTTATATATGGTATGTTATGATCATTAGTTGCATAGTTTTCTCTCAATGTATAAATACGAATTATAAAGTGCAATTTTATATATATATATATATATATTTTAATTAAAAATAGAAATTCTCGAAATGATTTTGAATTTTTCTGGTAATGGTCATTCAAAAAAGGATATATCAGAAAATATCTAAATCTCTGTACAGAAATAAACTCCATAACTAAATTTGGGGTCATCAAGATTTTAGGTTAAATAATTGTGGAAAACATATACAAATTCATCACAAGATAAAAAAAAAAACAAATTGCTAGCTAATTACTCTGTAATCACATTTCCTAGATTATTTGCGTAGGATATTTCATGGTTGATTAAAAAATATGCCTATCTAAAGAGTTGAAATCCAACGATTGGTATGTTTCTTTTCCCTTTTTCTATTTTCATGGTTTATGCGTATTCTATACTTTGTACTCTTTCTCGCTTATCACCTCTATTATAATTTTTAATTTAGAGTTCAAAATTGCAGTGGTAGAGTAAGGGTTTTGGTTTTCAATTACGGTTTTTGATTCTCTGTATTTACTAATTTGGGTCAATTATAAGGTAGTCTACCATTTTAGTGTAGATCTGCTTGATTAAGTTTTGTTTTGTGAACTTGGGTCAAATTTTTGCTGTCTCGCACAGATTTTGTTGCTTTAAATCTGAATTAGGGTAGAGGAGATAAATTCTATTTGGAATTTTGTGGATTTGATTGTGATTTAAGTTAGGTTTATCAGATTAAAGTTTTAAATATCTGTGATCATAATTAATTTGCGGGCTTTGATTGTGTGTTTATTCTCCACTATTGGTAAAATGTATTTAGAATATATATTGTTAAAATTTTAATTGCACTAGATTCTCAATATCTTTATTTTCTTTTAAATGGCTAAAACCTATGGGGATGGTTACCATCCCCATAGGTTTTAGCCAGTATGCTAAATGAACTTCACCTATGTAAGGATGATTAACATTTCAGATATAGGCAAATTACATATCTCCTATATCTGAAATGGTAAACATTCTTAAGTAGTGGTATTAATTTTGCCTATTATCTAAAACTGATGGGGTTTGTTGATGACCGGACCTATTAAAAGAAGAAGTAAATGGTTGATGCGTCGGATATGTCATATAGTATAAAACCCATGTTTGGAAAAGAGGAGTTTAATAATTAACGATAAAATAATTGTCTTTTGATATTTTCTTTTTAAGTTTATGTTAGGAAGGTGGGTGTAAAAGCAAATAAAGATCTCTCATGTTTAAGGAGAGATTCGAAGTTATGGGGTTGACTTGAAAAGATTAGATATTGGGAGGGCTTAAGTGAAATTCTTAGATAAAATAAGAGATGAGCCTTATATAAATGATTTTAGGGTTTTTATCTCTAATTTTCTTGGTCACCTTCAAATAGAGAAAGAGAGATTGAATGTGGCTGAAAAAGAGAGAGAACCTTGCCCAAGAAAGAGTTGCACACATATTTGACAAATTGAGGTAGATCAGAGGTTATACCTATCAAATCTTTCTTCAGATAACAAAAGTTTGTGACATTGTAAGTAACTCTGAGAATAGATCTACCAGTTTTTGGATGTTGATTTGAGTTGTTATTATAAAAGTTGTTCATGTTTCGTGAAGTTTTGGTGTATAACGCAAATTAGACCGACGTGAATTCAAAGGGAGATCGCGAGTTCATCCTTTTCCTGATCATCATGAAATATTTAGTGTAACTTTAGAACATCTAAGGTTGATATTCAATGGTGTGATTTGAATGTGGACGGTTATATTTCAATTCGTGATTCCATCTTTCAGGCTGAGAATTCTGTATTTTTTCTAGGTGTTTCCCAATTTGGGTTAAATATGGTTTATTATTGTTTTGGTCATAAGATGATTTAGGAATATGTTTCTGGAGTTTTTAATATTTATGGAAATATTAATTACTTGGAAAAATGGGTGCGCTCATTTTAATTTGGTATCAGAGCAATTGCGTTTCTAGGACAGTTTAGAAAATTAAATTTGGATTTAATTTAGTTTAGTTTTTGGTTGCATGATGTATGATTGAAGCGTTGTTTTAGATTGATTATGTGAGTTGGTCAAATTTTTTGGGAATGAAGTTCTAGATCATCCTCTTCGAGCCTTCAATAAGACTCTATGGTATGGTGACATTGCTTTCTGTTGTTATTGTTGTTGCTCATTGTAAAGCAAAGTAGAATAACAGAGAAACATCATTGTTGAGTGGTGGACTCGGAAATTTGAATGTTGAATTTTGATTTTTAAGCTGTGTTAGCAGTTATGATGGCACCATAGGATGTCTTTTATGGTTGGCCAGGTTGTACACCATTATGCTGAACCTTAGTGGGGGAAAAGAGAGACTATTGGTACAGATTTTGTTCAGGAAACTATAGAGAATATCTGGATTTTGAAATTGAACATGAAATAAGCACAAGATCGGCACAAGATTTATGCCAATAAAAGACCACAAGTTTGAGGTGGGAGATAGTGTGTATTATGTGAAGAAAAATAAGAAAAAAATATCAAGAAGAAAGAAAAAACTGAGAAAAAGATGAAGAAGATGAAAGAGAATAGGATATGAAAGTGAATAAGGAAAGAGATGGAAGATAGCTAGATGTAAAAGTAAATGAGGAAAAGATAAAAGAGAATACAAAGAGAGAGAAAATTATTAAATCCTACCACGCACATCTCACGTCCGCAAGTCATGGGTTTTAATTTTCTTAGTACTCTTTTATTGATACACAAAGCAATATATCGAATTTGCTCGAGTCTTGTTATCTTTATGTTGATGGAGTTTTTGTCTGGATTCAGTTCTCCTCTAGGCTAGTGCTTTTGTTTTTCCGGGAGTTTTAGGGATATTTCTTGTTGGGTTATGAAGCTTTGGCCATTTACTTGATGAGGTACACTTGTTGCACATAGGAAGTATCCGTTATCGCTTGCTTGTTTTGCTCAAAGTCCTCGCTAATTAGATTTGGGAGGCTCTTTGGTGGGGTTTAGGAGCTGTTTTGATCTCTTGGTTTGGTTATTGATCGGGAACATCTTCTTGGCTTAGCTTGGTTTTGAGTTCTGAGTTCTCTATAGTCTCTGGGGACTTATTTTGTCCGCCGTCTTAGTTTCCAAAGTAGTGATTCGTGTCTTCGGCGTCTTTTGTAGTAAGGTTCTCTCATTGATCATGGAGTGGCATCGAGGATTCCTTTTTGGCTGGGCACTCTTGTTGAACGAGAGTAACTATCATCATCTATTTAGTGTCCATTTGAGGTATTGTATCCATTTCTGTCTTGGTCTTTGTGGGTGTGATTAGGCCTGGGCATTCGGATTTCGGTTTGGATTCGGTTTGGGTTTTTTCGGATTCGGATAATCTGGATAGAAGATTTCATTATCCGTTCAGCTTTTGTAACTATTCAGTTCGGGTTCGGTTCGGATAGGTGTCGGATTCGGATCGGATTAAGATATGTTTTTAGGAAAAAAACTAAAAAATTCTTTAGATTTTAATAAAAATATATTTAATTTTAATAAAAATATATTTAATTTTAATAAAAATAGATTAATTTTTTACAAAATTTGGTAAAATACAGTATAATTTCAAAAATATACATAATATTTTCATATATATAATTTTATCTCGGGTTTTTGGATATATTTTCAGGTTTTTGGTTCGGTTTGGGTTTGGTTCGGATAACCGGAATAGGAAAATGTAAAAACCGTTTGGATTTTATGAGTACATAATTTGGTTTTGGAATCGGGTTTTTCGGTTCGAATTCGGTTCGGATTTCGGATTTCGGTTTTTTTGCCCACCCCTATGTGTGATTATATTAAATTTCTTTTACACAAGTTTGTCTAACCTCTAAGAAAAATGCAATGGTGTATGTAATTTAACCTTGTTCTAATCAATACAATTCAGATGTTAAATATATATATATATATATTGCTGATTCACAAATTCATTCAAATATTAAAGCATACAAAGCTAAAACAGTCTAGCTAAAAAAAAACTCAACCCATGACCAAACAAATATAATCCGCTACAGAATAATTTGATTGAATCAACATCCAACTCCAAAACCACGCATCACACAAAAAATCTAAA
Organism: Nasturtium officinale; assembly: GCA_963854855.1. Taxonomy (NCBI): domain Eukaryota; kingdom Viridiplantae; phylum Streptophyta; class Magnoliopsida; order Brassicales; family Brassicaceae; genus Nasturtium; species Nasturtium officinale. The sequence continues at coordinate 2,992,580 of OY978505.1, forward strand.
TTAAAGATGAATGTAATGAAGAAGAATAACAGGGATAACCGAATGATTAAAACTAATACTTTATATTTACTCAATTTCTATTTCAGACAATTTCCGAATTATGATATGTTACATTTGATCATGCGCATATTCTTTTAGCCATACCAGTTCAAACCCAGTCTCACAACCTTAAGAACCGGTGTACAAAAATCCTTACTTAGTTATGAGATAACCAAAATATTATGTGTAGTTTCTGGTTCAATCGACCTCCAACTAATGGCTGGTAAGCAGCGTCGGATTTGTATGATTGAGTGGTTCCTAATGAGGTATATAACAAAACATAATTCTCCTTGAAAACGAATTCGAATTCGCCAATAAAGAGTTTAAAGCTCAATTTCATGGAAGAAAACTGAAGGAAGAAAATGTCAAACTATCCTCGGTGAAATCGACACAGAACTGAAAGAGGTGTATTGAACCGAACATTCCAGAGGATTTGAGTAAAAATGATAAATTATAAATTAATGAAATATGAATTTTAAAATATTTATATTATTGGATTAATGAATTTAAAATTTACAATGAAATACAGTGTTATTTAAAATATTTTGGATTTGAATGATTCAGTTGAGATTTTATGGAATTTTTAATTAAAAAAATCCAAATCTCCTGGTTTTTAGTGGGAATTGAAATAATTTAATCAAAAAATCCTAATTCACTAAAATTCAAAAAAAAAAATCGAATTTAAACTAAATTTAAATCACTATTTGAACATAACCAACCTAAACCAACTCTCCCAAATTCTGATTATAAATTATCAAAAATATGCAAATCGGAGTTGAGGTAAAAAGGGTCTCGAAAACTCAAAAAGTTTCCAATTAACTAGAGAGTAAACTTCTAAACCTTAGATGCATTAAAACTCACATAAATATGTCATATTAGGGCAGAGAACAAAAAATTGAATTACCAAAAACCATCCCAAGGATTTAGGCGAATTTGAGCAATATTTACTCTGTTTTGTGTTATTGCACAATAGTCCCACATTTCTTACCTGACTACAGTTTTTGCCTCAATTGTTTGAATTGATCAGGAATCCCCATTCGAGCAAGACATGTTTTAAACTTTTAAATTTATCAATTTAAGCCAAAAAATTTTTTTGTTTTCTTTCAAGTTTGGGTGTTACAATCACGCTAAAAATAAAAGAAAACATCATTCTAAAGCAAAAATACTATATTAGATTGAAACAAAGTGCAATAACCAGGATTGAACCATACTATTGAATCTAAATCAAAGACAAAAATTGAGATCAGTTTCAACAAGACGAAACAATATTCCATCTACTTAAGAGAGATGATGATCAAACATAGATGATCCGCGATATGCATAAAGAACGACGAAGAACTCGTAGTCAATCTCAAAACTCCAAAGGCTGATCGAGAATCAACCAAAGGCGAATCTGATTTTCAAGGAGAAACGAATACAACAGTAGATCTACTTTAACATTCTTTAAAAACATTTTCACATGCAATCAATATTACACAGCAGTCACTAGTGCATATGTTGATCTTCAACTTTAAGAGATAGTTCCGCAAGAACAGTATCATATGGTGGCATTGACAGCCAACCAGTGAGATAATAATACATCTAAATTCCAAATCAAAAACAAAACATAAAACGACTCGTAATCGAAACAAAGTCAACAAGGATTTGATTCAAGACTCATGAATAAGCATATACTCTGCGATGAAAATTATGTAAGAAGACTTCTTGCAAGGTGCTCCCGAGCTGTTGCCAATGCTTGAGTTAATGTCTACAATTCAAAATGCACAAATTGGTCAAACGCATATTTGCTATGAAGACTATGGCTTCCCTCAAAGGTAGTACAGTAGTAGTCATATGGCAACAAACCTGTTCAGAGAGTGAACCACTTGCTTCTGCGCTTTGCATTGCTACTTTTCCCGCAACAACATTGGCGTCTGTTTCAAGAACCATTCTGAACATGTTTCACAAGATAACGCAAACATGAATATCTCCATGATAGGGAATCGAACTAATAAACTAATTTATTCAGTTAACCAAAGAATTACACTTCATGACGAAAGAAAGTCAATAAACTCTCAACCACTGTCCGAACCAAAACCCTCAACAAAGCTAGTATTCCCCCCCAAATGAATTCTCTAAGCTGCCTCTTAATCCGGCAGCTCTCAAAAAGATGAACATAAGAACTGTTGCTAATCTGGAATAACTATATTTCCCTGCACCCCCTAGGCTAGTTACGATACTCCTGCCCTAGACTCAACAAGAACGCGTTACCACATGGCCTGAAGTTGTTCACCTATAATAAAACAAAAAGTTCTCATAATCACTAAATACCAGATGCCACTATGTAACTCAACTCTACTAGCATAGTAGGGAAACACTAAGATAACTCTCAGGCAACCTGAGATCAGTAATCTTTTATCTGTACCCATTAATGCATATAACTATTGCGCAAGGGTAAGATGTTTGATTTCTGAAACTAACTTAGTAAGAAAATTGTTGAATATAATCTGCAAGCATATAATGCATACCCCTGATCAACCATTTCATCAAGGCACAAAAAGATGAGATCCAAGTTTTCAAGGGCTTCCATCTTTTCAACATTGTTCCTGTAAGGAGAAAGAATGCTCAACGTTAATTTTGTATACCGGTGATCAAGAAAAGGCATACAGTCATTTGTTACAGCAACTATATACCTCAGGAGTAATGCAACAGCATCAAAAAAGCCTTGAAGAACAGATGATAAGATGAGCTCGTTTTCATTTTCACCTCCTGTAACAAAGAAATGCAGGTCCTGGGCAAACTTGTAGACAACAATGTTATTCTCCAACAGTGTGATCTCCGCTACAAAAAATAACATTTTTTAAAAAATACTATACAAATCTATAAGTGATGTGAAGCAGAGAATATTCACACATAAGTTTCAGTTTGGTCTTACCTTCAGTGCGAGCATTGGTCTTGGAGGTCTTTGAGAAGACATATTTTTCAAAAGCTAACTTGGCAGCATTAGTGGTCCAATCATCTGAGTAATACTTGACAGCCACACGCTTTCCTTCAGAGTCTAGAAGAAGAATGTTCTTTATCAAAGGACAAGAGTCCTGTTCATCGTAAATTGGACAATAAGCATGTAGGTATTACAAGAGAAGCAAAACTACATGCTAGTTAATTACACGATAGCAAGGCAGAAAAATATATCCAATCTATGGTAAAATTCTATGGTTCCTTGACGGGCCAATCCAATAATAAGCTATATCCATAAGCATTTTTTAAAAAAAAAATCCTTACACACTAAACAAAAAAAAGAAAACAAGAAAGAGCAATCGTAACATAACGGTTCATGGACATACAAAGGAGTTTATAACCAACTAACATAAATGATACCTTCTCAACTCAAGAAAAACTATCAAAAGTTTCATGACAATCACCAAAACAAAGAATTACATAAATGTAGCAAACCATAAAGCAATCAGAAGACTAGTGGTTATATTATGAATACGAGAGAGTGTAAAAATGATCTCAGCAGCGACTACCAAAGCAAGAAAACGAAAACATACAAAAAAAAAAAATACTAATCTTACATAAAACAATATTCAATGAGCTAAGAGATAAACTTACATTAGTCCCTGACATTGTTGTAGAACCAAGATTTATCTGAAATAATCATAAGTTAAAATGTTATAACACACTAATATCTTAGAAACTAAATAACTAATCAACTTTTTGTTTTACACAAAAAATATCTAATCACTATAAATCTCAGAAACAAGATCTACACTACTGTAACCAAATCGATTCCATGACTAGGTTATATTTCCTTAACACTAATTTTTTTGATTCGGAATCCAAAACTTTACGATCAGAGATTTTTTTTTTTTTTTTTTGAAAATTTTCGATCAGAGATCGTTACTAAGCTATGTAATGAGTATAATCGTTACAGCAAGATCTAAGAAGAAAAAATGATAGTTCATAATCGCAAGATCACAACAAATCCATTTTATATAAATTTGGATCTACCAAAAGTGAGAACGGCTACAAATTTGGATCCAGATCTCTAGAAAATTTCATTGATTCGGTTTGAATCAGAAGAGCGTAAGAGTTTAGAGCTTGATATGAAAAAGCAGTAGTCAAAAGGAGAAGACGATTTGATGAAAGCTTTTACCTTAGAGATGGCTTCAGAGCTGAAGATGAAGATGAGAGTGCCTGTTGAAGAAAACACAAAGATCTGATTTTTATTTCGATATCGGTTTAAGAGTACAATTTAGAAACTGATCAAATTTTATTATTTTTTTACATTTTACAGTAATGGGTATCTAAATTTTGCAATATTTTGGTAAAAACAAAAAATTTATCCTTCTGAATATGAGAAGCTTAAATAAATAATCCGCATACTATCCGTATTAATTTATATAATTAAAAAAAATCAAAACTTACTTAAAGAAAACTTAAACAACATATTTTAAAAAAAAAATCTCGTCTGCTAAATATGTAATATGCATATAACCTACTAAATTTAAAATTTATTTTTTTTGCAATCCGCACGTGTCCCACAATGAATCAAACGGGATAGAAGCCGCAAGTAATGATCCAAATTAATAGACTTATTCTTAATCATTGGAATTGGAGTAATATATATTACCAAATGTATATTTTCCTTAAAAGTTTCCTGTGAAGAAAAGTATTATATTTCTGGTGGGTCCATCCCATTTATAACGCAAATAAATAAAATTTATAAGAAATTATTTTAAAATTAAGATTTAATACATGTCAATTCTAGTCCAAAAGATATTAGGATTAAACAATGTTTTAAAAATTGCTAGCTGTTAGTCGGGCGGCGAGGATAGGCCTAGCGCCTAAAGGATTAATTGGGGAGTAAACAGGAATTAGTTTTAGGTTATTTTAATATTTTAAAAATATATTTATCCATTATATTAAACTTTTAAATAATATTGTTTTTAAAATTATAGTAAATACATGAAAATGTATTATTAATAATTTATTTTATGATTTTTATTTATAATTTTAATATAATTTATTATGAAACATCAGAAACTATCAATATAAATGTTTTAATAACAAAAACAAAAAAAAATTTATACTTAAAAATTTAAAAATAATTGGATTATAGATGATTATGCTGAAAATAATCGGATTAGGTGGAGATTAATCGGATTAGGCGGGGAGTAATCGGTTGACTGAATTTCTCGAGGAATTAATCATTAATCGAGACGGTGAAGGTGGATCTAGCGACTAGGCGAGATATAATCGGAGCTAAACGGGAATTTTTAGAACAAGGGGATTAAATATGGAGACATTGAAATAGAAAAACGATCTAAACAATCTCTTAAAACTTCTAAAAAATAGATAAAATATATGAAATCTTCTCAAATATCGAAGATTGGATAATTGACGCTCAATATCCGAAGATCCTTACACGCATCCTAAACAAACAATGTTCATATCCAACTAATTTTAATTCAAAGATTATTGATTAATAAAGTGTATTTTCTCTTCTTGATCCATAAAACCGTCTCGATCCAAAAAGATTTTTAAAAAATCAAATAATATTTACTAATTTAACTTTTTATCATAGATGCACGATATATTTCATATATTATATTGTTTACGAACATGTTAATTTATTCAATATTAAAAAAATTAAAATTTATATTTACTACACATAAGGTAAACAATATATATATTTATATATCAACTCTTCCAAATCATATATAAATAAATATATATATATATATATATATATATATTATTTAAATCTAAATGATCCTTGATACAAAATATACAACTTACTCTTAATATATTCACATATAATGTTATTGTCCAAGTAATAAGTGAGACCAGAGTTACGCTTATCATGATTAAAGTTAATTAACCACTGGTTACGGTTAGATTTTTTTCTTTAATCTTAACATTAACTATCTAAATACGGTTAAAACGGTTACGGTTAGAACGGTTACGGTTAGAATGGTTACGGTTATATATGGTTACGGTTATATACGGTTAAATATGATTTAATTATTTAAAATTAGAATATATAAAATTATAATAAAAATAATTATTTTATTTTTAAAACGGTTACGGTTAACTAAACGGTTAACCGATAGTTTTTATATGGTTACGGTTAATTAACGGTTACGGTTAAAAAATTATAGTTAACCATAATTATATAATTTTACAGTTACTGTTACCGTTATTAACCATTTTATACGGTTACAATCCGGTTACGGTTGAAAATGGATACGGTTACGATACGAAATACGGTTACGGTTACATTTTGGTCATGTCTAACTAAGACAAACCTAATTTCTTCCCGGTTTATTTCCTTATACGTTTTTCTTTTGATACATAAACTTTTTTAATGAGCAATAAATTTGAAATTTTAACCAAACAGAAAAATATGGTCAATCATAATTACAATTTATTTTCTTATCATATTTCCAACTTTTTCAAAACAAACAAAAAAATGGTCCAAAAATACTAATAAAGGGCCCAAATTATTTTAATATTATTTTTAATTTCCAAATTTTAAAAATAAAAATGATACGTTTACAGAAAACGTACCCATATTTGTAAAAAAAAAAGTATAAAATAATTTTAAATTGACTAATAAAAGAGTCCAAAAGTTTAGAAAAACGCCCAAAATTTTTTAAATTTAATAAAAAGGTCAAAATATATCTATCATATTTGACAAAAAAAAATACCCTGAATTATGTTTGGCCGGGGACTGCCTAAAATTGTAGAATATTGCATGCCACATTTAATATTTCAATCACCAAACTTATATTAAAGACTACATCATTGCTTTATTTCTTTTATTGTCAAATAGAATAATATAATTGTTTCGGAACCAATCAATATAAGGGAAAAGAGAAGAATGGAACCATAAAAGGTGAGAAAACGAAACATTTAAAATTTTCTTCTATTTTAAACCCCATCGACAAATTTCTTTCCCTCACCATTCATGACTAACATAAGAAAACCTAAAAGAAGCTAAAGCCAAACAAACCCTTCAGACCAAAGATGTACAAATAATTAGCTTTTTTCTTCATCTTGTTGCACCTCTGAAGAAGCAGAACAACACTCCTATTGCAGCTAGATCCTTCCACCAGCTTCTTGTCCGCACCACCGAAGTAACCAAAAGAAAAATAAAACTCAAAGAGAATAAGGAAAAAGAAAGAACGAAAATGAGAAACTATCTTCCATATGGAGACGAAACCAAAATCGTATCACTGAGTCAGGGAGTTATCTTCTTGAATGATAGGAAGCTTTTTCACTAGTGATGGCTTGAACTTCTTGTACTGTTTTAAAAAGACACCAAGTATAAAGTGAGTTAACAATGATGCGATAAATCTAAAGCAAGCGAGGAAGAGTGTTGTTTGTGTTCTTTACCTGTTCATTGAAAGCTCTGATCTCCTCTTCTGTGAGGGCTTCGTCTTCCTCACTATCGTTTTCATCCCATCCAAGGGATTTAAGAAACTCAGCCTCTTTTCCATCTGGACGGGCTACTGATTCGAATCTACTATGCCTCTCTGCAACTTCAGATACTTTCTCGGCCATGATGTCATCTCTTCCTGCAGCTTGTGCATTTGAAGGGTCACTAGCTACATGATCTTTAGAGCTATTTGCAGTTGGAGAAGAGATGTTTTTCAACGCACTGAAAAATGCATTCCTGCTCTGAGTTTGAGCTGAGTGAAGTTTCTTTTCAACAGTTTTCCCAGCTGTCATGTTAACGGAAGCTCTTCTCACAGAAGTAGTAAGTTGTGTGGATGAAGGAGCGGTCGGCTGGCTAGTAGCAGCTTGGACACTCGGACTTCCAGATTCTTTAACAGCACTTACTCCATTTTCCCGAACAGGTTTGAGAACCACCAGCTTCTTACTAGTATCAGGCTTGATCTGACTAAGAGGATTAGACTGAAAACTACCAAACACAAAAGAGGACGGCTGTTGGGAATTTCTCAAATTAACAAGACCAGCTTCACCACTTCGAACCACTGGTCTGGTCTTGAATTTATCAGAAGAGTTAAGAACCTGAGAAATCAACCCACATATACTGAATATATCACAAGGTAATAGAAGGAAAAATAAGTTTTGAATATGGAAAGAAACGCTTACTGAGATCTTTGGTGCTGAAGGCACAACTGGTATCAACTGCCTAGCTCGATCTTCAAGTCTTTGTGCCTTTGCATATTCCTGATACAAAAATAATATACTAGACAAACAGGAAAGATAGTATTCTTTAAGCAACACAAAGATGCAAATCATACCTGAGGTGGAGTAACAGTTCTTGGAGCCTGCACCAATGCTTCGGCCATATTACGACAAGTCGATCCAGTTGAAGTAGCCGAACTACTAACATTAGCATGGGACCCAGCACCACTCTTCTCAATAACTTTGGGAACCTCAGCCAGAGCCGATGTCCAACCTTCCCCAGCAGTCAAGGCTGAGTTACCAACAGACAAGCTCAGTACAGGACTTAGACTAGGAGATGAGATTCCCACAACATCTGGGCCTCCATTTCTCTCTTCGGCTCCAAGCGAAGGAAAATCCTTATCGAATCCAATTTTTCGGTACATCTTTCCAGTGCTAGGTCTATGAAGTCTATCCTCTCCATTGTAACCATTAATTCTTCCACCATTTTGTACTCCCCCTGTATATCCTTGAGCCAGATTATTGCCCTGTTTCCTTGTTGTCATTGAAATTGATCGTCTAAGTTGCTCCTGACCCTTACCAATCAAGGAGTTCCCGAGAGGAAAAGAAATGTCATCGTCCCATGGATCAATGTAGCTCAACCTATCATTGTCCCTGCTTAAACCTTTATCTCTGTTACTCCTATTGACATTGAAACTACTATATGCATGTCTTGTAGAGCCATTACTAGATCCCCTCCTTGAATTGGTAGAAGAAGATCTTTCGAGAAAAGGAGACCTAACTGAATCACCATCACTTCTGCTCCTAGAATTCCTATTTTTGCTATTAAATGAATCTAAACACAAATAAAAAAGGAAATAGAGTTACAATACTATTCAGATACATCAAATATAGAAGCTATAACTAACAAACTAGAACATACCTGAATGAGAAGAAACTTGATTTGAACTCCCAACATTAGAACCATGTCCTGAACTTCTCAACCATTCCGGTGTCAAAGATTGTTCACGTTTCTCCATTAGGGAAAGCAACACTTCATCAGACAAAAGAAAACAATTCTTCAAAATTCTCTGAAACCTCTTCCACCTTCAAGAAATTGATAAACAAAAATGTTGAAACCCCACTTAGCTTCCTAAATCTCTCCACTACCAACCACAAAAAAAGAGTCTCAATCTCCCAATCTCAAAATCCTAATGAATAGTCTCAAAATTGAATCTTTCAGAACCACAATAGTAACAATATCAGTAACGAGAAAACCCTTCTATCACATCCATCTCTCCCACAGATGGTTTTTAGAGATTCTCAAAACCTATAAGATTATCATCACCGCAATCATCATCATCATCATCATAAACCCACACCAATACAGTGATGACACTAAACAAAAAAAAAACCCTAAGCAACTACTCAATATTACTCAACCTAATCCATAGAATTCAACCAACAGACTCACAACTTCATTTAACGCATCATCCAAAGATCGTTCTAAAACAAGCAAATTGAAACAGATGGTTCCAGAAACACCTCGAAACCCAAACCCAAACGAAGATTTATCTTTCAAACACAAGAGGCAAAGAGGCTTTTATAGATTTCAATCCATTAAAGCCAAAAAAATTGGCTACTTTCTCCACAAAACAGATTACAGAGAACAAAAAACGGAGAAAGCGATGGAAACGAATTAGGGTTTGATAAAAGAGAAAAAAATCAAATGGGAATTAGGGTTTTTGTGCGATTGATAGAAACGAAGAAGAAGACTAGTTGAGGAAGATGAAGAAGAAGAAGAAGAAGGAGGCTAAATGTTTTTTTTGTGCTTCTCTGTGAAAAAAACGAGAACTTTGTTTTGAGGAACGAAACGCATGAACAAACAATAGCCTCTTTTCTTCTGAGACAGAGAAAGGTGTCTCAAGTTTTTATTTATTTATTTGTTTTGTTTTATAATATTATTATTATAAAAAGTTATAATTTTTTGTAATATTAGAGTTATCCTTTTATAATAATAAGTTTTAGATCTAAGGATGATAATGATGTAGAAAAAGTTTCAACAAAATTGTTTGATTATTTTTCTACATAATTAGAAGAACAAAATAGATGAAAAACAAAAAAAAAGAAGAAAAAGCTATTTTAAGAGATTTGATTGGACTATAGCAAATTTATTATTAAAATTTAGTGGTTTTACTTATAGATAAACTTCACTATATCTATATGTATGTGCGAGATAAGATATAGTTGTATTTACGAATTTTGATTGTTTTAATCCATGTTCTAAAAATCCATGCCTAGCTCCGATTACATCCCGCTTAGTCGCTAGGTTCAGCCTCGTCGTCTCGATTAATGACTAATCCCTTGAAAAAGTCAGTTAACCGATTACTCTCCGTCTAATCCGACTAATCCCCGCCTAATCCGATTATTTTCCGCATAATCATCTATAATCCAATTATTTTTAAATTTTCAAGTAAAAAAATTTTTTTTTTTGTTATTCAAATATTTATATTAAGAGTTTGTGATGTTTTATAATAAATTATATTAAAATTATAAATAAAAATCATAAAATAAATTATTAATATTTTATTTTCATGTATTTATTATAATTTTAAAAACAATATTATTTAAAAGTTTAATATAATGGATAAATATATTTTTAAAATATTAAAATAACCTAAAACTAATCCCCGATTAATTCCCGTTTACTTTCCGATTAATCCCCTAGACGCTAGGCCCACCCTCCCCGCCCGACTAGCACCTAGCGAGTTTTAAAACAATGGTTTTACTGTATATTTAGAAGAAAAGAAAATTTCTGTTTTAAGAGATTTGATTGGAGTATGGCACATTTATCAACAATTTTTGGGAATATATTTTATTCACCCCATTTAATTTAACCAATAGGAATTTGCCATTTAATATTATCTAATAAAAGAAAATAAATATTTTTTAAATAAAATCAATAAAACTCAAAAATAATTAAAAAAAAAAATTAATTAACTACGATAAAATAAAATAAAAAAATAAAAAAAACCTTTAAAGGCATAACTAAATGAACCCAAAAAATAACAAAACGAGTAGACAAAATATAAAATATATATCATAAGGATACAATTTATCGAACAAAAATGAAATAACAAAAAAATTATCAACATATAAAAAATATACCCTAAGGATACAACTTATCGAACCCAAAAAAAATAACAATACGGATTGCTGAAATATAAAAAATATTTCTTAAATGATAAAACTCAACGAACTCAAAGGAAATAAATAAAACAAGCTGTGATATCTTAATAATATTATATTTAATTTTCTTAATTTTTCATTTATTTATTTATTTTATTAAATATAATATTAAAAGTAAAAATTTAATAAAATTAAAGAAATATAAATAAAAGATAATTAATGGTTTCACCAGTAACTTAATTATTTTATTTAAATAATATTAATTATTTTATTTTATTTAATAGTATTAGATGACAAATTCTGATTGGTTAACGAAAAAGGGGTGAATAATATATATTCATCTTTAGGGGTGAACCCAAGAATTTTTCTATTTTATTATTAAAATTATTTAATATGTACGTATTTATATGGGGAAAATAAATTTAGTGGTTATATTTAGGGTTTTCTGCAAAAAAAAACCATCAAACTATTTAAAATTTGCAAATCTGACATCAACGTCAAAATTGTGCAAGTCAATCTATCAACCTCAAAAATTACCCACAATATTGTCCATTTTTGTATCGTCGATGTGTCCCGTTTAGTCGCTGTTAGAAAACTAACATAACAGATAAAACAACGTCGTTTTGTATCTTGAAATGCATGTTGTTTTAAAAAACAATCATGTTATTTTTTTCAAACAAAACAACATGTAATTAGAGAGAAAATATATTTTATCTTGGATAATCACTATATAGGGATAATCACTTTTTACAACATACAAACATAAACAACTGAGGCGATACCATAATGAACCGCATTCTTTATTGTTTCATTTTTTCAATGCATTCTCTTTCGATCTTATCCGGTGGAAACCAACTCAACATGCTCATATTTTATTCATACCCTAAAATTTCTACAAGAAGCATCAACACTCTTTTCACACTAAACCCGTTTTCCACACTCATGAGATTAACCACCTAAATACTCACCATCTAGAACCCAGTAACCACCACCTCGGATGAATAAAACAAAGAGCATGAATACAGATCCTCTTTCGAAGGAGATTTCTGATACACCGAAAATCTCTCTTCCTCTCTTTTCTCTCACTTAATCTTTTAGAAATAAAAAGAATCATCCTTCCGAGAGAGTATGTTTTTTTGTATACATATCTGACTGTACAGGGGCAGAGGCACCTCATGGTTAGGGGGGTCAGCTGACCCCAACAATTTTTTTTGTATGTTATTTTTTAAAGAAAAAAATAATGACCTCATACAAAAATTGAATTTGACCCCATACAAAAATTAATTCGGTTACATTCATTAGTTTCACCCAAATATAGATTAATGTATAGAATTTTTAGATTATGAGTCATTAAAAATATTATAAATTATCTATAATTTGTTTAAAATAAAATATTTTAAACAAAAAATTAACAATTAGAAAATATAACTTCTTCATCTCTCTTATAAAATTAACTTTTCATCTGATAAATTATCGATTCTAATTTTTATGAGCAATACAATCATTCAAATCATAATATACCATCAATTTTTCTGGATATATTTACTTATAATTTTATTTTTATTTTTTTTTAACTTCTCTTAAAATTAATCTCTAGTTAAAAAATAGAGATTTAAGATTACATGACTTGAAAATTATGAACACTGATACTATAATGATATATGTGTTTTTTTTATAAAAACATATAGTTGAGGATATAACCAATAAAATCATAATAAATTTTTTTTTCAAATTATAAATATTTTTAATAGTTTATATGTTAGTTTTAGTAAAAAAATTGATCCCATTAAAATAAATCTCTAGCTCCGCCACTGTGATTGTATGTTGGTTTTACTTCCAGCTTTGTGCCGGTAAATAATCTTTGGCTGTTGTGCATGTCAAACTTCTGGCTTTATGCCGGGTTTTTTAATTCTCTAACTGTTTTAACATAAATCCCGGTGGTTTCAATCAATTTTTTAACTATATATATCGGTTATTTACACATTTGAATTGGAGTAATCTCTTTGATATCTTAAGTCTGCCTCATTCATGGATTTGACGATATATCAGAGTCTCTAATCAAATGATGAATTCATTTTCTTTCACAAAAGGTGGTGAAGAGAGAAGAAGAGCACTGGAAGCTTAGCCGAAGAAGCTTGATGTGCAACTGAATAAGGCAGATAAAAAATTTTGTTATCTATTTCTACAGTTGTTTCTAGCAAAATTGGCCGATGTTGGGCTTTAGAAAGGTTTTAAATTTTGTGAATATTGTATATGCTTTTATTTGTACTTATAATGCCCGTGTTTCATTTTATAAAATGAGTCAATGAGATTATCACTTTATAAATTATATTTTAAATAAGTTTTGTATTATAAATAAGTATACATATATATATATATATTTACATTCATGTAAAAACACTTACATTTAATTCCAAAGATTAGAAAAGATAGTATTTGTCTTCTGTTTCTTTTTCGGAGATGTGTTTATGTAGACTGTATATTAAAAATAGTAGAAATTTATAGAAAAAAATAAATTAATTTTTAAAAATTATTGAAAAAATAAATTCTGTTGAAAAAAAACAAATGACATTCATATATGACAGATCTGCATGTATTTCTCATACATTTTCATTTGTTCACTAATGATAAACTGTTTTCTTTTGTTTGTCTATCTACATTTTCCAATTAAATTCTGGAAAAGAACGGCAAATGATGCATTAATATAATAGAAGGTGAAACACATGTGTTAGTTGTATGCACATTCTATTACACCATTCAAAACCTAAAAGTGTAGAAAATTGAATTATCTTTTAAAACTTTTTTTTAAACCAAAATTGGAATGAAACTAATATTCATGTAAGATATATCTCAGTGTATCTCTCCATTTAATTATATCTTAAAACTGTTTTTCTTAAAACAAAAATTTGAACCTCACAAAATAAGGATGAACGGCGCTAATATTCATATTGAATATATCTTAATGTATTTATCCATCTACCCCTAAAAGACAAACTAATTATGGTTTATCTACAGTTTTTATTAAATTTAAAACAAACTGTCGAATGTTACATTAATGATAGAGAAACATATACATTCGTTGTCTGATGTTAAAATGGTCTAAAAGCCCACGGACCAAATGGGTTGGTCCGTTTATGCCCATTTATTAAACAACTCAATCCGTTTAACCCGTTTAGTAATTGAGTTTGAAAAATTTAAACGGATTGATCTGTTTATCGCATTTTTTTTTCAGATTTTCTTACCAATAAAAATTATTATCCAAACATAATTAAAAAAAACAAATCACATTTATAAATTTTATTTTAATTTCATAATTATTTATATATTATATATAAAATGAAAATATATTATATATAATAATAATCAAATGAAGAAATTATTATTTCTACAATATAAATCACTAGTAAAATAAAAATAAATATAACAAATTTTTATTTGTGAATATGTATAATAATTTTTTAAAATTATATAAAGTTTTACAAAAAAAAATAAACGGGCCAATATTATTTTGGTGGGCTTAAAAGGATTCGGGTATAAACGGGTTGAAATCTAAATGGGCCAAAACAATTTTTTCCTAAACGGGCTGGGTTGGTCCGTATTAACATCGTCTGTTACAATATTCAAATCCTAATAAATACAAAAACTAATTAAAAGAGATCAACTGTTATTTTTAATTATATTAAAATTATAACTTTTTCCATCTATATTTTTTCTTCTTTACTATTCATACATTAAGAAGTGTATAATTGATGAAAGATAAATAAATTCTTTTTGATTTTTTTAAAAAAGTATTTTAAACTGCATAAAATGATGATATCCATGCATTTCTTCTAATTTTTAGTAAAAATACAAATTAATTTTGGTGTATGTACATTTATTCCATTAAATTTCAAAAAATAAAACTATTTAATGGTGCATGAATGACAGAAGCAACATATGCATTGGGTGTCAATACTTTCTCTTCTACACCATTTATATCCTAAGAAGTGTTTAAAGAAAATTAAATTATATTTTTATATTTTTTAAAAAGTTTTGAACAACACAAAACAAGAATGCATAAGACATATATTCATGTAGAACAGATATGCATATATTTCTCCTCATTTTTAAGTAAAACACAACTAATTTCAATTTGTGTATAGTTTTCCAAATAAATTAAAAAAAACGGGGAAATGATGCACCAATATAACGAAAAACTCATATATTGGATTTATGCACTTTATCTAGTAAACCATTTATAACCTAAGAAATGTGAAAATTCATAAAAGAAAAAATATGTTGTAAACTTAGTTTAAAAAAAATTATGAACTGCACAAAATAAGGATAAATGACACTCATCATATTCAAACATAACAGGTCCGTATGTATATATATATATATTTAAAAGGTTACGATAGCCCAATATAAAGGGCCCATTAAATGCACGCGTTAAAAAAAAAAAATTCAAGACTCAGATTGGGACCCACAGATGAACCCTCAAACAAAATGGGAGAAATAAAAAAAACGGAGAAACAAAGCCCGTCTCAATTATTCCATGAAACACCGCGTTTTTGTTTTACATTTCTTCTTTTCTCTCTATCTCCGCCGCCAGGGTTTGCCCAATTCTCGGTAGATTTTCTCACCTCCTAGATATTTTCTCGGGAAAAATTCAAAACCAAGAGGTGCGAATTCACTTCTTACTTGGAAAACTCCTGTAAAAAACAAAATAGCGTATGGATTTAGTTAGTTATGGATAGAATCATCGCTCGTATGAAGAAATCATCAGGTAGAAGAGGTGGAGATAAAACTCCAGTAAGAAAGTTAGATCGTCGTGACGCAGCAAGGAATATTAACTATGACGCAGCTTCTTCTTCAACTAATTCATCTTTTGAAGATATTTTTGTTTCTACTTCTTTAATGACTCGCTCTTTGGAATTTCCCGATCCTACTAGTTTTCGAATCTATGGTGGTGATGGAGAGATGGATCGGATTTATCGATCTATTGGTGTTTCAGGTCCCGATGATTTAGCTATTTCTTCTGATGCTTGGGAAGCTTCTAAGAAACGTTCAGCTTCTGATATTATTGATAGAGTTAAGTCTTTTGATCTTTATGATCATAAGGTTAAGGATTTGAGTGAAGCAGGTCCTAGTAGTCTTGTTGTTGATGATGATGATGATGATGATGATGATGTTACTGAGTTGACTCGGGATTTAACTGAGTCGAGTGAGAATTTTAGTATTCCTGTTGTGGATATGGTTGATGTAGTTAGTGGTGGTATTGTAGAGAATAAGCGTCGTGGTATTGAACGAGCACCGACGATTTTGGTGAAGTCTAAAGGCTATCTGGTTCCTAATGATGCTGTTGGTATTGGTGGTGGTATTAAAGGAGCAAGACCACCGGTGCTTAAGCCTCCTCCGTCAATGAAACGACCTCCTGTTGATGATATTCAAGGATCATCTTGGGATTTTATCACGCATTTTGCTCCTAAAAGTGAAATTGATAAGCGGCCGAGTTCAACTTCGTCTTCTGATAATGGGTATGTTGATGAGGATGTTGGACAAGAGGAGGTGGAAGCGGAAGAGACGAGAGTAATGGGTGATACGGGTGATGAGGCATGCTCATTCACTACAAATGAAGGTGACTCTTCAAGCACAGTATCCAATACTTCACCCATTTTTGCCTCGGGAGGATCTATTATCACTTCTTGGCAGAAAGGTCAACTTCTGGGACGAGGATCATTTGGCTCTGTGTATGAAGGCATTTCAGGGTATGTCTTACTCTTACTGGTTGTTATTGTCTGTTCAATTAGATTCTTAGTTGGGAATATACTTTAGTCGGAAAGATATGAATGTATCATTCCTATTAGGTACGATGAGATTTTTAATGAGGGATGTTAAGGTAGTGAGTTGAAGGATACGGTGCAAATCGTGTTTTCCTTATTGCTTTTGAGCTGATATCTACCAAGATATTTATTTGCTGGTGTTTATGTTAAATGTAGAGACGGGGATTTCTTTGCTGTCAAGGAAGTTTCACTACTCGATCAAGATAGTCAGGCTCAGGAGTGCATACAACAACTCGAAGGGGTGAGATATACGTGGTCTATGATCCGCAACATATTTCACTACCATATTTTTTTTCCATTTTCTATGTTGTCTTGCTATCTGAACTTTTAGTTTTTGTTTCTCAGGAGATTGCACTACTTAGCAAGCTTCAGCATCAGAATATCGTGCGATATCGCGGCACAGCCAAGGTATGATCCTGTTCAATCTTTCCTGTTTACATTTTCACAATCAATTACTCATAAAATATAACACGTTGTGTTGTTTGCAGGACGAGTCAAATCTGTACATTTTTCTTGAGCTTGTAACCCAAGGGTCTCTTCTAAAACTCTACCAAAGATATCAGAGGCTACAGAACTCTGTAGTCTCTGGGTACACTAGACAGATCCTTGACGGTTTGAAATATCTCCACGATAATAGTTTTATTCACAGGTTAGACTAGTAAACTATTTTGTCATAGGTGTCCCTGTATTTCCAAAGCTTTTGATTCCCTGTCCTGGGTCGCTTACATTTCTCATCTGATGTGAAAAAGGGATATAAAATGTGCAAATATATTGGTTGACGCAAATGGAGCTGTCAAACTTGCTGATTTTGGATTGGCAAAGGTTATACTCCATTAGTAGATGTTTATAATGTTTGATCTAAATTAATAATCTGGTACATCACTTATCCCCCTTGCTTGATACTTTGTGTCATTTTGTTATTTAGGTGTCAAAGCTAAACGACATTAAGTCCTGCAAGGGAACTCCATTTTGGATGGCTCCAGAGGTAATTAACCACTAATTTGATTGTGTAATACAACGATAGACAAACATAATGCGATGCATATTGAAATGTTTTTTAAATATTTTGTCGTGATCTGCTCTTGATAATCTCATAAGACCCTGTAACCTGTTTTTGTTTCCTTCAAAGTATCTGATTAGCTGAGACTACTCTTAAATTTCATTATTTCATTTTATGGTGTTTATAACTGTAAGTAGTAATCATATGTAGCAGATATGTTATTTCTAAATATAACATAATGATTTGATCAGGTTATTAACCGCAAGGGTAACGATGGGTATGGAACTCCAGCTGATATATGGAGCCTTGGCTGCACTGTGTTGGAGATGTTAACTAGTCAGATCCCTTACGGGAACTTAGAACCCGTAAGTCTTCAAGATTCCTAAATTCTCTTTATATAAAATAGGGAAACTCCCATAAAATTCACCAACCATTTATCTGAAAGATTCCAAAAAGTTTAATATTCACTTTCAACAGTGTTTTTATTCTACTTTCATGGGATTTTCCCAGTTAAATAAGAGTTCCAATGGGCAGGTTCAAGCACTGTTCAGGATTGGAAGGGGTAAACTTCCGGAAGTACCTGAGACTTTATCAGTAGACGCTCAAAATTTCATACTGAAATGTCTTAAAGTGAACCCAGAAGAGCGACCAACTGCAGCTGAGCTGCTGAACCATCCATTTGTGAGGAGGCCCTTAAATTCCATGGGCTCAGGAGGGTTGGGATCAGCCTCTCCGCGTCTCCTTAGATGAGTCTAATTTTTTATAAATTGCCTCTACAGGTGAAGGTCGTGGTTTAGATTTCATGAGAATATATTAGAATCAAAAGCTATATATATTCTAACAATATTGTCCTAAATTGTATGAGAGCAGGCGTAAGCAGAAGATTTGTGAGAGATTAGAGTCCATAGAAACTATTCGGGAGACTCAGAGATATGATTCTTCGACACACATGTGCAATTGAGTTGCTCAGCAAGAGCTAAACCGCCTCAGGTTGTTTCGGTTCTCAATTCTTTGGTTATTTGTTGTAAGTCGTGTGTGTTGGTTGGGCTTAATTTTTAAAACTGAAGAGCCAATTTAGAATATATAGGTTTTGTTTAGGTTTGTTAAATTAAAGTGTATGTATGTATCATATATGTATTGTAACTGTATAAATTTTATAGTTTTTGCTTGTTGTAAATGTTTGTACACATCCTGTGTTCCCAATGGATTTTGGCCTGATTTGTTTTCTCATTCAAATGGTTCATTTGGATGGATTTTGGTCCGGTTAGTTTTCTCATTCAAATGGTTCATTTGGATGGAAATAAAAATTGATGTTTGTTTAGTGGTAAAAATTGATCAGTGAGATGGTAGGTAAAATTTTGAGATACATTTGGATTATCCATATTGGACAATCTGGATGGACATGTTCTTTCTAAAATGAAAATAACCAATATATCTCTAATTGTAATAATTACTTTTAAAAGCATTGATACAAATATTTTTATAAACATTAGGATTTTCAAGATTTTAATTGAAACAATAATTCTGTCAAAATCAAAAAATTTCCACAAAATTTTCCCAAAAAATGAGATTTTACGAAAAATTTAATCCTGACATTTATTGATTTTGGCACGAAAATACATTTCCACAGTTTTCCTGACAAAATTGAGATTTTGATAATTTTAATTATGATATTTATTGGTTTTAACAGAATATGTTTCCATAATTTTTTCGCAAAAAATGAGATTTTACAGTTTTAACTGAAAAATATAATTCTAATATTTATTGGTTTTGGCGGAAAAATATATTTCCGTAGTTTTCCCGCCAAAATTAAGATTTTACAATTTTAACTGGAAATATAATTATGACATTAATTGGTTTTGCTGGAAAAATATATTTCCATATTTATCTGCCAAAATTGAGATTTTATAGTTTTGGTTGAAAATATGATATTTATTGGTTTTGGCGGGGTAATGTATTTATGCAGTTTTACCACAAAATTGAGATTTTACGGTTTTGAAGAGAAACCATAATTATAAAAGTTATTGGTTTTGGCGGGAAATGTAATTACGCATTTTCCCGCCATAATTGGGATTTCAAGATTTTGGCAGAAAATCAATTATAAAATTTTACGGGTCAGGCCAAAAACATTATTTTACGATTTTCCATTGAAATAACAATTTTCTATAGAATTAATCTAATTTAAAATTTAATTTAGATTTTATGTGACTAAAATCAATTTAAAAATGAAAATATGAATTTAAAAATTATTTAGTTATAAATTTATTTTCAACCAAAAAATTATAATATATATGGTTAAGATTAATTAAAATATGATTTTATTAAAACATAAGCATTTTAGTCATTATTTAATTAAAATCATATATATGGAAATGAAAATTTATAAAAAAACTAAACAAATAAAATGAGATGGTTCATCCGAATGAAATCCATCAAATAGAAACAACAATCAGAATGAAAATGTTGGATAGAGAAGCAAAGTGTAACTTTTATTTTCTATTTGCCTCACATTTTATATCTTAACTATCATTTAGAGTCTTTGAATCTTACGCTGAAGAAATCTAAATTCCAATTATATTTGCAAAAAGTATTGTCAAAATATTTTTTTAGATTTTGGTCAAAGCCACTTTGAAGATATCAATATATTAATTATACGTATATATTGATTCCAGTTATTTCTTAGATGCTTGCTCCCACTTTAATACGCTATGATTCAACTTGTTCCCTTACACTGCCCCGTTGAAAATTTATTGTAATCGATGAATATTATTACGAAAAAGGCACTTTGGTCAAAGTCTTATTGGTCTATGATTCAAGTTGTTTCTTTTACAGCACTACCTTGTAGACGGTGCAGACAAAATATCTAAAGAACCGAACCGAACTAAACCAGACCTGATTTAAAAAGAGGTATCAACTCCTAAACTGAACCGAGAAGATATTTGAGTGCATTCTAAACTCTTATATTCAAAAAATCTAAACCTTAGTCAAAACTGAACTCAAAAACTGAATGAATATCTAAAATATTTGAAATACAATTATATACGCAAAATTATCATTTATATTTAGATTTTATGTAGTTTAAATCTAGCATTACAGTACTAAATATGAAATATTAATTATTTCTTTTTACAAAATAACCAAAATACCAAAAAATATTTGATAATTTTGATTTTTGGTTGCTAATGGTAAATTTTTCTTTCAGATTTTGAAATCTAACTCGCTTAAATGAATATACTTTCTAGAAGATGGTCAATTCTGGAAATTGTCCACAGGATCCTCCTGCCTCCGGTGAATGAATTTGGTCAATTGTAAATTTATTCCCGCCTAGATGTTTGTCTTGACTGATTTTTTTTCATCGAATTAGTATCATCGCAGATTTGTATGCGTGGTATTTAAGTTTTCTTGGTGTTTGGTTGAAAATTTCATTCTCATAATCAAAGATTTTAGATAAGTTATGCAGATTTCTCATGTTTCATCATTTTCTCTATCTACCACGACATAAGCTATAAGAAGTATCTGAAATCACTATCTTGAGCCGTTGTAGTAAAAACCGTACATTTGTATTTTTACTGTAAAAAAGTACCAGCAACTACCATGAATTTCCTCATGTATGGAAATCCGGTAATATTTGCACCAAATGCCAAAAGCAAATACTTGAACAGTTGGTTCCCATCAACTTCAAGTCGAGTAAATGTCCCAGGATTTGCTTTGCTTATCATGTATGAGTAGAGAGACAGCTGACCTCTTACCAGTTCTCAAATGTGTCATAGTGTTCAGTAAGCCTTCCAAAAACCTATCTGAAAATTAAATGCAAACAGTCGATTTATATTTCATTTACAGGATGGAAAATACTATATATTAGGTGTACTTAATACCATGATCTTAAATTGTTTGGTAAGTTCCTCGACAACATTCATTGGCCTAATAGTTGGTCCAATTCCACCAACATGATCCGTATATAACAATGTATGTATCTCATGGTTTGCTTGTCATGAATAAGCAAACTGATTAGTTGCTAAAATGTATGTTCAGAAACATACAAACAAACATTAAATTTTATATAATTTCCTTTTGGTGTTACTCGTAGTCTCCAAGTACACCCTTTAACCCAAAAGTTGACAATCAATAATGATGGTGTTGAATAACTTACACTAAAAATAAAAAAACTCTGAAGTACTGTTAAGATCTTCAACTTTGTCTCCAAAATGCTCCTTCATTACATAACATTGTCCAACAACTACATTGACACAAGGCATCTCTAAATTAACAAAATCAGGCAGATCATTAGGTTGATGTAAGAATGTCACTGAATCTATTTTTTCTTCATAGCTACATTGACTTTCTCTCCTCCTACATTTGCTAAAGTTTTCATCATCTGAATCAGTTGCCAAAGTTTCTCCCATCCTACATTTGCTAAAGTTTTCATCATCCTCATCTTCCTTCTCAGAAATTTTCCAAGGTTGTTGTTTTTACCAGCTTTAATGTCTATAGGCCTTGAGCGTTTTTTTCTCTAAATGATAAGCCACAAAATAATCTTCATTAACCACTTCATATTTTCTCAAAATTCTCTGCTGAACTTCAAAACAAAGTCTAACCGTTTCAAACTTTGATTGCCCCAAAAAACATGAAATTTTCTACAGTTACCAATAATAACTAGAGGTTAATCTGCTGGTATTTTTGAATAAGCTTTTTTGGGAACATGTAACTCAACTCAATATTGCATAATCTCTTATCAAAATTGTAATCTTTGAACATCATTCCAAGGAACTCATCAAAAGTAGTTTTGTATTTGCTTGTAAATGTCAACAGCCACTTTTGCTATCAACAGAAAACAACCATATATTTGAGAAGATTAATCTCCCAGAAACAAGGATGACATGCTCTATAACAATTAAATAGAGATAGGATAAAATGAAAAATCATAAAAAATATTAGGCTAGGGTTGAAGATGAACCTAAATGAATAATTATGGAAGAAGATAATGGAGGCTGAAGAAAACCCTATTAAAATTTATGGTATATATCTTTTTTTGAAAATTACCAAAAAATCGTCATTTAGTTGGGAAAATTACCAAAAAATCTATGATGTGTATTTAACAAAATCTGAGATACAAAATATGCGGTAAAAATTATATGTCACTGAAAATGTTATTCTACCAAGATATTTATCTACAATAAGGGTTAGGCCTCTCAATTTGGGTAATTATCGATGGGCCCCACCCCATTTGACCCGCTGCGGGTTGACAAAATTTGAATTTAAAATTTAGCGGGTTATGCAGGCGTGGGTAGTAAATTTTTGCATATGCGGGTTTAGCGGGTCTGGCGGGTACCCACTAATTGTTTTTTTTAATTATTTTTTTGTTATGAGTTCTTAAAGAAATATTAGGTTGTTTTAAGTTTTTAAAATAAATTACTTATAGTTTTGAGTTTTCTTTTTTATGTTTTGTATTTTTTGTATTTTTGTTATTATTTTATAAATATTTAAAATATAATATATATTTTTAAATAATTTAAGATTTTTTTTAATTTTTTAGCGGGTCTGTGGGTAACCCGCTAATTGATGTGGGATGGGTGCGGGTTATTTTTTTAATATTCATGAGTCAGGTGGGTAAAAAAATTTGTTAAAAATTTTGAAAACCCACAGCGGGGCGGGCCAGCGGGTTGACCCGCTTGACAGATCTAGTAAGGGTAATAACTAAATTTCCAGTAACTAATATTTATTTTTCTGAAACCTATAAATCTTCAATAACATGAGTAAAATTTGCGATAACTATAATATTAATCTAGAAATTATTATTTTGCAATTAAAATCTAGGGTTATTAGTATTAAATCTACTACAAATAACACTCTGCGATAGCTAAAAAATAAAATTTACCATAAAACTACGATTTAAATCTGTGATAAAGTAAAAAATCTACAGAAAATTTTCTTCTATATTTACTAATTTTAAAAATATGCTTCTTCTATGAAGAACTTATAAAAAAACTTTACGAGAGTTTAATAACTCTGCAGTGAGTTAAATAATCTGCCACAACTAAGACAAATAAATATACTGTTAAATATATATATATATGTAATATGTGGCAAAATGTAAAATCTACCAGTCAAACAAATATACCATAACGTCAGCCCGTAGATTTGTTTCACATATTTTTCTTTCATGTGTGCAAAATTTGTAAATATTTGATGTTTATTTTAAAATCAAAAAATATATCTTATGTGCCATTTTTCATAATGGCATTCTTATAATTAGTTTTACCCAAGTTATTTTAAGGGTAGTTTGGTGATTCAAATTGCACATATTACATTAATCTTTTGTATGTTAAACTACCAATTAAAGTTTCTAATATTACTTTAGTAAAATTACCTTATATTTATTACTATTTATGTTGGATTCTTTGGGGGGGGGGGGGGTTAGATGCTTTTAAGATGAGTTTACTTTTAGTGGATTTTAATAATGGAAGGTTTCCTAGGAAAAATGTACATTACTCAAGTTTTCAGAAGAAATAAGTAAAGACCTAGTAAGATAAGTAGCACACCATCTCAAAGGATCAGCGAGATGGATAGTACATTTATTCACTCTCAAACATGAGAACTGGTGAAAACCCAGCAAATAGATAGCATTTAAATGTCTTACTGGAAAATATATGCCAATACATTGATCAAGAAAATCATTACAATTATGAACAGCAAGTCACCACAACAATGTTTGTACAAACATATTCTCTTCTTATTCTCTCTATAATTTTATTTTATTTTTATTAAAAAGAAAAAAAAATCTCTGCCTAAACAAAGAGATAGAATTTGCAAAAAAAAAAAAAAAAATACCCAAAGAACACTTAAAACTCACAGTCCAATCACCTTAAAAACCCAAACTGAAACAGCCAGATTCAAAGAGATGAAACATATAAAGCCAGTTATTGAGCAGCTTGCTTGCAGATTTCCCCAATTCCAAATCCAGCTCCCAATAACTGACTCACATAAATAGGATTACCTGTTCCATTACCACCAAAGACAAAAATCCTATTGTAAATATCACCACATGGATCCTATGATAAATAAATATATTTTTATTTAAATATCACCATATTTTATATAACAGAGCTTGGATCATTTAGGTCCTTTTTGGAAAACATTAGAGGAGACTTTAGCAAACAAAGCTTCGATCTTGTACTTCTCAAACAAGTAAAAAACAGTAGTAAAAACCCTGATTTGTCTTTAGGGCAAAAACATTGAAGAAGGCTTCATTCCCACAGATATTCAGCACGAAGTGACGTGAAACCAAGTACCAAACCCCACATCAGTTCATTACAAGGGTAAGGCAGATTCGCGGTGGCAGTGCTGGACGAAGAGATCTGATCGGCCAAGAAAGCTTCACGGAAGTAAGAATCTGCTGGAGTAGGGCATATAGTAAGGGCTCGGGATGGTTTGAGACAAGTTGCTGGAGAAGAGGATGAAGATGGAGCATTAGAAAAGTTGTGTTTGAGGCATACAAATATTGGAGTTTCTCAAGCATTTGCATCTGGAGTTTTTCCAAAATTAATTTAGAGGATTTGATGGAGCGCACTTCTTCATCTACTATAGTTGGTTTGTATTCCTGTGGGACATAATTAAAATATAAGAGTATTCAAAATAACATTAGATATCAGACACATAAATGTATAGATTACTTCATTATCATTTATTATTTTATGTAATTTAAGTCTTTAATAATAAAATATTTTTACCATGGTAATTGGTGGACTAAAATTGGATTAAGAGAAAACTACTGAACTAGATTAGATTAAAAATGATTCTCTGAAATTAAATCTTATTTTCCACATTAAATACATATATATATATATATACATACATGAAATTTATATTATTGATAGTTCATATAGATTAGAAAAGGAGGTTTGCAAACAAAGTTTTAAAGTTGTACTTCAATTATAAAAGTTTAGGGGATAAAATGATGACTACAACAATTATCAGAAATTATTTAAGTCTTTTAATTATTTTCTAATATATTTTATTGATTTATATTAGATAGAAAGATTTAAGAAAATTTGAAATTATTGTTGGTTTCCATAGTATTAGTATAAATGTTAATGGTTGGATGTAGGGATTAGTCTAATCTGATTAGATAAATTTGTGTTTGTACCAAGATTTTTTAATTTATACTTAAATTATAATAGTTTAAAGGATTTGAACATGCAGTACACCGCATATCAATTGTTTTAATTTAGATTTGGTTTTTTTTGTTTTAAATGTTTATCAATATTTTATTTTCATACAATTTTAACTTTTTATGTTTGTGTTTATAAAAATAAATTTAGCTTATTTAATATATATATATATATATTTCTTTTATGGTATATAATATATGTAACATGGTTTTAATATCGTTTGTATTATTTTCATGTAACAATAACAAATTTGAAGTTTTTTGCTTCAAATCTATGCCAGATCAGTTATGTTTTATTATAATTTATAATAATTTAGAGCAGATCCTAGAGATTTATATATTAATTAGTCCGAGTAAGATAACTTTAACTAAATAAGAAATCTAAATTTAACAATGATAGAAATATGCTATATACCCAAAAATATGTATTGATTTATATTTGTCAAAATGATACTAAAATAAACAATTTTTTTTATTTGAATTGAAATTTTTTGTTATAACCCAAAACCCAAATCGAAACCGATATGAACCCGCACTTACACAAAAAAATAGTCATAAATTTTGATTGAGTACTAAACTCTTCATCTGAATTACTTGAATCCGAAAAAACTCAAACCTAATCCGGTCCAAAACCTAAATGACAGGGCTTATGTCCATTTTTTAAATTCGAATCACAACATATGCAGAAAAATCTAAATTTTTATTAATTATATGTATCTATAATAATTTAAAATAATAAACAGCAAATTAATAAAATTTGAAAGGAAATTCATAATTATTTTTAAATATATTTTATTGAATTAATTATATAAAGAGATTTCAGGTAATTTGAAACTACTGTTAGTTTCCATAGTATTAATATATATATATATATACATTTTTAGTGTTTGGATGTATGGATTAGAAAAGAAGGTTCGGAAACAAAATTTTAATTATAAAATTTTAGGGGATAAAATGATTACTACAACAATTATGAGAAATTATTTAACTCTTTTAATAGTATGTATACTTTCTTAGGTTAAAACCAAATTTATATTGAAACAAGAGTATATTAGGTGATGACCCAATTTATACTAAAATTTAGTAAATTTTAATATTTTGGAGTTTTTCAATAATTAAAATAACTAAATTTCAGTATGTACTACATCTGATTTGATTGGATTTTTTTTATTATAAATTTTTTTAATAAAATTCTTAAATTTTTGAATTATTTATCAAATGTTGTATCATACCGATGAATACCACAAATGATTGACAAATATTTAGATTTTTATTTTCACCTTTTTATTTTTGAGATTTGTTTCATCTCATGTCCCATCCCGTCACATCGTTTCAATCTTCAATTTTTATTGTGACGTAATTGAGATACATTTTCTGTTTTCAATTCTGTCCCATTTTCGTTACCACACAATCCAATCCTGAACTCTTGTTCGCATATTCCCAACTCATTATATAGAGATTTGGTGTATACTTGTATAAATTTTGTTACATTATGTTGTGATCTATTTATTTTACAGCCAACAATTTTATTTTTTACTGTTTCGGCTCAGTCTTCTTCACATATGGTTTCATGCCTCGTGGAGTGAATGCAACAATCCTTTATCTTATCCCTAAGAAGGTGGATGCTCAAACTAGGAAAGATTATCAAACTATTGCTTGCTGCAATTTGATTTGTAAAGTCATCTCAAAGTCATTAGCGAATAGAAAAAATTCTCCTCCTTGATCCAATTGCTGTGTGTGTTTTTTTATCAAAGGTTGTTTTTTACTTGAGAACGTTCTCCTATATACAGAACTTGTCATAGACTACCACAAAACCACTAGCTCTCCTGCTACGTCTTCAAGTTGGATATTTTATTATCACAACACTCAAAGTAATGGGCGATTCTGATATTTTCATCTCACGGATCTCGACTTGTATTTCCACAGTAGCTTTCACTGTTTCTGTTAATGGTAATCTATGGGTTTTTTCAGTAGTGCACACAGACTTTGACAAGGATGCTCTCTTTCTCCATATCTCTAAGTTATTGCGATAAATGTCAAATCTCATCTCTTGAATAAAGCAGCTACGGACATGAAAATAGTGTATCATCCTCTTTGTCATAAGCTCAACTTAACACAGCCTAGTTTTTCATATGATATGATGGGTTTTATGGATGGAACATGAGACTCTATTTGAGGTACATTAGAGGTTCTTCAAAGATTTGAAAGCATTTCAGTTCTGGGTATTAATGCTGCTAAGTCTTCCTTGTCTACGGCTGGGCGAGTAGATAGTAATCTACATGATTTAGCAAGAAATCTAGGCATTCGTCAGCAACATCTGCCTATTAGATACTTGGGTCTTCCGTTTACTACAAAGAGTATGACGAGACTGTATTCTGAGCCACTTATTGAAAAGATATGCTCACACTTGTTATCTTTTGCAGGGAGACTAAGATTATTCAGGCATTTATGTTAGATTTAAGCTAGCTTCAGTGGTAACAATGAACTTTATTAGAAATTCCCAATCAATTACAATGTATGAACGAACCAGAATGAGATTAGCAACATAGTATTGACAATTCTCAGCTCAATCCAAGTTCACAGAGATCACATCAATCTCTCAAGCACATGGCTTCCATAAACCCAGAAAAAAACATGAAGAGAGTTTATCTCATCTCTAATCGCTATTTATTCTATTTCTAAACGTAACAGCAAACCCTCTAATTGAAAAAGAGTCTTTGCCTAACGTTTCTCTTCCTCTGCTTCTAAGTCCTCTGCAACTTGTTTAATTGCCTCCTTCTTTTTCCTGTAAAACACTTGATGAATCTTATCGATACTCCCCCCTCGAAAACGAGTTTATCCTCAAGCTGGAAACTGGGAAATTGCTGGACAAATTCCTTTGATGGCATCCACGAATTGAATTCTGATGAATGATTCTGCCATTTAATAAGCAACTCCCTAATACCCAACTCAGAATGTCGTACAGCCACAATTTTCTCTGGAAGCCACACTTCATCTTCCATAGCTTCCGGTGGTTCTAAAGACTCCACAGACTGATTAATGCCCAAGACTGCCTTTAATTGAGATACATGAAATACATCATGAATCTTAGAGCAAGCTGGAAGTTTCAACTTATAAGCGACAGGTCCTATCTTCTCCAAAATCTGAAAAGGACCAAAAAACTTAGCTGCCAACTTGTAACAATTCCTGCGAATAACCGAGAGTTGCCTGTAAGGCTGTAGCTTCAAATATACCCAATCACCCACCATAAACTCCACTTTTCTTCTTTTTTCATCGGCATACCTTTTCATTATCTCTTGAGCTCTTTGTAAATTCGCCTGAATACTAACCAGCATTTCATCTCTTTCCCGTAAACTAGCTTCCAACTCCCAGTTTTTGGTTGAGCCAGGTTCAAACTTAAACAGATTTGGTGGGTCTCTTCCATAAACAATCTTGAAAGGAGTTGTTTTGATAGAAGTATGATATGCTGTGTTATAAGAGTACTCTGCCCATGCCACAAACTTAAACCACAAACGAGGGTGACCTGAAGCAAAACACCTCAAATACGTTTCTAAGCAACGATTTAGCACCTCTGTCTGTCCATCTGTTTGAGGGTGATATGCAGTGCTGTGTTTGAGTGTAGTACCAGAGAGTCGGAACAAATCCTTCCAGACCTCTCCCAAAAAAATTCGGTCCCTATCCGACACAATAGATTTTGGAAACCCATGTAAGCGCACAATCTCTGTAACAAACTTTCCTGCTACATCTTTCGCTGTGAACGAATGTTTGAGACCGAGAAAGTGAGCCGCCTTGATTAAGCGATCTACCACAACCAACAAAACATTCAGCCCCCTGATAATGGTAGGCCCTCGATAAAATCCAAGGATATATCCTCCCAAATCGCTGTAGGAATAGGTAACGGCTGAAGTAAGCCCGCTGGTGATAATGTCAAATATTTATGAGTCTGACATATAACACAAACCGCCACATACTTCTGAACATCTCGTTGAATTCCTTCCCAATGAAAAAATTGTTGAATTCTTTTTAACCTTTTGCGAATTCCCCCATGGCCACCAATCTTACTATCATGGAATTCATGAAGTATCAGAGGAATAAAAACAGATTGTTTCGGAATAACCAATCTATTCTTATACCATAAGCAATTCTCCACCAAGTGAAAATGAGGGCCAACATCCTTTTCTTCTTTCAGCTGCTTAACTAGAGCTTGTATTGAAGTATCCTCATCAATCTCCTTAAACAATTCTTGGACCTGAATGACTGAAGGAATTGTTAAAGCCAATAAAGATGCAGATACCTCATGAGGGATACGAGAAAGTCCATCAGCAGCCTTATTTTCCACACCGGGTTTATACACAATGTCCATATCAAAACCCAACAATCTTGTTAACCAATGTTGATATTCCAAATTTACTTCTTTCTGTTCCAAAAGAAACTTCAAACTTCTCTGGTCTGTATGCACTTCAAAACGTCTTCCCATCAAGTAATGCTTCCATTTTAATACAGCCATTACTATAGCCATTAATTCCCGTTCATAAGCTGATTTCAGCTGCTCCCTGGCCGTTAAACCGTGAGTGAAAAAGGCTAAAGGACGTTTATCCTGCATAAGCACTGCCCCAACACCTGTACCGGAAGCATCTGTCTCCAGAATAAATCTTTTTCAAAATTCGGTAAGCCAAGAACGGGAACACTAGTCATCGCTTTTTAAGGGCATTAAATGCGTCACTAGCTTCCTTAGTCCAATGGAAATTATCTTTCTTAAGCAAATCCGTTAAACGCTTGGCAATAATACCATAACCTTTGACAAATTTTCGATAATAATCTGTTAATCCCAAAAATCCCCGAAGTTGTTTGAGAGATACATGAACAGGCCATCCCAACATCGCCTCTGTCTTAGCTCCATCCGTAGCTACTCCTGCCGCCGAGATAATGTGACCAAGATACTCAACTTGAGGCAGTCCAAATAGACATTTTTTTTATTAGCGAACAATTGATGATCAGCTAATAACTGCAGGACCAACCGCAATTGTTCTACATGCGACTCCAGACTGCCACTATAGATCAAAATATCGTCAAAAAACACCACAACAAACCTCCTCAAAAAAGGTTTAAACACCATGTTCATTAGCGCTTGGAAGGTAGCAGGAGCATTAGTTAAGCCAAAAGGCATAACTAAAAATTCGTAATGACCCTCTAAGGTCCGGAATGCAGTCTTCATAATGTCTTCTTCTTTCATCAAAATCTGATGATATCCTGAACAAAGATCAATTTTAGAAAAGATCACTGAACCATGTAGCTCATCTAGTAACTGATCGATGATGGGAATCAGAAAATTTATCCGGTATTGTTGCACGATTAAGAGCTCTATAATCCACATAAAAACGCCAAGAAGAATCTTTCTTTTTGACCAACAATACCGGACTTGAAAAAGGACTGTGGCTGGGACGAATTATACCTTCATTCAACATATCACTCACCATCTTCTCCACAATTTCTTTTGTTGCATGCGGATAACGGTATGGACGAACAGTGATGGAATGTACTCCTTGTTTGAGAATAATGGCATGCTCCTGTCCTCTAATAGGCGGTAGACCACGTGGCTTAGCAAATACCTGAGAAAAAAATATCCAAAACACCTGCAATTGCAACCTCTGTTGTTGGTTGTAGCTCTTGCTGCAAAGAACGCAATGAAAGGTGGGAACCATGTAAGGTAGAATCGCCTAATAAGGTAACCCGTTGGCCATGGTAAGTAAAATGCCATTCCTGTAACTTCCAATCTATCCCACATTTGCCCAGAGTTTCTAGCCACTGTACCCCCAAAATCACATCTACATCTCCCAACTCCAAAGTGATAAAATCTGTTTGAAATTCCACTCCCGCTAACACTAAGTTAATCATTTTACAAACGCCATTGCCTTGCACAGAAACACCATTTCCCAGCATCACTTCCATATCTTTATCATCACATACCGTTAACTTTCAAGCGTTTGGCTACCGTAGATGTAATAAAATTGTGAGATGCTCCAGAATCCAATAACACCACCACGGAATATTTGCCAATAGGCCCCAGCAATTTGGTAGTCTTAGGAGAATGTTTCCCTAAGAAGGAATTAAGAGATAGACAACAAACCATTGGCTGCTCTTCCTCCATCAATTCTACATGGTAAGTACATTCCTCATCTAAAACCTCTAGCTCTAATCCTTCTACCACCGTTAATATCTGCAATTCTTTTAAAGGATTGTGATGTCCCCTAAAATACTTCCCTTTACATTTAAAACAAATTCCTTTACTTCTCATTGCATCTAGCTCCTCCGCTGTATGTTTCTGTCGCGGTGGAACTATCATTCTCTGATTACCACCTTGTCCTTGGCCTTGATTCAACAATAACGGTCTTTGTTGCTGAACCGCCACAACTTTTTTGCTGGTAGTAGGTTTAATTGCTGAATTAATTCATCCTGATTTTTCTCCCACCAATTGACAAAAAGAGCTTGACTCCATCCTAAGCACAGCTGCCTTCTGATGAGGTAAATCCCGTGGTTCCTTCAGTTTTAACACTTCCTTCATTTCTTGTTTCAAACCCTTATAGAAGATCTTCTCCAAATGAGAGTCATCTAATCCTGAAACTTGTGCTGATAAATCCTCAAACTCACTCACATAAGAAGCCACAGAA
This sequence comes from Nasturtium officinale, assembly GCA_963854855.1. Lineage (NCBI taxonomy): Eukaryota > Viridiplantae > Streptophyta > Magnoliopsida > Brassicales > Brassicaceae > Nasturtium > Nasturtium officinale. The sequence continues at coordinate 3,025,583 of OY978505.1, forward strand.
CCCGTTTGTTTAATAGCAAACAATCTATTTCCGGGATCCTCTTCCATTGATTCACCAAATCTCAAAAACAAACGTTGTTTGAAATCTTCCCAAGATCTAAACGATTGTCTATGCATCTCCCAATTGAACCATTTCAACACATCTCCAGCTAAACTCAAAGAAACCAAATCCAGTTTTTCATTCTCGTGATAACGTCCAATACGAAAGAAATTTTCAACTTTGGAGAACCATTCATATGGATGAGAACCGTTGAAAATTGGCATTTCAATATTGCGTAACATACTCGAACGATCATCCATTGGAATAGCATAGTGAACGGAAGCTCTACGTAAGATATCGGGAGAAGACACGGCTCCGACGATTCTGGAAGTTTTCCAGCTCGAATCTCCATTCTTTCCAAGGAAGATACCACCGATCGTAGCAATTCGTCCATAGAACTTAACTTTTCCTCTTGTGCCACTTTCGCCTCACACAGTCGCTTAAATCCACCTTGCAACACCTTCAAATGTTGATGCAGTTCTTCACCACCGACATCGGAATCTATATCATCAGAATCCGCACCTAACCCCATCGTGAAGCAATCGAACCAGTTTCACCGCACCAATGTTAGATTTAAGCTAGCTTCAGTGGTAACAATGAACTTCATTAGAAATTCCCAATCAATTACATTGTATGAACGAACCAGAATGAGATTAGCAACAGAGTATTGACAATTCTCAGCTCAATCCAAGTTCACAGAGATCACATCAATCTCTCAAGCACATCGCTTCCATAAACCCAGAAAAAAGCATGAAGAGAGTTTATCTCATCTCTAATCGCTCTTTATTCTATTTATAAACGTAACAGTAAACCCTCTAATTGATAAAAAGTCTTTGCCTAACGTTTCTCTTCCTCTGCTTCTAAGTCCTCTGCAACTTGTTTATTTGCCGCCTCCTTTTTTCCTGTAAAACACTTGATGAATCTTATCAATTTATCAAGAGCATCACGAATTTTTTGTTCTTAGTTTTCTAGTTACCTAAGAAATGTTAGACACTGTCAACAGTATGTGTGCTGATTTCTTTTGTCAGGATCTCCTCATGTTACTACTAAGGCAAAAGTTTCTTGGGGAGAAGTATGTAGGTCTAAACAAGAAGGTGATTGGGTGTCCGAACATTACATGATACATCTAAAGTGATCTGGTTTTCACAATCAGTTCATTGTCATGCTTTTTTCTCATGGCTCTCTGTACTTAATAAGCTAGCAAGTGGAGACAGAACTGGAAAGTGGGGGAATTGCCCAGCCGTAATTCCTATGTCGGGAGCCAAATAAAATAATAGATCATCTATTTTTTTTGCTTTTTCTTACTCCTATTGGATTTGAACAACTCTTAGAGCAAGAATCTTGGTAGACAAGGTGAACCCCGAATGGAAGTTAACTGTTAATCCCTTTTTATACATCGACTTTCCTCAGATGATTTTTTTTGGCAAGACTAGCTTTGCAGGAAGAAGATGTAGAAGCCGAAAACCGGATTGACACTAACGATATAGAAATGTAAGAACGATGTTAAGGAAAGTAACTAAATGAACATGAAGGCGAGATATGATATTTTCCTTAACTCTTATTATTCGCTCCGTAGTGATACGAGACTGTACGAATATAGAGTCCCAGGATACAACCATGGGAGACGATTCACGCTTCACTTGTGAACGCCCTATCGAACTATAGATTCTAGAAACACTCTCAGAATACTTACGCTAGAAGATTTGCGGGTTTGTTTGCGTGAAAAAATGAAAACGTTATCTCCAATGAGAAGAGAGACGGATTTATTTAAAGAGATGAACGAGACCCACTTTCCGTAACAGTTGCTGCACGTGGGCAAAAATCTCGGCATAGATCTCGAGACTTGAATTTCGAAAATGTCTTCCCGAAGACTGTGTATCTCGTTTAAATATCTGAGAGAAAGAAATGTGTGACGTTTTTATTTTATAGACAAACTACTTGTCATTTTTAGAAACGAAATGCATGTTGTTTTGAGCTTAATTGGTCCCAAAAAGAAAAGATCTTATTGGTCCCAAATATTCTTTCGTCTAGTAATTCATCATTTCATTTCTGAACAATTTTACAGCACATACAACCATTGTTTGTTACAAACTTACAATCAATGAATTAAACATAATAATTTAAAGAAACTTATTTAAACAACTTGAGAAAATCATTTTAAACAGCATTATGGATATCTATGACTTGTTTCAAACCATGTAATAATCTAAGAAGACATTAAACATCATATACATAACCACATGACAATTCTAAGAGAATATGATAATTAGCACACTCTTCTAGACTGTAGTATATTTTTTTGTTCTAAGTTACTTTTATCTTCTATGAATATTAACTTTCTGAAGTAATTAAAGGAAGCTTGAGTAGGCTATTCCATGAATCAAAGATATTTTAATTGCTTGATGATTCCAAATATCATCAAAATATAAATATTTGTAAATATGTACTGTCAGCGATGTCAGTGAAAATTTTACAATGGTTAAAGGTGGAAGACGTATAAAATTTGTTAAAATTGTATGTGTTTCTACAACTCCTACTTCTTCATTATTATGTACTTTTGGTATTTCAATTTTTTTTATGGATGTACTAACTAAAATCATCCATACTGGTAAGAAAATCACTAAGTTTCTCAAACAAAAATATTAATATTTTAACAAAAATTGATTCTCTAATTAGATTTTAAAAATTTAAAAAGTAAGTAAACCAATGAATAAGAACACATATTAAATGAGTCTCTCATGTTTCTTAAAATTCTTAAATGAGAATCTCTCATCACCCTCTCTCCTTCTTTTTTATTATTATTATTTTTAATTGTGAGAGACTCTCTTGAGAAACTCACACTGTACTTATTTTAAGAAGTTTGAGAAAATAGATCGGAAGAGAATATTAAGTAGTTTTGTGAAGATAAGGTCCTTGCAAGATAAGAAAGTGTTCGATTATCCTCACCACAAACCCTATACAGGTTCATAATCACAAGAACAAGTGTTCAATTGATAATTTATAAACTGGCAAATAGCAAAACAATTTCTGAGTAAAGTGAATGAAAACTCTGCAAATATGGTGAGGGCAGACCCGACCTTAGACTAAAGCTGGTAAAGACTTTGCTTTAGGCGCCAAGATATATATAGAGAATAAGGGGCATCAATTTATGAAATGTGTATTTATTTCAGTTGGTAATGAGTTCATTTTTATTTATTTAAGCAAATTGATGAGTTCGAGACAACTAGTGAGAAACATTATTACAACATTTTATTTTTAATAAAATATTTATTTCCTAACAAATTTGATGGGCCATTTGTGTGCGTTAAAGGTCTCCTTGTAGAACTTCTTTCCAAACATGTCTATGATGTAATTACCATTGTGGTTGAAAGAAATGAAACAGAATCAAGATTTGTCTTAGGGCTTTTGCCTTCACTTCCACTGCTTCTATCTTTCTGATCCTACTTTACTGATGAATTGGGGGGGGGGGTTTCAAAGTAAATATGTATATTAATAAAGTTTTTAGAAGAAATAAATAAGATTAGTAAAGGCCTAGTAAGACAAGTAGCACACCATCTCTAATGATTAGTGAGATTAGTGGTACATTTATCCACTCCCAAACTTGAGAAACTGGAACATAGTATTTATAATTATATTCACCTAAACGAGTAATGCATTTTTAATGTATCTTATCCTTGAAGTAATGGTTGACTTAAATATCTCATTAGAGAATACATTTCAATACACTGATAAAGAAAATATCATTACAATTACGAAAATAAGTCACTACATCGCACAAATGTCTTCTCCTTTTATTCTCTCTTTTTCTTTTCTTAAAAATCTATCTGCCTAAACAAAGAGATGGACTTTCCAAACCCCTCCCCCCCCACCCGGTCGAAGAAAACTTAAAAATCACAGTCCAATCACCTTAAAACTCAAACCAAAACAACCAGACTCAAAGAGATAAAACATATAACTCCAATTCTTGAGCAGCTTGCTTGAAGATTTCCGCAATTCCAAATCCATCTCCTAATAACTGACTCTCATAACTTGGATTCACCTGTTCCATTACCACCAAAGAAAAAATCCCATTGTAAATATGACCACATGGATCCTACGATTTAGAAAATATTATTTTTAGTTAAATATCACTATATTTTATATAAAATTAACACCTGAGCTTGGATCATGTAGGTCCTTCGGAAAGAATTAGAGGAGACATTAGAAAACAAAACTTCAATACTTCTCAAACAAGTAAAAAAACAGTAGTTAAAACCCCTGTTTTGTCTTTAGGCACCAAAAATTGAAGAAAGCTTCATTCCCAAATATATTCAGCACAAAGTTATGTGAGGACCAAGTACCAAACCTCGCTGTCAGGTTATTACAAGGGTAAGACAGATTCACGGTGGGAGCACTGGAGGAAGAGATCTGATCGGCCAAGAAAGCTTCACGAAAGTAAGAATCTGATGTAGTAGGGCATACAGTAAGGGCTTGGGGATGGTTTGACATTGGTGTGAGACGAGTTTCTGGAGAAGAGGATGAAGATGGAGCATAAGTAAAAGTTGTGTTTGAGGCAGAAGAATTTTGAAGTTTTTCAAGAATTTGCATCTGGAGTTTTTCCAAATCTAATTCGGAGGATTTGATGAAACGCACTGCTTCATCTACTATCGTTGGTTTGTCTGCCTGTGGGATATAATTAAAATATAAGAATAGTTGACTCAAAATAACATCTGATATCAGACACATAAATGTATAGATTAGTTCATTATCATTTACTATTTTATGTAATTTTAAGTCTTTAATATGAGAAGAATTCTTACCATGGTAATTGGTGGACTGAAATTGGACTCCGATTCAATTAAAAATAAATAGTATATATATGTAAATTAAGATTAATTAATTTTAAGAAAATAGAAGAAGTATTCATTGAACAGAAAAACTTGCAGGGTTTGGAAATAGTATAAGATGGTTTTGCTATAATATTGACCTTAAATTCAAAAGAAAAATATGAAAAGGAGAAAATGGAATTAAGATGAACAAGAAAAGAGAAATTGGAAACTTGTTGGCTTTTCTGAATAAGAACCAATTAAAGTGACATATATTGGATATAATATCTTAGAAAAAGCAAAAAGATGTGCAACTGAACATAAAAGGGAACAAGTGTAAGCAGTTGAAGAAATTGTAATCTAAAATGTAAAAATAGGAAAAAGGAAAGAAAAACAAGAATATTATAATTAACATTAATATTTTTTATAAATACATAAAGTATATCAAAAATAGGGAAAACTACTGAACTAGATCAGATTAAACAATGATTCTATGAAATTAAATCTTATTTTCCACATGAAATATAGATGCATACATGATATTTATATGATTGATAGTTCATAGGCTAAATCTTAAATAAAAGTAGTTTCAATTTTCCAGATGTGAATTATCATAAAAAAAACAAGCGTAATTAATATATAAGTTTATTGTTGACTAGAAGAAAATCATTTGATTAAACTTTATGTGGTTACCAATCAACAAAAAATTATGTGTTCTTAAATCAATACATTAGGAGAAAGTTCAGGAAGCAAACCATGCAGTTTAGAAAACATATCACTCATCCTTTTCCTCTTTTTTCTTTCGCTCTGAATATGTTTTTCACGATCATGTGATTCTCCGCCATAATTTTCACCATTTATTTTTGCTCTTTTTCTCCCCTTTGCAGCCTTCACAGTCTGAGTTCCCAACATAAGAGAATGTTGTGATGGAGGTGTTTGCTTCTCGATTATTCTGCAGTCGCCTTCGGAATAATCAGAATTGGCTATGACCCGCACAAATCCCTTTTGGGTCAAATTCTGAGCATTAGTCATATTGAATTGATTGCTCATTTTCTTCTTTTTGCTTTTGTGCGTTTATTATGCTTTTATGAATATCTTATATAAAACATCGAGAGAGAGAGAGAAACGTTTAAGGCAGGATGGTGAAGGTAATAGAATAGGAGAAAAGATTTAAATAAAGAGTTAGGTGAGGTCTCGTAGCAAAGAAAACAAAATGCAATCATGAGCAAAGCCGTTACGAAAAATTAAAAGGTAAATTTTCAATAAAGTTTTTGTCTTTTTCCATTTTTTTCTCCTTATGAAGTTTTTATAGATTTTTTTCTTAAGTCAAAGAATAAATAATTTTTTGGGAAACAAAATTTCCTTATTGTATATATATTCATACATGCTTTCTACACCTTTAAACATTTCTATCGTATATACTAGGCCTGGGCATAATAACCAATACCCAAACTCAAACCCAAACCCAACCCGAAGTAAAGAGTTTGGATCGGGTATAGGTGTACTAAAATACCCGATCGGGTATATATTTTTTACTCATCGGATACCCGTACCCGATTGGGTATACCCGAACAACCCGAACTCCACCCAAACTAATCCGAACTTATATAAAACTTTAATGTTTTAGTTTTTTTTCTTTTCATTTTCATATATGTTAATTTCATATGTTAGTTTAGTTATATTATATAATTTTTACTTGAAATTTTATGCTATTTAATGTTAAATTTTTCATAAATTCAAGAACAAATGCAGAAATAAATTTTGTGTTTTGGTTTGGTGGTTTGAATTTTCTAGATTTATTTTGACATTCTATCTAGTTTTAATGAATTTGGGTTGATTTCAAAAAAACATTAGTGAATATATGAATATATATCAGTTTTAAAAGTTTGGTTCAAAAAATATTTGAGTTCGGGTATACCCAAAAATACCCAAACCCAATGGGTGTTTACCCGAACCTAATCCAAAATTCTAAAATACCCAATCAGGTCCTATATCTCTACACCCAAATACCCGAACACCCAAAATACCCGACCCGAACCTGATCGGATACCCAAACACCCAGCCCTAGTATATACAATGACCAGTTTGGTATAACGGACTAATGTGTGACCACCCTTCACCCAACTCTGGATATAATAATAACAGGGGCCTCAAATTTTTTCAATATATATTTTTTTGAATTTGGGTGCCGATATTGATATCCAATTCCAATTCTAAAAACAAAAAGAACCTAAATATTTTGTCCAACACATGTTGTTATATAGTTTATAGAAATTGAATTTAGGTACTTGAACAATGACATAAAATTATAAATATGATAAAATTATTTGCAAAAAGACTTGGATTTATAAAATAAAAATTTTAAAATAGTTAGTAGTTATTCAAATAATTTAACCTTTTAAAATTTTCTGAATTTTCGTTTTAGTTATCTATATTTGAAAATAAATATTTTGTTTTTAATACTAATGGCCTAATAATAATTGGCTGTTAAAGTTTTTGAGCCGGCTGTGAATATATATAACCTTACAAAATGACACAAAAGTGTTATGATATTTTTTAGATTGATTTTCCATAAAAAAACAGATTGAAGTGAAAAACCAAAAATAAAATTATTTCTACCTTATGTTGAAAATTTAAGTTAAGAAAACAAATTTTAGGTTGACTATATTTAAATTATATGTGCATGTAAATGGGTTATATGCGTATATACAATGGGTTATATGCACATACCGAATGGATATAGTATACGGTACATATATACACAACCAAACCAAATAAAATATAAATAAGATTTCATAATTTCACTTACTAAGATAATATTCTAGAACTTTTATTGGCTCGCTAATATTTAACTTGGACTACATGAATTCTTATATCTCAATATACTTTCATGCTTTTCCACCAAAATTTTCAAATTAGTTAAATTTTTTATTATTTATTTCGTATAGCAATTCTAAGACCATTTTGAACTAAACATATTCCTGAAATCATTTTTAAAGGAGTCTTTTGAAATAAACTGGTAACTAAAGAAAATAACTAAGATATATTTCTATCACCAAGTTATAAGAGCTACAAAAGCAACTTTAAAAAAAATTCAAAATTTGATTAAAATATGAAATCATTAAAACTTGTTGAGCTGGTCAATATAATGTAACTTATAGATCTATTCGTGAGTAGATATAGATTTTATATGTATATACTGTATAGTAATCAGTTGTATAGCAAGATTGATAGTTGCAGATTCATGTTAGTTTTTCCTCAACACACTAGTATGTCTAATATTAATATTTGTGTGTTGATTAAGTGAAATTTGAAAGAAAACAATTGTTAAGATATATGATTTATTGTGGCAGATAATTTTCTTCTAACGATATATAGGCACTAGTCTTGTCACTACAAGAAAGCCGGTGAGAAACCAACGGATTTTTCTGACGGACTTAGATCCATCAGAATATTTTGAAGGAATTCTGAGAGTGTTCAGAGAAAATATAAATGTTTGCATCCATCGGAAATCCATTAGAAAGTTTGATGGATTTCCTATGGATTAAAATCCATCAGAAATTTCCAACGGATTTATGACGGCTACCTGATGGAAAAAGAAAACTGTTATTATATCCGTTACTTTTTGACGGATTTCCGACGAACTATTCCAAGGCCATCAGAAATCCATCAGAAAATATGAACGTTAATTTATCCATTGTCATAGCCGTTGTTATAGCCATTATGAATTCAAAATTTGTAACGTAATTCCGACAGATTTCCGAGGGCAAGCGATATTATATATATGTTTGCACACTTCTCCTTACAAGCAAAACACAATACATTACTTCTAAAACAAAAAAAAAATATAAAGAGATGTCGTATTTTCGATCATGGATATATAGGCACTAGTCTTGTCACTACAAGAAAGCAGGTGAGAAACCAATGGAATTTTCTGATGGACTTAGATCCATCAGAATTTTTTGAAGGAATTCCGACAGTGTTCCGAGAAAATGTAAATGTTTGCATCCATCGGAAATCTGTCAGAAATTTTGATGGATTTCCTACGGATTAAAATCCATCAGAAATTTCCAACGGATTTATGATGGCTACCTGACAAAAAAATAAAACTGTTAATATATCCGTTACTTTTTGATGGATTTCCGATGGACTATTCCAGGGCCATCGGAAATGTGTCAGAAAATAAGAACGTTAATTTATCCATTGTCATAGCCGTTTTTATAGCCATTATGAATTCAAAATTTGTAACGTAATTCCGATGGATTTCCGATGGCAAGCGATATTATATATATGTTTGCACACTTATCCTTACAAGCAAAACACAATACATTACTTCTAAAACAAAAAAAAATATAAAGAGATGTCGTATTTTCGATCATGGATGGATGTAGAAATGAAGGATCCAGAGTCTAGCTTGTTGAACTATGAATACGCACGAGGTATATGTGAGTTCATGGAGTTGTCTGGAAATCAACCACGGACCAAAAAGTGGTAAGTTGAAATGTACATATTCAATATGCCAAAATTCTCATAATATTAATGTTGAGATAGTTTGGAATCATTTATATATGAATGGGTTTATGCTGGGATATAAGATTTGGTATCTACATTGAGAAAAATATTATGGTTATGGTAGTAGTAGTGAACAAAATCTTAGAGATAGTTTAGGAGAACACACAGAGGTAAATGTAACCATCGGTACTGTTGAAATGGTGAATGATGCGTTTAGAGAAAATATGTATTATGGTGGGGAAGATAGAGATAGAGTTGAAGAACCAAATTTAGAGGCTAGAAGGTTTTTTGATATGTTAGATGCAGCGAAGCAACCGTTATATAGCGGATGTAGAGATGGTCATTCACCGTTACCATCTGCTAGTAGAATGATGACCATTAAGACATATTACAATTTGACAGAAGAATGTGTAGATGCAATAGCAGATTTTGTGAAAGATATTTTGCCTGAAGATAATCTCTCACCAGGATCATACTATGAGATACAAAAACTTGTCTGGGCTTGGTTTACCTTATCAGATTATCGATGTGTGCATCGACAATTGTATGATTTTTTGGAGAATGGTCAAATGTTTCCAACATGGTTATTGGAAATTGTTAATGGTCCAAAGTCAATTGCAACTTTATATCCAAGGTATTGCACAAGGGGATATGCATTTAGGATTCATGAAGAATGAAGAAGGAGGCCCACTTCAGATTATGGTATTTCGACTCAATCTGGTCAAGTAGTTTACTATGGCATTTTGAAAGAAATATTGGAAGTGCGGTACGCGGGATTTTTGGACTTAAGATGCATTGTTTTTATGTGTGATTGGTATGATCCATTTCTTGGGCATGGTGTTAAAGTTGACCAATTTGGCGTTACATATGTACATTCTACACAAAAACTTTTGAAATATGACTCATTCATCTTAGCGTCACAAGAAGATCAGGTATATATATATACATGGATCAATTTATTTCTTATATATATTCAAATAGGATATGTAAAAAATATTTTATGCTTTAGGTTTACTACATATGGTATCCTCGACTTACACGACGCAAGATCCTTGGATCACTGTTACGGCAATTAACACAAGAGGAAAATTTATGGAGTTCCGAAGCATGATTCTTTGCAGCCAATGAGAAGTAAAGATCTAATTGTCTTGTGTCTAATAACTTGGCTATTTGTAATGATGACTGTGGAATCTTCCCATGTCTCCTATTAATTCTTTCTCTCCAGAGTAAATATGAAGTGGCTTGCAAATCATAGCGCAAAAGAAAAAAAATGTACCTTATCCAATGAAGTTTCACTGGTAACTCCAGGACTTTTCCCATTCATTTGTTAACTTGCATTAGTTCTTGACCAGTTTGATCCATATCTGTTCTGAGGATATACATAAGAAGTATAGGTGAGTTTGGGGTTCCAAAGCATTTAGGCATGACACACATGATCTTTTAGAACTTGTACTCCATTGAGTCATTTGATCTTCAGTTGGTATTCTGTTTTGTATTGCCAGAAACGTATGGAGCCAAACTTTGGTGTGGAGTAGGATTTGATTCTCGGACTAGGTTTCAAGTTTTCTTTAAAACCAAATTTGAACCAAAGTTATCCTCTTTGCTTCTCCACAAGACCTTATAGAGTTTGGATGATTTTTTCTTTGAGAATCAATTGTATTTTCGATGTTGTTAAAAATCTTAGACCTGTGGCGATTTCTATGGTTTGTGAGTATGTACTGGTCCACCGTGATACTTTTTGAATACCTATCTATCGTTCTGTGATGAAAGGAATGTATATTCTAGAATAACAGGTTTTGTGATGAAAGGAATGTAAACCCAAATCTATATTATTATTGCTGAAGCTAATTGATGTTAAGACTATCCACATGTAGAAGCTTCCTTGGCCCAGTGGTTGAACAAGGATCTTTAAAGCTTCTACATCAGGAGGTCTGGGGTTCGAGTCTCAGTTATTGCGATTTATTAACAAATTTGCAGATTAATGGAGACAATTTTACAGGAGATCTCCAACGATGTACAATTAGCGCCGTTCGCGTGATTCTATGCAGAAAAGAAAGTGGTGTCCCTCAAGAGCATGGAGAACAAAATATTGTCTGTAGTGGATCTAATAAAGGTCGGAAGAAATTGTCCGTGGGAGACTCGTGTTTATCGTGTTTATTCTAGATAAATAAAGAACAATAATGGAGAAGAATAATCCCTATATAGTATTAAGCCTCAGAAAAATCAGGAAGAAGAAGAAGAAAAGGGAGAAAAAAACCTCTAGGAACAAAATAGAGAACAACATGACACATACAAAAATATGCAGTAATTAATTTGAAGTTATAGTGTTCCTATGGTGTCCACATAAGACTCTATGCTAAGACTCACATGGGTTTTCAGAAATTTAATATTATTGGTCTTTGTCAATATTTAATAGAAAATATGTTATCATAACTTCATATTTTATGAATGGCAATTGGTAGCAAAATATTTATTAATTCCTATTTAGTATTTTTATTTATTCAAGATAGATGAAGAACAATAACGGAGAAGAATAAGTGCTAGATAAAATTAAGCCTCAGAAAAATGAAGAACTAAAAGGAGAAAGATGAGCAAAAACCTTTAGGAATATAGTAGAACAAAGTGAGAAATGCAAAATATATAGTAATTAATTTTAAACTACAATGGTCCTAGAGTGTCCACATAAGACTTTATGTTTAGACTGTCCAAGTGAATTCTAGAAATATGATATCATTGGTCCACATGAATATTTAATATATATTCTCATGATAATTTTCCAAATCTATAGTATATAAAAGTTGAACCTACTTGATGCTAAAACCATATATGTGAAATTTTGGAAACTTGATATTATTACTCCACATCAATATTTAACATAAATTATAATGATAATCTGCCAAACATGTTAAAATAGAAAAATTCATATCTACTATAAAATTAAAAGAAAAATCATCAAAAATAGGCAAAAAATAATAGAAATTACTAAAATAATGATTTTAGTATATATTCTTATTAATAAATAATTTAAAATATTTATTTCATAACTTCATATTTTTTAACAGCACTTGGTCTCATAGTATTTATGAATTTGTATTTGATATCCTATTTATTCTACATAGATGAAGAACAATAATGGACAAGAATAAGCACTAGATAATATTAAGCCTCAGAAAATTATTAAGAAGAAGAAGAAAAAGGAGAAAAAAACTCTAGGAAAAATAGAAGAACAAAGTGACACATGATAAAAGAATGTGTAATAATTAACTAAATTTAAGTTATACTGTTCCTAGGTTATCCATGGAAGAATTTATGCTAAGACCGTTCGCGTGGAATTTTAGAAATTTGATATCATTGGTCTACGTCAATATTTAATATAATATATATTTATATAGTTTCATATTTTATTAATGGAAATTGATTGCAAAATATTTATGAAATCCTATTTATATTTTATTTATTCAAGATAGATGAAGAACAATAATGGAGAAAAATAAGTCCCAGATAAAATAAATCCTCAGAAACTTTTGAAGAAGAAAAAGGAGAAAATGAGAAACAAATTCTAGAAAAAAACTAAAAGAAAAATTTTACACATGCAAAAATGTGTAGTAATTAATTTTAATAAGACCCATATAAAATAAAGCCTCAGAAAATGAAGAATAAAAGGGAGAAAATGAGCAAAAAATCTCTAGATAAATAGAAGAACAAAGTGACACATGCAGAAATATTAAAATGGAAAAATCAATATCTACTATAGACTTGAAAAGAAAATCATAGACAAAAAAGCAAAAATAATAGTTTATGTTACTAAAAATAATGAATTTATTATATATTATTATTAATAAATAATTTAAAATATTTGTTTTTCATAACTTCATATCTTCTTAATGACAATTGGTCGCATAATATTTATGAATTCAATATCTTATTTTAGATAGATGAAAAAAATTAGAGAGAAAAAAGCCCTAGATAAAATTAAGTCTCAGAAAAATGATGACAAAGAAGAATAACAAAGAGAATAAAAACTAGAAAAATGAAGAACATAGTGACACATGCAAAAAGTGTAGGAATTAATTTTAAGCTATAGTGTTCCTAGGGTGTTCTCATAAGACTTTATAGATACTATCATATTGGTCCACACTAATGGTTAGTAAAAATTCTTGCGCTAATTGTTTAAAAAGAATTGATATAAGGCAAAAATTTAAACAGAAATAATCACAAAATAATAGAAATTATTCAAAATAATAAAATAATATATAAGAAAATTATGCCTTAATTGTTTATTAATTAATCATTTAAGATTAGATTTTAAATAACTTCTTATTTACAGATGGCTGAAGAAGAATGCCAAAGGTAAAAAACCAGTTAAAACTAAATCTCATAAAACAAATAAATAAGAAAAAGGGGAAAATGTAGGAAGAAATAGAAGAAGAAAACAACATATCCAAAAATATTTGATAATTTTAGTGTCCAATGAATAACAAATTTTACTGTAATCCTACCCAAAAAAGATTGAAAATAAACAAATTAATATACTAAAATTCAAAAACTTATCATGACTATAAAATTTTGGAAAGAATGTGCCCACAAATATTTAAGGTGAATCATGTGTTATGGTTTTAAACTTTTAGTAAGTTTGATATTTGTGTGGATGGCTTTGCTTGGATGAATTTCTTCTTTTATTCCTTGTTGGATATATGTTGATTGATTAATACTTGTAACCCAAGGGTCCCAGCTGAAACTCTATCAAATATACAAGCTTACAGTTGATATATGGAGCCTTGGTGTACTGTGTTGGAGATGTTGACTAGTAAGATTCCCTATGGGAATCTAGATTCCGTAAGTCTTGAAGATTCTTAAACTTTCTTGATATAAATAGGAGAATTCCCATTAAAAACCAACTATGTAGCTAAATCTGAAATATACATGAACTTATTGTGTGTCAATTAAAAGTACACAAATTTGCACGTTCAATTTAGTAGATATTCAAAGTATATATATTAACATAACTGGAGTTTGGACATTAATATTATTTATAACGGGATTTCCCCGGTAAAATAAGAGTTTAAGTCCTAATGTGTGCAAACAATCAGATTCAAGGTTTAGGATTGGAATGGGTACGATTCCAGATACACTAAAAATATACCACTAGAAGCTCATAATTTCATACTCATGAACAGCCAACTGCAGCTGAGCTACAGAACCATCCATTTTTAGAAGGTTCTTACCATCCTCGGGCTCAGGCTCAGGCTCAGGCTCAGGCTCAGGCTCAGGCTCAGGCTCAGGCTCAGGCTCAGGCTCAGGCTCAGGCTCAGGCTCAGGCTCAGGCTCAGGCTCAGGCTCAGGCTCAGGCTCAGGCTCAGGCTCAGGCTTAGGATTTGAATCCGCATCTCTGCTTCCCTGTAGATGAGTATAATTTTAGAAGATTGCCTTTAATATGTGAAGCATGTGGTTTCATTTTATTTAGAATATATTAGAACCACAAGTTTTATATTTTAACATTAATGTCCTAATTGTATCAATACATGCGTAACCAGAAGATTTGTGAGAGATTAGACCCCGTGGAAACTATTAAGGAGATTCAAGATATGATTCTTCGACATAAATGTGCAAGTTTGGGTAGCACAGTAAGAGATAAATGGTCTGAAGATAGATTTATCCTCAGGTTTTTTTTCATTCATTCTTTGGTTATTAGTTGTAACTTGTAAGTGATAGAATGTGAAGAGAGTTATGATGGAAAAATTGTTTATTATTCTCATAATATATATAGTTATCATACATATATGTTTATATAGTGAAGTTATTTCCTAATCTAGATTAATACAATACTAACTATTATATTCAAATAATATTTACGGCATCCTTTGATATCCTTTGATCTAGAGTTCTAGATTGATGCGAAGGCTCTAGTCATAGATTGCATATAATAAGAGACATTGCATAGGTTTTGACACCTCTTCCCTCCTCAGGTGATATTTCTCAAATGGCAGAAAGGATTGCTCTAATTCATACTCGAGGCGAATCTTGATTCTTCTAGCTTTCCATAGACACCAAGGTCTTTGAATTTACTTCACAGGAAGATTTTCATCTTATGTCAAACTTTTGATACTCAGAAACTGTCACTTGATATTCCACTCTTTAGCCTTGAAATCAACCAAAACTCTTTTCGAAATAATAGAAGATAATATCTTAAATAAGTAAAAATTAGGTTTGCACAAACAGTTCCTTAGCATGCTTTTATCTCATTGATTGCTGTACTTAATAAGCTATCAAGTGGAAACAGAACTGGAAAGTGGGGAATTGCCCAGCCGTAATTCCTATGTTAGGAGCCAAATGAAACAAGAGATCATCTCTTTTTTTTTACTTTTCTTACTTCTATACAATTTGAACAACTCTTACAGCTAGACTCTTGGGAAACAAGGTGAACCCCAAATGGAAGTTAACTGTTAAATCCCCTGTCAGACATCGACTTTCCTCGGATGAGTTTCTTTTGGTAAGAATAGCTGTCTATATAGCATGTTTGGATACACTGCAATGGAAGAAGAAACCAAGAGAAGCCTCAATCACCATATCAGCTTGCTCACGCCATAGATAAACAAATCTGGAACCACATTACTTTTCTGTTTCAAAACTGATGGAGATCAAGAAGCTCTCCATCTCCTTCGGACCTCTGTTTGCTGTCACCATTGACGCTAAACTTTGATTGCCTCATTATCCTATATTTTGATGTAATTCTTTTACTTAGCATTCTCTGTTTTCTCCTTCGCAACAATTCTAACACTTCATGCTACTTCTCAGACCTTTGTAAATTTGTTTTTACTAAATTTCAAATTACAAAACAAAATCAGTTGTTTGATTTTTTTTGTCATAACATATCCATTTTTCTTAATATAGTTAAGGAATATTGAAATTACAATATTAGGGGTTTAATTATTTTCTTTAATATATGCTGGGTTGTCAGTCACTTTTAAGTTTTTAAATTATTAAGTAAATCAATCATTCTGTTTTCTAGTAATTCATCATTTGATTTCTGAATAATTTTACAACACATACAACCATTTTTTGTTACAAACTTACAATCAATTAATTAAAAGTAATAATTTGAAGAAAATTATTTAAAGAACTTGAGAAAATCATTTTAAACAGCAATATATATATATGACTTGTTTAAAACCATATAAGAATCTAAGAAGACATTAAACATCATATGCATAACCACATGAAAATTCTATGAGAATATGATTATTAACTTCCTTAAGTATTTAAAGGAATCTTGATAGGCCTTGGAATGATATTCCATGAATCAAACATATTTTAATTGCTTGATTCTTCCAAATTTCATCAAAAGAGAATTTTTTTGTGAATATGCAGTGTCAGTGAAAGTTTCACAATGCTTAAAGGTAGAAGATGTAATTCCATAATTTTTAATCACTAAAGTCTTTCAAACAAAACATAATTTTTAATCAAAATTTGATTCTCTATTTAGATTTTACAATTTTGAAAGTAAGTAAACCAATGAATAATGAACACATATTAAATGAGTCTCTTGAAAATTTTAAATAAGAATCTCTCATCACTCTCTCCCCACTTTCAATTTATTGTTTTTCTTTAATTTCAAGACTCTCTTGAGAAACTCCCACCGCACGTATTTTACGAAGTATGGAGAAAGAAGATCAAAAGAGAATATCAAGTAGCTATGTGAAGATGTGAAGATAAAGATCTCGCAAGGTAAGAAAAAGTTCGATTATCCTCACCATAAACCCTATACAGGTTCGTAATCACAATAACACGCATTCAATTGGTAATTTATAAACCAGCAAATAGCAAAACAAATATCTGATTTAAGTGAATGAAAACTCTGCAAATCTTTTGAGGGCAGGCCCGGCCCTAGACTAAAGTTGGTAAAACTCTTGCTTTAGGTGCCAAAATATATATAGAAAATAAGAGGTATCAATTTATGAAATGTGTATTTAGTTCAGTTGGTAATGAGTTCATTTTTATTTAAGCAAAGTGATGGGTTCGAGACAGCTAGTGAGAAACATTATTACCACGTTTCATTTTTAATAATATCTTTATTTCCTAACAAATTTGATGGACCCACAAATTATTTATGTACTCTCTTTGTTTTGAATATTTATATAGATTTGTAATCACAAGAACAAGAATTTAATTGGTAATTTATATAGCGGCAAATAGAAAAAGTGTCTGATTGAAGTGACTGAATACTACAAATACGTTGAAGATATAGTACTTTCGTCTAAAAATACAACTCCTCAAATCCAAAGTAATCATCCATTTTTGTGCGTCAAAGATCTCCTTGTAGAACTTCTTTCCAAACATGTATACCTTTAACAGATTTTGTTTTAGCAGCCTGGCTAAAGAGAAGACCATATAAATAGCAAGATAATATATTTGTCTTTCAACCAATGATTCTTTAAAGGTTAACTAAATTAAGGGATCTTTTCAACATAAGTTGAAACTAGCGGTTAGAGAAATGAAGCAATGATCAATTCAAAGAGCTATTTAATAAGAGGATCACTAACATAAATAAAGACATGGAATCGGAACATATGATGATAATGAAGCACCAATCTTTAGAGACACTTTGCCTTGAATATTTATCTACTTTCATAAAAAAAAAGGACTCTGCAATGTTCACTAATGCCTTTCCAAAATTATCAACTTTCTCCTCCAATCCTTGATTCAATCCCTAAATATAACAGATTTTTCAATTTTATTTACAGAATAAATCCTAAGAACACACCAGATAATTTTCAAGAAGTTAATTCTTTTGTATTAAACTGTTACATAATAAATCCTAAGAGCAAACATATTAATGATTGTATTTTAAAGGTATTTGTAGACATTTATAAACTAATGTATTTTATTGGATTTTAATAATGCAAGGTTTCAAAGTAAGTATGTATTTTAATCAAGTTTTCATAAGAAATGAATAAAATTAGTAAAGGTCTAGTAAGGCAAGTAGCACACCATTTCAAAGGATTAGGGAGACGGGTGGTACATTTATCCACTCCCAAACTTGGTAAACTGGTAAGAAAATGGAAAATAGTATTTATAATTATATTCACCTCTAAGAGTATAATGCATTTTATGCATCTTATCGTTGAAGAAATGGTTGTCTAAAATCTCTCATTGGAGAATAGTCACTACAATAATGATAAAGAAAATATCATTACAATTATGAAAAATAAGTCACTACAATAATGTTCCCACAAACATATTCTCTTCTTATTATCTCTTTTTCTTTTCTTTTATTTAAAAAATCTCTCTGCCTAAACAAAGAGATGGACTTTGCAAAAAACAAAAACCCCTGGAGAAAACTTAAAAGTCACAGTCCAATCACCTTAAAACTCAAACCAAAACAACCAGATTCAAAGAGATGAAACATATAACTGCAACTCTTGAGCAGCTTGCTTGAAAATTCCCGCAATTCCAAATACATCTCCTAATAACTGACTCTCATGACTTGGATTCACCTGTTCCATTACCACCAAAGAAAAAAACCCATTGTAAATATGACACAATGGATTCTACTATTTAGAAAAATATTTGTTTTAGTTAAATATCACCATATTTTATATAAAATATGCACCTGAGCTTGGATCATGTAGGTCCTTTGGAAAACATTAGAGGAGACATTAGCAAACAAAAATTTGATCTTGTACTTCTCAAACAAGTAAAAAACAGTAGTTAAAACTCCTGATTTGTCTTTAGGGCAACAAAAATTGAAGAAAGCTTCATTCCCACATATTTTCAGAACGAAGTTATGTGAGGACCAAGTACAAAACCCCATGGTCAGGTCATTACAAGGGTAAGACAGATTCACGGTGGCAGCACTGGAAGAAGAGATCTGATCGGCCAAGAAAGCTTCACGAGAGTTAGAATCTGTTGTGGTAGGGCATACAGTAAGAGCTTGGGGATGGTTTGGGATTGGTGTGAGACGAGTTGCTGGAGAAGAGGATGAAGATGGAGCATAAGTAAAAGTTGTGTTTGAGGCAGAAGAATTTTGAAGTTTCTCAAGCATTTGCATTTGGAGGTTTTCAAATCTAATTCAGAGGATTTGATGAAACGCACTGCTTCATCTACTATAGTAGGTTTGTCTGCCTGTGGGACATAATTAAAATATAAGAACTTTTTGACTCAAAATAACATCTGATATCAGACACAGAAATGTATAGATTAGTTCATTATCATTTATTATTTTATGTAATTTTATATCTTTAATAATAGAAGACTTCTTACCATGATAATTGGTAGACTAAAATTGGACTCCGATTCAATTAAAAGAAATAGTATATATGTGAATTAATATTAATGAATTTTAAGAAAATAGAAGAAATATACGTTGAATTGAAAAACTTGCAGGGTTTGCAAATAGTATAAGACGGTTTTGTTATAATTTAGATATTAAATTCACAAGAAACAAAAGGAAAAAGGAGAAAATGGAATTAAGACAAACAAGAAAAGAGAAATTGGTAACTTGATGGCTTTGCTTAAATAAGAACCAATTAAAGTGACAGATAATGGATATTATTTCTTAGAAAAAGCAAAAAGATGTGAAACTTAACCTAAAAGGGAACAAGTGTAAGCAGTTGAAGAAATTGAAATCTAAAATGTAAAAACCGTCAAAAGAAAAGAAAAAGAGAATCTTATAATTAACATAAATATTTTTTTAATAAAGTCATAAAGTATATCAAAATAGGGAAAACTACTGAACTAGATCAGATTAAACAATGATTCTATGAAATTAAATCTTATTTTCCACATGAAATCTTAAATAAAAATTGTTTCAAGTTTCCAGATGTGAGTTATCGTCAAAAATACAAGCGTAATTAATATATAAGTTTATTGTTGACTAGAAAAAAACCTTTAATTAAATTTTGTGGGCACCAAACAAAAACAAAATTATGTGTTCTTAAATCAGTGCCTAAGGAGACAGTTCGGGAAGCAAAACATGCAGTTTAGAAAACATATCACTCATCCTTTTCCTTCTTTTATTTTTGCTCTGAATATGTTTTCCACGATCATGTGATTCTCTGTCATGATTTTCACTATTTATTTTCGCTCTTTTTCTCCCTTTTGCGGTTTTCACAGTCTGAATTCCCAACATAAGAGAAGGTTGTGATGGAGGTGTTTGCTTCTCGTTTCTTCTGCAGCCGCCTCCAGAATGATCAGAATTGGATATGTCCAGCACAAATCCCTCTTGGGTCAACTCTTGAGCATTATTCATATTGAATTGATTGCTCATTTTCTTCTTTTTTGCTTTCGTGCGTTTATTGTGTTTTTACGAATGTCTTATATAAAAGAGAGAGAGAGACAGAAAGACGCGTTTAAGGTAGGATGTGAAAGAAGAGAATAAGAGAAAAGATATAAATAAAGATTTAGGTGAGGTCAAAACCAAAATATAATCATAAGTGAAGCCGTTACTAAAAAATAAAAGGTAAATGTTCAACAAAGTTTTGTCGTTTTCCATTTTTTCTCTTTATGAAGTTTTATAGATTTTTTTCTTAAAAAACAAAATAAATAATTTTTTGGTTAAAAAAATTTCCTTATTATTCATACATGATTTCTATACCTTTTAATATTTCTATCATATATACAATGACCAGTTTAGTATAACAGACCAATGTGTGACCACCCTGCACCCAACTCCGGATATAATAATAACAGGAGCCTCAATTTTTCAATATATATTATTTTGAATTTGAGTTCCGATAGTGATATCCAAATCCAATTCTAAAAAAATAAAAAGAGATGGTTGTGATTGAGGTGTTTGATTCTCGAGTCTTCTGCAGCTGCCTCCGGAATGATCAGAATTGGATATGTCCTGCACAAATTCCTCTTGGGTCAGCTCCTGATCATTAGCTGTATTGAATTGATTGCTCACTTTTTTTTTTGTTTGGTTTTGTGCGTTTATTATGCTTTTACGAATGTCTTATATAAGAGAGAGAGAGAGAGAGAGAGAGAGAAGTTTTTAAAGTAGGGTGGTGAAGAAAGATAATAGGAGAAAATATATAAAAAGT
Organism: Nasturtium officinale; assembly: GCA_963854855.1. Classification (NCBI taxonomy): domain Eukaryota; kingdom Viridiplantae; phylum Streptophyta; class Magnoliopsida; order Brassicales; family Brassicaceae; genus Nasturtium; species Nasturtium officinale. The sequence goes on from OY978505.1 coordinate 3,046,980, forward strand.
TAAATATTTAGTAAATATTAAAAGGTAAATGTTCAACAAAAAATTTCCTTTTTCCATTTTTTCTCTTTAAATTTTATAGTTTTTTTCTTAAATCAAAGAATAAATAATTTTTTGGGAAATAAAATTTCCTTATTGAACATTTATTCATACATGATTTCTATACCTTTAAATATTTCGATTGTATATACATGTACCTTATCCAATGAATTATCTACCGGTAACTCCAGGACCTGGTCCCATTCTTTTGTAAATTTGCATGTAGTAAGTTCTTGACCAGTTCGATCCATATATGTTCTGAGTAGATACATGAGAAGTGTAGGTGATTTTGGGGGTCCAAATCATTTAGGCATAACTTCATATTTTAATGGCAATTGGTCGCATAATATCTATGAATTTCTATTTGATAGGTACAGAACAATAACGGAGAAGAATTTTCCCTAGATAATATTAAGCCTCAGAAAAATGACGAAGGAGAAGAAAAGGGAGAAAAAACTCTATGAACAAAATAGAAGAACAAAGTGACACATACAACAATGTGTAGTAATTAATTTTAAATTAGGTGCATCAGAAAGCTTGCCGGAAATGTCGTTGGAAAGCTTGCCGGAATTAGTGCCAGAAATCTCATCGAAAATGACACCGGAAATCTTGTCGGAGATGTTGCCAGAAATCTTGTCAGAGATGTCACCAAAAATCTCGGCGGAGATGTGGCCAGAAATGTCATCAGAAAGCTTGCCGGAATTCTCGTCGGAAATGGCTCCAGAAAGCTCATTGGAAATATCACTGAAAATCTCATTGGAGATGTCGCTGGAAATCTCGTCGGAGATGTCGTCGGAAATCTCGTTGGATATGTTGCCGGAGTTCTTGTCAGAGATCTCACCAGAAATGTCATCGGAAAGCTTATCAGAATTGTCGCCGGAAATCTCGTCAGAAATAGCGCAGGAAATATCGTCGGAGATGTTAACAAGAATTTCGTCGGAGATGTCATCAGAAATCTCATTGGGAGATATCACTGGAAATGTCAGCAGAAATGTTATCGGAAAGCGTGCTGGAATTGTCGCCAGAAATCTCGACGAAGATGTTGCCAGAAATCTCGTCGGAGATGGTGCTGGAAATTGGAAATTTGATAATGGCATTATGAAAAATAGAGGGAAAGACAAATGATCTCTTAGGTTTTTGCAAACAAAAAACTACCCAAATGGCAAACACTACAAAAACTACATCTTTTACTAATAACAAACTTAAAAACTACCTATATTCTTTATTTTCTCTTTAAATTATAGTGTTCCAAGGGTGTCCATAGAAGAATTTATGATAAGACTGTTCAAGTCGGTTTTCAGAAATTTAATATTATTGGTCTTCTTCAACATTTAATAGAAAGTAAATTTTCATAACTTCATATTTTATATAGCAATTGGTAGCAAAATATTTATGAATTCCTATTTAATATTTTATTTACTCAAGATAGATGAAGAACAATAATGGAGAAGAATAAGTCCTAGATAAAATTAAGCCTCACAAAGATGAAGAAGCAAAAGGAGAAAATTAGCAAAAACTCTAGGAAAAATATAAGAAAAAGTGAGAAATGCAAAAGTATGTAGTAGTTAATTTTAAGCTACAGTGGTCCTAGAGTTTCCACATAATATTTTATGTTAAGACCGTCCACGTGAAATTTTAGAAATATGATATTATTGATCCACATAAATATTTAATATAAATTCTCGTGATAATTTGTCAAGTCTATATTATATAAAAGTTGAATCTACTTAATGTTATGACCATCCACGTGGGATTTTAGAAAATAAATATTATAAGTCCACATCAATTTTAACAGCAATTCTCATGATAATCCGTCAAAGATGTAAAAATAGAAAAATCAATATCTTCTAGAAGTTTAAAAGAAAAACTATCAAAATAGGCAATAAAATAATATAATTACTAAAAATATTGAGTTTAGTATATATTCTTATTAATAAATAATTTAAAATATTTATTTCATAACTTCATTTTTAACGGCACTTGGTCTCATACTATTTATGAATTTATATTTGATATCTCATTTATTCTACATATATAATGAAAATAATGGAGAAGAATAAGCCATAGATAATATTAAGCCTCATAAAATGATTATGAAAAAGAAGAAAAATGAGAAAAAAACTTTAGAAAAATAGAGAACAAAGTGACATATGCAAAACAAAATGTAATTAATTAAGTTTATTATTTGATTATGGTATCCTTATATTTTTTGAAGATTTAGAGTTTGCTGAATAATATATACATCCATGATTATTAACTCTCAGAATATTTCCTCATGAATGAAAACTCTAGGGATTTTTACTAACGAATATTTCCCCATGAATGAAAGCTAAATAAGAAAAACATGGCTAAAAATTGTTTGATATGTTAGATACTAATAAAGAAGCATGACTAATAGATATTTTTGAGACAATGAGTTACACTTCATGTGAAAATTAAACTATAATGTGACTGTAAAACTTATTTTGTGGTCCAAATATTTCTACTATGTTTCATGTCACTAAAACAAAGTTGAAGATGAGTTTTGTCCATAAATTATCCACAAAGGTTAGCTTTTTATAGTTTAAAGTGTATTTGTACACATAATATTTAAACTTTTTGATAAAAACAAGAGTTCTTAGTGAAATGTAAATCATGAACTATTTTTAATGGTTTTGCAGGATAAACCAATAACTATTTTTAAGATCACATGATATACTAATAAACTATGTGTCACTAAATCAAGGAAAATAAAATTAAAATAAAAAGAAAGAAAAAAACACACACATAAGATTCAGTTACACACACATAAGATTCAGTTACACACACCATATATTTTGATTGAGTTTAAGTACAAATTTTTATAAGATAATTCTGCAACTTTCCACATTTTTTGACAAAACAAATAAAGTTTATACTTGGCGATATTTCTATACATCCTATGCTCGAGCTTGTATTGGAGATAGAACAATGCTGATTAATAAAAATGTGAGTGTTCTAATCATCATCAAAGTCTCTATAATTAGAAACGTATGAACAACATCAATGCATGCATTTGCTGTATAAAAATGAGGAACACATAACAAAGGCACAAAATGTTTTACCATTTTGGATTTTGTGAAAATTTTGGAAATCAAGAAATTATTATCTATTTAACAAAAAACCAATTAATCCAAAAATGATATTGGTTTTGTTAAATGAGATGTGCATGCAGTGGCGGAACTAGACATTTATTTTTAGTGGGGTCAATTTTATTTTTTACTAAACTAACATATAAATTATTAAATAAATTACATTTTACATTGATTTATAACTTGAAACTTTAGTTTTATTACGTTTTTATTGATTACATTCTCAAATATATATTTTTCATAAACAAATACAGATATCATTCTATAGTACAGTGTTTATAATTTTCAAGTCATGTAATCTTAAATCTCTATTTTTTAAACTATAAAATAATTTTAAGAGAAGTGAAAAAAATTAAAAAGTCATAAGTTAATATATCTACAAAAATTGATAATATTTTATAATTTGAATGATTGTATTGGTCATAAAAATTAGGATCGATAACTTATCAGATGAAAAGTTAATTTTTTATAAGAGAGATGAAAAAGTTATATTAGTATTTAAAAACATATCACCAACCACAAACACCAAATCTCACACTAATATTTATTTATTATATCATAAAATTTAAGACTTTTATTTCTAATAGTTTGATAAATACTAATTATTTATATAAAATGATATATTAGATCTTAAATATAAGGTTAAATTTGACATTATAATCATCAATAAATTAAAAGAGCAAAGAATAAATTATATCTTACTAACTATCAGAAATATTTGAATGCACCATGTTCAATTTAGTTTTTATGTTTTTTTTAAAAAAGGTTACATACTAATTATAATTATAATTTTATTACAACTATAACACTATATTATTAAAATAAAAATATAAAATAGTGATGATATTTGTATTTTTAATTGATATTCAAGAAAATTATTCTAATAATAAATTAAAACATAAATAAAATTATATATATATATATTTGGTGTTTTGCAAAACATGTTCACCAAATATGATGTGATACTAAAAGTATTCAAGATTTACCGTTACATTTAAGTGGATTTGACACATATTTGGTGTTTTGTTGTCAAGTTGGTCTTTCGAGAAGTCTTGATGGTGATTTGAATTCTAATTAATTCTCATATTAAAACACCAGAACTCTCATATATTTGGTTTCCTAGTCCCAAGTTTATTCCTTGAGTTGTTTTTTGGGTATGATTGTGAAAAAAATAAAGTAATTATATATATTTTCTATTCATCATTTCAGAAAAATATGGGACTACCACACCATATGATAGAAAGTATTCTGGAAATACTTGATGTGAAATCCTTGCTCAAGTTCAAGCTCGTATCGAAGCAATGCTACGCTACGATCCAATCCCATCGGTTCCAAAAAAGACAGTTAACCCATCGTAAGCAATCAGGAAATCTAGACATCATATGGTGTCCTTATATGACAAATCTTTTAATATTGAAGCTACAAGATCGTTGGTATTGAGTTCATCAATTTCTGTTAAGATTCCAACTCTTTGGGAAAATGCCTTCTTCAAAGTTGGCAACAATAGTTGTGATGGTCTAGTATGTCTCAGTGATGAACTACTACAGAACCACAATATTGTCTTTAATCCCAGCATTCGATGGCATCGAGTTTTTCCTCGCTCTACCTATCAACTACTCAAAAGGAGAGACGAGCTCGAGCTACCTCAAACGGCTAATCTTGGATTCGGTAAGGACAAGATTGACGGTGCGTACAAAGCCGTTTTGTTATATAATTCTTCTGAATTTTGCCTTAGTAACAACTATGCAACAGTTTGTGAACTCTTTAAATTCACTACCCATTATTGAAGCCGTTTTGTTATATAATTCTTCTGAATTTTGCCTTAACAACAACTATGCAACAGTTTGTGAACTCTTTAAATTAACTACCCATTATTGAAGGTACGTGGTCACTACACAAGATCCTGTTTATTTTGATGTGTCACTTCACTGGTTAACCATTGAGGATAAAACCATGGTTTTATCTCTCGATCTTCACACTGAGACTTTCCAAGTCTTTGAAGTTCCATTTGTCCACCACCAAGATGTTTATGGAGTGGTTGGCATGTGCAATCTAAATGATCATTTGTGTGTATACGAGGAAAAGTGGCGCAAACAAGTGATATGGTCGTTTGATTCAGATCACAAGACATGGAAACAAATATTTTGCATAGATCTCACCACTATAACTTCTCCCTTGAAAAACTGTTTCACACCCAAACCACTAGCAATAGTGGACAAGGAGAAGCTATTGGTTCGAGATTCTAGCTTTGGAGTTGAATTGCTAATATATGATCTGAAAACCAAAAGATGTGAGGTAGCTTACTCCTCTGAAAACTATGTTACTGCACACCATCTTTGTTATTTCCCGAGTTTAATCTCTATTGTGTAATGTTTGTTATGTTTTTTTGTAAAATTTTAAGACAATGATTGTTATGTTATTTCCAGAACATTATAATTTCAAAGTTTTTAATTATTAGATCAATTGGTTCTGCATCCTAAAAACATGCGTGCTAGATACTTGTGTTTACTTGAGATTCATCAAAGATATGAAGGATCTCTCTTCACAACATTTTACTATCAAAAAAATCAAAACAATAAAAGGAAAAAAATGTTAATTATCTAGGAATGTAGAAAGGGGGCGGGGGGGGGGGGATTTGGACAAAAAATAACAATAGACAATAAAGAGTCGTTCCACATCAGTTCTGTCCAAATATTTTTACACTCCAAATTTATCCAAATTGAGAAGAGGTATTTTATTTTAAATTCCAAAATTTTTTTTTTTTCTATTTTTAACAATGAGATATTTTCATATTTTTGTAAATATTTTTAATACTTAACTATCTAGTGACATAAGATTCCGGTAGACCCATCTCCTACAAGTCTTCCACATTTATTGACAAATTCATATTTTCATTTTCTTCATACATTACGCTTGTGTAAAATATGTTAAAACAAAAAAATGGCAGATCATCACTTTATACAAAGCTTATAGAATTTTCACTTTTAAGAAATGGCAAAAATGTCAGGAAACTAAACTTCAAAATCCAAAGAATTTCATCTTCCGTCTCAGGAATCTCAGCAGCATTTGAACTCAAAACGTCAATTGCATGAAACCATTCTTGAGTCGTCCGTTTGTATGACATGGCTTCCTCCAATGACGCTGAGTGCTAGTGGTAGATCATGACACTTTGTAGCATCTACCATTGCTAGTTCATGAATTCTTGGATGACTTCTTAACGTGATATCTCCAACGTAAATCCAATGCATCATTAGGTGCCAAACATTGGACTTCCATCTCGCCAACTCCCATGAATATTGGACTCTTTGTATTTTTTACAAATGCCTCTGCTACTAATGACAAAACAGATTATTATGCTTATTGAAGATGTCATCTCAATTAATGATTTTTTTTTTTAAAAACCAATCCGATCATTTTAATTATACACGTCATATTTAACACACACACATAATATATAGTTATACACACCACATTTTTTGACAAAAAAACTTGGCGATATTGCTACACATCCTATACTCGAGGTTGGATTGGAGATGCGAACAATACTGAATAATAAAAATATGATTGTTCTAATCATCATCAAAGTCTATATAATTATAAACATATGAACAATATCAATGCATTCATTTGCTATATAAAAATACTATAACCGGTAGGATAAGAAAGTAATTATCTTAAAACTAAACAAACAAAACAAAAAATATCTTTAAAATTATAATTTGTAATGCACGTGCATAAAACTAAAAAAAGCTTTATTTTCTATCAATACTTACCATGCCTAGTAATGAGACACATTATGTAGCCATTATAAAATTGTACATGTTGGATGAAATCACTGTAATGAAGAGCACCGTTCTAAAACTGAGTACCATCACCAGGGGATGTGAGATGTTCACCACTCATCTTCTCCCAATTTTGATGTCCCTTAATCTCTGCAAGCTTGGTATGGGGAACATTATTGTACCAGAACTGTAATTACACAACAGACAAATAGATGTCACGACATATCATTTATGGAGCACAAGCAAGTTTTATCCAACATCTAATAATGTGTTCTTGTTAAGTCAGTATTTACCGGTTTCAATCTTATGAAAATTAATACTAAACTCACCTCTTCCCTGCTCTTTGGCCATTTGATGGACCGCTTATAACCATTCGGAAGAGACACAAGACAATGAGGAGAATCCTCAGGATAATGGCGCTCACGGTGTTCATAATGCATTGTACTATGAAGCTTCTTGATAACTTGCCAGTTGTCAAGGCAATGAATGTAGTCTGGTCCAGCAGTCACATTCCATTCATAGTTACTTTAGTCCTTAGATATTGAAGATTGTTGTGAATTCTTCTCGTTCTGAGACTCAACCAACTGAGTTGACCAAGCTCCATCTCCCGCACTCGACTCTTTCGTAATTTCAGCCTGTCACCAGCTGTAAAGACTTCTTTGGTAGTCTTCTCCGTGCTTTCTTCAGTTTCACTAGAATTCTTTTCTGAGTTTTCTTCAGACTTTTCTTCATTTACAATACCATTCTCAGACTATTTTTCTTCCATGCTCTTTTCCAGTTGAGTTTTCTCTTTCAAAATTTTTATTGAACTGTTGTTTAATATAATAAATTGATCAGGTTACTAACCCCAAGGGTTATGATGTGTATGGAACTCCAGCTGATATATAGAGCCTTGGGAATCTAGATTCCGTAAGTCTTGAAGATTCTTAAACTTTCTTGATATAAAACAGGGGAATTCCAATTAAAAAACCAACTATGTAGCTAAATCTGAAATATACATGAACTTATTGGGTCTCAATAAAAAGTACACAAATTTGCAAGTTCAATTTAGTAGATATTCCAAGTATATATATTAACATAATTGGAGTTTGGACATTAATATTATTTCTAACGGGATTTCCTAATGTGTGCAAACAAACAGTTTCAAGGTTTAGGATTGGAATGTGTACACTTCCAGAGACACTTAAAAATATACCATTAGAAGCTCGTCATTTCATACTCAAGAACAGCCAACTGCAGCTGAGCTACAGAACCATCCATTTTAGAAGGTTCTTACCATCCTCGGGCTCAGGCTTAGGATCTGAATCCCCATCTCCGCTTCACTCTAGATGAGTATAATTTTAGAAGATTACCTTTAATATGTGAAGCATGTGGTTTCATTTTATTTAGAATATATTAGAATCACAAGTTGTATATTTTAACATTAATGTCCTAATTGTATCAAAACAGGCGTAACCAGAAGATTTGTGAGAGATTAGACCCCGTGGAAAATATTAAGGAGATTCAAGATACGATTCTTCGACATAAATGTGCAAGTTTAGGTAGCACAGTAAGAGATAAACCGTCTGAAGATAGATTTATCCTCAGGTTTTTTTTCTCTCATTCTTTGGTTAAAACGCAAGGGAAGAAGACACCAAGAGAAGCCTCAGTCACCATATCAGCTTGCTAACACCACAGATAAACAAATACGGAGCTGCATTTCTTTACTGAGTTTCAAATCTAATGGAGGTCAAGAAGCTCTCAGTCTCTGCTGGACCTTTGTTTTCTGTCACCATTGACGCTAAACTTTGATTTCCTCATAATCCTCTATTTTGATGTAATTATTTTATCTACCATGTTCTGTTTTATCCTTTGTATCAATTCAAAACTTTCTGCTACTTCTCAGACCTTTGTAAAAAACTTTTTGTTGATTATTAAATTTCACATTACAAACAAATTAAGTTGGTTTTTAAACATATTAGGGGTTTAGTTATTTTCCTTAATATATGTTGGGTTGTCAGTCATTTTAAGTTTTTAATATAAGTAACTCAAACATTCTTTCATTTAGTAGTTCATCATTTGATTTCTGAATAATTTTACGGCACATACAACTATTTTTTTTACAAACTTACAATCAATGAATTTAAAGTTATAATTTAAAGAAACTGATAAGAGCATGGAAGCACCAACACTCGGAAAAGAAGAGGAAGGAATCATGGCTATTCCCAAAGGTCTTATGACCCGGGCAAGATCAAGAAAACTTCAATAAGCTGTAGGAAACATCTTAAGGATAGCATGGAAGCATGATGAAGCTAAGGAAATGCGACACCAAGACATTCTCACTTCCATTCCAGTCGCTTTAATTTAATCATCTTCTAAGTAATTTGAGTGCACTCTTTTTCCCTTAAGCTCGGTTTTATCCCAATAGGTTTTCCGACTAAGGTTTTTAATGAGGCCTCAAGATTCTTTTAAGCCTTATGATGAATAACTTAGCACCACACTTGATATTTTGGACCGTCCTTTGATGCATTTGACCAACTTCAAACTACCTTATAGTATAAGTTAGACTATAGTTTCATTTTATTGTTTAAGTCCACGAAAAACTCTTTCATATTCTTGTCTTGTCAACTTCTAGTCATTTTTCAGAGTCTTAGGATGAATGTTTAGAGTCCCAATAATTAGGAGTCTCGAGGCACTTGAGTCTGTTCATGTCACCTCTCTATATAAGTCGATGTAAGCTTTATTCGGTAAACAACCAACTTTTATTCAACTTCTTTTCAGAGAAAATTCCCTATGTTCTTTAAGAACATTTTAAGATTGTTTGGTGAGTCATATCCAACAATCAACCCCGATTCTCTGGTGTGTCATATCCAGAAATCAACCTTGTCTTCCCCAAGTGTGTCATATCTTGGAGAGACATTTTTGAGAGTTTATTAGGTGTGTAATATCCGAAAGGAGTATCAACAAGCTCTTCCGTAACTTCTTGTGTCCCACTTCGATCCATCACCTTGTCCAGTTCGAGTCTTTTATTCACTAAGGCAATGATCTATCCCTTATACATCCAAAGAACCATTCGGGCGCTTCTAAGAAGACCCCTTCAGACGGTCCATTCCATCATCAACTCGGCCTTATGTCTTCTTCTATCCCTTTGTCTATCAACCTGTTCTACCAATGAGAAAGTTGAGTCTTGGGCGTGACCGAGATCGTTTCATTTGGTATCAGAGTAAGCTTTTTCGATTTGGTAGTAAGTTGTTCATCTTCTTATTCTTTCATCTTCTTGATCTTTCATCTTCTTGATCTATCATCTTCTGTCTTTTCATTTCCAACTTCTCATCTTCTTGTTCGAGATTCTCATCTCGCCATTTCTGTTCTTCTATTCTTTCATTTCTATTCTCTTCTAAAGATCCGTTGGATCTCATTCAAAAAAATCAAAACAAAAAACAAAAACAAAGAAAAAAAGAGAACAAAACCGAGAAGCATTCTATCTCTCATTCTTGATTCGGAATTGTTGTTCATATATCTCAACAAATTTGATCGGATTTGTTTGCTAAGAACTCTGTGAGAAATCTCTGTGAGAAGTATTTGAGAGAAAAAAACTTGAGAGAAACACTTGAGAGAAACACTTGAGAGAAACACTTGAGAGAAGATACTTGAGAGGAAATACTAGAGAGAAACACTAGTGATAAAAAATCCTGTGAGAGCTTATTCTTCTAACAGTTTGTTGAGTTTTGTAGGGAAAATGTCTCATAGTGAAGCCGGAAGTGAAAACACAAATCGCCCAAGAAGAGCCAGACCAAAAAACATGGACGTGCAAACCCTCATGGAAGAGATGAGGCGGCTCTAAAGGCAGGAACTAGACCCTGTCCATGAGAGAATGGACACCATTCAGCAATCGGAGAACCAAGGACTTCCTCAACGTCCTGCTGAAAGGAGAAGGGGGCAAATACCAATTGATGAAGATGAAGGGCCAGATTATGACAGCCGTGGAAGCCAAGCTTCTAATGGATGTCCGAGACGTGCAAGAGAAGCAAGAGAATGTCATGTAGATAATCTTAATGGTCGTAAGTTGAAAATACCACCATTCTATGGGAAGAATGATTCAGATGCCTACTTGGAGTGGGAGAAGAAGATAGAACTTGTCTTTGATTGCCAGCCTTACACCGAACGGAAGAAGGTTCAAGTGGCTGCAACCGAGTTCTATGACTATGAAATCAATTGGTGGGATCAACTTGTTACCAGTAGGAGACGCAACCAAGAACTGCATGTGGAGACTTGGGAAATGATGAAGAACCTGATGAGAAAGTAGTTTGTTCCAAGTCACTATCATCGGGAGTTACACCAGAGGCGTAGGAGGTTAAGCCAAGGCAGTAAGAGTGTGGAGAACTATTACCAAGAGATGGAATCTCTAATGATCAAAATCGACATAGATGAAGATCATGAGGCAACTATGGCGAGGTTTCTAAGTGGTTTAGCTCAAGATATTCAAGACAGGATGGAGCTTCAAACTTATGGAGACTTGGAAGAGATGCTTCACAAGTATATTCTTGTGGTACAGCAGATCAAGAGAAGGAGTTCTTCCAGGAATTCCTATGGAGCCGGAGCAACATATTCTAGATCAAGCTACAAACCGGAGGACAAGACCATTCTCAAGCTAAAGACTGATTCCAAACCTTACACCACAACTCAAGATTCCAAGGGAAAATCTGTACCTACTTCTTCTAAAAACAGAGATGTTAGATGCTTCAAGTGTCAAGGGAGAGGACACTACATCAATGAGTGCATAACCAAAAGAACTATGATCCTTTTGGATAATGGTGAGATAGAAACCGATGAAGAAGAAGAACGTGAAGAAGAAGAGAACTCCGATGCTGAGGAGATAGAGTTACCAGTAGCAAGAGAGCTATATTAGTCACAAGGCGATCATTAAACATTCAAGCCAAGGATATGGATCAGGAGCAACGGGAAAACCTGTTTCACACCAGATGCCTGGTACAAGGCATGGTTTGCAGCCTTATAATTGATGGAGGAAGCCGTACCAATGTGGCAAGCGAAACCATGGTGAAAAAGATAGGTCTAGAAGAGAAGAAGCATCTGAAGCTTACAAGCTTCAATGGCTGAATGATGAAGGAGAGATGATCATGTATAGCCAAGTATTGGTTCCTTTAACCATAGGCAAATATCAGGACGAGATATTGTGTGACGTTCTACCAATGGAGGCTGGTCACATTTTACTTGGAAGGCCGTGGCAGTTTGATAAGAAGGTTATCCATGATGGGTTTATCAATCGGTATTCCTTTGTACACAATGGCCGGAAGACCAATCTTGCTCCATTGATGCCACCAGAAGTTTATCAAGATCAACTATGGCTAAAACAAACAGACAAAACCAAAGAGAGAGAATCTCCAAACACATCACCGCCAAACAAAGAAGAGAGTTTGAGAAAAACCAAGAAAAAGACCTTTGAGAGCAAACTCGAGAGACAATCAAAATTTCTTGTGAGATCTAGTGTTGTTAAGAGAACCATGTTCTCTAAGCAAACCATTCTTTTGTTTGTTTACAAAGAGGTTTTGGTAAACCTTACTAACTTAGTGCCGGAAGTTCCGAGCAACATTTCCTTTCTTTTGCAGGAGTTTGAAGATGTCTTTCCGGAGGAGAATCCCAAGGGACTGCCACCTATCCGTGGGATTGAACATCAAATTGATTTTGTGCCTGGAGCTTCACTCCCGAACCGTCCAGCATACAGAACCAACTTTGTGGAGACTAAGGAGCTTCAACAAACAGTGAGAGTACTGATGGACTTTGATGATATTGAAACTGCTGGGGAGATCAACCTTTGTGAGCTAGGAGAAAGATTCCTCCCGAGTTTCTACAAAACACGGCGACATCAGTTTTTGAAGAGTATGGACTTATAAGTTTTCAACTCAATTCCTATAACTTTTTCATTGAACACAGGTTCCAGAAGGCGCTTAATTATTTTGGTGAGATGCTTGTGGAGCCATCCTTTGATGCACCAAAGAACAAGAACTTTGAATGGAGCTATGCAACCATGAAGATGGAACAAATCACCTTTGAGATGCCCAGATCCCTTATCAATAAGAAAGAGTTCGCTTTCCTTCTGCCAGCCAGACTTCAGCTCATGACCAATTCATCAAGAATAAAGGAGACTATTCCTCTATTGAGAAGAAGAAGAAATGGAGCTTGTGGAACAAGCGACTAAGCACATCTTGTGCAAGGAACTAAACCCTTGTTCTCCTAACTATATGATTGATTTGTAACTAAGAGAAAGAGGTGTTAGAAGCCTTGATAATGACTTGTAGCCGTTGGAAGAAGAAACCAAGAAGAAGAGAACAAGGAGGAGTCACGTGGCGCCTTAAGGAGTAAGGAGCTGTCACTTTCAGTCTAGAACAAGGAGCTGTCACTTTCAGTCTAGAAGCGCTCAAGACTCTAATCCCAACCATTCATGTCCCTTTCATTCTCTTTGTAGTTAACCTAGTTGTCTGTCTATAAATGTTAGTGTGCATACATTGTAATGTATTAAGTTAAGGAAATCAAAAACATCATTCTCTTCTCTTAAGCGCCTAAGTTCTATCTCTCCCACTCTTGTCTTTTCTCTTCTTGTCTCGTCCATAAGAACTTCTATAGATCACTAAGGATCTCTTTAAACTTACATGGTATCAGAGCATTCCTCTATTTCCTTTCCTTCTAGGATAAACTCTGTTTGATCCTAGTTTCCGATTTCATCTCCTAAACAAACCTTGTTATTCATATATCTTTGTCCAATGGATAATAGCTCTTGATAGCTCAGTTCTAGTCATCAAAAACTCTCTTATTCATTTTGAAATCTCTCTATTATCTCCCTTAATCATCCGTGTGGAGTGATTCCTTCCAGAAATTGTGTTTAAACTCACATTATCCAGCGGTCCATAGCTGAGTTCCTCCTTTTAACTTCCAGTCTATAGCTGTTTATCTCTTCATCTTTCATCTGTTCGTCGCAAGCTACTCTATGGAAAACAACAAGATTATCTCTCTTTCAGTCACTCTTAAGGGAGCTGACAACTATCTCTTATGGGCTAGAACCACAAGGGCCATCCTAAATGGGAAGAAAGTCTTCCACCATGTTGAACCGGAGGAAGGCAAAGAGGTTTTTGAGATCAAAAGGAGTATCAACCAGCTGAGCCAAGGAGATGTTGACTTCAACACATTCTTTGGAAAATTCAGATCCTCTTGGGCAGAGTTGGAAATGCTGAGGCCACATACCCTAGATGCAGAAGTCCTAAATGAAAGGAGGGAGCAAGACAAAGTATTCTCCCTCCTGATGGTGTTGAACCCGGCTTATAATGACTTGGTCAAGCATATCTTGAGAGGAATTAAGCTACCAAGTCTTGATGAGGTATGTTCTCAAATCCAGAAGGAACAAGGATCTCTTGGACTGTTTGGTGGCAAAGGAGGAAAACTGGTGCTGGCAAACACAGCTGAAGGAGTAACTGCCAACAAGAGCCTTTACCGCAGTGGAGACAACACTCCCTTAGTATGCAGCTATTGTAAGAAGCCTGGTCATGTAAAGGAGAAATGTTTCAGCCTTCATCCACATCTCAAGAGGTTCCCTGGTGGCTTATACACTAACAAATGGGAGTCACGCCCTTCCCATCAAGGCCATTGGAGGGACAACTCCAACCGTGAACAAAGAGACTCCAAAGCTCACCTTGCCTCAGGCGGTTCATCTTACCATGAGAATGAGCCTCTAACTCCAACTCCAAACTCTGAGTTTGTGAAGAAGTCAGACCTTGATGCTCTCCTTAAAGCAATCAAAGACTCTGGTAAGACTATAAAACCTGTGAGCTATCAAGCTCTTTGTGAAATGGATAAACTTGTAGGTAGGAATAAGAAACCATTGATTGTTGATTCAGGGGCAAGTCATCATATGATAAGTGATCCTAGTCTCATTAGTAACATTAAACCTGCACTAGGACATGTTAGTATTGCTAATGGAGAACAAATTAAAATTGAAGGTGTTGGTGACTTAAACTTGTTTGATAAATGTTCCACAGCCTTTTACATGCCCACATTCACTTCTAACTAGCTATCCGTTAAGAAGGCCACATCCGATTTAAACTGTCTTGCTATCTTTGGGCCTAATGATGTTTGCTTTCAGGATATTGACACAAGTAGAGTCCTTGGGCATGGAACAACTATGTTTGGATTGTATGTGCTTGGAGACCTTAAGAATTCTTCCTTGGTATCATGTGGTTTTGGCTTAAGTGTTGGCGTAACTAATGATGTTATTTGGCATGCTAGATTAGGACATCCTCATTATAAGGCCCTAAACTTATTATTTCCTAATATTCAATTCCAAAATAGTGATTATGAGGCTTGTATTCTAGGAAAATATTGCAAATCTATTTTTCCTAGATCTTCTACTACTTATGACAATTGCTTTGATCTAATCCATTCGGATGTTTGGACTGCTCCTTGTTTGTCTAGAGAAAACCACAAATACTTTGTCACCTTTATTGATGAAAAATCCAAGTACACATGGTTAACATTGCTTCCATCAAAGGATAAAGTTTTAGAGGCATTTATAAATTTTCATGCATATATTACTAACCATTATAATGCTAAAGTGAAAATTTTGAGATCAGATAATGGTGGAGAGTATATAGGTCACACATTCAAGCAATTTTTGAACACAAATGGCATCCTTCACCAAACAAGTTGCCCATACACTCCACAACAGAATGGTGTAGCTGAAAGAAAGAATAGACATCTAATGGAAGTAGCAAGAACCATGATGTTTCACACCAATGTACCAAAGAGGCTCTGGCGTGATGCAGTTGTTGCGGCCTGTTACCTCATCAACAGGCTTCCCACTAAAGTTCTTCAAGATCAATCTCCATTTGAGGTACTCACAAAAACTAAACCTGTTCTTGATCACTTACGTGTGTTTGGATGTATTTGTTATGTCTTAGTGCCTGGAGAGAACCGGAACAAGTTAGATGCCAAGAGTACCAAGGCAATGTTCCTTGGTTATTCAAGTACACAAAAGGGCTATAAATGCTTGGTTCCAGAAACCAACAAGATACTGGTGTCCCGGGATGTAAAGTTCTTGGAAACTCAGGGATACCATTCAGAAAAGAACTGGGAGAGCCTCCAAAACCTCTCTCACTCCCAATCTGAACGTGCAGCTCATCTCTGGACCTTGCTTGACAACCTCGGCCTTTGTCCACCTGGTCGACAGTCTGCAGCCCCTCTTGCTCCTGAGGGGGAGATGACACATGATCATGATCAAGAAGAGCCTGCGGATAAGGAAGTTGACACTCAAGAAGTAGATGAACAAGATACAATTAGAGAAGAGAATGAGAGAACACAAGAAGCTTCTACATCAGCTGAACCAACCATGGAACTTCGAAGAAGTCAGAGATTGAGGAACACATAAGAAGCTTCTACATCAGATGAACCAACTATGGAACTTCGGAGAAGTCAGAGATTGATGAACAATAGAATATACTACAATTATCACACTGTTGCTCATCCTTCACAAGCCGTGTGCTCTTTACCTCATATTTCACAAGAACATCAAGCTTACATAATAAGCCTAGACAAAGAAGAGATACCAAGAACATATGAAGAAGCTAAAGAGAAGAAGGTTTGGAGGGATGCAGTTGGAGAAGAAACTGCAGCAATGGAGAAAAATCACACATGGGATGGAGCGGTCTTACCTAAAGGGAAGAAGACTGTGAGTTCAAAATGGGTATTCACAATCAAGTACAAGAGCAATAGGAGATCGAGAGGTATAAGGCTAGACTAGTTGCAAGAGGATTCACACAAAATTATGGAGAAGATTATAAAGACACCTTTGCTCATGTTGCCAAACTACACACTGTGCGAGTAGTCCTCTCCATTGCTACTAACTTAGAATGGGAATTATGGTAAATGGATGTGAAGAATGCTTTCCTTCAGGGGGAGCTTGAAGAAGAGGTGTACATGACACCACCATCTGGTCTAGAAGACATTGTTCAACCTGGGAAAGTTCTTAGACTAAGGAAAGCAATTTATGGTCTCAAGCAATCTCCTAGGGTATGGTACAGAAAGCTAAGTGTCACTCTCCTTGATCGTGGCTTCATTAGATCAGAAGCGGATCACACTCTGTTCATTATGCAGAGCCATAAAGGTATTACAGTCATTCTCATATATGTATATGATATTATCATCTCTGGGAATGACAAGGTTGGTATTCAAGAAACAAAAGCCTATTTAAAGTCAATATTTGATATTAAAGATCTAGGAGAACTAAAGTATTTCCTTGAGATAGAAGTTTGTAGATCAAAGGAAGGTCTCTTCTTATCTCAAAGGAAATACATCCTTGATCTGTTGGATGAAACAGGTACCTTAGAGGAAAAGATAGTAAAAACGCCTCTGGAAGATGCATACAAAGTTCACCAACAAGAGGATCTCAAGGAGGATAAATTATTTGAAGATCCAAAGCTATACCGCCAGCTTGTTGGTAAACTCATCTATCTTACCTTAACTAGACCTGACTTGTGTTTCTCTGTGAACCAGATCAGTCAGCATATGCAAGCACCAACAATGTCCCATTGGAAAATGATTGACCGCATTCTGAGATACCTCAAGGGCACCCCAGGCCAAGGCATTTGGATGGGATGTAATGCCAACACAGAAGTGGTAGGTTATTGTGATGCAGATTGGGCTGGGGATAGAGAAGATAGAAGGTCAACAACTGGCTATTGCACATTCATTGGAGGAAACCTAGTCACTTGGAAGAGCAAGAAGCAAAAGATAGTGGCATGTTCTAGTGCTGAAGCTGAATACCGAGCAATGAGGAGGTTAACCACATAACTAATGTGGTTGAAGATGCTGTTGAAGGATTTGGGAAGAGAAGTCACTACACCAATCACTATGCACTGTGATAATCAAGCCGCAATTCATATAGCCTCAAATTCAGTTTTTCATGAGAGAACCAAGCATATCGAGGTGGATTGTCATAAAGTAAGGGAGAAAATGCAACAAGGAGTCATCTTACCTTGCTACACAAAAAGCTCAGACCAATTGGCTGACATCTTCACTAAAGCAGCCAGCCTAAAGACATGTGAGTCTATTCATGAGAGACTCGGCCTTGTGGAGTTATTTAAGGGGGATGATGAAGATCCCCAACTGTGATGATCACACTCTTTTTCCCTATGTATAGCTTTTCTTCCCTAGTGGTTTTGCTTACTAAGGTTTTTAATGAGGTGTTATTCACAGTTCAAGCTTTATCATAAACATCATTATGATTAAAGCTTGAGGGGGAGTTTTGAGAAGAAGAAGAAATGGAGCTTATGGAACAAGCGACTAAGCACATCTTGTGCAAGGAACTAAACCCTTGTTCTTCTAACTATATGATTGATTTGTAACTAAGAGAAAGAGTTGTTAGAAGCCTTGATAATGACTTGTAGCCGTTGGATGAAGAAACCAAGAAGAAGAGAACAAGGAGGAGTCACGAGGCGCCTTAAGGAGTAAGGAGCTGTCACTTTCAGTCTAGAGCAAGGAGCTGTCACTTTCAGTCTAGAAGCGCTCAAGACTCTAATCCCAACCATTCATGTCCCTTTCATTCTCTTTGTAGTTAACCTAGTTGTCTGTCTATAAATATTAGTGTGCATACATTGTAATGTATTAAGTTAAGGAAATCAAAAACATCCTTCTCTTCTCTTAAGCGCCTAAGTTCTATCTCTCCCACTCTTGTCTTTTCTCTTCTTGTCTCGACTATAAGAACTTCTATAGATCACTAAGGATCTCTTTAAACTTACATCCTCTTGGTAGATTACCTGTGATGGTGAAATCTGTCCTTTGCAATACAGGAAGGAAAGAAAAGGGATGTGCCTTTGAGCAAGGTGGATATCTTGTGATAAAGGAGGGACGAGAAAAAGTCTTTGAAGAAGGTGACCAAGCTTATGCCAAAGACATAAGGAAAGAAAGGTTCCTGGAAGGAAGAAAGTCCAAGCTTATGCCAAGGATCGATGGACCTTTCAAGATCAACAACAATGCCTACCAGATTGACTTGCAAGGTAAGTATGATATAAGCAACAATTTTAATATCACTGACTTGGTTCCTTTCATTGCAGATAATCCAGATTTGAGGACATATCCTTTTCAAGAGGGAGGGAATGATATGAGCATGGAAGCACCAACACTCGGAGAAGAAGAGGAAGGAACCATGGCTATTGCCAAAGGTCCTATGACCCGGGCAAGATCAAGAAAACTTCAAGAAGCTGTAGGAAATATCTTAAGGATAACATGAAAGCATGAAGAAGAAGGAAAGGCGACACCAAGACATGCTCACTTCCATTCAAGTCGCTTTAAGTTAATCATTTTCTAAGTGATTTGAGTGCGCTCTTTTTCCCTTAAGCTCGGTTTTA
The DNA here is from genome assembly GCA_963854855.1 of Nasturtium officinale. Lineage (NCBI taxonomy): Eukaryota > Viridiplantae > Streptophyta > Magnoliopsida > Brassicales > Brassicaceae > Nasturtium > Nasturtium officinale. The sequence goes on from OY978505.1 coordinate 3,066,297, forward strand.
TCCCAATAGATTTTCTGACTAAGGTTTTTAATGAGGCCTCAAGATCCACTTAAGCCTTATGATGAATAACTTAGCACCACACTTGATATTTTGGACCGTCCATTGATGCATTGGACTGACTTCAAACCACCTTATAGTATAAGTTAGATTATAGTTTCATTTTATTGTTTAAGTCCGCAAAAACTCTTTCATATTCTTGTCTTGTCGACTTCTAGTCATTATTCAGAGTCTTAGGATGAATGTTTAGAGTCCCAATAATTAGGAGTCTTGAGGCACTTGAGCCTGTTCAATTCACCTCTCTATATAAGTCGATGTAAGCCTCATTCGGAAAACAACCAACTTTTTATTCAACTTCTTTTCAGAGAAAATTCTCTAAGTTCTTTAAGAACATTTCAAGATTGTTTGGTAAGTCATATCCAACAATCAACCCCGATTATCTTGTGTGTCATATCCAGAAATCAATCTTGTATTCTCCGAGTGTGTCATATCTTGGAGAGATATTTTTGAGAGTTTATTAGGTGTGCAATATCCGAAATAAACCTCATGGAGTATCAAGAAGCCCTTCCGCAACTTCTTGTATCCCACTTTGATCCATCACCTTGTCCAGTTTGAGTCTTTGATTCACCAAGGCAAGGATCTATCCCTTATCTATCCAAAGAACCATTTGGCCGCTTCTAAGAAGACCCCTTCAGATGGTCCATTCCATCATTAACTCAGCCTTATCTCTTCTTCTATCCCTTTGTCTATCAACCTGTTCTACCAACGAGAAAGTTGAGTCTTGGGCGTGACCGAGATCGTGTCAGAAACTTATTTAAACAACTTGAGAAAATCGTTTAAAACAGCAATACATATATCTATGACTTGTTTCAATCCATATAAGAATCTAAGAAGACAGTAAACATCATATACATAACCACATGACAATTCTAAGAGAATATGATTGTTAGCACACTCTTCAGGACAGTACTATATTTTTGTTCTAAGTTGCTTTTATCTTCTATAATGTGACTTCTCGAAGTAATTAAAGGAATATTGAGTAGGCTTTGAAATGTTATTCCATAAATCAAAGAGATTTTAATTGCTTGTTGCTTCCAAATGTCATCAAAAGAAAAAATCTTTGGAACATGTAGTGTCAGTGAAAATGCCACAATGCCTAAAGGTGGAAGACGTGATTCTATTTGCAATAAGTATATAATTTGTTAAAATTGTATGTGTTTCTACTACTACTACTCCTTCATTATTATGGACTTTTGATATTTCAAATTGTTTGTGGATAGACTAATTAAGAGCATCTACACTGGTAAGAAACTCACTAACTCTCTGAAACAAAAAATATATTAATATCTTAATAAAATCTGATTCTTTAATTAAATTTTATTATCCTCACCATAAAACCCCTATACAGATTCATAATAATAAGAACAAACGTTTAATTGGTAATTTATAAACCGGCAAATAGAAAAAGTATCTGACTGAAATGACTGAATACTGCAAATCCGTTTAGGGTAAAGTAATTGCCATCTAACAATACAACTTAAATCCAAAGTAATCGTCTATTTGCGTCCATCAAATGTCTCCTTGTAGAAATTCTTTCCAAGTGTGTATATGAGGTAATTACCATCATTGTTCACAAGGATGAAAAAGAAATGACTCAGGATAGGTTTTAGCAGCCTCTGCCCAAGAGAATACCATAGAAATAGGAAGATAATATATTTGTTTTTCAAAATGGTTTTTTAGATGTACACTAAATTAAGGGATCTTTGCAACATAAATTGAAACTTGCAGTTAGGGAATGAAGCACTGATAAATTAAGAGAGATATCTAGTAGGAAGATTACTAATGCACATGAAGACATTGAACCCGCAGTGGTGATGATGATGTTGATGATGGTGAAGAACCAATCTTTAGAGGCACTTTGACTTGAACATTCGTCTACTTTCATCAAAAAAGAACTATGCAATTTTCACTAATGCATTTCCAAAACTATGAACTTTCTCCATAAATCCTTAATTCAGTCCCTCGATATAATACTTTTTCAGTTTTATTTACATAAAAATCCCAAGATCACACAAGATAATTTAGCTGCACAAGCCTTCTGGCTTTTAGTGTTTAGTTCTGGGGATTGGTATTTGAAAAAACCTTCATGATTATATTTAGAAGTAATATACTAGAATAGTACTAATTTCAAATTAATTGCTAAAATAACACCTTCAAAATCACTTTACTAGATTAATACTTATCTTTTGTTAAAAATCTTAAAACCCAAACTAAAAATTGATATTAACAGAAATACCAGTTGTAATTAATTAAAATTAAATTTATAATTTATTTTTGAAATTTTAAATTTTAAATTTGAAAAAACTAAAAAAGAAATAACGTTTTACAATTGTAAAAAGAAATACATCTCCCCTCTTTACTCTTCTTCAAGATATTGGAAAAAACTCTAAGAGAACACATTCTTGCATCCACTGCCATCTTGCCACCACCGCCGTCGTGCCTCTCCATCATCATTCCGTTCTCTATCATTGCCGGTATATACACCTAGAAGCCACTGTTGCAAATCTGGAAACTTTCAGATCAAGTTATGAACTCTAGAAAACATGAAACCCAGATCTTCTGACTCGCCTGAATTTATTGTTGTGAATCAGCAGCCTTTGCATCGCCATTTTTGTTTTCAGTGTTCTCCTATGTCAGTGGTGGTCGCCAGTAAAATACTCCACCGATTGTATGATCTTGGTAATTTTGATTTTTGGTTTCTAATGGTAAATTTTTCATTCAGATTTTGAATTCTGACTCGCTTAAGTGGATATATACTTGCTAGAAGATGATCAATTCCGGCAATTGTCAGTCACAGCCACCGCAGGATCCTCCTACTTCCGGTGAGAATGAATTTGGTCAATTTTAAATCTATTCCCGCCTAGATGTTTTTCTTGACTGCAATTTTTTCATAGAATTAGTATCATCGCAGATTTGTATGCATGGTATTGAAGTTTCCTTGGTGTTTGGTTGACAATTTCATTCTCATAATCACAGATTTTAGATAAGTTATGCAGATTTTGTTATTTATATCTTGTGTTATCTCAGTTTTTTGGCTATTGATTTCCTTTGTTATTGCAGATTTTTGGTATTTGATTTTATATGCAAGGATTGTTATTCTATTGTTACGATAATTTTTTCTGGAATTGAATTTCTTTGCTATTACAGATTCTGGTCATCAAATTTTGTGTTGTCACAGATTTTGGCTATTGTGATTCTGTTACATTGCATATTTTTGCTATTGTGGTTTTATTTTATTGCATAACTTAATGAAATTTTCATCAAATTATCGCAAATTGTTTTTGTGTTTTATTTTTATAATTCTTTTGATTTTATTGGTAATTTGGTGTTACTGCAGTTGTGCTATTGTTTTTTTGTGAAACTAAACCTAAAAGGGAACAAGCTTAAGCAGTTGAATAAATTGAAATCTAAAACGTGACAATGGGTAAAAGAAAAGAAAAACGAGAATATTATAGTTAACAGAAATAGTTTTTTTTATAAAGATATAAAGTATATCCAAAATAGGAGAAAACTACTGAACTAGATTAGATTAAACAATGACTCTCTGAAATTAAATCTTATTTTCCACATTAAATACACATATATATATATACATTAAATTTATATTATTGATAGTTCATATGCTAAATCTCAAATAAATATTAGTTTCAGTTTTCCAGATGTGAGTTATCATCAAAAAAAAACACAAATGTAACTATTATATAAGTTTATTGTTGACTAAAAAAATCATTTGATTAGTTTTATGTGGTTACCAAAAGAAAAAAAAAGTGTTCTTCAATCAATACCTTAGGAGAGAGTTTGGGAAGCAAAGCATGCAGTTTAGAAAACATATCACTCATCTTTAACCTCCATTCTCGTTCGCTCCAAATATGTTTTTTTCACGATCATGTGATTCTCCGCCATTACCATCTTTTCGCTATTTTCTCCCTTTCACATCCTTTGCAGTCTGAGTTTCCAACCTAAGAGAAGGTTGTAATGAATATGTTTGCTTCTCGATTCCTCTGCAGCCGCCACCGGATTGACCAGAATTGGATATGTCCCTTACAAATCTCTATTGGGTCAACTCCTGAGCATTAGTCATATTGAATTGAATGCTTATTTTCTTATTTTTGCTTTTTTGTGTTAATTGTGCTTTTACAAATGTCTTATATAAAATAAAAGAGAAAGAGGTGTTTAAGGTAGGAGGTGGAAAGAACGAGATTAGGAGAAAATATATAAATAAAGAGTTTGGTAAGCTCTCATAGCAAAAACCTAAAATACAATCATAAGAGAATCCGTTACAATAAATAAAAAAGGCAAGTGTGAAACAAAGTGTTTTTTTTCTATTTTTCCTCTTTATGAAGTTTTATAATTTTTTAAAAATCAAAGAATAAATAATTTTATGGAAAAATAAAATTTCCCTATTGAAAATTTATTTATACAGGCTATTTATACTTTAAAATATTTCTACCGTATATACAGTGCACAGTTTAGTATAATGGACAAATGTGTGACCAGGATACCCAACTCCGGATATAATAATATATATTATTTTAAATTTGAGTTCTGATAGTGATATCAATTCCAAGTCTAAAAATAAAAAGAACCTAAATGTTTTGTCCAGCATATTTTTATATAGATTATAGAAATAAAATTTAGGTAGCAATGACATCAAATTACATATATGATACAAATTATTTGCAAAAGACGCATTTATAAAATAAAATGTTAAACATGTATGCCTATTAGATAATTGGGTCTTCCGTTTACTACAAAGAGTATGACGAGACTGTAGTCTGAGCCACTTATTGAAAAGATATGCTCACACTTGTTATCTTTTGCAGGGAGACTAAGATTATTCAGGCATTTATCAATAGCATCACGAATTTCTGGTTCTTAGTTTTCTAGTTACCTAAGAAATGTTATACACTGTCAACAGTATGTATGCTGATTTCTTTTGTCAGGATCTACTCATGTTACTACTAAGGCAAAAGTTTCTTGGGGAGAAGTATGTAGGCCTGAACAAGAAAGTGTTTGGGTGTCCGAACATTACATGATACATCTAAAGTGATCTGGTTTTCACAATCAGTTCATTGGCATGCTTTTTTCTCATGGCTCTCTGTACTTAATAAGCAAGCAAGTGGAGACAGAACTGGAAAATGGGGAATTGCCCAGCCGTAATTCCTATGTCGGGAGCCAAATAAAATAAGAGATCATCTATTTTTTTGCTTTTTCTTACTCCTATTCGATTTGAACAACTCTTACAGCAAGAATCTTGGGAGACAAGGTGAACCCCGAATGGAAGTTAACTGTTAATCCCTTTTTATACATCGACTTTCCTCAGATGATTTTTTTGGCAAGGCTAGCTTTGCAGGAAGAAGATGTAGAAGCCGAATACCGGATTGACACTAACGATATAGAAATGTAAGAACGATGTTAAGAAAGTAACTAAATGAACATGAAGGCGAGATATGATATTTTTCCTTAACTCTTATTATTCGCTCCGTAGTGATACGGGACTGTACAAATATAGAGTCCCAGGATACAACCATGGGAGACGATTCACGCTTCACTTGTGAATGCCCTATCGAACTATAGATTCTAGAAACACTCTCGGAATACTTACGCTAGAGGATTTTCTGGTTTGTTTGCATGAAAAAAATGAAAACATTATCTCCAATGAGAAGAGAGACGGATTTATTTAAAGTGATGAATGAGACCCACTTTCCGTAACAGCTTCTGCACGTGGGCGAAAATCTTGGCATAGATCTCGAGATTTGAATTTCGAAAATGTCTTCTCGGAGACTGTGTATCTTGTTTAAATATCTGAGAGAAAGAAACGTGTGACGTTTTTATTTTATAGACAAACTACTTGTCATTTTAGAAACGAAATGCATGTTGTTTGGAGCTTAATTGGTTCCAAAAAGAAATGATCTTATTGGGCCGGAGGCTCTCTACCAAGCCCAAACGAGTATAATGCATTTTTAATGCATCTTATCCTTGAAGTAATGGTTGACTTAAATGTCTCATGGGAGAATACATTTCAATACACTGATAAAGAAAATATCATTACAATTACGAAAAATAAGTCACTACAACAATGTTTGCACAAATATATTCTCTTTTTATCCTCTCTTTTTCTTTTCTTTTCTTAAAAATCTCTCTGCCTAAACAAACAGATGGACTTTGCAACCCCCCCCCCCCCCCCCCCCCCCGGAGAAAACTTAAAAATCACAGTCCAATCAACTTAAAACTCAAACCAAAACAACCAGACTCAAAGAGATAAAACATATAACTCCAATTCTTGAGCAGCTTGCTTAAAGATTTCCGCAATTCCAAATCCATCTCCTAATAACTGACTCTCATAACTTGGATTCACCTGTTCCATTACCACCAAAGAAAAAAATCCAATTGTAAATATGACCACATGAATCCTACGATTTAGAAAATATTAAATTTAGTTAAATATCACCATATTTTATATAAAATTATCACCTGAGCTTGGATCATGTAGGTCCTTCGGAAAACATTAGAGGAGACATTAGCAAACAAAACTTCAATCTTGTACTTCTCAAACAAGTAAAAAACAGTAGTTAAAACTCCTGTTTTGTCTTTAGGGCACCAAAAATTGAAGAAAGCTTCATTCCCAAATATATTCAGCACAAAGTTATGTGAGGACCAAGTACCAAACCCTGCGGTCAGGTCTTTACAAGGGTAAGACAGATTCATGGTGGGAGCACTGGAAGAAGAGATCTGATCGGCCAAGAAAGCTTCACGAGAGTAAGAATCTAATGTAGTAGGGCATACAGTAAGGGCTTGGGGATGGTTTGACATGGGTGTGAGACGAGTTTCTGGAGAAGAGGATGAAGATGGAGCATAAGTAAAAGTTGTGTTTGAGGCAGAAGAATTTTCAAGTTTTTCAAGAATTTGCATCTGGAGTTTTTCCAAATCTAATTCGGAGGATTTGATGAAACGCACTGCTTCATCTAGTATCGTTGGTTTGTCTGCCTGTGAGATATAATTAAAATATAAGAATAGTTAATTAAAATATAAGAATAGTTGACTCAAAATAACATCTGATATCAGACACATAAATGTATAGATTAGTTCATTATCATTTTAAAATTAAAATAAATAGTATATATATGTAAATTAAGATTAATTAATTTTAAGAAAATAGAAGAAGTATACATTGAATAGAAAAACTTGCAGGGTTTGGAAATAGTATAAGACGGTTTTGCTATAATATTGACCTTAAATTCACATGAAAAATATGAAAAGGAGAAAATGGAATTAAGATGAAAAAGAAAAGAGAAATTGGAAACTTGATGGCTTTGCTGAATAAGAACCAATTAAAGTGACATATATTGGATATAATTTCTTAGAAAAAGCAAAAAGATGTGAAACTGAACATAAAAGGGAACAAGTGTAAGCAGTTAGAAATTGTAATCTAAAATGTAAAATTGGCAAAAGGAAAGAAAAACAAGAATATTATAATTAACATTAATATTTTTTATAAAGACATAAAGTATATCAAAAATAGGGAAAACTACTGAACTAGATCAGATTAAACAATGATTCTATGAAATTAAATCTTATTTTCCACATGAAATATAGATGCATACATGATATTTATATGATTGATAGTTCATAGGCTAAATCTTAAATAAAAGTAGTTTCAATTTTCCAGATGTGAGTTATCATTAAAAAAACAAGCATAATTAATATATAAGTTTATTGCTGACTAGAAGAAAATCATTTGATTAATTTTATGTGCTTACCAATCAACAAAAAATTATGTGTTCTTAAATCAATACCTTAGGAGAAAGTTGAGGAAGCAAAGCATGCAGTTTAGAAAACATATCACTCATCCTTTTCCTCCTTTTTCTTTCGCTCTGAATATGTTTTTCACGATCATGTGATTCTCCGCCATAATTTTCACCATTTATTTTTGCTCTTTTTCTCCCTTTTGCAGCCTTCACAGTCTGAGTTCCCAACATAAGAGAATGTTGTGATGGAGGTGTTTGCTTCTCGATTATTCTGCAGTCGCCTTCGGAATTATCAGAATTGGCTATGACCCGCACAAATCCCTCTTGCGTCAAATTCTGAGCATTAGTCATATTGAATTGATTGCTCATTTTCTTCTTTTTGCTTTTGTGCGTTTATTGTGCTTTTACGAATATCTTATTTAAAAAATCGAAAGAGAGAGAGAGAGAGAGAAACGTTTAAGGTAGGATGGTAAAAGAAAGAGAATAGGAGAAAAGATTTAAATAAAGAGTTAGGTGAGGTCTCGTAGCAAAAAAAACAAAATGCAATCATAAGCAAAGCCGTTACAAAAAATTAAGAGGTAAATTTTCAATAAAGTTTTTGTCTTTTTCCATTTTTTCTCTTTAGAAGTTTTTATAGATTTTTTTCTTAAGTCAAAGAATAAATAATTTTTTGGGAAACAAAATTTCCTTATTGTATATTTGTTCATACATGCTATCTATACCTTTAAACATTTCTATCGTATATACTAGGACTGGGCATAAAAACTCGAACCCGACCCGAAGTAAAGAGTTCGGATCGGGTATTGGTGTACTAAAATACTCAATCGGATGTATATTTTTTACTCATTGGATACCCGTACCCGATCGGGTATACCCGAACAACCCGAACTCCACCTAAACTAATCCGATCAGGTCCTATATCTCTACACCCAAACACTCGAACACCCGAAATACCCGACCCGAACCTGATCGGATACCCAAATGCCCAGCCCTAGTATATACAATGACCAGTTTGGTATAACGGACCAATGTGTGACCACCCTTCACCCAACTCCGGATATAATAATAACAGGGGCCTCAAATTTTTTCAATATATATTTTTTTGAATTTAGGTACTTGAACAATGACATAAATTATAAATACATAAAAAGTATTTGCAAAAAGACTTGGATTTATAAAATAAAATGTTGAAAATAGTTAGTAGTTATTCAAATAATTTAACCTTTTAAAAATTTCTGAATTTTTGTTTTAGTTATCTATATTTGATAATAAATATTTTGTTTTTAATAATAATGGCCTAATAATAATGGGCTGTTAAAGTTTTTGAGCCGGCTGTGAATATATATAACCTTACAAAAGTGACACAAAAGTGTTATGATATTTTTTAGATTGATTTTCCATAAGAAAAACAGATTGAAGGGGAAAACTAAAAATAAAATTATTTCTACCTTATGTTAAAAATTTAAGTTAAGAATTTTTTTTTAGGTTGACTATATTTAAATTATATGTGCATGTAAATGGGTTATATGCGTATATACAATGGGTTATATGCACATACGGAATGGATATAGTATATGGTACATATATACACAACCAAACCAAATAAAATAAAAATAAGATTTCATAATTTCATTTACTAAGATAATATATATTCTAGAACTTTTATTGGCTCGCTAATATTTCACTTGGACTACATGAATTCTTATATCTCAATATACTTTCATGCTTTTCCATCAAAATTTTCAAATTAGTTAAAATTTTTATTATTTATTTCGTATAGCAGTTCTAAGACCATTTTGAACTAAACATATTCGTGAAATCATTTTTAAAGGAGTCTTTTGAAATAAACTGGTAATTAAAGAAAATAACTGAGATATATTTCTATCACCAAGTTATAAGAGCTACAAAAGCAACTTTAAAAAAAATTCAAAATTTGATTAAAAATATGAAAATCATTAAAACTCGTTTGAGCTGGTCAATATAATGTAACTTATAGATCTATTCGGGAGTAGATATAGATTTTATATGTATATACTGTATAGTAATCAGTTGTATAGCAAGATTGATAGTTGCAGATTCATATTAGCTTTTCCTCAACACACTAGTATGTCTAATATTAATATTTGTGTGTTGATTAAGTGAAATTTGAAAGAAAACAATTGTTAAGATATATGATTTATTGTGGCAGATAATTTTCTTCTAACGATATATAGGCACTAGTCTTGTCACTACAAGAAAGCAGGTGAGAAACCAACGGAATTTTCTGATGGACTTAGATCCATCAGAATTTTTTGAAGGAATTCCGACAGTGTTTTGAGAAAATGTAAATGTTTGCATCCGTCGCAAATCCATCAGAAATTTTGACGGATTTCCTATGGATTAAAATTTGTCAGAAATTTCCAATGGATTTACGACAGCTACCTGACGGAAAATAAAACTGTTATTATATCCATTACTTTTTGACGGATTTCTGACAAACTATTCCAAGGCCATCAGAAATCTGTCAGAAAATAAGAACGTTAATGTATCCATTGTCATAGCCGTTGTTATAGCCATTATGAATTCAAAATTTGTAACGTAATTCCGACGGATTTTCGACGGCAAGCGATATTATATATATATATGTTTGCACACTTCTCCTTACAAGCAAAACACAATACATTACTTCTAAAACAAAAAAAAATATAAAGAGATATCATATTTTCGATCATGGATGGATGTGGAGATGAAGGATCCAGAGTTTAGCTTGTTGAACTATGAATACGCGCGAGGTATATGTGAGTTTATGGAGTTGTCTGGAAATCAACCACGGACCAAAAAAGTGGTAAGTTGAAATGTATATGTTCAATATGCCGAAATTCTCATAATATTAATGTTGAGATAGAAGAGAGAAGCATGGGCTTGAGAAGCTAAGCTACTCCAACAGTGTCACAACTTTTAACCAGCACCCATACCTCCCATGCTGCGCCCATATCTCCACTTGCTTCTCTTCTTCTACTTAGTAACTTAACTAGTTAGATTCTAGTTCACTCCTAACAGCTTCCCCTTTCATCCTAGCCAACTCTTTCCTTGTTCCCTCCTTGTCATTTGAATTCTTCTTGGTTAATTCATCTCTTGAAGGAGCATCTATTTCAACACTCCCCTCAAGATTGGTCGGTGAGGATCCTTTAGACCGATCTTGCTATGAATATGCTCAAAATTGATAGATGAGGTTGCTTTGGTGAAGATATCCGCTAATTGATTCTCACTTGTTACAAAGACTGGTTTTATGATTCCTTCTTGAAATTTCCCCTCACAAAGTGACAATCCACTTCTATATGTTTGGTCCTTTCATGGAATACCGGATTGGATGCGATATGTATTGCAGCTTGATTATCACAATATAACAGCATTTCTTCAGCTTCATGTATTCCAAGATCCTTTAGGAATGCATGTACCCAAATTAGTTCTTTTGTCACCTCCTTCATACCCCTATACTCAGCTTCAGCACTAGATAAGCTATGACCTTCTGCTTTTTACTTCTCCAAGTCACTAGATTGCCTCCCACAAAGTTACAAAAACCGTATGTGGACTTTCTATCCTTCTTATTTCCAGCCCAATCCGCATCACAATATCCTTGAATTTTTGTGTTTCCATTGGCCTTCATCCATATGCCTTTACTGGGGTTGTTCTTCAAATACCTTAGTAGCCTCTCAATCATGTTCCAATGCTGCATGGTTGGCTTTTGCATGTGTTGGCTCACATGGTTAACTGCAAAGCAAATGTCCGGCCTTCTGATAGTAAGATAGATGAGCTTGTCCACCATCCTTTGATATCTCTTAATGTTCTCCAAAGGCTCCCCCTCAGGACTATCTTGATAGCCTTCTTCTATTGGAGTTTTAGCAGGTTTGGATCCTAGCTTCCCAGTTTCTTCTAAGAGATCAAGCACATATTTCCTATGAGAGATGAACATTCCATCTTCAAACCGTGTCATCTCAATTCCTAGGAAGTACTTAAGCTCCCCCAAGTCCTTTATATCAAAATCGGCCTTCAAGATCTTCTTGGTTTGATCTACTCCATCTTTGTCACTCCCTGTGATGATTAGATCATCAACATATATTAATACCACAACCATTCCTCCTTTACTTTGTTTTGTGAACAAAGTGTGATCAGTTTCAGATCTTATGAACCATCTCTCCAAAAGACAATCGCTTAGCCTTTGGTACCATGCTCTTGGAGATTGCTTCAGCCCATAGATTGCTTTCTTTAACCTCCAAACCTTGTTGCCTTCCTTATGATATCTCTGAGGTGGATCCATATACACTTCTTCTTCCAAATTTCCTTGCAAGAAGGCGTTCCTGACATCCATCTGCCATAGATCCCATTTCAAGTTTACTGCCACCGAGATTAGGATTCTTATTGAGTGGAGCTTAGCAACTGGAGCAAACGTTTCTGTATAGTCTTCCCCATAGACTTGAATGTATCCTTTTGCTACCAGCCTTTCTTTGTACCTTTCTATTTTCCCATCACTTGTATACTTGATTGTATAAACCCATCTACACCCAACTGGTCTCTTATCCCTTGGCAATTCGGTCAAGTACCAAGTGTGGTTCTTTTCCATAGACTTCATTTCTTCTTCCATGGCTTTTATCCATACTTCCTTCTCACATGCTTCTTCATATGAGCTAGGGATGGATTCCTTGCTGATTTTTCCCAGAAAAATTTCATGTTCCATAGGTAAGTTTGCCAAAGAGAAAAAATGCTCAATAGGATATAGAGGTTGAGTCTTATCTCCATTTTGTGATATGAGAGTACTGTCGCCAATAGGATCGATATCTAAGCTCGCCGTGCGCTCAGGACACTCTCTTATCACATTGGAAATATTAGCCATACTAGACCCTTCTTTAAGCATGGCCGAGTTGTTGTAGTAGATGCGCTGTCGCCTATGTCTTGTACTTCTTCTTAGAGGTACTGTTGGCTCAGGTTCTCCTTCCTCATCATTCCCTTCTTCTTCAGCTGAATCCTGATCTGGTTCCGTATGTGTATCATCTGCATCTCCATGTTCCATGATGTTCTCAGATGGTGTACTCTCTCCTTGTATTTCATCCCTTGTTATTGGCGCTTTATTGAACAGCATCCAATCCATAGATGATGAGACCATACCTTCAAGAGTATCATGATTCTTGGCTCCATAAAAGCTTTCTTTTTCATTGAACTACACCTCTCTAGACACATAGACCCTTCTCGTCTCTGGATTATAGACCTTGTAGCCCTTATGAGTTGGTGAATATCCAATGATAACACACTTCATGCTTCTAGGTTCAAGCTTGTTTCTTTGTCCTTCTGGTAGAAACATGAAGCACTTACATCCAAACGCCTTAAGGTGATGTAAGATTGGCTTCTTCTTGTACAACACTTCAAACGGTGATCTATCTTCCAAGTTCTTGGTTGGAAGCCGGTTAATCAAATAGTTTGAACTCATTACCACATCTCCCAATGAGATTTAGGTACTCCTTTGGCAATATGATAGTCCTTGCTACTTCCATTAGATGCATATTCTTCCTTTCTGCTACCCCATTTTGTTGTGGAGTGTATGCACAAGATGTTTGATGAATGATGCCAAAGTTGTTGAGTAGCTCCTTAAATATCTTGCTTACATATTCTCCTCTATTATCACTTCTTAAGACCTTGATTGTTGTTTTGAATTGTGTAGAAACATAGTTAATGAAGTTGGTGAATGCTTCATAAACTTGGTCCTTGGAGTGTAAGAGTGTGACCCATGTGTATCTTGTGTAATCATCAATAAAGGAAACAAAGTACTTATATTGATCTCTTGAATTACATGGTGCGGTCCATACATCCAAGTTTATAATGCCAAAAACTTCATCACAAGTTGTGGATGAGATAGGAAAAACTTGTCTACAATGTTTTCCTAGTACACATGCTTCACATACTACTTCTTTTTGAATGAGATTGGGTAAGACCATCATGAGAACTGCTGAACTTGGATGTCCTAGTCTTTCATGCCATAATGGGCTATCTCCAATCTCCTTCCTACCAGAAAATTCTACATCCATCTTCATTCCAAGAGCCATTGGATCTTCTTGTTTATTAGCTTCCAAAAGATACATACCATCCTCTACCTTCCCTTCTCCGAGTAATAGTTTGTTTTAGGGTCCTGAAACTTAACAAAGTCAGTTCCAAACAATGCCACACAATCCAAGTCCTTTGTGGTTTTATGAACTGATAGAAGGTTAGATGAGAAATTAGACATGTATAATGCTTTTGTTTCTTTCTTGAAAAGCTCTAATTCTCCTATCCCCTCAATTGGAACTGAGCTTCCATTAGCTACTTGCACATTTCCATGATAAGGCTCAAGATTTTTTAACAGGTCTTGATCCTTAATCATGTGATGAGAAGCTCCTGAATCTACAACCATTTTACCCTTCCTTATGGAGCTTTTAGAACTGAGGAAACTCTTAACGGATTCAGTCAGCTTGGCTAGGCTCTTGATGAGAGCCTCAAACTCGGATCTCTTGACAGTATCCTCAACCGGTTGTACAATCCCCATGAAGGCCCTATGCCCACTTCAACTCTCCCTTAGCCGCTTAGGCCTCAAATGCGGATGGAGAGTCCAACACTTCTCCTTGGTATGTCCTTTCATCTTACAATGCTCACATTCCAACACCCTCTTGTCTACAAATGTGAGATTCTTTTTGGCAAGATGTGCAGCTTCACTTGGCGGACGAAATAGGTCTCTTGAACCCTCCTCCCTTTGTATTAAGCCACATACTTCTGCTAGACTTGGCAGCATCTCAAATCTAAGTATGTGCTTGATAAGGTCCTTGTAAGATGCATTGAGTGCCAAGAGAAGCCCAAATATTTGGTCTTGGTCACGCCTTTCACCTAACTCATTGGGGTCTATAGTTTGTGGCCTCAAGATCTCCAACTCGGCCCACAAGCTTCTATACTCCCCAAACATTTCCTTGAATGGTTTCTCCTCTTGTTGAAGCTCATTCAGCGCCCTCTTCACCTCAAATATCCTTGATATATTTGAGACATTTTTCATATCCTCCCTTGAGTATATCCCACAGCTCCTTGACGGTATCCGCATATGAGTAGGCCACCAAAATGGATGGTTCTAGTGAGCTTTGAAGAAGAGAAAGAGTGTATTGTTCTTCTTGCTCTTCCTTAGCTTCCTCCTTTTCATTTTTCACCACCGCCTCCGCTTCCTCCTTTGGCTCAATATACCGCCAAAGTCCTCGGCCTCTAAGAATGATTTTAGTGGTTTTTGCCCAAAGGAGATAGTTGTTCCCTCTGAGCATGACTGAGATTGCTACTCTATTTGTCTCCATTTTCTAGTAATAATACACAATTCTAGTTCTTTCACAACTTGAAGATCCTATGATCTCAAGGATATTAATCTAAGAGTGTATAGAACTTAGAAAGATATATTGTTATAGACTAGAAGATTTTGGGAGTATAGAAGAATTATAAGAGGGTTAAGCGTTTGGAATGCTCAACCCGCTCTGATACCATGAAAATATAGATTTGAAGTTTAGAGAGAATAAATAATGATTAGAGAATAATAGGACGCATGGTGAGAATGGAGAGAATTTATGCAAATTTGAATAATCTTATTCTCTTCTTTTTTCTTATATCACTTACAAGAGGTTTACATGAGTTTATATAGACTTTACAACTAAGAGAGTAAGAAGGAAGAGGCAGAGAAGGCGTGCAAAGAAGAGAGAAGCATGGGCTTGAGAAGCTAAGCTACTCCAACAGTGTCAAAACAGTAACCATCAACCATACCTCCCATGCTGCGCCCATATCTCCACTTGCTTCTCTTCTTCTACTTAGTAACTTAACTAGTTACATTCTAGTTCACTCCTAACAGCTTCCCCTTTCATCCTAGCCAACTCTTTCCTTGTTCCCTTCTTCTTGTCATTTGAATTCTTCTTGGTTAATTCATCTCTTGAAGGAGCATCTATTTCAACCGATTGGTATGATCCATTTCTTGGGCGTGGTGTTAAAGTTGACCAATTTGGCGTTACATCTGTACATTCTACACAGAGACTTTTGAAATATGACTCATTCATCTTAGAGTCACAAGCAGATCAGGTATATATATATACATGGATCAATTTATTTCTTATATATTCAAATAGGATATGTAAAAAAAATTTATGCTTTAGGTTTGTTACATATGGTATCCTCGAGTTACACAATGCATGATCCTTGGATCACTGTTACGGCAATTAACACAAGAGGAAGAATTTATGGAGTTCCGGAACATGATGCTTTGCAACCAACGAGAAGTAATCCAATAGATCCAGTTGCGCTTTCCTTTGAAGTTGGTCTTGTGGTTGATTTTACACAATTTGGTGATGATATCGTGCATTTAGATTCAGAAGAAGAACATGACGAATTTTCTGAGGATGAAGATACTATTCCATCCGACAGAACGTCATCAGATTCAGAATAGTTAATAATTTTATTTGTATTGTAATATAATGATATTTTCCTTAATTTATAATTAAAATTATTTAAATATGAATTATATTAAGTATGAAATAAAACAATTACAATTAAAATTGTAAAATGTATAGTTATTTTGAATAGTTTATAAATATACTTTTTTTATACCGGAAGCTCAATCACCGACACCACAAGCTTCAAACTTACTATCGCAGATGAGTGTCGAGGACTTCGTCTCTCGCCCTGGACAAGAGCATATGCTTCTTCATCATTCTAATGCTGAAGGTCGAGCTACATGGTATGTCTAATATATCATTTTAATTTAGTTTTAAGTTTAATTATTTTGTACTTGTTAAATCATTTTTTTTGGTTTTGTAGGTTTGATGAATCCCATAATGGGATGACAAAGTCTATCAACCGTATGCTTAACGGATTGATACGTATGGTACATATGTGGGTATGCCACATGAAGATCAATCCATGTGGTTTAGACAATTTGCCATAAATTTTTAGTTTTATGTTTTGTTCCAATTTTGTTTAATTTCACATTTACTCATCCCTATTTTTCAGCAAGAATTCACTTGGGAGAGTGATATCACCGCATTGGTGAGATGTGAGTTCGATGCAAAGGCTGCGTTGATGTACTCGCGAAAGATGAATGAGTGGAAGGGAAAGTGGAAGAAAAATGAGATTCCTCGAGAGTTGGCAACAAATCCAGACTTATGGGATGGGTTTGTTGCTTACTGGAAGCAAGAGGATACCATCACAAGTTCTGAAACCCACTCTATAAACCGAAGAATCGACCGCAACGGGAAATGCATAGTGACACAGAATTTAGGAGCTACGAGCAAAACATCCCAAGCTAAACAACTTGTAAGTATTTTAATTTCTTTTTTTATTTACTTAAACGTTTTTAATCTTTTGATTATATTTTAGTTTCAACAAGATGGTGTGGAACCTACCAATCTTACACTGCTTTGGGATACACATACCAGCATGAAAGATGGTCAGATCAAAGATCGGTTACTCGGGAGATCATCGAAAATGTCACGAGGCTCGGTGATGAGTATCTCTTATCTCAACCGACCGTTGGAGGTATTCCTCCATGCACCGAAGTTCCTCCTAAAAAGGTGAATGAAATGGTTTATCAGGTTAGTAAATGATTTAGTTAATCAAATAATTATTTTTATTTCTTATTCATTTTTAATTTTAATTTTGTTTTGCAAGCTACAAAGAAGACCAAAGGCCGGGTATATGGTCTTCCACATGATTCTTCTTCATCGTCGTCGACTACTTCATGGTTTTTTGGAGATTCGTCTCTCCGGGCGGAACTAGCAGAGAAGACTACCGAGATAGATACGTTGAGGACAAAAATTCAAATCATTGAAGACCAGCAACTTGTGGAAAGGGAGCGACTCGCACCAAGAGAAGCACGGCTTGAAGCCAAACGAGAAGCCGACAAAGAGCGAATGCGAGCCATGGAAGAGAAGATTGAGGCACTACTAGCAACTCGTCTACCGTTCCATTAGTATTTTTTTTAAACAATTTGAATGTTTTCTAGATTTAAATTTAAATATCCTTTTTATTTCAATATCTGAATTTTATTTGAACTTTATTATGAATTTAATTTTAATTTATTTTAATTTTAATTTAATTTTAAATTTAATAACAATTTATTTTAATTCGGAAATTAATTAAAAATATATATAGGCCATCGGAAATCCGTTGGAAATCTGTCAGAAATGCGGCCATCAGAAATCCGTTGGAAATACAGCTGCCGAAAATACAAGTGTTGGAAATCCATTAAAAACAGCAGTCAGAAATACGTTGGTCACGCGGCTGTCGAAAATCCGTTGGAAATGCAGCCGTTGGAAATCCGTCAATATATTTCTGACTGATTTTTAACAGCTGTGTTTCTGATGGATACACCAAAAATTGTATCCATCGGAAATCCGTTGGAAATATGGCCATTGGAAATGTTTCGGAATGTCTGTCGGAAATATCAACGGTTTTCTGACACGGTTCTATTTTCTGACGCTCTAGAACAGATGGCTATATTCATCGGAAATCTGTCGGAAAGCATGTTTATGGTTGTTTTCTAGTATATGTATTGGTCGGTCTGTTACAAAATTAGTTAACTAGCCTCGCAAATCATTAAAAAAAATATTTTTACGTTTTTGTTAGTCACATGCTATTAAAAGTTACTTTGTAATGCACAATCCATATATTATTATTTTTAAAACGAATGTTAAATTTATTTAATTCGAACAATTTTCTTACATCAAAGTGTTCCTGTCTTTGATCTTTTGAAAATACAACATTAGTGAATTATATTTTGAATGTAAAGATCTAATTGTCTTGTGTCTAATAACTTGGCTATTTGTAATGATGACTGTGGAATCTTCCCATGTCTCCTATTAATTCTTTATCTCCAGAGTAAATATGAAGTGGCTTGCAAAACATAGCGCAAAAGAAAAAAAATGTACCTTATCCAATGAAGTTTCACTGGTAACTCCAGGACTTGTTCCCATTCATTTGTAAGCTTGCATTAGTTCTTGACCAGTTTGATCCATATCTGTTCTGAGTAGATACATAAGAAGTATATGTGATTTTGGGGTTCCAAAGCATTTAGGCATGACACACATGATCTATTAGAACTTGTACTCCATTGAGTCATTTGATCTCCAGTTGGTATTCGGTTTTGTTTTGCCAGATACGTATGGAGCCAAACTTTGGTGTGGAGTAGGATTTGATTCTCGGATTAGGTTTCAAGTTTTCTTTAAAACCAAAGTTATCCTCTTTGCTTCTCCACAAGACCTTATAGAGTTTGGATGATTTTTTCTTTGAGAATCAATTGTATATTCGATGTTGTTAAAATTTTAGACCTGTGGTGATTTCTATGGTTTGTGAGTATGTACCGGTCCACCGTGATACTTTTTAATACCTATCTATCGTTCTGTGATGAAAGGAATGTATATTCTAGAATCATAGGTTTTGTGATGAAAGGAATGTAAACCCAAATCTGTAGTATTATAGCTGAAGCTAATTGATGTTAAGATTCTCCACAGGTAGAAGCTCCCTTGGCCCAATGGTTGAACAAGGATCTTTAAAGCTTCTACATCAGGAGGTCTGGGGTTCGAGTCTCAGTTATTGCGATTTATTAACAAATTTGCAGATGAATAGAGACAATTTTACAGGAGATCTCCAACGATGTACAATTAGCGCCGTTCGCCGTGATTCTATGCAGAAAAGAAAGTGGTCCCTCAAGAGCATGGAGGACAAAATATTGTCTGTAGTGGATCTAATAAGGGTCGGAAGAAATTGTCTGTGGGAAACTCGTCTTTGTAATAGTTTTCATAATTTGTAATAAATTAATAAATCCACGCAAGATTTTAGAAACTTGATATTATTGGTCCATGTCAATATTTATAATTCTCATGATAATCTGCCAAAATGGAAAAATCAATATCTTCTAGAAACTTAAAAAAGAAAAATAAAAATATGCAACAAAATATAGTAGAAATTACTAAAAATAGTGAGTTTAGTATTTCATAACTTCATATTTTTAATGGCAATTGGTCACATATATTTATGAATTCCTATTTGATATCGTGTTTATTCAAGATAAATAAAGAACAATAGTGGAGAAGAATAATCCCTATATAGTATTAAGCCTCAGAAAAATCAGGAAGAAGAAGAAGAAAAGGTAGAAAAAAATCTCTAGGAACAAAATAGAGAACAAAGTGACATATACAAAAATATGCAGTAATTAATTTGAAGTTATAGTGTTCCTATGGTGTCCACATAAGACTCTATGCTAAGACTGTTCACATGGGTTTTCAGAAATTTAATATTATTGGTCTTAGTCAATATTTAATAGAAAATATGTTATCATAACTTCATGTTTTATGAATGGCAATTGGTAGCAAAATATTTATTAATTCCTATTTAGTATTTTTATCTATTCAAGATAGACGAAGAACAATAATGGAGAAGAATAAGTGCTAGATAAAATTAAACCTCAGAAAAATGAAGAAGCAAAAGGAGAAAAATGCGCAAAAACCTCTAGGAAAATCGTAGAACAAAGTGAGAAATGCAAAAATATATAGTAATTAATTTTAAACTACAATGGTCCTAGAGTGTCCACATAAGACTTTATGTTTAGACTGTCCAAGTGAATTTTAGAAATATGATATCATTGGTCCAAGTGAATATTTAATATATATTCTCATGATAATTTTCCAAATCTATAGTAACCTACTTTATGCTAAAACCATATATGTGAAATTTGGAAACTCGATATTATTACTCCACATCAATATTTAACATAAATTATAATGATAATCTGCCAAACATGTTAAAATAGAAAAATTCATATCTACTATAAACTTAAAAGAAAAATCATCAAAAATAGGCAACAAATAATAGAAATTACTAAAATAATGATTTTAGTATATAATCTTATTAATAAATCATTTAAAATATTTATTTCATAACTTCATATTTTTTAACAGCACTTGGTGTCATAGTATTTATGAATTTGTATTTGATATCCTATTTATTCTACATAGATGAAGAACAGTAATGGACAAGAATAAGCACTAGATAATATTAAGCCTCAGAAAATTATTAAGAAGAAGAAGAAAAAGGAGAAAAAAACTCTAGGAAAAATAGAAGAACAAAGTGACACATGATAAAAGAATGTGTAATAATTAACTAAATTTAAGTTATACTGTTCCTAGGTTGTGCATAGAAGACTTTATGCTAAGACCGTTCGCGTGAAATTTTAGAAATTTGATATCATTGGTCTACGTCATTATTTAATATAATATATATGTATTTATATAGTTTCATATTTTATTAATGGAAATTGATTGCAAAATATTTATGAAATCCTATTTATATTTTATTTATTCAAGATAGATGAAGAACAATAATGGAGAAAAATTAAGTCCCAGATAAAATAAATCCTCAGAAAATTGAAGAAGAAAAAGGAGAAAATGAGCAAAAAAACTCTAGAAAAAACTAAAAGAAAAATTTTAAACATGCAAAAAAGTGTAGTAATTAGTTTTAATAAGACCCATATAAAATAAAGCCTCAGAAAATGAAGAATAAAAGGGAGAAAATGAGCAAAAAATCTCTAGATAAATAGAAGAACAAAGTGACACATGCAGAAATATTAAAATGGGAAAATCAATATCTACTATAGACTTGAAAAGAAAATCATAGACAAAAAAGAAAAAATAATAGTTTATATTACTAAAAATAATGAATTTATTATATATTCTTATTAATAAATAATTTAAAATATTTGTTTTTCATAACTTCATATCTTCTTAACGACAATTGGTCGCATAATATTTATGAATTCAATATCTTATTTTAGATAGATGAACAAAAATAAGAGAGAAAAATAAGCCCTAGATAAAATTAAGTCTCGGAAAAATGAGGACAAAGAAGAATAACAAAGAGAATAAAAACTAGAAAAATGAAGAATAAAGTGACACATGCAAAAAAGTGTAGGAATTAATTTTAAGCTATAGTGTTCCTAGTGTGTTCTCATAAGACTTTATAGATACTATCATATTGGTCCACACTAACGGTTAGTAAAAATTCTTGCTCTAATTGTTTAAAAAGAATTGATATACGGCAAAACTTTAAACAGAAATAATCACAAAAACAATAGAAATTACTCAAAATAATAAATAATATATAGTAAAATTATGCCTTAATATTTTATTAATTAATCATTTAAGATTAGATTTTAAATAACTTCTTATTTACAGATAATTAATTAAGAAATTATTTAATATTTAAAAGAAAACATATTTGGCCATTAAAATTAGAAATTGGTCAAATAGTATTTCCAAGTTCCTATTTGATCTCTTTTATATTATATATGGCTGAAGAAGAGTGCCAAAGGTAAAAAAACAGTTAAAACTAAATCTCATAAAACAAATAAATAAGAAAAAGGGGAAAAGGTAGGAAGAAAATAGAAGAAGAAAACAACATATCCAAAAATATTTGATAATTTTAATGTTTAATGAATAACAAATTTTACTGTAATCCTACCCAAAAAGATTGAAATAAACAAATTAATATACTAAAATTCAAAAACTTATCATGACTATAAAATTTTGGAAAGAATGTGCCCACAAATATTTAAGGTGAATCATGTGTTATGGTTTTAAACTTTTAGTAAGTTTAATATTTTTGCTAAAACATTTTATATATTTAAAGTTTAATTTTATTCTAAGTGTACCATCAATGAAACCCAAATGACAAATGTCAAAAAAGAGAATGCAAGAAAGATTAGGATTACAATAACTATTAAGATAATTCTGTCCAACGATCATTGATTGTTGCGGGCTTGGATTATAAACGAAGTTTAAATGCCAAAGACAAAAGAGAATACTAGAAAGATTAGGATAACTAAAAATTATAAGATCATCAAGATCTAACTGATGATAGATTGTTATGGGTTTGCACTATTAGTAAAACCCAAATGTCAAAGCCCATAAGAAAGAATTACGATAAAAATTAGGGTTACTATAAATTATAAAATTATAAAAATCTAAATGATAATCGGTTGCTGCGGACTCATGCTTGAGTTTCAAAAGAGGCTTCTTGTTGGCTTAACTATTTTCTTCCTCTCCTAAGTCATTGATGTTGGCTTTTGGCTTTTGAGGGTCTTTCGTAGTTGATTTTTCTTTTACATATCTCAATCGTGTGTGTCTCGATGAACTGTGAGTGATCTTTGATGTGAAGTTAAGATCTCAATCGTGTGTGTTTTGAGGGTCTTTCATTGAAATCGCTATTTACTCTCAGGTTTACTTTCTAGCTTTAAAAACTTTATATTTTTGCATTTAGTTTATAAATTTCAAACTCGCTACTATTTTTAGGACATAAAAAATGGTATAAAACGTAATATTATCAGGACTCGGCTCTTCTACCTCTCCTTCATGTATAAAGAGAATACCAATAATTTATTATCGTTTTCCAAAATCGAAACTCGTTATTAAGAGTACCTCAACCACATTTTAGTATTTAAAAACATATCTCCAACCACAAACACCAAATCTCACACTAATGTTTTATTTATTATATCATAAAATATAAGACTTTTATTTCTAATAGTTTGATAAATACTAATTTTTATATAAAATGTTATATTAGATCTTAAATTTAAGGTTAAAATTGACTATATAATCATCAATAAATTAAAATAGGAAAGAATAAATTATATCTTACTAACTATCAGAAATATTTGAATCAACCATGTTCAATTTAGTTTTATGTTTTTGTTTTTAAAAAGGTTACATACTAATTATAATTATAATTTTATTACAACTATAATACTATATTATTAAAATAAAAATAGTGATGATATTTTTATTTTAATTGATATGCAAGAAAATTATTCAAATAATGAACTAAAACATAAATAAAATTATATATATATTTGGTGTTTTGCGAAACGTGTTCACCAAATATGATGTGATACTATTCATAAAACACCAAAACATTATACAAGATTTACTGTTACATTTAAGTGGGTTTGACACATACTTGGTGTTTTGTTGTCAAGTTGGTCTTTCGAGAAGTCTTAATGGAAATTTGAATTCTAATTAATTCTCATATTAAAACACCAGAACTCTCATATATTTGGTTTCCTAGTCCCAAGTTTATTCCTTGAGTTATTTTTTGGGTATGATTGTAAAAAAATAAAGTAATTATATATATTTTCTATTCATCATTTCAGAACAAATATGGGACTACCACACCATATAATAGAGAATATTCTGGAAATACTTGATGTGAAATCATTGCTCAAGTTCAAGCTCGTATCGAAGCAATGGTACACTACGATCCAATCCGTCGGTTCCAAAAAAGACAGTTAACCCATCGCACGCAATCAGGAAATCCAGACATCCTATGGTGTCCTTATATGAAGAATCTTGTAATATTGAAGCTATGAGATCGTTGGTATTGAGTTCATCAGTCTCTGTTAATATTCCAACTCTTTGGAAAAACACCTTCTTCAAAGTTGGCAACAATTGTTGTGATGGTCTAGTATGTCTCAGTGATGAACTACTACAGAACCACAATATTGTCTTTAATCTCAGCACTCGATGGCATCGAGTTTTCCCTCGCTCTACCTATCAACTACTCAAAATGAGAGACAAGCTCGAGCTACCTCAAACGGCTAATCTTGGATTCTGCTAATCAACTACTCGATGTCTCCATACATCTTCTTGAGAGTTTCCCAAAGTTCTTGAGCTGTCTCACAATATGAGTAAGATTCAAATATTGAATCACTCAGGGAGCTGTGGATTATGCTGAGCACCATTTGATCTTTTTGTAGCCATTTTTCCAGAGTTTCTTCATCTCCTTCTTGAGGCTCTTTTCCTTTCGCGGGTTCAACTTTATTCCACAAGCCACGACCATACAAGTTAGATTTCGTAGATCTTGACCTTATGAGATAGTTCTCTCCTCGTAGAATGACTCTAATTGTAGTTGGTTTTATCTCCTCCATGATTGAAAAGAACGATCATCAAGGAAACCTTCTATTGTCCACTGGATAACAACTAGCCGTTTGAAGATTTGTGAGGCGATCTTTGAGAAATCTCAAGTAATAAATCAATCTAGCTTCACACACCTCATCTAGGATGAATTTATATCAATCTCAGTGGTTTTAGGAAGCTAGAAAAATGTATTTCAAGAGCAAACAAAGTATGTACCAGTGGATAAACAAAAAAACGCAGAACTGTTCTTGAGAGAGTTCTTTGAGAAATTTCCAGAAATATACCCCTCTAACTTCACAGAAACTCGTCTAGGATGAATATATATCAATCTCAGATTTTTTCAGGAAGCTTAGATTAATCTATTTCCAAAATAAACAAAGAACTTTTAGGGAAGAAGATGAACAGTCTTTTTCTGGGAAATTTTGAATTTTGAAAAAAAAATGATTTCTTGATCTGGAGATTTATTGAGAGTTTGATTGTTGCGGAAGCTATAAATATGTTAGAGGAGAGGTTTCTTACACAAAAGAGACTAGGAGAATGGATATATGCTTCAAGAAAAACTTCTAGAGTTTCTTGAACAGTAACAATGGTGAAACAAGAATAATGGAAGATATAATAGATGTTTAAGAGATTCAAGAAGAACATAATGATGAAATCAGAAGCTTGATCTTGTTTATTGATCAATGCTCTGATACCATGTTAGATTTCAGAGATTAAGAGTGTAAGATTCAGACCCAGAATAGAGAAGAATAAGAATAATAATAGAGAGAAAGAGATTTTATTATCTAAGTTATCTTAAATGTTACAAGAAGTTTACATATTTATAGAGCGCTTAAACCTAAAGATAAGTAGGTGTTTCTTAACTATGAATAGTTATGACTCATGTGGAATTCAAAATAGAGCTGTTGAAGAAGAAACCAATTTGGGGCGTCCATGTGCACTTTTATTTTCGGTGGATAGCTTTTCCGTGGATGGCTTTGCTTGGATGCCTCTTGCTTGATATTTGTTGGATGGCTTTGCTTGGATGCATCTTGCTTGGATGACTTTCTTCTTTTATTCCTTGTTGGATATTTGTTGATTGATTAATACTTGTAACCCAAGGGTCCCAGCTGAAACTCTATCAAAGATACAAGCTTACAGAATCTTTAGTCTCCTTTACACAACACAGATTCTCGGTGGTTTGAAATGTCTCCACGATAATGGTTTTATTCACAGGATAGAGTAGTATTAGTATTATATAATATATTATAAGAAACATTGGATATTGAACTGTTGTTCAATATAATAAATTGATCAGGTTATTAACCCCAAGGGTAATGATGTGTATGGAACTCCAGCTGATATATGGAGCCATGGGTGTACTGTGTTGGAGATGTTGACTAGGAAGATTCCCTACGGGAATCTAGATTCCGTAAGTCTTGAAGATTCTTAAACTTTCTTGATATAAAATAGGAGAATTCCCATTAAAAACCAACTATGTAGCTAAATCTGAAATATACATGAACTTATTGTGTCTCAATTAAAAGTACACAAATTTGCACGTTCAATTTAGTAGATATTCAAAGTATATATATTAACATAATTGGAGTTTGGACACTAAAATTATTTATAACGGGATTTCCCCGGTAAAATAAGAGTTTAAGTCCTAATGTGTTCAAACAATCAGATTCAAGGTTTAGGATTGGAATGGGTACGCTTCCATATACACTTAAAATATACCACTAGAAGCTCGTCATTTCATACTCAAGAACAGCCAACTATAGCTGAGCTACAGAACCATCCATTTTTAGAAGGTTCTTACCATCCTCGGTCTCAGGCTCAGGCTCAGGCTTAGGATTTGAATCCGCATCTTCGCTTCCCTGTAGATGAGTATAATTTTAGAAGATTGCCTTTAATATGTGAAGCATGTGGTTTCATTTTATTTAGACTATATTAGAATCACAAGTTTTATATTTTAACATTAATGTCCTAATTGTATCAAAACAGGCATAACCAGAAGATTTGTGATAGATTAGACCCGTGGAAACTATTAAGGAGATTCAAGATATAATTCTTGGACATAAATGTGCAAGTTTGGGTAGCAGAGTAAGAGATAAATCGTCTGAAGATAGATTTATGCTCAGGTTTTTCGGGTATGATTGTGAAAAAATAAAGTAATTATATATATTTTCTATTCATCATTTCTGAATAAATATGGGACTACCACACCAGATAATAGAAAATATTCTGGAAATACTTGATGTGAAATCATTGCTCAAGTTCAAGCTCGTATCGAAGCAATGGTACACTACGATCCAGTCCGTCGGTTCCAAAAAAGACAGTTAACCCATCGCACGCAATCAGGAAATCCAGACATCCTATGGTGTCCTTATATGAAGAATCTTGTAATATTGAAGCTATGAGATCGTTGGTATTGAGTTCATCAGTTTCTGTTAAGATTCCAACTCTTTGGGAAAACACCTTCTTAAAAGTTGGTAACAATAGTTGTGATGGTCTAGTATGTCTCAGTGATGAACTACTACAGAACCACAATATTGTCTTTAATCTCAGCACTCGATGGCATCGAGTTTTCCCTCGCTCTACCTATCAGCTACTCAAAATGAGAGACAAGCTCGAGCTACCTCAAACGGCTAATCTTGGATTCTGCTAATCAACTACTCGATGTCTCCATACATCTTCTTGAGAGTTTCCCAAAGTTCTTGAGCTGTCTCACAATATGAGTAAGATTCAAATATTTAATCACTCAGGGAGCTGTGGATTATGCTGAGCACCATTTGATCTTTTTGTAGCCATTTTTCCAGAGTTTCTTCATCTCCTTCTTGAGGCTCTTTTCCTTTCGCAGGTTCAACTTTATTCCACAAGCCACGACCATACAAGTTAGATTTTGTAGATCTTGACCTTATGAGATAGTTCTCTCCTCGTAGAATGACTTTAATTGTAGTTGGTTTTATCTCCTCCATGATTGAAAAGAACGATCTTCAAGGAAACCTTCTACTGTCCACTGGATAACAACTAGCCGTTTGAAGATTTGTGAGGCGATCTTTGAGAAATCTCAAGTAATAAATCAATCTAGCTTCACACACCTTGTCTAGGATGAATTTATATCAATCTCAGAGGTTTTAGGAAGCTAGAAAAACGTATTTCAAGAGCAAACAAAGTATGTACCAGTGGATAAACAAAAAAAACGCAGAACTGTTCTTGAGAGAGTTCTTTGAGAAATTTCCAGAAATATACCCCTCTAACTTCACAGAAACTCGTCTAGGTTAAATATATATTAATCTCAGAGTTTTTCAGGAAGCTTAGATGAATGTATTTCCAAATTAAACAAAGAACTTTTGGGGAAGAAGATGAACAGTCTTTTTCTGGGAAACTTTGAATTTTGATATTTTGAATTTTGAAAAAAAAATTGATTTCTTGATCTGGAGATTTATTGAGAGTTTGGTTGTTGCGGAAGCTTTAAAAATGTTAGAGGATAGGATTCTTACACAAACGAGACTATGAGAATAAATATATGCTTCAAGAAAAACTTCTAGAGTTTCTTGAACAGTAACAATGGTGAAACAAAAATAATGGAAGATATAATAGATGTTTAAGAGATTCAAGAAGAACATAATGATGAAATCAGAAGCTTGATCTTGTTTATTGATCAATGCTCTGATACCATGTTAGATTTCAGAGATTAAGAGTGTAAGATTCAGACCCAGAATAGAGAAGAATAAGAATAATAATAGAGAGAAAGAGATTTTATTATCTAAGTTATCTTAAATGTTACAAGAAGTTTACATATTTATAGAGCGCTTAAACCTAAAGATAAGTAGGTGTTTCTTAACTATGAATAGTTATGACTCATGTGGAATTCAAAATAGAGCTGTTGAAGAAGAAACCAATTTGGGGCGTCCATGTGCACTTTTATTTTCGGTGGATAGCTTTTCCGTGGATGGCTTTGCTTGGATGCCTCTTGCTTGATATTTGTTGGATGGCTTTGCTTGGATGCATCTTGCTTGGATGACTTTCTTCTTTTATTCCTTGTTGGATATTTGTTGATTGATTAATACTTGTAACCCAAGGGTCCCAGCTGAAACTCTATCAAAGATACAAGCTTACAGAATCTTTAGTCTCCTTTACACAACACAGATTCTCGGTGGTTTGAAATGTCTCCACGATAATGGTTTTATTCACAGGATAGAGTAGTATTAGTATTATATAATATATTATAAGAAACATTGGATATTGAACTGTTGTTCAATATAATAAATTGATCAGGTTATTAACCCCAAGGGTAATGATGTGTATGGAACTCCAGCTGATATATGGAGCCATGGGTGTACTGTGTTGGAGATGTTGACCAGGAAGATTCCCTACGGGAATCTAGATTCCGTAAGTCTTGAAGATTCTTAAACTTTCTTGATATAAAATAGGAGAATTCCCATTAAAAACCAACTATGTAGCTAAATCTGAAATATACATGAACTTATTGTGTCTCAATTAAAAGTACACAAATTTGCACGTTCAATTTAGTAGATATTCAAAGTATATATATTAACATAATTGGAGTTTGGACACTAAAATTATTTATAACGGGATTTCCCCGGTAAAATAAGAGTTTAAGTCCTAATGTGTTCAAACAATCAGATTCAAGGTTTAGGATTGGAATGGGTACGCTTCCATATACACTTAAAATATACCACTAGAAGCTCGTCATTTCATACTCAAGAACAGCCAACTATAGCTGAGCTACAGAACCATCCATTTTTAGAAGGTTCTTACCATCCTCGGTCTCAGGCTCAGGCTCAGGCTTAGGATTTGAATCCGCATCTTCGCTTCCCTGTAGATGAGTATAATTTTAGAAGATTGCCTTTAATATGTGAAGCATGTGGTTTCATTTTATTTAGACTATATTAGAATCACAAGTTTTATATTTTAACATTAATGTCCTAATTGTATCAAAACAGGCATAACCAGAAGATTTGTGATAGATTAGACCCGTGGAAACTATTAAGGAGATTCAAGATATAATTCTTGGACATAAATGTGCAAGTTTGGGTAGCAGAGTAAGAGATAAATCGTCTGAAGATAGATTTATGCTCAGGTTTTTCGGGTATGATTGTGAAAAAATAAAGTAATTATATATATTTTCTATTCATCATTTCTGAATAAATATGGGACTACCACACCAGATAATAGAAAATATTCTGGAAATACTTGATGTGAAATCATTGCTCAAGTTCAAGCTCGTATCGAAGCAATGGTACACTACGATCCAGTCCGTCGGTTCCAAAAAAGACAGTTAACCCATCGCACGCAATCAGGAAATCCAGACATCCTATGGTGTCCTTATATGAAGAATCTTGTAATATTGAAGCTATGAGATCGTTGGTATTGAGTTCATCAGTTTCTGTTAAGATTCCAACTCTTTGGGAAAACACCTTCTTAAAAGTTGGCAACAATAGTTGAGATGGTCTAGTATGTCTCAGTGATGAACTACTACAGAACCACAATATTGTCTTTAATCTCAGCACTCGATGGCATCGAGTTTTCCCTCGCTCTACCTATCAGCTACTCAAAATGAGAGACAAGCTCGAGCTACCTCAAACGGCTAATCTTGGATTCTGCTAATCAACTACTCGATGTCTCCATACATCTTCTTGAGAGTTTCCCAAAGTTCTTGAGCTGTCTCACAATATGAGTAAGATTCAAATATTTAATCACTCAGGGAGCTGTGGATTATGCTGAGCACCATTTGATCTTTTTGTAGCCATTTTTCCAGAGTTTCTTCATCTCCTTCTTGAGGCTCTTTTCCTTTCGCAGGTTCAACTTTATTCCACAAGCCACGACCATACAAGTTAGATTTTGTAGATCTTGACCTTATGAGATAGTTCTCTCCTCGTAGAATGACTTTAATTGTAGTTGGTTTTATCTCCTCCATGATTGAAAAGAACGATCTTCAAGGAAACCTTCTACTGTCCACTGGATAACAACTAGCCGTTTGAAGATTTGTGAGGCGATCTTTGAGAAATCTCAAGTAATAAATCAATCTAGCTTCACACACCTTGTCTAGGATGAATTTATATCAATCTCAGAGGTTTTAGGAAGCTAGAAAAACGTATTTCAAGAGCAAACAAAGTATGTACCAGTGGATAAACAAAAAAAACGCAGAACTGTTCTTGAGAGAGTTCTTTGAGAAATTTTCAGAAATATACCCCTCTAACTTCACAGAAACTCGTCTAGGTTAAATATATATTAATCTCAGAGTTTTTCAGGAAGCTTAGATGAATGTATTTCCAAATTAAACAAAGAACTTTTGGGGAAGAAGATGAACAGTCTTTTTCTGGGAAACTTTGAATTTTGATATTTTGAATTTTGAAAAAAAAATTGATTTCTTGATCTGGAGATTTATTGAGAGTTTGGTTGTTGCGGAAGCTTTAAATATGTTAGAGGATAGGATTCTTACACAAACGAGACTATGAGAATGGATATATGCTTCAAGAAAAACTTCTAGAGTTTCTTGAACAGTAACAATGGTGAAACAAGAATAATGGAAGATATAATAGATGTTTAAGAGATTCAAGAAGAACATAATGATGAAATCAGAAGCTTGATCTTGTTTATTGATCAATGCTCTGATACCATGTTAGATTTCAGAGATTAAGAGTGTAAGATTCAGACCCAGAATAGAGAAGAATAAGAATAATAATAGAGAGAAAGAGATTTTATTATCTAAGTTATCTTAAATGTTACAAGAAGTTTACATATTTATAGAGCGCTTAAACCTAAAGATAAGTAGGTGTTTCTTAACTATGAATAGTTATGACTCATGTGGAATTCAAAATAGAGCTGTTGAAGAAGAAACCAATTTGGGGCGTCCATGTGCACTTCTATTTTCGGTGGATAGCTTTTCCGTGGATGGCTTTGCTTGGATGCCTCTTGCTTGATATTTGTTGGATGGCTTTGCTTGGATGCATCTTGCTTGGATGACTTTCTTCTTTTATTCCTTGTTGGATATTTGTTGATTGATTAATACTTGTAACCCAAGGGTCCCAGCTGAAACTCTATCAAAGATACAAGCTTACAGAATCTTTAGTCTCCTTTACAGAACACAGATTCTCGGTGGTTTGAAATGTCTCCACGATAATGGTTTTATTCACAGGATAGAGTAGTATTAGTATTATATAATATATTATAAGAAACATTGGATATTGAACTGTTGTTCAATATAATAAATTGATCAGGTTATTAACCCCAAGGGTAATGATGTGTATGGAACTCCAGCTGATATATGGAGCCATGGGTGTACTGTGTTGGAGATGTTGACTAGGAAGATTCCCTACGGGAATCTAGATTCCGTAAGTCTTGAAGATTCTTAAACTTTCTTGATATAAAATAGGAGAATTCCCATTAAAAACCAACTATGTAGCTAAATCTGAAATATACATGAACTTATTGTGTCTCAATTAAAAGTACACAAATTTGCACATTCAATTTAGTAGATATTCAAAGTATATATATTAACATAATTGGAGTTTGGACACTAAAATTATTTATAACGGGATTTCCCCGGTAAAATAAGAGTTTAAGTCCTAATGTGTTCAAACAATCAGATTCAAGGTTTAGGATTGGAATGGGTACGCTTCCATATACACTTAAAATATACCACTAGAAGCTCGTCATTTCATACTCAAGAACAGCCAACTGCAGCTGAGCTACAGAACCATCCATTTTTAGAAGGTTCTTACCATCCTCGGGCTCAGGCTCAGGCTCAGGCTTTGGATTTGAATCCGCATCTTCACTTCCCTGTAGATGAGTATAATTTTAGAAGATTGCCTTTAATATATGAAGCATGTGGTTTCATTTTATTTAGACTATATTAGAATCACAAGTTGTATATTTTAACATTAATGTCCTAATTGTATCAAAACAGGCATAACCAGAAGATTTGTGAGAGATTAGACCCCATGGAAACTATTAAGGAGATTCAAGATATGATTCTTCGACATAAATGTGCAAGTTTGGGTAGCACAGTAAGAGATAAATCGTCTGAAGATAGATTTATCCTCAGGTTTTTTTCTCTCATTCTTTGGTTATTAGTTGTAACTTGTAAGTGATAGAATGTGATGAGAGTTATGATGGAAAATTGTTTATTATTTTCATAATATATATAGTTATGATACATATGTTTATATAGTGAAGTTATTTCCTAATCTAGATTAATACAATACTAACTATTATAATCAAATAATTTTTACGGTATCCTTTGATCTAGAATTCTAGATTAATGCGAAGGCTCTAGTCATAGATTGCATATAATAAAAGAAATTGCATAGGTTTTGACACCTGTTCCCTCCTCAGGTGATATTTCTCAAATGGCAGAAAGGATTGCTCTAATTCATACTCGAGGCGAATCTTGATTCTTCTAGCTTTCCATAGACACCAAGGTCTTTGGATTTACTTCACAGGAAGATCTTCATCTTATGTCAAACTTTTGATACTCGGAACCTGTCACTTGATATTCCACTCTTTAGCCTTGAAATCAACCAAAACTCTTTTCGAAATAATAGAAGATAATATCTTAAATAAGTAAAAATTAGGTTTGCACAATCAGTTCCTTGGCATGCTTTTATCTCATTGATTGCTGTACTTAATACGCTATCAAGTGGAAACAGAACTGGAAAGTGGGGAATTGCCCAGCCGTAATTCCTATGTTAGGAGCCAAATGAAACAAGAGATCATCTCTTTTTTTACTTTTCTTACTTCTATACAATTTGAACAACTCTTACAGCTAGACACTAAACAAGGTGAACCCCAAATGGAAGTTAACTGTTAAATCCCTTGTCAGACATCGACTTTCCTCGGATGAGTTTCTTTTGGTAAGAATAGCTGTCTATATAGCATGTTTGGATACACTGCAATGGAAGAAGAAACCAAGAGAAGCCTCAATCACCATATCAGTTTGCTCACGCCATAGATAAAGAAATCTGGAACCACATTACTTTTCTGTTTCAAAACTGATGGAGATCAAGAAGCTCTCCATCTCCTCTGGACCTCTGTTTGCTGTCACCATTGACGATAAACTTTGATTGCCTCATTATCCTATATTTTGATGTAATTCTTTTATTTAGCATTCTCTGTTTTCTCCTTCGCAACAATTCCAACACTTCATGCTACTTCTCAGACCTTTGTAAATTTGTTTTTTTATTTATTAAATTTAAAATTACAAAACAAAATTAGTTGTTTGATTTTTTGTCATAACGTATCCATTTTTCTTAATATAGTTAAGGAATATTGAAATTAAAATATTAGGGGTTTAATTATTTTCATTAATATATGCTGGGTTGTCAGTCACTTTTAAGTTTTTAAATTATTAAGTAAATCAATCATTCTTTTTTTCTAGTAATTCATCATTTGATTTCTGAATAATTTTACAACACATACAACCATTGTTTGTTACAAACTTATAATCAATTAATTAAAAGTAATAATTTGAAGAAAATTATTTAAACAACTTGAGAAAATCATTTTAAACAGCAATATATATATATGACTTGTTTAAAACCATGTAAGAATCTAAGAAAACATTAAACATCATATGCATAACCACATGAAAATTCTAAGAGAATATGATTATTAACTTCCTGAAGTATTTAAAGGAATCTTGAGTAGGCCTTGGAATTATATTCCATGAATCAAAAATATTTTAATTGCTTGATTCTTCTAAATGTCATCAAAAGAGAAATCTTTGCGAACATGTAGTGTCAGTGAAAATGCCACAATGCCTAAAGGTGGAAGACGTAATTCCATTTGCAATAAGTATATAATTTTTTAAAATTGTATGTGTTTCTACTATCACTACTCCATCATTATTATGGACTTTTGATATTTCAAATTGTTTGTGGATAGACTAGTTAAGAGCATCTACACAGGTAAGAAACTCACTAACTCTCTCAAACAAAAAATATATTAATATTTTAATAAAATCTGATTCTTTAATTAAATTTTATTATCCTCACCATAAAACCCTTATACAGATACGTAATAACAAGAACAAACGTTTAATAGGTAATTTATAAACCAGCAAATAGAAAAAGTATCTGACTGAAATGACTGAATACTGCAAATCCATTTAGGGTAAAGTAATTGACATCTAACAATACAAATTCTTAAATCCAAAGTAATCGTCTATTTGCGTCCATCAAATGTCTCCTTGTAGAAATTCTTTCCAAGTGTGTATATGAGGTAATTACCATCATTGTTGACAAGGATGAAAAAGAAATGACTCAGAATCAAGATTTGTCTTAGGGCTTGTGCCTTCACTTTCTGATCCTATTTTCTGATCTTATTTGTCTGATGAAGAGAGGGAGGGGGGGGGGGGGGGGGGGTTGACGCGCAATGGTTGAAGGTTATCATCTTTATTAGGCCTACTTTACAACAGAATAGGTTTTAGCAGCCTCTGCCCAAGAGAATACCATAGAAATAGGAAGATAATATATATTTTTTTCAAAATGGTTCTTTAGCTGTACACTAGATTAAGGGATCTTTGAAACATAAATTGAAACTTGCAGTTAGGGAATGAAGCATTGAACCCGCAGTGGTGATGATGATGTTGATGATGGTGAAGAACCAATCTTTAGAGGCATTTTGACTTGAACATTCGTCTACTTTCATCAAAAAAGAACCATGCAATTTTCACTAATGCATTTCCAAAACTATGAACTTTCTCCATAAATCCTTAATTCAGTCCCTCGATATAATATATTTTCAGTTTTATTTACATAAAAATCCCAAGATCACACAAGATAATTTAGCTGCACAAGCCATCTCGCTTTTAGTGTTTAGTTCTGGGGATTGGTATTTGAAAAAACCTTCATGTTTATATTTAGAATTAATATACTAGAATAGTACTAATTTTCAAATTAATTGCTAAAATACCACCTTCAATAATTATCTTTTATTAAAAATCTTAAAACCCAAACTAAAAATTCATATTAACAGAAATACCATTTGTAATTAATTAAAATTAAATTTATAATCTATTTTTGAAATTTTAAATTTGAAAAAAAATCTGAAAAACAAATAACTTTTTACAATTGTAAAAAAGAAATACATCTCCCCTCTTTACTCTTCTTCAAGATATTGGAAAAACCCCTAAGGGAACACATTCTTGCCTCCACTGCCATCTTGCCACCACCACCGTTGTGCCTGTCCATCATCATTCCATACTCTTTCATCGCCGTTATATACACCTAGAAGCCACTGTTGCAAATCTGGAAACTTTCAAATCAAGTTATGAACTCTAGAAAACATTAAACCCAGATCTTCTGACTCGCCTGAATTCATTGTTGTGAATCAGCAGCCTTTGCATCGCCATTTTTGTTGTCAGTGTTCTCCTATGTCAGTGGTGGTCGCCAGTAAAATACTCCACCAATTGTATGATTTTGGTAATTTTGATTTTTGGTTTCTAATGGTAAATTTTTCATTCAGATTTTGAAATCTAACTCGCTTAAGTGGATATATACTTGCTAGAAGATGGTCAATTCTGGCAATTGTCAGTCACAGCCACCACAGGATCCTCCTGCTTCTGGTGAGAATGAATTTGGTCAATTTTAAATCTATTCCCGCCTAGATGTTTTTCTTGAGTGCAAATTTTTCATAGAATTAGTATCATCGCAGATTTGTATGCGTGGTATTTAAGTTTCCTTGGTGTTTGGTTGACAATTTCATTCTCATAATCACAGATTTTAGATAAGTTATGCAGATTTTGTTATTTATATCTTGTGTTATCTCAGTTTTTTGGCTATTGATTTCCTTTGTTATTGCAGATTTTTGGTATTTGATTTTATATGCAAGGATTTTTATTCTATTGTTAAGATAATTTTTTCTGGAATTGAATTTATTTGTTATTACAGATTCTGGTCATCAAATTTTTGTGTTGTCACAGATTTTGGCTATTTTGATTCTGTTACATTGCATAGTTTTGCTATTGTGGTTTTATTTTATTGCATAACTTAATGAAATTTTCATCAAATTATCGCAAATTTTTTTTGTGTTTTATTTTTATAATTCTTTTGATTTTATTGGTCAATTGGTATTACTGCAGTTGTGCTATTATTTTTTGTGATAGCTCATTTTTATGTATTAATGCAGTTTTCTGTTTAGTGGCTAACTATAAGTTTGATTTTATTTGCATAGGATTGGCTTCTTCGAGTGTGGTCCGTGAGTATCCTCCTGAGTTTCATACAAAATGGAAATCTCCATTGTTGAATCATACCATGAATCACTATTGTGCAATGTGCAACTTGGGTATAGTGAAACATGAATTAGGAGATTATGTGTGAGATTATTTGAAGTCGTGTTCCTTGGTGTATTTTCCAAGTTCGCTGATCTGCATTACATTATTGCTGCCAAGAGAGTTGAGTACTTCTTGGCGAACCAGCTGTTGGTTGATGATGAGTATGATATTTGGTCCCTTATTTGTTATCATCCTCTACGATTCTCTCTTAATGAGTTTGCAGCTTGTACAGGTCTGAACTGTTCTCCAATTCAGCCATCTGAGTTATGTAATCTTAGCCATGTAAAGTTTTTGAGACATGAATGTGATGGGTAAAAACCATTCTTGGCGTTTTGATGAGAGGCTTATGGCAGTTAAGTTTTCTATCAGTTACAGTACTTGGCATTCACAAGATATCAAGGATACCACTGGAATCAGCTATAATAGTTCTTGCCAAAGAGGCTTTTGAGAAGTATATGTAGGGACAAGTAGGCTTGGAGCAGTTGATTGGTTCAATCAAGATGATTCAGATTAAAGAAAAATATTGCATGCTCCAAGGACCAGTTCAAGTTTTGTTGTCTTCTGTGTATAAGCACGTTGTTGGTGTAGGAGAAACTTATGGGAATATGAGGCTGAAGGAAAATGAAAAAGATCGTGATGAGGTTCTACATCTGAATTGGTTTTCTGCACGCAAAACAGTTAAATTTGATGAATATATAAGCAATGAGAAGGCTTATCATGGGTAAGTAATATATGGTTTACAAAGTACATGTATTCCGGTTATGGCCTACTTTATTACAATTTCCACATGTGTGTTGTTTCCTTGGATTCTTCTTTTCCATAGCAACTTCCCAAGCAGATTTAATCCTTGAGTTCTTAGGCCTACCTGCTTGTTGTCGAACCACAGGGATAACAAACTTGAGTAATAACTTCTTCAGGGATCGGTGAGGTGAAATTCCTTGGGAAGATGGCGTGTGCATAAGAGTTGTATCAAAAATTCTTATAATAATATGGATGACACATTGAAATTACTGCAATTTTCCTCTTATCACACGCTACAATTTCATGCGCACATGGTATTTTTCCAAGTCAAACTGACACATGAAAACTATTTCTCCCTCAGATTAACCAAATGTATAACTGATGCACTTGTCACCTGCACCTCATGTGCATCAATATATTGTGCAGTAAAAAGTTTAGAATACTTTACCCGGCACTGCATAGCAGTAATATGGTTATAAAAATGTAATGAATGAAATAATATTAAAATAGAAATGTAAATGATTACCTCAAGAATTTTCTCCACTCCACATGTAAAGGTTGTCTGCATTTTAAATGCATCATTCTTTCTCTCAGAAAATCATTTTGTCATCATGTACTTAACTGCCTCTAAGAGTTGTACAATAGGTAAACACCTCAAATGTGATATAACATCATTTATCGATTAAGTAATATTGGTAGTAAGAATGTTATACCTATCACCAAGGAAATGCGCACGTGTCCACAATTTTATAGCAGCTATTTGTAGATAGTTATGAAGTGTTGGATGCAACACGAATCTGATCAAATGTTGTCTAAACACTAAACAAGTGTACATGCATTGGAAGCCTTTTTCACCAACCCAAATGCTTCTCCACCTTTATATAGAACCAGAATTGTTTTTTAAAGATGGTACATGCATATCCCCTGACTGGACATTGGATAGACTGTGTGAATTTATTTACGAAATATTAGTTTCAGTTTTCCAGATGTGAGTTATCATCAAAAACACAAATATAACTATTATATAAGTTTATTGTTGACTATAAAAATCATATGATTAGTTTTATGTGGTTACCAAAAGAAAAAAAGTGTTCTTCAATCAATACCTTAGGAGAAAGTTTGGCAAGCAAAGCATGCAGTTTAGAAAACATATCACTCATCTTTGACCTCCGTTCTCGTTCGCTCCAAATATGTTTTTCACGATCATGTGATTCTCCGCCATCACCATCTTTTCGCTATTTTCTCCCTTTCACATCCTTTGCAGTTTGAATTCCCAACCTAAGAGAAGGATGTAATGAATATGTTTGCTTCTCGATTCCTCTGCAGCCACCACCGGAATGATCAGAATTGGATATATCCCCTACAAATCTCTATTGGGTCAACTCCTGAGCATTAGTCATATTGAATTGAATGCTCATTTTCTTATTTTTGTTTTTTTTTGTATTTATTGTGCTTCTACAAATGTCTTATATAAAATAAAAGAGAAAGAGGTGTTTAAGGTAGGAGGTGGAGAGAACGAGATTAGGAGAAAAGATATAAATAAAGAGTTTGGTAAGCTCTCATAGCAAAAACCTAAAATACAATAATAAGAGAATCCGTTACAATAAATAAAAAAGGCAAGGGAACAACTATCTCCTTTGGGCAAAAACTACTAAAACCATTCTTAGAGGCCGAGGACTTTGGCGGTATGTTGAGCCAAAGAAGGAAGCGGACGCGGTGGTGAAAAATAAAAAGGAGGAAGCTAAGGAAGAGCAAGAAGAACAATACACTCTTTTTCTTCTTCAAAGCTCACTAGAACCACCCATCTTGGCGGCCTACTCATATGCGGATACCACCAAGGAGCTGTGGGATATACTCAAGGGAGTATATGGAAATGTCTCAAATATATCAAGGATATTTGAGGTGAAGAGGGCGCTGAATGAGCTTCAACAAGAGGAGAAGCCATTCAAGGAAATGTTTGGGGGGGAGTATAGAAGCTTGTGGGCCGAGTTGGAGATCCTGAGGCCACAAACTATATACCCCAAGGAGTTAGGTGAAAGGCGTGACCAAGACCAAGTATTTGGGCTTCTCTTGGCACTCAATGCATCATACAAGGACCTTATCAAGCAAATACTTAGATTTGAGAAGCTGACAAGTCTAGCGGAAGTATGTGGCTTAATACAAAGGGAGGAGGGCTCAAGAGACCTATTTCGTGTGCCAAGTGAAGCTGCACATCTTGCCAAGAAGAATCTCACATATGTAGACAAGAGGGTGTTGGAATGTGAACATTGTAAGATGAAGGGACATACCAAGGAGAAGTGTTGGACTCTCCATCCCCATTTGAGGCCTAAGCGGCTAAGGGAGAGTGGAAGTGGGCATAGGGCCTTCATTGGGATTGCACAACCGGTTGAGGATACTGTCAAGAGATCCAAGTTTGAGGCTCTCATCAAGAGCCTAGCCAAGCTGACTGAATCCGGTAAGAGTTTTCTCAGTTCTAAAAGCTCCATAAGGAAGGGTAAAATGGTTGTAGATTCAGGAGCTTCTCATCACATGATTAAGGATCAAGACCTGTTAAAAAATCTTGAGCCTTATCATGGAAATGTGCAAGTAGCTAATGGAAGCTCAGTTCCGATTGAGGGGATAGGAGAATTAGAGCTTTTCAAGAAGGAAACAAAAGCATTATACATGCCTAATTTCTCATCTAACCTTCTATCAGTTCATAAAGCCACAAAGGACTTGGATTGTGTGGCATTGTTTGAGACTGAGGACCCTAAAACAAACTATGTACTCAGAGAAGGGAAGGTAGAGGATGGTATGTATCTTTTGGAAGCTAATAAAGTAGAGGATCCAATGGCTCTTGGAATGAAGGCGGATGTAGAAGTTTCTGGTAGGAAGGAGATTGGAGAGAGCCCATTATGGCATGAAAGGCTAGGACATCCAAGTTCACCAGTTCTCAAGATGGTCTTACCCAATCTCATTCAAAAAGAAGTAGTATGTGAAGCATGTGTACTAGGAAAACATTGTAGACAAGTTTTTCCTATCTCATCCACAACTTGTGATGAAGTTTTTGGCATTGTACACTCGGATGTATGGACCGCACATGTAATTCAAGAGATCAATATAAGTACTTTGTTTCCTTCATTGATGATTACACATGATCCACATGGGTAACACTCTTACACTCCAAGGACCAAGTTTATGAAGCATTCACCAACTTCATTAACTATGTTTCTACACAATTCGAAACAACAATAAAGGTCTTAAGAAGTGATAATGGAGGAGAATATGTAAGCAAGAGATTTAAGGAGCTACTCAACAACTGGCATCATTCATCAAACATCTTGTGCATACAATCCACAAAAAAATGGGGTAACAGAAAGGAAGAATAGGCATCTAATGGAAGTAGCAAGGACTATCATGATTGCCAAAGGAGTACCTAAATCTCATTGGGGAGATGTGGTAATGACTTCAAACTATTTGATTAACCGGCTTCCAACCAAGAACTTGGAAGATAGATCACCGTTTGAAGTGTTGTACAAGAAGAAGCCAAGCTTACATCACCTTAAGGCGTTTGGATGTAAGTGCTTCATGTTTCTACCAGAAGGACGAAGAAACAAGCTTGAACCTATAAGCATGAAGTATGTTTTCATTGGATACTCACCAACTCAAAAGGGCTACAAGGTCTACAATCTGGAGACGAGAAGGGTCTTTGTGTCTAGAGAGGTGAAGTTCAATGAAAAATAAAGCTTTAATGGAGCCAAGAATCATGATACTATTGAAGGTATGGTCTCATCATCTATGGATTGGATGCTGTTCAATGAAGCGCCAATAACAAGGGATGAAATACAAGGAAAGACTGCACTATCTGAGAACATCATGGAACATGGAGATGCAGATGATACACATATGGAACCAGATTAGGATTCAGCTGAAGAACAAGGGAATGTTGAGGAAGGAGAACCTGAGCCAACAGTACCTCTAAGAAGAAGTACAAGACATAGGCGACAGTGCATCTACTACAACAATTCAGCCATGCTTAAAGAAGGGTCTAGTTGATGGACGATCCAACCCAAGACTCGGCAGTTTCGATGGTAGATCACACGAAGATGGAAGACAAAGAAGATGGATGAAGATGTTGGATAGATCCTTGCATAAACGAATCAAAAGACTCAAGTTTATCAAGGCTTGTGATCGATGATAACAACACAAGTAGCTGCGGAATGGCTCCTTGTTGATGGATTGAATGGTCACACAATGGATGCAGAATTCCACTGATATTCCTCAATGCCACGCCAAGATATTACATACTTGGTGGTGACAAGGTTTGATTCTTCGGATATGACACACCGAAGGATCAAAAGATTGTTGGATATGACTCACCAAACAATCGGAAAATGTTCACAAAGAACAAAAGAGATTAATCTCAAAATAGTTGATAAAAAGTTGGGTCCTTAGAATGAGGCTTACACGAGTTTAAATAGGAGAGGAAGCTTGACTAGATTTATGCTCCTCTCAAAATGACTCTTGGGGACTCTAAAATTTAGTTCGAAACTTTGAACCAAAGACTAAAGACTTGGACTAAATACTTAAGAGTTTGCGGACTGAGAAAATGACATAAAACCATAACATAAATTATAACATAAGGTTGTTGAAGTTGGTTCAATGCATAAGGAAGTCGGTCCATGGCTTCATGAAATCGTCCAAGTTAATCATCAAAATGGGATAAGTGGACTTGAGGCCTCATTAAAAACCTTAGTTGGAATACCCATTGGGATAAAACCAAGCTAAGGGAAAAAGAGCACACTCAAGCCACTTGATGATGATTAACTCGGAATGGCTTGAATGGACATAAGCAGCTCGTGGTTGATTGGTCTTGGACAAACTTCTTCTTACTTCCAAGATGACTTTAGAGTTATTCCAACAGCTTCTTGGAGTTTTCTTGTTCTTGCCCGGGTCATAGGACATTTGGGAATGGTCAAGGCGTCTTCCTCTTCTTCTCCAAGTGTTGGCGTTTCCATGCTCATATCACTAGTATGGGTAATATTTCCAATGTGATAAGAGAGTTTCCTGAGCGTACGGCAAGCTTAGATCTCGATCCTATTGGCGACAGTGCTCTCATATCACAAAATGGAGATAAGACTCAACCTCTATATCATAATGAGCTTTTTATTCTTTGGCAAACTTACCTATGGAACATGAAGTTTTTCTGGGAAAAATCAGCAAGGAGTCCATCCCTAGCTCATATGAAGAAGCATGTGAGAAGGAAGTATGGATAAAAGCCATGGAAGAAGAAATGAAGTCTATGGAAAAGAACCACACTTGGTACTTGACCGAATTGCCAAGGGATAAGAAACCAGTTGGGTGTAGATGGGTTTATACGATCAAGTATACAAGTGATGGGAAAATAGAAAGGTACAAAGCAAGGTTGGTAGCAAAAGGATACACTCAAGTCTATGGGGAAGACTATACAGAAACGTTTGCTCCAGTTGCTAAGCTCCACTCAATAAGAATCCTAATCTTGGTGGCAGTAAACTTTGAATGGGATCTATGGCAGATTGATGTCAAGAACGCATTCTTGCAAGGAGATTTGGAAGAAGAAGTGTATATGGATCCACCTCAGAGATATCATAAGGAAGGCAACAAGGTTTGCAGGTTAAAGAAAGCAATCTATGGGCTGAAGCAATCTCCAAGAGTATGGTACCAAAGGCTAAGCGCTTCTCTTTTGGAGAGAGGGTTCATAAGATCTGAAGCTGATCACACTTTGTTCACAAGACAAAGTAAAGGAGGAATGGTTTATGTATTAATATATGTTGATGATCTAATCATCACAGAGAGTGACAAAGATGGAGTAGATCAAACCAAGAAGATCCTGAAGGCCGATTTTGATATAAAGACTTGGGGGAGGTTGAGTACTTCCTAGGAATTGAGATGACATGGTTTGAAGATGGAATGTTCATCTCTCAAAGGAAATATGTGCTTGATTTCTTAGAAGAAACTGGGAAACTAGGTGATATGAGCATGGAAGCGCCAACAATTGGAGAAGAAGAAGAAGACGCATTGACCATTCCCAAAGGTCCTATGACCCGGGCAAGAACAAGAAACCTCCAAGACGCTGTTGGAACAACTCTAAAGTTGTATTGGAAGCAAGAAGAAGTTTGTCCAAGACCAATAAACCACGAGCTAATTATGTCTATTCAAGTCATTCCGAGTTAATCATCATCAAGTGGCTTGAGTGTGCTTTTTTCCCTTAGCATGTTTTATCCCAATGGGTTTTCCAACTAAGGTTTTTAATGAGGCCTCAAGTCCACTTACCCCACTTTGATGATTAACTTGGGCGATTACGAGAAGCCATGGACCGACTCAAAGCAACAACCTTATGTTATAATTTATGTTATGGTTTTATTTCATTTTCTCAGTCCGCAAACTCTTCAGTATTTAGTCCAAGTCTTGAGTCTTTGGTTCAAAGTTTCGAACTGAATTTTAGAGTCCCAAGAGTCATTTTGAGAGGAGCATGAATCTGTTCAAGC
Organism: Nasturtium officinale; assembly: GCA_963854855.1. Taxonomy (NCBI): domain Eukaryota; kingdom Viridiplantae; phylum Streptophyta; class Magnoliopsida; order Brassicales; family Brassicaceae; genus Nasturtium; species Nasturtium officinale. The sequence continues at coordinate 3,110,614 of OY978505.1, forward strand.
TTCCTCTCCTATTTAAACTCATCTAAGCCTCATTCTAAGGCACTCAACTTTTTATCAACTATTTTGAGATTAATCTCTTTTGTTCTTTGAGAACATTTTCCGATTATTTGGTGAGTCATATCCAACAATCTTTCATTCCTTCGGTGTGTCATATCCGAAGAATCAAACCTTGTCACCAACAAGTGTGTAATATCTTGGCGTGACATTGAGGAATATCAGTGGACTTCCGCATCCATTATGTGACCATTCAATCTATTCAACAAGGAGTCATTCCGCATCTTCTTGTGTTATCATTCGATCCACAAACCTGGATAAAGTTGAGTCTTTTGATTCGTTTATGGAAGGATCTATCCAACCTCTTCATCCATCTTTTTTTTCTTCCATCGTCGTGTGTCCTACCATCAAAACTGCCGAGTCTTGGGTTTGATTCTCCATCATTTGGTATCAGAGCAAGCAATTTCGAGTTTGGTAGTGAGTTTTCATACCTTTACAAATTCTGATCTTTTATTCCTAATCTTTCATCTTCTGACCTTTCATTTCTACCCCTTCACCTTCTTGGTCGTGAGTCTTCAACTCGCCATCATTCTATTCTATCCTTCATATATATCTTTTCTTTCTATCTTTCTATTCAAAGATCCGGTGGATCAACTATTCAAAAAAAAAGAAGGAACAAAACCAAACGTGTTCCAACTCCTTTCCTTCTACCTTAATCAAAAAAAAAAAAACCAAACGTGTTCCAACACTCTTTTCCCTTACTATCTTTTGTTCTTTCGAAACAAAACCAAACTTGTTCCAACATCCTTTTTCTTTCTATCCTTTTGATCATTCGGATTGTGGAAAATTCTCATTGAATTTGATTGGGTTTTGTTTGATAAGAACCATTGAGAAATCTCTGAGTGAGGACATCTTGAGAGTTGAGTGAAACACTTGAGTGAAACACTTGAGAGGGAAAATAATAGAGAGGTTTTTATTACTAACAGTTTGTTGAGTTTTGCAGGAAATATTCAAGACATCTTTTGACTTGTTCTCACATTTCATCAGGATGTCTCAGTGAAGCTGGAAGTGATAACACCAACCGTCCAAGGAGAGCCAGACCAAACAACATGGACGTGCAAAATCTCATGGATGAAATGAGATGCCTCTTGAGGCAGGAGCTAGATCCCGTTCATGAAAGAACGAACACTATACAAGAGTCGGTGAATCAAGGACTTCCCCAACGTCATGCTGAAGGGAGAAGAAGGGCACCAAGGCCAGTAAACAATGAGGAAGGGTCAGACTACTACAGCTGTGGAAGTCAAGCTTCTAATGAGTAACAAGGACATCCAAGACATGTAAGAGAAGCCAGGGAACGCAATGAAGACAACCTCGGTAGTCTTAAGTTGAAGATACCACCATTCTATGGGAAGAATGATCCAGACGCCTATCTAGAGTGGGAGAAGAAGATAGAACTCGTCTTTGATTGTCAGCCATAGTCAGAACGGAAGAAGGTTCAAGTTGCTGCAACAGAGTTCTATGACTATGCCATCAACTTGGGGAGTAATGAGATGCAACCAGGAGCCACGTGTGGAAACTTGGGGAGTAATGAAAAACCTAATGAGGAAGAGGTTTGTTCCAAGTCATTACCACCGGGAGTTGCATCAAAAGCTTAGGAGATTAAGCCAAGGTAGTAAAAGTGTGGAGAATTACTTTCAAGAGATGGAATCTCTCATGATCAAGGCCGACATATATGAGGATCTTGAGGCAACTATGGCGAGGTTTCTAAGTGGTTTAGCTCGAGATATTCAATACATGATGGAGCTTCAAACTTACGGAGACTTGGAAGAGATGTTTCACAAGGCTATCCTTGTCGAACAGTAGATCAAGAGAAGGAATTCTTCCAGGAATTCCTATGGAGCCGGAGCAACCTATCCTAAATCAAGGTACAAACCGGAGGACAAGACCATTGTCAAGCCAAAGACTAATTCCAAACCTTACACCCCAACTCATGACACCAAAAGGAAAGCTGTTGCTACTTCTTCTAAAAACAGAGATGTTAGATGCTTCAAGTCCCAAGGGGGAGGACACTACGCTAATGAGTGCATCAACCAAAGAACCATTATCCTCTTGGAAAATGGCGAGATTGAAACAGAGGAAGAAGAATCTGAGGAAGAAGACAGCTCTGATGCTGAGAAGATTGAGTTACCAGCAACAGGAGAATTATTAGTCACAAGGCGATCATTAAACATTCAAGCCAAAGATACGGATCAGGAGCAACGGGAAAACCTGTTTCACACCATATGCCTGGAACAAGGCAAAGTTTGCAGGCTTGTCATTGACGGAGGAAGCTGTACCAATGTGGCAAGCGAAACCATGGTGAAAAGGATAGGAATAGCATAGAAGAAGCATCTGAAGCCTTACAAGCTTCAATGGCTGAATGATGAAGGAGAGATGATCGTGCATAGCCAAGTATTGGTTCCTTTAACCATATGCAAGTATCAGGACGAGATCTTGTGTGACATCTTACCAATGGAGACCGGTCACATTCTACTTGGAAGGCTGTGGCAGTTTGATAAGAAGGTCATCCATGATGGCTTTACCAATCGGTATTTCTTTATACACAATGGCCGGAAGACCATTATTTTACTAGAAAGAAATGAACTAGTTGAAAAAGAACTAGAAAGAAAAGGAAACTGTTGGAGTAGGAAACTAGGAAGCAAGGTGGTATGGGTGAAGGTATGGGCGCAGCATGGGTGAAGGTATGGGCGCAGCATGGGTGAAGTATGGGCGCTGGCTACTATTGAGTCACTGTTGGAGTAGCTTGACTTCTCAAACCCCATGCTTCTCTCTTCTTTGCACGCCTCTCTCTTCGGTGCTTCTCCCTTATTCTTCTGTTAGTTGTAAAGTCTATATAAACTCATGTAAACCTCTTATAAATGATAAGAAAAAGAAGAGAATAAGATTATTCAAAACATAAACTCTCTCCTTCTCGCCATTCTTCCTATTATTCTCTAATCATTTTTTATTCTCTCTAAATTTCAAATCTATATTTCTTCAAAAATGATTACTACAACAATTATGAGAAATTATTTAAGTCTTTTAATAGTATGTATACTTTGTTACGTTAAAACCAAAATTATATTGAAATAAGATTATATTAGGTGATGACCCGTGCACTGAGCAGGAAAAACCAATTTTATACTAAAATTTAGTAAATTGTAATATTTTGGAGTTTTTCAATAATTAAAATTAATTAAATTTCAGTATGTACTACATCTTATTTGATTGGATTGTTTATAATAAATTGTTTTAATAAAATTCTTAAAATTTTGAACTATTTATCTTTTGTTGTATCCCATGTTTTAAAACTCGCTAGGTGCTAGTCGGGCGGTCGGGATGGGTCTAGCGCCTAGGCGATTATGCATGATTAGGCATAAAATAATCAGATTAGATGTGAATTAATCGGATTAAATGGGGAGTAATCGGTTGACTGACGTTTTTTGAGAGATTAATCAGTAATCGAGACGGTGAGGGTGGGTCTAGCGACTAGGCGAGTGTAATCTGAGGTATGCGAGGATTTTTAGAACAAGAGTTATATCGTACCGATGAGTTTTATACCACAAATGATTGACAAAGATTTAGATTTTTATTTTCACCTTTTTACTTTTTAGATTTTTTCATCTCATGTCCCATCCCGTCACATACCGTTTCAATCTTCCATTTTAATGTGACATAATTGAGATACCTTTTTTTCAATTCTGTCCCATTAAGATAGAGATTAAGAATATATCTGTATAAATTTTGGTACATTATGTTGTGAGCTATTTATTTTACAGTCAACAATTGTTTTTTTTTTTATTTCGGCTCAGTCTTCTTCACATATTGTTTCATGCCTCGTGGAGTGAATACAACAATCCTTTATCTTATCCCTAAGAAGGTGGATGCTCAAACTAGGAATGATTATCAAACTATTGCTTGCTGCAATTTGATTTGTAAAGTCATCTCAAAGTTATTAGCGAATAGACTCAAAATTCTCCTCCTTGATGCAACTGACCCAGACCTAAGTGTTTTTTATTTATTTATCAAATTTTGTTTTTTACTTAGTTGTTTTTTACTTGAGAACGTTCTCCTATCTACAGAAATTGTCATAGACTACCACAAAACTACTAGTTCTCCTGCTACGTCTTCAAGCTGGATATCTCACAAGCTTCTGACACGGTAAAATGAGATTTTATCATCACAACACTCAAAGTAATGGGCCATTCTGATATTTTCATCTCACGGATCTAGACTTATATTTCCACAGTAGCTTTCACTGTTTCTGTTAATGGTGATCTAGGGGTTTTTTCACTAGTGCACACAGACTTTGACAAGGATGCTCTCTTTCCCCATATCTCTTAGTTATTGCGATAAATGTCAAATCTCATCTCTTGAATAAAGCAGCTACGGACATGAAAATAGTGTATCATCCTCTTTGTCATAAGCTCAACTTAACACACCCTAATTTTGCAAATGATATGATGGGTTTTATGGATGGAACAGGAGACTCTATTTGAGGTACACTAGAGGTTCTTCAAAGATATGAAAGCATTTCAGTTTTGGGTATTAATGCTGCTAAGTCTTCCTTGTGTATGGCTGGGCGAGTAGATAGTAATCTACATTATTTAGCAAGAAATATAGGCATTCGTCAGCAACATCTACCTATTAGATACTTGGGTCTTCCATTTACTACAAAGAGTATGACGAGACTGTATTCTGAGCCACTTATTGAAAAGATATGCTCACACTTGTTATCTTTTGCAGGGAGATTAAGATTATTCAGGCATTTATCAAGAGCATCACGAATTTCTGGTTCTTAGTTTTCTAGTTACCTAAGAAATGTTATACATTGCAACAGTATGTATGCTAATTTCTTTTGTCAGGATCTCCTCATGTTACTACTAAGGCAAAAGTTTCTTGGGGAGAAGTATGTAGGCCTAAACAAGAAGGTGATTGGGTGTCCGAACATTACATGATACATCTAAAGTGATCTGGTTTTCACAATCAGTTCATTGGCATGCTTTTATTTCATGGCTCTCTGTACTTAATAAGCTAGCAAGTGGAGACAGAACTGGAAAGTGGGGAATTGCCCAGCCGTAATTCCTATGTCGGGAGCCAAATAAAATAAGAGATCATCTATTTTTTTGCTTTATCTTACTCCTATAGAATTTGAACAACTCTTACAGCAAGAATCTTGGGAGACAAGGAGAATCCCGAATGGAAGTTTACTGTTAATCCCTTTTTATACATCGACTTTCCCCAGATGTTTTTTTTGGCAAGACTAGCTTTACAGGAAGAAGATGTAGAAGCCAAAACCGGATTGACACTAACGATATAGAAATGTAAGAACGATGTTAAGGAAAGTAACTAAATGAACATGGATGCGAGATATGATATTTTTCCTTAACTCTTAATATTCGATCCGTAGTGATATGGGACTGTACGAATATAGAGTCCCATGATACAAACATGGGAGACGATTCACGCTTCACTTGTGAATGCCCTATCGAACTATAGATTATATGAAACACTCTCGAATTACTTACGCTAGAGGATTTGCTGGTTTGTTTGCGTGAAAAAAATGAAAATGTTATCTCCAATGAGAAGAGAGATGGATTTATTTAAAGAGATGAACGAGACCCATTTCTCGTAATAGCTGCTGCACGTGGGCGAAAATCTCTGTTTGCTGTCGCCGTTGACGCTAAAGGTCTATTGTCTCTGTTTTCTCCTTTCTAGCAATTAAAATCTTTCTGCTACTTCTCAGACCTTTGTAAATTTTTTTTTTGTTTATTTAATTTCAGATTACAAAACAAAATAAGTTGTTTGATTTTTTGTCCTAACTTATCCATTTTTCCATAATTTAGTTATGGAATATTGAAATTACCATATTAGGGGTTTTGTTATTTTCCTTAATATATGTTGGGCTGTCAGTCACTTTTAAGTTTTTAATTATTAAGTAAATCAAATATTCTTTCATCTAGTAATTCATCATTTGATTTCTGAACAATTTTACAGCACATACAACCATTGTTTGTTACAAACTTACAATCAATGAATTAAAAATAATAATTTAAAGAAACTTATTTAAACAACTTGGGAAAATCATTTTAAACAGCATTATGGATATTGATGACTTGTTTCAAACCATGTAAGAAACTAAGAAGACATTAAACATCATATACATAACCACATGACAATTCTAAGAGAATATGATAATTAGCACACTCTTCTGGACTGTAGTATATTTTTTTGTTCTAAGTTACTTTTATCTTCTATGAATATTAACTTCCTGAAGTAATTAGAGGAATCTTGAGTAGGCTATTCCATGAATCAAAGATATTTTATTTGCTTGATGATTCCAAATGTCATCAAAATATAAATCTTTGTGAATATGTAGTGTCAGTGATGTCAGTGAAAATTTCACAATGGTTTAAGGTGGAAGACGTAATTCTATTTGCAAGAAGTATAAAATTTGTTAAAATTGTATGTGTTTCTACAACTCCTACTTCTTCATTATCATGTACTTTTGGTATTTCAAATTTTTTATGGATGTACTAACTAAAATCATCCATACTGGTAACAAAGTCACTAAGTTTCTCAAACAAAAATATTAAAAGTTTAACAAAAATTGATTATCTACTTAGATTTTAAAAATTTTAAAAGTAAGTAAACCAATGAATAATGAACACTTATTAAATGAGTCTCTCATGTTTCTTAAAATTCTTAAATGAGAATCTCTCATCCCCCTCTCTCCTCCTTTTTTAGTATTATTATTTTTTAATTGTGAGAGACTCTCTTGAGAAACTCCAACTGTAATTATTTTAAGAAGTTTGAGAAAATAGATCGGAAGAGAATATCAAGCAGTTTTGTGAAGATAAGGACCTTGCAAGATAAGAAAGTGTTCGATTATCCTCACCACAAACCCTATACAGATTTATAATCACAAGAACAAGTGTTCAATTGATAATTTATAAACCGGCAAATAGCAAAACAATGTCCGATTAAAGTGAATGAAAACTCTGCAAATATGTTGAGGGCAGATCCGACCTTAGACTAAAGCTGGTAAAGACCTTGCTTTAGCCGCCAAGATATATATAGAGAACAATGGTCATCAATTTATGAAATGTGTATTTATTTCAGTTGGTAATAAGTTCATTTTTATTTATTTAAGCAAAGTGATGAGTTCGAGACAGCTAGTGAGAAACATTATTACAATGCTTTATTTTTAATAAAATATTTATTTCCTAACAAATTTGATGGGCCACAAATTCTTTATGTCCTCTCTTCGCGTTACGCTTCTAAAATCTTAGGAAAAGGACTGGTTGAGGGAAAAGTACTTTTCGTCTAACAATACAACTCCTCAACTCCTCAAATCTCCTTGTAGAACTTCTTTCCAAACATGTCTATGATGTAATTACCATTGTGGTTGACAGAAATGAAACAGAATCAAGATTTGTCTTAGGGCTTTTGCCTTCACTTCCACTGCTTTTATCTTTCTGATCCTACTTTATTGATGAATTGGGGGGGGGAGAGGGGTGATGCGCAATGGTCAAAGGTTAGAAGAAATTGAAGGTTTTAAAATAAATATGTATATTAATCAAGTTTTTAGAATAAATAAATAAGATTAGTAAATGCCTACTAAGACAAGTATCACATCGTCTCGAATGATTAGTGAGACGAGTGGTACATTTATCCACTCCCAAACTTGAGAAAATGGAACATAGTATTTATAATTATATTCGCCTAAACGAGTATAATGCATTTTTAATGCATCATATGTTGATTTTAGAAGTTTAGGGAGAGATAAGGATGAAGATAAGAGAATTGGCGTAATAAGAGAGAGAGAGAGATTGCTGAATTTTTCTTCTTATTCACTCTCATTCAACCAATACAATGCACAAGTATTTATAGACTTTACAAGCATAAGCTAAGGAAAAAATATCTAAGGAAGAGGAAGAGAAGAGATGTGATGATGGAGTGGTTGAGCAGCTCCAACAGTGCAGCTGCGCCCATGCTGTTCCCATGCTGTGCCCATACCTTCTCCCTGCAGCGCCCATGCCTCCTTTGCTTCCTCACTTGGTTTAGTTAGCTTGTCTAGTTGATATCCAACAGCTTCCTTTTCTTCTAGTTCCTTATAAACTAGCTCTCCTTCTAGTTCCTTCACAACTAGTTCTTTCCTTTTCCCTCCTTTTCTTGAGTTTGAATTCTTCTTCTTGAGATCACATATTTCAACAAGTGAATAAGAAGAAAAATTCAGCAATCTCTCTCTCTCTTATTACGCCAATTCTCTTATCTTCATCCTTATCTCTCCCTAAACTTCTAAAATCAACATGGTATCAGAGCGGGTTCTTTATCCAACCGCTTAAACTCTCTTCATAATCCCTTTAAGCTATCTTCAAAACCTTCTAATCTATAGCAATACATCTTACCAAGTTCTATTCACTCTGAGATTAATATCCTTGAGATCGGTTGATCTTCAAGTTGTGAAAGAGCTGGGATTGTGTATTACTACAAGAGAATGGAGGTGAATAGAGTAGCGATTTCTGTTGTTCTTAAAGGAGATAACTACCTTCTTTGGGCAAAAACTACTAAGACCGTTCTAAGAGGTAGAGGACTTTGGAAGTTCATTGAACCTAAGGAAGAAGCCGAACCATACAATGACAAGGAAGAGCAAGAAGAGCAGTTCACTCTTTCACTTCTTCAAAGCTCACTAGAGCCATCTATCCTGGTGGCCTACTCATATGCGGATACCGCCAAGGAGTTGTGGGATATACTCAAGGGAGTATATGGAAACATCTCAAATATATCAAGGATATTTGAGGTGAAGAGGGCGTTGAATGAGCTTCAACAAGGAGAGAAGCCATTCAAGGAAATGTTTGGGGAGTATAGAAGCTTGTGGGCCGAACTGGAGATCTTGAGGCCACAAACTATGGACCCCAAGGAGTTAGGAGAAAGGCGTGACCAAGATCAAGTGTTTGGGCTTCTCTTGGCGCTCAACGCATCCTACAAAGATCTTATCAAGCACATACTTAGATTTGAGAAGCTGCCAAGTCTAGCGGAAGTATGTGGCATGATTCAAAGAGAGGAAGGGTCAAGAGACCTATTTCGTGCACCAAGCGAGGCTGCACATCTTGCAAGGAAGAATCTTACATTCGACAAGAGGGTGTTGGAATGTGAGCATTGTAAAATGAAGGGACACACTAAGGAGAAGTGTTGGACCCTTCATCCACACTTGAGGCCTAAAAGGCTAAAGGAGAATGGAAGTGGACCTAGAGCCTTCATGGGTGTGGCACAACCAGTTGAGGATACGGTCAAGAGGTCCGAATTCGAAGCCCTCATCAAGAGCCTAGCCAAGCTCACTGAATCTGGTAAGGGCTTCCTCGGTTCTAAAAGCTCCATAAAAAGGGACAAAGTGATTGTGGATTCAGGGGCTTCTCATCACATGATTAAGGATCAAGACATGCTTAAAAATCTTGAGCCTTATCATGGGAATGTGCAAGTGGCAAATGGGAGTTCAGTTCCGATTGAAGGGATAGGGGAATTAGAACTTTTCAAAAAAGGAACAAAAGCCTTATACATGCCTAGTTTCTCATCTAATCTTCTATCAGTTCATAAAGCTACCAAGGATTTGGATTGTGTGGCATTGTTTGGGACTGACTTTGTTAAGTTTCAGGACCCTAAAACAAACAAAGTGCTCGGAGAAGGGAAGGTAGAGGATGGAGTATATCTTTTGCACACAAATAAACAAGCGGATGTGAAAGCGCTTGGAATGAAGGCGGATGTAGAAGTATCTAGTAGAAAGGAGATTGGAGATAGTCCACTATGGCATGAAAGGTTGGGACATCCAAGCTCTGCAGTTCTCAAAGTGGCATTACCCAATCTCATTCAAGAAGAAGTAGTATGTGAAGCATGTGTACTAGGGAAACATTGTAGACAAGTGTTTCCTACTTCATCTACATTTTGTGATGAAGCTTTTGGCATTGTACACTCGGATGTATGGACCGCTCCTTGTAATTCAAGAGATCAATATAAGTATTTTGTTTCATTCATAGATGACTACTCAAAATACACATGGATTACTCTTCTACATACCAAAGATCAAGTTTATGAAGCATTCACCAACTTCATCAACTATGTGTCTACACAATTCAAAACAACAATCAAGATCTTAAGAAGTGATAATGGAGGAGAGTATATAAGCAAGCGGTTCAAGGAATTACTCAACAACCTTGGCACCATCCATCAAACATCTTGCGCCTATACTCCACAACAAAACGGAGTAGCTGAAAGAAAAAATAGACACCTAATGGAGGTAGCAAGGACAATCATGATTGCCAAGGGAGTACCTAAACTTCATTGGGGAGATGCCGTGATGACTTCAAACTACTTGATCAACCGTCTTCCAACCAAGAACCTGGATAATAAGTCACCATTTGAGGCATTGTACAACAAGAAACCAAGCCTACATCATCTCAAAACCTTTGGATGTAGCTGCTTTATGTTCACACCAGAAGGTCAAAGAAACAAGCTTGAACCTAGAAGCATGAAGTGTGTATTCATTGGATATTCACCAACACAAAAAGGATACAAGGTCTACAACCCGGAGACAAGGCGAGTCTATGTATCAAGAGAGGTGAGGTTTAATGAAAAGGAGAGCTTCTATGGAGCTAAGAATCATGATACCCCTCAAGGTATGAGCTCACCATTTATGGAGTGGATACCGTTCTTTGAAGATTCAAGAACAAGGGATGATGTACATGAGGAGAATGACCCAACCTCAGATCATGAAGCCACGGATGAGGAAAGTGAACCTAATCCAGGTGTAGAAAGCATTGACATTGTCAAAGAAGAACCTGAGCCAACAGTACCTCTAAGAAGAAGTACAAGACAGAGGCGACAACGTGTTTACTATGGCTACAACAACTCTGCCATGCTCCAAGGAGAGTCTAGTGCGAGTAATCTTCCTTGTGTGATAAGAGAATGCCCTGAGCGTACGGCGAGCTTAGATCTCGATCCTATTGGCGACAGCACTCTCTTATCACAAGGGGGAGATAACACTCAAACTAGCACTGTTACATATCCCATTGAGCATTTTTGCTCATTGGCATCCTTACCTATGGAGCATGAAGCTTTTCTTGGAAAAATCAGCAAGGAATCTATACCTAACTCATATGAAGAAGCGTGTGAGAGTGGAGTATGGGTAAAAACCATGGAAGAGGAAATGAAGTCCATGGAAAGGAATCATACTTGGTACTTAACCGATTTACCAAGGGATAAGAAGCCAGTTGGGTGTAGATGGGTGTATACAATCAAATACACAAGTGATGGGAGGATAGAAAGATACAAGGCAAGGTTGGTAGCAAAAGGGTATACTCAAATCTATGGGGAGGATTATACCGAGACATTTGCTCCGGTTGCTAAGCTCCATTCCATCAGAATCCTAATCTCGGTGGCAGTGAACTTGAAGTGGGATCTATGGCAGATGGATGTCAAGAACGCCTTCTTGCAAGGGGATTTGGAAGAGGAAGTGTATATGGATCCACCCCAAGGATATCATAAGGAAGGCAACAAAGTTTGTAGATTGAAGAAAGCAATCTATGGGCTAAAGCAATCTCCAAGGGCATGGTACCAAAGGCTAAGTGCTTGTCTTTTGGAGAAGGAGTTCATAAGATCGGAAGCTGATCATACACTTTTCACAAGGAAAAGTAAAGGAGGAGTAGTGGTGGTCTTGATCTATGTTGATGATCTAATCATCACAGGAAGTGACAAAGATGGAGTAGATCGAATCAAGGAACTCTTGAAGGTTGCTTTTGATATAAAGGATCTAGGAGAGCTTAAATACTTCCTAGGGATTGAAATGACACGGTTTGAAGATGGGATGTTCATCTCCCAAAGGAAATATGTGCTGGATCTCTTGGAAGAAACCGGGAAGTTAGGATCCAAACCGGCCAAAACTCCAATAGAAGAAGGCTACCAAGATAGTCCTGAGGGGGAGCCATTAGAGAATATTAAAAGATACCAGAGGATGGTGGGCAAGCTCATCTATCTTACTATTACAAGGCCGGATATTTGCTTTGCAGTGAACCGTGTGAGTCAACATATGCAAAAACCAACTATGCAGCATTGGAACATGATTGAGAGGCTGCTAAGGTACTTAAAAAACAGCCCTGGAAAAGGCATATGGATGAAGGCTAATGGAAACACAAAGGTTCAAGGATATTGTGATGCAGATTGGGCTGGAGATAAGCAAGATAGAAAGTCCACATCCGGTTTTTGTACCTTTGTGGGAGGTAATCTAGTCACTTGGAGAAGTAAGAAGCAGAAAGTTATAGCCTTATCAAGTGCTGAAGCCGAGTATAGGGCTATGAAGGAGGTGACAAAAGAATTGATATGGGTGAGGGCATTCCTAGAAGATCTTGGGATACTTGAGGCTGAGGAGATGCTGTTGTATTGTGATAATCAAGCTGCAATACATATAGCATCCAATCCGGTATTCCATGAAAGGACCAAGCATATAGAAGTGGATTGTCACTTTGTGAGGGGAAAGATTCAAGAAGAAATCATCAAACCCGCATTCGTAGCAAGTGGGGAACAGCTAGCGGATATCTTCACCAAGGCTACATCCTCGATCATTGGGGATCACATATATGGCAAGATCGGTCTAAAGGATATTGACCGACCAATCTTGAGGGGGAGTGTTGAAATATGTGATCTCAAGAAGAAGAATTCAAACTCAAGAAAAGGAGGGAAAAGGAAAGAACTAGTTGTGAAGGAACTAGAAGGAGAGCTAGTTTATAAGGAACTAGAAGAAAAGGAAGCTGTTGGATATCAACTAGACAAGCTAACTAAACCAAGTGAGGAAGCAAAGGAGGCATGGGCGCTGCAGGGAGAAGGTATGGGCACAGCATGGGCGCAGCTGCACTGTTGGAGCTGCTCAACCACTCCATCATCACACCTCTTCTCTTCCTCTTCCTTAGATATTTTTTCCTTAGCTTATGCTTGTAAAGTCTATAAATACTTGTGCATTGTATTGGTTGAATGAAAGTGAATAAGAAGAAAAATTCAGCAATCTCTCTCTCTCTTATTACGCCAATTCTCTTATCTTCATCCTTATCTCTCCCTAAACTTCTAAAATCAACATCTTATCCTTGAAGTAATGGTTGACTTAAATGTCTGATTGGAGAATATTTTTCAATACACTGATAAAGAAAATATCATTACAATTACGAAAAATAAGTCACCACAACAATGTTCGCACAAATATCTTCTCTTTTTATTCTCTCTTTTTCTTTTCTTTTCTTAAAAAACCTCTCTCATAACTTGGATTCACCTGTTCCATTACCACCAAAGAAAAAATCCCATTGTAAATATGACTACATAGATCCTACGATTTAGAAAATATTATTTTTAGTTAAATATCACCATATTTTATATAAAATTATCACCTGAGCTTTGATCATGTAGGTCCTTCGGAAAACATTAGAGGAGACATTAGCAAACAAAACTTCAATCTTGTACTTCTCAAACAAGTAAAAAACCAGTAGTTAAAACTCCTGTTTTGTCTTTAGGGCACCAAAAATTGAAGAAAGCTTCATTCCCAAATATATTCAGCACAAAGTTATGTGAGCACAAAGTCATTACAAGGGTAAGACAGATTCACGGTGGGAGCACTGGAAGAAGAGATCTGATCGGCCAAGAAAGCTTCACGAGAGTAAGAATCTGATGTAGTAGGGCAGACAGTAAGGGCTTGGGGATTTTTTGACATTGGTGTGAGAGAGTTTCTTGAGAAGAGGATGGAGATGGAGCATAAGTAAAAGTTGTGTTTGAGGCAGGAGAATTTTGAAGTTTTTCAATAATTTGCATCTGGAGTTTTTCCAAATCTAATTCGGATGATTTGATGAAACACACTGCTTCATCTACTATCGTTGGTTTGTCTGCCTGTGGGATATAATTAAAATATAAGAATAGTTGACTCAAAATAACATCTGATATCAGACACATAAATGTATAGATAAATAATTTTTTGGGAAACAAAATTTCCTTATTGTATATTTAATCATACATGCTTTCTATAACTTTAAACATTTCTATCATATATACAATGCCCAGTTTGGTATAATGGACCAATGTGTGACCACCCTTCACCCAACTCCGGATATAATAAAACAGGGGTCTCAAATTTTTTCAATATATATTTTTTTGAATTTGAGTTCCGATATTGATATCCAATTCCAGTTCTAAAAACAAAAAGAACCTAAATATTTTGTCCAACACATGTTGTTATATAGTTTATAGAAATTGAATTTAGGTACTTGAACAATGACATAAAATTATAAATATGATAAATATTATTTGCAAAAAGACTTGGATTTATAAAATAAAATGTGAAAATAGTTAGTAGTTATTCAAATAATTTAACCTTTTAAAATTTTCTGAATTTTCGTTTTAGTTATCTATATTTGAAAATAAATATTTTGTTTTTAATAATAATGGCCTAGTAATAACGGGCTGTTAACGTTTTTGAGCCGGCTGTGAATATATATAACCTTACAAAAGTGTTATGATATTTTGTTAGATTGATTTTCCGTAAGAAAAACAGATTGAAGTGAAAAACGAAAAATAAAATTATTTCTACCTTATGTTGAAAATTTAAGTTAAGAAAACAAATTTTAGGTTGACTATATTTAAATTATATGTGCATGTACATGTGTTATATGCGTATATACAATGGGTTATATGCACATACGGAATGGATATAGTATATGGTACATATATACACAACCAAACCAAATAAAATAAAAATAAGATTTCATAATTTCACTTACTAAGATAATATACATTCTAGAACTTTTATTAGCTCGCTAATATTTCACTTGGACTACATGAATTCTTATATCTCAATATACTTTCATGCTTTTCCACCAAAATTTTCAAATTAATTATTTTTTTATTATTTATTTCGTATAGCAGTTCTAAGATCTTTTTGAACTAAACATATTCCTGAAATCATTTTTAAAGGAGTCTTTTGAAATAAACTGGTAATTAAAGAAAATAACTAAGATATATTTCTTTCACCAAGTTATAAGAGCTACAAAAGCAACTTTAAAAAAAATTCAAAATTTGATTAAAAATATGAAAATCATTAAATCTTGTTGAGCTGGTCAATATAATGTAACTTATAGATCTATTCGTGAGTAGATATAGATTTTATATGTATATACTGTATAGTAATCAGTTGTATAGCAAGATTGATAGTTGCAGATTCATGTTAGCTTTTCCTCAACACACTAGTATGTCTAATATTAATATTTGTGTGTTGATTAAGTGAAATTTGAAAGAAAACAATTGTTAAGATATATGATTTATTGTGGCAGATAATTTTCTTCTAACGATATATAGGCACTAGTCTTGTCACTACAAGAAAGCAGGTGAGAAACCAATGGAATTTTCTGATGGACTTAGATCCATCAGAATTTTTGAAGGAATTCCGACAGTGTTCCGAGAAAATGTAAATGTTTGCATCCATCGGAAATCTGTCAGAAATTTTGATGGATTTCCTACGGATTAAAATCCATCAGAAATTTCCAATGGATTTATGATGGCTACCTGACAAAAAATAAAACTGTTAATATATCCGTTACTTTTTGATGGATTTCCGATGGACTATTCCAAGGCCATTGGAAATGTGTCAGAAAATAAGAACGTTAATGTATCCATTGTCATAGCCGTTTTTATAGCCATTATGAATTCAAATTTGTAACGTAATTCCGATGGATTTCCGATGGCAAGCGATATTATATATATGTTTGCACACTTATCCTTACAAGCAAAACACAATACATTACTTCTAAAACAAAAAAAAATATAAAGAGATGTCGTATTTTCGATCATGGATGGATGTAGAAATGAAGGATCCAGAGTCTAGCTTGTTGAACTATGAATACGCACGAGGTATATGTGAGTTCATGGAGTTGTCTGGAAATCAACCACGGACCAAAAAAGTGGTAAGTTGAAATGTACATATTCAATATGCCAAAATTCTCATAATATTAATGTTGAGATAGTTTGGAATCATTTATATATGAATGGGTTTATGCTGGGGTATAAGATTTGGTATCTACATTGAGAAAAATATTATGGTTATGGTAGTAGTAGTGAACAAAATCTTAGAGATAGTTTAGGAGAACACACAGAGGTAAATGTAACCATCGGTACTGTTGAAATGGTGAATGATGCGTTTAGAGAAAATATGTATTATGGTGGGGAAGATAGAGATAGAGTTGAAGAACCAAATTTAGAGGCTAGAAGGTTTTTTGATATGTTAGATGCAGCGAAGCAACCGTTA
The DNA here is from genome assembly GCA_963854855.1 of Nasturtium officinale. Lineage (NCBI taxonomy): Eukaryota > Viridiplantae > Streptophyta > Magnoliopsida > Brassicales > Brassicaceae > Nasturtium > Nasturtium officinale. Next base: position 3,126,974 of record OY978505.1, read on the forward strand.
TATAGCGGATGTAGAGATGGTCATTCACCATTATCATCTGCTAGTAGAATGATGACCATTAAGACGTATTATAATTTGACAGAAGAATGTGTAGATGCAATAGCAGATTTTGTGAAAGATATTTTGTCTGAAGATAATCTCTCACCAGGATCATACTATGAGATACAAAAACTTGTATCTGGGCTTGGTTTACCGTATCAGATGATCGATGTGTGCATCGACAATTGTATGATTTTTTGGAGAATGGTTAAACCTTTCCAACATGGTTATTGGAAATTTTTAACGGTCCAAAGTCAATTGCAACTTCATATCCAAGGTATTGCACAAGGGGATATGCATTTAGGATTCATGAAGAATGAAGAAGGAGGCCCATTTCAGATTATGGTATTTTGACTCAAGTAGTTAACTATGGCATTTTGAAAGAAATATTGCAAGTGCGGTACACGGGATTTTTGGACTTAAGATGCATTGTTTTTATGTGTGATTGGTATGATCCATTTCTTTGGCATGGTGTTAAAGTTGACCAATTTGGCATTACATCTGTACATTCTACACAGAGACTTTTGAATTATGACTCATTCATCTTAGCATCACAAGCAGATCAGGTATTTATATACATGGATCAATTTATTTCTTATATATTCAAATAGGATATGTAAAAAATATTTTATGCTTTAGGTTTGCTACATATGGTATCCTCGAGTTACACGACGCATGATCCTTGGATCACTTTTACGGCAATTAACACAAGAGGAAGAATTTATAGAGTTCCGGAACATGATTCTTTGCAACCAACGAGAAGTAATCCAATGAATCCAGTTGCGCTTTCCTTTGAAGTTGGTCTTGTGGTTGATTTTACACAATTTGGCGATGATATCGTGCATTTAGATTCAGAAGAAGTTCTGAGGATGAAGATACTATTCCATCTGATGGAACGTCATTAGATTGAGAATAGTTAATAATTTTATTTGTATTGTAATATAATGATATTTTCCTTAAATTATAATTAAACTTATTTAAATATGAATTATATTAAGTATGAAATAAAACAATTACAATTAAAATTGTAAAATATATAGTTATTGTGAATAGTTTATAAATATACTTTTTTTATACCGGAAGCTCAATCATCGGCACCACAAGCTTCAAACTTACCATCGCAGATGAGTGTCGAGGACTTCGTCTCTCGCCCGGACGAGAGCATATGCTTCTTCATCATCCTAATGCTGAAGGTCGAGCTACATGGTATGTCTAATATATCATTTTAATTTAGTTTTAAGTTTAATTATTTTGTACTTGTTATATCATTTTTTTGGTTTGTAGGTTTGATGAATCCCATAATGGGATAACAAAATCTATCAACCGTATGCTTAACGGATTGATACAACATCCGTATGGCACATATGCGGGTATGCCACATGAAGATTCATCAAACCTACGAAAGAAAAGTTTAAAGAGATAGAAAAGAACTAAGAGTTGAACTAAAAGGTTTTCCTAGGAGACCAAGAAAAAGAGATTGATCATGAGGTTTAGGATTGAAAAGAACAAAGAGTCTATTGATATGGGGGTTGAAAAGAGAATGAGAATAAAGTTTAAAGAATAGAAAATATGATGTATTTCATGGGATGGGGTAGAATAATGAAAGTTGAGTTTTGTAAGCATCAATTGTTCCCTTTCTTAGATGGATTTTGCATTTGACTAGCACTCCTATTTTTGAGAGCAACCACCTAAAGAAAAACTCTTTTGAAGTCACATCAAAAAGCTTTTAACCCATAAACCGATTGAAAAGTGATTGGATTTCCATAAGCAAGGCCGCATTATAAGCACCTTAATGAATGTTAAAGAGATGTCTTCTATTTGATTGTGAGTTCTTGCTTAAGCTTAGAGGTTGTATTAGATTTTTGCATTGCAATGAGCATGAAGAAGTACTAGAGAGTAAAATGTGTGTTATTGCACCATTTAACTATCCTTAAGGACATTATGTTTAATCCTTCGTTTGATACGTTTTGGTTTGAATCCCAAATTTTACATTTCTTTCCCAATAAGTTTCTTATTGTTTGCCTGAGGACAAACAAGAGATAAGTTTGGGGGAGTTGATATATTGTGTTTTTAACGTTTTTAGCAATGAGTTTTTACCATTATCTTGCATTTTCATTACATGTTTAGGGTCTAGATGCATGTTTGCATGTGTTTTACTCTTATATAGGTCTTGGAGCTGAAGAAAACAACAAGGAGATGAAATGGTGTGAGAAAACATAAATGATGATCCAGAACCAATCCTTAGCATCTCAAAAATCAACTCGTTTGGAGCTTTTACGTTGTGATATAGCTCCAGAGTGCTTCCTCAAATTTGTAGAAAATTGAGGTGGCGTTCCAATGAAGGTGATTTCAAATGATTTAGATATTGTGTTAGAGAGATAAGTATCTTTTACCTCCACCGGTCAACCTCCAGCGGCCAGAGATGGCCGATGAGACTTGAAGAATTTCGTCTGGGGAGCCCATCGGCCACTCCCATCGACCATCAGCCATCGATGGGAAGCAAAAAACAACCCAGAAGTTCCCACTGGCCATTCCCACCGGCCAAGCCCCACCGGTGGCACCTGCTCGACCCCTTCTCTTCAATAAAGGTAAATCAAGTCAACTTTGGTTTAGGAAGTCAACTTTAATGTTTTTTCAATTTTATTTTGGTTAATTAGGGGTTATTGTTATCCCTTAGCTGAGACTATAAATACTTGAATCTCATCTTATGTTATTTTTTTATCTTTTTCTTTGGCTAAACTTGCTTCTCTTTTGGAGAGAGGGTTCATAAGATCTGAAGCTGATCACACTTTGTTCACAAGACAAAGTAAAGGAGGAATGGTTGTGGTATTATTATATGTTGATGATCTAATCACCATAGAGAGTGACAAAGATGGAGTAGATCAAACCAAAAAGATCTTGAAGGCCGATTTTGATATAAAGGACTTGGGGGAGCTTGAGTACTTCCTAGGAATTGAAATGACATGGTTGGAAGATGGAATGTTCATCTCTCAATGAAAATATGTGCTTGATCTCTTAGAAGAAACTGGGAATACGCATTGACCATTCCCAAAGGTCCTATGACCCGGGCAAGAACAAGAAAACTCCAAGAAGCTGTTGGAACAACTCTAAAGTTGTCTTGGAAGCAAGAAGAAGTTTGTCCAAGACCAATAAACCACGAGCTACTTATGTCCATTCAAGTCATTCCGAGTTAATCATCATCAAGTGGCTTGAGTGTGCTTTTTCCCTTAGCTTGTTTTATCCCAATGGGTTTTCCAACTAAGGTTTTTAATGAGGCCTCAAGTCCACTTACCCCACTTTGATGATTAACTTGGGCGATTACGAGAAGCCATGGACCGACTCAAAGCAACAACCTTATGTTATAATTTATGTTATGGTTTTATTTCATTTTCTCAGTCCGCAAACTCTTAAGTATTTAGTCCAAGTCTTGAGTCTTTGGTTCAAAGTTTCAAACTGAATTTTAGAGTCCCCAAGAGTCATTTTGAGAGGAGCATGAATCTGTTCAAGCTTCCTCTCCTATTTAAACTCGTGTAAGCCTCATTCTAAGGCACTCAACTTTTTATCAACTATTTTGAGATTAATCTCTTTTGTTCTTTGAGAATATTTTCCGATTATTTGGTGAGTCATATCCAACAATCTTTCGATCCTTCAGTGTGTCATATCCAAAGAATCAAACCTTGTCACCACCAAGTGTGTAATATCTTGGCGTGACATTGAGGAATATCAGTGGACTTCCGCATCCATTATGTGACCATTCAATCCATTCAACAAGGAGTCATTCCACATCTTCTTGTGTTATCATTCGATCCACAAACCTGGATAAACTTGAGTCTTTTGATTCGTTTATGGAAGGATCTATCCAACATCTTCATCCATCTTTTTTTCTTCCATCGTTGTGTGTCCTACCATCGAAACTGCCAAGTCTTGGGTTTGATCCTGCATCATTTGGTATCAGAGCAAGCAATTTCGAGTTTGGTAGTGAGTTTTCATACCTTTTCAAATTCTGATCTTTTATTTCTAATCTACCATCTTCTGACCTTTCATTTCTACCCCTTCACCTTCTTGGTCGTGAGTCTTCAACTCGCCATCATTCTATTCTATCCTTCATTCATATATTTTCTTTCTATCTTTCTATTCAAAGATCCGTTAGATCAACTATTCAAAAAAAAAAAAGAAGGAACAAAACCAAACATATTCCAACTCCTTTCCTTCTACCTTAATCAAAAAAAAAACCAAACGTGTTCCAACACTCTTTTCCCTTTCTATATTTTGTTCTTTCGAAACAAAACCAAACGTGTTCCAACATCCTTTTTCTTTCTATCCTTTTGATCATTCGGATTGTGGAAAATTCTCATTGAATTTGATTGGGATTTGTTTGATAAGAACCATTGAGAAATCTCTGAGTGAGGACATCTTGAGAGTTGAGTGAAACACTTGAGTGAAACACTTGAGAGGGAAAATAATAGTGAGGTTTTTATTACTAACAGTTTGTTGATTTTTGCAAGAAATATTCAAGACATCTTTTGACTTGTTCTCACATTTCATCGGGATGTCTCATAGTGAAGGTGGAAGTGATAACACCAACCGTCCAAGGAGAGCCAGACCAAACAACATGGACGTGCAAAATCTCATGGAGGACATGAGGCACCTCTTGAGGCAGGAGATCCCATTCATGAAAGAATGAACATTATATAAGAGTCGGTGAATCAAGGACTTCCCCAACGTCATGCTGAAGGGAGAAGAAGGGCACCAAGGCCAGTAAACAATGAGGAAGGTTCAGACTACTACAGCCGTGGAAGTCAAGCTTCTAATGAGGAACAAGGATGTCCAAGACGTGTAAGAGAAGCCAGGGAACGCAATGAAGACAACCTCGATAGTCTTAAGTTGAAGATACCACCATTCTATGGGAAGAATGATCCGGACGCCTATCTAGAGTGGGAGAATAAGATAGAACTCGTCTTTGATTGTCAGCCATACTCAGAACGGAAGAAGGTTCAAGTTGCTGCAACAGAGTTCTATGACTATGCCATCAACTTGGGGAGTAATGAGACGCAACCAGGAGCCACGTGTGGAAACTTGGGGAGTAATGAAAAACCTGATGAGGAAGAGGTTTGTTCCAAGTCATTATCCCCGGGAGTTGCATCAAAAGCTTAGGAGATTAAGCCAAGGTAGTAAAAGTGTGGAGGATTACTTTCAAGAGATGGAATCTCTCATGATCAAGGCCGACATATATGAGGATCATGAGGCAACTATGGCGAGGTTTCTAAGTGGTTTAGCTCGAGATATTCAAGACAGGATGGAGCTTCAAACTTATGGAGACTTGGAAGAGATGCTTCACAAGGCTATCCTTGTCAGAACAGTAGATCAAGAGAAGGAGTTCTTCCAGGAATTCCTATGGAGCCGGAGCAACCTATCCTAAATCAAGGTACAAACCGGAGGACAAGACCATTGTCAAGCCAAAGACTGATTCCAAAACCTTACACCCCAACTCATGACACCAAAAGGAAAGCTGTTGCTACTTCTTCTAAAAACATAGATGTTAGATGCTTCAAGTCCCAAGGGAGAGGACACTACGCTAATGAGTGCATCAACCAAAAAACCATTATCCTCTTGGACAATGGCGAGATTGAAACGGAGGAAGAAGAATCTGAGGAAGAAGACAGCTCTAATGCTGAGAAGATTGAGTTACCAGCAACAGGAGAATTATTAGTCAAGGCGATCACTAAACATTCAAGCCAAAGATACGGATCAGGAGCAACGGGAAAACCTGTTTCACACCATATGCCTGGAACAAGGCAAGGTTTGCAGGCTTATCATTGACGGAGGTAGCTGTACCAATGTGGCAAGCGAAACCATTGTGAAAAAGATAGGAATAGCATAGAAGAAGCATCTGAAGCATTACAAGCTTCAATGACTGAATGATGAAGGAGAGATGATCGTGCATAGCAAAGTATTGGTTCCTTTAACCATAGGCAAGTATCAGGACGAGATCTTGTGTGACATCTTACCAGTAGAGACCGGTCACATTCTACTTGGAAGGCTGTGGCAGTTTGATAAGAAGGTCATCCATGATGGGTTTACCAATCGGTATTTCTTTGTACACAATGGCCGGAAGACCATTCTTTTACTAGAAAGAAATGAACTAGTTGAAAAAGAACTTGAAAGAAAAGGAAACTGTTGGATATCAACTAGACAAACAAACTGGGAAGCAAGGAGGTATGGGTGAAGGTATGGGCGCAGCATGGGTGAAGTATGGGCGCTGGCTACTATTGAGTCACTGTTGGAGTAGCTTCACTTCTCAAACCCCATGCTTCTCTCTACTTTGCACGCCTCTCTCTTCTGTGCTTCTCCCTTATTCTTCTTTTAGTTGTAAAGTCTATATAAACTCATGTAAACCTATTATAAATGATAAGAAAAAAGAAGAGAATAAGATTATTCAAAACATAAACTCTCTCTCTCTAATCATTCTTCATTCTTTCTAAACTTCAAATCTATATTTCTTCAAAAATGATTAGTACAACAATTATGAGAAATTATTTAAGTCTTTTAATAGTATGTATACTTTGTTACGTTAAAACCAAAATTATATTGAAATAAGATTATATTAGGTGATGACCCGTGCACTGAGCATGAAAAACCAATTTTATACTAAAATTTAGTAAATTGTAATATTTTGGAGTATTTCAATAATTAAAATTAACTAAATTTCAGTATGTACTACATCTTATTTGATTGGATTATTTATTATAAATTGTTTTAATAAAATTCTTAAAATTTTGAACTATTTATCATATGTTGTATCCCATGTTTTAAAACTCGTTAGGCGCTAGTCAGACGGTCGGGGTGGGTCTAGCGCCTAGGCGATTATGCATGATTAGACATAAAATAATCAGATTAGATGAAAATTAATCGGATTAAATGGGGAGTAATCGGTTGACTGACTTTTTTGAGAGATTAATCAGTAATCGAGACGGCGAGTGTGGGTCTAGCGACTAGGCGAGTGTAATCTGAGGTATGCGAGTATTTTTAGAACAAGAGTTATATAGTACCGATGAATTTTATACCACAGATGATTGACAAAGATTTAGATTTTTATTTTCACCTTTTTACTTTTTAGATTTTTTCATCTCATGTCCCATCCCGTCACATACCGTTTCAATCTTCCATTTTAATGTGACATAATTGAGATACCTTTTTTTCAATTCTGTCCCATTAAGATAGAGATTAAGAATATATCTGTATAAATTTTGGTACATTATGTTGTGAGCTATTTATTTTACAGTCAACAATTGTTTTTTTTTTATTTCGGCTCAGTCTTCTTCACATATTGTTTCATGCCTCGTGGAGTGAATACAACAATCCTTTATCTTATCCCTAAGAAGGTGGATGCTCAAACTAGGAATGATTATCAAACTATTGCTTGCTGCAATTTGATTTGTAAAGTCATCTCAAAGTTATTAGCGAATAGACTCAAAATTCTCCTCCTTGATGCAACTGACCCAGACCTAAGTGTTTTTTATTTATTTATCAAATTTTGTTTTTTACTTGGTTGTTTTTTACTTGAGAACGTTCTCCTATCTACAGAAATTGTCATAGACTACCACAAAACTACTAGTTCTCCTGCTACGTCTTCAAGCTGGATATCTCACAAGCTTCTGACACGGTAAAATGAGATTTTATCATCACAACACTCAAAGTAATGGGCCATTCTGATATTTTCATCTCACGGATCTAGACTTATATTTCCACAGTAGCTTTCACTGTTTCTGTTAATGGTGATCTAGGGGTTTTTTCACTAGTGCACACAGACTTTGACAAGGATGCTCTCTTTCCCCATATCTCTTAGTTATTGCGATAAATGTCAAATCTCATCTCTTGAATAAAGCAGCTACGGACATGAAAAGAGTGTATCATCCTCTTTGTCATAAGCTCAACTTAACACACCCTAGTTTTGCAAATGATATGATGGGTTTTATGGATGGAACAGGAGACTCTATTTGAGGTACACTAGAGGTTCTTCAAAGATATGAAAGCATTTCAGTTTTGGGTATTAATGCTGCTAAGTCTTCCTTGTGTATGGCTGGGCGAGTAGATAGTAATCTACATTATTTAGCAAGAAATATAGGCATTCGTCAGCAACATCTACCTATTACATACTTGGGTCTTCCATTTACTACAAAGAGTATGACGAGACTGTATTCTGAGCCACTTATTGAAAAGATATGCTCACACTTGTTATCTTTTGCAGGGAGATTAAGATTATTCAGGCATTTATCAAGAGCATCACGAATTTCTGGTTCTTAGTTTTCTAGTTACCTAAGAAATGATATACATTGTCAACAGTATGTATGCTGATTTCTTTTGTCAGGATCTCCTCATGTTACTACTAAGGCAAAAGTTTCTTGGGGAGAAGTATGTAGGCCTAAACAAGAAGGTGATTGGGTGTCCGAACATTACATGATACATCTAAAGTGATCTGGTTTTCACAATCAGTTCATTGGCATGCTTTTATTTCATGGCTCTCTGTACTTAATAAGCTAGCAAGTGGAGACAGAACTGGAAAGTGGGGAATTGCCCAGCCGTAATTCCTATGTCGGGAGCCAAATAAAATAAGAGATCATCTATTTTTTTGCTTTTTCTTACTCCTATTGGATTTGAACAACTCTTACAGCAAGAATCTTGGGAGACAAGGTGAACCCTGAATGGAAGTTAACTATTAATGCCTTTTTATACATCGACTTTCCTCAGATGATTTTTTTTTGGCAAGACTAGCTTGACAAGAAGAAGATGTAGAAGTCGAAAACCGGATTGACACTAACGATATAGAAATGTAAGAACGATGTTAAGGAAAGTAACTAAATGAACATGGAGGCGATATATGATATTTTTCCTTAACTCTTAATATTCGCTCCGTAGTGATACGGGACTGTACGAATATAGAGTCCCAGGATACAACCATGGGAGACGATTCATGCTTCACTTGTGAATGCCCTATCAAACTATAGATTCTAGAAACACTCTCGGAATACTTACGCTAGAGGATTTGCTGGTTTTTTTGCGTGAAAAAATGAAAACGTTATCTCCAATGAGAAGAGAGATGGATTTATTTAAAGAGATGAACGAGACCCACTTCCCGTAATAGCTGCTGCACGTAGGCGAAAATCTTGGCATAGATCTCAAGATTTGAATTTCAAAAACGTCTTCCTGAAGACTCTGTATCTTATTTAAATCTGAGAGAAAGAAATGTGTGATGTTTTTATTTTATAGACAAACTACTTGTCATTTTTAGAAACGAAATGCATGTTGTTTTGAGCTTAATCAGTCCCAGAAAGAAATGATCTTATTGGGTCGGAGGCTCTCTACCAAGCCCAAGCCCAAGCCCGAGCCGGACGGGTGGCGGCAACGGTGTGCGCATGTGGACTCTTCTTTTTCTCCAAGCTTTTAAAGTTTATAAATATGTGTGACCATATACATGATAGTCTCCTTTTTCATTTATCCAATGTGGGACTTTTCCAACAATCCCACACATGACATTTGGACCTAATTTATGTAGCCCAAGTCAAATTTTTATTCACACATTATAAAAGTCCAATGTCTTTTATTATGATCCAACAGAAGACACCAAGAGAAGCCTCAATCACCATATCAGCTTGCTCATGCTATAGATAAAAATATTCTGGAACCACATTTCTTTTCTGTTTCAAAACTGATGGAATCTCTCCATCTCCGCTAGATCTCTGTTTTCTGTCGCCATTAACACTAAACGTTTATTGCCTTATTATCCTATATTTTTATGTAATTCCTTTATTCACCATTCTCTGTCTTCTCTTTTGTAGCAATTAAAATCTTTCTGCTACTTATCATACCTTTGTAAATTTAGTTTTGTTGTTTATTAAATTTCACATTACAAAACAAAATAAGTTGTTTGATTTTTTGTCCTAACTTATCCATTTTTCCATAATTTAGTTATGAAATATTTAAATTACCATATCAGGGGTTTAGTTATTTTCCTTAATATATGTTGGGCTGTCAGTCACTTTTAAGTTTTTAATTATTAAGTAAATCAAATATTCATTCGTCTAGTAATTCATCATTTGATTTCTGAACAATTTTACAGCACATACAACCATTGTTTGTTACAAACTTACAATCAATGAATTAAAAATAAACATTTAAAGAAACTTATTTAAACAACTAGAGAAAATTATTTTAAACAGCATTATGGATATCTATGACTTGTTTCAAACCACATAAGAATCTAAGAAGACATTAAACATCATATACATAACCACATGAAAAATTTAAGAGAATATGATAATTAACACACTCTTCTGGACTGTAGTATATTTGTTTGTTCTAAGTTATTTTTCTCTTCTATGAATATTAACTTCCTGAAGTAATTAAAGGAATCTTGAGTAGACTATTCCATGAATCAAAGATATTTTAATTGCTTGATGATTCCAAATGTCATCAAAATATAAATCTTTGTGAAAATATAGTGTCAGCGATGTCAGTGAAAATTTCACAGTGGTTAAAGGTGGAAGACGTAATTCCATTTGCAAGAAGTATAAATTTTGTTAAAATTGTATGTGCTTCTACAACTCCTACTTTTTCATTATTATGTACTTTTGGTATTTCAAATTTTTGTATGGCTGTACTAAAATCATCCATACTGGTAAGAAAATCACTAAGTTTCTCAAACAAAAATATTAATATTTTAACAAAAATTGATTCTCTAATAAGATTTTAAAATTTTTAAAAGTAAGTAAACCAATGAATAATGAACACATATTAAATGTGTCTCTCATGTTTCTTAAAATTCTTAAATGAGAATCTCTCATCACCCTCTCTCCTACTTTTTATTATTATTATTTTTAATTATGAGAGACTCTTTTGAGAAACTCCCACTGTACTTATTTTAAGATGTTTGAGAAAATAGATCGGAAGAGAATATCAAGTAGTTTTGTGAAGATAAGAAAGCGTTCGATTATCCTCACCACAAACCCTATACAGATTTATAATCACAAGAACAAGTGTTCAATTGATAATTTATAAACCGGCAAATAGCAAAACAATGTCCGATTAAAGTGAATGAAAACTCTGCAAATATGTTGAGGGCAGACCCGATCTTAGACTAAAGCTGGTAAAGACCTTGCTTTAGGCGCGAAGATATATATAAAGAATAAGGGGCATCAATTTATGAAATGTGTATTTATTTCAGTTGGTAATGAGTTCATTTTTATTTATTTATGAGTTCGAGACAGCTAGTGAGAAACATTATTACAACGTTTTATTTTTAATAAAATATTTATTTCCCAAAAATTGGATGGGCCACAAATTCTTTCTGTCCTCTCTTCGCGTTAGGCATCTAAAATCTTAGGACCAGGAATGGTTGAGGGAAAAGTACTTTTCGTCTAATAATACAAGTAGCACACCATCTCAAATGATTAGTGAGACGAGTGGTACATTTATCCACTCCCAAACTTGAGAAACTGGAACATAGTATTTATAATTATATTCACCTAAATGAGTATAATGCATTTTTAATGCATCTTATCCTTGAAGTTATGGTTGACTTAAATGTCTCATTGGAGAATACTTTTTAATACACTGATAAAGAAAATATCATTATAATTACGAAAATAAGTCACTACAACAATATTTGCACAAATATCTTCTCTTTTTATTCTCTCTTTTTCTTTTCTTAAAAATCTCTCTGTCCAAACAAAGAGATGGACTTTGCAAACCCCCCCCCCCATAGAAAACTTAAAACTCACAGTCCAATCACCTTAAAACTCAAACAAAAACAACCAGACTCAAAGAGATAAAACATATAACTCCAATTCTTGAACAGCTTGCTTGAAGATTTCCGCAATTCCAATTCCATCTCCTAATAACTGACTCTCATAACTTGGATTCACCTGTTCCATTACCACCAAAGAAAAAAATCCCATTGTAAATATGACCACATGGATCCTGTGATTTAGAAAATATTATTTTTAGTTAAATATCACCATATTTTATAAAACAAATGATCACCTGAGCTTGGATCATGTAGGTCCTTCGGAAAACATTAGAGGAGACATTAGCAAAAAAAACTTCAATCTTGTACTTCTCAAACAAGTAAAAAACAGTAGATAAAACTCCTGTTTTGTCTTTAGGGCACCAAAAATTGAAGAAAGCTTCATTCCCAAATATATTCAGCACAAAGTTATGTGAGGACCAAGTGCCAAACCCCGCGGTCAGGTCATTACAAGGGTAAGACAGATTCATGGTGGGAGCACTGGAAGAAGAGATCTGATCGGCCAAGAAAGCTTCACGAGAGTAAGAATCTGATGTAGTAGGGCATACAGTAAGGGCTTGGGGATGGTTTAACATTGGTGTGAGATGAGTTTCTGGAGAAGAGGATGAAGATGGAGCATAAGTAAAAGTTGTGTTTGAGGCAGAAGAATTTTGAAGTTTTCCAAGAATTTGCATCTGGAGTTTTTCCAAATCTAATTCGGAGGATTTGATGAAACGCACTGCTTCATCTACTATCGTTGGTTTGTCTGCCTGTGAGATATAATTAAAATATAAGAATAGTTGACTCAAAATAACATCTAATATCAGACAAATAAATGTATAGATTAGTTCATTATCATTTACTATTTTATGTAATTTTAAGTCTTTAATAAGAGAAGAATTCTTACCATGGTAATTGGTGGACTGAATTTGGACTCTGATTCAATTAAAAATAAATAGTATATATATGTAAATTAAGATTAATTAATTTTAAGAAATTAGAAGAAGTATACATTGAATAGAAAAACTTGCAGGGTTTGGAAATAGTATAAGACGGTTTTGCTATAATATTGACCTTAAATTCACAAGAAAAATATGAAAAGGAGAAAATGGAATTAAGATGAACAAGAAAAGAGAAATTGGAAACTTGATGGCTTTGTTGAATAAGAACCAATTAAAGTGACATATATTGGATATAATTTCTTAGAAAAAGTAAAAAGATGTGAAACTGAACATAAAGGGAACAAGTATAAGCAGTTGAAGAAATTGGAATCTAAAATGTAAAAATTGGCAAAAGGAAAGAAAACAAATATTACAATTAACATTAATATTTCTTATAAAGACATAAAGTATATCAAAATAGGGAAAACTACTGAACTAGATCAGATTAAACTATGATTCTATGAAACTAAATCTTATTTTGCACATGAAATATAGATGCATACATGATATTTATATGATTGATAGTTCATAGGCTAAATCTTAAATAAAGTAGTTTCATTTTTCCAGATGTGAGTTATCATAAAAAAACAAGCATAATTAATATATAAGTTTATTCTTGACTAGAAGAAAACCATTTGATTAAATTTTATGTGGTCCTCAATCGACAAAAAATTATGTGTTCTTAAATCAATACCTTAGGAGAAAGTTCAGGAAGCAAATCATGCAGTTTAGAAAACAAATCACTCATCCTTTTCCTCCTTTTTCTTTCGCTCTAAATATGTTTTTCACGATCATGTGATTCTCCGCCATGATGTTCACAATTTATTTTTCCTCTTTTTCTCCCTTTTGCAGCCTTCACAGTCTGAGTTCCCAACATAAGAGAATGTTGTGATGGAGGTGTTTGCTTCTCGATTATTCTGCAGTCGCCTTCGGAATGATCGGAATTGGCTATGACCCGCACAAATCCCTCTTGTGTCAAATTCTGAGCATTAGTCATATTGAATTGATTGCTCATTTTCTTCTTTTTGCTTTTGTGCATTTATTGTGCATTTACGAATATCTTATATAAAAAAGCGAGAGAGAGAAACGTTTAAGGTAGGGTGGTGAAAGAAAGAGAATAGGAGAAAAAATTTAAATAAAGAGTTAGGTGAGGTCTCGTAGCAAAAAAAACAAAATGCAATCATAAGCAAAGCCGTTACGAAAAATTAAAAGGTAAATTTTCAACAAAGTTTTTGTCTTTTCCATTTTTTCTGTTTATGAAGTTTTTATAGATTTTTTTCTTAAGTCAAAGAATAAATAATTTTTTGGGAAACAAAATTTCCTTATTGTATATTTATTCATACATGCTTTCTATACCTTTAAACATTTCTATTGTATATACAGTGACCAATTTGGTATAACGGACCAATGTGTGACCACCCTTCACCCAACTCCGGATATAATAATAACAGGGGCCTCAAATTTTTTCAATATATATTTTTTGAATTTGAGTTCCGATATTGATATCCAATTCCAATTCTAAAAACAAGAAGAACCTAAATATATTTTCCAACACATGTTGTTATATAGTTTATAGAAATTGAATTTAGGTACTTGAACAATGACATAAAATTATAAATATGATAAAAAGTATTTGCAAAAAGACTTGGATTTATAAAATAAAATGTTAAAAATAGTTAGTAGTTATTCAAATAATTTAACCTTTTAAAATTTTCTGAATTTTCGTTTTAGCTATCTATATTTGAAAATAAATATTTTGTTTTGAATAATAATGGCCTAATAATAATGGGCTGTTAAAGTTTTTGAGCCGGCTGTGAATATATATAACCTCACAAAAAGTGACACAAAAGTGTTATGATATTTTTTAGATTGATTTTCCGTAAGAAAAACAGATTGAAGTGAAAAACTAAAAATAAAATTATCTCTACCTTATGTTGAAAATTTAATTTAAGAATTTTTTTTTAGGTTGACTATATTTAAATTATATGTGCATGTAAATGGGTTATATGCGTATATACAATGGGTTATATACACATACAGAATGGATATAGTATATGGTACATATATATACAACCAAACCAAATAAAATAAAAATAAGATTTCATAATTTCACTTACTAAGATAATTTATATTGTAGAACTTTTATTGGCTCGCTAATATTTCACTTGGACTTCATGAATTCTTATATCTCAATATACTTTCATGCTTTTCCACCAAAATTTTCAAATTAGTTAAAATTTTTATTATTTATTTCGTATAGCAGTTCTAAGACCATTTTGAACTAAACATATTCCTGAAATCATTTTTAAAGGAGTCTTTTGAAATGAATGGTAATTAAAGAAAATAACTAAGATATATTTCTATCACCAAGTTATAAGAGCTACAAAAGCAACTTTAAAAAAAATCAAAATTTGATTAAAAATATGAAAATAATTAAAACTTGTTGAGCTGGTCAATATAATGTAACTTATAGATCTATTCGTGAGTAGATATAGATTTTATATGTATATACTGTATAGTAATCAGTTGTATAGCAAGATTGATAGTTGCAGATTCATGTTAGCTTTTCCTTAACACACTAGTATGTCTAACATTAATATTTGTGTTGATAAAGTGAAATTTGAAAGAAAACAATTGTTAAGATATATGATTTATTGTGGCAGAATTTTCTTCTAACGGTATATAGGCACTAGTCTTGTCACTACAAGAAAGCAGGTGAGAAACCAACGGAATTTTCTGACGGACTTAGATCCATCAGAATTTTTTGAAGGAATTCTGACAGTGTTCCGAGAAAATGTAAATGTTTGCATCCATCGGAAATCCATCAGAAATTTTGATGGATTTCCGATGGATTTATGATGGCTACCTGATGGAAAATAAAACTGTTATTATATCCGTTACTTTTTGATGGATTTCCGACGGACTATTCCAAGGTCATCGGAAATCCATCAGAAAATAAGAACGTTAATGTATCCATTGTCATAGCCATTGTTATAGCCGTTATGAATTCAAAATTTGTAACGTAATTCCGACGGATTTCCAATGGCAAGTGATATTATATATATGTTTGCACACTTCTTCTTACAAGCAAAACACAATACATTACTTCTAAAACAAAAAAAAATATAAAGAGATGTCGTATTTTCGATCATGGATGGATGTAGAAATGAAGGATCACACTTCTAGCTTGTTGAACTATGAATACGCGCGAGGTATATGTGAGTTCATGGAATTGTCTGGAAATCAACCACGGACCAAAAAAGTGGTAAGTTGAAATGTACATGTTCAATATGCCGAAATTCTCATAATATTAATGTTGAGATAGTTTGGAATCATTTATATATGAATGAGTTTATGCCGGGGTATAAGATTTGGTATCTACATTGAGAAAATATTATGATTATGGTAGTAGTAGTGAACAAAATCTTAGAGATAGTTTAGGAGAACACACAGGTAGATGTAACCATCTGTACTGTTGAAATGATGAATGATGCGTTTAGAGAAAATATGTATTATGGTGGGGAAGATAGAGATAGAGTTGAATAACCAAATTTAGAGACTAGAAGGTTTTTTGATATGTTAGATGCAGCGAAGCAACCGTTATATAGCGGATGTAGAGATGGTCATTCACCGTGTTGAAATATGTGATCTCTATGATAGAAGAATTCAAATCTAAGAGAAGGAGGGAAAGGAAACCTAGTTCACAAGGAACTAGAAGAAGTCTTGGTTAGGATGTAACTAGAAGAAAGGAAACTGTTACATACTAACTAGAAGACTAACTAAGTGGAAAAGAGGAAGCAAAGGAGAGCATGGGGCGCCAGAACCAGGGCATGGGCACAAGCATGGAGGCGTCAGCAGCAGGGTATGGGCGCAGCTTGAACAGGAGTCAAACAGTGAGCTGCTCCCTTCCCTCCTCTCTTCTTCATGCAAACTCCTCTCTTCTCTCCTTCCTTCTTCACGCCTCTTCTCTTCTTCTCTATGTAAAAACTCTATAAATATACATGTAATGTGATGTAAAGAGTTGTGAATAAGAGAATAAGAAGATTAAAAGAGTAAAAGGAAGCTTTGATTATCTCCCTAAAGGCGCCGGTGGAGCCTTAGCTCTCCGGCGCCATGCTTCTCCTTAGTTCATCTTATTTCATCAACAATTATCATTCTCATTCTCATCATCATTCTTATCATCATTCTCAAACAATAATCCCTCATTACATCAATACTCACGCCACCATCTTTATCCTAAACATTCTCCAAGTATCCAAACCTCAAACTCCTTATCATTCTCACGCCACAACTATCACTCTCTCAACTATCCCTAAGCCTCCATACTCTTAATTTCAACATGGTATCAGAGCAAGTTGAGTGATCTAGCGCCTAATCTCTTGTTATTCTTCTAGCTCTCTACAAAGTCTTCTAATCTATAACCATACACTTTCTTAGTTCTATTCACTCTGAGATTAACATCCTTGAGATCATAAGATCTTCAAGTTGTGAAAGGACTAAGGGTGTGTATTGTTACTAGAAAATGATGACAAATTGAGGGAGATTTCGTTGGGCTCTCCTTGGCTCCTTGCCTTGAGAAGCTCGGTCTTTTTGTTAAACACATGAGAGAAAATATTTCTGGGGTAATTTGTTCCTCCCATGCGTTTTTAATAGGGTGTGTGTGAGAGAGTAAATATCTTTCTTTGTGTTTCTTGTGTGTGGAGTCTAGATCCACATACAAAACTTTGAAAAGGGGTTGTATCAACATCAATCCCTCGGTGATCCTCTTTGGAAACAAGATCCAGAGGATTTTTAGAATCATTCATCCATGAAGAAGCTTGTCATGGCGTGATGGTCTTTGGCATGTATGGCGTGGGAAATAAGGCATCTAGGAGATGAAGAGTGTTTTTGGCGTGATGGTTTAGAAGAGGAGAAGGCTGTGTGGTGACCTTATGTGGTGATCCAAGCAAGCTCCAAGTGAAAACAAATCATAGAACAGGAAGTAAAGTGGCTGGTGATCAAATGAAGACATCCAGCAAGAAAGAAGAGGAAGCATTAAACCGGCTGTATAAAAAACAGTCAAAGAAAGTGTGAATCTAGTTCACATAAGACTTCAAGGAAAATATGAGACAGCTCATAGAAAAACTTGGAGAAAAGGAGAAGCTTACCTTAGAAAGAGGAAGCTGAAGAAGGTTGAATCCCGGAAGAGACTTGCGGAAGAGAAGTGACAAGAGGAGTTCACATCTTTAACCCGGAAGAGACTTGCGGAAGAGACGTGACAAGAGGAGTTCACGTAGAAGACTTGCATGAAACAGAGATGAAGCACAAGGCTGGGATGTTTCCTGCAAAGAAAAGGAAGTGGTCAATAATTTTTGATCAAAGAAACACAGTTGATAAGAGAAAAATCAATTGTGGAAAAGAAGCGGTGAAGAGATAGTAAGCAATGTTTTTGGATGGGCTTGTGTTGTGATTCTTGAGAGTTTGATTCCAGTTATGGTGATTGGAAACTCACATTCGCTTGTAACTTCAAGCGTTAAGGAGGAGAAGAGTAAGGCTGCTGAGAGAGGGAAACCTCAGAGGAAGAGGTTAAGAGCGATTGTTGCTCTGAGAAGAAGAAGAGCAACAGCGACTCAGTGAAGCTCTTGGCGAATTCTCAGCCTCAGTAACAGGCGAATCAAAACTCTGCAAGACTCATTTCCAAGAAGTTCATGACTTCCAAAACCAATCTCATAGGCTAATGCTATCTTTCATTGGTGAATCTTTCAACAAGCGGAAGATTTAGATGGTCCAAGAAGTAGTTGCTCCAAGGTATTGATTAAAGGGTGCTTATGGAGGGTCATATTCTTCCACATGGTCTTCATCCTCTCTTGAGGCCGAATCACTTGATCCAGGAGGTCTTGAGAGAGTGGTGATCATACTCAACCATGTGGCGATCCAAGCGGAGCAATCTACAAGAAGAAGTGTGTATAGGCTCAAGCAAGCTATTCATGGTGGTGTTATGTGGAGGTAGATGATGTCCTTTGTGGCCTAATCCAAAATGGCTAGCAGACGAAAGCTTGTCCTAATTGCCAAGTGGGATAGATAGTCCAAGAGGAGGCGGCATCATTGGCATAATCAAGCTTAGTGCTCTTTCCTTTGCAAGAGTGGTCCCTTGGCAACGGGCTAGTCTTGAAGGGAAGTGTTGAAGAAGCGGTGAGCTCCAAATTATACAACGGTCTTCCTTGTCAAGTTTGGTTCTTCCCATACTCGAACCAAGCTTGAGGGGGAGTGTTGAAGAAGACCGTTGAAGCACCAAGTTAGGTGATGGTCCAAGAAGAAGAGGACTATCACATTGTACCATGGATAGGTGCGGCATTTCGAGAGGAAGCCGGGAGAGTCTTATGATAAGTGGGATTAGAGCGGATGGCTCTTTGAAGAATCAAGATCAAATCTATGAAGGGTTGAAGCCAAGATTGATCTTGATAGATGGAGTGTGAAGCTCAGACCAAGAGGCGTTCACCTAGGAGGCTGTGGAACGGTAAACAAGGCAACAAGGCACTCCAAGCACCATATGAGGAGACGATGGCGAGAGAAAGCCGGGAGACACATACCAGTAGCTATGGATGATGTTGTAAGAAAACCGAAGGAGAAACCACCTTTCAGACCTTATTAGGTGTGGTGATCCGAGAAGCAGCGGGAAGTGGCGTCTAACGGATAGAGTATACTCCCAAGAGTCATCAAGAGGAAGCCAATGACAATGTGAGTATTCCGTGAGCTAGAAGATGTCATCCGAGGAGCTTGAAGTCAAGATTAAGTTTGAGACAAGAATCCCGAGGAGACATGATCCGAGTGAAGCTTAGAGAAGACAAAGCCTAATCCGCAAGAAAGAGTGAAGGCCATAGGAGAGGAAGCCGTGGTCTCATTGAGGTTAGGAGTCATCAAAACCGTCTTTGGAGCAAGCAAGGATCAGCTAGCGGATATCGTTATCATGGCATCATCTTCTATCAATGAGGATCACGTACATGGCAAGATTGGCCTTAAGGACACCTACCGACCAATCTTGAGGGGGAGTGTTGAAATATGTGATCTCTATGATAGAAGAATTCAAATCTAAGAGAAGGAGGGAAAGGAAACCTAGTTCACAAGGAACTAGAAGAAGTCTTGGTTAGGATGTAACTAGAAGAAAGGAAACTGTTACATACTAACTAGAAGACTAACTAAGTGGAAAAGAGGAAGCAAAGGAGAGCATGGGGCGCCAGAACCAGGGCATGGGCACAAGCATGGAGGCGTCAGCAGCAGGGTATGGGCGCAGCTTGAACAGGAGTCAAACAGTGAGCTGCTCCCTTCCCTCCTCTCTTCTTCATGCAAACTCCTCTCTTCTCTCCTTCCTTCTTCACGCCTCTTCTCTTCTTCTCTATGTAAAAACTCTATAAATATACATGTAATGTGATGTAAAGAGTTGTGAATAAGAGAATAAGAAGATTAAAAGAGTAAAAGGAAGCTTTGATTATCTCCCTAAAGGCGCCGGTGGAGCCTTAGCTCTCCGGCGCCATGCTTCTCCTTAGTTCATCTTATTTCATCAACAATTATCATTCTCATTCTCATCATCATTCTTATCATCATTCTTATCATCATTCTCAAACAATAATCCCTCATTACATCAATACTCACGCCACCATCTTTATCCTAAACATTCTCCAAGTATCCAAACCTCAAACTCCTTATCATTCTCACGCCACAACTATCACTCTCTCAACTATCCCTAAGCCTCCATACTCTTAATTTCAACACACCGTTATCATCTGCTAGTAGAATGATGACTATTACGACAGATTACAATTTGACCAAAGAATGTGTAGATGCAATAGCAGATTTTGTGAAAGATATTTTGCCTGAAGATAATCTCTCACCAGGATCATACTATAAGATACAAAAACTTGTATATGGGCTTGGTTTACCGTATCAGATGATCGATGTGTGCATCAAAAATTGTATGATTTTTTGGAGAATGGTCAAACGTTTCCAACATGGTTATTGGAAATTGTTAACGGTCCAAAGTCAATTGCAAATTCATATCCAAGGTATTGCACAAGGGGATATGCATTTAGGATTCATGAAGAATGAAGAAGGAGGCCCACTTCAGATTATGGTATTTTGACTCAATCTGGTCAAATAGTTTACTATGGCATTTTGAAAGAAATATTGGAAGTGCGGTACGCGGGATTGTTGGACTTAAGATGCATTGTTTTTATGTGCGATTGGTATGATCCATTTCTTGGGCGTGGTGTTAAAGTTGACCAATTTGGCGTTACATCTGTACATTCTACACATAGACTTTTGAAATATGACTCGTTCATCTTAGCGTCACAAGCAGATCAGGTATATAAATATATATATATATATATATATATATATATATGGATCAATTTATTTCTTATATAATCAAATAGGATATGTAAAAAATATTTTATGCTTTAGGTTTTCTACTTATGGTATCCTCGAGTTACACGACGCATGATCCTTGGATCACTGTTACGGCAATTAACACAAGAGGAAGAATTTATGGAGTTCCGGAACATTATGCTTTGCAACCAACGAGAAGTAATCCAATGGATACAGTTGCGCTTTCCTTTGAAGTTGATCTGGTGGTTGATTTTACACAATTTGGCGATGATATCGTGCATTTAGATTCAGAAGAATCTAAATGATTAACTAAATTTAAGTTATACTGTTCCTAAGTTGTCCATAGAAGACTTTATGCTAAGACCGTTCGCGTGGAAATTTAGAAATTTGATATCATTGGTCTACGTCAATATTTAATAAAATATATATTTATATAGTTTCATATTTTATTAATGGAAATTGGTTGCAAAATATTTATGAAATCCTATTTATATTTTATTTATTCAAGATAGATGAAGAACAATAATGGAGAAAAATAAGTCCCATATAAAATAAATCCTCAGAAAATTGAAGAAGAAGGAGAAGAAATTGAGCAAAAAATCTCTAGAAAAAAACTAAAAGAAAACTTTTACACATGCAAAAATGTGTAGTAATTAGTTTAAATAAGACCCATATAAAATAAAGCCTCAGAAAATGAAGAATAAAAGGGAGAAAAATGAGCAAAAAAATCTCTAGATAAATAGAAGAACAAAGTGACACATGCACAAATATTAAAATGGAAAAATAAATATCTATATAGACTTGAAAAGAAAATCATAGACAAAAAAGCAAAAATAATAGTTTATATTACTAAAAATAATGATTTATTATATATTATTATTAATAAATAATTTAAAATATTTGTTTTTTCATAACTTCATATCTTCTTAATGACAATTGGTCGCATAATATTTATGAATTCAATATCTTATTTTAGATAGATGAACAAAAATAAGATAGAAAAGTAAGCCTTAGATAAAATTAAGTCTCGGAAAATGAGGACAAAGAAGAATACAAAGAGAATAAAAACTTGAAAAAATGAAGAACAAAGTGACACATGCAAAAAAGTGTAGGAATTAATTTTAAGCTATAGTGTTCCTAGGGTTTTCTCATAAGACTTTATAGATACTATCATATTGTCCACACTAATGGTTAATAAAAATTCTTGTGCTAATTGTTGAAAAAATTGATATACGGCAAAAATTTAAACAGAAATAATCACAAAATAATAGAAATTATTTAAAATAATATATAAGAAAATTATGCCTTAATATTTTATTAATTAATCATTTAAGATTAGATTTTAAATAACTTCTTATTTACAGATAATTAATTAAGAAATTATTTAATATTTAAAAGAAAACATGTTTGGCCATTAAAATTAGAAATTTTTCAAATAGTATTTCCAAATTCCTATTTAATCTTTTATATTATATATGGCTGAAGAAGAATGCCAAAGGTAAAAAAACCAGTTAAAACTAAATCTCATAAAACAAATAAATAAGAAAAAAGGAGAAAAGGTAGGAAGAAAATAGAAGAAAAAAACAACATATCCAAAAATATTTGATAATTTTAGTGGTAAATGAATAAGAAATTTTAATGTAATCCTACCCAAAAAAGATTGAAAATAAACAAATTAATATAATAAAATTTAAAAACTTATCATCACTATAAAATTTTGGAAAGAATGTGCCCACAAATATTTAAGGTGAATCATGTGTTATGGTTTTAAACTTTAAGTAAGTTTAATATTTTTGCTAAAACATTTTATATATTTACAGTTTAATTTTCTTCTAAGTATACCATCAATGAAACCCAAATGACAAATGTCAAAAAAGAGAATGCAAGAAAGATTAGGATTACAACAACTTATAAGATATCTTTATAACCACGTTTCATTTTTAATAATATCTTTATTTCCTAACAAATTTGATGGACCCACAAATTATTTATGTACTCTCTTTGTTTTGAATATTTATATAGATTCGTAATCACAAGAACAAACGTTTAATTGGTAATTTATATAGTGGCAAATAGAAAAAGTGTCTGATTGAAGTGACTGAAAACTAAAAATATGTTGAGGATAAGGTACTTTTCGTCTAAAAATACAACTCCTCAAATCCAAAGTAATCGTCCATTTTTGTGCGTCAAATGTCTCCTTGTAGAACTTCTTTCCAAACATGTATACCTTTAACAGATTTGGTTTTAGCAGCCTGGCTAAAGAGAAGACCATATAAATAGCAAGATGATATATTTTTCTTTCAACCAATGATTCTTTAAAGGTTAACTAAATTAAGGGATCTTTTCAACAAAATTTGAAACTAGCGGTTAGAGAAATGAAGCAGTGATCAATTCAAAGAGCTATTTAATAAGAGGATCACTAACGCACATGAAGACATGGAATCGGAAAATATGATGATAATGAAGCACCAATCTTTAGAGGCACTTTGACTTGAATATTTATCTACTTTCATCAAAAAAGAACTCTGCAATGTTCACTAATGCCTTTCCAAAATTGTGAACTTTCTCCTCCAATCCTTGATTCAGTCCCTAAATATAACAGATTTTTCAATTTTATTTACATAATAAATCCTAAGAACACACCAGATAATTTTCAAGAAGTTAATTTTTTTGTATTAAACTGTTACATAATAAATCCCAAGAGCACACATATTCATGACTGTATTTATTGATGTTTATGTTGTATTTTAAAGGTATTTGTAGAAATTTATAAACTAATTTATTTTATTGGATTTTAATAATGGAAGGTTTCAAAATAAATATGTATATTAATCAAGTTTTTATAAGAAATGAATAAGATTAGTAAAGGTCTAGTAAGACAAGTAGCAAACCGTCTCAAAGGATTAGGGAGATGGGTGGTACATTTATCCACTCCCAAACTTGCCGGTAAGAAAATGGAAAATAGTATTTATAATAATATTCA
The DNA here is from genome assembly GCA_963854855.1 of Nasturtium officinale. Classification (NCBI taxonomy): domain Eukaryota; kingdom Viridiplantae; phylum Streptophyta; class Magnoliopsida; order Brassicales; family Brassicaceae; genus Nasturtium; species Nasturtium officinale. The sequence continues at coordinate 3,151,080 of OY978505.1, forward strand.
CCTAAAAGAGTATAATATATTTTACGCATCTTATCATTGAAGAAATGGTTGTCTGAAATCTATCATTGGAGAATAGTCTTCAATACATTGATAAAGAAAATATCATTACAATTATGAAAAATAAGTCACTAAAATAATGTTCCCATAAACATCTTCTCTTCTTATTCTCTCTTTTTCTTTTCTTTTCTTTAAAAACTCTCTCTGCCTAAACAAAGAGATGGACTTCGCAAAACAAAACCCCTGGAGAAAACTTAAAAGTCACAGTCCAATCACCTTAAAACTCAAACCAAAACAACCAGATTCAAAGAGATGAAACATATAACTGCAACTCTTGAGCAGCTTGCTTGAAAATTTCCACAATTCCAAATACATCTCCTAATAACTGACTCTCATGACTTGGATTCACCTGTTCCATTACCACCAAAGAAAACAAATCCCATTGTAAATATGACACAATGGATTCTACGATTTAGAAAATTATTTGTTTTAGTTGAATATCACCATATTTTATATAAATATGCACCTGAGCTTGGATCATGTAGGTCCTTTGGAAAACATTAGAGGAGACATTAGCAAACAAAACTTTGATCTTGTACTTCTCAAACAAGTAAAAAACAGTAGTTAAACCTCCTGATTTGTCTTTAGGGCAACAAAAATTGAAGAAAGCTTCATTCCCACATATTCAGAACCCCATGGTCAGGTCATTACAAGGGTAAGACAGATTCACGGTGGCAGCACTGGAAGAAGAGATCTGATCGGCCAAGAAAGCTTCACAAGAGTAAGAATCTGTTGTAGTAGGGCATACAGTAAGAGCTTGGGGATGGTTTGGCATTGGTGTGAGACGAGTTAGGATGAAGATGGAGCATAAGTAAAAGTTGTGCTTGAGGCAGAAGAATTTTGAAGTTTCTCAAGCATTTGCATTTGGAGTTTTTTCAAATCTAATTCAGAGGATTTGATGAAACGCACTGCTTCATCTACTATAGTATGTTTGTCTGCATGTGGGACATAATTAAAATATAAGAAATTTTTGACTCAAAATAACATATGATATCAGACATAGATATGTACAGATTAGTTCATTATCATTTATTATTTTATGTAATTTTATATCTTTAATATTAGAAGACTTCTTACCATGATAATTGGTGGACTAAAATGACTCCGATTCAATTAAAAGAAATAGTATATATGTAAATTAATATTAATATATTTTAAGAAACTAGAAGAAATATACGTTAAATTGAAAAAATTGCAGGGTTTGCAAATAGTATAAGACGGTTTTGCTATAATATAGATATTAAATTCACAAGAAATAATAGGAAAAATGAGAAAATTGAATTAAGACAAACAAGAAAAGAGAAATTGGAAACTTGATGGCTTTGCTAAATAAGAACCAATTAAAGTGACAGATAAAGGATATTATTTCTTAGAAAAAGCAAAAAGATTTGACACTTAACCTAAAAGGGAACAAGTGTAAGCAGTTGAAGAAATTGAAATCTAAAATGTAAAAACCGTCAAAAGAAAAGAAAAAGAGAATCTTATAATTAACATAAATATTTTTTTGATAAAGTCATAAAGTATATCAAAATAGGGAAAACTACTGAACTAGATCAGATTAATAAATGATTCTATGAAATTAAATCTTATTTTCCACATGAAATATATATGCATACATGATATTTATCGTCAAAATAGTTTCAAGTTTCCAGATGTGAGTTATCGTCAAAAAATACAAGCGTAATTAATATATAAGTTTATTGTTGACTAGAAAAAAATCATTTGATTAAATTTTGTGGGTACAAAACAAAAAACAATTATGTGTTCTTAAATCAGTACCTTAGGAGGCAGTTTGAGAAGCAAAGCATGCAGTTTAGAAAACATATCACTCATCCATTTCCTCCTTTTATTTTTGTTCTGAATATGTTTTTCACGATCATGTGATTCTCTATCATGATTTTCACTGTTTATTTTCGCTCTTTTTCTCCCTTTTGCAGTTTTCACATTCTGAATTCCCAACATAATAGAAGGTTGTGATGGAGGTGTTTGCTTCTCATTTCTTCTGCAGCCGCCTCCAGAATGATCAGAATTAGATATGTCCATCACAAATCCATCTTGGGTCAACTCCTGAGCATTATTCATATTGAATTGATTGCTCATTTTCTTCTTTTTTGCTTTCGTGCGTTTATTGTGCTTTTACGAATGTCTAATATAAAAAGAGAGAGAGAGAGAGAGAGAGAGAGAAAGAGAGAAAGACGCGTTTAAGGTAGGATGTGAAAGAAGAGAATAGGAGAAAAGATATAAATAAAGATTTAGGTGAGGTCAAAACCAAAATATAATCATAAGCGAAGCCGTTACTAAAAAATAAAAGGTAAATGTTCAACAAAGTTTTGTCGTTTTCCATTTTTCTCATTATGAAGTTTTTATAGATTTTTGTCTTAAATCAAAAAATAAATAATTGTTTGCTTAACAAAATTTCCTTATTATTCATACATGATTTCTATACCTTTAAATATTTCTATCACATATACAATAACCAGTTTAGTATAACAGACCAATGTGTGACCACCCTGCAGCCAACTCCGGATATAATAATAACAGGGGCCTCAATTTTTCAATATATATTATTTTGAATTTGAGTTCTGATAGTGATATCCAAATCCAATTCAAAAAAAAACAAAAAGAGATGGTTGTGATTGAGGTATTTGATTCTCGAGTCTTCTGCAGCTGCCTTCGGAATGATCAGAATTGGATATGTCCTGCACAAATCCCTCTTGGGTCAACTCCTGATCATTAGCCGTATTGAATTGATTGCTCATTTTCTTCTTTTTGGTTTTGTGCGTTTATTATGCTTTTACAAATGTCTTATATAAGAGAGAGAGAGAGAGAGATAGAGAGAGAGAGAGAGAGAGAAAGAAGTGTTTAAAGTAGGGTGGTGAAGAAAGATAATAGGAGAAAATATATAAATAAAAAGTTAGATGAGCTCTCATAACAAAAAACCAAAATGAAATCGTAAGCGAAACATTTACTATAAATTAAAAGGTAAATGTTCAACAAAACTTTTTCTCTTTAAATTTTATAGTTTTTTTTCTTAAATCAAAGAATAAATAATTTTTTGGGAAATAAAATTTCCTTATTGAACATTTATTCATACATGATTTCTATATCTTTAAATATTTTGATCGTATATACAGTGACCATTTTAGTATAATAGACCAATGTATGACCACCCTGCACCCAAATCCGGATATAATAATAACATGAGCCTCAGATTTATGTTGAAGTTGAGTTCGATAGTGATATCCAATTCCAATTCTAAAGAGAGAAATAACATAAATTGTTTTGGCCAACATATGTTGTTATACAGATTATAAAAATTTAATTTAGATACTTGAACAATGACATCAAATAATAAATATGATAACAATTTGTAAAAAGAAACGAATTTATAAAATAAAATGTTAAAAAATAGTTAGCAGTTATTCAAACAATTTAACCTTTAAAATTTTCTGAATTTTTGTTTTAGTTATCTATGTTTGAAAATAAATATTTTGTTTTTAATAATAATGGCCTAATATTTTCCCCTAGGGCTGTTAAATATTTTGAGCCTGCTGTGCATATATATAACCTTAGACATATATATAGTTTAGATTGATATTCCGTAAAAACAGACTGAAGTGAAAAACAAAAAAGAAAATTAATTATACCTTATGTTGAAAATTTAAGTTAAGAAAAAAAAAATTAGGTGGACTATGGACTAGATTTAAATTAGATGTGCAAGTAAAATGGGTTATATGCGTATTTAAAATGGGTTATATGCACATATGGAATGGATATAGTATATAGTACATATACACACAACCAAACCAAATAAAAAAAAAAAATAAGATTTCATAATTGCACTTACTAATATAATATATTCTATAACTTTTATTAGCTCGCTAATATTTCACTTGGGACTTCATGAATTCCTATATCTCCATATAATTTCATGCTGATCCACCAAAATTTTCAAATTAGTTAATGATTTTATTATTTATATCATATAGCAGTTCTAAGGCCATTTTGAACTAAACATATTCCCGAAATCATTTTCAGATGAGTCTTTTGAAACCAATTGGTAATTAAAAGAAACAATTAAGATATATTTCTGTCATCAAGTTATAGGAGCTACAAAAGCAACTTCTAAAAACTTCAAAATTTGATTAACAAAATATAAAAATCATTAAAACATGCTGAGCTGGTCGATATAATATAACCTATAGATGTATTCGCGAGTATATATAGATTTAATATGTATATACTACTGTAAAGTAATCAGTCGTGTAGCAAAATTGATAGTGACATACTCATGTTAGCTTTTCCTCAACACACTAGTATGTCTAATATTAATTTTTTTATTAAGATATATGATTAATATTTCCTTAAAAAATAGTTAATATATATGATTTATTGTGGCAGACAATTTTTCTACTAGCGATCTATAGGCACTAGTCTTGTGTATTGGTCGGTCTGTTACAGAACTAATAAAATTAGTTAACTAGACTTGCAAATCATTACAAATTTTTTATTTTTACGTTTTTCGTTAGTCACATGCTATTAAAAGTTACTTTGTAATACACAATCCATATATTATTATTTCCAATTGAATATTAAATTTCTTTAATTCGAACAATTTTTTTTACATCAAAGTGCTACTTTTTTTGATATTTTGAAATTACAACATCAGTGGATTATATTTTGAATGTAAAGATATAATTGTCTTGTGTTGAACGGTACCTCAATACCATTTTCGTATCTCTGATCTCCCACTTCACGAATCTATGATAGCCTATTGCGGATTTAGTTGGCTAATCTGAAGTGGCTGGCATAACATAACGCAAAATAAAAAAATGTACCTTATCCAATGAATTATCTACTCCAGGACTTGGTCCCATTCTTTTGTAAACTTGCATGTAGTAAGTTCTTGACCAGTTTGATCCATATATGTTCTGAGTAGATACATGAGAAGTATAGGTGATTTTGGGAGTCCAAATCATTTAGGCATAACTTCATATTTTTAATGGCAGTTGGTCGCATAATATCTATGAATTTCTATTTGATATCGTATTTATTCTAGATAGGTACAGAACAATAATGGAGAAGAATTTTCCCTAGATAATATTAAGCCTCAGAAAAATGACGAAGAAGAAGAAAAGGGAGAAAAAACTTTATGAACAAAATAGAAGAACAAAGTGACACATACAACAATGTGTAGTAATTAACTTTAAATTAGGTGCCATCGGAAAGCTTGCCGGAAATGTCGTCGGAAAGCTTGCCAGAATTAGCACCAGAAATCTCATCAAAAATGGCACCAGAAATCTCGTCGGAGATGTTTCCGGAAATCTTGTCGGAGATGTCGCCAGAAATCTCGGCGGAGATGTGGCCAGAAATGTCATCAGAAAGCTTGCCAGAATTCCCGTCGGAAATGGCTCCGGAAAGCTCATCGGAAATATCACTGGAAATCTCATCGGAGATGTCACTGGTAATCTCGTCGGAGATGTCATTGGAAATCTCGGTTGATATGTTGCCGGAAATCTCGTCGGAGATGTCACCGAAAATTTCATCGGAAAGCTTGCCGGAATTGTTGCCGGAAATCTCATCAGAAATAGCGCCAGAAATCTCATCGGAGATGTTAATTTTTATTTATTTTCATTTAATATTTTATTTTTAATACATATTATCTTCATATTCTTCGCCGACAAAAGAAAACATCTATCTTTTTAGTCTGTTCTTCTTCTTTCAACCCAAGATTAAATCCTAAATGACTAATTTCTTTCACAATAGATTATCCATGATTTATAAACCCAATCTTCATGTGGTTTCATATCAATTTACTAGAACAAGAAAAAACCTTAAATGTTTGATTTTTTCAATTCCTTCAACCAATTTTACCCAGAAATCAACCTAAATTTCAAAGCTTTGTGAAACCAATTCATCTCATGTAATAAAAGAAATGTATGTCGATGTATATATATTTGGCTCTCTGCTTTTTATTTATGAACAAAGGAGACACAATGATTCATTACAAAAATATTCAAAACCCGGTGGTGATTAATATGAAACTGAAAGTTGCAATGAAGAAAAAAAATCGAGTAGGTGATTCGCAGGAGCTAGGGTTTTGTCAAGTTTTAACCTTCAATTGATTGAATTCTATAAACAGATTAACCAAAAAACTATGAACAGATCAGTTAAAGATTATTGATCTATGAAAGAAGAAAAGCTAAGTTAATAATGAGAGAATCAAAGAAGAAAAATTTCTTTTATTAACTAGTATGGAATCAATCTGGCAACTCAAAGTATAGGTGATTTTGGGGTATAAAGTTTATGTTAATTATAAGATTCTCTTTTTTTCTTTTCTTTTGACGGTTTTTCCATTTTAGATTTCAATTTCTTTAACTGCTTACACTTGTTCCCTTTTAGGTTAAGTTTCACATCTTTTTACTTTTTCTAAGAAATACTATCCATTATCTGTCACTTTAATTGGTTCTTATTTAGCAAACCCATAAAGTTTCCAATTTCTATTTTCTTGTTTGTCTTAATTCCATTTTATCCTTTTTCCTATTTTTCTTGTGAATTTAATATCTATATTATAGCAAAACCATCTTATACTATTTGTAAACCCTGCAAGGTTTTCAATTCAACGTATATTTCTTCTATTTTTCTTAAAATTTATTAATATTAATTTACATAGATACTATTATTTTATGCAACTCAAAGAAAAATTTCTTTTATTAACTAGTATGGAAGAAAAATTTCTTCTTGACTAGTTTGATCCATATCTGTTCTGAGTAGATACATAAAAAGTATAGGTGATTTTGGGGTTCCAAAGCATTTAGGCATGACACACATGATCTATTAGATCCTGTACTCCATTGAGTCATTTGATCTCCAGTTGGTATTCGGTTTTGTATTGCCAGCAACGTATGGAACCAAACTTTGGTGTGGAGTAGGATTTGATTCTCGGACTAGGTTTCAAGTTTTCTTTAAAACCAAATTTGAACCAAATTTATCCTCCTTGCTTCTCCACAAGATCTTATAGAGTTTGGATGCTTTTTTCTTTGAGAATCAATTGTATTTTCGATGTTGTTAAAAATCTCAGACTTGTGGCTATTTCTATGGTTTGTGAGTATGACCTGGTCCACCGTGATAATTTTTGAATACCTGTATATCGCTCTGTGATGAAAGGAATGTATATTCTAGAATAACAGGTTTTGTGATGAAAGGAATGTAAACCCAAATCTATACTATTATAGCTGAAGCTAATTGATGTTAAGACTATCCACGGGTAGAAGCTCCATTGGTCCAGTGGTTGACCAAAGATCTTTAAAGCTTCTACATCAGGAATCTGGGGTTCGAGTCCCAGTTATTGCGATTTATTAACAAAATTGCAGATTAATGGAGGTAATTTTATAGGAGATCTCCAACGATGTACAATTAGCGCCGTTTGCAGTGATTCTATGCAGAAAAGAAAGTGGTGTCCCTCAAGAGCATGGAGAACAAAATATCATCTGTAGTGGATCTAATAAGGGTCAAAAGAAATGGTCCATTGGAGACTCGTCTTTGTAATAGTTTTCATAATTTATAATAAATTAATAAATCTAGACGACAAAAAAATACTATCCACAAGAGATTTTAGAAACTTGATATTATTGGTCCATGTCAATATTTAACATAAATTCTCATGATAATCTGCCAAAATGTTAAAATGGAAAAATCGACTTTTCTACAAACTTTAAAAAAAAAAAATATGCAACAAAATATAGTAGAAATTACTAAAAATAGTGAGTTTAGTATTTCATAACTTCATATTTTTAATGGGAATTGGTCACATAATATTTATGAATTCCTATTTGTTATCGTGTTTATTCTAGAAATATAAAGAAAAATAATGGTGAAGAATAAGCCCTATATAATATTAAGCCTCAGAAAAATGAGGCAGAAGAAGAAGAAAAGGGAGAAAAAAACTCTAGGAACAAAATAGAGAACAAAGTGACACATACAAAATATGCAGTAATTAATTTGAAGTAATAGTGTTCCTATGGTGTCCACATAAGACTCTATGCTAAGACTGTTCACGTGGGTTTTCAGAAATTTAATATTATTGGTCTTCATCATTATTTAATAGAAAATATGTTATGATAACTTCATATTTTCTGAATGGCAATTGGTAGCAAAATATTTATGAATTCCTATTTAGTATTTTATTTATTCAAGATAGATGAAGAACAATAACGGAGAAGAATAACTTCTAGATAAAATTAAGCCTCAGAAAAATGAAGAAGCAAAAGGAGAAAAATGAGCAAAAACCTCTAGGAAAATAGTAGAACAAAGTGAGAAATGCAAAAAAATATAGTAATTAATTTTAAACTACAAGGGTCCTAGAGTGTCCAAATTAGACTTTATGTTTAGACTGTCCAAATGAATTTTAGAAATATGATATTATTGGTCAACATGAATATTTAATATATATTCTCATGATAATTTTACAAATCTATAGTATATAAAAGTTGAGCCTAACGATATTATTACTCCACATCAATATTTAACATAAATTCTAATGATAATCTGCCAAACATGTTAAAATAGAAAAATTCATATCTACTATAAACTTAAAAACAAAATCATCAAAAATAGGCAAAAAATAATAGAAATTACTAAAATAAGGATTTTAGTATATATTCTTATAGTAAATAATTTAAAATATGTATTTCATAACTTCATATTTTTAACAGCACTTGGTCTCATAGTATTTATGAATTTGTATTTGATATCCTATTTATTCTACATAGATGAAGAACAATAATGGACAAGAATAAGCCCTAGATAATATTAAGCCTCAGAAAATTATTAAGAAGAAGAAAAAAGGAGAAAAAAACTCTAGGAAAAATAGAAGAACAAAGTGACACATGCTAATGTGCAGTAATTAATTAAATTGAAGTTATACTGTTCCTAGGTTGTCTGTAGAAGACTTTATGCTAAGACCATTCGCGTGTAATTTTAGAAATTTGATATTATTGGTCTATGTCAATATTTAATATAATATATATTTATATAGTTTCATATTTTATTAATTGAAATTGGTTGCAAAATATTTATGAAATCCTATTTATATTTTATTTATTCAAGATAGATGAAGAACATTAATGGAGAAAAATAAGTCTCAGATAAAATAAAGCCTCAGAAAAATGAAGAAGAAAAAGAAGAAAATGAGCAAAAATCTCTAGGAAAAATAAAAGAAAAATTTTACACATGCAAAAATGTTTAGTAATTAGTTTAAATAAGACCCATATAAAATAAAGCCTCAGAAAATGAAGAATAAAAAGGAGAAAAATGAGCAAAAAGTCTCTAGATAATTAGAAGAACAAAGTGACACATGCAGAAATATTAAAATGGAAAAATCAATATCTACTATAGACTTGAAAAGAAAATCATAGACAAAAAAGAAAAAATAATTGTTTTTTTTCAACAATTATAATATAACTAAAATGGTTCAGAAATCTAAACCGGCGGAAAAGAGTTTACATAATTAACTAAATATGGATGTACTCTGTCACTCTGTGGTAAATTATCTGCTTTTAAATTTAAAGTGCGAGAAATTAAAGAAAGCAAAAAAAATTCAAAACTATTTTTAATCCTCACAAGATCATATAGGTATGTCGTGAAAGTAGGTCAATCTTCTGGTATAGACACCATCTTCACTAACTCCGAAGAATCAGTTAAAAAAACTACTTTTGTCTTTTGAAGTGCGATCATATTTGTCATAGCCCAGATAAGAGCTTCCAATTCGGCATGCAATGGGGAGAGACACCTACGAGTGTTACATGCTCCCGTGGTTGTTCCTGCCAATTCATCTTCAGAGAAAAACCAACCTAAGCCTGAAAATTTGTCTGTATCTTTCCACGAACCATCGACATTACAATGACACCCTGTAAAAACTAAAGGTTGAGGCAATGGTAAAACATCAGTTAAAGCTTCATCATTTTCATTAACTTGCGCCAACTCCCAAGTTAAAGCTTCAGTGTCCGCTAATTTTAAAATTTCTGGGGGGTTTCTGTCGACATTCTTAAAAACCTTATCATTTCTAGCTTTCCATATATACCATAAAATCCAAGGAAAACTATTATCCTTGAGATTCTCCGGGATTCTCCAGAAAATATGATCTATATTTGAGAACAACGAATTTCCTGGGAATCCATTCACTGATGGTATTTTTGATAATGCTCATACTTGTACTGCTGGGGGACATTCAAAAAGAGCATAATTGATTGTCTCTATATCCGCTCCACACCGAACACAATGGATATCACAGTTTATTCCTCTTTTTCCAAGATTCGCATTAACCGATTAACATCCCGTAATAGCTTGCCATATAAAATGACGTATCTTTGGAGGAAATTTAATTTCCATGTATAATCTTGTAGAGGTCGAATGTTTTCACCATAGAAAATGGTTGTAGTGTCAACTGATGGAATATTATGTTCTGTCCAATATCCTGATTTTACACTATATTTTCCTGACTTTGTAAAAAACCAACCAAGAGTATCTTCTCTACATATCCTACTGATTAGAATGCCTCGTATCTATGTAATATCCAATGGATCAATGATTTCATTTATCAGGTCCATATTCCACATATTTGTTATCGGGTCAATTAATTGATTGACCATTAAGTTTGAGTAAAGGTTTGGACCTTTACATAATGCTGGCCTCGGGCACTCAGCTGGTATCCATGGGTCATTCCAATCTGAGATGGAATGTCCAGAACCAACTCTTTTAATTAGTCCTTTTTTCACCAGAGCTCTAGCTGAGACAATACTTCTCCAACCATAAGAAGGAGAATAATATTTAATATTATCCAATGGGCCAGTTTTCTTATAATACCATCCTTTAAAAACTTTTGCAAACATAGAGTCTGGGAATTCCAGTAGCCGCCATAGTTGTTTTGCTAAAAGTGCTGAATTGAATTCTTCTATAGTCCGGAAACCAATTCCTCCATTTTTTTTGCTTTGACACAATTTTTCCCATTTCATCCAATGTAGACATCTTTGGGTACCATTTGAACTCCACCAAAATCTAGCAGTTGCACTAGTAAGTTTAAGTGTGATTGCCTTAGGTAGCCTAAAACACGTCATCACATAAGTTGGCAAAGCTGGTGCCACCGATTTAATCAGTACTTCTTTGCCACCTTTTTATAAAAACTTTGCCGACCATCCATTTATTCTATCTTGTAGTCTCTCTCAAACAAATGAAAAATTTTGACTTTTGGAGCCACCCATACTCTCCGGAAGACCTAAGTATGGTCCCATTCCTCCAATATTTGTAATTTGTAAGAGTTATTTCATTTCTTCTTTAACCGAATCTTCCACTTTATGACCAAATTGGATCGAAGACTTTGAAAAATTTATGAATTAATGACAATTAATGTTTCATAACTTCATATCTTCTTAATGACAATTGGTCGCATATTATTTATGAATTCAATATCTTATTTTAGATAGATGAACAAAAATAAGAGAGAAAATTAATCCCTATATAAAATTAATTCTCAGAAAAATGAGGACAAAGAAGAAAAACAAAGAGAATAAAAACTAGAAAAATGAAGAACAAAGTGACACATGCAAATAAAAATATAAATATAAATTATAGATACTATCATATTGGTCCACACTAATTGTTAATAAAAATTCTCGCGCTAATTGTTTTTAAAAAATTGATATACGGCAAAACTTTAAACAGAAATAATCACCAAAATAATAGAAATTATTCAAACTAATAAAATAGCATATAAGAAAATTATGCCTTAATTTTTATTAATTAATCATTTAAGATTAGATTTTAAATAACTTCTTATTTACAGATAATTAATTAAGAAATTATTTAATATTTAAAAGAAAATATATTTGGCCATTAAAATTAGAAATTGGTCAAATAGTATTTCCAAATTCCTATTTCATCTCTTTTATATTATATATGGCTGAAGAAGAATGCCAAAGGTAAAAAACCAGTTAAAACTAAATCTCATAAAACAAATAAATAAGAAAAAGGAGAAAAGGTAGGAAGAAAATAGAAGAAGAAAACAACATATCCAAAAATATTTGATAATTTTAGTGTCCAATGAATAACAAATTTTACTGTAATCCTACCCAAAAAAGATTGAAAAAAAAATATGTTAAAACTCAAAAACTTATCATGACTATAAAATTTTGGAAAGAATGTGCCCACAAATATTTAAGGTGAATCATGTGTTATGGTTTTAAACTTTTAGTAAGTTTAATATTTTTTCTAAAACATTTTATATATTTAAAGTTTAATGTTCTTCTAAGTGTACCATCAATGAAACCAAATGACAAAAGTCAAAAAAAGAGAATGCAAGAAAGATTACGATTACAATAACGTATAAGATTATTCTGTCCAACGATAATTGATTGTTGCGGGCTTGCATTATAAACAAAGTTTAAATGCCGAAGCCAAAAGAGAAAACTAGAAAGATTAGGATAACTATAAATTATACGATCATCAAGATCTAACTGATGATATATTGTTATGGGTTTGAACTATAAGTGAAACCCAAATGTCAAAGCCCAGAAGAAAGAATTATGAGAAAAATTAGGGTTACTATAAATTATAAAATTATAAAAATCTAAATGATAATCGGTTGCTGCATGCTTGAGTTTCAAAAGAGGCTTCTTGTTGGCTTCACTATTTTCTTCCTCTCCTAAGTCATTGATGTTGGCTTTTGGTTTTTGAGGGTCTTTCATAGTTGATTTTTCTTTTACATATCTCAATCGTGTGTGTCTCGCTGAACTGTAAATGATCTTTTATGTGAAGTTAAGATCTCAATCGTGTGTGTTTTGAGGGTCTTTCATCGAAAACGCTATATACTCTCAGGTTTACTTTCTAGCTTTAAAATTTTTATCTTTTTGCGTTTAGTTTATAAATTTCAAACTCGCTGCTATTTTCTGGCCATAACAAAATGGTATTAAACTTAATATTATCAGGAATCGACTCTTCTATCTCTCCTTCATGTATAAAGAGCATACCAATAATTTATTATGGTTTTCCAAAGTCAAAGCTCGTTATTAAGAGCAACCTCAACCATATTTAAGTGTTTAAGAAAACATGTCTCCAACCACAAACACCAAATCTCACACTAATTTTTATTTATTATTATATCATAAAATTTAAGACTTTTATTTCTAATAGTTTGATAAATACTAATTATTTATATAAAATGATATATTAGATCTTAAATATAAGGTTAAATTTGACATTATAATCATCAATAAATTAAAAGAGCAAAGAATAAATTATATCTTAATAACTATCAGAAATATTTGAATGAACCATTTTCAATTTAGTTTTTATGTTTTTGTTTTTAAAAAGGTTACATACTAATTATAATTATAATTTTATTACAACTATAACACTATATTATTAAAATAAAAATATAAAATAGTGATGATATTTGTATTTTTAATTGATATTCAAGAAAATTATTCTAATAATAAATTAAAACATAAATAAAATTATATATATATATATATATATATATATATTTGGTGTTTTGCGAAATGTGTTCACCAAATATGATGTGATACTATTCATAAAACACCAAAAAAGTATTCAAGATTTACCGTTACATTTAAGTGGATTTGACACATATTTGGTGTTTTGTTGTCAAGTTGGTCTTTCTAGAAGTCTTGATGGTGATTTGAATTCTAATTAATTCTCATATTAAAACACCAGAACTCTCATAAATTTGGTTTCATAGTCCCAAGTTTATTCCTTGAGTTGTTTTTGGGTATGATTATGAAAAAAATAAAGTAATTATATATATTTTCTATTCATCATTTCAGAAAATATGGGACTACCACCATATGATAGAAAGTATTCTGGAAATACTTGATGTGAAATCCTTGCTCAAGTTCAAGCTCGTATCGAAGCAATGGTACGCTACGATCCAATCTTGTCTGTTCCAAAAAAGACAGTTAACCCATCGTAAGCAATCAGGAAATCCAGACATCCTATGGTGTTCTTATATGATGAATCTTTTAATATTGAAGCTATGAGATCGTTAGTATTGAGTTCAACAATTTCTGTTAAGATTCTAACTCTTTGGGAAAATGCCTTCTTCAAAGTTGGCAACAATAGTTGTGATGGTCTAGTATGTCTCAGTGATGAACTACTACAGAACCACAATATTGTCTTTAATCCCAGCACTCGATGGCATCGAGTTTTTCCTTGCTCTACCTATAACCTACTCAAAAGGAGAGACGAGCTCAAGCTACCTCAAACGGCTAATCTTGGATTCGGTAAGGACAAGATTGACGGTGCGTACAAAGCCGTTTTGTTATATAATTCCTCTGAATTTTGCCTTAACAACAACTATGCAACAGTTTGTGAACTCTTTAAATTCACTACCCATTATTGGAGATACGTGGTCCCTTCTTCCCCTTACCCGATTCTTGATTCTCAAGATCCTGTTTATTTTGATGGGTCACTTCACTGGTTAACCACTAAGGATAAAACCATGGTTTTGTCTCTCGATCTTCACACTTAGACTTTCCAAGTCTTTGAAGTTCCATTTGTCCACCACCAAGATGTGTATGGAGTGGTTGGCATGTACAATCTAAATGATCGTTTGTGTGTATACGAGGAAAAGTGGCGCAAACAAATGATATGGTCGTTCGATTCAGATCACAAAACATGGAAACAAATATTTTGCATAGATCTTACCACTATAACTTCTTCCTTGAAAAACTGTTTCACACCCAAACCACTAGCAATTGTGGACAAGGAGAAGCTATTGGTTCGAGATTCTAGCTTTGGAGGTGAGGTAGCTTACTCCTCTGAAAACTATGTTACTGCACACCATCTTTGTTATTTCCCGAGTTTAATCTCTATTGTGTAATGTTTGTTATGTTTTTTGTAAAAGTTTAAGACAATGATTGTTATGTTATTTCTGAAACATTATAATTTCAAAGTTTTTTATTATTAGATCAATTGGTTCTGCATCCTAAAAACATGTGTGCTAGATACTTGTGTTTACTTGAGATTCATCGAAGATATGAAGGATGTCCATCACACTCTCTCTTCACAACATTTTATTATCAAAAAAATCAAAACAATAAAAGGAAAAAATGTTAATTATCTAGGAATGTAGAAAAGAAAAGGGGGGGGGGGGTTTGTACAAAAAAAAACAATAGACAACAAAGAGTCATTCCACATCAGTTCTGTCCAAATGTTTTTACACTCCAAATTTATCCAAATTGAGAAGAGGTATTTTTTTAAACTCAAAATTTTATTTTTTCTATTTTTAACAATGAGATATTTTCATATATTTATAAATATTTTAAATCTTTAACTATCTAGTGACATAAGATTCGGGTAGACCCATCTCCTACAAGTCTTCCACATTTATTGACAAATTCATATTTTCATTTCCTTCATACATTACGCTTGTGTAAAATATGTTAAAACAAAAAAAATGGCAGATCGTCAATTTATACAAAGCTTATAGAATTTTCACTTTTAAGAAATGGCAAAAATGTCAGGAAACTAAACTTTAAAATCCAAAGAATTTCATCTTCCATCTCAGGAAACTCAGAAGCATTTGAACTCAAAACATCAATTGCATGAAACCATTCTTGAGTCGTCCGTTTGTATGACATGGCTTCCCCCAATGTCGCTGAGTGCTAGTGGTAGATCATGACACTTTATAGCATCTACCATTGCTAGTTCAGGAATTCTTGGATAACTTCTTAACGTGATATCTCCAATGTAAATCCAATGCATCATTAGGTGCCAAACATTGGACTTCCATCTCGCCAACTCCCATGAAGATTGGACTCTGTATTCTTACAAGTGCCTCTGCTACTAATGACAAAACAGATTATTATGCTTATTGAAGATGTCATTTCAATTAATGAAAAAAACTTTCTAATCCAATCCGATCATTTTAATTATAAACGTCATATTTAACACACACACACATATAATATATAGTTATACACACCAGATATTTTGATGAAATTTAAGTGCAATTTTTTATAAGATAATTCTGCGACTTTCCACATTTTTGACAAAAAAAACTTGGCGATATTGCTACACATCCTATACTCGAGGTTGGATTGGAGATGCGAACAATACTGAATAATAAAAATGTGATTGTTCTAATCATCATCAAAGTCTATATAAACATATGAAAAACATCAATGCATTCATTTGCTATATAAAAATACTATAACCGGTAACATTGAAAAACAAAACAAAAAGTATCTTTAAAATTATAATTTGTAATGCACGTGCATACAACTAAAAACAAAGCTTTATTTTCTATCAATACTTACCATGCCTAGTAATGAGATAAATTATGTAGCCATTATAAAATTGTACATGTTGGATGAAATCACTGTAATGAAGAGCACCGTTCTAAAACTGAGTACCATCACCAGGGGATGTGAGATGTTCACCACTCATCTTCTCCCAATTTTGATGTCCCTTAATCTCTGCAAGCTTGGTGTGGGGAACATTATTGTACCAGATCTGTAATTACACAACAGACAAATAGATGTCACGACAGATCATTTATGGAGCACAAGCAAGTTTTATCCAACATCTAATAAGGTGTTCTTGTTAAGTCAGTATTTACCGGTTTCAATCTTATGAAAATTAATACTAAACTCACATTTTCCCTGCTCTTTGGCCATTTGATGGACCGCTTATAACCATTCGAAAGAGACACAAGACAATGAGGAGATTCCTCAGGATAATGGCGCTCACGATGTTCATAATGCATTGTACTATGAAGCTTCTTGATAACTTGCCAGTTGTCAAGGCAATGAATGTAGTCTGGCCCAGCATTCACATTCCATTCATAGTTACTTTGGTCCTTAGATATTGAAGATTGTTGTGAATTCTTCTCGTTCTGAGACTCAACCAATTGAGTTGAACAAGCTCCATCTCCCACACTCGACTCTTTCGTAATTTCAGCCTGGTCACCAGCTGTAAAGACTTCTTTGGTAGTCTTCTCCGTGCTTTCTTCAGTTTCACTAGAATTCTTTTCTGAGTTTTCTTCAGACTTTTCTTCATTTACAATACCATTCTCAGATTATTTTTCTTCCGTGCTCTCTTCCAATTGAGTTTTCTCTTTCACAAATCTTATGGAACTGTTGTTTAATATAATAAATTGATCAGGTTATTAACCACAAGGGTTATCATGATGTGTATGGAACTCCAGCTGATATATGGAGCCTTGGGTATACTGTGTTGGAGATGTTGACTAGTAAGATTCCCTACGGGAATCTAGATTCCGTAAGTCTTGAAGATTTTTAAAATTTCTTGATAAAAAATAGGGGAATTCCCATTAAAAACCAACTATGTAGTTAAATCTGAAATATACATGAACTTATTGGGTCTCAATAAAAAGTACACAAATTTGCACGTTCAATTTAGTAGATATTAAAAATATATATATTAACATAATTGGAGTTTGGACATTAATATTATTTCTTACGGGATTTCCCTGGTAAAATAAGAGTTTAAGTCCTAATGTGTGCAAACAAGCAGATTCAAGGTTTAGGATTGGAATGGGTACTCTTTCAGAGACACTTAAAAATATACCACTAGAAGCTCGTCATTTCATACTCAAGAACAGCCAACTGCAGTTGAGCTACATAACCATCCATTTTTAGAAGGTTCTTACCATCCTCAGGCTCAGGCTCAGGCTCAGGATTTGAATCCGCATCTCTGCTTCCCTATAGATGAGTATAATTTTAGAAGATTGCCTTTAATATGTGAAGCATGTGGTTTCATTTTATTTAGAATATCACAAGTTGTATATTTTAACATTAATTTCCTAACGGTATAAAACATGCGTAACCAGAAGATTTATGAGAGATTAGACCCCGTGGAAACTATTAAGGAGATTCAAGATATGATTCTTCGACATAAATATGCAAGTTTGGGTAGCACAGTAAGAGATAAACCGTCAGAAGATAGATTTATCCTCAGGTTTTTTTTCTCTCATTCTTTGGTTATTAGTTGTAAATGATAGAATGTGATGAGAGTTATGATGGAAAAATTGTTTATTATTGTCATAATATATATAGTTATGATACATATGTTTATATAGTGAAGTTATTTCCTAATCTAGATTGATACAATACTAACTATTATATTCAAATAATATTTACAGTATCCTTTGATCTAGAATTCTAGATTGATGTGACTAACGAAGGCTCTAGTCATAGATTGCATATAATAAAAGAAATTGCATAGGTTTTGACACCTCTTCCCTCCTAAGGTGATATTTCTCAAATGGCAGAAAGGATTGCTATAATTCATACTCAAGGCAAATCTTGACTCTTCCACATCAGTTCAAAACAATAGACACCAAGGTCTTTGGATTTACTTCACGGGAAGATCTTCATCTTAAGTCAAACTTTTGATACTCGGAAACTGTCACTTGATATTCCACTCTTTAGCCTTGAAATCAATCATAACTCTTTTTGAAATAATAGAAGATAATATCTTAAATAAGTAAAAATTAGGTTTGCACAATCAGTTCCTTGGCATGCTTTTATCTCATTGCTTGCTGTACTTAATAAGCTATCAAGTGGAAAGAGAACTGGAAAGGGGGAATTGCCCAGCCGTAATTCCTATGTTAGGAGCCAAATGAAACAAGAGATCATCTCTTTTTTTTGCTTTTCTTACTTCTATACAATTTGAACAACTCTTAAACCTAGACTCTTGGGAAACAAGGTGAACCCCAAATGGAAGTTAACTGTTAAATCCCTTGTCAGATATCGACTTTCCTCGGATGATTTTCTTTTGGTAAGAATAGCTGTCTATATAGCATGTTTGGATACAATGCAATGGAAGAAGAAACCAAGAGAAGCCTCAATCACCATATCAGCTTGCTCACGCCATAGATAAACAAATCTGGAACCACATTACTTTTCTGTTTCAAAACTGATGGAGATCAAGAAGCTCTCCATCTCCTCTGGACCTCTGTTTGCTGTCACCATTGACGCTAAACTTTGATTGCCTCATTATCCTATATTTTGATGTAATTCTTTTACTTAGCATGCTCTGTTTTCTCCTTCGCAATAATTCCAACACTTCATGCTACTTCTCAGACCTTTGTAAAATTTTTTTTATTATTTATTACATTTCAAATTACAAAACAAAATTAGTTGTTTGATTTTTTGTCATAACGTAGCCATTTTTCTTAATATAGTTAAGGAATATTGAAATTACAATATTAGGGGTTTAATTATTTTCTTTAATATATGCTGGGTTGTCAGTCACTTTTAAGTTTTTAAATTATTAAGTAAATCAAACATTCTTTTGTCTAGTAATTCACCATTTGATTTCTGAATAATTTTACAACACATACAACCATTGTTTGTTACAAACTTACAATAAATTAATTAAAAGTAATATTTTGAAGAAAATTATTTAAACAACTTCAGAAAATCATTTTAAACAGCAATATATATATATGACTTATTTAAAACCATGTAAGAATCTAAGAAGACATTAAACATCATATACATAACCACATGACAATTCTAAGAGAATATGATTATTAACTTCCTGAAGTATTTAAAGGAATCTGGAGTAGGTTTTGGAATGATATTCCATGAATCAAAGATATTTTAATTGCTTGATTCTTCCAAATTTCATCAAAAGAGAAATTTTTGTGAATATGCAGTGTCAGTGAAAATTTCACAATGCTTTAAAGGTGGAAGATGTAATTTCATTTGCAAAAAGTATAAATTTTTTAAAAATTGTATGTGTTTCTACAACTCCTACTTCTTCATTATTATGGACTTTTGGTATTTCAAATTGTTTATGTATGTACTAATTAAGAGCATTCATACTGGTAAGAAAATCACTAAAGTCTCTCAAACAAAACATAATTTTAATCAAAATTTGATTCTCTATTTAGATTTTAAAATTTTGAAAGTAAGTAAACCAATGAATAATGAACACATATTACTCTTGAAATTTTTAAATGAGAATCTCTCATCACCCTCTCTCCTCTTTTTCATTTATTTTTTTCCTTTAATTTCGAGACTCTCTTGAGAAACTCCCACTGCACATATTTTACGAAGTATGGAGAAAGGAGATCAGAAGAGAATATCAAGTAGCTATGTGAAGGTAAGGATCTCGCAAGGTAAGAAAACGTTCAATTATCATCACCATAAACCCTATACAGGTTCGTAATCACAATAACAAGCATTCAATTGGTAATTTATAAATTGGCAAATAGCAAAACAAATGTCTGATTGAAGTGAATGAAAACTCTACAAATCTTTTAAGGGCAGGGGCATCAATTTATGAAATGTGTATTTAGTTCAGTTGGTAATGCGTTCATTTTTATTTAAGCAAAGTTATGGGTTCGAGACAGCTAGTGAGAAACATTATTACCACGTTTCATTTTTTAATAATATCTTTATTTCCTAACAAATTTGATGGACCCACAAATTATTTATGTCCTCTCTTTGTTTTGAATATTTATATAGATTTGTAATGACAAGAACAAGCATTTAATTGGTAATTTATATAGCGCCAAATAGAAAAGTGTCTGATTGAATTAACTGGAAACTTAAAATACATTGAGGATAAAGTAATTTTCGTCTAAAAATACAACTCCTCAAATCCAAAGTAATCGTCCATTTTTGTGCGTCAAAGATCTCCTTGTAAAACTTCTTTCCAAACATGTCTACTTTTAACAGATTTGGTTTTAGCAGTCTGGCTAAAGAGAAGACCATATAAATAGCAAGATAATATACTTGTCTTTCAACCAATGATTCTTTAAAGGTTAACTAAATTGAGGGATCTTTTCAACATAAGTTGAAACTAGCGGTTAGAGAAATGAAGCAATGATCAACTCAGAGAGCTATCTAATAAGAGGATCACTAACACACATGAAGACATGGAATCCGAACATATGATGATAATGAAGCACCAATCTTTAGAGGCACTTTGACTTAAATATTTATCTACTTTCATAAAAAAAAAGAAATCTGCAATGTTCACTAATGTCTTTCCAAAATTATGAATTTTCGCCTCCAATCCTTGATTCAGTCCCTAAATATAACAGATTTTTCAATTTTATTTACATAATAAATCCTAAGAACACACCAGATAATTTTCAAGAAGTTAATTCTTTTGTATTAAACTGTTACATAATAAATCCTATGAGCACACATATTGATGATTGTATTTATTGATGTTTATGTTGTATTTTAAAGGTATTTGTAGACATTTATAAACTAATTTATTTTATTGGATTTTAATAATGGAAGGTTTCAAAGTAAATATGTATATTAATCAAGTTTTCATAAGAAATGAATAAGATTAGTAAAGGTCTAGTAAGACAAGTAGCACACTGTCTCAAAGGATTAGGGAGACGGATGGTACATTTATCCACTCCCAAACTTGGTAAACTGGTAAGATAATGGAAAATAGTATTTATAATTATATTCACCTAAAAGAGTATAATGCATTTTTTGCATCTTATCGTTGAAAAATGGTTGTCTTAAATCTCTCATTGGAGAAAAGTCGTAAATACATTGATAAAGAAAATATCATTACAATTATGAAAATAAGTCACTACAACAATGTTCCCACAAACATCTTCTCTTCTTATTCTCTCTTTTTCTTTTCTTTTCTTTAAAAAATCTCTCTGCCTAAACAAAGAGATGGACTTCGCAAAAAGAAAAAAAAACACCCCTGGAGAAAACTTAAGAGTCACAGTCCAATCACCTTAAAACTCAAACCAAAACAACCAGATTCAAAGAGATGAAACATATAACTGCAACTCTTGAGCAGCTTGCTTGAAAATTTCCGCAATTCCAAATACATCTCCTAATAACTGACTCTCATGACTTGGATTCACCTGTTCCATTACCACCAAAGAAAAAATCCCATTGTAAATATGACACAATGGATTCTACGATTTAGAAAAATATTTGTTTTAGTTAAATATCACCATATTTTATATAAAATATGCACCTGAGCTTGGATCATGTAGGTCCTTTGGAAAACATTAGAGGAGACATTAGCAAACAAAACTTCGATCTTGAACTTCTCAAACAAGTAAAAAACAGTAGTTAAAACTCCTGATTTGTCTTTAGGGCAACAAAAATTTAAGAAAGCTTCATTCCCACATATATTCAGAACGAAGTTATGTGAGGACCAAGTACAAAACCCCATGGTCAGGTCATTGCAAGGGTAAGGCAGATTCATGGTGGCAGCACTGGAAGAAGAGATCTGATCGGCCAAGAAAGCTTCACGAGAGTAAGAATCTGTTGTAGTAGGGCATACAGTAAGAGCTTGGGGATGGTTTGGCATTGGTGTGAGACGAGTTTCTGGAGAAGAGGATGAAGATGGAGCATATGTAAAAGTTGTGTTTGAGGCAGACGAATTTTGAAGTATATCAAGCATTTTCATTTGGAGTTTTTTCAAATCTAATTCAGAGGATTTGATGAAACGCACTGCTTCATCGTAGGTTTGTCTGCCTGTGAGACATAATTAAAATATAAGAACTTTTTTACTCAAAATAACATCTGATATCAGACATAAAAATGTATATATTAGTTCATTATCATTTATTATTTTATGTAATTTTAAGTCTTTAATAATAGAAGATTTTTTACCATGATAATTGGTGGACTGAAATTGGACTCCGATTCAATTAAAAGAAATAGTATATATATAGATTAATATTAATAAATTTTAAGAAAAATAGAAGAAATATATGTTGAATTGAAAAACTTGCAGGGTTTGCAAATAGTATAAGACGGTTTTGCTATAATATAGATATTAAATTCACAAGAAACAATAGGAAAAAGGAGAAAATGGAATTAAGACAAACAATAAAAGAGAAATTGGAAACTTGATGGCTTTCCTATATAAGAACCAATTAAAGTGACAGATAATGGATATTATTTCTTAGAAAAAGCAAAAAGATGTGAAACTTAACCTAAAAGGGAACAAGTGTAAGCTGTTGAAGAAATTGAAATCTAAAATGTAAAAACCGTCAAAATAAAAGAAAAAAGAGAATCTTATAATTAACATAAATATTTTTTTGATAGAGTCATAAAGTATATCAAAATAGGGGAAACTATTGGACTAGATCAGATTAAACAATGATTCTATGAAATTAAATCTTATTTTCCACATGAAATATATATGCATACATGATATTTATATGATTGATAGTTCATATGCTAAATCTTAAATAAAAATAGTTTCAATTTTCCAGATGTGAGTTATCATCAAAAAATACAAGCGTAATTAATATATAATTTTATTGTTGACTAGAAAAAAATCATTTGATTAAATTTTGTGGGTACCAAACAAAAACAAAATTATGTGTTCTTAAATCAGTACCGTAGGAGACAGTTCGGGAAGCAAACCATGCAGTTTAGAAAACATATCACTCATCCTTTTCCTCATTTTATTTTTGCTCTGAATATGTTTTTCACGATCATGTGATTCTCCGTCATGATTTTCACTATTTATTTTTGCTCTTTTTCTCCCTTTTGCAGCTTTCACAGTCTGAGTTCCCAACATAAGAGAAGGTTGTGATGGAGGTGGTTGCTTCTCGTTTCTTTTGCAGCCGCCTGCAGAATGATCAGAATTGGATATGTCCAGCACAAATCCCTCTTGGGTCAACTCCTGAGCATTATTCATATTGAATTGATTCCTCATCTTCTTCTTTTTGCTTTCGTGTGTTTATTGTGCTTTTACGAATGTCTTATATAAAAGAGAGAGAGAGAGAGAGAGAGATGCGTTTAAGGTAGGATGTGAAAGAAGAGAATAGAAGAAAATATATAAATAAAGATTTAGGTGAGGTCAAAACCAAAATATAATCATAAGCGAAGCCGTTACTAAAAAAATATAAGGTAAATGTTCAACAAAGTTTTGTCATTTTCCAGTTTTTCTCTTTATGAAGTTTTTATAGATTTTTTTCTTAAATCAAAGAATAAATAATTTTCTGGGAAACAAAATTTCCTTATTATTCATACATGATTTCTATATCTTTAAATACTTCTATAATATATACAATGACGAGTTTAGTATAACAGACCAATGTGTGACCACCCTGCACCCAAATCCGGATATAATAATAACAGGGGCCCCAATTTTTCAATATATATTATTTTGAATTTGAGTTCCGATAGTGATATCCAAATCCAATTCTTAAAAAAAACAAAAAGAGATGGTTGTGATTGAGGTGTTTGATTCTCGAGTCTTATGCAGCTGACTCCAGAATGATCAGAATTGGATATGTCCTGCACAAATCCCTCTTGGGTCAACTCCTGAGCATTAGCCATATTGAATTGATTGCTCACTTTCTTCTTTTTGGTTGTGTGCGTTTATTATGCTTTTACGAATGTCATATATAAAAGAGAGAGAGAGAAATAAGTGTTTAAAGTAGGGTGGTGAAGAAAAATAATAGGGGAAAATATATAAATAAAAAGTTAGATGAGCTCTTATAGCAAAAACCCAAAATGCAATCATAAGCGAAACTATAAATTAAAAGGTAAATGTTCAACAAAACTTTTTCTTTTTCCATTTTTTCTCTTTAAATTTTATAGTTTTTTCTTAAATCAAATAAAAAATAATTTTCTGGGAAATAAAATTTCCTTATTAAACATTTATTCATACATGATTTCTATATTTTTAAATATTTCGATCGTATATACAGTGACCATATTAGTATAATGGACCAATGTATGACCATCCTTCACCCAAATACGGATATAATGATAACATGAGCCTCAGATTTATGTTGAATTTGAGTTCGATAGTGATATCCAATTCCAATTCTAAAGACAGAAATAACATAAATTGTTTTGGCCAACATCTGTTGTTATACAGATTATAAAAATTTAATTTAGGTACTTGAACAATAACATCAAATAATAAATATGATAACAATTTGTAAAAAGACTCGAATTTATAAAATAAAATGTTAAAAATAGTTAGCAGTTATTCAAACAATTTAACCTTTAAATTTTTCTGAATTGTTTTAGTTATCTATGTTTGAAAATAATTTTTTTTTTAAAATAATATTGGCCTAATATTTTCCCTTAGGGCTGTTAATTGTTTTGAGCCTTCTGTGCATATATATACCCTTACACATTAGACTAAGCAGTGACATAAAAGTATTAGTATAGTTTAGATTGATGTTCCGTAAAAACAGATTGAAGTGAAAAACTAAAAAGAAAATTATTTATACCTTATGTTGAAAATTTAAGTTAAGAAAAAATAATAATTTAGGTGGATTAGATTTAAATTAGATGTGCAAGTAAAATGGGTTATATGCGTATTTAAAATGGGTTATATGCACATATGGAATGGATATAGTATATGGTACATATACACACAACCAAACCAAATAAAAATAAAAAATAAGATTTCATAATTGCACTTACTAATATAATATATTCTAAAACTTTTATTAGCTTAAGAAGTTCAGAAGTTACTTACTAAGTTACTTCTTAAGTTACTTCTTCAGAAGTTAAGAACTTCTTAAGTTACTTACTTCTTCTTAGAGGTACTGTTGGCTCAGGTTCTCCTTCCTCAACATTCCCTTCTTCTTCAGCTGAATCCTGATCTGGTTCCATATGTGAATCATCTGCATCTCCATGTTCCATGATGTTCTCAGATGGTGTACTCTCTCCTTGTATTTTATCCCTTGTTATTGGCACTTTGATGAATGATGCCAAAGTTGTTGAGTAGCTCCTTAAATATCTTGTTTACATATTCTCCTCCATTATCACTTCTTAAGACCTTGATTGTTGAACTTCTGAACTTTTATTAACTTCTGAACTTAAGACCTTGAGAACTGCTGAACTTGGATGTCCTAGTCTTTCATGCCATAATGGGCTATCTACAATCTCCTTCCTACCAGAAACTTCTACATCCGCCTTCATTCCAAGAGCCATTGGATCCTCTTGTTTATGTTGAAATTAAGAATATGAAGGCTTAGGGATAGTTGAGAGAGTGATAGTTGTGGCATGAAAATAATAAGGAGTCTAAGGTTTGGATATTTAGAGAATGTTTAGGATGATGATGGTGGCGTGAGTATTGATATAATGAGGGATTATTGTTTGAGAATGATGATAAGAATGATGATGAGAGTGAGAATGATATTGGTTGATGAAATAAGATGAACTAAGGAGAAGCATGGCGCCGGAGAGCAAAGGCTCCACCGGCGCCTTTAGGGAGATAAGTAAAGCTTTCTTTTACTCTTTTAATCTTCTTATTCTCTTATTCACAACTTTCTTTACATCACTTTACATGTATTTATAGAGTTTTTACATAGAGAAGAAGAGAAGAGGCGCAGAAGAAGGAAGGAGAGAAGAGAGGAGTTTGCATGAAGAAGAGAGGACGGAAGGGAGCAGCTCACTGTTTGACTCCTGTTCAAGCTGCGCCCATACCCTGCTGCTGATGCCTCCATGCTTGTGCCCATGCCCTGGTTCTGGCACCCCATGCTCTCCTTTGCTTCCTCTTTTCTACTTAGTTAGTCTTCTAGTTAGTATGTAACAGCTTCCTTTCTTCTAGTTACATCCTAACCAAGACTTCTTCTAGTTCCTTGTGAACTAGGTTTCCTTTCCCTCCTTCTCTTAGATTTGAATTCTTCTATCATAGAGATCACATATTTCAACACTCCCCCTCAAGATTGGTCGGTAGGTGTCCTTAAGGCCAATCTTGCCATGTACGTGATCCTCAATGATAGAAGATGATGCCATGATAACGATATCCGCTAGCTGATCCTTGCTTGCTCCAAAGATGGTTTTGATGACTCCTAACCCCAATGAGACCACGACTTCCTTTCCTATGGCCATTACTCTTTCTTGCGGATTAGGCTTTGTCTTCTCTAAGCTTCACTCGGATCATGTCTCCTCGGGCTTCTTGTCTCAAACTTAATCTTGACTTCAAGCTCCTCGGATGACATCTTCTAGCTCACAGAATACTCACATTATCATTGGCTTCCTCTTGATGACTCTTGGGAGTATACTCTATCCGTTGGATGCCACTTCCCGCTGCTTCTCGGATCACCACACCTAATAAGGTCTGAAAGGTGGTTTCTCCTTCGGTTTCCTTACAACATCATCCATAGCTACTCATATGTGTCTCCCGGCTTCCTCTCGCCATTGTCTCCTCATATGGTGCTTGGAGTTCCTTGTTGCCTTGTTTACCGTTCCACAGCTGCCTAGGTGAACGCCACTTGGTCTGAGCTTCACACTCCATCTATCAAGATCAATCTTGGCTTCAACCCTTCATAGATTTGATCTTGATTCTTCAAAGAGCCATCCGCTCTAATTCCACTTATCATAAGACTCTCCCAGCTTTCTCTTGGAATGCCGCATCTATCCATGGTACAATGTGATAGTCCTCTTCTTCTTGGACCATCACCTAACTTGGTGCTTCAACGGTCTTCTTCAACACTCCCTCTCAAGCTTGGTTCGAGTATGGGAAGAATCAAACTTGACAAGGAAGACCGTTGCATAATTTGGAGCTTCACCGCTTCTTCAACACTTCCCTTCAAGACTAGCCCGTTTCCAAGGGACCACTCTTGCAAAGGAAAGAGTACTAAGCTTGATTATGCCAATGATGCCGCCTCCTCTTGGACTATCTATCCCACTTGCCAATTAGGACAAGCTTTTGTCTGCTAGCCATTTTGGATTAGGCCGCAAAGGACATCATCTACCTCCAGATAACACCACCATGAATAGCTTGCTTGAGCCTATACACACTTCTTCTTGTAGATTGCTCCGCTTGGATCGCCACATGGTTGAGTGTGATCACCACTCTCTCAAGACCTCCTGGATCAAGTGATTCGGCCTCAAGAGAGGATGAAGACCATGTGGAAGAATATGACCCTCCATAAGCACCCTTTAATCAATACCTTGGAGCAACTACTGCTTGAACCATCTGAATCTTCCGCTTGTTGAAAGATTCACCAATGAAAGATAGCATTAGCCTATGAGATTGGTTTTGGAAGTCATGAACTTCTTGGAAATGATTCTTGCAGAGTTTGATTCGCCTGTTACTAAGGTTGAGAATTCGCCAAGAGCTTCACTGAGTCGTTGTTGCTCTTCTTCTTCTCAAAGCAACAATCGCTCTTAACCTCTTCCTCTGAGGTTTCCCTCTCTCAGCAGCCTTAATCTTCTCCTCCTTAACGCTTGAAGTTACAAGCGAATGTGAGTTTCCAATCACCATAACTTGAATCAAACTCTCAAGAATCACAACACAAGCCCATCCAAAAAAACATTGCTTACTATCTCTTCACCGCTTCTTTTATCACTTTTCCACAATTGATTTTCCTCTTATCAACTATGTCTCTTTGATCAAAAATTATTGACCACTTCCTTTTCTTTGCAGGAAACATCTCAGCCTTGTGCTTCATCTCTGTTTCATGCAAGTCTTCTACGTGAACTCCTCTTGTCACGTCTCTTCCGCAAGTGTCTTCCGGGTTAAAGATGTGAACTCCTTTTGTCACTTCTCTTCCGCAAGTCTCTTTCGGGATTAAACCTTCCTCAGCTTGCTCTTTCCAAGGTAAGCTTCTCCTTTTCTCCAAGTTTTACTATGAGCTGTCTCATATTTTCCTTGAAGTCTTATGTGAACTAGATTCACACTTTCTTTGACTGTTTTTTGTACAGCCGGTTTAATGCTTCCTCTTCTTTGGAGCTTGCTTGGATCACCATTTAAGGTCACCTCCAGCCTCCTCTTCTAAACCATCACGCCAAAAACATTCTTCATCTCCTAGATGCCTTATTTCCCACGCCATACATGCCAAAAAATCATCACACCATGACAAGCTTCTTCACGGATGGATGATTCTTAAAAAATCCTCTGGATCTTGTTTCCAAAGAGGATCACCAAGGAATTGATATTGATACAACCCCTTTTCAAAGTTTTGTATGTGGATCTAGACTCCACACACAAGAACCACAAAGAAAGATATTTACTCTCTCACACACACCCTATTAAAAACGCATGGGAGGAACAAATTACCCCAGAAAATCTCTCTCTCATGTGTTTAACAAAAGAAAAACGAGTTCCTCAAGGCAAGGAGCCAAGGAGAGCCCAACGAAATCTCCCTCAATTTGTCATCATTTTCTAGTAACAATACACACCCTTAGTCCTTTCACAACTTGAAGATCTTATGATCTCAAGGATATTAATCTCAGAGTGAATAGAACTAAGAAAGTGTATGGTTATAGATTAGAAGACTTTGTAGAGAGCTAGAAGAATAACAAGAGATTAGGTGCTAGATCACTCAACTTGCTCTGATACCATGTTGAAATTAAGAATATGAAGGCTTAGGGATAGTTGAGAGAGTGATAGTTGTGGCATGAAAATAATAAGGAGTTTAAGGTTTGGATATTTAGAGAATGTTTAGGATGATGATGGTGGCGTGAGTATTGATATAATGAGGGATTATTGTTTGAGAATGATGATAAGAATGATGATGAGAGTGAGAATGATATTGGTTGATGAAATAAGATGAACTAAGGAGAAGCATGGCGCCGGAGAGCAAAGGCTCCACCGGCGCCTTTAGGGAGATAAGTAAAGCTTTCTTTTACTCTTTTAATCTTCTTATTCTCTTATTCACAACTTTCTTTACATCACTTTACATGTATTTATAGAATTTCTACATAGAGAAGAAGAGAAGAGGCGCAGAAGAAGGAAGGAGAGAAGAGAGGAGTTTGCATGAAGAAGAGAAGAGGGAAGGGAGCAGCTCACTGTTTGACTCCTGTTCAAGCTGCGCCCATACCCTGCTGCTGACGCCTCCATGCTTGTGCCCATACCCTGGTTCTGGCGCCCCATGCTCTCCTTTGCTTCCTCTTTTCCACTTAGTTAGTCTTCTAGTTAGTATGTAACAGCTTCCTTTCTTCTAGTTCCTTGTGAACTAGGTTTCCTTTCCCTCCTTCTCTTAGATTTGAATTCTTCTATCATAGAGATCACATATTTCAACAGTTTATTAGGTTCAAAAGATACATACCATCCTCTACCTTCCCTTCTCCGAGTACATAGTTTGTTTTAGGGTACTGAAATTTAACAAAGTCAGTTCCAAACAATGCCACACAATCCAAGTCCATTGTGGCTTTATGAACTGATATAAGGTTAGATGAGAAATTAGGCATGTATAATGCTTTTGTTTCCTTCTTGAAAAGCTCTAATTCTCCTATCCCCTCAATTGGAACTGAGCTTCCATTAGCTACTTGCACATTTCCCTGATAAGGCTCAAGATTTTTTAACAGGTCTTGATCCTTAATCATGTGATGAGAAGCTCCTGAATCTACAACCATTTTACCCTTCCTTATGGAGATTTTAGAACTGAGGAAACTCTTACCGGATTCAGTCAGCTTGGCAAGGCTCTTGATGAGAGCCTCAAACTCGGATCTCTTGAAAGTATCATCAACCGGTTGTACAATCCCTATGAAGGCCCTATGTCCACTTCCACTCTCCCTTAGCCGCTTAGGCCTCAAATGCAGATGGAGAGTCCAACACTTCTCCTTGGTATGTCCCTCCATCTTACAATGCTCACATTCCAACACCCTCTTGTCTACAAATGTGAGATTCTTCTTGGCAAGATTTGCAGCTTCACTTGGCGCACAAATAGGTCTCTTGAGCCCTCCTCCATTTGTATTAAGCCACATACTTCTGCTAGACTTGGCAGCATCTCAAATCTAAGTATGTGCTTGATAAGGTTCTTGTAAGATGCATTGAGTGCCAAGAGAAGCCCAAATACTTGGTCTTGGTCACGCCTTTCACCTAACTCCTTGGGGTCTATAGTTTGTGGCCTCAAGATCTCCAACTCGGCCCACAAGCTTCTATACTCCCAAACATTTCCTTGAATGGTTTCTCCTCTTGTTGAAGCTCATTCAGTGCCCTCTTCACCTCAAATATCCTTGATATATTTGAGACATTTCCATATCCTCCCTTGAGTATATCCCACAGCTCCTTGGCTGGTATCCACATATGAGTAGGCCACGAAGATGGATGGTTCTAGTGAGCTTTGAAGAAGAGAAAGAGTGTATTGTTCTTCTTGCTCTTCCCTAGCTTCCTCCTTTTCATTTGTCACCACCGCCTCCGCTTCCTCCTTTGGCTCAACATACCGCCAAAGTCCTCAGCCTCTAAGAATGGTTTTAGAGGTTTTTGCCCGAAGGAGATAGTTGTTCCCTTTGAGCATGACTGAGAGTGCTACTCTATTTGTCTTCATTTTCTAGTAATAATACACAATTCTAGTTCTTTCACAACTTGAAGATCCTATGATCTCAAGGATATTAATCTCAGAGTGAATAGAACTTACAAAGATGTATTGTTATAGATTAGAAGATTTGGGGAGTATAGAAGAATTATAAGAGAGTTAAGTGTTTGGAATGCTCAACCCTCTCTGATACCATTAAGAAATATAGATTTGAAGTTTAGAGAGAATAAAGAATGATTAGAGAATAATAGGAAGCATGGCGAGAATGGAGAGAATTTATGCAAATTTGAATAATCTTATTCTCTTCTTTTTCTTATATCACTTACAAGAGGTTTACATGAGTTTATATAGACTTTAAAACTAAGAGAGGAAGAAGGAAGAGGCAGAGAAGGCGTGCAAAGAAGAGAGAAGCATGGGCTTGAGAAGCTAAGCTACTCCAACAGTGTCACAACAGTAACCAGCACCCATACCTCCCATGCTGCGCCCATATCTCCACTTGCTTCTCTTCTTCTACTTAGTAACTTAACTAGTTACATTCTAGTTCACTCCTAACAGCTTCCCCTTTCATCCTAGCCAACTCTTTCCTTGTTCCCTCCTTCTTGTCATTTGAATTCTTCTTGGTTAATTCATCTCTTGAAGGAGCATCTATTTCAACAGATTGGTATGATCCATTTCTTGGGCGTGGTGTTAAAGTTGACCAATTTGGCGTTACATCTGTAATTCTACACAGAGACTTTTGAAATATGACTCATTCATCTTAGCGTCACAAGCAGATCATGTATATATATATACATGGATCAATTTATTTCTTATATATTAAAATAGGATATGTAAAAAACATTTATGCTTTAGGTTTACTACATATGGTATCCTCGAGTTACACGACGCATGATCCTTGGATCACTGTTACGGCAATTAACACAAGAGGAAGAATTTATGGAGTTCCGGAACATGATGCTTTGCAACCAACGAGAAGTAATCCAGTTGCGCTTTCATTTGAAGTTGGTCTTGTGGTTGATTTTACACAATTTGGCGATGATATCGTGCATTTAGATTCAGAAGAAGAACATGACGAATTTTCTGAGGATGAAGATACTATTCCATCCGACGGAACATCATCAGATTTAGAATAGTTAATAATTTTCTTTGTATTGTAATATAATGATATTTCCTTAATTTATAATTAAACTTATTTAAATATGAATTATATTAAGTATGAAATAAAACAATTACAATAAAAATTGTAAAATATATTGTTATTTTGAATAGTTTATAAATATACTTTTTATACCGGAAGCTCAATCACTGGCACCACAAGCTTCATTATCCACAGGTAGAAGCTCCCTTGGTCCAATGGTTGAACAATGATCTTTAAAGCTTCTACATCAGGAGGTCTGGGGTTCGAGTCTTAGTTATTGCGATTTATTAACAAATTTGCAGATTAATGGAGACAATTTTACAGGAGATCTCCAACGATGTACAATTAGCGCCGTTCGCCGTGATTCTATGCAGAAAAGAAAGTGGTCCCTCAAGAACATGGAGGACAAAATATTGTATGTAGTAGATCTAATAAGAATCGGAAGAAATTGTCCGTGGGAGACTCGTCTTTGTAATAGTTTTCATAATTTGTAATAAATTAATAAATCCACGCAAGATTTTAGAAATTGATATTATTGGTCCATGTCAATATTTATAATTCTCATGATAATCTGCCAAAATGGAAAAATCAATATCTTCTAGAAACTTAAAAAAAGAAAAATAAAAATATGCAACAGAATATAGTAGAAATTACTAAAAATAGTGAGTTTAGTATTTCATAACTTCATATTTTTAATGGTAATTGGTCACATAATATTTATGAATTGCTATTTGATATCATGTTCATTCAAGATAAATAAAGAACAATAATGGAGAAGAATAATACCTATAGTATTAAGCCTCAGAAAAATCAGGAAGAAGAAGAAAAAAAGGGAGAAAAAAATCTCTAGGAACAAAAAAGAGAACAAAGTGACACATACAAAAATATGCAGTAATTAATTTGAAGTTATAGTGTTCCTATGGTGTCCACATAAGACTCTATGCTAAGACTGTTCACATAGGTTTTAAGGAATTTAATATTATTGGTCTTCGTCAATATTTAATAGAAAATATGTTATCATAACTTCATATTTTATGAATGGCAATTGGTAGCAAAATTATTAATTCTTATTTAGTACTTTTATTTATTCAAGATAGATGAAGAGAAGAATAAGTGCTAGATAAAATTAAGCCTCAGAAAAATGAAGAAGCAAAAGGAGAAAAATGAGCAACAACCTCTAGGAAAATAGTAGAACAAAGTGAGAAATGGAAAAATATGTAGTAATTAATTTTAAAGTACAATGGTCCTAGAGTGTCCACATAAGACTTTATGTTTAGACTGTCGAAGTGAATTTTAGAAATATGATATCATTGGTCCACATGAATATTTAATATATATTCTCATGATAATTTTCCAAATCTATAGTATATAAACGTTGAACCTACTTTATGCTAAAACCATATATGTGAAATTTTGGAAACTCGATATTATTACTCCACATCAATATTTAACATAAATTATAATGATAATCTGCCAAACATGTTAAAATAGAAAAATTCATATCTACTATAAACTTAAAAGAAAAATCATCAAAAATAGGCAACAAATAATAGAAATTACTAAAATAATGATTTTAGTATATATTCTTATTAATAAATAATTTAAAATATTTATTTCATAACTTTATATTTTTTAACAGCACTTGGTCTCATAGTATTTATGAATTTGTATTTGATATCCTATTTATTCTACACAGATGAAGAACAATAATGGACAAGAATAAGCACTAGAAAATATTAAGCCTCAGAAAATTATTAAAAAGAAGAAGAAAAAGGAGAAAAAAACTCTAGGAAAAATAGAAGAACAAAGTGACACATGATAAAAGAATGTGTAATAATTAACTAAATTTAAGTTATACCGTTCTTAGGTTGTCCATAGAAGACTTTATGCTAAGACCGTTCGCATGGAATTTTAGAAATTTGATATCATTAGTCTACGTAAATATTTAATATAATATATATTTATATTGTTTCATATTTTATTAATGGAAATTGATTGCAAAATATTTATGAAATCCTATTTATATTTTATTTATTCAAGATAGATGAAGAACAATAATGGAGAAAAATTAAGTCCCAGATAAAATAAATCCTCAGAAAATTGAAGAAGAAAAAGGAGAAAATGAGCAAAAAAGTCTAGAAAAAAATTAAAAGAAAAATTTTACACATGCAAAAATGTGTAGTAATTAGTTTTAATAAGACCCATATAAAATAAAGCCTCAGAAAATGATGAATAAAAGGGAGAAAAATGAGCAAAAAATCTCTAGATAAATAGAAGAACAAAGTGACACATGCAGAAATATTAAAATGGAAAAATCAATATCTACTATAGACTTGAAAAGAAAATCATAGACAAAAAAGCAAAAATAATAGTTTATATTACTAAAAATAATGAGTTTATTATATATTCTTATTAATAAATAATTTAAAATATTTGTTTTTCATAACTTCATATCTTCTTAACGATAATTAGTCGCATAATATTTATGAATTCATTATCGTATTTTAGATAGATGAACAAAAATAAGAGAGAAAAATAAGCCATAGATAAAATTAAGTCTCAGAAAAATGAGGACAAAGAAGAATAACAAAGAGAATAAAAACTAGAAAAATGAAGAATAAAGTGACACATGCAAAAAAGTGTAGGAATTAATTTTAATCTATAGTGTTCATAGTGTGTTCTCATAACACTTTATAGATACTATCATATTGGTCCACACTAATGGTTAGTAAAAATTCTTGCGCTAATTGTTTAAAAAGAATTGATATACGGCAAAACTTTAAACAGAAATAATCACAAAAAAATAGAAATTACTCAAAATAATAAATAATATATAAGAAATTATGCCTTAATTTTTTATTAATTAATCATTTAAGATTAGATTTTAAATAACTTCTTATTTACAGATAATTAATTAAGAAATTATTTAATATTTAAAACAAAACATATTTGGACATTAAAATTAGAAATTGGTCAAATAGTATTTCCAAGTTCCTATTTAATCTCTTTTATATTATATATGGCTGAAGAAGAGTGCCAAAGGTAAAAAAACCAGTTAAAACTAAATCTCATAAAACAAATAAATAAGAAAAAGGGGAAAAGGTAGGAAGAAAATAGAAGAAGAAAACAACATATCCAAAAATATTTGATAATTTTAGTGTCCAATGAATAACAAATTTTACTGTAATCCTACCCAAAAAGATTGAAATAAACAAATTAATATACTAAAATTCAAAAACTTATCATGACTAAACAATTTTGGAAAGAATGTGCCCACAAATAAATAAGGTGAATCATGGGTTATGGTTTTAAACTTTTAGTAAGTTTAATATTTTTGCTAAAACATTTTATATAATTAAAGTTTAATTTTATTCTAAGTGTACCATCAATGAAACCCAAATGACAAAATGTCAAAAAAATAGAATGCAAGAAAGATTAGGATTACAATAACTTATAAGATAATTCTTTCCAACGATCATTGATTGTTGCGGGCTTGCATTATAAATGAAGTTTAAATGCCAAAGCCAAAAGAGAATACTAGAAAGATTAGGATAACTATAAATTATAAGATCATCAAGATCTAACTGATGATAGATTGTTATGGGTTTGTACTATTAGTAAAACCCAAATGTCAAAGCCCATAAGAAAGAATTACGAGAAAAATTAGGGTTACTATAAATTATAAAATTATAAAAATCTAAATGATAAACGGTTGCTGCGGACTCATGCTTGAGTTTCAAAAGAGGCTTCTTGTTGGCTTCACTATTTTCTTCCTCTCCTAAGTCATTGATGTTGGCTTTTGGCTTTTGAGGGTCTTTCATAGTTGATTTTTCTTTTACATATCTCAATCGTGTGTGTCTCGATGAACTGTGAGTGATCTGTGATGTGAAGTTAAGATCTCAATCGTGTGTGTTTTGAGGGTCTTTCATCGAAATCGCTATTTACTCTCAGGTTTACTTTCTAGCTTTACAAACTTTATATTTTTGCATTTAGTTTATAATTTCAAACTCGCTACTATTTTCTGGCCATAAAAAATGGTATAAAACGTAATATTATCAGGACTCGGCTCTTCTATCTCTCCTTCATGTATAAAGAGAATACCAATAATTTATTATGGTTTTCCAAAGTCGAAACTCATTATTAAGAGCAACCTCAACCACATTTTAGTATTTAAAAACATATCTCCAACCACAAACACCAAGTCTCACACTAATGTTTTATTTATCATATCATAAAATATAAGACTTTTATTTCTAATAGTTTGATAAATACTAATTCTTTATATAAAATGATATATTAGATCTTAAATTTAAGGTTAAAATTGAATATATAATCATCAATAAATTAAAATAGCAAAGAATAAATTATATCTTACTAACTATCAGAAATATTTGAATCAACCATGTTCAATTTAGTTTTATGTTTTTGTTTTTAAAAAGGTTACATACTAATTATAATTATAATTTTATTACAACTATAATACTATATTATTAAAATAAAAATATAAAAATAGTGATGATATTTTTATTTTAATTTACATGCAAGAAAATTATTCAAATAATGAATTAAAACATAAATAAAATTATATATATATATATATATATATTTGGTGTTTTGCGAAACGTGTTCACCAAATATGATGTGATACTATTCATAAACACCAAAACATTATTCAAGATTTACCGTTACATTTAAGTGGGTTTGACACATACTTGGTGTTTTGTTGTCAAGTTGGTCTTTCGGGAAGTCTTAATGGAAATTTGAGTTCTAATTAATTCTCATATTAGAACACCAGAACTCTCATATATTTGGTTTCCTAGTCCCAAGTTTATTCCTTGAGTTATTTTTTGGGTATGATAGAGAATAGTAGAGAATATTCTGGAAATACTTGATGTGAAATCATTGCTCAAGTTCAAGCTCGTATCGAAGCAATGGTACACTACGATCCAATCCGTCGGTTCCAAAAAGACAGTTAACCCATTGTACGCAATCAGGAAATCCTGACATCCTATGGTGTCCTTATATGAAGAATCTTATAATATTGAAGCTATGAGATCGTTGGTATTGAGTTCATCAGTTTCTGTTAAGATTCTAACTCTTTGGGAAAACACCTTCTTCAAAGTTGGCAACAATAGTTGTGATGGTCTAGTATGTCTCAGTGATGAACTACTACAGAACCACAATATTGTCTTTAATCTCAGCACTCTATGGCATCGAGTTTTCCCTTGCTCTACCTATCAACTACTCAAAATGAGAGACAAGCTCGAGCTACCTCAAACGGCTAATCTTGGATTCTGCTAATCAACTACTCGATGTCTCCATACATCTTCTTGAGAGTTTCCCAAAGTTCTTGAGCTGTCTCACAATATGAGTAAGATTCAAATATTGAATAACTCAGGGAGCTGTGGATTATGCTGAGCACCATTGATCTTTTTGTAGCCATTTTTCCAGAGTTTCTTCATCTCCTTCTTGAGGCTCTTTTCCTTTCGCAGGTTCAACTTTATTCCACAAGCCACGACCATACAAGTTAGATTTTGTAGATCTTGACCATATGAGATAGTTCTCTCCTCGTAGAATGACTCTAATTGTAGTTGGTTTTATCTCCTCCATGATTGAAAAGAATGATCTTCAAGGAAACCTTCTATTGTCCACTGGATAACAACTAGCCGTTTGAAGATTTGTGAGGTGACCTTTGAGAAATCTCAAGTAATAAATCAATCTAGCTTCACACACCTCATATAGGATGAATTTATATCAATCTCAGAGGTTTTAGGAAGCTAAAAACGTATTTCAAGAGCAAACAAAGTATGTACCAGTGGATATCAATCTCAGAGTTTTTCAGGAAGCTTAGATGAATGTATTTCCAAAATAAACAAAGAACTTTTGGGGAAGAAGATGAACAGTCTTTTCTGCGAAATTTTGAATTTTGAAAAAATTGATTTCTTGATCTGGAGATTTATTGAGAGTTTGGTTGTTGCGGAAGCTCTAAATATGTTAGAGGAGAGGTTTCTTACACAAAAGAGACTAGGAGAATGGATATATGCTTCAAGAAAAACTTCTAGAGTTTCTTAAACAGTAACAATGGTGAAACAAGAATAATGGAAGATATAATAGATGTTTAAGAGATTCAAGAAGAACATAATGATGAAATCAGAAGCTTGATCTTGTTTATGGATCAATGCTATGATACCATGTTAGATTTCAGAGATTAAGAGTGTAAGATTCAAACCCAGAATAGAGAAGAATAAGAATAATAATAGAGAGAAAGAGATTTTATTATCTCAGTTATCTTAAATGTTACAAGAAGTTTACATATTTATAGAGTGCTTAAACCTAAAGATAAGTAGGTGTTTCTTAGCTATGTATAGTTATAACTCATGTGGAATTCAAAATAGAGCTGTTGAAGAAGAAACCAATTTGGGCGTCCATCTGCACTTCCATTTTCGGTGGATAGCTTTTCCGTGGATGGCTTTGCTTGGACGCATCTTGCTTGATATTTGTTGGATGGATTTGCTTGGATGCATCTTGCTTGGATGACTTTCTTATTTTATTCCTTGTTGGATATTTGTTGATTGATTAATACTTGTAACCCAAGGGTCCCAGCTGAAACTCTATCAAAGATACAAGCTTACAGAATCTTTAGTCTCCTTTACACAACACAGATTCTCGGTGGTTTGAAATGTCTCCACGATAGTGGTTTTATTCACAGGTTAGAGTAGTATTAGTATTATATAATACATTATAAGAAACATTGGATATTGAACTGTTGTTCAATATAATAAATTGATCAGGTTATTAACCCCAAGGGTAATGATGTGTATGGAACTCCAGCTGATATATGGAGCCTTGGGTGTACTGTGTTGGAGATGTTGACTAGTAAGATTCCCTACGGGAATCTAGATTCCGTAAGTCTTGAAGATTCTTAAACTTTCTTGATATAAAATAGGAGAATTCCCATTAAAAACCAACTATGTAGCTAAATCTGAAATATACATGAACTTATTGTGTCTCAATTAAAAGTACACAAATTTGCACATTCAATTTAGGAGATATTCAAAGTATATATATTAACATAATTGGAGTTTAGACACTAATATTATTTATAACGGGATTTCCCAGGTAAAATAAGAGTTTAAGTCCTAATGTGTTCAAACAATCAGATTCAAGGTTTAGGATTGGAATGGGTACGCTTCCAGATACACTTAAAAATATACCACTAGAAGCTCGTCATTTCATACTCAAGAACAGCCAATTGCAGCTGAGCTACAGAACCATCCATTTTTAGAAGGTTCTTACCATCCTCGGGCTCAGGCTCAGGCTCAGGCTTAGGATTTGAATCCGCATCTTCGCTTCCCTGTAGATGAGTATAATTTTAGAAGATTGCCTTTAATATGTGAAG
Source organism: Nasturtium officinale (assembly GCA_963854855.1). Classification (NCBI taxonomy): domain Eukaryota; kingdom Viridiplantae; phylum Streptophyta; class Magnoliopsida; order Brassicales; family Brassicaceae; genus Nasturtium; species Nasturtium officinale. The sequence goes on from OY978505.1 coordinate 3,190,902, forward strand.
CATGTGGTTTCATTTTATTTAGAATATATTACAATCACAAGTTGTATATTTTAACATTAATGTCCTAATTGTATCAAAACAGGCATAACCAGAAGATTTGTGAGAGATTAGACCCCGTGGAAACTATTAAGGAGATGCAAGATATGATTCTTCGACATACAACCATTGTTTGTTACAAACTTACAATCAATTAATTAAAAGTAATAATTTGAAGAAAATTATTTAAACAACTTGAGAAAATCATTTTAAACAGCAATATATATATATATGACTTGTTTAAAACCATGTAAGAATCTAAGAAGGCATTAAACATCATATGCATAACCACATGAAAATTCTAAGAGAATATGATTATTAACTTCCTGAAGTATTTAAAGGAATCTTGAGTAGGCCTTAGAATGATATTCCATGAATCAAAGATATTTTAATTGCTTGATTCTTCCAAATTTCATCAAAAGAGAAATTTTTGTGAATATGTAGTATCAGTGAAAATTTCACAATGCTTAAAGGTGGAAGATGTAATTCCATTTGCAAAAATATAAATTTTTTAAAAAATGTATGTGTTTCTGATATTAAGATTTCTCTCTAGGTTATCAGTTACCCTAAATGCGTTGTAGCATAAAAGGGAATCAATACAACTTGGAATCTAGTTTCTACACATTAGGAATGCAAATCATGTCTTAATCTAAGTGAATAAGGTTTTGGGGGTTTTGAAACAGAATTTAAAATGCAACTAAACTGCAAAATAAGTAAAAATGGTTTTTGAAATTAAATTAATAAAGAAGGATCCTTGGAAATGTTATGGATGATCTAGACTAATCAACGCTAAGCTAGTGGAGCCTTATTCTACCTCTTAGAGCTAATCCAATGGTTCCAAAACACTAAACTTGACTAATCTATTCTTATGGTACTAATCACTTCACTAATCACCTTAAATGTTCATAACTCTCGTTAAACACTAATTGATCAATGAGCATTAAACACAGATTGTCTTAACCTCTAATCATCCTAAACATCAATTCTCATTGGGTAGGACTGAAAAGAGCTTGAAAAATTTGGATAAAGCATTTCATCAAACACCTTGTGGGCATGAGAAATGCTTAAGATCTAAACTAACAATCTCTTGCTAATCTAGCATTAAACACAACCTAACAAGCATGGAAAACAAGTTTAGCAATCAGCAAACCCAGAAATCTCAAATTCCAAAATATCTCAAAACAAGTTTAGCAAAAGAAAAGATCACCCCCCCCCCCCCCCCAAACATAACATTAAGACTAGAGTATTTATAGTCCAAGTCTAGGGGACCAACATAACCCCTAATTAACCAAAATAAAATTGAAAACATACTAAAGTTGACTTCACTAAACCAAAGTTGACTTGGTTTAGTTTTACAAAATAAAGGAGCGGAGCAGGTCCCATCGGTCGGTCTTGATCGATGGAGTGGCCTGGTGCGTTTCTGGGCTTCCCATCAGTTGAAGGTGATCGATGGAGTGGCCGATGGGAAACTCAGGAGCATTTCTTGGCTTCCCATCGGTTGAGGGTGATCGATGGAGTGGTCGATGGGAAACTCAGGGGCATTTCTTGGTTCTCCATCGATGGAGCTTGGCCGGTGGGAGTGGCCGATGGGAGTAAAAGAAACATATCTCTCTAATCCAAGATCAAAATCACTTGAAATTACCTTCATTAAAAAGCCAACTCAAGTTCCTACAACTTTGATGAAGCATTCAGGAGCAATATCACAACGTAAAGTCTTCAAACGAGTCGATCTTTGAGATGATTAGGATTGGTTCTGGATCATGATTTATGTTTTCTCACACCATTTCCTCTCCTTGTTGTTCTCTTCAGCTCCAAGACCTATCTAAGAGTGAAACACATGCAAACATGCATCTAGACCCTATACATGTAATGAAAATGCAAGATAATAGTAAAAACTCATTGCTAAAAACATTAAAAACACAATATATCAACTCCCCCAAACTTATCTCTTTGCTTGCCCTCAAGCAAACTTAGAAAGTAAGATGATGAGAAAGGTTTGAAAGTGGGGGATCAGAACCAAAACAAACCAAAATCATAAGTGAGTTCTACTTCAAAAATTTTAGCCATACTCTTCTTAACAATAACTAGCAACCGAAAAGACTTAGACAAGCATTCAAATTATTCAAACCCTTTTAACATTCATTAGCTTGTAAGCATGGATCAAGTTTATGCAAAGATCATTGAATCTCATTTGGTTAAGGGCATAGGTTAAGAGACAAAGGTCGTCCCTTCAATGGTTTTCTCAAATCAGAACAAGGATCTCTCAGGAAAATGATTGAGCTTTAGAAGAATGCTAAAGGTCAGGGCCAACCTATGCATACAAGGACAGATTCTCATCTATCCCAAATACATAAGAGATGAACCTAAACCTATCATCTAATCCCAGAAATCATCCTAAATCTACCCTTTAGGCTTTCATTTGCCTTTGATTCTTCTTTTACTAAGGCTTTTTTTCTTTGAAATCAGGTTCTAAGGAGTGATATCTTATTGATCTAGCGGATTGGATTTTTCTTGATTTTCTAAGGCTCTTTTTCTTGAACTCTTTTCTTTTCTTTTGATTTTCTTTTTTTTTTTCTGAGCCTAGATCTTTTATTTTCTTTTTACACTCTTCCAAATCCTTTACTATAAACTTTCCTTTCCTTTTTATAACTCCCAGCTCCCAGAACATACCTTTTATAGCCTTCTCTTTTTATTTCTTTCTCAAAACCTAAGGTGTACATCTGACTCGGGTTGCAAACTCGAGGTAATGAAACCGAGTTACACAACCCGAAACACCAAATCCTAACCAAATCCCCAAAATGAATATCCCACTAGTCCTAACTGATCCAAAAGATGTGAACCAGACTATATGAGATCCTATCCTTGTCAGCTCCAACCTAACACGTTCTATCAAAGCTCAATTAGGCAGAAGAGGCCTCACAATCACACAAAGAGTAATAAATGGCTTGAAAGAAGGTTAAGGTTAAGGGAATGGATTCTAACTGTTCCAAAAATGGGAATCAGCTACTTGGGTTAACAAAGAGTGGTAGAAAGGATAAGATAACCCAAGCTCCAATATGGTATCCATGAGTTCAATTTTTCAATGCATAAACATGATAATTGAAAGTCCAGTTTTAGGTTCCACTAGATAAGGATATGAATTTCAGATCTCAGCATGTTTTCAGCCTAATCTAGATGCAAAGTTAAGCAATTGGAGCATGGTTCTATCTTAACTTCAAACTTCACTTAATCATTCAGCAAGTCTACAAGGTATTTTCATCATATTTCCCCTATGTAATGCAGCAATCCTATATGAAATTACTAGACTCAATCCTAAAATGAAAATGCAACTACATGAACACTCTGTTTTTGTGAAATGGATTTTCAAAAAAATTTCAATTTGTTTTTTTTGAATTTTTTTTATGCAATAGATGTATGCATGAGACTCAATTATGCAAAAAGAAAAATAAGAAAACAAAACACAAGATTAAAAGACATAAAACCCTCCCCCAAACTTGAATTACACCGTCTCGGTGTAACAGAAGTGAGAGAGAAGGTTAAAACAAAATGCAGAAATAAAATGGTATATACATTGAAAGGGAAAGGACCATACCTTGGCCCTAGTCGAGAATCTTAGGGTGTGGAGTGAGTGGAGTTTAAGAAATCCTATGAGCAGTTGAAGTGGTGGAATGAGCATTAGAGAAGCGTGTTCCACCTTTGAGTGTGACAGTGAGGACCTCCTTCATCACATCGTCAAAGCCCTTTGAACCAGTTACCTTAAGCTCCGGTGTGAGGATTGCTTTAACCATACAAAAGGGATTTGACATTCCCTTACACTTTACTTTGTACCGTAGCTCTCCATCAATACATTTCTTAGGGTGCAAGGTCATTGATGGAACCAATGGAGAGTGAACAAGGGTGGGATGGTGGTGTTTGTTCAAAGTCATCTTGTTCTTCTCAAGACTCTTCTTGGTCTCCTTCAACTTCTTGAATTTATCACTTTCAACACAACCATCATGCAAGGAGAATAAACACTTTCCATCCAAAATTTGCTCATCAAGCACTAGAGTCTCATTCATAACTTCAATCTCATTCTTCCATTCTAATTCTTCATTGGTGATTGTTCCACAAAACTTGGTAGAGGAAGGCTTGATTGGATAAGTAACTATAGAATTCACATTGATTAGAGTCACACACTTGGTTGAGAAGTCGATTCTTGCTCCCGCGGTGTTGAGAAAGGGAGTTCCAAGAATGAGTGGAAGCTTATCATGTTTTCCTCTATCTACTACCATGAAGTCTGTTGGGATTAAACAATCTCCAACTTTAAGTGGATAGTCTTCAATCAAACCTAGTGGAGGTTTTGAAGAGGCATCAGCATAAGTGATCGAAAAGGAGTACTCCTTCATTTCTTTGATACCTATACTCTTCATCATCTCAAACGACATAACATTCACACTAGCACCCGAATCACACAAGGCATTCTCAAATTTCATATTTCGAAGGGAGCAAGATATGAGGAATGTACCAGGATTCTCAAGCTTAGAAAGACATTTGGGCTCAACCAATGTGGGAGTGTGAGGCTTGAGACTTTCCATAACTTCTTCTACTTTTGCCCTGTTGGCTAAGATAGCTTCAATAAATTTTACATGAAGAGGAACTTGAATCAAACTACTCATAGGAGGCAAAGGGGCTCCAACTGTGCTCATTTTAGCTTTGAAGCTTGAGAAGATCTTCTTTTTAGCTTTGGTGAATATTCTTCCTGGGAATGGGATTGTAGGTTCATCAGGAGAAAACTCATCCTTTGGTGCATCTTCCTTTTCCACCCTCATGGGAGCTTTGACTTCGTCCCTAGTAATCACCTCTACCTTTGCTTCACTTTGACTAACCACACCAACATCATCCACTTCATATAGAAGTCTAGTGATTTCCTCAACATCTCTATTATGGTCATTCTTATCACTTGTGAGGATAGCATTGCAAAATTCCTTGGGATTTGCTTTCAGCTTTACCAGGAAGTGAGTCCTTTGGTCTGTTGGATGATGATGAAACTTGAGAAACTCGATTGTCAAGGCTCTTGACATGGGAAGCCAAGTGTTCAAACTTATTATTCAATTCACTGTAAGCTCCTTGCATCCCATCCATTCTCTTGTTAATCTCAAAAGTACCTTTGGTTTTTCCTTCTAAGAGTTGTTTTAGAGCAGAGTATTGGGATGTTAAGACCGTCCACGTGAAATTTTAGAAATATGATATTATTGATCCACATAAATATTTAATATAAATTCTCATGATAATTTTGTCAAGTCTATTTTATATAAAAGTTGAATCTACTTAATGTTATGACCATCCACGTGGGATTTTAGAAACTCAATATTATAAGCTCACATCAATTTTTAACAGAAATTCTCATGATAATCCACCAAAGATGTAAAAATAGAAAAATCGATATCTTCTAGAAGGTTAAAAGAAAAACCATCAAAAATAGGCAATAAAATAATATAATTACTAAAAATAATGAGTTAAGTATAAATTCTTATTAATAAATAACTTAAAGTATTTATTTCATAACTTCATTTTTAACGGCACTTGGTCTCATACTATTTATGAATTTATATTTGATATCTCATTTATTCTACATATATAATGAAAAATAATGGCGAAGAATAAGCCATAGATAATATTAAGCCTCATAAAATGATTAAGAAAAAGAAGAAAAATGAGAAAAAAAAACTTTAGAAAAATAGAGAACAAAGTGACACATGCAAAACAAAATGTAATTAATTAAGTTTATTCTTTGATTATGGTATCCTGAAATTATTTTGAAGATTTAGAGTTTGCTGAATAATATATACATCCATGATTATTAACTCTCAGAATATTTCCTCCTGAATGAAAACTCTAGGGATTTTCACTAACGAATATTTCCCCATGAATGAAAGCTAACTAAGAAAAACATGGCTAAATATTGTTTGATATGTTAGATACTAATGAAGAAGCATGACTAATAGATATTGTTGAGACAATGAGTTACACTTCATGTGAAAATTAAACTATAATGTGACTGTAAAACTTATTTTGTGGTCCAAATATTTCTACTATGTTTCATGTCACTAAAACAATGTTGAATATGAGTTTGTCCATAAATTATCCACAAAGGTTAGCTTGTTATAGTTTGAATGTTTTGAACTTTTTATAGTTTAAAGTGTATTTGTATACATAATATTTAAACTTTTCGATAAAAACAAGAGTTCTTAGTGAAATGTAAATCATTAACTATTTTTAATGGTTTTGCAGGATAAACCATTAACTATTTTAAGATCACATGATATACTAATAGACTATGTGTCACTAAATCAAGGAAAATAAAATTAAAATACAAAGAAAGAAAAAAACACACACATAAGATTTAGTTACTTACACCATATATTTTGATTGAGTTTAATTACAAATTTTTATAAGATAATTCTGCGACTTTCCACATTTTTTGACAAAAAAATAAAGTTTATACTTGGCGATATTTCTATACATCCTATGCTCAAGCTTGTATTGGAGATAGAACAATGCTGATTAATAAAAATGTTAGTGTTCTAATTATCATCAAAGTCTCTATAATTATAAACGTATGAACAACATCAATGCATGCATTTGCTGTATAAAAAATGAGGAACACGTAACAAAGGCACAAAATGTTTTACCATTTTGGATTTTGTGAAAATTTTGGAAATCAAGAAATGATTATCTATTTAACAAAAAAAACCAATTAATCCAAAAAATGATATTGGTTTTGTTAAATGAGATGTGCATGCAGTAGCGGAACTAGACATTTATTTTAGTGGGGTCAATTTTATTTTTTACTAAACTAACATATAAACTATTAAAAAAATTACATTTTACATTGATTTATAACTTGAAATTTTTAGTTTTATTACGTTTTTATTGATTACATTCTCAAATATATATTTTTGATAAAACAAAAATACAGATATCATTCTATAGTACAGTGTTCATAATTTTCAAGTCATGTAATCTTAAATCTCTATTTTTTAAAACTATAAAATAATTTTAAGAGAAGTGAAAAAAAATTGAAAAAGTCATAAATTAATATATCTACAAAAATTGATGATATTTTATAATTTGAATTATTGTATTGGTCATAAAAATTAGAATCGATAACTTATCAGATGAAAAATTAATTTTTTATAAGAGAGATGAAAAAGTTATATTTTGTAATTGTTAATTTTTTGTTTAAAAATATTTTATTTAAACAAAGTATAGATAATTTATAATACTTTTAGGAACTTATAATTTAAAAATTATATACATAAATACATATTTGGATGAAACTAATATTTTATCATTTCATGTATCTGAAATAACGTTTTGTATGGGGTCAAATTTAATTTTGATATGGGGTCATAAATTTTTTTCTTTAAAACATAAGATACAAAAAAATATATTTGTTGGGATCAGCTGACCCGTCTAACCATGAACTGCATCTGCCACTGTGTGCATGAATGGTTAACAACTAATAAGTCTCCAAGTACGAAATCTCCTGCAACATCACAACAATTATGGACACGGCCTGAAAAAGGTTAGTTAAAATGTAACTATGGTGAATCCTTTAATCAAGTTACAAATCAAGTATGTGGTGGTTGGATTGTAAGAGATAGTAATGGAAATCCTAAGTTTTAGGGAGCATCTAATCTAAATTATACATCTTCACCATTAGAAACTGAGTGTAAGGCACTTTTAATATCATTAGAAATAGTGTGGTGTAAGGGGTTAAGAAAACTAATTTTTGAGGGAGATTGCTAAGTTTTGATTGATGTTTTATCAAATAATTGAGTGGAAATATCAGTTCTAAACATTTGCAAGGACATCAAAGAATGAATCGATAAATTTAAAGACATGTTTTTACTTCATGTTCGGAAGGAGAATAAGAAAGCTGCACATGTACTTACTCGTCATGGTACTGCAAATAATATATTTTTTCAAGTTGTAATTTTCCTCCTATTTGTTTAACTGTTTATATCAAGATATATATATATATATATTAAATTAATATAATTATCATTTGTCAAAAATGGGGTTTCTGCTAAAAAACCATGACATTTTTTAAAATTTGCAAGTTCGCCACCCATATTCATTTTGTGAAAGTCAATCTATTTAACTTCAAAATCACCCGCTATATAGGCATCACGTGTATCCTCGACGTAGCACTATCATCTACTGTTAAAAACTGACGGGAAACTCAAAACGATTGTCGTTTCGAATCAAAATAACATCATGTTGTTTTTTGTTTATCTCATAGTTTTTTTGTGTTCAAAACAACAAGGTTTACTTTTTATTATTTATTTTCATTTAATATTTTATTTTTTAAACATATTATCTTCATCTTCTTCGCCGACAAAAGAAAAAATCTATCTTCTTAGTCTGTTCTTCTTCTTTCAACCCAAGATTAAATCCTAAATGACTCATTTCTTTCACAATATATTATCCATGATTTATAAACCCAATCTTCATGTGGTTTCATATCAATTTACTAGAACAAGAAAAAACCTTAAATGTTTGATTTCTTCAATTTTTTCAACCAATTTTACCCAGAAATCAACCTAAATTTCAAAGCTTTGTGAAACCAATTCGTCTCATGTAGTAAAAGAAATGTATGTCGATGTATATATATGGCTCTCTGCTTTTGATTTATGAACAAAGGAGACACAAGGATTCATTACAAAAATATTCAAAACCCGGAGGTGATTAATATGCAACTGAAAGCTGCAATGAAGAAAAAAAATCGAGTAGGTGATTCGCAGGAGCTAGGGCTTTTCAAGATTTAACCTTCAATTGATTCAATTCTATAAACAGATTAACCAAAAAACTATGAACAGACCAGTTAAAGATTATTGAATCTATGAAAGAAGAATAGCTAAGTTAATATTGAGAGAATCAAAGAAGAAATTTTTCTTTTATTAACTAGTATGGAATCAATCTGGCAACTCAAAGTATAGTCAACAATAAACTTATATATTAATTACGCTTGTATTTTTGATGATAACTCACATATGGAAACTTGAAACTATTTTTATTTAAGATTTAGCATACGAACTATCAATCATATAAATATCATATATGCACATATATTTCATGTGGAAAATAAGATTTAATTTCATAGAATCATTGTTTAATCTGATCTAGTTCAGTAGTTTTCCCTATTTTGATATACTTTATGACTTTATCAAAAATATTTATGTTAATTATAAGATTCTCTTTTTTCTTTTCTTTTGATGGTTTTTACATTTTAGATTTCAATTTCTTCAACTGCTTACACTTGTTTCCTTTTAGGTTAAGTTTCACATCTTTTTGCTTTTTGTAAGAAATAATATCCATTATCTGTCACTTTAATTGGTTCTTATTTAGCAAAGCCATCAAGTTTTCAATTTCTATTTTCTTGTTTGTCTTAATTCCATTTTATCCTTTTTCCTATTTTTCTTTTGAATTTAATATCTATATTATAGCAAAACCGTCTTACACTATTTGCAAACCCTGCAAGTTTTTCAATTCAACTGCTTACACTTGTTCCCTTTTAGGTTAAGTTTCACATCTTTTTGCTTTTTCTAAGAAATAGTATCCATTATCTGTCACTTTAATTGGTTCTTATTTAGCAAAGCCATCAAGTTTTCAATTTCTGTTTTCTTGTTTGTCTTAATTCCATTTTATCCTTTTTCCTATTTTTCTTGTGAATTTAATATCTATATTATAGCAAAACCGTCTTACACTATTTGCGAACCCTGCAAGTTTTTCAATTCAACGTATATTTCTTCTATTTTTCTTAAATTTATTAATATTAATTTACATGTATACTATTATTTTATTCAACTCAAAGAAAATTTTCTTTTATTAACTAGTATGGAAGAAAAATTTCTTCTTGACTAGTTTGATCCATATCTGTTCTGAGTAGATACATAAGAAGGATAGGTAATTTTGGGGTTCCAAAGCATTTAGGCATGACACACATGATCTATTAGAACCTGTACTCCATTGAGTCATTTGATCTCCAGTTGGTATTCGGTTTTGTATTGCCAGCAACGTATGGAACCAAACTTTGGTGTGGAGTAGGATTTGATTCTCGGACTAGGTTTCAAATTTTCTTTAAAACCAAATTTATCCTCCTTGCTTCTCCACAAGACCTTATAGAGTTTGGATGCTTTTTTCTTTGAGAATCAATTGTATTTTCGATGTTGTTAAAAATCTCAGACCTGTGGCGATTTCTATGGTTTGTGAGTATGACCTGGTCCACCGTGATAATTTTTGAATACCTGTATATCGTTCTGTGATGAAAGGAATGTATATTCTACAATAACAGGTTTTGTGATGAAAGGAATGTAAACCCAAATCTATACTATTATTGCTGAAGCTAATTGATGTTAAGACTATCCACGGGTAGAAGCTCCATTGCCCAGTGGTTAACCAAGGATTATTAAAGCTTCTACATCAGGAATCTGGGGTTCGATTCCTAGTTATTACGATTTATTAACAAAATTGCAGATTAATGAAGACAATTTTATAGGAGATCTACAACGATGTAAAATTAGCGCCTTTCACCGTGATTCTATGCAGAAAAGAAAGTGGTGTCCCTCAAGAGCATGAAGAACAAAATATCGTCTGTAGTGGATCTAATAAGGGTCGGAAGAAATTGTCCATGGGTGACTCGTCTTTGTAATAGTTTTCATAATTTGTAATAAATTAATAAATCTAGATGACAAAAAAATACGACCCACGAGAGATTTTAGAACTTGATATTATTGGTCCATGTCAATACTTAACATAAATTCTCATGATAATCTGCCAAAATGTTAAAATGGAAAAATCGATATTTTCTACAAACTTAAAAAAGAAAAATAAAAAATATGCAACAAAATATAGTAGAAATTACTAAAAATAATGAGTTTAGCATTCCATAACTTCATATTTTTAATGCCAATTGGTCACATAATATGTATGAATTCCTATTTGATATCGTGTTTATTCTAGAAATATAAAGAACAATAATGGTGAAGAATAAACCCTATATAATATTAAGCTTCAGAAAAATGAGGAAGAAGAAGAAGAAGAAAAGGGAGAAAAAAACTCTAGGAACAAAATAGAGAACAAAGTGACACATACAAAATATGCAGTAATTAATTTGAAGTAATAGTGTTCCTATGGTGTCCACATAAGACTCTATGCTAAGACTGTTCACGTGGGGTTTCAGAAATTTAATATTATTGGTCTTCATCATTATTTAATAGAAAATATGTTATGATAACTTCATATTTTCTCAATGGCAATTGGTAGCAAAATATTTATGAATTCCTATTTAGTATTTTATTTATTCAAGATAGATGAAGAACAATAACAGAGAAGAATAACTTCTAGATAAAATTAAGCCTCAGAAAAATGAAGAAGCAAAAGGAAAATAGTAGAACAAAGAGAGAAATGCAAAAATATATAGTAATTAATTTTAAACTACAATTGTCCTAGAGTGTCCATATAAGACTTTATGTTTAGACTGTCCAAATGAATTTTAGAAATATGATATTATTGGTCCATATGAATATTTAATATATATTCTCATGATAATTTTCCAAATCTATAGTATACAAAAGTTGAGCCTACTTGATGCTAAAACCATCTATGTGAAATTTTGGAACTCGATATTATTACTCCACATCAATAATTAACATAAATTCTAATGATAATCTGCCAAACATGTTAAAATAGAAAAATTCATATCTACTATAAACTTAAAAAATAAATCATCAAAAATTGGCAAAAATAATAGAAATTACTAAAATAATGATTTTAGTATATATTCTTATTAGTAAATAATTTAAAGTATTTATTTCATAAGTTCATATTTTTAACAGCACTTGGTCTCATAGTATTTATGAATTTGTATTTGATATCCTATTTAATCTACATAGATGAAGAACAATAATGGACAAGAATAAGCCCTAGATAATATTAAGCCTCGGAAAATTATTAAGAAGAATAAGAAAAAGGAGAAAAAAACTCTAGGAAAAATAGAAGAACAAAGGGACACATGCTAGGTTGTCCATAGAAGACTTTATGCTAAGACCATTCACGTGTAATTTTAGAAATTTGATATCATTGGTTCACGTCAATATTTAATATAATATATATATATATAGTTTCATATTTTATTAATGGAAATTGGTTGCAGAATATTTATGAAATCCTATTTATATTTTATTTATTCAACATAGGTGAAAACAATAATTGAGACAAATAAGTCCCAGATAAAATAAAACCTCAGAAAATAAAGAAGAAAAAGGAGAAAATGAGCAAAAAATCTCCAGAAAAAAATAAAAGAAAAATTTTACACATGCAAAAATGTGTAGTAATTAGTTTAAATAAGACCAATATAAAATAATTCCTCAGAAAAGGAAGAATAAAAAGGAGAAAAATGAGCAAAAATCTCTAGATAAATAGAAGAAAAAGGTGACACATGCAGAAATATTAAAATGGAGAAATAAATATCTATTATAGACTTGAAAAGAAAATCATAGACAAAAAAGCAAAAATAATTGTTTATATTACTAAAAATAATGAGTTTATTATATATTCTTATTATAAATAATTTCAAATATTTTTTTCATAACTTCATATCTTCTTAATGACAATTGGTCGCATAATATTTATTAATTCAATATCTTATTTTAGATAGATGAACAAAAATAAGAGAGAAAAGTAATCCCAAGATAAAATTAAGTCTCAGAAAAATGAGGACAAAGAAGAACAACAAAGAGAATAAAAACTAGAAAAAAATGAAGAACAAAGTGACACAAGCAAATAAAAATATAAAAATAAATGATAGATACTATCATATTGGTCCATATTAATGGTTAATAAAAATTCTTACGCTAATTGTTTTTAAAAAATTGATATACAGCAAAACTTTAAAAAGGATTAATCACCAAAATAGTAGAAATTATTCAAAATAATAAAATAGCATATAAGAAAATTATGCCTTAATTTTTTAATTAATCATTTAAGATTAGATTTTAAATAACTTCTTATTTACAGATAATTAATTAAGAAATTATTTAATATTTAAAAGAAAATATATTTGGCCATTAAAATTAGAAATTGGTCAAATATTATTTCTAAATTCCTATTTAATCTCTTTTATATTATATATGGCTGAAGAAGAATGTCAAAGGTAAAAACCAGTTAAAACTAAATCTCGTAAAACAAATAAATAAGAAAAAGGAGAAAAGGTAGGAAGAAAATAGAAGAAGAAAACAAATATCCAAAAATATTTGATAACTTTAGTGTCCAATGAATAACAAATTTTACTGTAATCCTACCCAAAAAGATTGAAAATAAAAAATATTAATATATTAAAATTCAAAAACTTATCATGACTATAAAATTTCGGAAAGAATGTGCCCACAAATCATATGTTATGGTTTTAAACTTTTGGTAAGTTTAATATTTTTGCTAAAACATTTTACATATTTAAAGTTTAATGTTCTTCTAAATGTACCATCAATGAAACCCAAATGACAAAAGTCAAAAAAGAGAATGCAAGAAAGATTACGATTACAATAACTTATAAGATTATTCTGTCCAACGATCATTGATTGTTGCGGGCTTGCATTATAAACAAAGTTTAAATGCCAAAACCAAAAGAGAATACTAGAAAGATTAGGATAACTATAAATTATAAGATTATAAAGATCTAACTGATGATAGATTGTTATGGGTTTGAACTATTAATGAAACCCAAATGTCAAAGCCCAGAAGAAAAAATTACGAGAAAAATTAGGGTTACTTTAAATTATAAAATTATAAAAATCTAAATGATAATCGGTTGTTGCAGACTCATGCTTGAGTTTCAAAAGATGCTTCTTGTTGGCTGCACTATTTTCTTCCTCTCCTAAGTCATTGATGTCGGCTTTTAGCTTTTGAGGGTCTTTCATAGTTGATTTTTCTTTTACATATCTCAATCGTGTGTGTCTCGATGAACTGTAAATGATCTTTGATGTGAAGTTAAGATCTCAATCGTGTGTGTTTTGAGGGTCTTTCATCGAAAACACTATATACTCTCAGGTTTACTTTCTAGCTTTAAAAACTTTATCTTTTTTTGCATTTAGTTTATAAATTTCAAACTCGCTGCTATTTTCTGGCCATAACAAAATGGTATTAAACTTAATATTATCCAGGAATCGACTCTTCTATCTCTCCTTCATGTATAAAGAGCATACCAATAATTTATTATGGTTTTCCAAAGTCAAAGCTCGTTATTAAGAGCAACCTCAACCACATTTAAGTGTTTAAAAAACATATCACCAACCACAAACACCAAATCTCACACTAATATTTATTTATTATTATATCATAAAATTTAAGACTTTTATTTCTAATAGTTTGATAAATACTAATTATTTATATAAAATGATATATTAGATCTTAAATATAAGGTTAAATTTGACATTATAATCATCAATAAATTAAAAGAGCAAAGAATAAATTATATCTTACTGACTATCAGAAATATTTGAATGAACCATGTTCAATTTAGTTTTTATGTTTTTTTTTAAAAAGGTTACATACTAATTATAATTATAATTTTATTACAACTATAACACTATATTATTAAAATAAAAATATAAAATAGTGATGATATTTGTATTTTTAATTGATATTCAAGAAAATTATTCTTATAATAAATTAAAACATAAATAAAACTATATATATATATATATATATATATATTTGGTGTTTTGTGAAACGTGTTCACCAAATATGATGTGATACTATTCATAAAACACCAAAAAAGTATTCAAGATTTACCGTTACATTTAAGTGGATTTGACACATATTTGGTGTTTTGTTGTCAAGTTGGTCTTTTGAGAAGTCTTGATGGTGATTTGAATTCTAATTAATTCTCATATTAAAACACCAGAACTCTCATATATTTGGTTTCCTAGTCCCAAGTTTATTCCTTGAGTTGTTTTTTTGGGTATGATTGTGAAAAAATAAAGTAATTATATATATTTTCTATTCATCATTTCAGAAAAATATGGGACTACCACACCATATGATAGAAAGTATTCTGGAAATACTTGATGTGAAATCCTTGCTCAGGTTCAAGCTCGTATCGAAGCAATGGTAAGCTACAATCCAATCCCGTCGGTTCCAAAAAAGACAGTTAACCCATCATAAGCAATCAGGAAATCCAGACATCCTATGGTGTCCTTATATGATGAATCTTTTAATATTGAAGCTACGAGATCGTTGGTATTGAGTTCATCAATTTCTGTTAAGATTACAACTCTTTGGGAAAATGCCTTCTTCGAAGTTGGCAACAATAGTTGTGATGGTCTAGTATGTCTCAGTGATGAACTACTACAGAACCACAATATTGTCTTTAATCCCAGCACTTGATGGCATCGAGTTTTTCCTCGCTCTACCTATCAATTACTCAAAAGGAGAGACAAGCTCGAGCTACCTCAAACGGCTAATCTTGGATTCGGTAAGGACAAGATTGACGGTAGGTACAAAGCCGTATTGTTATATAATTCCTCTGAATTTTGCCTTAACAACAACTATGCAACAGTTTGTGAACTCTTTAAATTCACTACCCATTATTGGAGGTACGTGGTCCCTTCTTCCCCTTACCCGATTCTTGATTGTCAAGATCCTGTTTATTTTGATGGGTCACTTCACTGGTTAACCACTAAGGATAAAACCATGGTTTTGTCTCTCGATCTTCACACTGAGACTTTCCAAGTCTTTGAAGTTCCCTTTGTCCACCATCAAGATGTTTATGGAGTGGTTGGCATGTGCAATCTAAATGATCGTTTGTGTGTATACGAGGAAAAGTGGCGCAAACAAGTGATATGGTCGTTCGATTCAGATCACAAGACATGGAAACAAATAGTTTGCATAGATCTCACCACTATAACTTCTCCCTTGAAAAACTGTTTCACACCCAAACCACTAGCAATTGTGGACAAGGAGAAGCTATTGGTTCGAGATTCTAGCTTTGGAGTTGAATTGCTAATATATGATCTGAAAACCAAAAGATGTGAGGTAGCTTACTCCTCTGAAAACTATGTTACTGCACACCATCTTTGTTATTTCCCGAGTTTAATCTCTATTGTGTAATGTTTGTTATGTTTTTTTGTAAACTTTTAAGACAATGATTGTTATGTTATTTCCAAAACATTATAACTTCAAAGTTTTTAATTATTAGATCAATTGGTCCTGCATCCTAAAAACATGCGTGCTAGATACTTGTGTTTACTTGAGATTCATCGAAGATATGAAGGATGTCCATCACACTCTCATTTCACAACATTTTATTATCAAAAATCAAAACAATAAAAGGAAAAAAATGTTAATTATCTAGGAATGTAGAAAAGAAAAGGGGGGGAGGTTGGACAAAAAATAACAATAGACAATAAAGAGTCGTTCCACATCAGTTCTGTCCAAATTTTTTTACACTCCAAATTTATCCAAATTAAGAAGAGGTATTTTTTTGAATTCCAAATTTTTTTTCTTTCTATTTTTAACAATGAGATATTTTCATATTTTTGTAAATATTTTTAATCTTTAACTATCTAGTGACAAAAGATTCGGGTAGACTCATCTCCTACAAGTCTTCCACATTTATTGACAAATTCATATTTTCATTTCCTTCATACATCACGCTTGTGTAAAATATGTTAAAACAAAAAAAATGGCAGATCGTCACTTTATACAAAGCTTATAGAATTTTCACTTTTAAGAAATGGCAAAATGTCAGGAAACTAAACTTTAAAATCCAAAGAATTTCATCTTCCATCTCAGGAAACTCAGCAGCATTTGAACTCAAAACGTCAATTGCATGAAACCATTCTTGAGTCGTCCGTTTGTATGACATGGCTTCCTCCAATGAAGCTGAGTGCTAGTGGTAGATCATGACACTTTGTGGCATCTACCATTGCTAGTTCATGAATTCTTGGATGACTTCTTAACGTGATATCTCCAACGTAAATCCAATGCATCATTAGGTGCCAAACATTGGACTTCCATCTCGCCAACTCCCATGAATATTGGACTCTTTGTATTTTTTACAAATGCCTCTGCTACTAATGATAAAACAGATTATTATGCTTATTGAAGATGTCATCTCAATTAATGATTTTTTTTTAAAAACCAATCCGATCATTTTAATTATACATGTCATATTTAACACACACACACATAATATATAGTTATACACACCACATTTTTGACAAAAAAAAACTTGGCGATATTGCTACACATCCTATACTCGAGGTTGGATTGGAGATGCGAACAATACTGAATAATAAAAATATGATTGTTCTAATCATCATCAAAGTCTATATAATTATAAACATATGAACAATATCAATGCATTCATTTGCTATATAAAAATACTATAACCAGTAGGATAAGAAAGTAATTATCTTAAGACTAAACAAACAAACAAAAAAATATCTTTAAAATCATATTTTGTAATGCACGTGCATAAAACTAAAAAAATAGCTTTATTTTCTATCAATACTTACCATGCCTAGTAATGAGATACATTATGTAGCCATTATAAAATTGTATATGTTGGATGAAATCAATGTAATGAAGAGCACCGTTCTTAAACTGAGTACCACCACCAGCTGTTAAGACTTCTTTGGTAGTCGTCTCCGTGCTTTCTTCAGTTTCACTAGAATTCTTTTCTGAGTTTTCTTCAGACTTTTCTTCATTTACAATACCATTCTCAGACTATTTTTCTTCCATGCTCCTTTCCAGTTGAGTTTTCTCTTTCAAAAATTTTATTGAACTGTTGTTTAATATAATAAATTGATCAGGTTATTAACCCCAAGGCTGATATATAGAGCCTTGGGAATCTAGATTCCGTAAGTCTTGAAGATTCTTAAACTTTCTTGATATAAAACAGGGGAATTCCCATTAAAAAACCAACTATGTAGCTAAATCTGAAATAACATGAACTTATTGGGTCTCAATAAAAAGTACACAAGTTTGCAAGTTCAATTTAGTAGATATTCGAAGTATATATATTAACATAATTGGAGTTTGGACATTAATATTATTTCTAACGGGATTTCCTAATGTGTGCAAACAAACAGATTCAAGGTTTAGGATTGGAATGTGTACGCTTCCAGAGACACTTAAAAATATACCAGTAGAAGCTCTTCATTTCATACTCAAGAACAGCCAACTGCAGCTGAGCTACAGAACCATCCATTTTTAGAAGGTTCTTACCATCCTCGGGCTCAGGCTCAGGGTCAGGCTTAGGATCTGAATCCGCATCTCCGCTTCACTGTAGATGAGTATAGTTTTAGAAGATTGTCTTTAATATGTGAAGCATGTGGTTTCATTTTATTTTGAATATATTAGAATCACAAGTTGTATATTTTAACATTAATGTCCTAATTGTATCAAAACAGGCGTAACCAGAAGATTTGTGAGAGATTAGACCCCATGGAAAATATTAAGGAGATTCAAGATACGATTCTTCGACATAAATGTGCAAGTTTAGGTAGCACAGTAAGAGATAAACCGTCTGAAGATAGATTTATCCTCAGGGTTTTTTTCTCTCATTCTTTGGTTAAAACGCAAGGGAAGAAGACACCAAGAGAAGCCTCAGTCACCATATCAGCTTGCTAACACCACAGATAAACAAATACGGAGCTGCATTTCTTTACTGAGTTTCAAATCTAATGGAGGTCAAGAAGCTCTCATTCTCTGCTGTACCTTTGTTTTCTGTCACCATTGACGCTAAACTTTGATTTCCTCATAATCCTCTATTTTGATGTAATTATTTTATCTACCATGCTCTGTTTTATCCTTTGTATCAATTCAAAACTTTCTGCTACTTCTCAGACCTTTGTAAAAAACTTTTTGTTGATTATTAAATTTCACATTACAAACAAATTAAGTTGGTTTTTAAACATATTAGGGGTTTAGTTATTTTCCTTAATATATGTTGGGTTGTCAGTCATTTTAAGTTTTTAATTATTAAGTAACTCAAACATTCTTTCATTTAGTAGTTCATCATTTGATTTCTGAATAATTTTACGGCACATACAACTATTTTTTTTACAAACTTACAATCAATGAATTTAAAGTTATAATTTAAAGAAACTGATAAGAGCATGGAAGCACCAACACTCGGAAAAGAAGAGGAAGGAACCATGGCTATTCCCAAAGGTCTTATGACCCGGGCAAGATCAAGAAAACTTCAATAAGCTGTAGGAAACATCTTAAGGATAGCATGGAAGCATGATGAAGCTAAGGAAAGGCGACACCAAGACATTCTCACTTCCATTCCAGTTGCTTTAATTTAATCATCTTCTAAGTAACTTGAGTGCGCTCTTTTTCCCTTAAGCTCGGTTTTATCCCAATGGGTTTTCCGACTAAGGTTTTTAATGAGGCCTCAAGATTCTTTTAAGCCTTATGATGAATAACTTAGCGCCACACTTGATATTTTGGACCGTCCTTTGATGCATTTGACCAACTTCAAACTACCTTATAGTATAAGTTAGACTATAGTTTCATTTTATTGTTTAAGTCCACAAAAAACTCTTTCATATTCTTGTCTTGTCGACTTCTAGTCATTGTTCAGAGTCTTAGGATGAATGTTTAGAGTCCCAATAATTAGGAGTCTCGAGGCACTTGAGTCTGTTCATGTCACCTCTCTATATAAGTCGATGTAAGCTTCATTCGGTAAACAACCAACTTTTTATTCAACTTCTTTTCAGAGAAAATTCCCTATGTTCTTTAAGAACATTTTAAGATTGTTTGGTGAGTCATATCCAACAATCAACCCCGATTCTCTGGTGTATCATATCCAGAAATCAACCTTGTCTTCCCCAAATGTGTCATATCTTGGAGAGACATTTTTGAGAGTTTATTAGGTGTGTAATATCCGAAAGGAGTATAAACAAGCTCTTCCGTAACTTCTTGTGTCCCACTTCGATCCATCACCTTGTCCAGTTCGAGTCTTTTATTCACTAAGGCAATGATCTATCCCTTATACATCCAAAGAACCATTCGGGCGCTTCTAAGAAGACCCCTTCAGACGGTCCACTCCATCATCAACTCGGCCTTATGTCTTCTTCTATCCCTTTGTCTATCAACCTGTTCTACCAACGAGAAAGTTGAGTCTTGGGCGTGACCGAGATTGTTTCATTTGGTATCAGAGCAAGCTTTTTCGATTTGGTAGTAAGTTGTTCATCTTCTTATTCTTTCATCTTCTTGATCTTTCATCTTCTTGATCTTTCATCTTCAGTCTTTTCATTTCCAACTTCTCATCTTCTTGTTCGAGATTCTCATCTCGCCATTTCTGTTCTTCTATTCTTTCATTTCTATTCTCTTCTAAAGATCCGTTGGATCTCATTCAAAAAAATCAAAAGAAAAAACAAAAACAAAGAAAAAAAGAGAACAAAACCGAGATGCATTCTATCTCTCATTCTTGATTCGGAATTGTTGTTCATATTTCTCAACAAATTTGATCGGATTTATTTGCTAAGAACTCTGTGAGAAATCTCTGTGAGAAGTATTTGAGAGAAAAAACTTGAGAGAAAAACTTGAAAGAAACACTTGAGAGAAGATACTTGAGAGGAAATACTAGAGAGAAACACTAGTGATAAAAAAATCCTGTGAGAGCTTATTCTTCTAACAGTTTGTTGAGTTTTGTAGGGAAAATGTCTCATAGTGAAGCCGGAAGTGAAAACACAAATCACCCAAGAAGAGCCAGACCAAAAAACATGGACGTGCAAACCCTCATGGAAGAGATGAGGCGGCTCTTAAGGCAGGAACTAGACCCTGTCCATGAGAGAATGGACACCATTCAGCAATCGGTGAACCAAGGACTTCCTCAACGTCCTGCTGAAAGGAGAAGGGGGCAAATACCAATTGATGAAGATGAAGGGCCAGATTATGACAGCCGTGGAAGCCAAGCTTCTAATGGATGTCCGAGACGTGCAAGAGAAGCAAGAGAATGTCATGTAGATAATCTTAATGGTCGTAAGTTGAAAATACCACCATTCTATGGGAAGAATGATTCAGATGCCTACTTGGAGTGGGAGAAGAAGATAGAACTTGTCTTTGATTGCCAGCCTTACACCGAACGGAAGAAGGGTCAAGTGGCTGCAACCGAGTTCTATGACTATGAAATCAATTGGTGGGATCAACTTGTTACCAATAGGAGATGCAACCAAGAACTGCATGTGGAGACTTGGGAAATGATGAAGAACCTGATGAGAAAGTAGTTTGTTCCAAGTCACTATCACCGGGAGTTACACCAGAGGTGTAGGAGGTTAAGCCAAGGCAGTAAGAGTGTGGAGAACTATTACCAAGAGATGGAATCTCTAATGATCAAAGTCGACATAGATGAAGATCATGAGGCAACTATGGCGAGGTTTCTAAGTGGTTTAGCTCAAGATATTCAAGACAGGATGGAGCTTCAAACTTATGGAGACTTGGAAGAGATGCTTCACAAGTATATTCTTGTGGTACAGCAGATCAAGAGAAGGAGTTCTTCCAGGAATTCCTATGGAGCCGGAGCAACATATTCTAGATCAAGCTACAAACCGGAGGACAAGACCATTCTCAAGCTAAAGACTGATTCCAAACCTTACACCACAACTCAAGATTCCAAGGGAAAATCTGTACCTACTTCTTCTAAAACTAGAGATGTTAGATGCTTCAAGTGTCAAGGGAGAGGACACTACATCAATGAGTGCATAACCAAAAGAACTATGATCCTTTTGGATAATGGTGAGATAGAAACCAATGAAGAAGAAGAACTTGAAGAAGAAGAGAACTCCGATGCTGAGGAGATAGAGTTACCAGCAGCAAGAGAGCTATATTAGTCACAAGGCGATCATTAAACATTCAAGCCAAGGATATGGATCAGGAGCAACGGGAAAACCTGTTTCACACCAGATGCCTGGTACAAGGCATGGTTTGCAGCCTTATAATTGATGGAGGAAGCTGTACCAATGTGGCAAGCGAAACCATGGTGAAAAAGATAGGTCTAGAAGAGAAGAAGCATCTGAAGCTTACAAGCTTCAATGGCTGAATGATGAAGGAGAGATGATCATGTATAGCCAAGTATTGGTTCCTTTAACCATAGGCAAATATCAGGATGAGATATTGTGTGACGTTCTACCAATGGAGGCCGGTCACATTTTACTTGGAAGGCCGTGACAGTTTGATAAGAAGGTTATCCATGATGGGTTTATCAATTGGTATTCCTTTGTACACAATGGCTGGAAGACCAATCTTGCTCCATTGATGCCACCAGAAGTTTATCAAGATCAACTATGGCTAAAACAAACAGACAAAACCAAAGAGAGAGAATCTCCAAACACATCACCGCCAAACAAAGAAGAGAGTTTGAGAAAAACCAAGAAAAAGACCTTTGAGAGCAAACTCGAGAGACAATCAAAATTTCTTGTGAGATCTAGTGTTGTTAAGAGAACCATGTTCTCTAAGCAAACCATTCTTTTGTTTGTTTACAAAGAGGATTTGGTAAACCTTACTAACTTAGTGCCGGAAGTTCCGAGCAACATTTCCTTTCTTTTGCAGGAGTTTGAAGATGTCTTTCCGGAGGAGAATCCCAAGGGACTGCCACCTATCCGTGGGATTGAACATCAAATTGATTTTGTGCCTGGAGCTTCACTCCCGAACCGTCCAGCATACAGAACCAACTTTGTGGAGACTAAGGAGCTTCAACAAACAGTGAGAGTACTGATGGACTTTGATGATATTGAAACTGCTGGGCAGATCAACCTTTGTGAGCTAGGAGAAAGATTCCTCCCGAGTTTCTACAAAAACACGGCGACATCAGTTTTTGAAGAGTATGGACTTATAAGTTTTCAACTTAATTCCTATAACTTTTTCATTGAACACAGGTTCCAGAAGGCGCTTAATTATTTTGGTGAGATGCTTGTGGAGCCATCCTTTGATGCACCAAAGAACAAGAACTTTGAATGGAGCTATGCAACCATGAAGATGGAACAAATCACCTTTGAGATGCCCAGATCCCTTATCAATAAGAAAGAGTTTGCTTTCCTTCTGCCAGCCAGACTTCAGCTCATGACCAATTCATCTAGAATAGAGGAGACTATTCCTCTATTGAGAAGAAGAAGAAATGGAGCTTGTGGAACAAGCGACTAAGCACATCTTGTGCAAGGAACTAAACCCTTGTTCTCCTAACTATATGATTGATTTGTAACTAAGAGAAAGAGGTGTTAGAAGCCTTGATAATGACTTGTAGCCGTTGGAAGAAGAAACCAAGAAGAAGAGAGCAAGAAGGAGTCACGAGGCGCCTTAAGGAGTAAGGAGCTGTCACTTTCAGTCTAGAGCAAGGAGCTGTCACTTTCAGTCTAGAAGCGCTCAAGACTCTAATCCCAACCATTCATGTCCCTTTCATTCTCTTTGTAGTTAACCTAGTTGTCTGTCTATAAATGTTAGTGTGCATACATTGTAATGTATTAAGTTAAGGAAATCAAAAACATCCTTCTCTTCTCTTAAGCGCCTAAGTTCTATCTCTCCCACTCTTGTCTTTTCTCTTCTTGTCTCGTCCATAAGAACTTCTATAGATTACTAAGGATCTCTTTAAACTTACATGGTATCAGAGCATTCCTCTATTTCCTTTCCTTCTAGGATAAACTCTGTTTGATCCTAGTTTCCGATTTCATCTCCTAAACAAACCTTGTTATTCATATATCTTTGTCCAATGGATAATAGCTCTTGATAGCTCAGTTCTAGTCATCAAAAACTCTCTTATTCATTTTGAAATCTCTCTATTATCTCCCTTAATCATCCGTGTGGAGTGATTCCTTCCAGAAATTGTGTTTAAACTCACATTATCCAGCGGTCCATAGCTGAGTTCCTCCTTTTAACTTCCGGTCTATAGCTGTTTATCTCTTCATCTTTCATCTGTTCGTCGCAAGCTACTCTATGGAAAACAACAAGATTATCTCTCTTCCAGTCACTCTTAAGGGAGCTGACAACTATCTCTTGTGGGCTAGAACCACAAGGGCCGTCCTAAATGGGAAGAAAGTCTTCCACCATGTTGAACCGGAGGAAGGCAAAGAGGAGTCCAAAGCTGATGAAGCATGGTTCTCTAAAGACCAATCTGTCCTAGCGGCCCTTCAAGGCTCACTAGGTATTACAGTCCTTGAAGCCTACTCCTATTGTGAGAGTGCCAAAGAACTATAGAGCACTCTGAAGAATGTCTTTGGAAATGTATCAAACCTTACCCGGGTTTTTGAGATCAAAAGGAGTATCAACCAGCTGAGCCAAGGAGATGTTGACTTCAACACATTCTTTGGAAAATTCAGATCCTCTTGGGCAGAGTTGGAAATGCTGAGGCCACGTACCCTAGATGCAGAAGTCCTAAATGAAAGGAGGGAGCAAGACAAAGTATTCTCCCTCCTGATGGTGTTGAACCCGGCTTATAATGACTTGGTCAAGCATATCTTGAGAGGAATTAAGCTACCAAGTCTTGATGAGGTATGTTCTCAAATCCAGAAGGAACAAGGATCTCTTGGACTGTTTGGTGGCAAAGGAGGAGAACTGGTGCTGGCAAACACAGCTGAAGGAGTAACTGCCAACAAGAGCCTTTACCGCCGTGGAGACAACACTCCCTTAGTATGCAGCTATTGTAAGAAGCCTGGTCATGTAAAGGAGAAATGTTTCAGCCTTCATCCACATCTCAAGAGGTTCCCTGGTGGCTCATACACTAACAAATGGGAGTCACGCCCTTCCCATCAAGGCCATTGGAGGGACAACTCCAACCGTGAACAAAGAGACTCCAAAGCTCACCTTGCCTCAAGCGGTTCATCTTACCATGAGAATGAGCCTCTAACTCCAACTCCAAACTCTGAGTTTGTGAAGAAGTCAGACCTTGATGCTCTCCTTAAAGCAATCAAAGACTCTGGTAAGACTATAAAACATGTGAGCTATCAAGCTCTTTGTGAAATGGATAAACTTGTAGGTAGGAATAAGAAACCATTGATTGTTGATTCAGGGGCAAGCCATCATATGATAAGTGATCCTAGTCTCACTAGTAACATTAAACCTGCACTAGGACATGTTAGTATTGCTAATGGAGAACAAATTAAAATTGAAGGTGTTGGTGACTTAAACTTGTTTGATAAATGTTCCACAGCCTTTTACATGCCCACATTCACTTCTAACTTGCTATCCGTTAAGAAGGCCACATCCGATTTAAACTGTCTTGCTATCTTTGGGCCTAATGAAGTTTGCTTTCAGGATATTGACACAAGTAGAGTCCTTGGGCATGGAACAACCATGGATGGATTGTATGTGCTTGGAGACCTTAAGAACTCTTCCTTGGTATCATGTGGTTTTGGCTTAAGTGTTGGCGTAACTAATGATGTTATTTGGCATGCTAGATTAGGACATCCTCATTATAAGGCCCTAAACTTATTATTTCCTAATATTCAATTCCAAAATAGTGATTGTGAGGCTTGTATTCTAGGAAAACATTGCAAATCTATTTTTCCTAGATCTTCTACTACTTATGACAATTGCTTTGATCTAATCCATTCGGATGTTTGGACTGCTCCTTGTTTGTCTAGAGAAAACCACAAATACTTTGTCACCTTTATTGATGAAAAATCCAAGTACACATGGTTAACATTGCTTCCATCAAAGGATAAAGTTTTAGAAGCATTTATAAATTTTCATGCATATATTACTAACCATTATAATGCTAAAGTGAAAATTTTGAGATCAGATAATGGTGGAGAGTATATAGGTCACACATTCAAGCAATTTTTGAACACAAATGGCATCCTTCACCAAACAAGTTGCCCATATACTCCACAACAGAATGGTGTAGCTGAAAGAAAGAATAGACATCTAATGGAAGTAGCAAGAACCATGATGTTTCACACCAATGTACCAAGGAGGCTCTGGCGTGATGCAGTTGTTGCGGCCTGTTACCTCATCAACAGGCTTCCCACTAAAGTTCTTCAAGATCAATCTCCATTTGAGGTACTCACAAAAACTAAACCTGTTCTTGATCACTTACGTGTGTTTGATGTATTTGTTATGTCTTAGTGCCTGGAGAGAACCGGAACAAGTTAGATGCCAAGAGTACCAAGGCAATGTTCCTTGGTTATTCAAGTACACAGAAGGGCTATAAATGCTTGGTTCCAGACACCAACAAGATACTGGTGTCCTGGGATGTAAAGTTCTTGGAAACTCAGGGATACCATTCAGAAAAGAACTGGGAGAGCCTCCAAAACCTCTCTCACTCCCAATCTGAACGTGCAGCTCATCTCTGGACCTTGCTTGACAACCTCGGCCTTTGTCCACCTGGTCGACAGTCTGCAGCCCCTCTTGCTCCTGAGGGGGAGATGACACATGATCAAGATCAAGAAGAGCCTGCGGATAAGGAAGTTGACACTCAAGAAGTAGATGAACAAGATACAATTAGAGAAGAGAATGAGAGAACACAAGAAGCTCCTACATCAGCTGAACCAACCATGGAACTTCGAAGAAGTCAGAGATTGAGGAACACATAAGAAGCTTCTACATCAGATGAACCAACTATGGAACTTCGGAGAAGTCAGAGATTGAGGAACAATAGAATATACTACAATTGTCACACTGTTGCTCATCCTTCACAAGCCGTGTGCTCTTTACCTCATATTTCACAAGAACATCAAGCTTACATAATAAGCCTAGACAAAGAAGAGATACCAAGAACATATGAAGAAGTTAAAGAGAAGAAGGTTTGGAGGGATGCAGTTGGAGAAGAAACTGCAGCAATGGAGAAAAATCACACATGGGATGAAGCGGTCTTACCTAAAGGGAAGAAGACTGTGAGTTCAAAATGGGTATTCACAATCAAGTACAAGAGCAATGGGAGATCGAGAGGTATAAGGCTAGACTAGTTGCAAGAGGATTCACACAAACTTATGGAGAAGATTATAGAGACACCTTTGCTCCTGTTGCCAAACTACACACTGTGCGAGTAGTCCTCTCCATTGCTACTAACTTAGAATGGGAATTATGGCAAATGGATGTGAAGAATGCTTTCCTTCAGGGGGAGCTTGAAGAAGAGGTGTACATGACACCACCATCTGGTCTAGAAGACATTGTTCAACCTGGGAAAGTTCTTAGACTAAGGAAAGCAATTTATGGTCTCAAGCAATCTCCTAGGGCATGGTACAGAAAGCTAAGTGTCACTCTCCTTGATCGTGGCTTCATTAGATCAGAAGCGGATCACACTCTGTTCATTATGCAGAGCCATAAAGGTATTATAGTCATTCTCATATATGTAGATGATATTATCATCTCTGGGAATGAAAAGGTTGGTATTCAAGAAACAAAAGCCTATTTAAAGTCAATATTTGATATTAAAGATCTAGGAGAACTAAAGTATTTCCTTGGGATAGAAGTTTGTAGATCAAAGGAAGGTCTCTTCTTATCTCAAAGGAAATACATCCTTGATCTGTTGGATGAAACAGGTACCTTAGAGGAAAAGATAGTAAAAACGCCACTGGAAGATGCATACAAAGTTCACCAACAAGAGGATCTCAAGGAGGATAAATTATTTGAAGATCCAAAGCTATACCGCCGGCTTGTTGGTAAACTCATCTATCTTACCTTAACTAGACATGACTTGTGTTTCTCTGTGAACCAGATCAGTCAGCATATGCAAGCACCAAGAATGTCCCATTGGAAAATGATTGACTGCATTCTGAGATACCTCAAGGGCACCCCAGGCTAAGGCATTTGGATGGGATGTAATGCCAACACAGAAGTGGTTGGTTATTGTGATGCAGATTGGGCTGGGGATAGAGAAGATAGAAGGTCAACAACTGGCTATTGCACATTCATTGGAGGAAACCTAGTCACTTGGAAGAGCAAGAAGCAAAAGATAGTGGCATGTTCTAGTGCTGAAGCTGAATACCGAGCAATGAGGAGGTTAACCACAGAACTAATGTGGTTGAAGATGCTGTTGAAGGATTTGGGAAGAGAAGTTACTACACCAATCACTATGCACTGTGATAATCAAGCCGCAATTCATATAGCCTCAAATTCAGTTTTTCATGAGAGAACCAAGCATATCGAGGTGGATTGTCATAAAGTAAGGGAGAAAATGCAACAAGGAGTCATCTTACCTTGCTACACAAAAAGCTCAGACCAATTGGCTGACATCTTCACTAAAGCAGCCAGCCTAAAGACATGTGAGTCTATTCATGAGAGACTCGGCCTTGTGGAGTTATTTAAGGGGGATGATGAAGATCCCCAACTCTGATGATCACACTCTTTTTCCCTATGTATAGCTTTTCTTCCCTAGTGGTTTTGCTTACTAAGGTTTTTAATGAGGTGTTATTCACAGTTCAAGCTTTATCATAAACATCATTATGATTAAAGCTTGAGGGGGAGTATTGAGAAGAAGAAGAAATGGAGCTTATGGAACAAGCGACTAAGCACATCTTGTGAAAGGAACTAAACCCTTGTTATTCTAACTATATGATTGATTTGTAACTAAGAGAAAGAGGTGTTAGAAGCCTTGATAATGACTTGTAGCCGTTGGATGAAGAAACCAAGAAGAAGAGAACAAGGAGGAGTCACGAGGCGCCTTAAGGAGTAAGGAGCTGTCACTTTCAGTCTAGAGCAAGGAGCTGTCACTTTCAGTCTAGAAGCGCTCAAGACTCTAATCCCAACCATTCATGTCCCTTTCATTCTCTTTGTAGTTAATCTAGTTGTCTGTCTATAAATGTTAGTGTGCATACATTGTAATGTATTAAGTTAAGGAAATCAAAAACATCCTTCTCTTCTCTTAAGCGCCTAAGTTCTATCTCTCCCACTCTTGTCTTTTCTCTTCTTGTCTCGTATATAAGAACTTCTATAGATCACTAAGGATCTCTTTAAACTTACATCCTCTTGGTAGATTACCTGTGATGGTGAAATCTGTCCTTTGCAATACAGGAAGGAAAGAAAAGGGATGTGCCTTTGAGCAAGGTGGATATCTTGTGATAAAGGAGGGACGAGAAAAAGTCTTTGAAGAAGGTGACCAAGCTTATGCCAAAGACATAAGGAAAGAAAGGTTCCTGGAAGGAAGAAAGTCCAAGCTTATGCCAAGGATCGATGGACCTTTCAAGATCAACAACAATGCCTACCAGATTGACTTGCAAGGTAAGTATGATATAAGCAACAATTTTAATATCACTGACTTGGTTCCTTTCATTGCAGATAATCCAGATTTAAGGACATATCCTTTTCAAGAGGGAGGGAATGATATGAGCATGGAAGCACCAACACTCGGAGAAGAAGAGGAAGGAACCATGGCTATTGCCAAAGGTCCTATGACCCGGGCAAGATCAAGAAAACTTCAAGAAGCTGTAGGAAACATCTTAAGGATAACATGAAAGCATGAAGAAGCTAAGGAAAGGCGACACCAAGACATGCTCACTTCCATTCAAGTCGCTTTAAGTTAATCATTTTCTAAGTGATTTGAGTGCGCTCTTTTTCCCTTAAGCTCGGTTTTATCCCAATAGATTTTCTGACTAAGGTTTTTAATGAGGCCTCAAGATCCACTTAAGCCTTATGATGAATAACTTAGCACCACACTTGATATTTTGGACCGTCCATTGATGCATTGGACTGACTTCAAACCACCTTATAGTATAAGTTAGATTATAGTTTCATTTTATTGTTTAAGTCCGCAAAAACTCTTTCATATTCTTGTCTTGTCGACTTCTAGTCATTATTCAGAGTCTTAGGATGAATGTTTAGAGTCCCAATAATTAGGAGTCTTGAGGCACTTGAGCCTGTTCAATTCACCTCTCTATATAAGTCGATGTAAGCCTCATTCGGAAAACAACCAACTTTTTATTCAACTTCTTTTCAGAGAAAATTCTCTAAGTTCTTTAAGAACATTTCAAGATTGTTTGGTAAGTCATATCCAACAATCAACCCCGATTATCTTGTGTGTCATATCCAGAAATCAATCTTGTATTCTCCGAGTGTGTTATATCTTGGAGAGATATTTTTGAGAGTTTATTAGGTGTGCAATATCCGAAATAAACCTCAAGGAGTATCAAGAAGCCCTTCCGCAACTTCTTGTATCCCACTTTGATCCATCACCTTGTCCAGTTTGAGTCTTTGATTCACCAAGGCAAGGATCTATCCCTTATCTATCAAAAGAACCATTTGGCCGCTTCTAAGAAGACCCCTTCAGATGGTCCATTCCATCATTAACTCAGCCTTATCTCTTCTTCTATCCCTTTGTCTATCAACCTGTTCTACCAACGAGAAAGTTGAGTCTTGGGCGTGACCGAGATCGTGTCAGAAACTTATTTAAACAACTTGAGAAAATCGTTTAAAACAGCAATACATATATCTATGACTTGTTTCAAACCATGTAAGAATCTAAGAAGACAGTAAACATCATATACATAACCACATGACAATTCTAAGAGAATATGATTGTTAGCACACTCTTCAGGACAGTACTATATTTTTGTTCTAAGTTGCTTTTATCTTCTATAATGTGACTTCTCGAAGTAATTAAAGGAATCTTGAGTAGGCTTTGGAATGTTATTCCATGAATCAAAGAGATTTTAATTGCTTGTTGCTTCCAAATGTCATCAAAGGAAAAAATCTTTGGAACATGTAGTGTCAGTGAAAATGCCACAATGCCTAAAGGTGGAAGACGTGATTCTATTTGCAATAAGTATATAATTTGTTAAAATTGTATGTGTTTCTACTACTACTACTCCTTCATTATTATGGACTTTTGATATTTCAAATTTTTTGTGGATAGACTAATTAAGAGCATCTACACTGGTAAGAAACTCACTAACTCTCTGAAACAAAAAAATATATTAATATCTTAATAAAATCTGATTCTTTAATTAAATTTTATTATCCTCACCATAAAACCCCTATACAGATTCATAATAATAAGAACAAACGTTTAATTGGTAATTTATAAACCGGCAAATAGAAAAAGTATCTGACTGAAATGACTGAATACTGCAAAACCGTTTAGGGTAAAGTAATTGCCATCTAACAATACAACTTAAATCCAAAGTAATCGTCTATTTGCGTCCATCAAATGTCTCCTTGTAGAAATTCTTTCCAAGTGTGTATATGAGGTAATTACCATCATTGTTCACAAGGATGAAAAAGAAATGACTCAGAATAGGTTTTAGCAGCCTCTGCCCAAGAGAATACCATAGAAATAGGAAGATAATATATTTGTTTTTCAAAATGGTTTTTTAGATATACACTAAATTAAGGGATCTTTGCAACATAAATTGAAACTTGCAGTTAGGGAATGAAGCACTGATAAATTAAGAGAGATATCTAGTAGGAAGATTACTAATGCACATGAAGACATTGAACCCGCAGTGGTGATGATGATGTTGATGATGGTGAAGAACCAATCTTTAGAGGCACTTTGACTTGAACATTCGTCTACTTTCATCAAAAAAGAACTATGCAGTTTTCACTAATGCATTTCCAAAACTATGAACTTTCTCCATAAATCCTTAATTCAGTCCCTCGATATAATACTTTTTCAGTTTTATTTACATAAAAATCCCAAGATCAAACAAGATAATTTAGCTGCACAAGCCTTCTCGCTTTTAGTGTTTAGTTCTGGGGATTGGTATTTGAAAAAACCTTCATGATTATATTTAGAAGTAATATACTAGAATAGTACTAATTTTCAAATTAATTGCTAAAATAACACCTTCAAAATCACTTTACTAGATTAATACTTATCTTTTGTTAAAAATCTTAAAACCCAAACTAAAAATTGATATTAACAGAAATACCAGTTGTAATTAATTAAAATTAAATTTATAATTTATTTTTGAAATTTTAAATTTGAAAAAAACTAAAAAAGAAATAACGTTTTACAATTGTAAAAAGAAATACATCTCCCCTCTTTACTCTTCTTCAAGATATTGGAAAAAAACTCTAAGAGAACACATTCTTGCATCCACTGCCATCTTGCCACCACCGCCGTCGTGCCTCTCCATCATCATTCGGTTCTCTATCATTGCCGGTATATACACCTAGAAGCCACTGTTGCAAATCTGGAAACTTTCAGATCAAGTTATGAGCTCTAGAAAACATGAAACCCAGATCTTCTGACTCGCCTGAATTTATTGTTGTGAATCAGCAGCCTTTGCATCGCCATTTTTGTTTTCAGTGTTCTCCTATGTCAGTGGTGGTCACCAATAAAATACTCCACCGATTGTATGATCTTGGTAATTTTGATTTTTGGTTTCTAATGGTAAATTTTTCATTCAGATTTTGAAATCTGACACGCTTAAGTGGATATATACTTGCTAGAAGATGATCAATTCCGGCAATTGTCAGTCACAGCCACCGCAGGATCCTCCTACTTCCGGTGAGAATGAATTTGGTCAATTTTAAATCTATTCCCGCCTAGATGTTTTTCTTGACTGCAATTTTTTCATAGAATTAGTATCATCGCAGATTTGTATGCGTGGTATTGAAGTTTCCTTGGTGTTTGGTTGACAATTTCATTCTCATAATCACAGATTTTAGATAAGTTATGCAGATTTTGTTATTTATATCTTGTGTTATCTCAGTTTTTTGGCTATTGATTTCCTTTGTTATTGCAGATTTTTGGTATTTGATTTTATATGCAAGGATTGTTATTCTATTGTTAAGATAAATTTTTCTGGAATTGAATTTCTTTGCTATTACAGATTCTGGTCATCAAATTTTTGTGTTGTCACAGATTTTGGCTATTGTGATTCTGTTACATTGCATATTTTTGCTATTGTGGTTTTATTTTATTGCATAACTTAATGAAATTTTCATCAAATTATCGCAAATTTTTTTTGTGTTTTATTTTTATAATTCTTTTGATTTTATTGGTAATTTGGTGTTACTGCAGTTGTGCTATTGTTTTTTTGTGAAACTAAACCTAAAAGGGAACAAGCTTAAGCAGTTGAATAAATTGAAATCTAAAACGTTACAATGGGTAAAAGAAAAGAAAAACGAGAATATTATAGTTAACAGAAATAGTTTTTTTTATAAAGATATAAAGTATATCCAAAATAGGAGAAAACTACTGAACTAGATTAGATTAAACAATGACTCTCTGAAATTAAATCTTATTTTCCACATTAAATACACATATATATATACATTAAATTTATATTATTGATAGTTCATATGCTAAATCTCAAATAAATATTAGTTTCAGTTTTCCAGATGTGAGTTATCATCAAAAAAAACACAAATGTAACTATTATATAAGTTTATTGTTGACTAAAAAAATCATTTGATTAGTTTTATGTGGTTACCAAAAGAAAAAAAAAGTGTTCTTCAATCAATACCTTAGGAGAAAGTTTGGGAAGCAAAGCATGCAGTTTAGAAAACATATCACTCATCTTTAACCTCCATTCTCGTTCGCTCCAAATATGTTTTTTCACGATCATGTGATTCTCCGCCATTACCATCTTTTCGCTATTTTCTCCCTTTCACATCCTTTGCAGTCTGAGTTTCCAACCTAAGAGAAGGTTGTAATGAATATGTTTGCTTCTCGATTCCTCTGCAGCCACCACCGGATTGACCAGAATTGGATATGTCCCTTACAAATCTCTATTGGGTCAACTCCTGAGCATTAGTCATATTGAATTGAATGCTTATTTTCTTATTTTTGCTTTTTTGTGTTAATTGTGCTTTTACAAATGTCTTATATAAAATAAAAGAGAAAGAGGTGTTTAAGGTAGGAGGTGGAAAGAACGAGATTAGGAGAAAATATATAAATAAAGAGTTTGGTAAGCTCTCATAGCAAAAACCTAAAATACAATCATAAGAGAATCCGTTACAATAAATAAAAAAGGCAAGTGTGAAACAAAGTGTTTTTTTCTATTTTTCCTCTTTATGAAGTTTTATAATTTTTTAAAAATCAAAGAATAAATAATTTTATGGAAAAAGAAAATTTCCCTATTGAAAATTTATTTATACAGGCTATTTATACTTTAAAATATTTCTACCGTATATACAGTGCACAGTTTAGTATAATGGACAAATGTGTGACCAGGATACCCAACTCCGGATATAATAATATATATTATTTTAAATTTGAGTTCTGATAGTGATATCAATTCCAAGTCTAAAAATAAAAAGAACCTAAATTTTTTGTCCAGCATATTTTTATATAGATTATAGAAATAAAATTTAGGTAGCAATGACATCAAATTACATATATGATACAAATTATTTGCAAAAGACGCATTTATAAAATAAAATGTTAAACATGTATGCCTATTAGATAATTGGATCTTCCGTTTACTACAAAGAGTATGACGAGACTGTAGTCTGAGCCACTTATTGAAAAGATATGCTCACACTTGTTATCTTTTGCAGGGAGACTAAGATTATTCAGGCATTTATCAATAGCATCACGAATTTCTGGTTCTTAGTTTTCTAGTTACCTAAGAAATGTTATACACTGTCAACAGTATGTATGCTGATTTCTTTTGTCAGGATCTACTCATGTTACTACTAAGGCAAAAGTTTCTTGGGGAGAAGTATGTAGGCCTGAACAAGAAAGTGTTTGGGTGTCCGAACATTACATGATACATCTAAAGTGATCTGGTTTTCACAATCAGTTCATTGGCATGCTTTTTTCTCATGGCTCTCTGTACTTAATAAGCAAGCATGTGGAGACAGAACTGGAAAGTGGGGAATTGCCCAGCCGTAATTCCTATGTCGGGAGCCAAATAAAATAAGAGATCATCTATTTTTTTGCTTTTTCTTACTCTTATTCGATTTGAACAACTCTTACAGCAAGAATCTTGGGAGACAAGGTGAACCCCAAATGGAAGTTAACTGTTAATCCCTTTTTATACATCGACTTTCCTCAGATGATTTTTTTTGGCAAGGCTAGCTTTGCAGGAAGAAGATGTAGAAGCCGAATACCGGATTGACACTAACGATATAGAAATGTAAGAACGATGTTAAGGAAAGTAACTAAATGAACATGAAGGCGAGATATGATATTTTTCCTTAACTCTTATTATTCGCTCCGTAGTGATACAGGACTGTATAAATATAGAGTCCCAGGATACAACCATGGGAGACGATTCACGCTTCACTTGTGAATGCCCTATCGAACTATAGATTCTAGAAACACTCTCGGAATACTTACGCTAGAGGATTTGCTGGTTTGTTTGCATGAAAAAAATGAAAACATTATCTCCAATGAGAAGAGAGACGGATTTATTTAAAGTGATGAATGAGACCCACTTTCCGTAACAGCTTCTGCACGTGGGCGAAAATCTTGGCATAGATCTCGAGATTTGAATTTCGAAAATGTCTTCCCGGAGACTGTGTATCTTGTTTAAATATCTGAGAGAAAGAAACGTGTGACGTTTTTATTTTATAGACAAACTACTTGTCATTTTAGAAACGAAATGCATGTTGTTTGGAGCTTAATTGGTTCCAAAAAGAAATGATCTTATTGGGCCGGAGGCTCTCTACCAAGCCCAAGCCTGAGCCGGATGGACGGCGGTGGCGGTGCGCGCATGTGGACTCTTCTCTTCTCTCCAAGCCTTTAAAGCTTATAAATATGTGTGACCATATATATGATAGTCTCATTTTTTATTTATCCAAAGTGGGACTTTTCCAACAATCCCACACATGACTTTTGGACCTAATTTATGTAGCCCAAGTCAAATTTTTATTCACACATTATAAAAGTCCAATGTCTTTTATTATGATCCAACAGAAGACACCAAGAGAAGCCTCAATCACCATATCAGCTTGTTTCTGCTATAGATAAAAATAATCTGGAACCACATTTCTTTTCTGTTTCAAAACTGATGGAATCTCTCCATCTCCGCTGGACCTCTGTTTGCTGTCGCCGTTGACGCTATACGTTTATTGCCTCATTATCCTATATTTTTATGTAATTCATTTATTTACCATTCTCTGTTTTCTCCTTTGTAGCAATGAAAATCTTTCTGCTACTTCTCAGACCTTTGTAAATTTGTTTTTTTGTTTATTAAATTTCACATTACAAAACAAAATAAGTTGTTTGATTTTTTGTCGTAACTTATCCATTTTTCCATAATTTAGTTATGGAATATTGAAATTACCATATTAGGGGTTTAGTTATTTTCCTTAATATATGTTGGGCTGTCAGTCTCTTTTAAGTTTTTAATTATTAAGTAAATCAAATATTCTTTCGTCTAGTAATTCATCATTTGATTTATGAACAATTTTACAGCACATACAACCATTGTTTGTTACAAACTTTCAATCAATGAATTAAAATAATAATTTAAATAAACTTATTTAAACAACTTGAGAAAATCATTTTAAACAACATTATGGATATCTATGACTTGTTTCAAACCATGTAAGAATCTAAGAAGACATTAAACATCATATACATAACCACATGCCAATTCTAAGAGAATATGATAATTCGCACACTCTTCTGGACTGTAGTATATTTTTTTGTTCTAAGTTACTTTTATCTTCTATGAATATTAACTTCCTGAAGTAATTAAAGGAATCTTGAGTAGGCTATTCCATGAATCAAAGATATTTTAATTGCTTGATGGTTCCAAATGTCATCAAAATATAAATCTTTGTGAATATGTAGTGTCAGTGATGTCAGTGAAAATTTCACAATGGTTAAATGTGGAAGACGTAATTCCATTTGCAAGAAGTATAAAATTTGTTAAAAGTTTAAGTGTTTCTACAACTCCTACTTCTTCATTATTATGTACTTTTGGTATTTCAAAATTTTTATGGATGTACTAACTAAAATCGTCAATACTGGTAAGAAAATCACTAAGTTTCTAAAACAAAAATATTAGTATTTTAACAAAAATTGATTCTCTAATTAAATTTTAAAAATTTTAAAAGTAAGTAAACAATGAATAATGAACACTTATTAAATGAGTCTCTCATGTTTCTTAAAATTCTTAAATGAGAATCTCTCATCACCCTCTCTCCTCCTTCTTTATTATTATTATTATTTTTAATTGTGAGAGACTCTCTTGAGAAACTCCCACTGTACTTATTTTAAAAAGTTTGGGAAAATAGATCGGAAGAGAATATCAAGTAGTTTTGTGAAGATAAGGACCTTGCAAGATAAGAAAGCGTTCAATTATCCTCACCACAAACCCTATACAGGTTCATAATCACAAGAACATGTGTTCAATTGATAATTTATAAACCGGCAAATAGCAAAACAATGTCCGATTAAAGTGAATGAAAACTCTGCAAATATGTTGAGGGCAGGCCCGATCTTAGACTAAAGCTAGTAAAGACCTTGTTTTAGGCGCCAAGATATATATAGAGAATAAGGGGCATCAATTTATGAAATGTGTATTTATTTCAGTTGGTAATGAGTTCATTTTTATTTATTTAAGCAAATTAATGAGTTCTAGACAGCTAGTGAGAAACATTATTACAATGTTTTATTTTTAATAAAAAATATTTATTCCCTAACAAATTTGATGGGCCAAAAATTGTTTATGTCCTCTCTTCTCGTTAGGCATCTAAAATCTTAGGACCAGGACTGGTTGAGGGAAAAGTACTTTTCGTCTAACAATACAACTCCTCAAATCCAAAGTCGTCCATTTGTGTGCATTAAAAGTCTCCTTGTAAAACTTCTTTCCAAACATGTCTATGATGTAATTACCATTGTGGTTGACAGAAATGAAACAGAATCAAGATTTGTCTTAGGGCTTTTGCCTTCACTTCCACTGCTTCTATCTTTCTGATCCTACTTTACTGATGAATTGGGGGGGGGGTGATGCGCAATGGTCAAACGTTAAAAGAAATTGAAGGTTTCAAAGTAAATATGTATATTAATCAAGTTCTTAGAAGAAATAAATAAGATTAGGAAAGGCCTAGTAAGACAAGTAGCACACCATCTCAAATGATTAGTGAGACGAGTGGTACATTTATCTACTCCCAAACTTGAGAAACTGGAACATAGTATTTATAATTATATTCACCTAAACGAGTATAATGCATTTTTAATGCATCTTATCCTTGAAGTAATGGTTGACTTAAATGTCTCATGGGAGAATACATTTCAATACACTGATAAAGAAAATATCATTACAATTACGAAAAATAAGTCACTACAACAATGTTCGCACAAATATCTTCTCTTTTTATTCTCTCTTTTTCTTTTCTTTTCTTAAAAATCTCTCTGCCTAAACAAACAGATGGACTTTGCAACCCCCCCATCCCCCCCCCCCCCCCCCGGAGAAAACTTAAAAATCACAGTCCAATCACCTTAAAACTCAAACCAAAACAACCAGACTCAAAGAGATAAAACATATAACTCCAATTCTTGAGCAGCTTGCTTGAAGATTTCGCAATTCCAAATCCATCTCCTAATAACTGACTCTCATAACTTGGATTCACCTGTTCCATTACCACCAAAGAAAAAAATCCAATTGTAAATATGACCACATGGATCCTACGATTTAGAAAATATTAAATTTAGTTAAATATCACCATATTTTATATAAAATTATCACCTGAGCTTGGATCATGTAGGTCCTTCGGAAAACATTAGAGGAGACATTAGCAAACAAAACTTCAATCTTGTACTTCTCAAACAAGTAAAAAACAGTAGTTAAAACTCCTGTTTTGTCTTTAGGGCACCAAAAATTGAAGAAAGCTTCATTCCCAAATATATTCAGCACAAAGTTATGTGAGGACCAAGTACCAAACCCCGCGGTCAGGTCATTACAAGGGTAAGACAGATTCATGGTGGGAGCACTGGAAGAAGAGATCTGATCGGCCAAGAAAGCTTCACGAGAGTAAGAATCTAATGTAGTAGGGCATACAGTAAGGGCTTGGGGATGGTTTGACATGGGTGTGAGACGAGTTTCTGGAGAAGAGGATGAAGATGGAGCATAAGTAAAAGTTGTGTTTGAGGCAGAAGAATTTTGAAGTATTTCAAGAATTTGCATCTGGAGTTTTTCCAAATCTAATTCGGAGGATTTGATGAAACGCACTGCTTCATCTAGTATCGTTGGTTTGTCTGCCTGTGAGATATAATTAAAATATAAGAATAGTTGACTCAAAATAACATCTGATATCAGACACATAAATGTATAGATTAGTTCATTATCATTTACTATTTTATGTAATTTTAAGTTTTTAATAAGAGAAGAATTCTTTCCATGGTAATTGGTGGACTGAAATTGGACTCCGATTCAATTAAAATAAATAGTATATATATGTAAATTAAGATTAATTGATTTTAAGAAAATAGAAGAAGTATACATTGAATAGAAAAACTTGCAGGGTTTGGAAATAGTATAAGACGGTTTTGCTATAATATTGACCTTAAATTCACATGAAAAATATGAAAAGGAGAAAATGGAATTAAGATGAACAAGAAAAGAGAAATTGGAAACTTGATGGCTTTGCTGAATAAGAACCAATTAAAGTGACATATATTGGATATAATTTCTTAGAAAAAGCAAAAAGATGTGAAACTGAACATAAAAGGGAACAAGTGTAAGCAGTTAGAAATTGTAATCTAAAATGTAAAAATCGGCAAAAGGAAATAAAAACAAGAATATTATAATTAACATTAATATTTTTTATAAAGACATAAAGTATATCAAAAATAGGGAAAACTACTGAACTAGATCAGATTAAACAATGATTCTATGAAATTAAATCTTATTTTCCACATGAAATATAGATGCATACATGATATTTATATGATTGATATTTCATAGGCTAAATCTTAAATAAAAGTAGTTTCAATTTTCCAGATGTGAGTTATCATTAAAAAACAAGCATAATTAATATATAAGTTTATTGCTGACTAGAAAAAATCATTTGATTAATTTTATGTGCTTACCAATCAAC
The DNA here is from genome assembly GCA_963854855.1 of Nasturtium officinale. Classification (NCBI taxonomy): domain Eukaryota; kingdom Viridiplantae; phylum Streptophyta; class Magnoliopsida; order Brassicales; family Brassicaceae; genus Nasturtium; species Nasturtium officinale. The sequence goes on from OY978505.1 coordinate 3,230,865, forward strand.
AAAAAATTATGTGTTCTTAAATCAATACCTTAGGAGAAAGTTGAGGAAGCAAAGCATGCAGTTTAGAAAACATATCACTCATCCTTTTCCTCCTTTTTCTTTCGCTCTGAATATGTTTTTCACGATCATGTGATTCTCCGCCATAATTTTCACCATTTATTTTTGCTCTTTTTCTCCCTTTTGCAGCCTTCACAGTCTGAGTTCCCAACATAAGAGAATGTTGTGATGGAGGTGTTTGCTTCTCGATTATTCTGCAGTCGCCTTCGGAATTATCAGAATTGGCTATGACCCGCACAAATCCCTCTTGCGTCAAATTCTGAGCATTAGTCATATTGAATTGATTGCTCATTTTCTTCTTTTTGCTTTTGTGCGTTTATTGTGCTTTTACGAATATCTTATTTAAAAAATCGAGAGAGAGAGAGAAACATTTAAGGTAGGATGGTAAAAGAAAGAGAATAGGAGAAAAGATTTAAATAAAGAGTTAGGTGAGGTCTCGTAGCAAAAAAAACAAAATACAATCATAAGCAAAGCCGTTACGAAAAATTAAGAGGTAAATTTTCAATAAAGTTTTTGTCTTTTTCCATTTTTTCTCTTTATGAAGTTTTTATAGATTTTTTTCTTAAGTCAAAGAATAAATAATTTTTTGGGAAACAAAATTTCCTTATTGTATATTTGTTCATACATGCTATCTATACATTTAAACATTTCTATCGTATATACTAGGACTGGGCATAATAACCGATACCCAAACTCGAACCCGACCCGAAGTAAAGAGTTCGGATCGGGTATTGGTGTACTAAAATACTCAATCGGATGTATATTTTTTACTCATTGGATACCCGTACCCGATCGGGTATACCCGAACAACCCGAACTCCACCTAAACTAATCCGATCAGGTCCTATATCTCTACACCCAAACACTCGAACACCCGAAATACCTGACCCAAACCTGATCGGATACCCAAATGCCCAGCCCTAGTATATACAATGACCAGTTTGGTATAACGGACCAATGTGTGACCACCCTTCACCCAACTCCGGATATAATAATAACAGGGGCCTCAAATTTTTTCAATATATATTTTTTTGAATTTAGGTACTTGAACAATGACATAAATTATAAATACATAAAAAGTATTTGCAAAAAGACTTGGATTTATAAAATAAAATGTTGAAAATAGTTAGTAGTTATTCAAATAATTTAACCTTTTAAAAATTTTCTGAATTTTTGTTTTAGTTATCTATATTTGATAATAAATATTTTGTTTTTAATAATAATGGCCTAATAATAATGGGCTGTTAAAGTTTTTGAGCCGGCTGTGAATATATATAACCTTACAAAAGTGACACAAAGGTGTTATGATATTTTTTAGATTGATTTTCCATAAGAAAAACAGATTGAAGTGAAAAACTAAAAATAAAATTATTTCTACCTTATGTTAAAAATTTAAGTTAAGAAATTTTTTTTAGGTTGACTATATTTAAATTATATGTGCATGTAAATGGGTTATATGCGTATATACAATGGGTTATATGCACATACGGAATGGATATAGTATATGGTACATATATACACAACCAAACCAAATAAAATAAAAATAAGATTTCATAATTTCATTTACTAAGATAATATATATTCTAGAACTTTTATTGGCTCGCTAATATTTCACTTGGACTACATGAATTCTTATATCTCAATATACTTTCATGCTTTTCCACCAAAATTTTCAAATTAGTTAAAATTTTTATTATTTATTTCGTATAGCAGTTCGAAGACCATTTTGAACTAAACATATTCGTGAAATCATTTTTAAAGGAGTCTTTTGAAATAAACTGGTAATTAAAGAAAATAACTAAGATATATATCTATCACCATGTTATAAGAGCTACAAAAGCAACTTTAAAAAAAATTCAAAATTTGATTAAAAATATGAAAATCATTAAAACTCGTTTGAGCTGGTCAATATAATGTAACTTATAGATCTATTCGGGAGTAGATATAGATTTTATATGTATATACTGTATAGTAATCAGTTGTATAGCAAGATTGATAGTTGCAGATTCATATTAGCTTTTCCTCAACACACTAGTATGTCTAATATTAATATTTGTGTGTTGATTAAGTGAAATTTGAAAGAAAACAATTGTTAAGATATATTATTTATTGTGGCAGATAATTTTCTTCTAACGATATATAGGCACTAGTCTTGTCACTACAAGAAAGCAGGTGAGAAACCAATGGAATTTTCTGATGGACTTAGATCCATCAGAAATTTTTGAAGGAATTCCGACAGTGTTCTGAGAAAATGTAAATGTTTGCATCCGTCGGAAATCCATCAGAAATTTTGACGGATTTCCTATGGATTAAAATTTGTCAGAAATTTCCAACGGATTTACGACAGCTACCTGACGGAAAATAAAACTGTTATTATATCCATTACTTTTTGACGGATTTCTGACAAACTATTCCTAGGCCGTCGGAAATCTGTCAGAAAATAAGAACGTTAATGTATCCATTGTCATAGCCGTTGTTATAGCCATTATGAATTCAAAATTTGTAACGTAATTCCGACGGATTTTCGACGGCAAGCGATATTATATATATATATGTTTGCACACTTCTCCTTACAAGCAAAACACAATACATTACTTCTAAAACAAAAAAAAATATAAAGAGATGTCATATTTTCGATCATGGATGGATGTAGAGATGAAGGATCCAGAGTTTAGCTTGTTGAACTATGAATACGCGCGAGGTATATGTGAGTTTATGGAGTTGTCTGGAAATCAACCATGGACCAAAAAAGTGGTAAGTTGAAATGTATATGTTCAATATGCCGAAATTCTCATAATATTAATGTTGAGATAGAAGAGAGAAGCATGGGCTTGAGAAGCTAAGCTACTCCAACAGTGTCACAACTTTTAACCAGCACTCATACCTCCCATGCTGCGCCCATATCTCCACTTGCTTCTCTTCTTCTACTTAGTAACTTAACTAGTTACATTCTAGTTCACTCCTAACAGCTTCCCCTTTCATCCTAGCCAACTCTTTCCTTGTTCCCTCCTTCTTGTCATTTGAATTCTTCTTGGTTAATTCATCTCTTGAAGGAGCATCTATTTCAACACTCCCCTCAAGATTGGTCGGTGAGGATCCTTTAGACCGATCTTGCTATGAATATGCTCACAATTGATAGATGAGGTTGCTTTGGTGAAGATATCCGCTAATTGATTCTCACTTGTTACAAAGACTGGTTTTATGATTCCTTCTTGAAACTTTCCCCTCACAAAGTGACAATCCACCTCTATATGGTTGGTCCTTTCATGGAATACCGGATTGGATGCGATATGTATTGCAGCTTGATTATCACAATATAACAGCATTTCTTCAGCTTCATGTATTCCAAGATCCTTTAGGAATGCATGTACCCAAATTAGTTCTTTTGTCACCTCCTTCATACCCCTATACTCAGCTTCAGCACTAGATAAGCTATGACCTTCTGCTTTTTACTTCTCCAAGTCACTAGATTGCCTCCCACAAAGTTACAAAAACCGTATGTGGACTTTCTATCCTTCTTATTTCCAGCCCAATCCGCATCACAATATCCTTGAATTTTTGTGTTTCCATTGGCCTTCATCCATATGCCTTTACTGGGGTTGTTCTTCAAATACCTTAGTAGCCTCTCAATCATGTTCCAATGCTGCATGGTTGGCTTTTGCATGTGTTGGCTCACATGGTTAACTGCAAAGCAAATGTCCGGCCTTCTGATAGTAAGATAGATGAGCTTGTCCACCATCCTTTGATATCTCTTAATGTTCTCCAAAGGCTCCCCCTCAGGACTATCTTGATAGCCTTCTTCTATTGGAGTTTTAGCAGGTTTGGATCCTAGCTTCCCAGTTTCTTCTAAGAGATCAAGCACATATTTCCTATGAGAGATGAACATTCCATCTTCAAACCGTGTCATCTCAATTCCTAGGAAGTACTTAAGCTCCCCCCAAGTCCTTTATATCAAAATCGGCCTTCAAGATCTTCTTGGTTTGATCTACTCCATCTTTGTCACTCCCTGTGATGATTAGATCATCAACATATATTAATACCACAACCATTCCTCCTTTACTTTGTTTTGTGAACAAAGTGTGATCAGTTTCAGATCTTATGAACCCTCTCTCCAAAAGACAAGCGCTTAGCCTTTGGTACCATGCTCTTGGAGATTGCTTCAGCCCATAGATTGCTTTCTTTAACCTCCAAACCTTGTTGCCTTCCTTATGATATCCCTGAGGTGGATCCATATACACTTCTTCTTCCAAATTTCCTTGCAAGAAGGCGTTCCTGACATCCATCTGCCATAGATCCCATTTCAAGTTTACTGCCACCGAGATTAGGATTCTTATTGAGTGGAGCTTAGCAACTGGAGCAAACGTTTCTGTATAGTCTTCCCCATAGACTTGAATGTATCCTTTTGCTACCAGCCTTGCTTTGTACCTTTCTATTTTCCCATCACTTGTATACTTGATTGTATAAACCCATCTACACCCAACTGGTTTCTTATCCCTTGGCAATTCGGTCAAGTACCAAGTGTGGTTCTTTTCCATAGACTTCATTTCTTCTTCCATGGCTTTTATCCATACTTCCTTCTCACATGCTTCTTCATATGAGCTAGGGATGGATTCCTTGCTGATTTTTCCCAGAAAAATTTCATGTTCCATAGGTAAGTTTGCCAAAGAGAAAAAATGCTCAATAGGATATAGAGGTTGAGTCTTATCTCCATTTTGTGATATGAGAGTACTGTCGCCAATAGGATCGATATCTAAGCTCGCCATGCGCTCAGGAAACTCTCTTATCACATTGGAAATATTAGCCATACTAGACCCTTCTTTAAGCATGGCCGAGTTGTTGTAGTAGATGCGCTGTCGCCTATGTCTTGTACTTCTTCTTAGAGGTACTGTTGGCTCAGGTTCTCCTTCCTCATCATTCCCTTCTTCTTCAGCTGAATCCTGATCTGGTTCCGTATGTGTATCATCTGCAAAACTTGTATACAATGTTTTCCTAGTACACATACTTCACATACTACTTCTTTTTGAATGAGATTGGATAAGACCATCATGAGAACTGCTGAACTTGGATGTCCTAGTCTTTCATGCCATAATGGGCTATCTCCAATCTCCTTCCTACCAGAAAATTCTACATCCATCTTCATTCCAAGAGCCATTGGATCTTCTTGTTTATTAGCTTCCAAAAGATACATACCATCCTCTACCTTCCCTTCTCCGAGTAATAGTTTGTTTTAGGGTCCTGAAACTTAACAAAGTCAGTTCCAAACAATGCCACACAATCCAAGTCCTTTGTGGTTTTATGAACTGATAGAAGGTTAGATGAGAAATTAGACATGTATAATGCTTTTGTTTTCTTCTTGAAAAGCTCTAATTCTCCTATCCCCTCAATTGGAACTGAGCTTCCATTAGCTACTTGCACATTTCCATGATTAAGGCTCAAGATTTTTTAACAGGTCTTGATCCTTAATCATGTGATGAGAAGCTCCTGAATCTACAACCATTTTACCCTTCCTTATGGAGCTTTTAGAAATGAGGAAACTCTTAACGGATTCAGTCAGCTTGGTTAGGCTCTTGATGAGAGCCTCAAACTCGGATCTCTTGACAGTATCCTCAATCGGTTGTACAATCCCCATGAAGGCCCTATGCCCACTTCAACTCTCCCTTAGCCGCTTAGGCCTCAAATGCGGATGAAGAGTCCAACACTTCTCCTTGGTATGTCCCTTCATCTTACAATGCTCACATTCCAACACCCTCTTGTCTACAAATGTGAGATTCTTCTTGGCAAGATGTGCAGCTTCACTTGGCGGACGAAATAGGTCTCTTGAACCCTCCTCCCTTTGTATTAAGCCACATACTTCTGCTAGACTTGGCAGCATCTCAAATCTAAGTATGTTCTTGATATGGTCCTTGTAAGATGCATTGAGTGCCAAGAGAAGCCCAAATATTTGGTCTTGGTCACGCCTTTCACCTAACTCATTGGGGTCTATAGTTTGTGGCCTCAAGATCTCCAACTCGGCCCACAAGCTTCTATACTCCCCAAACATTTCCTTGAATGGTTTCTCCTCTTGTTAAAGCTCATTCAGCGCCCTCTTCACCTCAAATATCCTTGATATATTTGAGACATTTTCATATCCTCCCTTGAGTATATCCCACAGCTCCTTGACGGTATCCGCATATGAGTAGGCCGCCAAGATGGATGGTTCTAGTGAGCTTTGAAGAAGAGAAAGAGTGTATTGTTCTTCTTGCTCTTCCTTAGCTTCCTCCTTTTCATTTTTCACCACCGCCTCCGCTTCCTCCTTTGGCTCAATATACCGCCAAAGTCCTCGGCCTCTAAGAATGATTTTAGTGGTTTTTGCCCAAAGGAGATAGTTGTTCCCTCTGAGCATGACTGAGATTGCTACTCTATTTGTCTCCATTTTCTAGTAATAATACACAATTCTAGTTCTTTCACAACTTGAAGATCCTATGATCTCAAGGATATTAATCTAAGAGTGAATAGAACTTAGAAAGATATATTGTTATAGATTAGAAGATTTTGGGAGTATAGAAGAATTATAAGAGGGTTAAGCGTTTGGAATGCTCAACCCGCTCTAATACCATGAAAATATAGATTTGAAGTTTAGAGAGAATAAAGAATGATTAGAGAATAATAGGACGCATGGCGAGAATGGAGAGAATTTATACAAATTTGAATAATCTTATTCTCTTATTTTTTCTTATATCACTTACAAGAGGTTTACATGAGTTTATATAGACTTTACAACTAAGAGACTAAGAAGGAAGAGGCAGAGAAGGCGTGCAAAGAAGAGAGAAGCATGGGCTTGAGAAGCCAAGCTACTCCAACAGTGTCACAACAGTAACCATCAACCATACCTCCCATGCTGCGCCCATATCTCCACTTGCTTCTCTTCTTCTACTTAGTAACTTAACTAGTTACATTCTAGTTCACTCCTAACAGATTCCCCTTTCATCCTAGCCAACTCTTTCCTTGTTCCCTTCTTCTTGTCATTTGAACCCTTCTTGGTTAATTCATCTCTTGAAGGAGCATCTATTTCAACCGATTGGTATGATCCATTTCTTGGGCGTGGTGTTAAAGTTGACCAATTTGGCGTTACATCTGTACATTCTACACAGAGACTTTTGAAATATGACTCATTCATCTTAGAGTCACAAGCAGAACAGGTATATATATACATGGATCAATTTATTTCTTATATATTCAAATAGGATATGTAAAAAAAAATTATGCTTTAGGTTTGTTACATATGGTATCCTCGAATTACACAACGCATGATCCTTGGATCACTGTTACGGCAATTAACACAAGAGGAAGAATTTATGGAGTTCCGGAACATGATGCTTTGCAACCAACGAGAAGTAATCCAATATATCCAGTTGCGCTTTCCTTTGAAGTTGGTCTTGTGGTTGATTTTACACAATTTGGCGATGATATCGTGCATTTAGATTCAGAAGAAGAACATGACGAATTTTCTGAGGATGAAGATACTATTCCATCCGACGGAACGTCATCAGATTCAGAATAGTTAATAATTTTATTTGTATTGTAATATAATGATATTTTCCTTAATTTATAATTAAAATCATTTAAATATGAATTATATTAAGTATGAAATAAAACAATTACAATTAAAATTGTAAAATGTATAGTTATTTTGAATAGTTTATAAATATACTTTTTTATACCGGAAGCTCAATCACCGACACCACAAGCTTCAAACTTACTATCGCAGATGAGTGTCGAGGACTTCGTCTCTCGCCCTGGACAAGAGCATATGCTTCTTCATCATTCTAATGCTGAAGGTCGAGCTACATGGTATGTCTAATATATCATTTTAATTTAGTTTTAAGTTTAATTATTTTGTACTTGTTAAATCATTTTTTTTTGGTTTTGTAGGTTTGATGAATCCCATAATGGGATGACAAAGTCTATCAACCGTATGCTTAACGGATTGATACGTATGGTACATATGTGGGTATGCCACATGAAGATCAATCCATGTGGTTTAGACAATTTGCCATAAATTTTTAGTTTTATGTTTTGATCCAATTTTGTTTAATTTCACATTTACTCATCCCTATTTTTCAGCAAGAATTCACTTGGGAGAGTGATATCACCGCATTGGTGAGATGTGAGTTCGATGCAAAGGCTGCGTTGATGTACTCGCGAAAGATGAATGAGTGGAAGGGAAAGTGGAAGAAAAATGAGATTCCTCGAGAGTTGGCAACAAATCCAGACTTATGGGACGGGTTTGTTGCTTACTGGAAGCAAGAGGATACCATCACAAGTTCTGAAACCCACTCTATAAACCGAAGAAGCGACCGCAACGGGAAATGCATAGTGACACAGAATTTAGGAGCTACGAGCAAAAAATCCCAAGCTAAACAACTTGTAAGTATTTTAATTTCTTTTTTATTTACTTAAACGTTTTTAATCTTTTGATTATATTTTAGTTTCAACAAGATGGTGTGGAACCTACCAATCTTACACTACTTTGGGATACACATACCAGCATGAAAGATGGTCAGATCAAAGATGCGGTTACTCGGGAGATCATCGAAAATGTCACGAGGCTCGGTGATGAGTATCTCTTATCTCAACCGACCGTTGGAGGTACTCCTCCATGCACCGAAGTTCCTCCTAAAAAGGTGAATGAAATGGTTTATCAGGTTAGTAACATTTAACTTATGATTTAGTTAATCAAATAATTATTTTTATTTCTTATTCATTTTTAATTTTAATTTTGTTTTGCAGGCTACAAAGAAGACCAAAGGCCGGGTATATGGTCTTCCACATGATTCTTCTTCATCGTCGTCGACTACTTCATGGTTTTTTGGAGATTCGTCTCTCCGGGCGGAACTAGCAGAGAAGACTACCGAGATAGATACGTTGAGGACAAAAATTCAAATCATTGAAGACCAGCAACTTGTGGAAAGGGAGCGACTCGCAGCAAGAGAAGGACGGCTTGAAGCCAAACGAGAAGCCGACAAAGAGCGAATGCGAGCCATGGAAGAGAAGATTGAGGCACTATTAGCAACTCGTCTACCGTTCCATTAGTATTTTTTTTAAACAATTTGAATGTTTTCTAGACTTAAATTTAAATATCCTTTTTATTTCAATATCTGAATTTTATTTGAACTTTATTATGAATTTTAATTTGAATTTATTTTAATTTGAATTTAATTTTAAATTTAATAACAATTTATTTTAATCCGTTGGAAATCTGTCAGAAATGCGGCCATCAGAAATCCGTTGGAAATACAGCTGCCGGAAATCCGTTGAAAATACAAGTGTTGGAAATCTGTTAAAAACAGCAGTCAGATATACGTTGGTCACGCGGCTGTCGGAAATCCGTTGGAAATGCAGCCGTTGGAAATCCGTCAATATATTTCTGACTGATTTTTAACAGCTGTGTTTCTGACGGATACACCAAAAATTGTATCCATCGGAAATCCGTTGGAAATATGGCCATTGGAAATGTTTCGGAATATCTGTCGGAAATATCAATGGTTTTCTGACACGATTCTATTTTCTGACGCTCTAGAACAGATGACTATATCCATCGGAAATCTGTCGGAAAGCGTGTTTTTCAACGGATTTCCGATGGATTCGTCCGATGGTTTATGGTTGTTTTCTAGTATATGTATTGGTAGGTCTGTTACAAAATTAGTTAACTAGCCTCGCAAATCATTAAAAAAATATATTTTTACGTTTTTGTTAGTCATATGCTATTAAAAGTTACTTTGTAATGCACAATCCATATATTATTATTTTTAAAACGAATGTTAAATTTATTTAATTCGAACAATTTTCTTACATCAAAGTGTTCCTGTCTTTGATCTTTTGAAAATACAACATTAGTGAATTATATTTTGAATGTAAAGATCTAATTGTCTTGTGTCTAATAACTTGGCTATTTGTAATGATGACTGTGGAATCTTCCCATGTCTCCTATTAATTCTTTATCTCCAGAGTAAATATGAAGTGGCTTGCAAAACATAGCGCAAAAGAAAAAAAATGTACCTTATCCAATGAAGTTTCACTGGTAACTCCAGGACTTGTTCCCATTCATTTGTAAGCTTGCATTAGTTCTTGACCAGTTTGATCCATATCTGTTCTGAGTAGATACATAAGAAGTATATGTGATTTTGGGGTTCCAAAGCATTTAGGCATGACACACATGATCTATTAGAACTTGTACTCCATTGAGTCATTTGATCTCCAGTTGGTATTCGGTTTTGTATTGCCAGATACGTATGGAGCCAAACTTTGGTGTGGAGTAGGATTTGATTCTCGGATTAGGTTTCAAGTTTTCTTTAAAACCAAATTTGAACCAAAGTTATCCTCTTTGCTTCTCCACAAGACCTTATAGAGTTTGGATGATTTTTTCTTTGAGAATCAATTGTATATTCGATGTTGTTAAAATTTTAGACCTGTGTGATTTCTATGGTTTGTGAGTATGTACCGGTCCACCGTGATACTTTTTAATACCTATCTATCGTTCTGTGATGAAAGGAATGTATATTCTAGAATCATAGGTTTTGTGATGAAAGTAATGTAAACCCAAATCTGTAGTATTATAGCTGAAGCTAATTGATGTTAAGATTATCCACAGGTAGAAGCTCCCTTGGCCCAATGGTTGAACAAGGATCTTTAAAGCTTCTACATCAGGAGGTCTGGGGTTCGAGTCTCAGTTATTGCGATTTATTAACAAATTTGCAGATGAATGGAGACAATTTTACAGGAGATCTCCAACGATGTACAATTAGCGCCGTTCGCCGTGATTCTATGCAGAAAAGAAAGTGGTCCCTCAAGAGCATGGAGGACAAAATATTGTCTGTAGTGGATCTAATAAGGGTTGGAAGAAATTGTCCGTGGGAAACTCGTCTTTGTAATAGTTTTCATAATTTGTAATAAATTAATAAATCCACGCAAGATTTTAGAAACTTGATATTATTGGTCCATGTCAATATTTATAATTCTCATGATAATCTACCAAAATGGCAAAATCAATATCTTCTAGAAACTTAAAAAAGAAAAATAAAAATATGCAACAAAATATAGTAGAAATTACTAAAAATAGTGAGTTTAGTATTTCATAACTTCATATTTTTAATGGCAATTGGTCACATATATTTATGAATTCCTATTTGATATCGTGTTTATTCAAGATAAATAAAGAACAATAATGGAGAAGAATAATCCCTATATAGTATTAAGCCTCAGAAAAATCAGGAAGAAGAAGAAGAAAAGGTAGAAAAAAAATCTCTAGGAACAAAATAGAGAACAAAGTGACATATACAAAAATATGCAGTAATTAATTTGAAGTTATAGTGTTCCTATGGTGTCCACATAAGACTCTATGCTAAGACTGTTCACATGGGTTTTCAGAAATTTAATATTATTGGTCTTAGTCAATATTTAATAGAAAATATGTTATCATAACTTCATGTTTTATGAATAGCAATTGGTAGCAAAATATTTATTAATTCCTATTTAATATTTTTATCTATTCAAGATAGACGAAGAACAATAACGGAGAAGAATAAGTGCTAGATAAAATTAAGCCTCAGAAAAATGAAGAAGCAAAAGGAGAAAAATGAGCAAAAACCTCTAGGAAAATCGTAGAACAAAGTGAGAAATGCAAAAATATATAGTAATTAATTTTAAACTACAATGGTCCTAGAGTGTCCACATAAGACTTTATGTTTAGACTGTCCAAGTGAATTTTAGAAATATGATATCATTGGTCCACGTGAATATTTAATATATATTCTCATGATAATTTTCCAAATCTATAGTAACCTACTTTATGCTAAAACCATATATGTGAAATTTGGAAACTCGATATTATTACTCCACATCAATATTTAACATAAATTATAATGATAATCTGCCAAACATGTTAAAATAGAAAAATTCATATCTACTATAAACTTAAAAGAAAAATCATCAATAATAGGCAACACATAATAGAAATTACTAAAATAATGATTTTAGTATATATTCTTATTAATAAATCATTTAAAATATTTATTTCATAACTTCATATTTTTTGCACTTGGTGTCATAGTATTTATGAATTTGTATTTGATATCCTATTTATTCTACATAGATGAAGAACAGTAATGGACAAGAATAAACACTAGATAATATTAAGCCTCAGAAAATTATTAAGAAGAAGAAGAAAAAGGAGAAAAAAACTCTAGGAAAAATAGAAGAACAAAGTGACACATGATAAAAGAATGTGTAATAATTAACTAAATTTAAGTTATACTGTTCCTAGGTTGTGCATAGAAGACTTTATGCTAAGACCGTTCGGGTGAAATTTTAGAAATTTGATATCATTGGTCTACGTCATTATTTAATATAATATATATGTATTTATATAGTTTCATATTTTATTAATGGAAATTGATTGCAAAATATTTATGAAATCCTATTTATATTTTATTTATTCAAGATAGATGAAGAACAATAATGGAGAAAAATTAAGTCCCAGATAAAATAAATCCTCAGAAAATTGAAGAAGAAAAAGGAGAAAATGAGCAAAAAAACTCTAGAAAAAACTAAAAGAAAAATTTTAAACATGCAAAAAAGTGTAGTAATTAGTTTTAATAAGACCCATATAAAATATAGCCTCAGAAAATGAAGAATAAAAGGGAGAAAATGAGCAAAAAATCTCTAGATAAATAGAAGAACAAAGTGACACATGCAGAAATATTAAAATGGGAAAATCAATATCTACTATAGACTTGAAAAGAAAATCATAGACAAAAAAGAAAAAATAATAGTTTATATTACTAAAAATAATGAGTTTATTATATATTCTTATTAATAAATAATTTAAAATATTTGTTTTTCATAACTTCATATCTTCTTAACGACAATTGGTCGCATAATATTTATGAATTCAATATCTTATTTTAGATAGATGAACAAAAATAAGAGAGAAAAATAAGCCCTAGATAAAATTAAGTCTCGGAAAAATGAGGAAAAAGAAGAATAACAAAGAGAATAAAAACTAGAAAAATGAAGAATAAAGTGACACATGCAAAAAAGTGTAGGAATTAATTTTAAGCTATAGTGTTCCTAGTGTGTTCTCATAAGATTTTATAGATACTATCATATTGGTCCACACTAACGGTTAGTAAAAATTCTTGCTCTAATTGTTTAAAAAGAATTGATATACGGAAAAACTATAAACAGAAATAATCACAAAAACAATAGAAATTACTCAAAATAATAAATAATATATAGTAAAATTATGCCTTAATTTTTTATTAATTAATCATTTAAGATTAGATTTTAAATAACTTCTTATTTACAGATAATTAATTAAGAAATTATTTAATATTTAAAAGAAAACATATTTGGCCATTAAAATTAGAAATTGGTCAAATAGTATTTCCAAGTTCCTATTTGATCTCTTTTATATTATATATGGCTGAAGAAGAGTGCCAAAGGTTAAAAAACAGTTAAAACTAAATCTCATAAAACAAATAAATAAGAAAAAGGGGGAAAGGTAGGAAGAAAATAGAAGAAGAAAACAACATATCCAAAAATATTTGATAATTTTAATGTCCAATGAATAACAAATTTTACTGTAATCCTACCCAAAAAGATTGAAATAAACAAATTAATATACTAAAATTCAAAAACTTATCATGACTATAAAATTTTGGAAAGAATGTGCCCACAAATATTTAAGGTGAATCATGTGTTATGGTTTTAAACTTTTAGTAAGTTTAATATTTTGCTAAAAAATTTTATATATTTAAAGTTTAATTTTATTCTAAGTGTACCATCAATGAAACCCAAATGACAAATGTCAAAAAAGAGAATGCAAGAAAGATTAGGATTACAATAACTATTAAGATAATTCTGTCCAACGATCATTGATTGTTGCGGGCTTGCATTATAAACGAAGTTTAAATGCCAAAGACAAAAGAGAATACTAGAAAGATTAGGATAACTAAAAATTATAAGATCATCAAGATCTAACTGATGATAGATTGTTATGGGTTTGCACTATTAGTAAAACCCAAATGTCAAAGCCCATAAGAAAGAATTACGATAAAAATTAGGGTTACTATAAATTATAAAATTATAAAATTATAAAAATCTAAATGATAATCGGTTGCTGCGGACTCATGCTTGAGTTTCAAAAGAGGCTTCTTGTTGGCTTAACTATTTTCTTCCTCTCCTAAGTCATTGATGTTGGCTTTTGGCTTTTGAGGGTCTTTCATAGTTGAGTTTTCTTTTACATATCTCAATCGTGTGTGTCTCGATGAACTGTGAGTGATCTTTGATGTGAAGTTAAGATCTCAATCGTGTGTGTTTTGAGGGTCTTTCATTGAAATCGCTATTTACTCTCAGGTTTACTTTCTAGCTTTAAAAACTTTATATTTTTGCGTTTAGTTTATAAATTTCAAACTCGCTACTATTTTCTGGACATAAAAATGGTATAAAACGTAATATTATCAGGACTCGGCTCTTCTACCTCTCCTTCATGTATAAAGAGAATACCAATAATTTATTATGGTTTTCCAAAATCGAAACTCGTTATTAAGAGTACGTCAACCACATTTTAGTATTTAAAAACATATCTCCAACCACAAACACCAAATCTCGCACTAATGTTTTATTTATTATATCATAAAATATAAGACTTTTATTTCTAATAGTTTGATAAATACTAATTTTTATATAAAATGATATATTAGATCCTAAATTTAAGCTTAAAATTGACTATATAATCATCAATAAATTAAAATAGGAAAGAATAAATTATATCTTACTAACTATCAGAAATATTTGAATCAACCATGTTCAATTTAGTTTTATGTTTTTGTTTTTAAAAAGGTTACATACTAATTATAATTATAATTTTATTACAACTATAATACTATATTATTAAAATACAAATATAAAAATAGTGATGATATTTTTATTTTAATTGATATGCAAGAAAATTATTCAAATAATGAATTAAAACATAAATAAAATTATATATATATTTGGTGTTTTGCGAAACGTGTTCACCAAATATGATGTGATACTATTCATAAAACACCAAATATTTATTCAAGATTTACTGTTACATTTAAGTGGGTTTGACACATACTTGGTGTTGTGTTGTCAAGTTGGTCTTTCGAGAAGTCTTAATGGAAATTTGAATTCTAATTAATTCTCATATTAAAACACCAGAACTCTCATATATTTGGTTTCCTAGTCCCAAGTTTATTCCTTGAGTTATTTTTTGGGTATGATTGTGAAAAAATAAAGTAATTATATATATTTTCTATTCATCATTTCTGAACAAATATGGGACTACCACACCAGATAATAGAGAATATTCAGGAAATACTTGATGTGAAATCATTGCTCAAGTTCAAGCTCATATCGAAGCAATGGTACACTATGATCCAATCCGTCGGTTCCAAAAAAGACAGTTAACCCATCGCACGCAATCAGGAAATCTAGACATCCTATGGTGTCCTTATATGAAGAATCTTGTAATATTGAAGCTATGAGATCGTTGGTATTGAGTTCATCAGTTTCTGTTAAGATTCCAAATCTTTGGGAAAACACCTTCTTCAAAGTTGGCAACAATAGTTGTGATGGTCTAGTATGTCTCAGTGATGAACTACTACAGAACCACAATACTGTCTTTAATCTCAGCACTCGATGGCATCGAGTTTTCCCTCGCTCTACCTATCAACTACTCAAAATGAGAGACAAGCTCGAGCTACCTCAAACGGCTAATCTTGGATTCTGCTAATCAACTACTCGATGTCTCCATACATCTTCTTGAGAGTTTCCCAAAGTTCTTGAGCTGTCTTACAATATGAGTAAGATTCAAATATTGAATCACTAAGGGAGCTGTGGATTATGCTGAGCACCATTTGATCTTTTTGTAGCCATTTTTCCAGAGTTTCTTCATCTCCTTCTTGAGGCTCTTTTCCTTTCGCGGGTTCAACTTTATTCCACAAGCCACGACCATACAAGTTAGATTTTGTAGATCTTGACCTTATGAGATAGTTCTCTCCTCGTAGAATGACTCTAATTGTAGTTGGTTTTATCTCCTCCATGATTGAAAAGAATGATCTTCAAGGAAACCTTCTATTGCCCACTGGATAACAACTAGCCGTTTGATGATTTGTGAGGCGATCTTTGAGAAATCTCAAGTAATAAATCAATCTAGCTTCACACACCTCGTCTAGGATGAATTTATATCAATCTCAGAGGTTTTACGAAGCTAGAAAAACATATTTCAAGAGCAAACAAAGTATGTACCAGTGGATAAACAAACAAACGCAGAACTGTTCTTGAGAGAGTTCTTTGAGAAATTTCCAGAAATATACCCCTCTAACTTCACAGAAACTCATCTAGGATAAATATATATTAATCTCAGAGTTTTTCAGGAAGCTTAGATGAATGTATTTCCAAAATAAACAAATAACTTATGGGGAAGAAGATGAACAGTCTTTTTCTGGGAAACTTTGAATTTTGATATTTTGAATTTTGAAAAAAAAATTGATTTCTTGATCTGGAGATTTGTTGAGAGTTTGATTGTTGCAGAAGCTTTAAATATGTTAGAAGAGAGGTTTCTTACACAAAAGAGACTAGGAGAATGGATATATGCTTCAAGAAAAACTTCTAGAGTTTCTTGAACAGTAACAATGGTGAAACAAGAATAATGGAAGATATAATAGATGTTTAAGAGATTCAAGAAGAACATAATGATGAAATCAGAAGCTTGATCTTTTTTATTGATCAATGCTCTGATACCATGTTAGATTTCAGAGATTAAGAGTGTAAGATTCAAACCCAGAATAAAGAAGAATAAGAATAAAAATAGAGAGAAAGAGATTTTATTATCTCAGTTATCTTAAATGTTACAAGAAGTTTACATATTTATAGAGTGCTTAAACCTAAAGATAAGTAGGTGTTTCTTAGCTATGAATAGTTATGACTCATGTTGAATTCAAAATAGAGCTGTTGAAGAAGAAACAATTTGGGCGTCCATGTGCACTTCTATTTTCGGTGGATAGCTTTTCCGTGGATGACTTTGCTTGGATGCCTCTTGCTTGATATTTGTTGGATGGCTTTGCTTGGATGCATCTTGCTTGGATGACTTTCTTCTTTTATCCCTTGTTGGATATTTGTTAATTAATTAATACTTGTAACCCAAGGGTCCCAGCTGAAACTCTATCAAAGATACAAGCTTACAAAATCTTTAGTCTCCTTTACACAACACAGATTCTCGGTGGTTTGAAATGTCTCCACGATAATGGTTTTATTCACATGATAGAGTAGTATTAGTATTATAAAATATATTATAAGAAACATTGGATATTGAACTGTTGTTCAATATAATAAATTGATCAGGTTATTAACCCCAAGGGTAATGATGTGTATGGAACTCCAGCTGATATATGGAGCCATGGGTGTACTGTGTTGGAGATGTTGACTAGTAAGATTCCCTACGGGAATCTAGATTCCGTAAGTCTTGAAGAGTCTTAAACTTTCTTGATATAAAATAGGAGAATTCCCATTAAAAACCAACTATGTAGCTAAATCTGAAATATACATGAACTTATTGTGTCTCAATTAAAAGTACACAAATTTGCACGTTCAATTTAGTAGATATTCAAAGTATATATATTAACATAATTGGAGTTTGGACATTAAAATTATTTATAACGGGATTTCCCCGGTAAAATAAGAGTTTAAGTCCTAATGTGTTCAAACAATCAGATTCAAGGTTTAGGATTGGAATGGGTACGCTTCCAGATCTTAAAATATACCACTAGAAGCTCGTCATTTCATACTCAAGAACAGCCAACTGCAGCTGAGCTACAGAACCATCCATTTTTAGATGGTTCTTACCATCCTCGGGCTCAGGCTCAGGCTCAGGCTTAGGATTTGAATCCGCATCTTCGCTTCCCTGTAGATGAGTATAATTTTAGAAGATTGCATTTAATATTTGAAGCATGTGGTTTCATTTTATTTAGACTATATTAGAATCACAAGTTTTATATTTTAACATTATTGTCCTAATTGTATCAAAACAGGCATAACCAGAAGATTTGTGAGGGATTAGACCCCGTGGAAACTATTAAGGATATTCAAGATATGATTCTTGGACATAAATGTGCAAGTTTGGGTAGCACAGTAAGATATAAATCGTCTGAAAATAGATTTATGCTCAGGTTTTTTGGGTATGATTGTGAAAAAATAAAGTAATTATATATATTTTCTATTCATCATTTCTGAACAGATATGGGACTACCACACTAGATAATAGAGAATATTCAGGAAATACTTGATGTGAAATCATTGCTCAAGTTCAAGCTCGTATCGAAGCAATGGTACACTACGATCCTATCCGTCGGTTCCAAAAAAGACAGTTAACCCATCGCACGCAATCAGGAAATCCAGACATCCTATGGTGTCCTTATATGAAGAATCTTGTAATATTGAAGCTATGAGATCGTTGGTATTGAGTTCATCAGTTTCTGTTAAGATTCCAACTCTTTGGGAAAACACCTTCTTCAAAGTTGGCAACAATAGTTGTGATGGTCTAGTATGTCTCAGTAATGAACTTTTACAGAACCACAATATTGTCTTTAATCTCAGCACTCGATGGCATCGAGTTTTCCCTCACTCTACCTATCAACTACTCAAAATGAGAGACAAGCTCAAGCTACCTCAAACGGCTAATCTTGGATTCTGCTAATCAACTACTCGATGTCTCCATACATCTTCTTGAGAGTTTCCCAAAGTTCTTGAGCTGTCTCACAATATGAGTAAGATTCAAATATTGAATCACTCAGGGAGCTGTGGATTATGCTGAGCACCATTTGATCTTTTTGTAGCCATTTTCCAGAGTTTCTTCATCTCCTTCTTGAGGATCTTTTCCTTTCGCGGGTTCAACTTTATTCCACAAGCCACGACCATAGAAGTTAGATTTTGTAGATCTTGACCTTATGAGATAGTTCTCTCCTCGTAGAATGACTCTAATTGTAGTTGGTTTTATCTCCTCCATGATTGAAAAGAATGATCTTCAAGGAAACCTTCTATTGTCCACTAGATAACAACTAGCCGTTTGAAGATTTGTGAGGCGATCTTTGAGAAATCTCAAGTAATAAATCAATCTTGCTTCACACACCTCGTCTAGGATGAATTTATATCAATCTCAGAGGTTTTAGGAAGCTAGAAAAACGTATTTCAAGAGCAAACAAAGTATGTACCAGTGGATAAACAAAAAAACGCAGAACTGTTCTTGAGAGAGTTCTTTGAGAAATTTCCAGAAATATACCCCTCTAACTTCACAGAAACTCGTCTAGGATGAATATATATTAATCTCAGAGTTTTTCAGGAAGCTTAGATGAATGTATTTCCAAAATAAACAAAGAACTTTTGGGGAAGAAGTTGTACAGTCTTTTTCTGGGAAACTTTGAATTTTGATATTTTGAATTTTGAAAAAAAAATTGATTTCTTGATCTGGAGATTTATTGAGAGTTTGGTTGTTGCGGAAGCTTTAAATATGTTAGAGGAGAGGTTTCTTACACAAAAGAGACTATGAGAATGGATATATGCTTCAAGAAAAACTTCTAGAGTTTCTTGAACAGTAACAATGGTGCAACAAGAATAATGGAAGATATAATAGATGTTTAAGAGATTCAAGAAGAACATAATAATGAAATCAGAAGCTTGATCTTGTTTATTGATCAATGCTCTGATACCATGTTAGATTTCAGAGATTAAGATTGTAAGATTCAAACCCAGAATAGAGAAGAATAAGAATAATAATAGAGAGAAAGAGATTTTATTATCTCAGTTATCTTAAATGTTACAAGAAGTTTACATATTTATAGAGTGCTTAAACCTAAAGATAAGTAGGTGTTTCTTAACCATGAATAGTTATGACTCATGTGGAATTCAAAATAGAGCTGTTGAAGAAGAAACCAATTTGGGCGTCCATGTGCACTTCTATTTTCGGTCGATAGCTTTTCAGTGGATGGCTTTGCTTGGATGCCTCTTGCTTGATATTTGTTGGATGGCTTTGCTTGGATGCATCTTGCTTGGATGACTTTCTTCTTTTATTCCTTGTTGGATATTTGTTGATTGATTAATTCTTGTAACCCAAGGGTCCCAGCTGAAACTCTATCAAAGATACAAGCTTACAGAATCTTTAGTCTCCTTTACACAACACAGATTCTCGGTGGTTTGAAATGTCTCCACGATAATGGTTTTATTCACAGGATAGAGTAGTATTAGTATTATATAATATATTATAAGAAACATTGGATATTGAACTGTTGTTCAATATAATAAATTGATCAGGTTATTAACCCCAAGGGTAATGATGTGTATGGAACTCCAGCTGATATGTGGAGCCATGGGTGTACTGTGTTGGAAATGTTGACTAGGAAGATTCCCTACGGGAATCTAGATTCCGTAAGTCTTGAAGATTCTTAAACTTTCTTGATATAAAATAGGAGAATTCCCATTAAAAACCAACTATGTAGCTAAATCTGAAATATACATGAACTTATTGTTTCTCAATTAAAAGTACACAAATTTGCACGTTCAATTTAGTAGATATTCAAAGTATATATATTAACATAATTGGAGTTTGGACACTAAAATTATTTATAACGGGATTTCCCCGGTAAAATAAGAGTTTAAGTCCTAATGTGTTCAAACAATCAGATTCAAGGTTTAGGATTGGAATGGGTACGCTTCCATATACACTTAAAATATACCACTAGAAGCTCGTCATTTCATACTCAAGAACAGCCAACTATAGCTGAGCTACAGAACCATCCATTTTTAGAAGGTTCTTACCATCCTCGGGCTCAGGCTCAGGCTTAGGATTTGAATCCGCATCTTCGCTTCCCTGTAGATGAGTATAATTTTAGAAGATTGCCTTTAATATGTGAAGCATGTGGTTTCATTTTATTTAGACTATATTAGAATCACAAGTTTTATATTTTAACATTAATGTCCTAATTGTATCAAAACAGGCATAACCAGAAGATTTGTGATAGATTAGACCCATGGAAACTATTAAGGAGATTCAAGATATAATTCTTGGACATAAATGTGCAAGTTTGGGTAGCACAGTAAGAGATAAATCGTCTGAAGATAGACTTATGCTCAGGTTTTTTGGGTATGATTGTGAAAAAATAAAGTAATTATATATATTTTCTATTCATCATTTCTGAATAAATATGGGACTACCACACCAGATAATAGAAAATATTCTGGAAATACTTGATGTGAAATCATTGCTCAAGTTCAAGCTCGTATCGAAGCAATGGTACACTACGATCCAATCCGTCGGTTCCAAAAAAGACAGTTAACCCATCGCACGCAATCAGGAAATCCAGACATCCTATGGTGTCCTTATATGAAGAATCTTGTAATATTGAAGCTATGAGATCGTTGGTATTGAGTTCATCAGTTTCTGTTAAGATTCCAACTCTTTGGGAAAACACCTTCTTCAAAGTTGGCAACAATAGTTGTGATGGTCTAGTATGTCTCAGTGATGAACTTTTACAGAACCACAATATTGTCTTTAATCTCAGCACTCGATGGCATCGAGTTTTCCCTCGCTCTACCTATCAGCTACTCAAAATGAGAGACAAGCTCGAGCTACCTCAAACGGCTAATCTTGGATTCTGCTAATCAACTACTCGATGTCTCCATACATCTTCTTGAGAGTTTCCCAAAGTTTTTGAGCTGTCTCACAATATGAGTAAGATTCAAATATTGAATCACTCAGGGAGCTGTGGATTATGCTGAGCACCATTTGATCTTTTTGTAGCCATTTTTCCAGAGTTTCTTCATCTCCTTCTTGAGGCTCTTTTCCTTTCGCGGGATCAACTTTATTCCACAAGCCACGACCATACAAGTTAGATTTTGTAGATCTTGACCTTATGAGATAGTTCTCTCCTCGTAGAATGACTCTAATTGTAGTTGGTTTTATCTCCTCCATGATTGAAAAGAATGATCTTCAAGGAAACCTTCTATTGTCCACTGGATAACAACTAGCCGTTTGAAGATTTGTGAGGCGATCTTTGAGAAATTTCAAGTAATAAATCAATCTAGCTTCACACACCTTGTCTAGGATGAATTTATATCAATCTCAGAGGTTTTAGGAAGCTAGAAAAACGTATTTCAAGAGCAAACAAAGTATGTACCAGTGGATAAACAAAAAAACGCAGAACTGTTCTTGAGAGAGTTCTTTGAGAAATTTCCAGAAATATACCCCTCTAACTTCACAGAAACTCGTCTAGGATAAATATATATTAATCTCAGAGTTTTTCAGGAAGCTTAGATGAATGTATTTCCAAATTAAACAAAGAACTTTTGGGGAACTTTTGGGGAAGAAGATGAACAGTCTTTTTCTGGGAAACTTTGAATTTTGATATTTTGAATTTTGAAAAAAAAATTGATTTCTTGATCTGGAGATTAATTGAGAGTTTGGTTGTTGCAGAAGCTTTAAATATGTTAGAGGAGAGGTTTCTTACACAAAAGAGACTATGAGAATGGATATATGCTTCAAGAAAAACTTCTAGAGTTTCTTGAACAGTAACAATGGTGAAACAAGAATAATGGAAGATATAATAGATGTTTAAGAGATTCAAGAAGAACATAATAATGAAATCAGAAGCTTGATCTTGTTTATTGATCAATGCTCTGATACCATGTTAGATTTCAGAGATTAAGATTGTAAGATTCAAACCCAGAATAGAGAAGAATAAGAATAATAATAGAGAGAAAGAGATTTTATTATCTAAGTTATCTTAAATGTTACAAGAAGTTTACATATTTATAGAGCGCTTAAACCTAAAGATAAGTAGGTGTTTCTTAACTATGAATAGTTATGACTCATGTGGAATTCAAAATAGAGCTGTTGAAGAAGAAACCAATTTGGGCGTCCATGTGCACTTCTATTTTCAGTGGATAGCTTTTCCGTGGGTGGCTTTGCTTGGATGCCTCTTGCTTGATATTTGTTGGATGGCTTTGCTTGGATGCATCTTGCTTGGATGACTTTCTTCTTTTATTCCTTGTTGGATATTTGTTGATTGATTAATACTTGTAACCCAAGGGTCCCAGCTGAAACTCTATCAAAGATACAAGCTTACAGAATCTTTAGTCTCCTTTACACAACACAGATTCTCGGTGGTTTGAAATGTCTCCACGATAATGGTTTTATTCACAGGATAGAGTAGTATTAGTATTATATAATATATTATAAGAAACATTGGATATTGAACTGTTGTTCAATATAATAAATTGATCAGGTTATTAACCCCAAGGGTAATGATGTGTATGGAACTCCAGCTGATATATGGAGCCATGGGTGTACTGTGTTGGAGATGTTGACTAGTAAGATTCCCTACGGGAATCTAGATTCCGTAAGTCTTGAAAATTCTTAAACTTTCTTGATATAAAATAGGAGAATTCCCATTAAAAACCAACTATGTAGCTAAATCTGAAATATACATGAACTTATTGTGTTTCAATTAAAAGTACACAAATTTGCACGTTCAATTTAGTAGATATTCAAAGTATATATATTAACATAATTGGAGTTTGGACGCTAAAATTATTTATAATGGGATTTCCCTGGTAAAATAAGAGTTTAAGTCCTAATGTGTTCAAACAATCAGATTCAAGGTTTAGGATTGGAATGGGTACGTCATTTCATACTCAAGAACAGCCAACTGCAGCTGAGCTACAGAACCATCCATTTTTAGAAGGTTCTTACCATCCTCGGGCTCAGGCTCAGGCTCAGGCTTAGGATTTGAATCCGCATCTTCACTTCCCTGTAGATGAGTATAATTTTAGAAGATTGCCTTTAATATATGAAGCATGTGGTTTCATTTTATTTAGACTATATTAGAATCACAAGTTGTATATTTTAACATTAATGTCCTAATTGTATCAAAACAGGCATAACCAGAAGATTTGTGAGAGATTAGACCCCATGGAAACTATTAAGGAGATTCAAGATATGATTCTTCGACATAAATGTGCAAGTTTGGGTAGCACAGTAAGAGATAAATCGTCTGAAGATAGATTTATCCTCAGGTTTTTTTCTCTCATTCTTTGGTTATTAGTTGTAACTTGTAAGTGATAGAATGTGATGAGAGTTATGATGGAAAAATTGTTTATTATTCTCATAATATATATAGTTATGATACATATGTTTATATAGTGAAGTTATTTCCTAATCTAGATTAATACAATACTAACTATTATAATCAAATAATTTTTACGGTATCCTTTGATCTAGAATTCTAGATTAATGCGAAGGCTCTAGTCATAGATTGCATATAATAAAAGAAATTGCATAGGTTTTGACACCTGTTCCCTCCTCAGGTGATATTTCTCAAATGGCAGAAAGGATTGCTCTAATTCATACTCGAGGCGAATCTTGATTCTTCTAGCTTTCCATAGACACCAAGGTCTTTGGATTTACTTCACAGGAAGATCTTCATCTTATGTCAAACTTTTGATACTCGGAACCTGTCACTTGATATTCCACTCTTTAGCCTTGAAATCAACCAAAACTCTTTTCGAAATAATAGAAGATAATATCTTAAATAAGTAAAAATTAGGTTTGCACAATCAGTTCCTTGGCATGCTTTTATCTCATTGATTGCTGTACTTAATACGCTATCAAGTGGAAACAGAACTGGAAAGTGGGGAATTGCCCAGCCGTAATTCCTATGTTAGGAGCCAAATGAAACAAGAGATCATCTCTTTTTTTACTTTTCTTACTTTTCTTACTTCTATACAATTTGAACAACTCTTACAGCTAGACACTAAACAAGGTGAACCCCAAATGGAAGTTAACTGTTAAATCCCTTGTCAGACATCGACTTTCCTCGGATGAGTTTCTTTTGGTAAGAATAGCTGTCTATATAGCATGTTTGGATACACTGCAATGGAAGAAGAAACCAAGAGAAGCCTCAATCACCATATCAGTTTGCTCACGCCATAGATAAACAAATCTGGAACCACATTACTTTTCTGTTTCAAAACTGATGGAGATCAAGAAGCTCTCCATCTCCTCTGGACCTCTGTTTGCTGTCACCATTGACGCTAAACTTTGATTGCCTCATTATCCTATATTTTGATGTAATTCTTTTATTTAGCATTCTCTGTTTTCTCCTTCGCAACAATTCCAACACTTCATGCTACTTCTCAGACCTTTGTAAATTTTTTTTTTATTTATTAAATTTAAAATTACAAAACAAAATTAGTTGTTTGATTTTTTTGTCATAACGTATCCATTTTTCTTAATATAGTTAAGGAATATTGAAATTAAAATATTAGGGGTTTAATTATTTTCTTTAATATATGCTGGGTTGTCAGTCACTTTTAAGTTTTTAAATTATTAAGTAAATCAATCATTCTTTTTTCTAGTAATTCATCATTTGATTTCTGAATAATTTTACAACACATACAACCATTGTTTGTTACAAACTTACAATCAATTAATTAAAAGTAATAATTTGAAGAAAATTATTTAAACAACTTGAGAAAATCATTTTAAACAGCAATATATATATATATATATGACTTGTTTAAAACCATGTAAGAATCTAAGAAAACATTAAACATCATATGCATAACCACATGAAAATTCTAAGAGAATATGATTATTAACTTCCTGAAGTATTTAAAGGAATCTTTAGTAGGCCTTGGAATTATATTCCATGAATCAAAGATATTTTAATTGTTTGATTCTTCTAAATGTCATCAAAAGAGAAATCTTTGCGAACATGTAGTGTCAGTGAAAATGCCACAATGCCTAAAGGTGGAAGACGTAATTCCATTTGCAATAAGTATATAATTTTTTAAAATTGTATGTGTTTCTACTATCACTACTCCATCATTATTATGGACTTTTGATATTTCAAATTGTTTGTGGATAGACTAGTTAAGAGCATCTACACAGGTAAGAAACTCACTAACTCTCTCAAACAAAAAATATATTAATATTTTAATAAAATCTGATTCTTTAATTAAATTTTATTATCCTCACCATAAAACCCTTATACAGATACGAAATAACAAGAACAAACGTTTAATTGGTAATTTATAAACCAGCAAATAGAAAAAGTATCTGACTGAAATGACTGAATACTGCAAATCCGTTTAGGGTAAAGTAATTGACATCTAACAATACAACTTCTTAAATCCAAAGTAATCGTCTATTTGCGTCCATCAAATGTCTCCTTGTAGAAATTCTTTCCAAGTGTGTATATGAGGTAATTACCATCATTGTTGACAAGGATGAAAAAGAAATGACTCAGAATCAAGATTTGTCTTAGGGCTTGTGCCTTCACTTTCTGATCCTATTTTCTGATCTTATTTGTCTGATGAAGAGAAGGGGGGGGGGGGGGGGGGGGGTTGACGTGCAATGGTTGAAGGTTATCATCTTTCTTAGGCCTACTTTACAACAGAATAGGTTTTAGCAGCCTCTGCCCAAGAGAATACCATAGAAATAGGAAGATAATATATATTTTTTTCAAAATGGTTCTTTAGCTGTACACTAGATTAAGGGATCTTTGAAACATAAATTGAAACTTGCAGTTAGGGAATGAAGCACTGATAAATTAAGAGAGCTATCTAGTAGGAAGATTACTAATGCACATGAAGACATTGAACCCGCAGTGGTGATGATGATGTTGATGATGGTGAAGAACCAATCTTTAGAGGCATTTTGACTTGAACATTCGTCTACTTTCATCAAAAAGAACTATGCAATTTTCACTAATGCATTTCCAAAACTATGAACTTTCTCCATAAATCCTTAATTCAGTCCCTCGATATAATATATTTTCAGTTTTATTTACATAAAAATCCCAAGATCACACAAGATAATTTAGCTGCACAAGCCGTCTCGCTTTTAGTGTTTAGTTCTGGGGATTGGTATTTGAAAAAACCTTCATGTTTATATTTAGAATAGTACTAATTTTCAAATTATTTGCTAAAATAACACCTTCAATACTTATCTTTTATTAAAAATCTTAAAACCCAAACTAAAAATTCATATTAACAGAAATACCATTTGTAATTAATTAAAATTAAATTTATAATCTATTTTTGAAATTTTAAATTTGAAAAAAATTTGAAAAAGAAATAACTTTTTACAATTGTAAAAAAGAAATACATCTCCCCTCTTTACTCTTCTTCAAGATATTGGAAAAACCCCTAAGGGAACACATTCTTGCCTCCACTGCCATCTTGCCACCACCACCGTTGTGCCTGTCCATCATCATTCCATTCTCTATCATCGCCGGTATATACACCTAGAAGCCACTGTTGCAAATCTGGAAACTTTCAAATCAAGTTATGAACTCTAGAAAACATTAAACCCAGATCTTCTGACTCGCCTGAATTCATTGTTGTGAATCAGCAGCCTTTGCATCGCCATTTTTGTTGTCAGTGTTCTCCTATGTCAGTGGTGGTCGCCAGTAAAATACTCCACCAATTGTATGATTTTGGTAATTTTGATTTTTGGTTTCTAATGGTAAATTTTTCATTCAGATTTTGAAATCTAATTCGCTTAAGTGGATATATACTTGCTAGAAGATGGTCAATTCTGGCAATTGTCAGTCACAGCCACCACAGGATCCTCCTGCTTCTGGTGAGAATGAATTTGGTCAATTTTAAATCTATTCCCGCCTAGATGTTTTTCTTGAGTGCAAATTTTTCATAGAATTAGTATCATCGCAGATTTGTATGCGTGGTATTTAAGTTTCCTTGGTGTTTGGTTGACAATTTCATTCTCATAATCACAGATTTTAGATAAGTTATGCAGATTTTGTTATTTATATCTTGTGTTATCTCAGTTTTTTGGCTATTGATTTCCTTTGTTATTGCAGATTTTTGGTATTTGATTTTATATGCAAGGATTTTTATTCTATTGTTAAGATAATTTTTTTCTGGAATTGAATTTATTTGTTATTACAGATTCTGGTCATCAAATTTTTGTGTTGTCACAGATTTTGGCTATTTTGATTCTGTTACATTGCATAGTTTTGCTATTGTGGTTTTATTTTATTGCATAACTTAATGAAATTTTCATCAAATTATCGCAAATTGTTTTTGTGTTTTATTTTTATAATTCTTTTGATTTTATTGGTCAATTGGTGTTACTGCAGTTGTGCTATTATTTTTTGTGATAGCTCATTTTTATGTATTAATGCAGTTTTCTGTTTAGTGGCTAACTATAAGTTTGATTTTATTTGCATAGGATTGGCTTCTTCGAGTGTGGTCCGTGAGTATCCTCCTGAGTTTCATACAAAATGGAAATCTCCATTGTTGAATCATACCATGAATCACTATTGTGCAATGTGCAACTTGGGTATAGTGAAACATGAATTAGGAGATTATGTGTGAGATTATTTGAAATCGTGTTCCTTGGTGTATTTTCCAAGTTCGCTGATCTGCATTACATTATTGCTGCCAAGAGAGTTGAGTACTTCTTGGCGAACCAGCTATTGGTTGATGATGAGTATGATATTTGGTCCCTTATTTGTTATCATCCTCTACGATTCTCTCTTAATGAGTTTGCAGCTTGTACAGGTCTGAACTGTTCTCCAATTCAACCATCTGAGTTATGTAATCTTAGCCATGTAAAGTTTTTGAGACATGAATGTGATGGGTAAAAACCATTCTTGGCGTTTTGATGAGAGGCTTATGGCAGTTAAGTTTTCTATCAGTTACAGTACTTGGCATTCACAAGATATCAAGGATACCACTGGAATCAGCTATAATAGTTCTTGCCAAAGAGGCTTTTGAGAAGTATATGTAGGGACAAGTAGGCTTGGAGCAGTTGATTGGTTCAATCAAGATGATTCAGATTAAAGAAAAATATTGCATGCTCCAAGGACCAGTTCAAGTTTTGTTGTCTTCTGTGTATAAGCACGTTGTTGGTGTAGGAGAAACTTATGGGAATATGAGGCTGAAGGAAAATGAAAAAGATCGTGATGAGGTTCTACATCTGAATTGGTTTTCTGCACGCAAAACAGTTAAATTTGATGAATATATAAGCAATGAGAAGGCTTATCATGGGTAAGTAATATATGGTTTACAAAGTACATGTATTCCGGTTATGCCCTACTTTATTACAATTTCCACATGTGTGTTGTTTCCTTGGATTCTTCTTTTCCATAGCAACTTCCCAAGCAGATTTAATCCTTGAGTTCTTAGGCCTACCTGCTTGTTGTCGAACCACAGGGATAACAAACTTGAGTAATAACTTCTTCAGGGATCGGTGAGGTGAAATTCCTTGGGAAGATGGCGTGTGCATAAGAGTTGTATCAAAAATTCTTATAATAATATGGATGACACATTGAAATTACTGCAATTTTCCTCTTATCACACGCTACAATTTCATGCGCACATGGTATTTTTCCAAGTCAAACTGACACATGAAAACTATTTCTCCCTCAGATTAACCAAATGTATAACTGATGCACTTGTCACATGCACCTCATGTGCATCAATATATTGTGCAGTAAAAAGTTTAGAATACTTTACCCGGCACTGCATAGCAGTAATATGGTTATAAAAATGTAATGAATGAAATAATATTAAAATAGAAATGTAAATGATTACCTCAAGAATTTTCTCCACTCCACATGTAAAGGTTGTCTGCATTTTAAATGCATCATTCTTTCTCTCAGAAAATCATTTTGTCATCATGGACTTAACTGCCTCTAAGAGTTGTACAATAGGTAAACACCTCAAATGTGATATAACATCATTTATCGATTAAGTAATATTGGTAGTAAGAATGTTATACCTATCACCAAGGAAATGCGCACGTGTCCACAATTTTATAGCAGCTATTTATAGATAGTTATGAAGTGTTGGATGCAACACGAATCTGATCAAATGTTGTCTAAACACTAAACAAGTGTACACGCATTGGAAGCCTTTTTCACCAACCCAAATGCTTCTCCACCTTTATATAGAACCAGAATTTTTTTTAAAAGATGGTACATGCATATCCCCTGACTGGACATTGGATAGACTGTGTGAATTGATTTACGAAATATTTCGTGTGCCAAGTGAAGCTGCACATCTTGCCAAGAAGAATCTCACATATGTAGACAAGAGGGTGTTGGAATGTGAACATTGTAAGATGAAGGGACATACCAAGGAGAAGTGTTGGACTCTCCATCCCCATTTGAGGCCTAAGCGGCTAAGGGAGAGTGGAAGTGGGCATAGGGCCTTCATTGGGATTGCACAACCGGTTGAGGATACTGTCAAGAGATCCGAGTTTGAGGCTCTCATCAAGAGCCTAGCCAAGCTGACTGAATCCGGTAAGAGTTTTCTCAGTTCTAAAAGCTCCATAAGGAAGGGTAAAATGGTTGTAGATTCAGGAGCTTCTCATCACATGATTAAGGATCAAGACTTGTTAAAAAATCTTGAGCCTTATCATGGAAATGTGCAAGTAGCTAATGGAAGCTCAGTTCCGATTGAGGGGATAGGAGAATTAGAGCTTTTCAAGAAGGAAACAAAAGCATTATACATGCCTAATTTTTCATCTAACCTTCTATCAGTTCATAAAGCCACAAAGGACTTGGATTGTGTGGCATTGTTTGAGACTGAGGACCCTAAAACAAACTATGTACTCGGAGAAGGGAAGGTAGACGATGGTATGTATCTTTTGGAAGCTAATAAACTAGAGGATCCAATGGCTCTTGGAATGAAGGCAGATGTAGAAGTTTCTGGTAGGAAGGAGATTGGAGAGAGCCCCATTATGGCATGAAAGGCTAGGACATCCAAGTTCACCAGTTCTCAAGATGGTCTTACCCAATCTCATTCAAAAAGAAGTTGTATGTGAAGCATGTGTACTAGGAAAACATTGTAGACAAGTTTTTCCTATCTCATCCACAACTTGTGATGTAGTTTTTGGCATTGTACACTCGGATGTATGGACCGCACATGTAATTCAAGAGATCAATATAAGTACTTTGTTTCCTTCATTGATGATTACACATGATCCACATGGGTCACACTCTTACACTCCAAGGACCAAGTTTATGAAGCATTCACCAACTTCATTAACTATGTTTCTACACAATTCGAAACAACAATAAAGGTCTTAAGAAGTGATAATGGAGGAGAATATGTAAGCAAGAGATTTAAGGAGCTACTCAACAACTGGCATCATTCATCAAACATCTTGTGCATACAATCCACAAAAAAATGGGGTAACAGAAAGGAAGAATAGGCATCTAATGGAAGTAGCAAGGACTATCATGATTGCCAAAGGAGTACCTAAATCTCATTGGGGAGATGCGGTAATGACTTCAAACTATTTGATTAACCGGCTTCCAACCAAGAACTTGGAAGATAGATCACCGTTTGAAGTGTTGTACAAGAAGAAGCCAAGCTTACATCACCTTAAGGCGTTTGGATGTAAGTGCTTCATGTTTCTACCAGAAGGACGAAGAAACAAGCTTGAACCTAGAAGCATGAAGTATGTTTTCATTGGATACTCACCAACTCAAAAGGGCTACAAGGTCTACAATCTGGAGACGAGAAGGGTCTTTGTGTCTAGAGAGGTGAAGTTCAATGAAAAATAAAGCTTTAATGGAGCCAAGAATCATGATACTATTGAAGGTATGGTCTCAACATCTATGGATTGGATGCTGTTCAATGAAGCGCCAATAACAAGGGATGAAATACAAGGAAAGACTGCACTATCTGAGAACATCATGGAACATGGAGATGCAGATGATACACATATGGAACCAGATTAGGATTCAGCTGAAGAAGAAGGGAATGTTGAGGAAGGAGAACCTGAGCCAACAGTACCTCTAAGAAGAAGTACAAGACATAGGCGACAGTGCATCTACTACAACAATTCAGCCATGCTTAAAGAAGGGTCTAGTTGATGGACGATCCAACCCAAGACTCGGCAGTTTCGATGGTAGATCACACGAAGATGGAAGACAAAGAAGATGGATGAAGATGTTGGATAGATCCTTGCATAAACGAATCAAAAGACTCAAGTTTATCAAGGCTTGTGATCGATGATAACAACACAAGTAGCTGCGGAATGGCTCCTTGTTGATGGATTGAATGGTCACACAATGGATGCAGAATTCCACTGATATTCCTTAATGCCACGCCAAGATATTACACACTTGGTGGTGACAAGGTTTGATTCTTTGGATATGACACACCGAAGGATCAAAAGATTGTTGGATATGACTCACCAAACAATCGGAAAATGTTCACAAAGAACAAAAGAGATTAATCTCAAAATAGTTGATAAAAAGTTGGGTCCTTAGAATGAGGCTTACACGAGTTTAAATAGGAGAGGAAGCTTGAATAGATTTATGCTCCTCTCAAAATGACTCTTGGGGACTCTAAAATTTAGTTCGAAACTTTGAACCAAAGACTAAAGATTTGGACTAAATACTTAAGAGTTTGCGGACTGAGAAAATGACATAAAACCATAACATAAATTATAACATAAGGTTGTTGAAGTTGGTTCAATGCATAAGGAAGTCGGTCCATGGCTTCATGAAATCGTCCAAGTTAATCATCAAAATGGGATAAGTGGACTTGAGGCCTCATTAAAAACCTTAGTTGGAAAACCCATTGGGATAAAACCAAGCTAAGGGAAAAGAGCACACTCAAGCCACTTGATGATGATTAACTCGGAATGGCTTGAATGGACATAAGCAGCTCGTGGTTGATTGGTCTTGGACAAACTTCTTCTTGCTTCCAAGATGACTTTAGAGTTGTTCCAACAGCTTCTTGGAGTTTTCTTGTTCTTGCCCGGGTCATAGGACATTTGGGAATGGTCAAGGCGTCTTCCTCTTCTTCTCCAAGTGTTGGCGTTTCCATGCTCATATCACTAGTATGGGTAATATTTCCAATGTGATAAGAGAGTGTCCTGAGCGTACGGCAAGCTTAGATCTCGATCCTATTGGCGACAGTGCTCTCATATCACAAAATGGAGATAAGACTCAACCTCTATATCATAATGAGCTTTTTATTCTTTGGCAAACTTACCTATGGAACATGAAGTTTTTCTGGGAAAAATCAGCAAGGAGTCCATCCCTAGCTCATATGAAGAAGCATGTGAGAAGGAAGTATGGATAAAAGCCATGGAAGAAGAAATGAAGTCTATGGAAAAGAACCACACTTGGTACTTGACCGAATTGCCAAGGGATAAGAAACCAGTTGGGTGTAGATGGGTTTATACGATCAAGTATACAAGTGATGGGAAAATAGAAAGGTACAAAGCAAGGTTGGTAGCAAAAGGATACACTCAAGTCTATGGGGAAGACTATACAGAAACGTTTGCTCCAGTTGCTAAGCTCCACTCAATAAGAATCCTAATCTTGGTGGCAGTAAACTTTGAATGGGATCTATGGCAGATTGATGTCAAGAACGCATTCTTGCAAGGAGATTTGGAAGAAGAAGTGTATATGGATCCACCTCAGAGATATCATAAGGAAGGCAACAAGGTTTGCAGGTTAAAGAAAGCAATCTATGGGCTGAAGCAATCTCCAAGAGCATGGTACCAAAGGCTAAGCGCTTCTCTTTTGGAGAGAGGGTTCATAAGATCTGAAGCTGATCACACTTTGTTCACAAGACAAAGTAAAGGAGGAATGGTTGTGGTATTAATATATGTTGATGATCTAATCATCACAGAGAGTGACAAAGATGGAGTAGATCAAACCAAGAAGATCCTGAAGGCCGATTTTGATATAAAGACTTGGGGGAGCTTGAGTACTTCCTAGGAATTGAGATGACATGGTTTGAAGATGGAATGTTCATCTCTCAAAGGAAATATGTGCTTGATTTCTTAGAAGAAACTGGGAAACTAGGTGATATGAGCATGGAAGCGCCAACAATTGGAGAAGAAGAAGAAGACGCATTGACCATTCCCAAAGGTCCTATGACCCGGGCAAGAACAAGAAACCTCCAAGAAGCTGTTGGAACAACTCTAAAGTTGTATTGGAAGCAAGAAGAAGTTTGTCCAAGACCAATAAACCACGAGCTAATTATGTCTATTCAAGTCATTCCAAGTTAATCATCATCAAGTGGCTTGAGTGTGCTTTTTTCCCTTAGCATGTTTTATCCCAATGGGTTTTCCAACTAAGGTTTTTAATGAGGCCTCAAGTCCACTTACCCCACTTTGATGATTAACTTGGGCGATTACGAGAAGCCATGGACCGACTCAAAGCAACAACCTTATGTTATAATTTATGTTATGGTTTTATTTCATTTTCTCAGTCCGCAAACTCTTCAGTATTTAGTCCAAGTCTTGAGTCTTTGGTTCAAAGTTTCGAACTGAATTTTAGAGTCCCAAGAGTCATTTTGAGAGGAGCATGAATCTTTTCAAGCTTCCTCTCCTATTTAAACTCATCTAAGCCTCATTCTAAGGCACTCAACTTTTTATCAACTATTTTGAGATTAATCTCTTTTGTTCTTTGAGAACATTTTCCGATTATTTGGTGAGTCATATCCAACAATCTTTCGTTCCTTCGGTGTGTCATATCCGAAGAATCAAACCTTGTCACCAAGAAGTGTGTAATATCTTGGCGTGACATTGAGGAATATCAGTGGACTTCCGCATCCATTATGTGACCATTCAATCTATTCAACAAGGAGTCATTCCGCATCTTCTTGTATTATCATTCGATCCACAAACCTGGATAAACTTGAGTCTTTTGATTCGTTTATGGAAGGATCTATCCAACCTCTTCATCCATCTTTTTTTCTTCCATCGTCGTGTGTCCTACCATCAAAACTGCCGAGTCTTGGGTTTGATTCTCCATCATTTGGTATCAGAGCAAGCAATTTCGAGTTTGGTAGTGAGTTTTCATACCTTTTCAAATTCTGATCTTTTATTCCTAATCTTTCATCTTCTGACCTTTCATTTCTACCCCTTCACCTTCTTGGTCGTGAGTCTTCAACTCGCCATCATTCTATTCTATCCTTCATATATATCTTTTCTTTCTATCTTTCTATTCAAAGATCCGGTGGATCAACTATTCAAAAACAAAGAAGGAACAAAACCAAACGTGTTCCAACTCCTTTCCTTCTACCTTAATCAAAAAAAAAAAAAAAACCAAACGTGTTCCAACACTCTTTTCCCTTACTATCTTTTGTTCTTTCGAAACAAAACCAAACTTGTTCCAACATCCTTTTTCTTTCTATCCTTTTGATCATTCGGATTGTGGAAAATTCTCATTGAATTTGATTGGGATTTGTTTGATAAGAACCATTGAGAAATCTCTGAGTGAGGACATCTTGAGAGTTGAGTGAAACACTTGAGAGGGAAAATAATAGTGAGGTTTTATTACTAACAGTTTGTTGAGTTTTGCAGGAAATATTCAAGACATCTTTTGACTTGTTCTCACATTTCATCAGGATGTCTCAGTGAAGCTGGAAGTGATAACACCAACCGTCCAAGGAGAGCCAGACCAAACAACATGGACGTGCAAAATCTCATGGATGAAATGAGATGCCTCTTGAGGCAGGAGCTAGATCCCGTTCATGAAAGAACGAACACTATAAAAGAGTCGGTGAATCAAGGACTTCCCCAACATCATGCTGAAGGGAGAAGAAGGGCACCAAGGCCAGTAAACAATGAGGAAGGGTCAGACTACTACAGCTGTGGAAGTCAAGCTTCTAATGAGTAACAAGGACATCCAAGACGTGTAAGAGAAGCCAGGGAATGCAATGAAGACAACCTCGGTAGTCTTAAGTTGAAGATACCACCATTCTATGGGAAGAATGATCCAGACGCCTATCTAGAGTGGGAGAAGAAGATAGAACTCGTCTTTGATTGTCAGCCATAGTCAGAACGGAAGAAGGTTCAAGTTGCTGCAACAGAGTTCTATGACTATGCCATCAACTTGGGGAGTAATGAGACGCAACCAGGAGCCACGTGTGGAAACTTGGGGAGTAATGAAAAACCTAATGAGGAAGAGGTTTGTTCCAAGTCATTACCACCGGGAGTTGCATCAAAAGCTTAGGAGATTAAGCCAAGGTAGTAAAAGTGTGGAGAATTACTTTCAAGAGATGGAATCTCTCATGATCAAGGCCGACATATATGAGGATCTTGAGGCAACTATGGCGAGGTTTCTAAGTGGTTTAGCTCGAGATATTCAATACATGATGGAGCTTCAAACTTATGGAGGCTTGGAAGAGATGTTTCACAAGGCTATCCTTGTCGAACAGTAGATCAAGAGAAGGAGTTCTTCCAGGAATTCCTATGGAGCCGGATCAACCTATCCTAAATCAAGGTACAAACTGGAGGACAAGACCATTGTCAAGCCAAAGACTAATTCCAAATCTTACACCCCAACTCATGACACCAAAAGGAAAGCTGTTGCTACTTCTTCTAAAAACAGAGATGTTAGATGCTTCAAGTCCCAAGGGGGAGGACACTACGCTAATGAGTGCATCAACCAAAGAACCATTATCCTCTTGGACAATGGGGAGATTGAAATAGAGGAAGAAGAATCTGAGGAAGAAGACAGCTCTGATGCTGAGAAGATTGAGTTACCAGCAACAGGAGAATTATTAGTCACAAGGCAATCATTAAACATTCAAGCCAAAGATACGGATCAGGAGCAACGGGAAAACCTGTTTCACACCATATGCCTGGAACAAGGCAAAGTTTGCAGGCTTGTCATTGACGGAGGAAGCTGTACCAATGTGGCAAGCGAAACCATGGTGAAAAGGATAGGAATAGCATAGAAGAAGCATATGAAGCCTTACAAGCTTCAATGGCTGAATGATGAAGGAGAGATGATCGTGCATAGCCAAGTATTGGTTCCTTTAACCATAGGCAAGTATCAGGACGAGATCTTGTGTGACATCTTACCAATGGAGACCGGTCACATTCTACTTGGAAGGCTGTGGCAGTTTGATAAGAAGGTCATCCATGATGGCTTTACCAATCGGTATTTCTTTATACACAATGGCCGGAAGACCATTATTTTACTAGAAAGAAATGAACTAGTTGAAAAAGAATTAGAAAGAAAAGGAAACTGTTGGAGTAGGAAACTAGGAAGCAAGGAGGTATGGGTGAAGGTATGGGCGCAGCATGGGTGAAGGTATGGGCGCAGCATGGGTGAAGTATGGGTGCTGGCTACTATTGAGTCACTGTTGGAGTAGCTTGACTTCTCAAACCCCATGCTTCTCTCTTCTTTGCACGCCTCTCTCTTCGGTGCTTCTCCCTTATTCTTCTCTTAGTTGTAAAGTCTATATAAACTCATGTAAACCTCTTATAAATGATAAGAAAAAAGAAGAGAATAAGATTATTCAAAACATAAACTCTCTCCTTCTCGCCATTCTTCCTATTATTCTCTAATCATTTTTTATTCTCTCTAAACTTCGAATCTATATTTCTTCAAAAATGATTACTACAACAATTATGAGAAATTATTTAAGTCTTTTAATAGTATGTATACTTTGTTACGTTAAAACCAAAATTATATTGAAATAAGATTATATTAGGTGATGACCCGTGCACTGAGCAGGAAAAACCAATTTTATACTAAAATTTAGTAAATTGTAATATTTTGGAGTTTTTCAATAATTAAAATTAATTAAATTTCAGTATGTACTACATCTTATTTGATTGGATTGTTTATAATAAATTGTTTTGATAAAATTCTTAAAATTTTGAACTATTTATCTTTTGTTGTATCCCATGTTTTAAAACTCGCTAGGTGCTAGTCAGGCGGTCGGGATGGGTCTAGAGCCTAGGCGATTATGCATGATTAGGCATAAAATAATCGGATTAGATGGGAATTAATCGGATTAAACGGGGAGTGACGTTTTTGAGAGA
The DNA here is from genome assembly GCA_963854855.1 of Nasturtium officinale. Lineage (NCBI taxonomy): Eukaryota > Viridiplantae > Streptophyta > Magnoliopsida > Brassicales > Brassicaceae > Nasturtium > Nasturtium officinale. The sequence continues at coordinate 3,268,818 of OY978505.1, forward strand.
TTAATCAGTAATCGAGACGGCGAGGGTGGGTCTAGCGACTAGGCGAGTGTAATCTGAGGTATGCGAGGATTTTTAGAACAAGAGTTATATTGTACCGATGAGTTTTATACCACAAATGATTGACAAAGATTTAGATTTTTATTTTCACCTTTTTACTTTTTAGATTTTTTCATCTCATGTCCCATCCCGTCACATACCGTTTCAATCTGCCATTTTAATGTGACATAATTGAGATACCTTTTTTTCAATTCTGTTCCATTAAGATAGAGATTAAGAATATATCTGTATAAATTTTGGTACATTATGTTGTGAGCTATTTATTTTACAGTCAACAATTGTTTTTTTACTATTTCGGCTCAATCTTCTTCACATATGGTTTCATGCCTCGTGGAGTGAATACAACAATCCTTTATCTTATCCCTAAGAAGGTGGATGCTCAAACTAGGAATGATTATCAAACTATTGCTTGCTGCAATTTGATTTGTAAAGTCATCTCAAAGTTATTAGCGAATAGACTCAAAATTCTCCTCCTTGATGCAATTGACCCAGACCTGTGTTTTTTATTTATTTATCAAATTTTGTTTTTTACTTGAGAACGTTCTCCTATCTACAGAAATTGTCATAGACTACCACAAAACCACTAGTTCTCCTGCTACGTCTTCAAGCTGGATATCTCACAAGCTTCTGACACGGTAAAATGAGATTTTATCATCACAACACTCAAAGTAATGGGCCATTCTGATATTTTCATCTCACGGATCTAGACTTGTATTTCCACAGTAGCTTTCACTGTTTCTGTTAATGGTGATCTAGGGGTTTTTTCACTAGTGCACACTGACTTTGACAAGGATGCTCTCTTTCCCCATATCTCTTAGTTATTGCGATAAATGTCAAATCTCATCTCTTGAATAAAGCAGCTACGGACATGAAAATAGTGTATCATCCTCTTTGTCATAAGCTCAACTTAACACACCCTAGTTTTGCAAATGATATGATGGGTTTTATGGATGGAACAGGAGACTCTATTTGAGGTACACTAGAGGTTCTTCAAAGATATGAAAGCATTTCAGTTTTGGGTATTATTGCTGCTAAGTCTTCCTTGTGTATGGCTGGGCGAGTAGATAGTAATCTACATTATTTAGCAAGAAATATAGGCATTCGTCAGCAACATCTACCTATTAGATACTTGGGTCTTCCATTTACTACAAAGAGTATGACGAGACTGTATTCTGAGCCACTTATTGAAAAGATATGCTCACACTTGTTATCTTTTGCAGGGAGATTAAGATTATTCAGGCATTTATCAAGAGCATCACGAATTTCTGGTTCTTAGTTTTCTAGTTACCTAAGAAATGTTATACATTGCAACAGTATGTATGCTGATTTCTTTTGTCAGGATCTCCTCAGGTTACTACTAAGGCAAAAGTTTCTTGGGGAGAAGTATGTAGGCCTAAACAAGAAGGTGATTGGGTGTCCGAACATTACATGATACATCTAAAGTGATCTGGTTTTCACAATCAGTTCATTGGCATGCTTTTATTTCATGGCTCTCTGTACTTAATAAGCTAGCAAGTGGAGACAGAACTGGAAAGTGGGGAATTGCCCAGCCGTAATTCCTATGTCGGGAGCCAAATAAAATAAGAGATCATCTATTTTTTTGCTTTATCTTACTCCTATAGAATTTGAACAACTCTTACAGCAAGAATCTTGGGAGACAAGGAGAATCCCGAATGGAAGTTTACTGTTAATCCCTTTTTATACATCGACTTTCCCCAGATGTTTTTTTTGGCAAGACTAGCTTTACAGGAAGAAGATGTAGAAGCCAAAACCGGATTGACACTAACGATATAGAAATGTAAGAACGATGTTAAGGAAAGTAACTAAATGAACATGGAGGTGAGATATGATATTTTTCCTTAACTCTTAATATTCGATCCGTAGTGATATGGGACTGTACGAATATAGAGTCCCATGATACAACCATGGGAGACGATTCACGCTTCACTTGTGAATGCCCTATCGAACTATAGATTATATGAAACACTCTCGAATTACTTACGCTAGAGGATTTGCTGGTTTGTTTGCGTGAAAAAAATGAAAATGTTATCTCCAATGAGAAGAGAGATGGATTTATTTAAAGAGATGAACGAGACCCACTTCTCGTAATAGCTGCTGCATGTGGGCGAAAATCTCGGCATAAATCTCGAGATTTGAATTTCAAAAACGTCTTCTCGAAGACTATGTATCTCGTTTAAATAACTGAGAGAGAAATGTGTGACGTTTTTATTTTATAGACAAACTACTTGTCATTTTTAGAAACGAAATGCATGTTGTTTTGAGCTTAATTGGTCCCAAAAAGATATGATTTTATTGGGCCAGAGGCTCTCTACCAAGCCCAAGCCCAAGCCGGACGGATGGCGGTGGTGGCCCGCGCATGTGGACTCTTCTCTTCTCTCCAAAACTTTTAAGCTTATAAATATGTGTTACCATATATATGATAGCTCCTTTTCATTTATCCAATGTGGGACTTTTCCAACAATCCCACACATGACTTTTGAACCTAATTTATGTAGCCCAAGTCAAATTTTTATTCACACATTATAAAAGTCCAATATCTTTTATTATGATCGAACAGAAGACACTAAGAGAAGCCTCAATCACCATATCAGCTTGCTCATGCTATAGATAAAAATAATCTGGAACCACATTTCTTTTCTGTTTCAAAACTGATGGAACCTCTCCATCTCCGCTGGACCTCTGTTTGCTGTCGCCGTTGACGCTAAAGGTCTATTGCCTCATTATCCTATATTTTTATGTAATTCTTTTATTTAGCATTCTCTGTTTTCTCCTTTCTAGCAATTAAAATCTTTCTGCTACTTCTCAGACCTTTGTAAATTTGTTTTTGTTTATTTAATTTCACATTACAAAACAAAATAAGTTGTTTGATTTTTTGTCCTACCTTATCCATTTTTCCATAATTTAGTTATGGAATATTGAAATTACCATATTAGGGGTTTAGTTATTTTCCTTAATATATGTTGGGCTGTCAGTCACTTTTAAGTTTTTAATTATTAAGTAAATCAAATATTCTTTCGTCTAGTAATTCATCATTTGATTTCTGAACAATTTTACAGCACATACAACCATTGTTTGTTACAAACTTACAATCAATGAATTAAAAATAATAATTTAAAGAAACTTATTTAAACAACTTGGGAAAATCATTTTAAACAGCATTATGGATATTGATGACTTGTTTCAAACCATGTAAGAATCTAAGAAGACATTAAACATCATATACATAACCACATGACAATTCTAAGAGAATATGATAATTAGCACACTCTTCTGGACTGTAGTATATTTTTTTTGTTCTAAGTTACTTTTATCTTCTATGAATATTAACTTCCTGAAGTAATTAGAGGAATCTTGAGTAGGCTATTCCATGAATCAAAGATATTTTATTTGCTTGATGATTCCAAATGTCATCAAAATATAAATCTTTGTGAATATGTAGTGTCAGTGATGTCAGTGAAAATTTCACAATGGTTTAAGGTGGAAGACGTAATTCTATTTGCAAGAAGTATAAAATTTGTTAAAATTGTATGTGTTTCTACAACTCCTACTTCTTCATTATCATGTACTTTTGGTATTTCAAATTTTTTTATGGATGTACTAACTAAAATCATCCATACTGGTAACAAAGTCACTAAGTTTCTCAAACAAAAATATTAAAATTTTAACAAAAATTGATTATCTAATTAGATTTAAAAAATTTAAAAACTAAGTAAACCAATGAATAATGAACACTTATTAAATGAGTCTCTCATGTTTCTTAAAATTCTTAAATGAGAATCTCTCATTCCCCTCTCTCCTCCTTTTTTAGTATTATTATTTTTTAATTGTGAGAGACTCTCTTGAGAAACTCCCACTGTAATTATTTTAAGAAGTTTGAGAAAATAGATCGGAAGAGAATGTCAAGCAGTTTTGTGAAGATAAGGACCTTGCAAGATAAGAAAGTGTTCGATTATCCTCACCACAAACCCTATACAGGTTTATAATCACAAGAACAAGTGTTCAATTGATAATTTATAAACCGGAAAATAGCAAAACAATGTCCGATTAAAGTGAATGAAAACTCTGCAAATATGTTGAGGGCAGATCCGACCTTAGACTAAAGCTGGTAAAGACCTTGCTTTAGCCGCCAAGATATATATAGAGAAAAATGGTCATCAATTTATGAAATGTGTATTTATTTCAGTTGGTAATGAGTTCATTTTTATTTATTTAAGCAAAGTGATGAGTTCGAGACAGCTAGTGAGAAACATTATTACAATGCTTTATTTTTAATAAAATATTTATTTCCTAACAAATTTGATGGGCCACAAATTCTTTATGTCCTCTCTTCGCGTTACACTTCTAAAATCTTAGGACAAGGACTGGTTGAGGGAATAGTACTTTTCGTCTAACAATACAACTCCTCAAATCCAAAGTCATCCATTTGTTTGCGGTAAAGGTCTCCTTGTAGAACTTCTTTCCAAACATGTCTATGATGTAATTACCATTGTGGTTGACAGAAATGAAACAGAATCAAGATTTGTCTTAGGGCTTTTGCCTTCACTTCCACTGCTTTTATCTTTCTGATCCTACTTTACTGATGAATTGGGGGGGGGGGGAGGAGAGGGGTGACGCACAATGGTCAAAGGTTAGAAGAAATTGAAGGTTTTAAAATTAATATGTATATTAATCAAGTTTTTAGAATAAATAAATAAGATTAGTAAATGCCTACTAAGACAAGTATCACATCCACTCCCAAACTTGAGAAAATGGAACATAGTATTTATAATTATATTCGCCTAAACGAGTATAATGCATTTTAATGCATCTTATCCTTGAAGTAATGGTTGACTTAAATGTCTGATTGGAGAATATTTTTCAATACACTGATAAAGAAAATATCATTACAATTACGAAAAATAAGTCACCACAACAATATTCGCACAAATATCTTCTCTTTTTATTCTCTCTTTTTCTTTTCTTTTCTTAAAAAACCTCTCTCATAACTTGGATTCACCTGTTCCATTACCACCAAAGAAAAAATCCCATTGTAAATATGACTACATAGATCCTACGATTTAGAAAATATTATTTTTAGTTAAATATCACCATATTTTATATAAAATTATCACCTGAGCTTTGATCATGTAGGTCCTTCGGAAAACATTAGAGGAGACATTAGCAAACAAAACTTCAATCTTGTACTTCTCAAACAAGTAAAAAACCAGTAGTTAAAACTCCTGTTTTGTCTTTAGGGCACCAAAAATTGAAGAAAGCTTCATTCCCAAATATATTCAGCACAAAGTTATGTGAGCACAAAGTCATTACAAGGGTAAGACAGATTCACGGTGGGAGCACTGGAAGAAGAGATCTGATCGGCCAAGAAAGCTTCACGAGAGTAAGAATCTGATGTAGTAGGACAGACAGTAAGGGCTTGGGGATTTTTTGACATTGGTGTGAGACGAGTTTCTGGAGAAGAGGATGGAGATGGAGCATAAGTAAAAGTTGTGTTTGAGGCAGGAGAATTTTGAAGTTTTTCAAGAATTTGCATCTGGAGTTTTTCCAAATCTAATTCGGATGATTTGATGAAACACACTGCTTCATCTACTATCGTTGGTTTGTCTGCCTGTGGGATATAATTAAAATATAAGAATAGTTGACTCAAAATAACATCTGATATCAGACACATAAATGTATAGATTAGTTCATTATTATTTATTTATGTAATTTTAAGTCTTTAATAAGTGAAGAATTCTTACCATGGTAATTGGTGGACTGAAATTGGACTCCGATTCAATTAAAAATAAACAGTGTATATATGTAAATTAAGATTAATTAATTTTAAGAAAATAGAAGAAGTATACATTGAATAGAAAAACTTGCAGAGTTTGGAAATAGTATAAGACGGTTTTGCTATAATATTGACCTTAAATTCACAAGAAAAATATGAAAAGGGGAAAATGGAATTAAGATGAACAAGAAAAGAGAAATTGGAACTTGATGGCTTTGCTGAATAAGAACCAATTAAAGTGACATATATTGGATATAATTTCTTAGAAAAGCAAAAAGATGTGAAACTGAACATAAAAGGGAACAAGTGTAAGCAGTTAGAAATTGTAATCTAAAATGTAAAAATCGGCAAAAGGAAAGAAAAACAAGAATATTATAATTAACATTAATATTTTTTATAAAGACATAAAGTATATCAAAAATAGGGAAAACTACTGAACTAGATCAGATTAAACAATGATTCTATGAAATTAAATCTTATTTTCCACATGAAATATAGATGCATACATGATATTTATATGATTGATAGTTCATAGGCTAAATCTTAAATAAAAGTAGTTTCAATTTTCCAGATGTGAGTTATCATTAAAAAAACAAGCATAATTAATATATAAGTTTATTGCTGACTAGAAGAAAATCATTTGATTAATTTTATGTGCTTACCAATCAACAAAAAATTATGTGTTCTTAAATCAATACCTTAGGAGAAAGTTGAGGAAGCAAAGCATGCAGTTTAGAAAACATATCACTCATCCTTTTCCTCCTTTTTCTTTCGCTCTGAATATGTTTTTCATGATCATGTGATTCTCCGCCATAATTTTCACCATTTATTTTTGCTCTTTTTCTCCCTTTTGCAGCCTTCACAGTCTGAGTTCCCAACATAAGAGAATGTTGTGATGGAGGTGTTTGCTTCTCGATTATTCTGCAGTCGCCTTCGGAATTATCAGAATTGGCTATGACCCGCACAAATCCCTCTTGCGTCAAATTCTGAGCATTAGTCATATTGAATTGATTGCTCATTTTCTTCTTTTTGCTTTTGTGCGTTTATTGTGCTTTTACGAATATCTTATTTAAAAAATCGAGAGAGAGAGAGAGAGAAACATTTAAGGTAGGATGGTAAAAGAAAGAGAATAGGAGAAAAGATTTAAATAAAGAGTTAGGTGAGGTCTCGTAGCAAAAAAAACAAAATGCAATCATAAGCAAAGCCGTTACGAAAAATTAAGAGGTAAATTTTCAATAAAGTTTTTGTCTTTTTCCATTTTTTCTCTTTATGAAGTTTTTATAGATTTTTTTCTTAAGTCAAAGAATAAATAATTTTTTGGGAAACAAAATTTCCTTATTGTATATTTGTTCATACATGCTATCTATACCTTTAAACATTTCTATCGTATATACTAGGACTGGGCATAATAACCGATACCCAAACTCGAACCCGACCCGAAGTAAAGAGTTCGGATCGGGTATTGGTGTACTAAAATACTCAATCGGATGTATATTTTTTACTCATTGGATACCCGTACCCGATCGGGTATACCCGAACAACCCGAACTCCACCTAAACTAATCCGATCAGGTCCTATATCTCTACACCCAAACAATCGAACACCCGAAATACCCGACCCAAACCTGATCGGATACCCAAATGCCCAGCCCTAGTATATACAATGACCAGTTTGGTATAACGGACCAATGTGTGACCACCCTTCACCCAACTCCGGATATAATAAAACAGGGGTCTCAAATTTTTTCAATATATATTTTTTTGAATTTGAGTTCCGATATTGATATCCAATTCCAGTTCTAAAAACAAAAAGAACCTAAATATTTTGTCCAACACATGTTGTTATATAGTTTATAGAAATTGAATTTAGGTACTTGAACAATGACATAAAATTATAAATATGATAAATATTATTTGCAAAAAGACTTGGATTTATAAAATAAAATGTGAAAATAGTTAGTAGTTATTCAAATAATTTAACCTTTTAAAATTTTCTGAATTTTCGTTTTAGTTATCTATATTTGAAAATAAATATTTTGTTTTTAATAATAATGGCCTAGTAATAACGGGCTGTTAACGTTTTTGAGCCGGCTGTGAATATATATAACCTTACAAAAGTGTTATGATATTTTGTTAGATTGATTTTCCGTAAGAAAAACAGATTGAAGTGAAAAACGAAAAATAAAATTATTTCTACCTTATGTTGAAAATTTAAGTTAAGAAAACAAATTTTAGGTTGACTATATTTAAATTATATGTGCATGTACATGTGTTATATGCGTATATACAATGGGTTATATGCACATACGGAATGGATATAGTATATGGTACATATATACACAACCAAACCAAATAAAATAAAAATAAGATTTCATAATTTCACTTACTAAGATAATATATATTCTAGAACTTTTATTAGCTCGCTAATATTTCACTTGGACTACATGAATTCTTATATCTCAATATACTTTCATGCTTTTCCACCAAAATTTTCAAATTAATTAATTTTTTATTATTTATTTCATATAGCAGTTCTAAGATCTTTTTGAACTAAACATATTCCTGAAATCATTTTTAAAGGAGTCTTTTGAAATAAACTGGTAATTAAAGAAAATAACTAAGATATATTTCTATCACCAAGTTATAAGAGCTACAAAAGCAACTTTAAAAAAAAATTCAAAATTTGATTAAAAATATGAAAATCATTAAATCTTGTTGAGCTGGTCAATATAATGTAACTTATAGATCTATTCGTGAGTAGATATAGATTTTATATGTATATACTGTATAGTAATCAGTTGTATAGCAAGATTGATAGTTGCAGATTCATGTTAGCTTTTCCTCAACACACTAGTATGTCTAATATTAATATTTGTGTGTTGATTAAGTGAAATTTGAAAGAAAACAATTGTTAAGATATATGATTTATTGTGGCAGATAATTTTCTTCTAACGATATATAGGCACTAGTCTTGTCACTACAAGAAAGCAGGTGAGAAACCAATGGAATTTTCTGATGGACTTAGATCCATCAGAATTTTTTGAAGAAATTCCGACAGTGTTCCGAGAAAATGTAAATGTTTGCATCCATCGGAAATCTGTCAGAAATTTTGATGGATTTCCTACGGATTAAAATCCATCAGAAATTTCCAATGGATTTATGATGGCTACCTGAAAAAAATAAAACTGTTAATATATCCGTTACTTTTTGATGGATTTCCGATGGACTATTCCAAGGCCATCGGAAATGTGTCAGAAAATAAGAACGTTAATGTATCCATTGTCATAGCCGTTTTTATAGCCATTATGAATTCAAAATTTGTAACGTAATTCCGATGGATTTCCGATGGCAAACGATATTATATATATGTTTGCACACTTATCCTTACAAGCAAAACACAATACATTACTTCTAAAACAAAAAAATATAAAGAGATGTCGTATTTTCGATCATGGATGGATGTAGAAATGAAGGATCCAGAGTCTAGCTTGTTGAACTATGAATACGCACGAGATATATGTGAGTTCATGGAGTTGTCTGGAAATCAACCACGGACCAAAAAAGTGGTAAGTTGAAATGTACATATTCAATATGCCAAAATTCTCATAATATTAATGTTGAGATAGTTTGGAATCATTTATATATGAATGGGTTTATGCTGGGGTATAAGATTTGGTATCTACATTGAGAAAAATATTATGGTTATGGTAGTAGTAGTAGTGAACAAAATCTTAGAGATAGTTTAGGAGAACACACAGAAGTAAATGTAACCATCGGTACTGTTGAAATGGTGAATGATGCGTTTAGAGAAAATATGTATTATGGTGGGGAAGATAGAGATAGAGTTGAAGAACCAAATTTAGAGGCTAGAAGGTTTTTTGATATGTTAGATGCAGCGAAGCAACCGTTATATAGCGGATGTAGAGATGGTCATTCACCGTTATCATCTGCTAGTAGAATGATGACCATTAAGACGTATTACAATTTGACAGAAGAATGTGTAGATGCAATAGCAGATTTTGTGAAAGATATTTTGTCTGAAGATAATCTCTCACCAGGATCATACTATGAGATACAAAAACTTGTATCTGGGCTTGGTTTACCGTATCAGATGATCGATGTGTGCATCGACAATTGTATGATTTTTTGGAGAATGGTTAAACCTTTCCAACATGGTTATTGGAAATTTTTAACGGTCCAAAGTCAATTGCAACTTCATATCCAAGGTATTGCACAAGGGGGTATGCATTTAGGATTCATGAAGAATGAAGAAGGAGGCCCACTTCAGATTATGGTATTTCGACTCAATCTGGTCAAGTAGTTAACTATGGCATTTTGAAAGAAATATTGCAAGTGCGGGACACGGGATTTTTGGACTTAAGATGCATTGTTTTTATGTGCGATTGGTATGATCCATTTCTTTGGCATGGTGTTAAAGTTGACCAATTTGGCATTACATCTGTACATTCTACACAGAGACTTTTGAATTATGACTCATTCATCTTAGCATCACAAGCAGATCAGGTATTTATATACATGGATCAATTTATTTCTTATATATTCAAATAGGATATGTAAAAAATATTTTATGCTTTAGGTTTGCTACATATGGTATCCTCGAGTTACACGACGCATGATCCTTGGATCACTTTTACGGCAATTAACACAAGAGGAAGAATTTATAGAGTTCCGGAACATGATTCTTTGCATCCAACGAGAAGTAATCCAATGAATCCAGTTGCGCTTTCCTTTGAAGTTGGTCTTGTGGTTGATTTTACACAATTTGGCGATGATATCGTGCATTTAGATTCAGAAGAAGTTCTGAGGATGAAGATACTATTCCATCTGACGGAACGTCATTAGATTCAGAATAGTTAATAATTTTATTTGTATTGTAATATAATGATATTTTCCTTAAATTATAATTAAACTTATTTAAATATGAATTATATTAAGTATGAAATAAAACAATTACAATTAAAATTGTAAAATATATAGTTATTTTGAATAGTTTATAAATATACTTTTTTATACCGGAAGCTCAATCATCGGCACCACAAGCTTCAAACTTACCATCGCAGATGAGTGTCGAGGACTTCGTCTCTCGCCCGGACGAGAGCATATGCTTCTTCATCATCCTAATGCTGAAGGTCGAGCTACATGGTATGTCTAATATATCATTTTAATTTAGTTTTAAGTTTAATTATTTTGTACTTGTTATATCATTTTTTTGGTTTCGTAGGTTTGATGAATCCCATAATGGGATAACAAAATCTATCAACCGTATGCTTAACGGATTGATACAACATCCGTATGGCACATATGCGGGTATGCCACATGAAGATTCATCAAACCTACGAAAGAAAAGTTTAAAGAGATAGAAAAGAACTAAGAGTTGAACTAAAAGGTTTTCCTAGGAGACCAAGAAAAAGAGATTGATCATGAGGTTTAGGATTGAAAAGAACAAAGAGTCTATTGATATGGGGGTTGAAAAGAGAATGAGAAAAAGTTTAAAGAATAGAAAATATGATGTATTTCATGGGATGGGGTAGAATAATGAAAGTTGAGTTTTGTAAGCATCAATTGTTCCCTTTCTTAGATGGATTTTGCATTTGACTAGCACTCCTATTTTTGAGAGCAACCACCTAAAGAAAAACTCTTTTGAAGTCACATCAAAAAGCTTTTAACCCATAAACCGATTGAAAAGTGATTGGATTTCCATAAGCAAGACCGCATTATAAGCACCTTAATGAATGTTAAAGAGATGTCTTCTATTTGACTATGAGTTCTTGCTTAAGCTTAGAGGTTGTACTAGAGAGTAAAATGTGTGTTCTTGCACCATTTAACTATCCTTAAGGACATTATGTTTAATCCTTCGTTTGATACTTTTTGGTTTGAATCCCAAATTTTACATTTCTTTCCCAATAAGTTTCTTATTGTTTGCCTGAGGACAAACAAGAGATAAGTTTGGGGGAGTTGATATATTTTGTTTTAACGTTTTTAGCAATGAGTTTTTACCATTATCTTGCATTTTCATTACATGTTTAGGGTCTAGATGCATGTTTGCATGTGTTTTACTCTTATATAGGTCTTGGAGCTGAAGAAAACAACAAGGAGATGAAATGGTGTGAGAAAACATAAATGATGATCCAGAACCAATCCTTAGCATCTCAAAGATCAACTAGTTTGGAGCTTTTACGTTGTGATATAGCTCCAGAGTGCTTCCTCAAATTTGTAGAAAATTGAGGTGGCGTTCCAATGAAGGTGATTTCAAATGATTTAGATATTGTGTTAGAGAGATAAGTATCGTTTACCTCTACCGGTCAACCTCCAGCGGCCAGAGATGGCCAATGAGACTTGAAGAATTTCGTCTGGGGAGCCCATCGGCCACTCCCATCGACCATCAGCCATCGATGGTAAGCAAAAAACAACCCAGAAGTTCCCACTGGCCATTCCCACCGGCCAAGCCCCACCGGTGGCACCTGCTCGACCCCTTCTCTTCAATAAAGCTAAATCAAGTCAACTTTGGTTTAGAAAGTCAACTTTAATGTTTTTTCAATTTTATTTTGGTTAATTAGGGGTTATGTTTATCCCTTAGCTGAGACTATAAATACTTGAATCTCATCTTATGTTATTTTTTTATCTTTTTCTTTGGCTAAACTTGCTTCTCTTTTGGAGAGAGGGTTCATAAGATCTGAAGCTGATCACACTTTGTTTACAAGACAAAGTAAAGGAGGAATGGTTGTGGTATTATTATATGTTGATGATCTAATCATCACAGAGAGTGACAAAGATGGAGTAGATCAAACCAAAAAGATCTTGAAGGCCGATTTTGATATAAAGGACTTGGGGGAGTTTGAGTACTTCCTAGGAATTGAAATGACATGGTTGGAAGATGGAATGTTCATCTCTCAATGAAAATATGTGCTTGATCTCTTAGAAGAAACTGGGAAACTAGGTTATATGAGCATGGAAGCGCCAACACTTGGAGAAGAAGAGGAAGACGCATTGACCATTCCCAAAGGTCCTATGACCCGGGCAAGAACAAGAAAACTCCAAGAAGCCGTTGGAACAACTCTAAAGTTGTCTTGGAAGCAAGAAGAAGTTTGTCCAAGACCAATAAACCATGAGCTACTTATGTCCATTCAAGTCATTCCGAGTTAATCATCATCAAGTGGCTTGAGTGTGCTTTTTTCCCTTAGCTTGTTTTATCCCAATGGGTTTTCCAACTAAGGTTTGTAATGAGGCCTCAAGTCCACTTACCCCACTTTGATGATTAACTTGGGCGATTACGAGAAGCCATGGACCGACTCAAAGCAACAACCTTATGTTATAATTTATGTTATGGTTTTATTTCATTTTCTCAGTCCGCAAACTCTTAAGTATTTAGTCCAAGTCTTGAGTCTTTGGTTCAAAGTTTCAAACTGAATTTTAGAGTCCCCAAGAGTCATTTTGAGAGGAGCATGAATCTGTTCAAGCTTCCTCTCCTATTTAAACTCGTGTAAGCCTCATTCTAAGGCACTCAACTTTTTATCAACTATTTTGAGATTAATCTCTTTTGTTCTTTGAGAATATTTTCCGATTATTTGGTGAGTCATATCCAACAATCTTTCGATCCTTCAGTGTGTCATATCCGAAGAATCAAACCTTGTCACCACGAAGTGTGTAATATCTTGGCGTGACATTGAGGAATATCAGTGGACTTCCGCATCCATTATGTGACCATTCAATCCATTCAACAAGGAGCCATTCCACATCTTCTTGTGTTATCATTCGATCCACAAACCTGGATAAACTTGAGTCTTTTGATTCGTTTATGGAAGGATCTATCCAACATCTTCATCCATCTTTTTTTCTTCCATCGTTGTGTGTCCTACCATCGAAACTGCCAAGTCTTGGGTTTGATCCTCCATCATTTGGTATCAGAGCAAGCAATTTCGAGTTTGGCAGTGAGTTTTCATACCTTTTCAAATTCCGATCTTTTATTTCTAATCTACCATCTTCTGACCTTTCATTTCTACCCCTTCACCTTCTTGGTCGTGAGTCTTCAACTCGCCATCATTCTATTCTATCCTTCATTCATATATTTTCTTTCTATCTTTCTATTCAAAGATCCGTTAGGTCAACTATTCAAAAAAAAAAAGAAGGAACAAAACCAAACGTATTCCAACTCCTTTCCTTCTACCTTAATCAAAAAAAAAACCAAACGTGTTCCAACACTCTTTTCCCTTTCTATATTTTGTTCTTTCGAAACAAAACCAAACGTGTTCCAACATCCTTTTTCTTTCTATCCTTTTGATCATTCGGATTGTGGAAAATTCTCATTGAATTTGATTGGGATTTGTTTGATAAGAACCATTGAGAAATCTCTGAGTGAGGACATCTTGAGAGTTGAGTGAAACACTTGAGTGAAACACTTGAGAGGGAAAATAATAGTGAGGTTTTTATTACTAACAGTTTGTTGATTTTTGCAAGAAATATTCAAGACATCTTTTGACTTGTTCTCACATTTCATCGGGATGTCTCATAGTGAAGCTGGAAGTGATAACACCAACCGTCCAAGGAGAGCCAGACCAAACAACATGGACGTGCAAAATCTCATGGAGGACATGAGGCACCTCTTGAGGCAGGAGCTAGATCCCATTAATGAAAGAATGAACACTATACAAGAGTCGGTGAATCAAGGACTTCCCCAACGTCATGCTGAAGGGAGAAGAAGGGCACCAAGGCCAGTAAACAATGAGGAAGGTTCAGACTACTACAGCCATGGAAGTCAAGCTTCTAATGAGGAACAAGGATGTCCAAGACGTGTAAGAGAAGCCAGGGAACGCAATGAAGACAACCTCGATAGTCTTAAGTGGGAGAATAAGATAGAACTCGTCTTTGATTGTCAGCCATACTCAGAACGGAAGAAGGTTCAAGTTGCTGCAACAGAGTTCTATGACTATACCATCAACTTGGGGAGTAATGAGACGCAACCAGGAGCCACGTGTGGAAACTTGGGAAGTAATGAAAAACCTAATGAGGAAGAGGTTTGTTCCAAGTCATTATCCCCGGGAGTTGCATCAAAAGCTTAGGAGATTAAGCCAAGGTATAAAAGTGTGGAGGATTACTTTCAAGAGATGGAATCTCTCATGATCAAGGCCGACATATATGAGGATCATGAGGCAACTATGGCGAGGTTTCTAAGTGGTTTAGCTCGAGATATTCAAGACAGGATGGAGCTTCAAACTTATGGAGACTTGGAAGAGATGCTTCACAAGGCTATCCTTGTCGGAACAGTAGATCAAGAGAAGGAGTTCTTCCAGGAACTCCTATGGAGCCGGAGCAACCTATCCTAAATCAAGGTACAAACCGGAGGACAAGACCATTGTCAAGCCAAAGACTGATTCCAAACCTTACACCCCAACTCATGACACCAAAAGGAAAGCTGTTACTACTTCTTCTAAAAACAGAGATGTTAGATGCTTCAAGTCCCAAGGGAGAGTACACTACGCTAATGAGTGCATCAACCAAAGAACCATTATCCTCTTGGACAATGGCGAGATTGAAACGGAGGAAGAAGAATCTGAGGAAGAAGACAGCTCTAATGCTGAGAAGATTGAGTTACCAGCAACAGGAGAATTATTAGTCAAGGCGATCACTAAACATTCAAGCCAAAGATACGGATAAGGAGCAATGGGAAAACCTGTTTCACACCATATGCCTGGAACAAGGCAAGGTTTGCAGGCTTATCATTGATGGAGGAAGCTGTACCAATGTGGCAAGCGAAACCATGGTGAAAAAGATAGGAATAGCATAGAAGAAGCAACTGAAGCATTACAAGCTTCAATGGGTGAATGATGAAGGAGAGATGATCGTGCATAGCAAAGTATTGGCTCCTTTAACCATAGGCAAGTATCAGGACGAGATCTTGTGTGACATCTTACCAGTAGAGAGCGGTCACATTCTACTTGGAAGGCTGTGGCAGTTTGATAAGAAGGTCATCCATGATGGGTTTACCAATCGGTATTTCTTTGTACACAATGGCCGGAAGACCATTCTTTTACTAGAAAGAAATGAACTAGTTGAAAAAGAACTAGAAAGAAAAGGAAACTGTTGGATATCAACTAGACAAACAAACTAGGAAGCAAGGAGGTATGAGTGAAGGTATGGGCGCAGCATGGGTGAAGTATGGGCGCTGGCTACTATTGAGTCACTGTTGGAGTAGCTTGACTTCTCAAACCCCATGCTTCTCTCTTCTTTGCACGCCTCTCTCTTCTGTGCTTCTCCCTTATTCTTCTTTTAGTTGTAAAGTCTATATAAACTCATGTAAACCTCTTATAAATGATAAGAAAAAAAGAAGAGAATAAGATTATTCAAAACATAAACTCTCTCTCTCTAATCATTCTTCATTCTTTCTAAACTTCAAATCTATATTTCTTCAAAAATGATTAGTACAACAATTATGAGAAATTATTTAAGTCTTTTAATAGTATGTATACTTTGTTACGTTAAAACCAACATTATATTGAAATAAGATTATATTAGGTGATGACCCGTGCACTGAGCAGGAAAAACCAATTTTTTACTAAAATTTAGTAAATTGTAATATTTTGGAGTATTTCAATAATTAAAATTAACTAAATTTCAGTATGTACTACATCTTATTTGATTGGATTATTTATTATAAATTGTTTTAATAAAATTCTTAAAATTTTGAACTATTTATCATATGTTGTATCCCATGTTTTAAAACTCGCTAGGCGCTAGTCGGACGGTCGGGGTGGGTCTAGCGCCTAGGCGATTATGCATGATTAGACATAAAATAATCAGATTAGATGAGAATTAATCGGATTAAATGGGGAGTAATCGGTTGACTGACTTTTTTGAGAGATTAATCAGTAATCGAGACGGCGAGGGTGGGTCTAGCGACTAGACGAGTGTAATCTGAGGTATGCGAGGATTTTTAGAACAAGAGTTATGTCGTACCGATGAGTTTTATACCACAAATGATTGACAAAGATTTAGATTTTTATTTTCACCTTTTTACTTTTTAGATTTTTTCATCTCATGTCCCATCCCGTCACATACCGTTTCAATCTGCCATTTTAATGTGACATAATTGAGATACCTTTTTTCAATTCTGTTCCATTAAGATAGAGATTAAGAATATATCTGTATAAATTTTGGTACATTATGTTGTGAGCTATTTATTTTACAGTCAACAATTGTTTTTTTACTATTTCGGCTCAATCTTCTTCACATATGGTTTCATGCCTCGTGGAGTGAATACAACAATCCTTTATCTTATCCCTAAGAAGGTGGATGCTCAAACTAGGAATGATTATCAAACTATTGCTTGCTGCAATTTGATTTGTACAGTCATCTCAAAGTTATTAGCGAATAGACTCAAAATTCTCCTCCTTGATGCAATTGACCCAGACCTAAGTGTTTTTTATTTATTTATCAAATTTTGTTTTTTACTTGGTTGTTTTTTACTTGAGAACGTTCTCCTATCTACAGAAATTGTCATAGACTACCACAAAACCACTAGTTCTCCTGCTACGTCTTCAAGCTGGATATCTCACAAGCTTCTGACACGGTAAAATGAGATTTTATCATCACAACACTCAAAGTAATGGGCCATTCTGATATTTTCATCTCACGGATCTAGACTTGTATTTCCACAGTAGCTTTCACTGTTTCTGTTAATGGTGATCTAGGGATTTTTTCACTAGTGCACACAGACTTTGACAAGGATGCTCTCTTTCCCCATATCTCTTAGTTATTGCGATAAATGTCAAATCTCATCTCTTGAATAAAGCAGCTACGGACATGAAAATAGTGTATCATCCTCTTTGTCATAAGCTCAACTTAACACACCCTAGTTTTGCAAATGATATGATGGGTTTTATGGATGGAACAGGAGACTCTATTTGAGGTACACTAGAGGTTCTTCAAAGATATGAAAGCATTTCAGTTTTGGGTATTAATGCTGCTAAGTCTTCCTTGTGTATGGCTGGGCGAGTAGATAGTAATCTACATTATTTAGCAAGAAATATAGGCATTCGTCAGCAAAATCTACCTATTAGATACTTGGGTCTTCCATTTACTACAAAGAGTATGACGAGACTGTATTCTGAGCCACTTATTGAAAAGATATGCTCACATTTGTTATCTTTTGCAGGGAGATTAAGATTATTCAGGCATTTATCAAGAGCATCACGAATTTCTGGTTCTTAGTTTTCTAGTTACCTAAGAAATGTTATACATTGTCAACAGTATGTATGCTGATTTCTTTTGTCAGGATCTCCTCATGTTACTACTAAGGCAAAAGTTTCTTGGGGAGAAGTATGTAGGCCTAAACAAGAAGGTGATTGGGTGTCCGAACATTACATGATACATCTAAAGTGATCTGGTTTTCACAATCAGTTCATTGGCATGCTTTTATTTCATGGCTCTCTGTACTTAATAAGCTAGCAAGTGGAGACAGAACTGGAAAGTGGGGAATTGCCCAGCCGTAATTCCTATGTCGGGAGCCAAATAAAATAAGAGATCATCTATTTTTTTGCTTTTTCTTACTCCTATTGGATTTGAACAACTCTTACAGCAAGAATCTTGGGAGACAAGGTGAACCCTGAATGGAAGTTAACTATTAATCCCTTTTTATACATCGACTTTCCTCAGATGATTTTTTTTTGGCAAGACTAGCTTGACAAGAAGAAGATGTAGAAGTCGAAAACCGGATTGACACTAACGATATAGAAATGTAAGAACGATGTTAAGGAAAGTAACTAAATGAATATGGAGGCGAGATATGATATTTTTCCTTAACTCTTAATATTCGCTCCGTAGTGATACGGGACTGTACGAATATAGAGTCCCAGGATACAACCATGGGAGACGATTCATGCTTCACTTGTGAATGCCCTATCGAACTATAGATTCTAGAAACACTCTCGGAATACTTACGCTAGAGGATTTGCTGGTTTTTTTGCGTGAAAAAATGAAAACGTTATCTCCAATGAGAAGAGAGATGGATTTATTTAAAGAGATGAACGAGACCCACTTCCCGTAATAGCTGCCTGCACGTAGGCGAAAATCTTGGCATAGATCTCAAGATTTGAATTTCAAAAACGTCTTCCTGAAGACTCTGTATCTTATTTAAATATCTGAGAGAAAGAAATGTGTGATGTTTTTATTTTATAGACAAACTACTTGTCATTTTTAGAAACGAAATGCATGTTGTTTTGAGCTTAATCAGTCCCAGAAAGAAATGATCTTATTGGGTCGGAGACTCTCTACCAAGCCCAAGCCCGAGCCGGACGGGTGGCGGCAACGGTGTGCGCATGTGGACTCTTCTTTTCTCTCCAAGCTTTTAAAGTTTATAAATATGTGTGACCATATACATGATAGTCTCCTTTTTCATTTATCCAATGTGGGACTTTTCCAACAATCCCACACATGACATTTGGACCTAATTTATGTAGCCCAAGTCAAATTTTTATTCACACATTATAAAAGTCCAATGTCTTTTATTATGATCCAACAGAAGACACCAAGAGAAGCCTCAATCACCATATCAGCTTGCTCATGCTATAGATAAAAATATTCTGGAACCACAATTCTTTTCTGTTTCAAAACTGATGGAATCTCTCCATCTCCGCTAGATCTCTGTTTTCTGTCGCCATTAACACTAAACGTTTATTGCCTTATTATCCTATATTTTTATGTAATTCCTTTATTCACCATTCTCTGTCTTCTCTTTTGTAGCAATTAAAATCTTTCTGCTACTTATCATACCTTTGTAAATTTGGTTTTGTTGTTTATTAAATTTCACATTACAAAACAAAATAAGTTGTTTGATTTTTTGTCCTAACTTATCCATTTTTCCATAATTTAGTTATGAAATATTTAAATTACCATATTAGGGGTTTAGTTATTTTCCTTAATATATGTTGGGCTGTCAGTCACTTTTAAGTTTTTAATTATTAAGTAAATCAAATATTCATTCGTCTAGTAATTCATCATTTGATTTCTGAACAATTTTACAGCACATACAACCATTGTTTGTTACAAACTTACAATCAATGAATTAAAAATAAAAATTTAAAGAAACTTATTTAAACAACTAGAGAAAATTATTTTAAACAGCATTATGGATATATATGACTTGTTTCAAACCACATAAGAATCTAAGAAGACATTAAACATCATATACATAACCACATGAAAATTATAAGAGAATATGATAATTAACACACTCTTCTGGACTGTAGTATATTTGTTTGTTCTAAGTTATTTTTCTCTTCTATGAATATTAACTTCCTGAAGTAATTAAAGGAATCTTGAGTAGGCTATTCCATGAATCAAAGATATTTTAATTGCTTGATGATTCCAAATGTCATCAAAATATAAATCTTTGTGAAAATGTAGTGTCAGCGATGTCAGTGAAAATTTCACAGTGGTTAAAGGTGGAAGACATAATTCCATTTGCAAGAAGTATAAATTTTGTTAAAATTGTATGTGCTTCTACAACTCCTACTTTTTCATTATTATGTACTTTTGGTATTTCAAATTTTTGTATGGCTGTACTAACTAAAATCATCCATACTGGTAAGAAAATCACTAAGTTTCTCAAACAAAAATATTAATATTTTAACAAAAATTGATTCTCTAATTAGATTTTAAAATTTTTAAAAGTAAGTAAACCAATAAATAATGAACACATATTAAATGTGCCTCTCATGTTTCTTAAAATTCTTAAATGAGAATCTCTCATCACCCTCTCTCCTCCTTTTTATTATTATTATTTTTAATTATGAGAGACTCTTTTGAGAAACTCCCACTGTAATTATTTTAAGATGTTTGAGAAAATAGATCGGAAGAGAATATCAAGTAGTTTGTGAAGATAAGAAAGCGTTCGATTATCCTCACCACAAACCCTATACAGGTTTATAATCACAAGAACAAGTGTTCAATTGATAATTTATAAACCGGCAAATAGCAAAACAATGTCCGATTAAAGTGAATGAAAACTCTGCAAATATGTTGAGGGCAGACCCGATCTTAGACTAAAGCTGGTAAAGACCTTGCTTTAGGCGCCAAGATATATATAAAGAATAAGGGGCATCAATTTATGAAATGTGTATTTATTTCAGTTGGTAATGAGTTCATTTTTATTTATTTAAGCAAATTGATGAGTTCGAGACAGCTAGTGAGAAACATTATTACAACGTTTTATTTTTAATAAAATATTTATTTCCTAACAAATTGGATGGGCCACAAATTCTTTATGTCCTCTCTTCGCGTTAGGCATCTAAAATCTTAGGACCAGGAATGGTTGAGGGAAAAGTACTTTTCATCTAATAATACAAGTAGCACACCATCTCAAATGATTAGTGAGACGAGTGGTACATTTATCCACTCCCAAACTTGAGAAACTGGAACATAGTATTTATAATTATATTCACCTAAATGAGTATAATGCATTTTTAATGCATCTTATCCTTGAAGTAATGGTTGACTTAAATGTCTCATTGGAGAATACTTTTTAATACACTGATAAAGAAAATATCATTACAATTACGAAAATAAGTCACTACAACAATATTTGCACAAATATCTTCTCTTTTTATTCTCTCTTTTTCTTTTCTTTTCTTAAAAATATCTCTGCCCAAACAAAGAGATGGAATTTGCAAACCCCCCCCCCAGAGAAAACTTAAAACTCACAGTCCAATCACCTTAAAACTCAAACAAAAACAACCAGACTCAAAGAGATAAAACATATAACTCCAATTCTTGAGCAGCTTGCTTGAAGATTTCCGCAATTCCAATTCCATCTCCTAATAACTGACTCTCATAACTTGGATTCACCTGTTCCATTACCACCAAAGAAAAAAATCCCATTGTAAATATGACCACATGGATCCTGTGATTTAGAAAATATTATTTTTAGTTAAATATCACCATATTTTATAAAAAAAATTTATCACCTGAGCTTGGATCATGTAGGTCCTTCGGAAAACATTAGAGGAGACATTAGCAAAAAAAACTTCAATCTTGTACTTCTCAAACAAGTAAAAAACAGTAGATAAAACTCCTGTTTTGTCTTTAGGGCACCAAAAATTGAAGAAAGCTTCATTCCCAAATATATTCAGCACAAAGTTATGTGAGGACCAAGTGCCAAACCCCGCGGTCAGGTCATTACAAGGGTAAGACAGATTCACGGTGGGAGCACTGGAAGAAGAGATCTGATCGGCCAAGAAAGCTTCACGAGAGTAAGAATCTGATGTAGTAGGGCATACAGTAAGGGCTTGGGGATGGTTTAACATTGGTGTGAGATGAGTTTCTGGAGAAGAGGATGAAGATGGAGCATAAGTAAAAGTTGTGTTTGAGGCAGAAGAATTTTGAAGTTTTTCAAGAATTTGCATCTGGAGTTTTTCCAAATCTAATTCGGAGGATTTGATGAAACGCACTGCTTCATCTACTATCGTTGGTTTGTCTGCCTGTGAGATATAATTAAAATATAAGAATAGTTGACTCAAAATAACATCTAATATCAGACAAATAAATGTATAGATTAGTTCATTATAATTTACTATTTTATGTAATTTTAAGTCTTTAATAAGAGAAGAATTCTTACCATGGTAATTGGTGGACTGAATTTGGACTCTGATTCAATTAAAAATAAATAGTATATATATGTAAATTAAGATTAATTAATTTTAAGAAATTAGAAGAAGTATACATTGAATAGAAAAACTTGCAGGGTTTGGAAATAGTATAAGACGGTTTTGCTATAATATTGACCTTAAATTCACAAGAAAAATATGAAAAGGAGAAAATGGAATTAAGATGAACGAGAAAAGAGAAATTGGAAACTTGATGGCTTTGTTGAATAAGAACCAATTAAAGTGACATATTTTGGATATAATTTCTTAGAAAAAGTAAAAAGATGTGAAACTGAACATAAAGGGAACAAGTATAAGCAGTTGAAGAAATTGGAATCTAAAATGTAAAAATTGGCAAAAGGAAAGAAAAAAAATATTACAATTAACATTAATATTTCTTATAAAGACATAAAGTATATCAAAATAGGGAAAACTACTGAACTAGATCAGATTAAACTATGATTCTATGAAACTAAATCTTATTTTGCAAATGAAATATAGATGCATACATGATATTTATATGATTGATAGTTCATAGGCTAAATCTTAAATAAAGTAGTTTCATTTTTCCAGATGTGAGTTATCATAAAAAAACAAGCATAACTAATATATAAGTTTATTCTTGAGTAGAAGAAAACCATTTGATTAAATTTTATGTGGTCCTCAATCAACAAAAAATTATGTGTTCTTAAATCAATACCTTAGGAGAAAGTTCAGGAAGCAAATCATGCAGTTTAGAAAACATATCACTCATCCTTTTCCTCCTTTTTCTTTCGCTCTGAATATGTTTTTCACGATCATGTGATTCTCCGCCATGATTTTCACAATTTATTTTTCCTCTTTTTCTCCCTTTTGCAGCCTTCACAGTCTGAGTTCCCAACATAAGAGAATGTTGTGATGGAGGTGTTTGCTTCTCGATTATTCTGCAGTCGCCTTCGGAATGATCGGAATTGGCTATGACCCGCACAAATCCCTCTTGTGTCAAATTCTGAGCATTAGTCATATTGAATTGATTGCTCATTTTCTTCTTTTTGCTTTTGTGCATTTATTGTGCTTTTACGAATATCTTATATAAAAAAGCGAGAGAGAGAAACGTTTAAGGTAGGGTGGTGAAAGAAAGAGAATAGGAGAAAAAATTTAAATAAAGAGTTAGGTAAAGTTTTGTAGCAAAAAAACAAAATGCAATCATAAGCAAAGCCGTTACGAAAAATTAAAAGGTAAATTTTCAACAAAGTTTTTGTCTTTTCCATTTTTTTCTGTTTATGAAGTTTTTATAGATTTTTTTCTTAAGTCAAAGAATAAATAATTTTTTGGGAAACAAAATTTCCTTATTGTATATTTATTCATACATGCTTTCTATACCTTTAAACATTTCTATTGTATATACAGTGACCAATTTGGTATAACGGACCAATGTGTGACCACCCTTCACCCAACTCCGGATATAATAATAACAGGGGCCTCAAATTTTTTCAATATATATTTTTTGAATTTGAGTTCCGATATTGATATCCAATTCCAATTCTAAAAACAAGAAGAACCTAAATATATTTTCCAACACATGTTGTTATATAGTTTATAGAAATTGAATTTAGGTACTTGAACAATGACATAAAATTATAAATATGATAAAAAGTATTTGCAAAAAGACTTGGATTTATAAAATAAAATGTTAAAAATAGTTAGTAGTTATTCAAATAATTTAACCTTTTAAAATTTTCTGAATTTTCGTTTTAGCTATCTATATTTGAAAATAAATATTTTGTTTTGAATAATAATGGCCTAATAATAATGGGCTGTTAAAGTTTTTGAGCCGGCTGTGAATATATATAACCTTACAAAAAGTGACACAAAAGTGTTATGATATTTTTTAGATTGATTTTCCGTAAGAAAAACAGATTGAAGTGAAAAACTAAAAATAAAATTATCTCTACCTTATGTTGAAAATTTAAGTTAAGAAATTGTTTTTAGGTTGACTATATTTAAATTATATGTGCATGTAAATGGGTTATATGCGTATATACAATGGGTTATATACACATACAGAATGGATATAGTATATGGTACATATATATACAACCAAACCAAATAAAATAAAAATAAGATTTCATAATTTCACTTACTAAGATAATTTATATTGTAGAAATTTTATTGGCTCGCTAATATTTCACTTGGACTTCATGAATTCTTATATCTCAATATACTTTCATGCTTTTCCACCAAAATTTTCAAATTAGTTAAAAATTTTATTATTTATTTCGTATAGCAGTTCTAAGACCATTTTGAACTAAACATATTCCTGAAATCATTTTTAAAGGAGTCTTTTGAAATGAATGGTAATTAAAGAAAATAACTAAGATATATTTCTATCACCAAGTTATAAGAGCTACAAAAGCAACTTTAAAAAAAAATCAAAATTTGATTAAAAATATGAAAATAATTAAAACTTGTTGAGCTGGTCAATATAATGTAACTTATAGATCTATTCGTGAGTAGATATAGATTTTATATGTATATACTGTATAGTAATCAGTTGTATAGCAAGATTGATAGTTGCAGATTCATGTTAGCTTTTCCTTAACACACTAGTATGTCTAATATTAATATTTGTGTTGATTAAGTGAAATTTGAAAGAAAACAATTGTTAAGATATATGATTTATTGTGGCAGAATTTTCTTCTAACGGTATAGAGGCACTAGTCTTGTCACTACAAGAAAGCAGGTGAGAAACCAACGGAATTTTCTGACGGACTTAGATCCATCAGAATTTTTGAAGGAATTCCGACAGTGTTCCGAGAAAATGTAAATGTTTGCATCCATCAGAAATCCATCAGAAATTTTGATGGATTTCCGATGGATTTATGATGGCTACCTGATGGAAAATAAAACTGTTATTATATCCGTTACTTTTTGATGGATTTCCGACGGACTATTCCAAGGTCATCGGAAATCCATCAGAAAATAAGAACGTTAATGTATCCATTGTCATAGCCATTGTTATAGCCGTTATGAATTCAAAATTTGTAAAGTAATTCCGACGGATTTCCAATGGCAAGTGATATTATATATATGTTTGCACACTTCTCCTTACAAGCAAAACACAATACATTACTTCTAAAACAAAAAAAAATATAAAGAGATGTCGTATTTTCGATCATGGATGGATGTAGAAATGAAGGATCCAGAGTCTAGCTTGTTGAACTATGAATACGCGCGAGGTATATGTGAGTTCATGGAATTGTCTGGAAATCAACCACGGACCAAAAAAGTGGTAAGTTGAAATGTACATGTTCAATATGCCGAAATTCTCATAATATTAATGTTGAGATAGTTTGGAATCATTTATATATGAATGAGTTTATGCCGGGTATAAGATTTGGTATCTACATTGAGAAAAATATTATGATTATGGTAGTAGTAGTGAACAAAATCTTAGAGATAGTTTAGGAGAACACACAGGTAGATGTAACCATCTGTACTGTTGAAATGATGAATGATGCGTTTAGAGAAAATATGTATTATGGTGGGGAAGATAGAGATAGATTTGAATAACCAAATTTAGAGACTAGAAGGTTTTTTGATATGTTAGATGCAGCGAAGCAACCGTTATATAGCGGATGTAGATATGGTCATTCACCGTTATCATCTGCTAGTAGAATGATGACCATTAAGACAGATTACAATTTGACCAAAGAATGTGTAGATGCAATAGCAGATTTTGTGAAAGATATTTTGCCTGAAGATAATCTCTCACCAGGATCATACTATAAGATACAAAAACTTGTATATGGGCTTGGTTTACCGTATCAGATGATCGATGTGTGCATCGACAATTGTATGATTTTTTGGAGAATGGTCAAACGTTTCCAACATGGTTATTGGAAATTGTTAACGGTCCAAAGTCAATTGCAAATTCATATCCAAGGTATTGCACAAGGGGATATGCATTTAGGATTCATGAAGAATGAAGAAGGAGGCCCACTTCAGATTATGGTATTTTGACTCAATCTGGTCAAATAGTTTACTATGGCATTTTGAAAGAAATATTGGAAGTGCGGTACGCGGGATTGTTGGACTTAAGATGCATTGTTTTTATGTGCGATTGGTATGATCCATTTCTTGGGCGTGGTGTTAAAGTTGACCAATTTGGTGTTACATCTGTACATTCTACACATAGACTTTTGAAATATGACTCGTTCATCTTAGCGTCACAAGCAGATCAGGTATATAAATATATATATATATGGATCAATTTATTTCTTATATAATCAAATAGGATATGTAAAAAATATTTTATGCTTTAGGTTTTCTACTTATGGTATCCTCGAGTTACACGACGCATGATCCTTGGATCACTGTTACGGCAATTAACACAAGAGGAAGAATTTATGGAGTTCCGGAACATTATGCTTTGCAACCAACGAGAAGTAATCCAATGGATACAGTTGCGCTTTCCTTTGAAGTTGATCTGGTGGTTGATTTTACACAATTTGGCGATGATATCGTGCATTTAGATTCAGAAGAAGAACATGCCGAATTTTCTGAGGATGAAGATACTATTCCATCTGACGTAACGTCATCAGATTCAGAATAGTTAATAATTTCATTTGTATTGTAATATAATGATATTTTCCTTAATTTATAATTAAAATTATTTAAATATAAATATATTAAGTATGAAATAAAACAATTACAATTAAAATTGTAAAATATATAGTTATTTTGAATAGTTTATAAATATACTTTTTTATACCGGAAGCTCAATCACCGGCACCACAAGCTTCAAACTTACCCTCACAGATGAGTGTCGAGGACTTCATCTCTCGCCCCGGACGAGAGCATATGCTTCTTCATCATCCTAATGCTGAAGGTCAAGCTACATGATATGTCTAATATATCATTTTAATTTAGTTTTAAGTTTAATTATTTTGTACTTGTTAAATCATTTTTTTTTGGTTTTGTAGGTTTGATGAATCCCATAATTGGATAACAAAGTCTATCAACCGTATGCTTAACGGATTGATACAACATCCGTATGG
Organism: Nasturtium officinale; assembly: GCA_963854855.1. Taxonomy (NCBI): domain Eukaryota; kingdom Viridiplantae; phylum Streptophyta; class Magnoliopsida; order Brassicales; family Brassicaceae; genus Nasturtium; species Nasturtium officinale. The sequence goes on from OY978505.1 coordinate 3,296,359, forward strand.
TACATATGAGGGTATGCCACATGAAGATCAATCCTTGTGGTTTAGACAATTTGCCATAAGTTTTTAGTTTTATGTTTTGTTCCATTTTTGTTTAATTTCACATTTACTCATCCCTATTTTTTTCAGCAAGAATTCACTTGGGAGAGTGATATCACGGCATTGGTGAGATGTGAGTTCGATGCAAAGGCGGCGTTGATGTACTCGCAAAAGATGAATGAGTGGAAGGGCAAGTGGAAGAAAAATGAGATTCCTGGAGAGTTGGCAACAAACCCAGACTTATGGGATGAAGGTATTCCTCCATGCACCAAAGTTCCTCCTAAAAAAGAGAATGAATTGGTTTATCAGGTTAGTAACATTTAACTTATGATTTAGTTAATCAAATAATTATTTTTATTTCTTATTCATTTTTAATTTTAATTTTGTTTTGCAGGCTACAAAGAAGACCAAAGGCCGGGTATATGGTCTTCCACATGATTCTTCTTCACCGTCGTCATTACTTCACGGTTTTTTGGAGATTCGTCTCTCCGGGCAGAACTAGCAGAGAAGACAACCGAGATAGATACGTTGAGGACAAAAATTCAAACCATTGAAGACCAGCAACTTGTGGAAAGGGAGCGACTCGCAACAAGAGAAGCACGACTTGAAACAAAACGAGAAGCCGACAAAGAGCGAATGCGAGCCATGGAAGAGAAGATTGAAGCACTACTAGCAGCTCGTCTACCATTTCATTAGTATTTTTTTAAAAAACAATTTGAATGTTATCTAGATTTAAATTTAAATTTTCTTTTTTTATTTCAATATCTGAATTTTATTTGAACTTTATTATGAATTTTAATTTGAATTTGAATTTATTTTAGTTTTAATTTTAATTTAATTTTTAATTTAATAACAATTTATTTTAATTCGGAAATTAATTTAATATATATATAGGCCATCGGAAATACGTTGGAAATCTGTCGGAAATGTGGCCGTCAGAAATCCGTTGGAAATACGGCCGCCAGAAATCCGTTGAAAATACAGCTGTTAGAAATCCGTTAAAAACAGCAGTCAGAAATCTGTTGGTCACGCGGCTGTCGGAAATCCATTGGAAATGCGGCCGTTGGAAATCCGTCAATATATTTTTGACAGTTTTTTAATGGCTGTGTTTCCGACGGATAAACCAAAAATTGTATCCATTGGAAATACTGCCGTTGGAAATCGGTCAGAATGTCTGTCGGAAATATCAACGGTTTTCCGATGCGGTTCTATTTTCTGGCGCTCTAGAACAGACGGCTCTATCCATCCGAAATCTGTCGGAAAACGTGTTTTTCAACGGATTACCGATGGATTTGTCCGTTGGTTTACAGTTGTTTTCTTGTATGTGTATTGGTCGGTCTGTTACAAAATTAGTTAACTAGCCTTGAAAATCACTAAAAATATATTTTTACGTTTTTTGTTAGTCACATGCTATTGAAAGTTACTTTGTAATACACAATCCATATATTATTATTTTTAAACGAATGTTAAATTTATTTAATTCAAACAATTTTCTTACATCAAAGTGCTACTGTTTTTGATCTTTTGAATATACAACATTAGTGAATTATATTTTGAAAGTAAAGATCTAATTGTCTTCCCATGTCTCCTATTAATTCTTTCTCTCCAGAGTAAATATGAAGTGGCTTGCAATACATAGCGCAAAAGAAAAAAAAATGTACCTTATCCAATGAAGTTTCCACTGGTAACTCCAGGAATTGTTCCCATTCATTTGTAAACTTGCATTAGTTCTTGACCAGTTTGATCCATATCTGTTCTGAGTAGATACATAAGAAGTATAGGTGATTTTGAGGTTCCAAAGCATTTAGGCATGACACGCATGATCTATTAGAACTTGTACTCCATTGAGTCATTTGATCTCCAGTTGGTATTCGGTTTTGTATTGCCAGAAATGTATGGAGCCAAACTTTGGTGTGGAGTAGGATTTGATTCTCGGACTAGGTTTCAAGTTTTCTTTAAAACCATATTTGAACCAAAGTTATCCTCTTTGCTTCTCCACAAGACCTTATAGAGTTTGGATGATTTTTTCTTTGAGAATCAATTGTATTTTTGATGTTGTTAAAAATATCAGACCTGGCGATTTCTATGGTTTGTGAGTATGTACTGATCCACCGTGATACTTTTTGAATACATGTAGTGGAGAACAAAATATTGTATGTAGTGGATCTAATAAGGGTCGGAAGAAATTGTCCGTGGGAGACTCGTTTTTGTAATAGTTTTCATAATTTGTAATAAATTAATAAATCCATGCGAGATTTTAGAAACTTGATATTATTGGTCCATGTCAATATTTATAATTCTCATGATAATCTGCCAAAATAGAAAAATCAAGATCTTCTAGAAACTTAAAAAAGAAAATAAAAATATGCAACAAAATATAGTAGAAATTACTAAAAATAGTGAGTTTAGTATTTCATAACTTCATATTTTTAATGGCAATTGGTCACATAATATTTATGAATTCCTATTTGATATCGTGTTTATTCTAGATAGACAAAGAACAATAGCGGAGAAGAATAAGCCCTATATAGTATTAAGCCTCAGAAAAATCAGGAAGAAGAAGAAGAAAAGGGAGAAAAAAAATCTCTAGGAACAAAATAGAGAACAAAGTGACACATACAAAAATATGCAGTAATTACTTTGAAGTTATAGTGTTCATATGGTGTCCACATAAGAATCTATGCTAAGACTGTTCACATGGGTTTTCAGAAATTTAATATTATTGGTCTTCGTCAATATTTAATAGAAAATATGTTATCATAACTTCATATTTTATGAATGGCAATTGGTAGCAATATATTTATTAATTCATATTTAGTATTTTATTTATTCAAGATAGATGAAGAACAATAATGGAGAAGAATAAGTGCTAGATAAAATTAAACCTCAGAAAAATGAAGAAGCAAAAGGAAAAAATGAGCAAAAACCTCTAGGAAAACAGTAGAACAAAGTGAGAAATACAAAAATATATAGTAATTAATTTTTAACTACAATGGTCATAGAGTGTCCACATAAGACTTTATGTTTAGACTGTCCAAGTGAATTTTATAAATATGATATTATTGGTCCACATGAATATTTAATATATATTCTCGTGATAATTTTCTAAATCTATAGTATATAAAAGTTGAACCTACTTGATGGTAAACCCATATATGTGAAATTTTGGAAACTCGATATTATTACTCCACATCAATATTTAACATAAATTCTAATGATAATCTGCCAAACATGTTAAAATAGAAAAATTCATATCTACTATAAACTTAAAAGAAAAATCATCAAAAATAGGCAACAAATAATAGAAATTACTAAAATAAGGATTTTAGTATATATTCTTATTAATAAATTGTATTTGATATCCTATTTATTCTACATAGATGAAGAACAATTATGGACAAGCATAAGCACTAGATAATATTAAGCCTCCGAAAATTATTAAGAACAAGAAGAAAAAGGAGAAAAAAACTCTAGGAAAAATAGAAGAACAAAGCGACACATGATAAAAGAATGTGTAATGATTAACTAAATTTAAGTTATACTGTTCCTAAGTTGTCCATAGAAGACTTTATGCTAAGACCGTTCGCGTGAAATTTTAAAAATTTGATATCATTGGTCTACGTCAATATTTAATAAAATATATATTTATATAGTTTCATATTTTATTAATGGAAATTGGTTGCAAAATATTTATGAAATCCTATTTATATTTTATTTATTCAAGATAGATGAAGAACAATAATGGAGAAAAATAAGTCCCATATAAAATAAATCCTCAGAAAATTGAAGAAGAAGGAGGAGAAATTGAGCAAAAAATCTCTAGAAAAAAACTAAAAGAAAACTTTTACACATGCAAAAATGTGTAGTAATTAGTTTAAATAAGACCCATATAAAATAAAGCCTCAGAAAATGAAGAATAAAAGGGAGAAAAATGAGCAAAAAATCTCTAGATAAATAGAAGAACAAAGTGACACATGCAGAAATATTAAAATGGAAAAATAAATATCTATATAGACTTGAAAAGAAAATCATAGACAAAAAAGCAAAAATAATAGTTTATATTACTAAAAATAATGATTTATTATATATTATTATTAATAAATAATTTAAAACATTTGTTTTTTCATAACTTCATATCTTCTTAATGACAATTGGTCGCATAATATTTATGAATTCAATATCTTATTTTAGATAGATGAACAAAAATAAGATAGAAAAGTAAGCCTTAGATAAAATTAAGTCTCGGAAAATGAGGACAAAGAAGAATAACAAAGAGAATAAAAACTTGAAAAAATGAAGAACAAAGTGACACATGCAAAAAAGTGTAGGAATTAATTTTAAGCTATAGTGTTCCTAGGGTTTTCTCATAAGACTTTATAGATACTATCATATTGTCCACACTAATGGTTAATAAAAATTCTTGTGCTAATTGTTGAAAAAATTGATATACGGCAAAACTTTAAACAGAAATAATCACAAAATAATAGAAATTATTTAAAATAATATATAAGAAAATTATGCCTTAATATTTTATTAATTAATCATTTAAGATTATATTTTAAATAACTTCTTATTTACAGATAATTAATTAAGAAATTATTTAATATTTAAAAGAAAACATGTTTGGCCATTAAAATTAGAAATTTTTCAAATAGTATTTCCAAATTCCTATTTAATCTCTTTTATATTATATATGGCTGAAGAAGAATGCCAAAGGTAAAAAAACCAGTTAAAACTAAATCTCATAAAACAAATAAATAAGAAAAAAGGAGAAAAGGTAGGAAGAAAATAGAAGAAAAAAACAACATATCCAAAAATATTTGATAATTTTAGTGGTAAATGAATAAGAAATTTTAATGTAATCCTACCCAAAAAAAGATTGAAAATAAACAAATTAATATAATAAAATTTAAAAAATTATCATCACTATAAAATTTTGGAAAGAATGTGCCCACAAATATTTAAGGTGAATCATGTGTTATGGTTTTAAACTTTAAGTAAGTTTAATATTTTTGCTAAAACATTTTATATATTTACAGTTTAATTTTCTTCTAAGTATACCATCAATGAAACCCAAATGACAAATGTCAAAAAATAGAATGCAAGAAAGATTAGGATTACAACTACTTATAAGATATCTTTATAACCACGTTTCATTTTTAATAATATCTTTATTTCCTAACAAATTTGATGGACCCACAAATTATTTATGTACTCTCTTTGTTTTGAATATTTATATAGATTCGTAATCACAAGAACAAACGTTTAATTGGTAATTTATATAGTGGCAAATAGAAAAAGTGTCTGATTGAAGTGACTGAAGACTAAAAATATGTTGAGGATAAGGTACTTTTCGTCTAAAAATATAACTCCTCAAATCCAAAGTAATCGTCCATTTTTGTGCGTCAAATGTCTCCTTGTAGAACTTCTTTCCAAACATGTATACCTTTAACAGATTTGGTTTTAGCAGCCTGGCTAAAGAGAAGACCATATAAATAGCAAGATGATATATTTTTCTTTCAACCAATGATTCTTTAAAGGTTAACTAAATTAAGGGATCTTTTCAACAAAATTTGAAACTAGCGGTTAGAGAAATGAAGCAGTGATCAATTCAAAGAGCTATTTAATAAGAGGATCACTAACGCACATGAAGACATGGAATCGGAAAATATGATGATAATGAAGCACCAATCTTTAGAGGCACTTTGACTTGAATATTTATCTACTTTCATCAAAAAAGAACTCTGCAATGTTCACTAATGCCTTTCCAAAATTATGAACTTTCTCCTCCAATCCTTGATTCAGTCCCTAAATATAACAGATTTTTCAATTTTATTTACATAATAAATCCTAAGAACACACCAGATAATTTTCAAGAAGTTAATTCTTTTGTATTAAACTGTTACATAATAAATCCTAAGAGCACACATATTCATGACTGTATTTATTGATGTTTATGTTGTATTTTAAAGGTATTTGTAGAAATTTATAAACTAATTTATTTTATTGGATTTTAATAATGGAAGGTTTCAAAATAAATATGTATATTAATCAAGTTTTTATAAGAAATGAATAAGATTAGTAAAGGTCTAGTAAGACAAGTAGCACACCGTCTCAAAGGATTAGGGAGATGGTACATTTATCCACTCCCAAACTTGGTAAACCGGTAAGAAAATGGAAAATAGTATTTATAATAATATTCACCTAAAAGAGTATAATGCATTTTACGCATCTTATCATTGAAGAAATGGTTGTCTGAAATCTATCATTGGAGAATAGTCTTCAATACATTGATAAATAAAATATCATTACAATTATGAAAAATAAGTCACTACAATAATGTTCCCATAAACATCTTCTCTTCTTATTCTCTCTTTTTCTTTTCTTTTCTTTAAAAACTCTCTCTGCCTAAACAAAGAGATGGACTTCGCAAAAAAAAACCCCTGGAGAAAACTTAAAAATCACAGTCCAATCACCTTAAAACTCAAACCAAAACAACCAGATTCAAAGAGATGAAACATATAACTGCAACTCTTGAGCAGCTTGCTTGAACATTTCCGCAATTCCAAATACATCTCCTAATAACTGACTCTCATGACTTGGATTCACCTGTTCCATTACCACCAAAGAAAACAAATCCCATTGTAAATATGACACAATGGATTCTACGATTTAGAAAATTATTTGTTTTAGTTAAATATCACCATATTTTATATAAAATATGCACCTGAGCTTGGATCATGTAGGTCCTTTGGAAAACATTAGAGGAGACATTAGCAAACAAAACTTCGATCTTGTACTTCTCAAACAAGTAAAAAACAGTAGTTAAAACTCCTGATTTGTCTTTAGGGCAACAAAAATTGAAGAAAGCTTCATTCCCACATATTCAGAATGAAGTTATGTGAGGACCAAGTACAAAACCCCATGGTCAGGTCATTACAAGGGTAAGACAGATTCACGGTGGCAGCACTGGAAGAAGAGATCTGATCGGCCAAGAAAGCTTCACAAGAGTAAGAATCTGTTGTAGTAGGGCATACAGTAAGAGCTTGGGGATGGTTTGGTATTGGTGTGAGACGAGTTAGGATGAAGATGGAGCATAAGTAAAAGTTGTGCTTGAGGCAGAAGAATTTTGAAGTTTCTCAAGCATTTGCATTTGGAGTTTTTTCAAATCTAATTCAGAGGATTTGATGAAACGCACTGCTTCATCTACTATAGTATGTTTGTCTGCATGTGGGACATAATTAAAATATAAGAAATTTTTGACTCAAAATAACATATGATATCAGACATAGATATGTACAGATTAGTTCATTATCATTTATTATTTTATGTAATTTTATATCTTTAATATTAGAAGACTTCTTACCATGATAATTGGTGGACTAAAATGACTCCGATTCAATTAAAAGAAATAGTATATATGTAAATTAATATTAATATATTTTAAGAAACTAGAAGAAATATACGTTAAATTGAAAAAATTGCAGGGTTTGCAAATAGTATAAGACGGTTTTGCTATAATATAGATATTAAATTCACAAGAAATAATAGGAAAAATGAGAAAATTGAATTAAGACAAACAAGAAAAGAGAAATTGGAAACTTGATGGCTTTGCTAAATAAGAACCAATTAAAGTGACAGATAAAGGATATTATTTCTTAGAAAAAGCAAAAAGATTTGACACTTAACCTAAAAGGGAACAAGTGTAAGCAGTTGAAGAAATTGAAATCTAAAATGTAAAAACCGTCAAAAGAAAAGAAAAAGAGAATCTTATAATTAACATAAATATTTTTTTGATAAAGTCATAAAGTATATCAAAATAGAAAACTACTGCACTAGATCAGATTAATAAATGATTCTATGAAATTAAATCTTATTTTCCACATGAAATATATATGCATACATGATATTTATATGATTGATAGTTCATATGCTAAATCTTAAATAAAAATAGTTTCAAGTTTCCAGATGTGAGTTATCGTCAAAAAATACAAGCGTAATTAATATATAAGTTTATTGTTGACTAGAAAAAAAATCATTTGATTAAATTTTGTGGGTACAAAACAAAAAACAATTATGTGTTCTTAAATCAGTACCTTAGGAGGCAGTTTGAGAAGCAAAGCATGCAGTTTAGAAAACATATCACTCATCCATTTCCTCCTTTTATTTTTGTTCTGAATATGTTTTTCACGATCATGTGATTCTCTATCATGATTTTCACTATTTATTTTCGCTCTTTTTCTCCCTTTTGCAGTTTTCACATTCTGAATTCCCAACATAATAGAAGGTTGTGATGGAGGTGTTTGCTTCTCATTTCTTCTGCAGCCGCCTCCAGAATGATCAGAATTAGATATGTCCATCACAAATCCATCTTGGGTCAACTCTTGAGCATTATTCAAATTGAATTGATTGCTCATTTTCTTCTTTTTTGCTTTCGTGCGTTTATTGTGCTTTTACGAATGTCTAATATAAAAAGAGAGAGAGAGAGAGAGAGAGAGAGAGAGAGAGAGAAAGAGAGAAAGACGCGTTTAAGGTAGGATGTGAAAGAAGAGAATAGGAGAAAAGATATAAATAAAGATTTAGGTGAGGTCAAAACCAAAATATAATCATAAGCGAAGCCGTTACTAAAAAATAAAAGGTAAATGTTCAACAAAGTTTTGTCGTTTTCCATTTTTCTCATTATGAAGTTTTTATAGATTTTTGTCTTAAATCAAAAAATAAATAATTGTTTGCTTAACAAAATTTCCTTATTATTCATACATGATTTCTATACCTTTAAATATTTCTATCACGTATACAATAACCAGTTTAGTATAACAGACCAATGTGTGACCACCCTGCAGCCAACTCCGGATATAATAATAACAGGGGCCTCAATTTTTCAATATATATTATTTTGAATTTGAGTTCTGATAGTGATATCCAAATCCAATTCAAAAAAAAACAAAAAGAGATGGTTGTGATTGAGGTGTTTGATTCTCGAGTCTTCTGCAGCTGCCTTCGGAATGATCAGAATTGGATATGTCCTGCACAAATCCCTCTTGGGTCAACTCCTGATCATTAGCCGTATTGAATTGATTGCTCATTTTCTTCTTTTTGGTTTTGTGCGTTTATTATGCTTTTACAAATGTCTTATATAAGAGAGAGAGAGAGAGATAGAGAGAGAGAGAGAGAGAGAGAGAAAGAAGTGTTTAAAGTAGGGTGGTGAAGAAAGATAATAGGAGAAAATATATAAATAAAAAGTTAGATGAGCTCTCATAACAAAAAACCAAAATGAAATCATAAGCGAAACATTTACTATAAATTAAAAGGTAAATGTTCAACAAAACTTTTTCTTTTTCCATTTTTTCTCTTTAAATTTTATAGTTTTTTTCTTAAATCAAAGAATAAATAATTTTTTGGGAAATAAAATTTCCTTATTGAACATTTATTCATACATGATTTCTATACCTTTAAATATTTTGATCGTATATACAGTGACCATTTTAGTATAATGGACCAATGTATGACCACCCTGCACCCAAATCCGGATATAATAATAACATGAGCCTCAGATTTATGTTGAAGTTGAGTTCGATAGTGATATCCAATTCCAATTCTAAAGAGAGAAATAACATAAATTGTTTTGGCCAACATATGTTGTTATACAGATTATAAAAATTTAATTTAGGTACTTGAACAATGACATCAAATAATAAATATGATAACAATTTGCAAAAAGAAACGAATTTATAAAATAAAATGTTAAAAAATAGTTAGCAGTCATTCAAACAATTTAACCTTTAAAATTTTCTGAATTTTTGTTTTAGTTATCTATGTTTGAAAATAAATATTTTGTTTTTAATAATAATGGCCTAATATTTTCCCCTAGGGCTGTTAAATATTTTGAGCCTGCTGTGCATATATATAACCTTAGACATTAGACTAAGCAGTGACATAAAAGTATTAGTATAGTTTAGATTGATATTCCGTAAAAACAGACTGAAGTGAAAAACAAAAAAGAAAATTAATTATACCTTATGTTGAAAATTTAAGTTAAGAAAAAAAAATTTAGGTGGACTATGGACTAGATTTAAATTAGATGTGCAAGTAAAATGGGTTACATTCGTATTTAAAATGGGTTATATGCACATATGGAATGGATATAGTATATAGTACATATACACACAACCAAACCAAATAAAAAAAAAAATAAGATTTCATAATTGCACTTACTAATATAATATATTCTATAACTTTTATTAGCTCGCTAATATTTCACTTGGGACTTCATGAATTCCTATATCTCCATATAATTTCATGCTGATCCACCAAAATTTTCAAATTAGTTAATGATTTTATTATTTATATCATATAGCAGTTCTAAGGCCATTTTGAACTAAACATATTCCCGAAATCATTTTCAGAGGAGTCTTTTGAAACCAATTGGTAATTAAAAGAAACAATTAAGATATATTTCTGTCATCAAGTTATAGGAGCTACAAAAACAACTTCTAAAAACTTCAAAATTTGATTAACAAAATATGAAAATCATTAAAACATGCTGAGCTGGTCGATATAATATAACCTATAGATGTATTCGCGAGTATATATAGATTTAATATGTATATACTACTGTAAAGTAATCAGTCGTGTAGCAAAATTGATAGTGGCATACTCATGTTAGCTTTTCCTCAACACACTAGTATGTCTAATATTAATTTTTTTATTAAGATATATGATTAATATTTCCTTAAAAAATCATTAATATATATGATTTATTGTGGCAGACAATTTTTCTACTAGCGATCTATAGGCACTAGTCTTGTGTATTGGTCGGTCTGTTACAGAACTAATAAAATTAGTTAACTAGACTTGCAAATCATTACAAATTTTTTATTTCTACGTTTTTCGTTAGTCACATGCTATTAAAAGTTACTTTGTAATACACAATCCATATATTATCATTTCCAATTGAATATTAAATTTCTTTAATTCGAACAATTTTGTTTACATCAAAGTGCTACTTTTTTTGATATTTTGAAATTACAACATCAGTGGATTATATTTTGAATGTAAAGATATAATTGTCTTGTGTTGAACGGTACCTCAATACCATTTTCGTACCTTATCCAATGAATTATCTACTCCAGGACTTGGTCCCATTCTTTTGTAAACTTGCATGTAGTAAGTTCTTGACCAGTTTGATCCATATATGTTCTGAGTAGATACATGAGAAGTATAGGTGATTTTGGGGGTCCAAATCATTTAGGCATAACTTCATATTTTTAATGGCAGTTGGTTGCATAATATCTATGAATTTCTATTTGATATCGTATTTATTCTAGATAGGTACAGAACAATAATGGAGAAGAATTTGCCCTAGATAATATTAAGCCTCAGAAAAATGACGAAGAAGAAGAAAAAGGAGAAAAAACTTTATGAACAAAATAGAAGAACAAAGTGACACATACAACAATGTGTAGTAATTAATTTTAAATTAGGTGCCATCGGAAAGCTTGCCGGAAATGTCGTCGGAAAGCTTGCCAGAATTAGCACCAGAAATCTCATCAAAAATGGCACCAGAAATCTCGTCGGAGATGTTGCCGGAAATCTTGTCGGAGATGTCGCCAGAAATCTCGGCGGAGATGTGGCCAGAAATGTCATCAGAAAGCTTGCCAGAATTCCCGTCGGAAATGGCTCCGGAAAGCTCATCGGAAATATCACTGGAAATCTCATCGGAGATGTCACTGGTAATCTCGTCGGAGATGTCATTGGAAATCTCGGTTGATATGTTGCCGGAAATCTCGTCGGAGATGTCACCGAAAATTTCATCGGAAAGCTTGCCGGAATTGTTGCCGGAAATCTCATCAGAAATAGCGCCAGAAATCTCATCGGAGATGTTAATTATTATTTATTTTCATTTAATATTTTATTTTTAATACATATTATCTTCATATTCTTCGCCGACAAAAGAAAACATCTATCTTTTTAGTCTGTTCTTCTTCTTTCAACCCAAGATTAAATCCTAAATGACTAATTTCTTTCACAATAGATTATCCATGATTTATAAACCCAATCTTCATGTGGTTTCATATCAATTTACTAGAACAAGAAAAAACCTTAAATGTTTGATTTTTTCAATTCCTTCAACCAATTTTACCCAGAAATCAACCTAAATTTCAAAGCTTTGTGAAACCAATTCATCTCATGTAATAAAAGAAATGTATGTCGATGTATATATATTTGGCTCTCTGCTTTTTATTTATGAACAAAGGAGACACAAGGATTCATTACAAAAATATTCAAAACCCGGTGGTGATTAATATGAAACTGAAAGTTGCAATGAAGAAAAAAAATCGAGTAGGCGATTCGCAGGAGCTAGGGTTTTGTCAAGTTTTAACCTTCAATTGATTGAATTCTATAAACAGATTAACCAAAAAACTATGAACAGATCAGTTAAAGATTATTGATCTATGAAAGAAGAAAAGCTAAGTTAATAATGAGAGAATCAAAGAAGAAAAATTTCTTTTATTAACTAGTATGGAATCAATCTGGCAACTCAAAGTATAGGTGATTTTGGGGTATAAAGTTTATGTTAATTATAAGATTCTCTTTTTTCTTTTCTTTTGACGGTTTTTCCATTTTAGATTTCAATTTCTTCAACTGCTTACACTTGTTCCCTTTTAGGTTAAGTTTCACATCTTTTTGCTTTTTCTAAGAAATACTATCCATTATCTGTCACTTTAATTGGTTCTTATTTAGCAAACCCATCAAGTTTCCAATTTCTATTTTCTTGTTTGTCTTAATTCCATTTTATCCTTTTTCCTATTTTTCTTGTGAATTTAATATCCATATTATAGCAAAACCGTCTTATACTATTTGTAAACCCTGCAAGGTTTTCAATTCAACGTATATTTCTTCTATTTTTCTTAAAATTTATTAATATTAATTTACATAGATACTATTAATTTATGCAACTCAAAGAAAAATTTCTTTTATTAACTAGTATGGAAGAAAAATTTCTTCTTGACTAGTTTGATCCATATCTGTTCTGAGTAGATACATAAAAAGTATAGGTGATTTTGGGGTTCCAAAGCATTTAGGCATGACACACATGATCTATTAGATCCTGTACTCCATTGAGTCATTTGATCTCGAGTTGGTATTCGGTTTTGTATTGCCAGCAACGTATGGAACCAAACTTTGGTGTGGAGTAGGATTTGATTCTCGGACTAGGTTTCAAGTTTTCTTTAAAACCAAATTTGAACCAAATTTATCCTCCTTGCTTCTCCACAAGATCTTATAGAGTTTGGATGCTTTTTTCTTTGAGAATCAATTGTATTTTCGATGTTGTTAAAAATCTCAGACTTGTGGCTATTTCTATTGTTTGTGAGTATGACCTGGTCCACCGTGATAATTTTTGAATACCTGTATATCGTTCTGTGATGAAAGGAATGTATATTCTAGAATAACAGGTTTTGTGATGAAAGGAATGTAAACCCAAATCTATACTATTATAGCTGAAGCTAATTGATGTTAAGACTATCCACGGGTAGAAGCTCCATTGGTCCAGTGGTTGACCAAAGATCTTTAAAGCTTCTACATCAGGAATCTGGGGTTCGAGTCCCAGTTATTGCGATTTATTAACAAAATTACAGATTAATGGAGGTAATTTTATAGGAGATCTCCAACGATGTACAATTAGCGCCGTTTGCAGTGATTCTATGCAGAAAAGAAAGTGGTATCCCTCAAGAGCATGGAGAACAAAATATCGTCTGTAGTGGATCTAATAAGGGTCAAAAGAAATGGTCCATTGGAGACTCGTCTTTGTAATAGTTTTCATAATTTATAATAAATTAATAAATCTAGACGACAAAAAATACTATCCACGAGAGATTTTAGAAACTTGATATTATTGGTCCATGTCAATATTTAACATAAATTCTCATGATAATCTGCCAAAATGTTAAAATGGAAAAATCGACTTTTCTACAAACTTAAAAAATAAAAATAAAAAATATGCAACAAAATATAGTAGAAATTACTAAAAATAGTGAGTTTAGTATTTCATAACTTCATATTTTTAATGGGAATTGGTCACATAATATTTATGAATTCCTATTTGTTATCGTGTTTATTCTAGAAATATAAAGAAAAATAATGGTGAAGAATAAGCCCTATATAATATTAAGCCTCAAAATGAGGCAGAAGAAGAAGAAGAAAAGGGAGAAAAAAACTCTAGGAACAAAATGGAGAACAAAGTGACACATACAAAATATGCAGTAATTAATTTGAAGTAATAGTGTTCCTATGGTGTCCACATAAGACTCTATGCTAAGACTGTTCACGTGGGTTTTCAGAAATTTAATATTATTGGTCTTCATCATTATTTAATAGAAAATATGTTATGATAACTTCATATTTTCTGAATGGCAATTGGTAGCAAAATATTTATGAATTCCTATTTAGTATTTTATTTATTCAAGATAGATGAAGAACAATAACGGAGAAGAATAACTTCTACATAAAATTAAGCCTCAGAAAAATGAAGAAGCAAAAGGAGAAAAATGAGCAAAAACCTCTAGGAAAATAGTAGAACAAAGTGAGAAATGCAAAAATATATAGTAATTAATTTTAAACTACAAGGGTCCTAGAGTGTCCAAATAAGACTTTATGTTTAGACTGTCCAAATGAATTTTAGAAATATGATATTATTGGTCAACATAAATATTTAATATATATTCTCATGATAATTTTACAAATCTATAGTATATAAAAGTTGAGCCTAACGATATTATTACTCCACATCAATATTTAACATAAATTCTAATGATAATCTGCCAAACATGTTAAAATAGAAAAATTCATATCTACTATAAACTTAAAAACAAAATCATCAAAAATAGGCAAAAAATAATAGAAATTACTAAAATAAGGATTTTAGTATATATTCTTATAAGTAAATAATTTAAAATATGTATTTCATAACTTCATATTTTTAACAGCACTTGGTCTCATAGTATTTATGAATTTGTATTTGATATCCTATTTATTCTACATAGATGAAGAACAATAATGGACAAGAATAAGCCCTAGATAATATTAAGCCTCAGAAATTTATTAAGAAGAAGAAAAAAAGGAGAAAAAAACTCTAGGAAAAATAGAAGAACAAAGTGACACATGCTAATGTGCAGTAATTAATTAAATTGAAGTTATACTGTTCCTAGGTTGTCCGTAGAAGACTTTATGCTAAGACCATTCACGTGTAATTTTAGAAATTTGATATCATTGGTCTATGTCAATATTTAATATAATATATATATTTATATAGTTTCATATTTTATTAATTGAAATTGGTTGCAAAATATTTATGAAATCCTATTTATATTTTATTTATTCAAGATAGATGAAGAACATTAATGGAGAAAAATAAGTCTCAGATAAAATAAAGCCTCAGAAAAATGAAGAAGAAAAAGGAGAAAATGAGCAAAAATCTCTAGGAAAAATAAAAGAAAAATTTTACACATGCAAAAATGTTTAGTAATTAGTTTAAATAAGACCCATATAAAATAAAGCCTCAGAAAATGAAGAATAAAAAGGAGAAAAATGAGCAAAAAGTCTCTAGATAAATAGAAGAACAAAGTGACACATGCAGAAATATTAAAATGGAAAAATCAATATCTACTATAGACTTGAAAAGAAAATCATAGACAAAAAAGAAAAAATAATTGTTTTTTTTCAACAATTATAATATAACTAAAACGGTTCAGAAATCTAAACCGGCAGAAAAGAGTTTACATAATTAACTAAATATGGATGTACTCTGTCACTCTGTGTTAAATTATCTGCTTTTAAATTTAAAGTGCGAGAAATTAAAGAAAGCAAAAAAAATTCAAAACTATTTTTAATCCTCACAAGATTATATAGGTATGTCGTGAAAGTAGGTCAATCTTCTGGTATAGACACCATCTTCACTAACTCCGAAGAATCAGTTAAAAAAACTACTTTTGTCTTTTGAAGTGCGATCATATTTGTCATAGCCCAGATAAGAGCTTCCAATTCGGCATGCAATGGGGAGAGACACCTACGAGTGTTACATGCTCCCGTGGTTGTTCCTGCCAATTCATCTTCAGAGAAAAACCAACCTAAGCCTGAAAATTTGTCTGTATCTTTCCACGAACCATCGACATTACAATGACACCCTGTAAAAACTAAAGGTTGAGGCAATGGTAAAACATCAGTTAAAGCTTCATCATTTTCATTAACTTGCGCCAACTCCCAAGTTAAAGCTTCAGTGTCCACTAATTTTAAAATTTCTGGGGGGTTTCTGTCGACATTCTTAAAAACCTTATCATTTCTAGCTTTCCATATATACCATAAAATCCAAGGAAAACTATTATCCTTGAGATTCTCCGGGATTCTCCAGAAAATATGATCTATATTTGAGAACAACGAATTTCCTGGGAATCCATTCACTGATGGTATTTTTGATAATGCCCATACTTGTACTGCTGGGGGACATTCAAAAAGAGCATAATTGATTGTCTCTATATCCGCTCCACACCGAACACAATGGATATCACAGTTTATTCCTCTTTTTCCAAGATTCGCATTAACCGATTAGCATCCCGTAATAGCTTGCCATATAAAATGACGTATCTTTGGAGGAAATTTAATTTCCATGTATAACCTTGTAGAGGTCGAATGTTTTCACCATAGAAAATGGTTGTAGTGTCAACTGATGGAATATTATGTTCTGTCCAATATCCTGATTTTACACTATATTTTCCTGACTTTGTAAAAAACCAACCAAGAGTATCTTCTCTACATATCCTACTGATTAGAATGCCTCGTATCAATGTAATATCCAATGGATCAATGATTTCATTTATCAGGTCCATATTCCACATATTTGTTATCGGGTCAATTAATTGATTGACCATTAAGTTTGGGTAAAGATTTGGACCTTTACATAATGCTGGCATCGGGCACTCAGCTGGTATCCATGAGTCATTCCAAACTGAGATGGAATGTCCAGAACCAACTCTTTTAATTAGTCCTTTTTCACCAGAGCTCTAGCTGAGACAATACTTCTCCAACCATAAGAAGGAGAATAATATTTAATATTATCCAATGGGCCAGTTTTCTTATAATACCATCCTTTAAAAACTTTTGCAAACATAGAGTCTGGGAATTCCAGTAGCCGCCATAGTTGTTTTGCTAAAAGTGCTGAATTGAATTCTTCTATAGTCCGGAAACCAATTCCTCCATTTTTTTTGCTTTGACACAATTTTTCCCATTTCATCCAATGTAGACATCTTTGGGTACCATTTGAACTCCACCAAAATCTAGCAGTTGCACTAGTAAGTTTAAGTGTGATTGCCTTAGGTAGCCTAAAACACGTCATCACATAAGTTGGCAAAGCTGGTGCCACATTTAATCAGTACTTCTTTGCCACCTTTTTATAAAATTTTTGCCGACCATCCATTTATTTTATCTTGTAGTCTCTCTCGAACAAATGAAAAAATTTGACTTTTGGAGCCACCCATACTCTCCGGAAGACCTAAGTATGGTCCCATTCCTCCAATATTTGTAATTTGTAAGAGTTATTTCATTTCTTCTTTAACCGAATCTTCCACTTTATGACCAAATTGGATCGAAGACTTTGAAAAATTTATGAATTAATGACAATTAATGTTTCATAACTTCATATCTTCTTAATGACAATTGGTCGCATATTATTTATGAATTCAATATCTTATTTTAGATAGATGAACAAAAATAAGACAGAAAATTAATCCCTATATAAAATTAATTCTCAGAAAAATGAGGACAAAGAAGAAGAACAAAGAGAATAAAAACTAGAAAAATGAAGAACAAAGTGACACATGCAAATAAAAATATAAATATAAATTATAGATACTATCATATTGGTCCACACTAATTGTTAATAAAAATTCTCTCGCTAATTGTTTTAAAAAATTGATATACGGCAAAACTTTAAACAGAAATAATCACCAAAATAATAGAAATTATTCAAACTAATAAAATAGCATATAAGAAAATTATGCCTTAATTTTTATTAATTAATCATTTAAGATTAAATTTTAAATAACTTCTTATTTACAGATAATTAATTAAGAAATTATTTAATATTTAAAAGAAAATATATTTGGCCATTAAAATTAGAAATTGGTCAAATAGTATTTCCAAATTCCTATTTCATCTCTTTTATATTATATATGGCTGAAGAAGAATGCCAAAGGTAAAAAACCAGTTAAAACTAAATCTCATAAAACAAATAAATAAGAAAAAGGAGAAAAGGTAGGAAGAAAATAGAAGAAGAAAACAACATATCCAAAAATATTTGATAATTTTAGTGTCCAATGAATAACAAATTTTACTGTAATCCTACCCAAAAAAGATTGAAAAAAATAATATGTTAAAACTCAAAAACTTATCATGACTATAAAATTTTGGAAAGAATGTGCCCACAAATATTTAAGGTGAATCATGTGTTATGGTTTTAAACTTTTAGTAAGTTTAATATTTTTTCTAAAACATTTTATATATTTAAAGTTTAATGTTCTTCTAAGTGTACCATCAATGAAACCAAATGACAAAAGTCAAAAAAAGAGAATGCAAGAAAGATTACGATTACAATAACCTATAAGATTATTCTGTCCAACGATAATTGATTGTTGCGGGCTTGCATTATAAACAAAGTTTAAATGCCGAAGCCAAAAGAAAAAACTAGAAAGATTAGGATAACTATAAATTATACGATCATCAAGATCTAACTGATGATAGATTGTTATGGGTTTGAACTATAAGTGAAACCCAAATGTCAAAGCCCAGAAGAAAGAATTATGAGAAAAATTAGGGTTACTATAAATTATAAAATTATAAAAATCTAAATGATAATCGGTTGCTGCATGCTTGAGTTTCAAAAGAGGCTTCTTGTTGGCTTCACTATTTTCTTCCTCTCCTAAGTCATTGATGTTGGGTTTTGGCTTTTGAGGGTCTTTCATAGTTGATTTTTCTTTTACATATCTCAATCGTGTGTGTCTCGCTGAACTGTAAATGATCTTTTATGTGAAGTTAAGATCTCAACGTGTGTGTTTTGAGGGTCTTTCATCGAAAACGCTATATACTCTCAGGTTTACTTTCTAGCTTTAAAAACTTTATCTTTTTGCGTTTAGTTTATAAATTTCAAACTCGCTGCTATTTTCTGGCCATAACAAAATGGTATTAAACTTAATATTATCAGGAATCGACTCTTCTATCTCTCCTTCATGTATAAAGAGCATACCAATAATTTATTATGGTTTTCCAAAGTCAAAGCTCGTTATTAAGAGCAACCTCAACCATATTTAAGTGTTTAAGAAAACATGTCTCCAACCACAAACACCAAATCTCACACTAATTTTTATTTATTATTATATCATAAAATTTAAGACTTTTATTTCTAATAGTTTGATAAATAATAATTATTTATATAAAATGATATATTAGATCTTAAATATAAGGTTAAATTTGACATTATAATCATCAATAAATTAAAAGAGCAAAGAATAAATTATATCTTAATAACTATCAGAAATATTTGAATGAACCATTTTCAATTTAGTTTTTATGTTTTTGTTTTTAAAAAGGTTACATACTAATTATAATTATAATTTTATTACAACTATAACACTATATTATTAAAATAAAAATATAAAATAGTGATGATATTTGTATTTTTAATTGATATTCAAGAAAATTATTCTAATAATAAATTAAAACATAAATAAAATTATATATATATATATATTTGGTGTTTTGCGAAACGTGTTCACCAAATATGATGTGATACTATTCATAAAACACCAAAAAAGTATTCAAGATTTACCGTTACATTTAAGTGGATTTGACACATATTTGGTGTTTTGTTGTCAAGTTGGTCTTTCGAGAAGTCTTGATGGTGATTTGAATTCTAATTAATTCTCATATTAAATCACCAGAACTCTCATATATTTGGTTTCATAGTCCCAAGTTTATTCCTTGAGTTGTTTTTGGGTATGATTATGAAAAAAGAAAGTAATTATATATATTTTCTATTCATCATTTCAGAAAATATGGGACTACCACACCATATAATAGAAAGTATTCTGGAAATACTTGATGTGAAATCCTTGCTCAAGTTTAAGCTCGTATCAAAGCAATGGTACGCTACGATCCAATCCCGTCTGTTCCAAAAAAGACAGTTAACCCATCGTAAGCAATCAGGAAATCCAGACATCCTATGGTGTTCTTATATGATGAATCTTTTAATATTGAAGCTATGAGATCGTTAGTATTGAGATCATCAATTTCTGTTAAGATTCTAACTCTTTGGGAAAATGCCTTCTTCAAAGTTGGCAACAATAGTTGTGATGGTCTAGTATGTCTCAGTGATGAACTACTACAGAACCACAATATTGTCTTTAATCCCAGCACTCGATGGCATCGAGTTTTTCCTTGCTCTACCTATAACCTACTCAAAAGGAGAGACGAGCTCAAGCTACCTCAAACGGCTAATCTTGGATTCGGTAAGGACAAGATTGACGGTGCGTACAAAGCCGTTTTGTTATATAATTCCTCTGAATTTTGCCTTAACAACAACTATGCAACAGTTTGTGAACTCTTTAAATTCACTACTCATTATTGGAGATACGTGGTCCCTTCTTCCCCTTACCCGATTCTTGATTCTCAAGATCCTGTTTATTTTGATGGGTCACTTCACTGGTTAACCACTAAGGATAAAACCATGGTTTTGTCTCTCGATCTTCACACTTAGACTTTCCAAGTCTTTGAAGTTCCATTTGTCCACCACCAAGATGTGTATGGAATGGTTGGCATGTGCAATCTAAATGATCGTTTGTGTGTATACGAGGAAAAGTGGCGCAAACAAATGATATGGTCGTTCGATTCAGATCACAAAACATGGAAACAAATATTTTGCATAGATCTTACCACTATAACTTCTTCCTTGAAAAACTGTTTCACACCCAAACCACTAGCAATTGTGGACAAGGAGAAGCTATTGGTTCGAGATTCTAGCTTTGGAGGTGAGGTAGCTTACTCCTCTGAAAACTATGTTACTGCACACCATCTTTGTTATTTCCCGAGTTTAATCTCTATTGTGTAATGTTTGTTATGTTTTTTTGTAAAATTTTAAGACAATGATTGTTATGTTATTTCTGAAACATTATAATTTCAAAGTTTTTTATTATTAGATCAATTGGTTCTGCATCCTAAAAACATGCGTGCTAGATACTTGTGTTTACTTGAGATTCATCGAAGATATGAAGGATGTCCATCACACTCTCTCTTCACAACATTTTATTATCAAAAAAATCAAAACAATAAAAGGAAAAAATGTTAATTATCTAGGAATGTAGAAAAGAAAAGGGGGGGGGGGGGTTTGTACAAAAAAAAAACAATAGACAACAAAGAGTCATTCCACATCAGTTCTGTCCAAATTTTTTTACACTCCAAATTTATCCAAATTGAGAAGAGGTATTTTTTTTAAACTCAAAATTTTATTTTTTTTATTTTTAACAATGAGATATTTTCATATATTTATAAATATTTTAAATCTTTAACTATCTAGTGACATGAGATTCGGGTAGACCCATCTCCTACAAGTCTTCCACATTTATTGACAAATTCATATTTTCATTTCCTTCATACATTACGCTTGTGTAAAATATGTTAAAACAAAAAAATGGCAGATCGTCAATTTATACAAAGCTTATAGAATTTTCACTTTTAAGAAATGGCAAAAATGTCAGGAAACTAAACTTTAAAATCCAAAGAATTTCATCTTCCATCTCAGGAAACTCAGAAGCATTTGAACTCAAAACATCAATTGCATGAAACCATTCTTGAGTCGTCCGTTTGTATGACATGGCTTCCCCCAATGTCGCTGAGTGCTAGTGGTAGATCATGACACTTTATAGCATCTACCATTGCTAGTTCAGGAATTCTTGGATAACTTCTTAACGTGATATCTCCAATGTAAATCCAATGCATCATTAGGTGCCAAACATTGGACTTCCATCTCGCCAACTCCCATGAAGATTGGACTCTGTATTCTTACAAGTGCCTCTGCTACTAATGACAAAACAGATTATTATGCTTATTGAAGATGTCATTTCAATTAATGAAAAAAACTTTCTAATCCAATCCGATCATTTTAATTATACACGTCATATTTAACACACACACACATATAATATATAGTTATACACACCAGATATTTTGATGAAATTTAAGTGCAATTTTTTATAAGATAATTCTGCGACTTTCCACATTTTTGACAAAAAAAAACTTGGCGATATTGCTACACATCCTATACTCGAGGTTGGATTGGAGATGCGAACAATACTGAATAATAAAAATGTGATTGTTCTAATCATCATCAAAGTCTATATAAACATATGAAAAACATCAATGCATTCATTTGCTATATAAAAATACTATAACCGGTAACATTGAAAAACAAAACAAAAAGTATCTTTAAAATTATAATTTTTAATGCATGTGCATACAACTAAAAACAAAGCTTTATTTTCTATCAATACTTACCATGCCTAGTAATGAGATAAATTATGTAGCCATTATAAAATTGTACATGTTGGATGAAATCACTGTAATGAAGAGCACCGTTCTAAAACTGAGTACCATCACCAGGGGATGTGAGATGTTCACCACTCATCTTCTCCCAATTTTGATGTCCCTTAATCTCTGCAAGCTTGGTGTGGGGAACATTATTGTACCAGATCTGTAATTACACAACAGACAAATAGATGTCACGACAGATCATTTATGGAGCACAAGCAAGTTTTATCCAACATCTAATAAGGTGTTCTTGTTAAGTCAGTATTTACCGGTTTCAATCTTATGAAAATTAATACTAAACTCACATTTTCCCTGCTCTTTGGCCATTTGATGGACCGCTTATAACCATTCGAAAGAGACACAAGACAATGAGGAGATTCCTCAGGATAATGGCGCTCACGATGTTCATAATGCATTGTACTATGAAGCTTCTTGATAACTTGCCAGTTGTCAAGGCAATGAATGTGGTCTGGCCCAGCATTCACATTCCATTCATAGTTACTTTGGTCCTTAGATATTGAAGATTGTTGTGAATTCTTCTCGTTCTGAGACTCAACCAATTGAGTTGAACAAGCTCCATCTCCCACACTCGACTCTTTCGTAATTTCAGCCTGGTCACCAGCTGTAAAGACTTCTTTGGTAGTCTTCTCCGTGCTTTCTTCAGTTTCACTAAAATTCTTTTCTGAGTTTTCTTCAGACTTTTCTTCATTTACAATACCATTCTCAGATTATTTTTCTTCCATGCTCTCTTCCAATTGAGTTTTCTCTTTCACAAATCTTATTGAACTGTTGTTTAATATAATAAATTGATCAGGTTATTAACCACAAGGGTTATCATGATGTGTATGGGACTCCAGCTGATATATGGAGCCTTGGGTATACTGTGTTGGAGATGTTGACTAGTAAGATTCCCTACGGGAATCTAGATTCCGTAAGTCTTGAAGATTTTTAAAATTTCTTGATAAAAAATAGGGGAATTCCCATTAAAAACCAACTATGTAGTTAAATCTGAAATATACATGAACTTATTGGGTCTCAATAAAAAGTACACAAATTTGCACGTTCAATTTAGTAGATATTAAAAATATATATATTAACATAATTGGAGTTTGGACATTAATATTATTTCTTACGGGATTTCCCTGGTAAAATAAGAGTTTAAGTCCTAATGTGTGCAAACAAGCAGATTCAAGGTTTAGGATTGGAATGGGTACTCTTTCAGAGACACTTAAAAATATACCACTAGAAGCTCGTCATTTCATACTCAAGAACAGCCAACTGCAGTTGAGCTACATAACCATCCATTTTTAGAAGGTTCTTACCATCCTCAGGCTCAGGCTCAGGATTTGAATCCGCATCTCTGCTTCCCTGTAGATGAGTATAATTTTAGAAGATTGCCTTTAATATGTGAAGCATGTGGTTTCATTTTATTTAGAATATCACAAGTTGTATATTTTAACATTAATTTCCTAACTGTATAAAACATGCGTAACCAGAAGAGTTATGAGAGATTAGACCCCATGGAAACTATTAAGGAGATTCAAGATATGATTCTTCGACATAAATATGCAAGTTTGGGTAGCACAGTAAGAGATAAACCGTCAGAAGATAGATTTATCCTCAGGTTTTTTTTCTCTCATTCTTTGGTTATTAGTTGTAAATGATAGAATGTGATGAGAGTTATGATGGAAAAATTGTTTATTATTGTCATAATATATATAGTTATGATACATATGTTTATATAGTGAAGTTATTTCCTAATCTAGATTGATACAATACTAACTATTATATTCAAATAATATTTACAGTATCCTTTGATCTAGAATTCTAGATTAATGTGACTAACGAAGGCTCTAGTCATAGATTGCATATAATAAAAGAAATTGCATAGGTTTTGACACCTCTTCCCTCCTAAGGTGATATTTCTCAAATGGCAGAAAGGATTGCTATAATTCATACTCAAGGCGAATCTTGACTCTTCTAGCTTTCCATAGACACCAAGGTCTTTGGATTTACTTCACGGGAAGATCTTCATCTTAAGTCAAACTTTTGATACTCGGAAACTGTCACTTGATATTCCACTCTTTAGCCTTGAAATCAATCATAACTCTTTTCGAAATAATAGAAGATAATATCTTAAATAAGTAAAAATTAGGTTTGCACAATCAGTTCCTTGGCATGCTTTTATCTCATTGCTTGCTGTACTTAATAAGCTATCAAGTGGAAAGAGAAGTGGAAAGGGGGGAATTGCCCAGCCGTAATTCCTATGTTAGGAGCCAAATGAAACAAGAGATCATCTCTTTTTTTTGCTTTTCTTACTTCTATACAATTTGAACAACTCTTAAACCTAGACTCTTGGGAAACAAGGTGAACCCCAAATGGAAGTTAACTGTTAAATCCCTTGTCAGACATCGACTTTCCTCGGATGATTTTCTTTTGGTAAGAATAGCTGTCTATATAGCATGTTTGGATACAATGCAATGGAAGAAGAAACCAAGAGAAGCCTCAATCACCATATCAGCTTGCTCACGCCATAGATAAACAAATCTGGAACCACATTACTTTTCTGTTTCAAAACTGATGGAGATCAAGAAGCTCTCCATCTCCTCTGGACCTCTGTTTGCTGTCACCATTGACGCTAAACTTTGATTGCCTCATTATCCTATATTTTGATGTAATTCTTTTACTTAGCATGCTCTGTTTTCTCCTTCGCAATAATTCCAACACTTCATGCTACTTCTCAGACCTTTGTAAAATTTTTTTTATTATTTATTACATTTCAAATTACAAAACAAAATTAGTTGTTTGATTTTTTGTCATAACGTAGCCATTTTTCTTAATATAGTTAAGGAATATTGAAATTACAATATTAGGGGTTTAATTATTTTCTTTAATATATGCTGGGTTGGCAGTCACTTTTAAGTTTTTAAATTATTAAGTAAATCAAACATTCTTTTGTCTAGTAGTTCACCATTTGATTTCTGAATAATTTTACAACACATACAACCATTGTTTGTTACAAACTTACAATAAATTAATTAAAAGTAATATTTTGAAGAAAATTATTTAAACAACTTCAGAAAATCATTTTAAACAGCAATATATATATATGACTTATTTAAAATCATGTAAGAATCTAAGAAGACATTAAACATCATATACATAACCACATGACAATTCTAAGAGAATATGATTATTAACTTCCTGAAGTATTTAAAGGAATCTGGAGTAGGTTTTGGAATGATATTCCATGAATCAAAGATATTTTAATTGCTTGATTCTTCCAAATTTCATCAAAAGAGAAATTTTTGTGAATATGCAGTGTCAGTGAAAATTTCACAATGCTTTAAAGGTGGAAGATGTAATTCCATTTGCAAAAAGTATAATTTTTTTTAAAATTGTATGTGTTTCTACAACTCCTACTTCTTCATTATTATGGACTTTTGGTATTTCAAATTGTTTATGTATGTACTAATTAAGAGCATTCATACTGGTAAGAAAATCACTAAAGTCTCTCAAACAAAACATAATTTTAATCAAAATTTGATTCTCTATTTAGATTTTAAAATTTTGAAAGTAAGTAAACCAATGAATAATGAACACATATTACTCTTGAAATTTTTAAATGAGAATCTCTCATCACCCTCTCTCCTCTTTTTCATTTATTTTTTTCCTTTAATTTCGAGACTCTCTTGAGAAACTCCCACTGCACATATTTTACGAAGTATGGAGAAAGGAGATCAGAAGAGAATATCAAGTAGCTATGTGAAGGTAAGGATCTCGCAAGGTAAGAAAACGTTCAATTATCCTCACCATAAACCCTATACAGGTTCGTAATCACAATAACAAGCATTCAATTGGTAATTTATAAATTGGCAAATAGCAAAACAAATGTCTGATTGAAGTGAATGAAAACTCTACAAATCTTTTAAGGGCAGGGGCATCAATTTATGAAATGTGTATTTAGTTCAGTTGGTAATGCGTTCATTTTTATTTAAGCAAAGTTATGGGTTCGAGACAGCTAGTGAGAAACATTATTACCACGTTTCATTTTTTAATAATATCTTTATTTCCTAACAAATTTGATTGACCCACAAATTATTTATGCCCTCTCTTTGTTTTGAATATTTATATAGATTTGTAATGACAAGAACAAGCATTTAATTGGTAATTTATATAGCGGCAAATAGAAAAGTGTCTGATTGAATTGACTGGAAACTTAAAATACATTGAGGATAAAGTAATTTTCGTCTAAAAATACAACTCCTCAAATCCAAAGTAATCGTCCATTTTTGTGCGTCAAAGATCTCCTTGTAAAACTTCTTTCCAAACATGTCTACTTTTAACAGATTTGGTTTTAGCAGTCTGGCTAAAGAGAAGACCATATAAATAGCAAGATAATATACTTGTCTTTCAACCAATGATTCTTTAAAGGTTAACTAAATTGAGGGATCTTTTCAACATAAGTTGAAACTAGCAGTTAGAGAAATGAAGCAATGATCAACTCAGAGAGCTATCTAATAAGAGGATCACTAACACACATGAAGACATGGAATCCGAACATATGATGATAATGAAGCACCAATCTTTAGAGGCACTTTGACTTGAATATTTATCTACCTTCATCAAAAAAAGAAATCTGCAATGTTCACTAATGTCTTTCCAAAATTATGAATTTTCGCCTCCAATCCTTGATTCAGTCCCTAAATATAACAGATTTTTCAATTTTATTTACATAATAAATCCTAAGAACACACCAGATAATTTTCAAGAAGTTAATTCTTTTGTATTAAACTGTTACATAATAAATCCTATGAGCACACATATTGATGATTGTATTTATTGATGTTTATGTTGTATTTTAAAGGTATTTGTAGACATTTGTAAACTAATTTATTTTATTGGATTTTAATAATGGAAGGTTTCAAAGTAAATATGTATATTAATCAAGTTTTTATAAGAAATGAATAAGATTAGTAAAGGTCTAGTAAGACAAGTAGCACACTGTCTCAAAGGATTAGGGAGACGGATGGTACATTTATCCACTCCCAAACTTGGTAAACTGGTAAGAAAATGGAAAATAGTATTTATAATTATATTCACCTAAAAGAGTATAATGCATTTTTTGCATCTTATCGTTGAAAAATGGTTGTCTTAAATCTCTCATTGGAGAAAAGTCGTAAATACATTGATAAAGAAAATATCATTACAATTATGAAAATAAGTCACTACAACAATGTTCCCACAAACATCTTCTCTTCTTATTCTCTCTTTTTCTTTTCTTTTCTTTAAAAAATCTCTCTGCCTAAACAAAGAGATGGACTTCGCAAAAAGAAAAAAAAACACCCCTGGAGAAAACTTAAGAGTCACAGTCCAATCACCTTAAAACTCAAACCAAAACAACCAGATTCAAAGAGATGAAACATATAACTGCAACTCTTGAGCAGCTTGCTTGAAAATTTCCGCAATTCCAAATACATCTCCTAATAACTGACTCTCATGACTTGGATTTACCTGTTCCATTACCACCAAAGAAAAAATCCCATTGTAAATATGACACAATGGATTCTACGATTTAGAAAAATATTTGTTTTAGTTAAATATCACCATATTTTATATAAAATATGCACCTGAGCTTGGATCATGTAGGTCCTTTGGAAAACATTAGAGGAGGCATTAGCAAACAAAACTTCGATCTTGTACTTCTCAAACAAGTAAAAAGCAGTAGTTAAAACTCCTGATTTGTCTTTAGGGCAACAAAAATTGAAGAAAGCTTCATTCCCACATATATTCAGAACGAAGTTATGTGAGGACCAAGTACAAAACCCCATGGTCAGGTCATTGCAAGGGTTAGGCAGATTCACGGTGGCAGCACTGGAAGAAGAGATCTGATCGGCCAAGAAAGCTTCACGAGAGTAAGAATCTGTTGTAGTAGGGCATACAGTAAGAGCTTGGGGATGGTTTGGCATTGGTGTGAGACGAGTTTCTGGAGAAGAGGATGAAGATGGAGCATAAGTAAAAGTTGTGTTTGAGGCAGACGAATTTTGAAGTATATCAAGCATTTGCATTTGGAGTTTTTTCAATTCTAATTCAGAGGATTTGATGAAACGCACTGCTTCATCTACTATCGTAGGTTTGTCTGCCTGTGAGACATAATTAAAATATAAGAACTTTTTTACTCAAAATAACATCTGATATCAGACATAAAAATGTATATATTAGTTCATTATCATTTATTATTTTATGTAATTTTAAGTCTTTAATAATAGAAGATTTTTTACCATGATAATTGGTGGACTGAAATTGGACTCCGATTCAATTAAAAGAAATAGTATATATATAGATTAATATTAATAAATTTTAAGAAAAATAGAAGAAATATATGTTGAATTGAAAAACTTGCAGGGTTTGCAAATAGTATAAGACGGTTTTGCTATAATATAGATATTAAATTCACAAGAAACAATAGGAAAAAGGAGAAAATGGAATTAAGACAAACAATAAAAGAGAAATTGGAAACTTGATGGCTTTCCTATATAAGAACCAATTAAAGTGACAGATAATGGATATTATTTCTTAGAAAAAGCAAAAAGATGTGAAACTTAACCTAAAAGGGAACAAGTGTAAGCTGTTGAAGAAATTGAAATCTAAAATGTAAAAACCGTCAAAATAAAAGAAAAAAGAGAATCTTATAATTAACATAAATATTTTTTGATAAAGTCATAAAGTATATCAAAATAGGGGAAACTATTGGACTAGATCAGATTAAACAATGATTCTATGAAATTAAATCTTATTTTCCACATGAAATATATATGCATACATGATATTTATATGATTGATAGTTCATATGCTAAATCTTAAATAAAAATAGTTTCAATTTTCCAGATGTGAGTTATCATCAAAAAATACAAGCGTAATTAATATATAATTTTATTGTTGACTAGAAAAAAATCATTTGATTAAATTTTGTGGGTACCAAACAAAAACAAAATTATGTGTTCTTAAATCAGTACCGTAGGAGACAGTTCGGGAAGCAAACCATGCAGTTTAGAAAACATATCACTCATCCTTTTCCTCATTTTATTTTTGCTCTGAATATGTTTTTCACGATCATGTGATTCTCCGTCATGATTTTCACCATTTATTTTTGCTCTTTTTCTCCCTTTTGCAGCTTTCACAGTCTGAGTTCCCAACATAAGAGAAGGTTGTGATGGAGGTGGTTGCTTCTCGTTTCTTCTGCAGCCGCCTGCAGAATGATCAGAATTGGATATGTCCAGCACAAATCCCTCTTGGGTCAACTCCTGAGCATTATTCATATTGAATTGATTGCTCATCTTCTTCTTTTTGCTTTGGTGTGTTTATTGTGCTTTTACGAATGTCTTATATAAAAGAGAGAGAGAGAGAGAGAGAGAGAGAGATGCGTTTAAGGTAGGATGTGAAAGAAGAGAATAGAAGAAAAGATATAAATAAAGATTTAGGTGAGGTCAAAACCAAAATATAATCATAAGCAAAGCCGTTACTAAAAAAATATAAGGTAAATGTTCAACAAAGTTTTGTCATTTTCCAGTTTTTCTCTTTATGAAGTTTTTATAGATTTTTTTCTTAAATCAAAGAATAAATAATTTTCTGGGAAACAAAATTTCCTTATTATTCATACATGATTTCTATACCTTTAAATACTTCTATAATATATACAATGACGAGTTTAGTATAACAGACCAATGTGTGACCACCCTGCACCCAACTCCGGATATAATAATAACAGGGGCCCCAATTTTTCAATATATATTATTTTGAATTTGAGTTCCGATAGTGATATCCAAATCCAATTCTTAAAAAAAAAAACAAAAAGAGATGGTTGTGATTGAGGTGTTTGATTTTCGAGTCTTATGCAGCTGACTCCAGAATGATCAGAATTGGATATGTCCTGCACAAATCCCTCTTGGGTCAACTCCTGAGCATTAGCCATATTGAATTGATTGCTCACTTTCTTCTCTTTGGTTTTGTGCGTTTATTATGCTTTTACGAATGTCATATATAAAAGAGAGAGAGAGAGAAATAAGTGTTTAAAGTAGGGTGGTGAAGAAAGATAATAGGAGAAAATATATAAATAAAAAGTTAGATGAGCTCTTATAGCAAAAACCCAAAATGCAATCATAAGCGAAACTATAAATTAAAAGGTAAATGTTCAACAAAACTTTTTCTTTTTCCATTTTTTCTCTTTAAATTTTATAGTTTTTTCTTAAATCAAATAAAAAATAATTTTCTGGGAAATAAAATTTCCTTATTGAACATTTATTCATACATGATTTCTATATTTTTAAATATTTCGATCGTGTATACAGTGACCATATTAGTATAATGGACCAATGTATGACCACCCTTCACCCAAATACGGATATAATGATAACATGAGCCTCAGATTTATGTTGAATTTGAGTTCGATAGTGATATCCAATTCCAATTCTAAAGACAGAAATAACATAAATTGTTTTGGCCAACATCTGTTGTTATACAGATTATAAAAATTTAATTTAGGTACTTGAACAATGACATCAAATAATAAATATGATAACAATTTGTAAAAAGACTCGAATTTATAAAATAAAATGTTAAAAATAGTTAGCAGTTATTCAAACAATTTAACCTTTAAATTTTTCTGAATTGTTTTAGTTATCAATGTTTGAAAATATTTTTTTTTTTTAAATAATATTGGCCTAATATTTTCCCCTAGGGCTGTTAATTGTTTTGAGCCTTCTGTGCATATATATACCCTTACACATTAGACTAAGCAGTGACATAAAAGTATTAGTATAGTTTAGATTGATGTTCCGTAAAAACAGATTGAAGTGAAAAACTAAAAAGAAAATTATTTATACCTTATGTTGAAAATTTAAGTTAAGAAAAAATAATAATTTAGGTGGATTAGATTTAAATTAGATGTGCAAGTAAAATGGGTTATATGCGTATTTAAAATGGGTTATATGCACATATGGAATGGATATAGTATGTGGTACATATACACACAACCAAACCAAATAAAAATAAAAAATAAGATTTCAAAATTGCACTTACTAATATAATATATTCTAAAACTTTTATTAGCTTAAGAAGTTCAGAAGTTACTTACTAAGTTACTTCTTAAGTTACTTCTTCAGAAGTTAAGAACTTCTTAAGTTACTTACTTCTTCTTAGAGGTACTGTTGGCTCAGGTTCTCCTTCCTCAACATTCCCTTCTTCTTCAGCTGAATCCTGATCTGGTTCCATATGTGTATCATCTGCATCTCCATGTTCCATGATGTTCTCAGATGGTGTACTCTCTCCTTGTATTTTATCCCTTGTTATTGGCACTTTATTGAACAGCCCCAATCCATAGATGATGAGACCATACCCTCAAGAGTATCATGATTCTTGGCTCCATAAAAGTTTTCTTTTTCATTGAACTTCACCTCTCTAGATACATAGACCCTTCTCGTCTCCGGATTGTAAACCTTGTAGCCCTTATGAGTTGGTGAATATCCAATGAAAACACACTTCATGCTTCTAGGTTCAAGCTTGTTTCTTTGTCCTTCTTGTAGAAACATGAAGCACTTACATCCAAACCCCTTAAGGCGATGTAAGCTTGGCTTCTTCTTGTACAACACTTCAAACGGTGATCTATCTTCCAAGTTCTTGGTTGGAAGCCGGTTAATCAAATAGTTTGAAGTCATTACCACATCTCCCCAATGAGATTTAGGTACTCATTTGGCAATCATGATAGTCCTTGCTACTTCCATTAGATGATTATTCTTCCTTTCTGCTACCCCATTTTTTTGTGGAGTGTATGCACAAGATGTTTGATGAATGATGCCAAAGTTGTTGAGTAGCTCCTTAAATATCTTGTTTACATATTCTCCTCCATTATCACTTCTTAAGACCTTGATTGTTGAACTTCTGAACTTTTATTAACTTCTGAACTTAAGACCTTGAGAACTGCTGAACTTGGATGTCCTAGTCTTTCATGCCATAATGGGCTATCTCCAATCTCCTTCCTACCAGAAACTTCTACATCCGCCTTCATTCCAAGAGCCATTGGATCCTCTTATTTATTAGCTTCCAAAAGATACATACCATCCTCTACCTTCCCTTCTCCGAGTACATAGTTTGTTTTAGGGTACTGAAACTTAACAAAGTCAGTTCCAAACAATGCCACACAATCCAAGTCCATTGTGGCTTTATGAACTGATATAAGGTTAGATGAGAAATTAGGCATGTATAATGCTTTTGTTTCCTTCTTGAAAAGCTCTAATTCTCCTATCCCCTCAATTGGAACTGAGCTTCCATTAGCTACTTGCACATTTCCATGATAAGGCTCAAGATTTTTTAACAGGTCTTGATCCTTAATCATGTGATGAGAAACTCCTGAATCTACAACCATTTTACCCTTCCTTATGGAGCTTTTAGAACTGAGGAAACTCTTACCGGATTCAGTCAGCTTGGCAAGGCTCTTGATGAGAGCCTCAAACTCGGATCTCTTGAAAGTATCATCAACCGGTTGTACAATCCCTATGAAGGCCCTATGCCCACTTCCACTCTCCCTTAGCCGCTTAGGCCTCAAATGCGGATGGAGAGTCCAACACTTCTCCTTGGTATGTCCCTCCATCTTACAATGCTCACATTCCAACACCCTCTTGTCTACAAATGTGAGATTCTTCTTGGCAAGATTTGCAGCTTCACTTGGCGCACAAATAGGTCTCTTGAGCCCTCCTCCATTTGTATTAAGCCACATACTTCTGCTAGACTTGGCAGCATCTCAAATCTAAGTATGTGCTTGATAAGGTTCTTGTAAGATGCATTGAGTGCCAAGAGAAGCCCAAATACTTGGTCTTGATCATGCCTTTCACCTAACTCCTTGGGGTCTATAGTTTGTGGCCTCAAGATCTCCAACTCGGCCCACAAGCTTCTATACTCCCAAACATTTCCTTGAATGGTTTCTCCTCTTGTTGAAGCTCATTCAGTGCCCTCTTCACCTTAAATATCCTTGATATATTTGAGACATTTCCATATCCTCCCTTGAGTATATCCCACAGCTCCTTGGCTGGTATCCACATATGAGTAGGCCACGAAGATGGATGGTTCTAGTGAGCTTTGAAGAAGAGAAAGAGTGTATTGTTCTTCTTGCTCTTCCTTAGCTTCCTCCTTTTCATTTGTCACCACCGCCTCCGCTTCCTCCTTTGGCTCAACATACCGCCAAAGTCCTCAGCCTCTAAGAATGGTTTTAGTGGTTTTTGCCCGAAGGAGATAGTTGTTGCCTTTGAGCATGACTGAGATTGCTACTCTATTTGTCTCCATTTTCTAGTAATAATACACAATTCTAGTTCTTTCACAACTTGAAGATCCTATGATCTCAAGGATATTAATCTGAGTGAATAGAACTTAGAAAGATGTATTGTTATAGATTAGAAGATTTGGGGAGTATAGAAGAATTATAAGAGAGTTAAGTGTTTGGAATGCTCAAACCTCTCTGATACCATTAAGAAATATAGATTTGAAGTTTAGAGAGAATAAAGAATGATTAGAGAATAATAGGAAGCATGGCGAGAATGGAGAGAATTTATGCAAATTTGAATAATCTTATTCTCTTCTTTTTTCTTATATCACTTACAAGAGGTTTACATGAGTTTATATAGACTTTACAACTAAGAGAGGAAGAAGGAAGAGGCAGAGAAGTCGTACAAAGAAGAGAAGCATGGGCTTGAGAAGCTAAGCTACTCCAACAGTGTCACAACAGTAACCAGCACCCATACCTCCCATGCTGCGCCCATATCTCCACTTGCTTCTCTTCTTCTACTTAGTAACTTAACTAGTTACATTCTAGTTCACTCCTAACAGCTTCCCCTTTCATCCTAGCCAACTCTTTCCTTGTTCCCTCCTTCTTGTCATTTGAATTCTTCTTGGTTAATTCATCTCTGGAAGGAGCATCTATTTCAACAGATTGGTATGATCCATTTCTTGGGCGTGGTGTTAAATTTGACCAATTTGGCGTTACATCTGTAATTCTACACAGAGACTTTTGAAATATGACTCATTCATCTTAGCGTCACAAGCAGATCATGTATATATATATACATGGATCAATTTATTTCTTATATATTAAAATAGGATATGTAAAAAACATTTATGCTTTAGGTTTGCTACATATGGTATCCTCGAGTTACACGACGCATGATCCTTGGATCACTGTTACGGCAATTAACACAAGAGGAAGAATTTATGGAGTTCCGGAACATGATGCTTTGCAACCAACGAGAAGTAATCCAGTTGCGCTTTCATTTGAAGTTGGTCTTGTGGTTGATTTTACACAATTTGGCGATGATATCGTGCATTTAGATTCAGAAGAAGAACATGACGAATTTTCTGAGGATGAAGATACTATTCCATCCGACGGAACGTCATCAGATTCAGAATAGTTAATAATTTTCTTTGTATTGTAATATAATGATATTTCCTTAATTTATAATTAAACTTATTTAAATATGAATTATATTAAGTATGAAATAAACAATTACAATAAAAATTGTAAAATATATAGTTATTTTGAATAGTTTATAAATATACTTTTTATACCGGAAGCTCAATCACTGGCACCACAAGCTTCACTATCCACAAGTAGAAGCTCCCTTGGCCCAATGGTTGAACAATGATCTTTAAAGCTTCTACATCAGGAGGTTTGGGGTTCGAGTCTTAGTTATTGCGATTTATTAACAAATTTGCAGATTAATGGAGACAATTTTACAGGAGATCTCCAACGATATACAATTAGCGCTGTTCGCCGTGATTCTATGCAGAAAAGAAAGTGGTCCCTCAAGAACATGGAGGACAAAATATTGTATGTAGTGGATCTAATAAGGATCGGAAGAAATTGTCCGTGGGAGACTCGTCTTTGTAATAGTTTTCATAATTTGTAATAAATTAATAAATCCACGCAAGATTTTAGAAACTTGATATTATTGGTCCATGTCAATATTTATAATTCTCATGATAATCTGCCAAAATGGAAAAATCAATATCTTCTAGAAACTTAAAAAAGAAAAATAAAAATATGCAACAAAATATAGTAGAAATTACTAAAAATAGTGAGTTTAGTATTTCATAACTTCATATTTTTAATGGTAATTGGTCACATAATATTTATGAATTCCTATTTGATATCATGTTTATTCAAGATAAATAAAGAACAATAATGGAGAAGAATAATACCTATAGTATTAAGCCTCAGAAAAATCAGGAAGAAGAAGAAGAAAAGGGAGAAAAAAATCTCTAGGAACAAAAAAGAGAACAAAGTGACACATACAAAAATATGCAGTAATTAATTTGAAGTTATAGTGTTCCTATGGTGTCCACATAAGACTCTATGCTAAGACTGTTCACATAGGTTTTAAGGAATTTAATATTATTGGTCTTCGTCAATATTTAATAGAAAATATGTTATCATAACTTCATATTTTATAAATGGCAATTGGTAGCAAAATTATTAATTCCTATTTAATATTTTTATTTATTCAAGATAGATGAAGAACAATAACGGAGAAGAATAAGTGCTAGATAAAATTAAGCCTGAGAAAAATGAAGAAGCAAAAGGAGAAAAATGAGCAACAACCTCTAAACAAAGTGAGAAATGGAAAAATATGTAGTAATTAATTTTAAACTACAATGGCCCTAGAGTGTCCACATAAGACTTTATGTTTAGACTGTCGAAGTGAATTTTAGAAATATGATACCATTGGTCCACATGAATATTTAATATATATTCTCATGATAATTTTCCAAATCTATAGTATATAAACGTTGAACCTACTTTATGCTAAAACCATATATGTGAAATTTTGGAAACTCGATATTATTACTCCACATCAATATTTAACATAAATTATAATGATAATCTGCCAAACATGTTAAAATCGAAAAATTCATATCTACTATAAACTTAAAAGAAAAATCATCAAAAATAGGCAACAAATAATAGAAATTACTAAAATAATGATTTTAGTATATATTCTTATTAATAAATAATTTAAAATATTTATTTCATAACTTTATATTTTTTAACAGCACTTGGTCTCATAGTATTTATGAATTTGTATTTGATATCCTATTTATTCTACACAGATGAAGAACGATAATGGACAAGAATAAGCACTAGAAAATATTAAGCCTTAAAAAGAAGAAGAAAAAGGAGAAAAAAACTCTAGGAAAAATAGAAGAACAAAGTGACACATGATAAAAGAATGTGTAATAATTAACTAAATTTAAGTTATACCGTTCTTAGGTTGTCCATAGAAGACTTTATGCTAAGACCGTTCGCATGGAATTTTAGAAATTTGATATCATTAGTCTACGTCAATATTTAATATAATATATATTTATATTGTTTCATATTTTATTAATGGAAATTGATTGTAAAATATTTATGAAATCCTATTTATATTTTATTTATTCAAGATAGATGAAGAACAATAATGGAGAAAAATTAAGTCCCAGATAAAATAAATCCTCAGAAAATTGAAGAAGAAAAGGAGAAAATGAGCAAAAAACTCTAGAAAAAAATTAAAAGAAAAATTTTACACATGCAAAAATGTGTAGTAATTAGTTTTAATAAGACCCATATAAAATAAAGCCTCAGAAAATGATGAATAAAAGAGAGAAAAATGAGCAAAAAATCTCTAGATAAATAGAAGAACAAAGTGACACATGCAGAAATATTAAAATGAAAAAATCAATATCTACTATAGACTTGAAAAGAAAATCATAGACAAAAAAGCAAAAATAATAGTTTATATTACTAAAAATAATGAGTTTATTATATATTCTTATTAATAAATAATTTAAAATATTTGTTTTTCATAACTTCATATCTTCTTAACGATAATTGGTCGCATAATATTTATGAATTCAATATCGTATTTTAGATAGATGAACAAAAATAAGAGAGAAAAATAAGCCCTAGATAAAATTAAGTCTCAGAAAAATGAGGACAAAGAAGAATAACAAAGAGAATAAAAACTAGAAAAATGAAGAATAAAGTGACACATGCAAAAAAGTGTAGGAATTAATTTTAAGCTATAGTGTTCCTAGTGTGTTCTCATAAGACTTTATAGATACTATCATATTGGTCCACACTAATGGTTAGTAAAAATTCTTGTGCTAATTGTTTAAAAAGAATTGATATACGGCAAAACTTTAAACAGAAATAATCACAAAAACAATAGAAATTACTCAAAATAATAAATAATATATAAGAAATTATGCCTTAATTTTTTTATTAATTAATCATTTAAGATTAGATTTTAAATAACTTCTTATTTACAGATAATTAATTAAGAAATTATTTAATATTTAAAAGAAAACATATTTGGACATTAAAATTAGAAATTGGTCAAATAGTATTTCCAAGTTCCTATTTAATCTCTTTTATATTATATATGGCTGAAGAAGAGTGCCAAAGGTAAAAAAACCAGTTAAAACTAAATCTCATAAAACAAATAAATAAGAAAAAGGGGAAAAGGTAGGAAGAAAATAGAAGAAGAAAACAACATATCCAAAAATATTTGATAATTTTAGTGTCCAATGAATAACAAATTTTACTGTAATCCTACCCAAAAATATTGAAATAAACAAATTAATATACTAAAATTCAAAAAATTATCATGACTAAACAATTTTGGAAAGAATGTGCCCACAAATATTTAAGGTGAATCATGGGTTATGGTTTTAAACTTTTAGTAAGTTTAATATTTTTGCTAAAACATTTTATATAATTAAAGTTTAATTTTATTCTAAGTGTACCATCAATGAATCCCAAATGACAAAATGTCAAAAAATAGAATGCAAGAAAGATTAGGATTACAATAACTTATAAGATAATTCTTTCCAACGATCATTGATTGTTGCGGGCTTGCATTATAAATGAAGTTTAAATGCCAAAGCCAAAAGAAAATACTAGAAAGATTAGGATAACTATAAATTATAAGATCATCAAGATCTAACTGATGATAGATTGTTATGGGTTTGTACTATTAGTAAAACCCAAATGTCAAAGCCCATAAGAAAGAATTACGAGAAAAATTAGGGTTACTATAAATTATAAAATTATAAAAATCTAAATGATAAACGGTTGCTGCGGACTCATGCTTGAGTTTCAAAAGAGGCTTCTTGTTGGCTTCACTATTTTCTTCCTCTCCTAAGTCATTGATGTTGGCTTTTGGCTTTTGAGGGTCTTTCATAGTTGATTTTTCTTTTACATATCTCAATCGTGTGTGTCTCGATGAACTGTGAGTGATCTGTGATGTGAAGTTAAGATCTCAATCGTGTGTGTTTTGAGGGTCTTTCATCGAAATCGCTATTTACTCTCAGGTTTACTTTCTAGCTTTACAAACTTTATATTTTTACATTTAGTTTATAATTTCAAACTCGCTACTATTTTCTGGCCATAAAAATGGTATAAAACGTAATATTATCAGGACTCGGCTCTTCTATCTCTCCTTCATGTATAAAGAGAATACCAATAATTTATTATGGTTTTCCAAAGTCGAAACTCATTATTAAGAGCAACCTCAACCACATTTTAGTATTTAAAAACATATCTCCAACCACAAACACCAAATCTCACACTAATGTTTTATTTATCATATCATAAAATATAAGACTTTTATTTCTAATAGTTTGATAAATACTAATTCTTTATATAAAATGATATATTAGATCTTAAATTTAAGGTTAAAATTGAATATATAATCATCAATAAATTAAAATAGCAAAGAATAAATTATATCTTACTAACTATCAGAAATATTTGAATCAACCATGTTCAATTTAGTTTTATGTTTTTGTTTTTAAAAAGGTTACATACTAATTATAATTATAATTTTATTACAACTATAATACTATATTATTAAAATAAAAATATAAAAATAGTGATGATATTTTTATTTTAATTTACATGCAATAAAATTATTCAAATAATAAATTAAAACATAAATAAAATTATATATATATATATATATATTTGGTGTTTTGCGAAACGTGTTCACCAAATATGATGTGATACTATTCATAAAACACCAAAACATTATTCAAGATTTACTGTTACATTAAAGTGGGTTTGACACATACTTGGTGTTTTGTTGTCAAGTTGGTCTTTCGGGAAGTCTTAATGGAAATTTGAGTTCTAATTAATTCTCATATTAAAACACCAGAACTCTCATATATTTGGTTTCCTAGTCCCAAGTTTATTCCTTGAGTTATTTTTTGGGTATGATAGAGAATAATAGAGAATATTCTGGAAATACTTGATGTGAAATCATTGCTCAAGTTCAAGCTCGTATCGAAGCAATGGTACACTACGATCCAGTCCGTCGGTTCCAAAAAGACAGTTAACCCATTGTACGCAATCAGGAAATCCAGACATCCTATGGTGTCCTTATATGAAGAATCTTATAATATTGAAGCTATGAGATCATTGGTATTGAGTTCATCAGTTTCTGTTAAGATTCTAACTCTTTGGGAAAACACCTTCTTCAAAGTTGGCAACAATAGTTGTGATGGTCTAGTATGTCTCAGTGATGAACTACTGCAGAACCACAATATTGTCTTAAACTCAGCACTCTATGGCATCGAGTTTTCCCTTGCTCTACCTATCAACTACTCAAAATGAGAGACAAGCTCGAGCTACCTCAAACGGCTAATCTTGGATTCTTCTAATCAACTACTCGATGTCTCCATACATCTTCTTGAGAGTTTCCCAAAGTTCTTGAGCTGTCTCACAATATGAGTAAGATTCAAATATTGAATAACTCAGGGAGCTGTGGATTATGCTGAGCACCATTGATCTTTTTGTAGCCATTTTTCCAGAGTTTCTTCATCTCCTTCTTGAGGCTCTTTTCCTTTCGCAGGTTCAACTTTATTCCACAAGCCACGACCATACAAGTTAGATTTTGTAGATCTTGACCATATGAGATAGTTCTCTCCTCGTAGAATGACTCTAATTGTTGTTGGTTTTATCTCCTCCATGATTGAAAAGAATGATCTTCAAGGAAACCTTCTATTGTCCACTGGATAACAACTAGCCGTTTGAAGATTTGTGAGGTGACCTTTGAGAAATCTCAAGTAATAAATCAATCTAGCTTCACACACCTCATATAGGATGAATTTATATCAATCTCAGAGGTTTTAGGAAGCTAAAAACGTATTTCAAGAGCAAACAAAGTATGTACCAGTGGATATCAATCTCAGAGTTTTTCAGGAAGCTTAGATGAATGTATTTCCAAAATAAACAAAGAACTTTTGGGGAAGAAGATGAACAGTCTTTTCTGTGAAATTTTGAATTTTGAAAAAATTGATTTCTTGATCTGGAGATTTATTGAGAGTTTGGTTGTTGCGGAAGCTCTAAATATGTTAGAGGAGAGGTTTCTTACACAAAAGAGACTAGGAGAATGGATATATGCTTCAAGAAAAACTTCTAGAGTTTCTTGAACAGTAACAATGGTGAAACAAGAATAATGGAAGATATAATAGATGTTTAAGAGATTCAAGAAGAACATAATGATAAAATCAGAAGCTTGATCTTGTTTATGGATCAATGCTATGATACCATGTTAGATTTCAGAGATTAAGAGTGTAAGATTCAAACCCAGAATAGAGAAGAATAAGAATAATAATAGAGAGAAAGAGATTTTATTATCTCAGTTATCTTAAATGTTACAAGAAGTTTACATATTTATAGAGTGCTTAAACCTAAAGATAAGTAGGTGTTTCTTAGCTATGAATAGTTATAACTCATGTGGAATTTAA
The DNA here is from genome assembly GCA_963854855.1 of Nasturtium officinale. NCBI lineage: Eukaryota > Viridiplantae > Streptophyta > Magnoliopsida > Brassicales > Brassicaceae > Nasturtium > Nasturtium officinale. The sequence continues at coordinate 3,337,855 of OY978505.1, forward strand.
AATAGAGCTGTTGAAGAAGAAACCAATTTGGGCGTCCATCTGCACTTCTATTTTCGGTGGATAGCTTTTCCGTGGATGGCTTTGCTTGGACGCATCTTGCTTGATATTTGTTGGATGGATTTGCTTGGATGCATCTTGCTTGGATGACTTTCTTATTTTATTCCTTGTTGGATATTTGTTGATTGATTAATACTTGTAACCCAAGGGTCCCAGCTGAAACTCTATCAAAGATACAAGCTTACAGAATCTTTAGTCTCCTTTACACAACACAGATTCTCGGTGGTTTGAAATGTCTCCACGATAGTGGTTTTATTCACAGGTTAGAGTAGTATTAGTATTATATAATACATTATAAGAAACATTGGATATTGAACTGTTGTTCAATATAATAAATTGATCAGGTTATTAACCCCAAGGGTAATGATGTGTATGGAACTCCAGCTGATATATGGAGCCTTGGGTGTACTGTGTTGGAGATGTTGACTAGTAAGATTCCCTACGGGAATCTAGATTCCGTAAGTCTTGAAGATTCTTAAACTTTCTTGATATAAAATAGGAGAATTCCCATTAAAAACCAACTATGTAGCTAAATCTGAAATATACATGAACTAATTGTGTCTCAATTAAAAGTACACAAATTTGCACATTCAATTTAGGAGATATTCAAAGTATATATATTAACATAATTGGAGTTTAGACACTAATATTATTTATAACGGGATTTACCAGGTAAAATAAGAGTTTAAGTCCTAATGTGTTCAAACAATCATATTCAAGGTTTAGGATTGGAATGGGTACGCTTCCAGATACACTTAAAAATATACCACTAGAAGCTCGTCATTTCATACTCAAGAACAGCCAATTGCAGCTGAGCTACAGAACCATCCATTTTTAGAAGGTTCTTACCATCCTCGGGCTCAGGCTCAGGCTTAGGATTTGAATCCGCATCTTCGCTTCCCTGTAGATGAGTATAATTTTAGAAGATTGCCTTTAATATGTGAAGCATGTGGTTTCATTTTATTTAGAATATATTAGAATCACAAGTTGTATATTTTAACATTAATGTCCTAATTGTATCAAAACAGGCATAACCAGAAGATTTGTGAGAGATTAGACCCCGTGGAAACTATTAAGGAGATGCAAGATATGATTCTTCGACATACAACCATTGTTTGTTACAAACTTACAATCAATTAATTAAAAGTAACAATTTGAAGAAAATTATTTAAACAACTTGAGAAAATCATTTTAAACAGCAATATATATATATATATGACTTGTTTAAAACCATGTAAGAATCTAAGAAGGCATTAAACATCATATGCATAACCACATGAAAATTCTAAGAGAATATGATTATTAACTTCCTGAAGTATTTAAAGGAATCTTGAGTAGGCCTTGGAATGATATTCCATGAATCAAAGATATTTTAATTGCTTGATTCTTCCAAATTTCATCAAAAGAGAAATTTTTGTGAATATGCAGTATCAGTGAAAATTTCACAATGCTTAAAGGTGGAAGATGTAATTCCATTTGCAAAAAAAATATAAATTTTTTAAAAAATGTATGTGTTTCTGATATTAAGATTTCTCTCTAGGTTATCAATTACCCTAAATGCGTTGTAGCATAAAAGGGAATCAATACAACTTGGAATCTAGTTTCTACACATTAGGAATGCAAATCATGTCTTAATCTAAGTGAATAAGGTTTTGGGGGTTTTGAAAACAGAATTTAAAATGCAACTAAACTGCAAAATAAGTAAAAACGGTTTTTGAAATTAAATTAATAAAGAAGGATCCTTGGAAATGTTATGGATGATCTAGACTAATCAACGCTAAGCTAGTGGAGCCTTATTCTACCTCTTAGAGCTAATCCAATGCTTCCAAAACACTAAACTTGACTAATCTATTCTTATGGTACTAATCACTTCACTAATCACCTTAAATGTTCATAACTCTCGTTAAACACTAATTGATCAATGAGCATTAAACACAGATTGTCTTAACCTCTAATCATCCTAAACATCAACTCTCATTGGGTAGGACTGAAAAGAGCTTGAAAAATTTGGATCAAGCATTTCATCAAACACCTTGTGGGCATGAGAAATGCTTAAGATCTAAACTAACAATCTCTTGTTAATCTAGCATTAAACACAACCTAACAAGCATGGATCTAAAGATTGCAAGCCTAAACTCCACTAACCTAACACTAATCAACCTAGATCTAACATTCCAAAGACCCTATAAAAGACTACTCACTAATAGCCATGAAAACACAAAGTAAATGGATTGATCTTTGCATAATCATAAGTATTAGAAGAATAGAAGTGAAGATAAAAAAGAGATCAAACTTTATAAACTCAGCAAACCCAGAAATCTCAAATTCCAAAATATCTCAAAACAAGTTTAGCAAAAGAAAATATCTCAAAACACATTAGGAATGCAAATCATGTCTTAATCTAAGTGAATAAGGTTTTGGGGGTTTTGAAAACAGAATTTAAAATGCAACTAAACTGCAAAATAAGTAAAAACGGTTTTTGAAATTAAATTAATAAAGAAGGATCCTTGGAAATGTTATGGATGATCTAGACTAATCAACGCTAAGCTAGTGGAGCCTTATTCTACCTCTTAGAGCTAATCCAATGGTTCCAAAACACTAAACTTGACTAATCTATTCTTATGGTACTAATCACTTCACTAATCACCTTAAATGTTCATAACTCTCGTTAAACACTAATTGATCAATGAGCATTAAACACAGATTGTCTTAACCTCTAATCATCCTAAACATCAACTCTCATTGGGTAGGACTGAAAAGAGCTTGAAAAATTTGGATCAAGCATTTCATCAAACACCTTGTGGGCATGAGAAATGCTTAAGATCTAAACTAACAATCTCTTGCTAATCTAGCATTAAACACAACCTAACAAGCATGGATCTAGAGATTGCAAGCCTAAACTCCACTAACCTAACACTAATCAACCTAGATCTAACATTCCAAAGACCCTATAAAAGACTACTCACTAATAGCCATGAAAACACAAAGTAAATGGATTGATCTTTGCATAATCATAAGTATTAGAAGAATAGAAGTGAAGATAAAAAAGAGATCAAACTTTATAAACTCAGCAAACCCAGAAATCTCAAATTCCAAAATATCTCAAAACAAGTTTAGCAAAAGAAAAGATCAGCCCCCCACCCCCCCCCCCCCCCCAAACATAACATTAGGACTAGAGTATTTATAGTCCAAGTCTAGGGGACCAACATAACCCCTAATTAACCAAAATGAAATTGAAAACATACTAAAGTTGACTTCACTAAACCAAAGTTGACTTGGTTTAGTTTTACAAAATAAATACTTATGATTAGAGGAGCAGGTCCCATCGGTCGGTCTTGATCGATGGAGTGGCCTGGTGCATTTCTGGGCTTCCCATCAGTTGAAGGTGATCGATGGAGTGGCCGATGGGAAACTCAGGAGCATTTCTTGGCTTCCCATCGGTTGAGGGTGATCGATGGAGTGGTCGATGGGAAACTCAGGAGCATTTCTTGGTTCTCCATCGATGGAGCTTGGCCGGTGGGAGTGGCCGATGGGAGTAAAAGAAACATATCTCTCTAATCCAAGATCAAAATCACTTGAAATTACCTTCATTAAAAAGCCAACTAAAGTTCCTACAACTTTGATGAAGCATTCAGGAGCAATATCACAACGTAAAGTCTTCAAACGAGTCGATCTTTGAGATGATTAGGATTGGTTCTGGATCATGATTTATGTTTTCTCACACCATTTCCTCTCCTTGTTGTTCTCTTCAGCTTCAAGACCTATCTAAGAGTGAAACACATGCAAACATGCATCTAGACCCTATACATGTAATGAAAATGCAAGATAATAGTAAAAACTCATTGCTAAAAACATTAAAAACACAATATATCAACTCCCCCAAACTTATCTCTTTGCTTGCCCTCAAGCAAACTTAGAAAGTAAGATGATGAGAAAGGTTTGAAAGTGGGGGTTCAGAACCAAAACAAACCAAAATCATAAGTGAGTTCTACTTCAAAAATTTTAGCCATACTCTTCTTAACAATAACTAGCAACCGAAAAGACTTAGACAAGCATTCAAATTATTCAAACCCTTTTAACATTCATTAGCTTGTAAGCATGGATCAAGTTTATGCAAAGATCATTGAATCTCATTTGGTTAAGGGCATAGGTTAAGAGACAAAGGTCGTCCCTTCAATGGTTTTCTCAAATCACAACAGGGATCTCTCAGGAAAATGATTGAGCTTTAGAAGAATGCTAAAGGTCAGGGCCAACCTATGCATACAAGGACAGATTCTCATCTATCCCAAATACATAAGAGATGAATCTAAACCTATCATCTAATCCCAGAAATCATTCTAAATCTACCCTTTAGGCTTTCATTTGCCTTTGATTCTTCTTTTACTAAGGCTTTTTTTCTTTGAAATCAGGTTCTAAGGAGTGATATCTTATTGATCTAGCGGATTGGATTTTTCTTGATTTTCTAAGGCTCTTTTTCTTGAACTCTTTTCTTTTCTTTTGATTTTCTTTTCTTTTTCTTTTCTGAGCCTAGATCTTTTATTTTCTTTTTACACTCTTCCAAATCCTTTACTATAAACTTTCCTTTCCTTTTTATAACTCCCAGCTCCCAGAACATACCTTTTATAGCCTTCTCTTTTTATTTCTTTCTCAAAACCTAAGGTGTACGTCTGACTCGGGTTGCAAACTCGAGGTAATGAAACCGAGTTACACAACCCGAAACACCAAATCCTAACCAAATCCCCAAAATGAATATCCCACTAGTCCTAACTGATCCAAAAGATGTGAACCAGACTATATGAGATCCTATCCTTGTCAGCTCCAACCTAACACGTTCTATCAAAGCTCAATTAGGCAGAAGAGGCCTCACAATCACACAAAGAGTAATAAATGGCTTGAAAGAAGGTTAAGGTTAAGGGAATGGATTCTAACTGTTCCAAAAATGGGAATCAGCTACTTGGGTTAACAAAGAGTGGTAGAAAGGATAAGATAACCCAAGTATGTATATGGTATACATGAGTTCAATTTTTCAATGCATAAACATGATAATTGAAAGTCCAGTTTTAGGTTCCACTAGATAAGGATATGAATTTCAGATCTCAGCATGTTTTCAGCCTAATCTAGATGCAAAGTTAAGCAATTGGAGCATGGTTCTTTCTTAACTTCAAACTTCACTTAATCATTCAGCAAGTCTACAAGGTATTTTCATCATATTTCCCCTATGTAATGCAGCAATCCTATATGAAATTACTAGACTCAATCCTAAAATGAAAATGCAACTACATGAACACTCTGTTTTTGTGAAATGGATTTTCAAAAAAATTTCAATTTGTTTTTTTTTTGAATTTTTTGTATGCAATAGATGTATGCATGAGACTCAATTATGCAAAAAGAAAAATAAGAAAACAAAACACAAGATTAAAAGACATAAAAACCTCCCCCAAACTTGAATTACACCGTCTCGGTGTAACAGAAGTGAGAGAGAAGGTTAAAACAAAATGCAGAAATAAAATGGTATATACATTGAAAGGGAAAGGACCATACCTTGGCCCTAGTCGAGAATCTTAGGGTGTGGAGTGAGTGGAGTTTAAGAAATCCTATGAGCAGTTGAAGTGGTGGAATGAGCATTAGAGAAGCGTGTTCCACCTTTGAGTGTGACAGTGAGGACCTCCTTCATCACATCGTCAAAGCCCTTTGAACCAGTTACCTTAAGCTCCGGTGTGAGGATTGCTTTAACCATACAAAAGGGATTTGACATTCCCTTACACTTTACTTTGTACCGTAGCTCTCCATCAATACATTTCTTAGGGTGCAAGGTCATTGATGGAACCAATGGAGAGTGAACAAGGGTGGGATGGTGGTGTTTGTTCAAAGTCAATTTGTTCTTCTCAAGACTCTTCTTGGTCTCCTTCAACTTCTTGAATTTATCACTTTCAACACAACCATCATGCAAGGAGAATAAACACTTTCCATCCAAAATTTGCTCATCAAGCACTAGAGTCTCATTCATAACTTCAATCTCATTCTTCCATTCTAATTCTTCATTGGTGATTGTTCCACAAAACTTGGTAGAGGAAGGCTTGATTGGATAAGTAACTATAGAATTCACATTGATTAGAGTCACACACTTGGTTGAGAAGTTGATTCTTGCTCCCGCGGTGTTGAGAAAGGGAGTTCCAAGAATGAGTGGAAGCTTATCATGTTTTCCTCTATCTACTACCATGAAGTCTGTTGGGATTAAACAATCTCCAACTTTAAGTGGATAGTCTTCAATCAAACCTAGTGGAGGTTTTGAAGAGGCATCAGCATAAGTGATCGAAAAGGAGTACTCCTTCATTTCTTTGATACCTATACTCTTCATCATCTCAAACGACATAACATTCACACTAGCACCCGAATCACACAAGGCATTCTCAAATTTCATATTTCCAAGGGAGCAAGATATGAGGAATGTACCAGGATTCTCAAGCTTGGAAAGACATTTGGGCTCAACCAATGTGGGAGTGTGAGGCTTGAGACTTTCCATAACTTCTTCTACTTTTGCCCTGTTGGCTAAGATAGCTTCAATAAATTTTACATGAAGAGGAACTTGAATCAAACTACTCATAGGAGGCAAAGGGGCTCCAACTGTGCTCATTTTAGCTTTGAAGCTTGAGAAGATCTTCTTTTTAGCTTTGGTGAATATTCTTCCTGGGAATGGGATTGTAGGTTCATCAGGAGAAAACTCATCCTTTGGTGCATCTTCCTTTTCCACCCTCATGGGAGCTTTGACTTCGTCCCTAGTAATCACCTCTACCTTTGCTTCACTTTGACTAACCACACCAACATCATCCACTTCATATAGAAGTCTAGTGATTTCCTCAACATCTCTATTATGGTCATTCTTATCACTTGTGAGGATAGCATTGCAAAATTCCTTGGGATTTGCTTTCAGCTTTACCAGGAAGTGAGTCCTTTGGTCTGTTGGATGATGATGAAACTTGAGAAACTCGATTGTCAAGGCTCTTGACATGGGAAGCCAAGTGTTCAAACTTATTATTCAATTCACTGTAAGCTCCTTGCATCCCATCCATTCTCTTGTTAATCTCAAAAGTACCTTTGGTTTGTCCTTCTAAGAGTTGTTTTAGAGCAGAGTATTGGGATGTTAAGACCGTCCATGTGAAATTTTAGAAATATGATATTATTGATCCACATAAATATTTAATATAAATTCTCATGATAATTTGTCAAGTCTATATTATATAAAAGTTGAATCTACTTAATGTTATGACCATCCACGTGGGATTTTAGAAACTCAATATTATAAGCTCACATCAATTTTTAACAGAAATTCTCATGATAATCCACCAAAGATGTAAAAATAGAAAAATCGATATCTTCTAGAAGGTTAAAAGAAAAACCATCAAAAATAGGCAATAAAATAATATAATTACTAAAAATAATGAGTTAAGTATATATTCTTATTAATAAATAACTTAAAGTATTTATTTCATAACTTCATTTTTAACGGCACTTGGTCTCATACTATTTATGAATTTATATTTGATATCTCATTTATTCTACATATATAATGAAAAATAATGGCGAAGAATAAGCCATAGATAATATTAAGCCTCATAAAATGATTAAGAAAAAGAAGAAAAATGAGAAAAAAAACTTTAGAAAAATAGAGAACAAAGTGACACATGCAAAACAAAATGTAATTAATTAAGTTTATTCTTTGATTCTGGTATCCTGAATTTGAAGATTTAGAGTTTGCTGAATAATATATACATCCATGATTATTAACTCTCAGAATATTTCCTCCTGAATGAAAACTCTAGGGATTTTCACTAACGAATATTTCCCCATGAATGAAAGCTAACTAAGAAAAACATGGCTAAATATTGTTTGATATGTTAGATACTAATGAAGCAGCATGACTAATAGATATTGTTGAGACAATGAGTTACACTTCATGTGAAAATTAAACTATAATGTGACTGTAAAACTTATTTTGTGGTCCAAATATTTCTACTATGTTTCATGTCACTAAAACAAAGTTGAATATGAGTTTTGTCCATAAATTATCCACAAAGGTTAGCTTGTTATAGTTTGAATGTTTTGAACTTTTTATAGTTTAAAGTGTATTTGTATACATAATATTTAAACTTTTCGATAAAAACAAGAGTTCTTAGTGAAATGTAAATCATTAACTATTTTAAATGGTTTTGCAGGATAAACCATTAACTATTTTAAGATCACATGATATACTAATAGACTATGTGTCACTAAATCAAGGAAAATAAAATTAAAATACAAAGAAAGAAAAAAACACACACATAAGATTTAGTTACTTACACCATATATTTTGATTGAGTTTAATTACAAATTTTTATAAGATAATTCTGCGACTTTCCACATTTTTTGACAAAAAAAATAAAGTTTATACTTGGCGATATTTCTATACATCCTATGCTCGAGCTTGTATTGGAGATAGAACAATGCTGATTAATAAAAATGTTAGTGTTCTAATCATCATCAAAGTCTCTATAATTATAAACATATGAACAACATCAATGCATGCATTTGCTGTATAAAAAATGAGGAACACGTAACAAAGGCACAAAATGTTTTACCATTTTGGATTTTGTGAAAATTTTGGAAATCAAGAAATGATTATCTATTTAACAAAAAAAACCAATTAATCCAAAAAATGATATTGGTTTTGTTAAATGAGATGTGCATGCAGTAGCGGAACTAGACATTTATTTTAGTGGTGTCAATTTTATTTTTTACTAAACTAACATATAAACTATTAAAAATTACATTTTACATTGATTTATAACTTGAAATTTTTAGTTTTATACGTTTTTATTGATTACATTCTCAAATATATATTTTTGATAAAACAAAAATACAGATATCATTCTATAGTACAGTGTTCATAATTTTCAAGTCATGTAATCTTAAATCTCTATTTTTTAAAACTATAAAATAATTTTAAGAGAAGTGAAAAAAAATTGAAAAAGTCATAAATTAATATATCTACAAAAATTGATGATATTTTATAATTTGAATTATTGTATTGGTCATAAAAATTAGAATCGATAACTTATCAGATGAAAAATTAATTTTTTATAAGAGAGATGAAAAAGTTATATTTTGTAATTGTTAATTTTTTGTTTAAAAATATTTTATTTAAACAAAGCATAGATAATTTATAATACTTTTAGGAACTTATAATTTTAAAATTATATACATAAATACATATTTGGATGAAACTAACATTTTATCATTTCATGTATCTGAATTAACGTTTTGTATGGGGTCAAATTTAATTTTGATATGGGGTCATAAATTTTTTTCTTTAAAACATAAGATACAAAAAAATATATTTGTTGGGATCAGCTGACCCGTCTAACCATGAACTGCATCTGCCACTGTGTGCATGAATGGTTAACAACTAATAAGTCTCCAAGTACGAAATCTCCTGCAACATCACAACAATTATGGACACGGCCTGAAAAAGGTTAGTTAAAATGTAACTATGGTGAATCCTTTAATCAAGTTACAAATCAAGTATGTGGTGGTTGGATTGTACGAGATAGTAATGGAAATCCTAAGTTTTAGGGAGCATCTAATCTAAATTATACATCTTCACCATTAGAAACTGAGTGTAAGGCACTTTTAATATCATTAGAAATAGTGTGGTGTAAGGGGTTAAGAAAACTCATTTTTGAGGGAGATTGCTAAGTTTTGATTGATGTTTTATCAAATAATTGAGTGGAAATATCAGTTCTAAACATTTGCAAGGACATCAAAGAATGAATCGATAAATTTAAAGACATGTTTTTACTTCATGTTCGGAAGGAGAATAAGGAAGCTGCACATGTACTTACTCGTCATGGTACTGCAAATAATATTTTTTTCAAGTTGTAATTTTCCTCCTATTTGTTTAACTGTTTATATCAAGATATATATATATATATATTTTAAATTAATATAATTATCATTTGTCAAAAATGGGGTTTCTGCTAAAAAACCATGACATTTTTTAAAATTTGCAAGTTCGTCACCCATATTCATTTTGTGAAAGTCAATCTATTTAACTTCAAAATCACCCGCTATATAGGCATCACGTGTATCCTCGACGTAGCACTATCATCTACTATTAAAAACTGACGGCAAACTCAAAACGATTGTCGTTTTGAATCAAAATAACATCATGTTGTTTTTTGTTTATCTCATAGTTTTTTTGTGTTCAAAACAATAAGGTTTACTTTTTATTATTTATTTTCATTTAATATTTTATTTTTTAAACATATTATCTTCATCTTCTTCGCCGACAAAAGAAAAAATCTATCTTCTTAGTCTGTTCTTCTTCTTTCAACCCAAGATTAAATCCTAAATGACTCATTTCTTTCACAATATATTATCCATGATTTATAAACCCAATCTTCATGTGGTTTCATATCAATTTACTAGAACAAGAAAAAAACCTTAAATGTTTGATTTCTTCAATTTTTTCAACCAATTTTACCCAAAAATCAACCTAAATTTCAAAGCTTTGTGAAACCAATTCGTCTCATGTAGTAAAAGAAATGTATGTCGACGTATATATATGGCTCTCTGCTTTTGATTTATGAACAAAGGAGACACAAGGATTCATTACAAAAATATTCAAAACCCGGAGGTGATTAATATGCAACTGAAAGCTGCAATGAAGAAAAAAATCGAGTAGGTGATTCGCAGGAGCTAGGGCTTTTCAAGATTTAACCTTCAATTGATTGAATTCTATAAACAGATTAACCAAAAAACTATGAACAGACCAGTTAAAGATTATTGAATCTATGAAAGAAGAATAGCTAAGTTAATATTGAGAGAATCAAAGAAGAAAATTTTCTTTTATTAACTAGTATGGAATCAATCTGGCAACTCAAAGTATAGTCAACAATAAACTTATATATTAATTATGCTTGTATTTTTGACGATAACTCACATATGGAAACTTGAAACTATTTTTATTTAAGATTTAGCATATGAACTATCAATCATATAAATATCATGTATGCACATATATTTCATGTGGAAAATAAGATTTAATTTCATAGAATCATTGTTTAATCTGATCTAGTTCAGTAGTTTTCCCTATTTTGATATACTTTATGACTTTATCAAAATATTTATGTTAATTATAAGATTCTCTTTTTTCTTTTCTTTTGATGGTTTTTACATTTTAGATTTCAATTTCTTCAACTGCTTACACTTGTTTCCTTTTAGGTTAAGTTTCACATCTTTTTGCTTTTTCTAAGAAATAATATCCATTATCTGTCACTTTAATTGGTTCTTATTTAGCAAAGCCATCAAGTTTTCAATTTCTATTTTCTTGTTTGTCTTAATTCCATTTTATCCTTTTTCCTATTTTTCTTGTAAATTTAATATCTATATTATAGCAAAACCGTCTTACACTATTTGCAAACCCTGCAAGTTTTTCAATTCAACTGCTTACACTTGTTCCCTTTTAGGTTAAGTTTCACATCTTTTTGCTTTTTCTAAGAAATAGTATCCATTATCTGTCACTTTAATTGGTTCTTATTTAGCAAAGCCATCAAGTTTTCAATTTCTGTTTTCTTGTTTGTCTTAATTCCATTTTATCCTTTTTCCTATTATTCTTGTGAATTTAATATCTATATTATAGCAAAACCGTCTTACACTATTTGCAAACCCTGCAAGTTTTTCAATTCAATGTATATTTCTTCTATTTTTCTTAAATTTATTAATATTAATTTACATGTATACTATTATTTTATTCAACTCAAAGAAAATTTTCTTCTATTAACTAGTATGGAAGAAAAATTTCTTCTTGACTAGTTTGATCCATATCTGTTCTGAGTAGATACATAAGAAGTATAGGTGATTTTGGGGTTCCAAAGCATTTAGGCATGACACACATGATCTATTAGAACCTGTACTCCATTGAGTCATTTGATCTCCAGTTGGTATTCGGTTTTGTATTGCCAGCAACGTATGGAACCAAACTTTGGTGTGGAGTAGGATTTGATTCTCGGACTAGGTTTCAAGTTTTCTTTAAAACCAAATTTATCCTCCTTGCTTCTCCACAAGACCTTATAGAGTTTGGATGCTTTTTTCTTTGAGAATCAATTGTATTTTCGATGTTGTTAAAAATCTCAGACCTGTGGCGATTTCTATGGTTTGTGAGTATGACCTGGTCCACCGTGATAATTTTTGAATACCTTTATATCGTTCTGTGATGAAAGGAATGTATATTCTACAATAACAGGTTTTGTGATGAAATGAATGTAAACCCAAATCTATACTATTATTGCTGAAGCTAATTGATGTTAAGACTATCCACGGGTAGAAGCTCCATTGCCCAGTGGTTAACCAAGGATTATTAAAGCTTCTACATCAGGAATCTGGGTTCGAGTCCTAGTTATTACGATTTATTAACAAAATTGCAGATTAATGAAGGCAATTTTATAGGAGATCTACAACGATGTAAAATTAGCGCCTTTCGCCGTGATTCTATGCAGAAAAGAAAGTGGTGTCCCTCAAGAGCATGAAGAACAAAATATCGTCTGTAGTGGATCTAATAAGGGTCGGAAGAAATTGTCCATGGGAGACTCGTCTTTGTAATAGTTTTCATAATTTGTAATAAATTAATAAATCTAGATGACAAAAAAATACTACCCACGAGAGATTTTAGAACTTGATATTATTGGTCCATGTCAATACTTAACATAAATTCTCATGATAATCTGCCAAAATGTTAAAATGGAAAAATCGATATTTTCTACAAATTTAAAAAAGAAAAATAAAAAATATGCAACAAAATATAGTAGAAATTACTAAAAATAATGAATTTAGCATTCCATAACTTCATATTTTTAATGGCAATTGGTCACATAATATTTATGAATTCCTATTTGATATCGTGTTTATTCTAGAAATATAAAGAACAATAATGGTGAAGAATAAACCCTATATAATATTAAGCTACAGAAAAATGAGGAAGAAGAAGAAGAAGAAAAGGGAGAAAAAAACTCTAGGAACAAAATAGAGAACAAAGTGACACATACAAAATATGCAGTAATTAATTTGAAGTAATAGTGTTCCTATGGTGTCCACATAAGACTCTATGCTAAGACTGTTCACGTGGGGTTTCAGAAATTTAATATTATTGGTCTTCATCATTATTTAATAGAAAATATGTTATGATAACTTCATATTTTCTCAATGGCAATTGGTAGCAAAATATTTATGAATTCCTATTTAGTATTTTATTTATTCATGATAGATGGAGTACAATAACATAGAAGGATAACTTCTAGATAAAATTAAGCCTCAGAAAAATGAAGAAGCAAAAGGAAAATAGTAGAACAAAGCGAGAAATGCAAAAATATATAGTAATTAATTTTAAACTACAATTATCCTAGAGTGTCCATATAAGACTTTATGTTTAGACTGTCCAAATGAATTTTAGAAATATGATATTATTGGTCCATATGAATATTTAATATATATTCTCATGATAATTTTCCAAATCTATAGTATACAAAAGTTGAGCCTACTTGATGCTAAAACCATCTATGTGAAATTTTGGAACTCGATATTATTACTCCACATCAATATTTAACATAAATTCTAATGATAATCTGCCAAACATGTTAAAATAGAAAAATTCATATCTACTATAAACTTAAAAAATAAATCATCAAAAATTGGCAAAAAATAATAGAAATTACTAAAATAATGATTTTAGTATATATTCTTATTAGTAAATAATTTAAAGTATTTATTTCATAACTTCATATTTTTAACAGCACTTGGTCTCATAGTATTTATGAATTTGTATTTGATATCCTATTTAATCTACATAGATGAAGAACAATAATGGACAAGAATAAGCCCTAGATAATATTAAGCCTCGGAAAATTATTAAGAAGAATAAGAAAAAGGAGAAAAAAACTTTAGGAAAAATAGAAGAACAAAGGGACACATGCTAGGTTGTCGATAGAAGACTTTATGCTAAGACCATTCACGTGTAATTTTAGAAATTTGATAACATTGGTTCACGTCAATATTTAATATAATATATATTTATATAGTTTCATATTTTATTAATGGAAATTGGTTGCAGAATATTTATGAAATCCTATTTATATTTTATTTATTCAAGATAGGTGAAAACAATAATTGAGACAAATAAGTCCCAGATAAAATAAAACCTCAGAAAATAAAGAAGAAAAAGGAGAAAATGAGCAAAAAATCTCCAGAAAAAATAAAAGAAAAAGGTGACACATGCAAAAATATTAAAATGGAGAAATAAATATCTATTATAGACTTGAAAAGAAAATCATAGACAAAAAAGCAAAAATAATTGTTTATATTACTAAAAATAATGAGTTTATTATATATTCTTATTGTAAATAATTTAAAATATTTTTTTCATAACTTCATATCTTCTTAATGACAATTGGTCGCATAATATTTATTAATTCAATATCTTATTTTAGATAGATGAACAAAAATAAGAGAGAAAAGTAATCCCAAGATAAAATTAAGTCTCAGAAAAATGAGGACAAAGAAGAACAACAAAGAGAATAAAAACTAGAAACAATGAAGAACAAAGTGACACAAGCAAATAAAAATATAAAAATAAATGATAGATACTATCATATTGGTCCATATTAATGGTTAATAAAAATTCTTACGCTAATTGTTTTTAAAAAATTGATATACAGCAAAACTTTAAAAAGGAATAATCACCAAAATAGTAGAAATTATTCAAAATAATAAAATAGCATATAAGAAAATTATGCCTTAATTTGTTTTTAATTAATCATTTAAGATTAGATTTTAAATAACTTCTTATTTACAGATAATTAATTAAGAAATTATTTAATATTTAAAAGAAAATATATTTGGCCATTAAAATTAGAAATTGGTCAAATATTATTTCTAAATTCCTATTTAATCTTTTTTATATTATATATGGCTGAAGAAGAATGCCAAAGGTAAAAACCAGTTAAAACTAAATCTCGTAAAACAAATATATAAGTAAAAGGAGAAAAGGTAGGAAGAAAATAGAAGAAGAAAACAAATATCCAAAAATATTTGATAACTTTAGTGTCCAATGAATAACAAATTTTACTGTAATCCTACCCAAAAAGATTGAAAATAAAAAATATTAATATATTAAAATTCAAAAACTTATCATGACTATAAAATTTCGGAAAGATGTGCCCAGAAATCATATGTTATGGTTTTAAACTTTTGGTAAGTTTAATATTTTTGCTAAAACATTTTACATATTTAAAGTTTAATGCTCTTCTAAATGTACCATCAATGAAACCCAAATGACAAAAGTCAAAAAAGAGAATGCAAGAAAGATTACGATTACAATAACTTATAAGATTATTCTGTCCAACGATCATTGATTGTTGCGGGCTTGCATTATAAACAAAGTTTAAATGCCAAAACCAAAAGAGAATACTAGAAAGATTAGGATAACTATAAATTATAAGATTATAAAGATCTAACTGATGATAGATTGTTATGGGTTTGAACTATTAATGAAATCCAAATGTCAAAGCACAGAAGAAAAAATTACGAGAAAAATTAGGGTTACTATAAATTATAAAATTATAAAAATCTAAATGATAATCGGTTGTTGCAGACTCATGCTTGAGTTTCAAAAGAGGCTTCTTGTTGGCTGCACTATTTTCTTCCTCTCCTAAGTCATTGATGTCGGCTTTTGGCTTTTGAGGGTCTTTCATAGTTGATTTTTCTTTTACATATCTCAATCGTGTGTGTCTCGATGAACTGTAAATGATCTTTGATGTGAAGTTAAGATCTGAATCGTGTGTGTTTTGAGGGTCTTTCATCGAAAACACTATATACTCTCAGGTTTACTTTCTAGCTTTAAAAACTTTATCTTTTTTTGCATTTAGTTTATAAATTTCAAACTCGCTGCTATTTTTTGGCCATAACAAAATGGTATTAAACTTAATATTATCCAGGAATCGACTCTTCTATCTCTCCTTCATGTATAAAGAGCATACCAATAATTTATTATGGTTTTCCAAAGTCAAAGCTCGTTATTAAGAGCAACCTCAACCACATTTAAGTGTTTAAAAAACATATCACCAACTACAAACACCAAATCTCACACTTATATTTATTTATTATTATATCATAAAATTTAAGACTTTTATTTCTAATAGTTTGATAAATACTAATTATTTATATAAAATGATATATTAGATCTTAAATATAAGGTTAAATTTGACATTATAATCATCAATAAATTAAAAGAGCAAAGAATAAATTATATCTTACTGATTATCAGAAATATTTGAATGAACCATGTTCAATTTAGTATTTATGTTTTTTTTTTAAAAGGTTACATACTAATTATAACTATAATTTTATAACAACTATAACACTATATTATTAAAATAAAAATATAAAATAGTGATGATATTTGTATTTTTAATTGATATTCAAGAAAATTATTCTAATAATAAATTAAAACATAAATAAAACTATATATATATATATATATTTGGTGTTTTGCGAAAGGTGTTCACCAAATATGATGTGATACTATTCATAAAACACCAAAAAAGTATTCAAGATTTACCGTTACATTTAAGTGGATTTGACACATATTTGGTGTTTTGTTGTCAAGTTGGTCTTTTGAGAAGTCTTGATGGTGATTTGAATTCTAATTAATTCTGATATTAAAACACCAGAACTCTCATATATTTGGTTTCCTAGTCCCAAGTTTATTCCTTGAGTTGTTTTTTTGGGTATGATTGTGAAAAAATAAAGTAATTATATATATTTTCTATTCATCATTTCAGAAAAATATGGGACTACCACACCATATGATAGAAAGTATTCTGGAAATACTTGATGTGAAATCCTTGCTCAGGTTCAAGCTCGTATCGAAGCAATGGTACGCTACAATCCAATCCCGTCGGTTCCAAAAAAGACAGTTAACCCATCATAAGCAATCAGGAAATCCAGACATCCTATGGTGTCCTTATATGATGAATCTTTTAATATTGAAGCTACGAGATCGTTGGTATTGAGTTCATCAATTTCTGTTAAGATTACAACTCTTTGGGAAAATGCCTTCTTCGAAGTTGGCAACAATAGTTGTGATGGTCTAGTATGTCTCAGTGATGAACTACTACAGAACCACAATATTGTCTTTAATCCCAGCACTTGATGGCATCGAGTTTTTCCTCGCTCTACCTATCAACTACTCAAAAGGAGAGACGAGCTCGAGCTACCTCAAACGGCTAATCTTGGATTCGGTAAGGACAAGATTGACGGTAGGTACAAAGCCGTATTGTTATATAATTCCTCTGAATTTTGCCTTAACAACAACTATGCAACAGTTTGTGAACTCTTTAAATTCACTACCCATTATTGGAGGTACGTGGTCCCTTCTTCCCCTTACCCGATTCTTGATTGTCAAGATCCTGTTTATTTTGATGGGTCACTTCACTGGTTAACCACTAAGGATAAAACCATGGTTTTGTCTCTCGATCTTCACACTGAGACTTTCCAAGTCTTTGAAGTTCCCTTTGTCCACCATCAAGATGTTTATGGAGTTGTTGGCATGTGCAATCTAAATGATCGTTTGTGTGTATACGAGGAAAAGTGGCGCAAACAAGTGATATGGTCATTCGATTCAGATCACAAGACATGGAAACAAATATTTTGCATAGATCTCACCACTATAACTTCTCCCTTGAAAAACTGTTTCACACCCAAACCACTAGCAATTGTGGACAAGGAGAAGCTATTGGTTCGAGATTCTAGCTTTGGAGTTGAATTGCTAATATATGATCTGAAAACCAAAAGATGTGAGGTAGCTTACTCCTCTGAAAACTATGTTACTGCACACCATCTTTGTTATTTCCCAAGTTTAATCTCTATTGTGTAATGTTTGTTATGTTTTTTTGTAAACTTTTAAGACAATGATTGTTATGTTATTTCCAAAACATTATAACTTCAAAGTTTTTAATTATTAGATCAATTGGTTCTGCATCCTAAAAACATGCGTGCTAGATACTTGTGTTTACTTGAGATTCATCGAAGATATGAAGGATGTCCATCACACTCTCATTTCACAACATTTTATTATCAAAAAATCAAAACAATAAAAGGAAAAAAATGTTAATTATCTAGGAATGTAGAAAAGAAAAGGGGGGGGAGGTTGGACAAAAAATAACAATAGACAATAAAGAGTCGTTCCACATCAGTTCTGTCCAAATTTTTTTACACTCCAAATTTATCCAAATTGAGAAGAGGTATTTTTTTGAATTCCAAATTTTTTTTTCTATTTTTAACAATGGGATATTTTCATATTTTTGTAAATATTTTTAATCTTTAACTATCTAGTGACAAAAGATTCGGGTAGACTCATCTCCTACAAGTCTTCCACATTTATTGACAAATTCATATTTTCATTTCCTTCATACATCACGCTTCATACATCATCCTTCATACATCATTTCCTTCATTTCCTTCTACCATTGCTAGTTCATGAATTCTTGGATGACTTCTTAACGTGATATCTCCAACGTAAATCCAATGCATCATTAGGTGCCAAACATTGGACTTCCATCTCGCCAACTCCCATGAATATTGGACTCTTTGTATTTTTTACAAATGCCTCTGCTACTAATGACAAAACAGATTATTATGCTTATTGAAGATGTCATCTCAATTAATGATTTTTTTTTTAAAAACCAATCCGATCATTTTAATTATACATGTCATATTTAACACACACACATAATATATAGTTATACACACCACATTTTTTGACAAAAAAAACTTGGCGATATTGCTACACATCCTATACTCGAGGTTGGATTGGAGATGCGAACAATACTGAATAATAAAAATATGATTGTTCTAATCATCATCAAAGTCTATATAATTATAAACATATGAACAATATCAATGCATTCATTTGCTATATAAAAATACTATAACCGGTAGGATAAGAAAGTAATTATCTTAAGACTAAACAAACAAAAAAAAAATATCTTTAAAATCATATTTTGTAATGCACGTGCATAAAACTAAAAAAATAGCTTTATTTTCTATCAATACTTACCATGCCTAGTAATGAGATACATTATGTAGCCATTATAAAATTGTATATGTTGGATGAAATCAATGTAATGAAGAGCACCGTTCTTAAACTGAGTACCACCACCAGCTGTAAAGACTTCTTTGGTAGTCTTCTCCGTGCTTTCTTCAGTTTCACTAGAATTCTTTTCTGAGTTTTCTTCAGACTTTTCTTCATTTACAATACCATTCTCAGACTATTTTTCTTCCATGCTCTTTTCCAGTTGAGTTTTCTCTTTCAAAAAATTTATTGAACTGTTGTTTAATATAATAAATTGATCAGATTATTAACCCCAAGGGTTATGATGTGTATGGAACTCCAACTGATATATAGAGCCTTGGGAATCTAGATTCCGTAAGTCTTGAAGATTCTTAAACTTTCTTGATATAAAACAGGGGAATTCCCATTAAAAAAACCAACTATGTAGCTAAATCTGAAATAACATGAACATATTAGGTCTCAATAAAAAGTACACAAGTTTGCAAGTTCAATTTAGTAGATATTCGAAGTATATATATTAACATAATTGGAGTTTGGACATTAATATTATTTCTAACGGGATTTCCTAATGTGTGCAAACAAACAGATTCAAGGTTTAGGATTGGAATGTGTACGCATCCAGAGACACTTAAAAATATACCAGTAGAAGCTCTTCATTTCATACTCAAGAACAGCCAACTGCAGCTGAGCTACAGAACCATCCATTTTTAGAAGGTTCTTACCATCCTTGGGCTCAGGCTCAGGGTCAGGCTTAGGATCTGAATCCACATCTGCGCTTCCCTGTAGATGAGTATAATTTTAGAAGATTGCCTTTAATATGTGAAGCATGTGGTTTCATTTTATTTAGAATATATTAGAATCACAAGTTGTATATTTTAACATTAATGTCCTAATTGTATCAAAACAGGCGTAACCAGAAGATTTGTGAGAGATTAGACCCCAGGGAAACTATTAAGGAGATTCAAGATACGATTCTTCGACATAAATGTGCAAGTTTGGGTAGCACAGTAAGAGATAAACCGTCTGAAGATAGATTTATCCTCAGGTTTTTTCTCTCATTCTTTGGTTAAAACGCAAGGGAAGAAGACACCAAGAGAAGCCTCAATCACCATATCAGCTTGCTAACTCCACAGATAAACAAATACAGAGCTGCATTTCTTTACTGAGTTTCAAATCTGATGGAGGTCAAGAAGCTCTCATTCTCTGCTGGACCTTTGTTTTCTGTCACCATTGACGCTAAACTTTGATTTCCTCATAATCTTCTATTTTGATGTAATTCTGTTATCTACCATGCTCTGTTTTATTCTTTGTATCAATTCAAAACTTTCTGCTACTTCTCAGACCTTTGTAAAAAATTTTTTGTTGATTATTAAATTTCACATTACCAACAAATTAAGTTGGTTTTTTTAAACATATTAGGGTTTAGTTATTTTCCTTAATATATGTTGGGTTATCAGTCATTTTAACTTTTTAATTATTAAGTAACTCAAACATTCTTTCATTTAGTAGTTCATCATCTGATTTCTGAATAATTTTACGGCACATACAACTATTTTTTTGTACAAACTTACAATCAATGAATTTAAAGTTATAATTTAAAGAAACTGATATGAGCATGGAAGCACCAACACTCGGAGAAGAAGAGGAAGGAACCACGACTATTCCCAAAGGTCTTATGACCCGGGCAAGATCAAGAAAACTTCAAGAAGATTTAAGAAACATCTTAAGGATAGCATGGAAGCATGAAGAAGCTAAGGAAAGGCGACACCAAGACATTCTCACTTCTATTCAAGTCGCTTTAATTTAATCATCTTCTAAGTGACTTGAGTGCGCTCTTTTTCCCTTAAACTCGGTTTTATCCCAATGGGTTTTCTGACTAAACTTTTTAATGAGGCATCAAGATCTACGTAAGCCTTATGATGAATAACTTAGCACCACACTTGATATTTTGGACCGTCCTTTGATGCATTGGACCAACTTCAAACCACCTTATAGTATAAGTTAGACTATAGTTTCATTTTATTGTTTAAGTCCACAAAAAACTCTTTCATATTCTTGTCTTGTCAACTTCTAGTCATTGTTCAGAGTCTTAGGATGAATTTTTAGAGTCCCAATAATTAGGAGACTCGAGGCACTTGAGTCTGTTCATGTCACCTCTCTATATAAGTCGATGTAAGCTTCATTCGGCAAACAACCAACTTTTTATTCAACTTCTTTTCAGAGAAAATTCTCTAAGTTCTTTCAGAACATTTTAAGATTGTTTGGTGAGTCATATCCAACAATCAACCCCGATTCTCTGGTGTGTCATATCCAGAAATCAACTTTATCTTCCCCAAGTGTGTCATATCTTGGAGAGACATTTTTGAGAGTTTATTAGGTGTGTAATATCCGAAATAAACCTCAAGGAGTATCAAGAAGCTCTTCCGCAATTTCTTGTGTCCCACTTCGATCCATCACCTTGTCCAGTTCGAGTCTTTTATTCACTAAGGCAATGATCTATCCCTTATCTATCCAAAGAACCATTTGGCCGCTTCTAAGAAGACCCCTTCAGACGGTCATTCCATCATAAACTCGGCCTTATG
Organism: Nasturtium officinale; assembly: GCA_963854855.1. Lineage (NCBI taxonomy): Eukaryota > Viridiplantae > Streptophyta > Magnoliopsida > Brassicales > Brassicaceae > Nasturtium > Nasturtium officinale. Next base: position 3,359,653 of record OY978505.1, read on the forward strand.
TCTTATTCTATCCCTTTGTCTATCAACCTGTTCTACCAACGAGAAAGTTGAGTCTTGGGTGTGACTGAGATTGTTTCATTTGGTATCAGAGGACGCTTTTTCGATTTGGTAGTAAGTTTTTCATCTTCTTGTTCTTTCATTTTCTTGATCTTTCATCTTCTTGATCTTTCATCTTCTGTCTTTTCATTTCCAACTTCTCATCTTCTTGTTCGAGATTCTTATCTCGCCATTTCTGTTCTTCTACTCTTTCATTTCTATTCTCTTCTAAAGATCCGTTGGATCTCATTAAAAAAAAGCAAAAGAAAAACAAAAAAAGAGAACAAAATCGAGAAGCATTCTATCTCTCATTCTTGATTCGGAATTGTTGTTCATATATCTCAACAAATTTGATCGGATTTGTTTGCTAAGAACTCTGTAGAAATCTCTGTGAGAAGTATTTGAGAGAAAACACTTGAGAGAAACACTTGAGAGAAGATACTTGAGAGGAAATACTCGAGAGAAACACTAGTGAGAAAACAAATCCTGTGAGAGCTTATTCTTCTAACAGTTTGTTGAGTTTTCCAGGGAAAATGTCTCATAGTGAAGCCGGAAGTGAAAACACAAATCGCCCAAGAAGAGCCAGACCACAAAACATGGACGTGCAAACCCTCATGGAAGAGATGAGGCGGCTCTTAAGGCAGGAACTTGACCCTGTCCATGAGAGAATGGACACCATTCAGCAATCGGTGAACCAAGGACTTTCTCAACGTCCTGCTGAAAGGAGAAGGGGGCAAATACCAATTGATGAAGATGAAGGGTCAGATTATGACAGCCGTGGAAGCCAAGCTTCTAATGGACGTCCGAGACGTGCAAGAGAAGCAAGAGAATGTCATGTAGATAATCTTAATGGTCTTAAGTTGAAAATACCACTATTCTATGGGAAGAATGATCCAGACGCCTACTTGGAGTGGGAGAAGAAGATAGAACTTGTCTTTGATTGCCAGCCTTACACCGAACGGAAGAAGGTTCAAGTGGCTGCAACCTAGTTCTATGATTATGCAATCAATTAGTGGGATCAACTTGTTACCAGTAGGAGACGCAACCAAGAACCGCATGTGGAGACTTGAGAAATGATGAAGAACCTAATGAGAAAGTGGTTTGTTCCAAGTCACTATCACCGGGAGTTGCACCAAAGGCTTAGGAGGTTAAGCCAAGGCAGTAAGAGTGTGGAGAACTATTACCAAGAGATGGAATCTCTAATGATCAAAGCCGACATAGATGAAGATCATGAGACAACTATGGCGAGGTTTCTAAGTGATTTAGCTTGAGATATTCAAGACAGGATGGAGCTTCAAACTTATGGAGACTTGGAAGACATGCTTCACAAGTATATTCTTGTGGTACAGCAGATGAAGAGAAGGAGGTCTTCCAGGAATTCCTATGGAGCCAGAGCAACATATTCTAGATCAATCTACAAACCGGAGGACAAGACCATTGTCAAGCCAAAGACTGATTCCAAACCTTACACCATAACTCAAGATGCCAAGGGAAAAGCTGTAGATACATCTTCTAAAAAAAAGAGATATTAGATGCTTCAAGTGTCAAGGAAGAGGACACTACACCAATGAGTGCATCAACAAAAGAACTATGATTCTTTTGTATAATGGTGAGATAGAAACCAATGAAGAAGAAGAACTTGAAGAAGAAGAGAACTCCGATGCTGAGGAGATAGAGTTACCAGCAGTAGGAGAGCTATTAGTCACAAGGCGATCATTAAACATTCAAGCCAAGGATACGGATCAGGAGCAACGGAAAACCTGTTTCACACCAGATGCCTGGTACAAGGAAAGGTTTGCAGCCTTATCATTGATGGAGGAAGCTGTACCAACGTGGCAAGCGAAACCATGGTGAAAAAGATAGGTCTAGAAGAGAAGAAGCATCTGAAGCCTTACAAGCTTCAATGGCTGAATGATGAAGGAGATATGATCATGCATAGCCAAGTATTGGTTCCTTTAACCATAGGCAAATATCAGGACGAGATATTGTGTGACGTTCTACCAATGGAGGCCGGTCACATTTTACTTGGAAGGCCATGGCAGTTTGATAAGAAGGTCATCCATGATGGGTTTACCAATCGGTATTCCTTTGTACACAATGGCCGGAAGAACATTCTTGCTCCATTGACGCCACCAGAAGTTTATCAAGATCAACTATGGCTAAAACAAACAGACAAAACCAAAGAGAGAGAATCCCCAAACACATCACCGCCAAACAAAGAAGAGAGTTTGAGAAAAACCAAAAAACGACCTTTGAGAGCAAACCCGAGAGACAATCAAACTTCCTTGTGAGATCTAGTGTTGTTAAGAGAACCATGTTCTCTAAGCAAACCATTCTTTTGTTTGTTTACAAAGAGGTTTTGGTAAACCTTACTAACTTAGTGCCAGAAGTTCCGAGCAACATTTCCTTTCTTTTGCAGGAGTTTGAAGATGTCTTTCCTGAGGAGAATCCCAAGGGATTGCCACCTATCCGTGGGATTGAACATCAAATTGATTTTGTACCTGGAGCTTCACTCCCGAACCATCCAGCGTACAGAACCAACTTTGTGGAGACTAAGGAGCTTCAACAACCAGTAAGAGTACTGATGGACTTTGATGATATTGAAACTGCTGGGGAGATCAACCTTTGTGAGCTAGGAGAAAGATTCCTCCTGAGGTTCTAAAAAAACATGGCGACATCAGTTTTTGAAGAGTATGGACTTATAAGTTTTCAACTCAAGTCCTATAACTTTTTCATTGAACACAGGTTCCAGAAGGCGCTTAATTATTTTGGTGAGATGCTTGTGGAGCCATCCTTTGATGCACCAAAGAACAAGAACTTTGAATGGAGCTATGCAACCGTGAAGATGGAACAAATCACCTTTGAGATGCCCAGACCCTTATCAATAAGAAAGAGTTCGCTTTCCTTCCGCCAGCCAGCCAGACATCAGCCCATGACCTATTCATCAAGAATAAAGGAGACTATTCCTCTTGGTAGATTACCTGTGATGGTGAAATCTGTCCTTTGCAATACAAGAAGGAAAGAAAAGGGGTGTGCCTTTGAGCAAGGTGGATATCTTGTGATAAAGGAGGGACGAGAAAAAGTCTTTGAAGAAGGTGACCAAGCTTATGCCAAAGACATAAGGAAAGAAAGGTTCCTGGAAAGAAACGTCCAAGCTTATGCCAAGGATCAATGGACCTTTCAAGATCAACAACATTGCCTACCAGATTGACTTGCAAGGTACGTATGATATAAGCAACAATTTTAATATCACTGACTTGGTTCCTTTCATTGCAGATAATCCAGATTTGAGGACAAATCCTTTTCAAGAGGGAGGGGATGATATTAGCATCGAAGCACCAACACTCAGAGAAGAAGAGGAAGGAACCATGGCTATTCCCAAAGGTCCCATTGTTGAAGTATGTGATCACTTAGGAGAAGAGAGGAATTCAAAATCAACAAAAGGAGGGAAAGGAAAACTAGTTGACAAGGAACTAGAAGGAGTCTTAGTTGAGAAGGAACTAGAAGAAAGGGAAGCTGTTCTAACTCAACTAGACAAACTAACTAAACCAAGTGAGCAAGCAAAGGGAGGCATGGGCGCAGCATGGAGAAGCATGGGTGCAGCATGGAGAAGCATGGGCACGGCAGAGGAACAGGGAGTAACTCTGTGTGCTAACTCGGGTTACTCACCTCGAGTTAGCTAACCAGAGCTACTCCTCAGGCACTTCTTCTTCCCTCCTTCTCCTTCATTGTAAAACCTCTATAAATACCAATGTATACCTCTTGTTGTAATTACAATAATAAAAAAAGGAATACAAGAAAAGTCTTATTACATCTATTCTCTTTTTTCTAATCATACTAAACACTCTCTAATACTCTAAACTCTTAAATTCAACATGGTATCAGAGCAGGTTCTCTATCCAACCACCTAAACTTTCTTCATAATCTCTCTAAGCTATTTACAAATCTTCTAATCTATAGCAATACATCTTGCCAAGCTCTATTCACTCTGAGATTAATATCCTTGAGATCGGTTGATCTTCAAGTTGTGAAAGAACTGGGATTGTGTATTACTACTAGAGAATGAAGATGAATAAAGTAGCAATTTCTGTTGTCCTAAAGGGGGATAACTATCTTCTTTGGGCAAAAACTACTAAGACCGTCCTAAGAGGCCGAGGACTTTGGAAGTTCATTGAACTTAAGGAGGAGGCCATACCATACAATGAGAAGGAAGAGCAAGAAGAGCAGTTCACTCTTTCACTACTTCAAAGTTCACTAGAACCATCCATCTTGGCGGCATACTCATATTCGGATACCGCCAAGGAGCTATGGGATATACTCAAGGGAGTATATGGAAACATCTCAAATATATCAAGGATATTTGAGGTGAAGAGGGCGTTGAATGAGCTTCAACAAGAGGAGAAGACATTCAAGGAAATGTTTGGGGAATATAGAAGCTTGTGGGCCTAGTTGGAGATATTGAGACTACAAACTATAGATCCCAAGGAACTAGGAGAAAGACGTGACCAAGATCAAGTGTTTGGACTTCTCTTGGCACTCAATGCATCCTACAAGGATCTCATCAAGCACATACTAAGATTTGAGAAGCTGCCAAGTCTAGCAGAAGTATGTGGCATGATACAAAGGGAGGAAGGGTCAAAAGACCTATTTCGTGCGCCAAGTGAGGCTGCACATCTTGCAAGGAAGAATCTCACATTTGAAAAGAGGGTGTTGGAATGTGAGCATTGTAAAATGAAGGGGCACACTAAGGAGAAGTGTTGGACTCTTCATCCACACTTGAGGCCTAAGCGGCTAAAGGAGAATGGAGGTGGACCTAGAGCCTTCATGGGAATAGCACAACCTGTTGAAGATATGGTCAGAAGATCCGAGTTTGAGGCTCTCATCAAGAGCTTAGCCAAGCTCACAGAAACCGGTAAGAGCTTTCTCAGCTCTAAAAACCCTATAAAGAAGAATAGAATCATTGTGGATTCAGGAGCTTCTCATCACATGATCAAGGATCAAGACATGCTAAAGAACCTTCAGCCGTGTCATGGAAATGTACAAATAGCCAATGGAAGCTCAATTCCGATTGAAGGGATAGGGAGTTAGAGCTTTTCACAAAAGAAACAAAAGCATTATACATGCCTAGGTTCTCATCCAATCTCTTATCCGTTCATAGAGTTACAAAAGATTTGAATTGTGTGGCATTGTTTGGGACTGACTTTGTTAAGTTTCAGGACCCTAAAACAAGTCATGTGCTCGGAGAAGGGAAGGTGGAGGATGGAGTGTATCTGTTGGAGACAAATAAACAAGAAAACCTAAAAGCTCTTGGTATGAAGGCGGATAAGGAAGTTTTTGGCAAGAAGGAGATTGAAGATAGCCCATTATGGCATGGAAGGCTAGGACATCCAAGTTCAGCTGTCCTCAAGATGGTCTTACCCAATCTCGTTCAAGAAGAAGTAGTTTGTGAAGCATGTGTACTAGGGAAACATTGTAGACAAGTCTTTCCCTCTTCATCTACAACTTGTGATGAAGCTTTTGGCATTGTACACTCGGATGTATGGACCACCCCATGTAATTCAAGAGATCAATATAAATATTTTGTTTCATTCATTGATGACTACTCAAGACACACATGGATCACACATCTACATTCCAAAGATCAAGTATATGAAGCATTCACTAAATTCATTAAATACATCTCTACCCAATTCAAGACAAAAATCAAGGTCTTAAGAAGTGATAATGGAGGGGAGTATGTGAGCAAACGATTCAAGGAGCTACTCAACAACTTGGGTATCATCCATCAAACATCCTGTGCATACACTCCACAACAAAATGGGGTAGCAGAAAGGAAGAATAGACACCTAATAGAAGTAGCAAGAACTCTCATGATTGCCAAAGGAGTGCCTAAGTTTCATTGGGGAGATGCAGTGATGACTTCAAGTTACTTGATCAACCGGCTTCCAGCCAAGAACCTAGACAATAAGTCACCATTTGAAGCGCTATACAAGAAGAGACCAAGCTTGAATCATATGAAGACCTTTGGATGTACATGTTTCATGTTTCTACCAGAGGGACAGAGAAGCAAGCTTGAACCTAGAAGCATGAAGTGTGTATTCATTGGATACTCACCAACGCAAAAGGGCTACAAGGTCTACAATCCGGAGACAAGAAGGGTCTATGTGTCTAGAGAAGTAAAGTTCAATGAAAAAGAAAGCTTTTATGGAACTAAGAATCATGATAGTTCTGAAGGTATGGTCCCATCATCCATGGATTGGATGCGGTTTGATGAGTCACCAATAACAAGGGATGAAGTACAAGGAGAGAGTACAACATCTGAGGACATCATGGAACCAGACCAAGATTCAGCTGAAGAAGAAGATAATATTGAGGAAGATGAATCTGAGCCAATCATAACTCTAAGAAGAAGTACAAGACAGAGGCAACAACGTGTTTACTATGGTTACAACAACTCTGCCATGCTCCAACGAGAGTCTAGTGCGAGTAATCTTCCTTGTGTGATAAGAGAATGTCCTGAGTGTACGGCGAGCTTAGATCTTGATCCTATTGGCGACATCACTCTTTTATCACAAGGGGGAGATAACACTCAAACTAGCACTATCACATATCCCATTGAGCATTTTTGCTCGTTGGCATCGTTACTTATGGAGCATAAAGCTTTTCTTGGAAAAATCAGCAAAGAATCCATACCTAACTCATATGAAGAAGCGTGTGAGAGTGGAGTATGGGTAAAAGCCATGGAAGAGGAAATGAAGTCCATGGAAAGGAATCATACTTGGTACTTAACCGATTTACCAAGGGATAAGAAGCCAGTTGGGTGTAGATGGGTGTATACAATCAAATACACAAGTGATGGGATGATAGAAAGATACAAGGCAAGGTTGGTAGCAAAAGGGTATACTCAAATCTATGGGGAGGATTATACCGAGACATTTGCTCCGGTTGCTAAGCTCCACTCCATCAGAATCCTAATCTCGGTGGTAGTAAACTTTTAGTGGGATCTATGGCAGATGGATGTCAAGAACGCCTTCTTGCAAGGGGATTTGGAAGAGGAAGTGTATATGGATCCACCCCAAGGATATCATAAGGAAGACAACAAAGTTTGTAGATTGAAGAAAGCAATTTATGGGCTAAAACAATCTCCAAGAGCATGATACCAAAGGCTAAGCGCTTGTCTGTTGGAGAAGGAATTCATAAAATCTGAAGCTGATCATACTCTATTCACAAGGCAAAGTGAAGAAGGAATAGTGGTTGTGTTGATCTATGTTGATGATCTAATCATCACAGGAAGTAACAAAGATGGAATAGATCAAATCAAGAAACTCTTAAAGGCGGACTTTGATAAAAAGGACATAGGGGAGCTTAAGTATTTCCTAGGGATTGAGATGACGCGATTTGGAGATGGAATGTTTATCTCTCAAAGGAAATATGTGCTGGATCTCTTGGAAGAGACCGGAAAGTTAGGATCAAAGCCAGCTAAAACTCCAATAGAAGAAGGCTACTAAGATAATCCTGAGGGGGAGCCATTGGAGGATATTAAGAGGTATCAAAGGATGGTGGGCAAGCTCATTTACCTCACTATCACAAGGCCGGACATATGTTTTGCAGTGAACCGTGTGAGCCAACACATGCAAAAGCCAACTATGCAGCATTGGAACATGATTGAGAGGCTGCTAAGATATTTGAAAAACAATCCGGGGAAAGGCATTTGGATGCATGCCAATGGAAACACAAAGGTCCAAGGTTATTGTGATGCGGATTGGGCTGGAGATAAGAATGATATAAAGTCTACATCTGGTTTTTGTACATTTGTAGGAGGCAGTCTAGTGACTTGGAGGAGCAAAAAACAGAAAGTCATAGCCTTATCTAGTGCTGAGGCTGAGTATAGAGCTATGAAAGAGTTGACAAAGGAGCTAATATGGATAAAATCATTCCTAAGTGATCTTGGAATACATGAAGATGAAGAAATGCTATTGTATTGTGATAATCAAGCAGCAATACATATAGCATCTAATCCAGTATTCCATGAAAGAACCAAGCACATAGAAGTTGATTGCCACTTTGTGAGAGGGATGATTCAAGAAGAAATCATTAAAACCGCTTTTGTAGTCAGCAAGGAACAACTAGCGGATATCTTCACTAAAGCAACCTCAGCCATCACTTGTGATCACATCCATGGCAAGATCGGTCTTAAGGATCTCCATCGACCAATCTTGAGGGGGAGTGTTGAAGTATGTGATCACTTAGGAGAAGAGAGGAATTCAAAATCAACAAAAGAAGGGAAAGGAAAACTAGTTGACAAGGAACTAGAAGGAGTCTTAGTTGAGAAGGAACTAGAAGAAAGGGAAGCTGTTCTAACTCAACTAGAAAAACTAACTAAACCAAGTGAGCAAGCAAAGGGAGGCATGGGCGCAGCATGGAGAAGCATGGGTGCAGCATGGAGAAGCATGGGCGCGGCAGAGGAACAGGGAGTAACTCTGTGTGCTAACTCGGGTTACTCACCTCGAGTTAGCTAACCAGAGCTACTCCTCATGCACTTCTTCTTCCCTCCTTCTCCTTCATTGTAAAACCTCTATAAATACCAATGTATACTTCTTGTTGTAATTACAATAATAAAAAAAGGAATACAAGAAAAGTCTTATTACATCTATTCTCTTTTTTCTAATCATACTAAACACTCTCTAATACTCTAAACTCTTAAATTCAACACCTATGACCCGGGAAAGATCAAGAAAACTTCAAGAAGCTGTAGGAAACATCTTAAGGATAGCATGGAAACATGAAGAAGCTAAGGAAATGCGACACCAAGACATGCTCACTTCCATTCAAGTCGCTTTAAGTTAAATCATTTTCTAAGTGACTTGAGTGCGCTCTTTTTCCCTGAAGCTCGGTTTTATCCCAATGGATTTCCTGACTAAGGTTTTTAATGAGGCCTCAAGATCCACTTAAGCCTTATGATGAAAAACTTAGCACCATACTTGATATTTTGGACCGTCCATTGATGCATTTGACTGACTTCAAATCACCTTATAGTATAAGTTAGACTATATTTTCATTTTATTGTTTACGTCCGCAAAAACTCTTTCATATTCTTGTCTTGTCTACTTCTAGTCATTGTTCAGAGTCTTAGGATAAATGTTTAGAGTCCCAATAATTAGGAGTCTCGAAGCACTTGAGTCTGTTCATGTCACCTCTCTATATAAGTTGATGTAAGCCTCATTCGGCAAACATCCAACTTTTTATTCAACTTCTTTTCAGAGAAAATTCTCCAAGTTATTTAAGAACATTTCAAGATTGTTTGGTGAGTCATATCCAACAATCAATCCCGATTCTCTGGTGTGTCATATCCAGAAATCAATCTTGTATTCTCCGATTGTGTCATACCTTGGAGAGACATTTTTGAGAGTTTATTATGTGTGCAATATCTGAAATAAACCTCAAGAAGTATCAAGAAGCCCTTCCGCAACTTCTTGTGTCCCACTTCGATCCATCACCTTGTCCAGTTCGAGTCTTTGATTCACTAAGGCAAGGAGCTATCCCTTACCTATCCAAAGAACTATTAGGCCGCTTCTAAGAAGACCCCTTCAGACGGTCCATTCCATCATTAACTCGGCCTTATCTCTTCTTCTACCCCTTTGTCTATCAACCTGTTCTACCAACAAGAAAGTTGAGTCTTGGGCGTGACCGAGATCGTCTCAGATACTTATTTAAACAACTCGAGAAAATCATTTAAAACAGCAATACATATATCTATGACTTGTTTCAAACCATGTAAGAATCTAAGAAGACAGTAAACATCATATACATAACCATATGACAATTCTAAGAGACTATGATTGTTAGCACACTCTTCGGGACAGTAGTATATTTTTATTCTAAGTTGCTTTTATCTTCTATAATGTGACTTCTCGAAGCAATTAAAGGAATCTTGAGTAGGCCTTGGAATGTTATTCCATGAATCAAAGAGATTTTAATTGCTTGTTGCTTCCAAATGTCATCAAAAGAGAAATCTTTGGAACATGTAGTGTCAGTGAAAATGCCACAATGCCTAAAGGTGGAAGACGTGATTCCATTTGCAATAAGTATATAATTTGTTAAAATTGTATGTGTTTCTACTACTAATACTCCTTCATTATTATGGACTTTTGATATTTCAAATTGTTTGTGGATAGACTAACTAAGAGCATCTACACTGGTAAGAAACTCACTAACTCTCTGAAACAAAAATATATTAATATTTTAATAAAATCTGATTCTTTAATTAAATTTTATTATCCTCACCATAAAACCCCTATACAAATTCATAATAACAAGAACAAATGTTTAATTGGTAATTTATAAACGGGCAAATAGAAAAAGTATCTGACTGAAATGACTGAATACTGCAAATCCGTTTAGGGCAAAGTAATTGCCATCTAACAATACAACTTAAATCCAAAGTAATCGTCTATTTGCGTCCATCAAATGTCTCCTTGTAGAAATTCTTTCCAAATGTGTATATGAGGTAATTACCATCATTGTTCACAGGGATGAAAAAGAAATGACTCAGAATCAAGATTTGTCTTAGGGCTTGTGCCTTCACTTATTTGTCTGATGAAGGGGGGGGGGGGGCAGAATAGGTTATCATCTTTCAGTTTTGTTTACATAAAAATCCCAAGATCACACAAGATAATTTAGCTGCACAAGCCGTCTCGCTTTTAGTGTTTAGTTCTGGGGATTGGTATTTGAAAAAAACATTCATGATTATATTTAGAAGTAATATACTAGAAAAGTACTAATTTCAAATTAATTGCTAAAATAACACCTTCAAAATCACTTTACTAGATTAATACTTATCTTTTGTTAAAAATCTTAAAACCAAACTAAAAATTCATATTAAAAGAAATACCATTTTTAATTAATTAAAATTAAATTTATAATTTATTTTTGAGATTTTAAATTTGAAAAAAATCTAAAAAAGAAATAACTTTTTACAATTGAAAAAAAGAAATACATCTCCCCTCTTTACTCTTCTTCAAGATATTGGAAAGAACTCTAAGAGAACACATTCTTGCTTCCACTGCCATCTTGCCACCACCGCCGTCGTGCCTCTCCATCATCATTCCGTTCTCTATCATCGCCGGTATATACACCCAAAAGCCACTGTTGCAAATCTGGAAACTTTCAGATCAAGTTATGAACTCTAGGAAACATGAAACCCAGATCTTCTGACTTGCCTGAATTCATTGTTGTGAATCAGCAGCCTTTGCATCACCATTTTTGTTGTCAGTGTTCTCCTATGTCAGTGGTGGTCGCCAGTAAAATACTCCACCGATTGTATGATTTTGGTAATTTTGATTTTTGGTTTCTAATGGTAAATTTTTCTTTCAGATTTTGAAATCTAACTCGCTTAAGTGGATATATACTTGCTAGAAGATGGTCAATTCCGGCAATTGTCAGTCACAGCCACCGCAGGATCCTCCTGCTTCCGGTAAGAATGAATTTGGTCAATTTTAAATTTATTCCCGCCTAGCTGTTTTTCTTGACTGCAATTTTTTCATAGAATTAGTATCATCCCAGATTTGTATGCGTGGTATTTAAGTTTCCTTGCTGTTTGGTTGACAATTTCATTCTCATAATTACAGATTTTAGATAAGTTATGCAGATTTTGTTATTTATATCTTGTGTTATCACAGTTTTTTGGCTATTGATTTCCCCAGAATAGGTTATCATCTTTCAGTTTTGTTTATCTAAAAATCCCAAGATCACACAAGATAATTTAGCTGCACAAGCCGTCTCGTTTTTAGTGTTTAGTTCTGGGGATTGGTATTTGAAAAAAACATTCATGATTATATTTAGAAGTAATATACTAGAAAAGTACTAATTTCAAATTAATTGCTAAAATAACACCTTCAAAATCACTTTACTAGATTAATACTTATCTTTTGTTAAAAATCTTAAAACCAAACTAAAAATTCATATTAAAAGAAATACCATTTTTAATTAATTAAAATTAAATTTATAATTTATTTTTGAGATTTTAAATTTGAAAAAAATCTAAAAAAGAAATAACTTTTTACAATTGAAAAAAGAAATACATCTCCCCTCTTTACTCTTCTTCAAGATATTGGAAAGAACTCTAAGAGAACACATTCTTGCTTCCACTGCCATCTTGCCACCACCGCCGTCGTGCCTCTCCATCATCATTCCGTTCTCTATCATCGCCGGTATATACACCCAAAAGCCACTGTTGCAAATCTGGAAACTTTCAGATCAAGTTATGAACTCTAGGAAACATGAAACCCAGATCTTCTGACTTGCCTGAATTCATTGTTGTGAATCAGCAGCCTTTGCATCACCATTTTTGTTGTCAGTGTTCTCCTATGTCAGTGGTGGTCGCCAGTAAAATACTCCACCGATTGTATGATTTTGGTAATTTTGATTTTTGGTTTCTAATGGTAAATTTTTCTTTCAGATTTTGAAATCTAACTCGCTTAAGTGGATATATACTTGCTAGAAGATGGTCAATTCCGGCAATTGTCAGTCACAGCCACCGCAGGATCCTCCTGCTTCCGGTAAGAATGAATTTGGTCAATTTTAAATTTATTCCCGCCTAGCTGTTTTTCTTGACTGCAATTTTTTCATAGAATTAGTATCATCCCAGATTTGTATGCGTGGTATTTAAGTTTCCTTGCTGTTTGGTTGACAATTTCATTCTCATAATTACAGATTTTAGATAAGTTATGCAGATTTTGTTATTTATATCTTGTGTTATCTCAGTTTTTTGGCTATTGATTTCCTTTGTTATTGCAGATTTTTGGTATTTGATTTTATATGCAAGGAGTGTTATTCTATTGTTAAGAAATTTTTTTTCTGGAATTGAATTTCTTTGTTATTACAGATTCTGGTCATCAAATTTTTGTGTTGCACAGATTTTGGCTATTGTGATTCTGTTACATTGTATATTTTTGCTATTGTGATTTTATTTTATTGCATAACTTAATGAAATTTTCATCAAATTATCGCAAATTTTTTTGTGTTTTATTTTTATAATCCTTTTGTTTTTATTGGTCATTTGGTGTTACTGCAGTTGTGCTATTGTTTTTTTTTGTGATAACTCATTTTTATGTATCAATGCAGTTTTCTGTTTAGTGGCTAACTATAAGTTTGATTTTATTTGCATAGGATTGGCTTCTTCGAGTGTGGTCCGTGAGTATCCTCCTGAGTTTCATACAAAAGGGAAATCTCCATTGTTGAATCATACTATGAATCACTATTGCGCAATGTGCAACTTGGGTATAGTGAAACATGAATTAAGATATGATATGTGAGATTATTTGAAGTCGTGTTCCTTGGTGTATTTTCCAAGTTCGCTGATCTGCATTACATTATTGCTGCCAAGAGAGTTGAGTACTTCTTGGCAAACCAGCTATTGGTTGATGATGAGTATGATATTGGGTCCCTTATTTGTTATCAGCATCTAAGATTCTCTCTCAATGAGTTTGCAGCTTGTACAGGTCTGAACTGTTCTCCAATTCAACCATCTGAGTTATGTGATCTTAGCCATGTAAAGTTTTTGAGACATGACTGTGATGGGTAAAAACCATTCTTGGCATTTTGATGAGAGGCTTATGGTAGCACAGTTAGGTTTTCTATCAGTTACAGTACTTGGTATTCACAAGATATCAAGGATACCACTAGAAACAGCTATAATAGTTCTTGCCAAAGAGACTTTTGAGAAGTATATGTAGGGACAAGTAGGCTTTGAGCAGTTGATTGGTTCAATCAAGATGATTCAGATTAAAGAAAAATATTGCATGCTCCAAGGACCAGTTCAAGTTTTGTTGTATTTGGTGTATAAGCATGTTGTTGGTATAGGAGAAACTTATGGGAATATGAGGCTGAAGGAAAATGAAGAAGATCATGATGAGGTTCTACATTTGAATTGGTTTTCTGCATGCAAAACAGTTAAGTTTGATGAATATATAAGCAATGAGAAGGCTTATCATGGGTAAGTAATTATATGGTTTATGAAGTACATGTATTCCGGTTATGGCCTACTTTATTACAATTTCCACATGTGTGTTGTTTCCTTGGATTCTTCTTTTCCATAGCAACTTCCCAAGCAGATTTAATCCTTGAGTTCTTAGGCCTACCTGCTTGTTGTCGAACCACGGGGATAACAAACTTGAGTAATAACTTCTTCAGGGATCGGTGAGGTGAAATTCCTTGGGAAGATGGCGTGTGCATAAGAGTTTATCAAAAATTCTTATAATAATATGGATGACACATTGACATTACTGCAATTTTCCTCTTTCACATGCTGCAATTTCATGCGCACATGGTATTTTTCCAAGTCAAACTGACACAAGAAAACTATTTCTCCCTCAGATTAACCACATGTATAACTGATGCACTTGTCACCTGCACCTCATGTGCATCAATATCTTGTGTAGTAAAAAGTTTAGAATACTCTACCCGGCACTGCATAGCAGTAATATGGTTATAAAAATGTAATGAATGAAATAATATTAAAATAGAAGTGTAAATGATTACCTCAAGCATTTTCTCCACTCCACATGTAAAGGTTGTCTGCATTTTAAATGCATCATTGTTTCTCTCAGAAAATCATCTTGTCATCATGGACGTAACTGCCTCTAAGAGTTGTACAATAGGTAAACACCTCAAATGTGATAAAACATCATTTATCGATTAAGCAATATTGTTAGTAAGAATGTTATACCTATCACCAAGGAAATGCGCACGTGTCCACAATTTTATAGCAGCTATTTGTAGATAGTTATGAAGTGTTGGATGCAACACGAATCTGATCAAATGTTGTTTAAACACTAAACAAGTGTAAACGCATTGGAAGCCTTTTTCACCAACCCAAATGCTTCTCCACCTTTATATAGAACCAGAATTATTTTAAAAAGATGGTACATGCATATCCCATTAATGGACATTGGATAGACGTGTGAAATGATTTACCAATTGATTTGTGTCTATCAGAGATAATCACAGGATTTCTACTATCTAAGAACCAATTAGTGACAGATATTGGATACATTTTCTTAGGAAAAAAAATAAAAAGGATGTGAAACTAAACCTAAAAGAGGACAAGCTTAAGCAGTTGAATAAATTGAAATCTAAAACGTGACAATGGGTAAAAGAAAAGAAAACGAGAATATTATAGTTAACAGAAATAGTTTTTTTATAAAGACATAAAGTATATCCAAAAATAGGAGAAAACTACTGAACTAGATTAGATTAAACAATGACTCTCTGAAATTAAATCTTATTTTCCACATTAAATACACACATATATATACATTAAATTTATATTATTGATAGTTCATATGCTAAATCTCAAATAAATATTAGTTTCAGTTTTCCAGATGTGAGTTATCATCAAAAAACACAAATGTAATTATTATATAAGTTTATTGTTGACTAAAAAATCATTTGATTAGTTTTATGTGGTTACCAAAAGAAAAAAAAAAGTGTTCTTCAATCAATACCTTAGGAGAAAGTTTGGGAAGCAAAGCATGCAGTTTAGAAAACATATCACTCATCTTTAACCTCCATTCTCGTTCGCTCCAAATATGTTTTTTCACGATCATGTGATTCTCCGCCATCACCATCTTTTCGCTATTTTCTCCCTTTCACTTCCTTTGCAGTCTGAGTTCCCAACCTAAGAGAAGGTTGTAATGAATATGTTTGCTTCTCGATTCCTCTGCAGCCACCACCGGAATGATCAGAATTGGATATGTCCCTTACAAATCTCTATTGGATCAACTCCTGAGCATTAGTAATATTGAATTCAATGCTTATTTTCTTTTTTTTGCTTTTTTGTGTTAATTATGCTTTTACAAATGTCTTATATAAAATAAAAGAGAAAGAAGTGTTTAAGGAAGGAGGTGGAAAGAACGAGATTAGGAGAAAATATATAAATAAAGAGTTTGGTAAGCTCTCATAGCAAAAACCTAAAATACAATCATAAGAGAATCCGTTACAATAAATAAAAAAGGCAAGTGTGAAACAAAGTGTTTGTTTTTTTTTTTTTTTTCCTCTTTATGAAGTTTTATAATTTTTTTAAAGCAAAGAATAAATAATTTTATGGAAAAATAAAATTTCCCTATTGAAAATTTATTTATACAGGCTATTTATACTTTAAAATATTTCTACCGTATATACAGTGCCCAGTTTAGTATAATGGACAAATGTGTGACCAGGGCACCCAACTCCGGATATAATAATATATATTATTTTAAATTTTAGTTCCGATAGTGATATCAATTCCAATTCTAAAAATAAAAAGAACCTTAATCTTTTATCCAGCATATTTTTATATAGATTAAAGAAATAAAATATAGGTAGCAATGAAATCAAATTACATATATGATACAAATTATTTGCAAAATGACGCATTTATAAAATAAAATGTTAAACATGTATGCCTATTAGATACTTGGTTTTTCCGTTTACTACAAAGAGTATGACGAGACTGTAGTCTGAGCCACTTATTGAAAAGATATGCTCACACTTGTTATCTTTTGCAGGGAGAATAAGATTATTCAGGCATTTATCAATACCATCACGAATTTCTGGTTCTTAGTTTTCTAGTTACCTAAGAAATGTTATACACTGTCAACAGTATGTATGCTGATTTCTTTTGTCAGGATCTACTCATGTTACTACTAAGGCAAACGTTTCTTGGGGAGAAGTATGTAGGCCTAAACAAGAAGGTGTTTGGGTGTCCGAACATTACATGATACATCCAAAGTGATCTGGTTTTCACAATCAGTTCATTGGCATGCTTTTTCCTCATGGCTCTCTGTACTTAATAAGCTAGCAAATGGAGACAGAACTGGAAAGTGGGGAATTGCCCAGCCGTAATTCCTATGTCAGGAGCCAAATAAAATAAGAGATCATCTATTTTTTTTTGCTTTGTCTTACTCCTATTGGATTTGAACAACTCTTACAGCAAGAATCTTGGGAGACAAGGTGAACCCCGAATGGAAGTTAACTGTTAATCCCTCTTTATACATCGACTTTCCTCAGATGATTTTTTTGGCAAGACTAGCTTTCCAGGAAGAAGATGTAGAAGCCAAAAACCGGATTGACACTAACGATATAGAAATGTAAGAATGATGTTAAGGAAAGTAACTAAATGAACATGGAGGCGATATATGATACTTTTCCTTAACTCTTAATATTCGCTCCGTAGTGATACGGGACTGTACGAAAATAGAGTCCCAGGATACAACCATGGGAGACGATTCACGCTTCACTTGTGAACGCCCTATCAAACTATAGATTCTAGAAACACTCTCGGAATACTTACGCTAGAGGATTTGCTGGATTGTTTGAGTGAAAAAAAATGAAAACGTTATCTCCAATGAGAAGAGAGACGGATTTTTTAAAGAGATGAACGAGACCCACTTTCCGTAACAGCTTCTGGACGTGGGCGAAAATCTCGGCATAGATATTGAGATTTAAATTTCGAAAATGTCTTCCCAAAGACTGTGTATCTCGTTTAAATATCTGAGAGAAAGAAATGTGTGACGTTTTTACTTTATACACAAACTACTTGTCATTTTTAGAAACGAAATGCATGTTGTTTTGAGCTTAATTGGTCCCAAAAAAAATGATCTTGTTGGGCCGGAGGCTCTCTACCAAGCCCAAGCCCAAGTCCGAGCCAGACGGACGGCGGTGGCGGCGCGCGCATGTGGACTCTTCTCTTCTCTCCAAGCCTTTAAAGCTTATAAATATGTGTGACCATATATATGATAGTCTCCTTTTTCATTTATCCAATGTGTGACTTTTCCAACAGTCCCACACATGACTTTTGGACCTAATTTATGTAGTCCAAGTCAAATTTTTATTCACACATTATAAAAGTCCAATGTCTTTTATTCTGATCCAACAGAAGACACCAAGAGAAGCCTCAATCACCATATCAGCTTGTTCATGCTATAGATAAAAATAATCTGGAACCACATTTCTTTTCTGTTTCAAAACTGATGGAATCTCTCCATCTCAGCTAGACCTCTGTTTGCTGTCGCCATTGACGCTAAACGTTTATTGCCTCATTATCCTATATTTTTATGTAATTCCTTTATTCACCATTCTCTGTTTTCTCTTTTGTAGCAATTAATATATTTCTGCTACTTCTCAAACCTTTGTAAATTTGGTTTTTGTTGTTTATTAAATTTCACATTACAAAACAAAATAAGTTGTTTGATTTTTTTGTCATAACTTATCCATTTTTCCAGAATTTAGTTATGGAATATTGAAATTACCTTATTAGGGGTTTAGTTATTTCCCTTAATATATGTTGGGCTGTCAGTCACTTTTAAGTTTTTAATTATTAAGTAAATCAAATATTCTTTCGTCTAGTAATTCATCATTTTATTTCTGAACAATTTTACAGCACATACAACCATTGTTTGTTACAAACATACAATCAATGAATTAAAAATAATAATTTAAAGAAACTTATTTAAACAACTTAAGAAAATCATTTTAAACAACATTATGGATATCTATGACTTGTTTCAAACCATGTAAGAATCTAAGAATACATTAAACATCATATACATAACCACATGCCAATTCTAAGAGAATATGATAATTAGCACACTCTTCTGGACTGTAGTATATTTTTTTTGTTCTAAGTTACTTTTATCTTCTATGAATATTAACTTCCTGAAGTAATTAAAGGAATCTTGAGTAGGCTATTCCATGAATCAAAGATATTTTAATTGCTTGATGATTCCAAATGTCATCAAAATATAAAACTTTGTGAATATGTAGTATCAGTGATGTTAGTGAAAATTTCAGAATGGTTAAAGGTGGAAGACGTAATTCTATTTGCAAGAAGTATAAAATTTGTTAAAATTTTATGTGTTTCTACAACTCCTACTTCTTCATTATTATGTACTTTTGGTATTTCAAATTTTTCTATGGATGTACTAACTAAAATCATCCATACTGGTAAGAAAATCACTAAGTTTCTCAAACAAAAATATTAATATTTTAACAAAATTTGATTTTCTAATTAGATTTTAAAAATTTAAAAAGTAAGTAAACAATGAATAATGAACACATATTAAATGAGTCTCTTGTTGAGATAGATGCTCTTTCAAGTGATAGAATAATCAAAAAGAATTCAAACTCAAAGAAAGGAGGGAAAAGGAAACTAGAAGGAAAAGGAAGCTATTGGATATCAACTAAACAAGCTAACTAGGAAGCAAGAAGGTATGGGTGAAGGTATGGGCGCAGCATGGGTGAACTATGGGCGCTGGTGACTGTTGAGACCTTGTTGGAGTAGTTTGGCTTCTCATCTCCCATGCTTCTCCTTCCTTGCACACATCTCTTGTTATATGATTCTCCTTTCTTCTTCTCTTATGTAAAAAGTCTATATAAACTCATGTAAATCTCTTGTAAATGTAGAGAAAAAAAAAGAGAATAAGAACACAAGAAATTTTTGAAACTCTCTTTCTCTCTTATCTCGCCATTCTCCTCCATTCTCCTTCATTCTCTATCATCTCCTAACTTAAATTTCTTCATGGTATCAGAGCGGGTTGAGTATTCAAGCGCTTAACCTCTTTTAATTCTTCTAACACTCTACAAATCTTCTAATCTATAACAATACACTTCCTTAGTTCTATTCACTTTGAGATTAATATCCTTGAGATCATAGGATCTTCAAGTTGTGAAAGGACTAAGGTTGTGTATTATTACTAGAAAATGGAGACTAATAGAGTAACAATCTCAGTTATGCTCAAAGGAAACAACTATATTCTTTGGGAAAAAACCACTAAAACCATCCTTAGAGGCCAAGGACTTTGGCGGTATGTTGAGCCAAAGGAGGGAACGGAAGTTATTGTGAGAAATGAGGAGGAAGCTAAGGAAGAGCAAGAAGAACAATACACTCTTTCTTTACTTCAAAGCTCATTAGAACCAAACATCTTGGCGGCATACTCATATGCGGATACTGCCAAGGAGTTATGGGATATACTCAAGGGAGTATATGGAAACATCTCAAATATATCAAGAATATTTGAGGTGAAGAGGGCGTTGAATGAGCTTCAACAAGAGGAGAAGCCATTCAAGGAAATGTTTGGAGAATATAGAAGCTTGTGGGCCGAGTTGGCGATTTTGAGGCCACAAACTCTAAACTCCAAGGAATTAGATGAAAGGTGTGACCAAGATCAAGTGTTTGGACTTCTCTTGGCACTCAATACATCTTACACGGACCTCATTAAACACATACTAAGATTTGAGAAGCTGCCAAGTCTAGCGGTAGTATGTGGGATGATACAAAGAGAGGAGGGGTCAAGAGACCTATTTCGTGCGCCAAGCGAAGCTGCACAGCTTGCAAATAGGAACCTCACATTGAGAGACAAGAGGATGTTGGAATGTGAGTATTGCAAGATAAAGGGACATGCAAAGGAGAAATGTTGGATTCTCCATCCGCATTTGAGGCCTAAGCAACTAAAGGAGAGTGAAGATGGGCATAAAGCTTTCATAGGAGTGGTACAAAAGGTTGAGGATACTGTTAAAAGATCCGAGTTTGAAATTCTCATCAAGAGCTTAGCTAAATTGAGAGAATCTGGTAAAAGTTTTCTTAGCTCTAAAGGCGCCATAAGGAAGGGTGAAGTTATCATGGATTCAGGAGCCTGTCATCACATGATCAAGGATCAAGACATGCTAAAAAGCCTTGAGCCTTATCATGGAAATGTACAAGTAGCCAATGGATGCTCAGTCCCGATTGAAGGTGTAGGAGAGCTAGAACTTTTCAACAAAGAGACTAAAGCATTGTACATGCCTAGCTTCTCATCTAACCTCCTATCAGTCCATAAAGCTACAAAAGATATGGGTTGTGTGGCATTGTTTGGGAGTGACTTTGTTGAATTTCAAGATCCTAAGTCAAAACATGTACTTGGGAAAGGGAAAGTGGAAGATGGGATTTACCTCTTGAATGTCAATAAACAAGAGGAGTCGGCTCGCGGAATGAAAGCAAATATGGAAGTTCTTGATAAAAAGAAGATTGGAGATAGCCCATTATGGCATGAGAGGTTAGGACACCCAAGCTCAGCCATTCTAAAAAAGGCCTTACCCAATCTTATTCAAGAAGAAGTAGTATGTGAAGCTTGTGTGCTAGGGAAGCATTGTAGACAAGTTTTTCCGAGTTCATCTACAACTTGTGATGGTCTTTGGCATGGTGCACTCAGATGTATGGACTGCTCCATGCAACTCTCATGACCAATACAAGTATTTTGTATCATTCATTGATGATAAGTCAAGATATACATGGATAACTCTTCTGCCTTCTAAAGATCAAGTCTATGAGGCATTCATAAACTTCATGCACTACGTCACTACCCAATTCAAAGCAACAATCAAAGTCTTGAGAAGTAACAATGGAGGAGAGTATGTGAGTAATCGATTCAAGTCATTACTCAACCAACATGGCATTGTCCATCAAACATCATGCGCATACACTCCATAACAAAACGGTGTAGCTGATAGGAAAAATAGGTATCTAATGGAAGTAGCAAGGACTATCATGATTGCCAAAGATGTACCCAAATTTCATTGGGGAGATGCGGTGATGACTTCAAACTACTTGATAAACCGACTTCCAACCAAAAACTTGGAAGATAGGTCACCGTTTGAAGTGTTGTACAAGAAGAAGCCGAGCTTACATCATCTCAAGGCGTTTGGATGTAAGTGCTTTATGTTTCTACCAGAGGGTCAAAGAAACAAGCTTGAACCTAGAAGCATGAAGTGTGTTTTCATTGAATACTCACCAACTCAAAAAGGATACAAGGTCTACAATCCGGAGACAAGAAGGGTCCATGTGTCTAGAGAGATGAAGTTCAATGAAAAAGAAAGCTTCTATGGAACTAAGAATCAGGATACCCTTGGAGGTATGGTCTCATCGTCTTTGGATTGGATGCTGTTCAATGAAGCGCCAATAACAAGGGATGATATACAAGGAGAAAGCGCATCATCTGAGAACATCATGGAAGGTGAAGATGCAGTTGATACACATATTGAACCAGATCATGATCCTGCTGAAGAAGAAGCGGATGTTGAGGGAGAAGAACCTGAGCCAATCATAACTCTAAGATGAAGTACAAGACAGAGGCGACAACGTGTTTACTATGGTTACAACAACTCTGCCATGCTCCAAGGAGAGTCTAGTGCGAGTAATCTTCCTTGTGTGATAAGAGAATGTCCTGAGCGTACGGCGAGCTTATATCTCGATCCTATTGGCGACAGCACTCTCTTATCACAAGGAGGAGATAAGACTCAAACTAGCACTATCACATATCCCATTGAGCATTTTTGCTCGTTGGCATCATTACCTATGGAGCATAAAGCTTTTCTTGGAAAAATCAGCAAAGAATTCATACCTAACTCATATGAAGAAGCGTGTGAGAGTGGAGTATGGGTAAAAGCCATGGAAAAGGAAATGAAGTCCATGGAAAGGAATCATACTTGGTACTTAACCGATTTACCAAGGGATAAGAAGCCAGTTGGGTGTAGATGGGTGTATACAATCAAATACACAAGTGATGGGAGGATAGAAAGATACAAGGCAAGGTTGGTAGCAAAAGGGTATACTCAAATCTATGGGGAAGATTATACCGAGACATTTTCTCCTGTTGCTAAGCTCCACTCCATCAGAATCCTAATCTCGGTGGCAGTAAACTTGAAGTGGGATCTATGGCAGATGGATGTCAAGAACGCCTTCTTGCAAGGGGATTTGGAAGAGGAAGTGTATATGGATCCACCCCAAGGATATCATAAGGAAGACAACAAAGTTTGTAGATTGAAGAAAGCAATCTATGGGCTAAAACAATCTCCAAGAGCATGGTACCAAAGGCTAAGCGCTTGTCTTATGGAGAGGGGGTTCATAAGATCTGAAGCGGATCATACTTTGTTTACAAAACAGAGTGAAGGAGGAATGATTGCAGTTCTAATATATGTTGATGATCTAATTATCACAGGGAGTGACAAAGAAGGGGTTGATCAAACCAAGAAAATCTTGAAGGACGCCTTTGATATAAAAGACTTGGGGGAGCTTAAGTACTTCCTAGGAATTGAGATGACACGGTTTGAAGATGGAATGTTCATCTCTCAAAGGAAATATGTGCTTGATCTCTTGGAGGAAACCGGGAAGCTAGGATCCAAACCAGCTAAAACTCCAATAGAAGAAGGCTATCAAGATAGTCCTGAGGTGGAGCCTTTGGAGAACATTAAGAGATATCAAAGGATGGTGGGCAAACTCATCTATCTTACTATCACAAGGCCGGACATTTGCTTTGCAGTAAACCGTGTAAGCCAACATATGCAAAAGCCAACCACACAGCATTGGAACATGATTGAGAGGCTGCTAAGATATCTAAAAAATAACCCCGGAAAAGGCATATGGATGAAGGCTAATGGAAACACAAAGGTTCAAGGATATTGCGATGCAGATTGGGCCGGAGATAAGAAAGATAGGAAGTCCACATCCGGCTTTTGTACCTTTCTAGGAGGCAATCTAGTGACTTGGAGGAGTAAAAAGCAGAAGGTCATAGCCTTATCTAGTGCTGAAGCCGAGTATAGGGCTATGAAGGAAGTAACAAAAGAGCTTATTTGGGTAAAGGCATTCCTAGAGGATCTTGGAATACATGAAGCTGAAGAAATGTTGTTGTATTGTGATAATCAAGCTGCAATACATATAGCATCCAATCCGGTATTCCATGAAAGGATTAAGCATATAGAGGTGGATTGTCACTTTGTGAGGGGAAAGATTCAAGAAGGAATCATTAAACCTGTCTTTGTAACAAGTGAGAACCAACTAGCTGATATCTTCGCCAAAGCAACCTCATATATCACTTGTGATCGCATCCATAGCAAGATCGGTCTAAAGGACCTTCACCGACCAATCTTGAGGGGGAGTGTTGAGATAGATGCTCTTTCAAGTGATAGAATAATCAAAAAGAATTCAAACTCAAAGAAAGGAGGGAAAAGGAAACTAGTTAAAGAAGAACTAGAAGGAAAAGGAAGCTATTGGATATCAACTAAACAAGCTAACTAGGAAGCAAGAAGGTATGGGTGAAGGTATGGGCGCAGCATGGGTGAACTATGGGCGCTGGTGACTGTTGAGACACTGTTGGAATAGTTTGGCTTCTCATCTCCCATGCTTCTCCTTCCTTGCACGCCTCTCTTGTTATATGATTCTCCTTTCTTCTTCTCTTATGTAAAAATTCTATATAAACTCATGTAAACCTCTTGTAAATGTAGAGAAAAAAAAATAAGAGAATAAGAACACAAGAAATTTCAGAAACTCTCTTTCTCTCTTATCTCGCCATTCTCCTCCATTCTCCTTCATTCTCTATCATCTCCTAACTTAAATTTCTTCATCTCTCATGTTTCTTAAAATTCTTAAATCAGAATCTCTCATCACCCTCTCTCCTGCTTTTTATTATTGTTATTTTTAATTGTGAGAGACTCTCTTGAGAAACTCCCACTGTTCTTATTTTATGAAGTTTGAGAAAATAGATCGGAAGAGAATATCAAGTAGTTTTGTGAAGATCAGGACCTTGCAAGATAAGAAAGCATTCGATTATCCTCACCACAAACCCTATACATGTTCATAATCACAAGAACAAGTGTTTAATTGATAATTTATAAACCGGCAAATAGCAAAACAATGTCCGATTAAAGTGAATGAAAACTCTGCAAATATGTTGAGGGCAGGCCCAACCTTAGACTAAAGCTGGTAAAGACCTTGATTTAGGCGCCAAGATATATATAGAGAATAAGGGGCATCAATATTTAATATATATTCTCATGATAATTTTCCAAATCTATAGTATATAAAAGTTGAACCTACTTGATGTTAAAACCATATATATGAAAATTTGGAAACTTGATATTATTACTCCACATCAATATTTAACATAAATTATAATGATAATCTGCCAAACATGTTAAAATAGAAAACTTCATATCTACTATAAACTTAAAAGAAAAATAGGCAACAAATAATATAAATTAATAAAATTTCTTGTTGGATAATATAAATTAATAAAATTTCTTCTTTTATTCCTTGTTGGATATTTGTTGATTGATTAATACTTGTAACCCAAGGGTCCCAGCTGAAACTCTATCGAAGATACAAGCTTACAGAATCTTTAGTCTCCATTACACAACACAGATTCTTGGTGGTTTATCTCCACGATAGTGGTTTTATTCACAGGTTAGAGTAGTATTAGTATTATATAATACATTATAAGAAACATTGGATATTGAACTGTTGTTCAATATAATAAATTGATCAGGTTATTAACCCGAAGGGTAATGATGTGTATGGAACTCCAGCTGATATATTGAGCCTTGGGTGTACTGTGTTGGAGATGTTGACTAGTAAGATTCCCTACGGGAATCTAGATTCCATAAGTCTTGAAGATTCTTAAACTTTCTTGATATAAAATAGGAGAATTCCCATTAAAAACCAACTATGTAGCTAAATCTGAAATATACATGAACTTATTGTGTCTCAATTAAAAGTACACAAATTTGCATGTTCAATTTAGTAGATATTCAAAGTATATATATTAACATAATTGGAGTTTGGACATTAATATTATTTATAACGGGATTTCCCCGGTAAAATAAGAGTTTAAGTCCTAATGTGTGCAAACAATCAGATTCAAGGTTTATGATTGGAATGGGTACGCTTCCAGATACACTTAAAAATATACCACTAGAAGCTTGTCATTTGATACTCAAGAACAGCCAACTGCAGCTGAGCTACAGAACCATCCATTTTTAGAAGGTTCTTACCATCATCAGGCTCAGGATTTGAATCCGCATCTCCGCTTCCCTGTAGATGAGTATAATTTTAGTTGATTGCCTTTAATATGTGAAGCATGTGGTTTCATTTTATTTAGAATATATTAGAATCACAAGTTGTATATTTTAACATTAATGTCCTAATTGTATCAAAACAGGCATAACCAGAAGATTTGTGAGAGATTAGACCCCGTGGAAACTATTAAGGAGATTCAAGATATGATTCTTCGACATAAATGTGCAAGTTTGGGTAGCACAGTAAGAGATAAACCGTCTGAAGATAGATTTATCCTCAGGTTTTTTTCTCTCATTCTCTTCTTATTCTCTCTTTTTCTTTTCTTTTCTTTAAAAAATCTCTCTGCCTAAACAAAGAGATGGATTTCGCAAAAAAAAAACCCCTGGAGAAAACTTAAAAGTCACAGTCCTATCACCTTAAAACTCAAACCAAAACAACCAGATTCAAAGAGATGAAACATATAACTGCAACTCTTGAGCAGCTTGCTTGAAAATTTCCGCAATTCCAAATACATCTCCTAATAACTGACTCTCATGACTTGGATTCACCTGTTTCATTACCACCAAAGAAAAAATCCCATTGTAAATATGACACAATGGATTCTACGATTTAGAAAAATATTTTTTTTAGTTAAATATCACCATATTTTATATAAAATATGCACCTGAGCTTGGATCATGTAGGTCCTTTGGAAAACATTAGAGGAGACATTAGCAAACAAAACTTCGATCTTGCACTTCTCAAACAAGTAAAAAACAGTAGTTAAAACTCCTGATCTGTCTTTAGGGCAACAAAAATTGAAGAAAGCTTCATTCCCACATATATTCAGAACGAAGTTATGTGAGGACCAAGTACAAAACCCCATGGTCAGGTCATTACAAGGGTAAGACAGATTCACGGTGGCAGCACTGGAAGAAGAGATCTTGTCGGCCAAGAAAGCTTCACGAGAGTAAGAATCTGTTGTAGTAGGGCATACAGTAAGAGCTTGGGGATGGTTTGGCATTGGTGTGAGATGAGTTTCTGGAGAAGAGGATGAAGATGGAGCATAAGTAAAAGTTGTGTTTGAGGCAGACGAATTTTGAAGTATCTCAAGCATTTGCATTTGGAGTTTTTTCAAATCTAATTCAGAGGATTTGATGAAACGCACTGCTTCATCTACTATCGTAGGTTTGTCTGCCTGTGGGACATAATTAAAATATAAGAACTTTTTGACTCAAAATAACATCTCATATCAAACACAGAAATGTATAGATTAGTTCATTATCATTTATTATTTTATGTAATTTTATATCTTTAATAATAGAAGACTTCTTACCATGATAATTGATGGACTAAAATTGGACTCCAATTCAATCAAAAGAAATAGTATATATATATAAATTAATATTAATAAATTTTAAGAAAATAGAAGAAATATACGTTGAATTGAAAAACTTGCAGGGTTTGCAAATAGTATAAGACGGTTTTGCTATAATATAGATATTAAATTCACAAGAAACAATAGGAAAAAGGAGAAAATGGAATTAAGACAAACAAGAAAAGAGAAATTGGAAACTTGATGGCTTCGCTTAAACAAGAACCAATTAAAGTGACAGATAATGGATATTATTTCTTAGAAAAAGCAAAAAAGATGTGAAACTTAATCTAAAAGGGAAAAAGTGTAAGCAGTTGAAGAAATTGAAATCTAAAATGTAAAAACCGTCAAAAGAAAAGAAAAAAGAAAATCTTATAACTAGCATAAATATTTTTTTGGTAAAGTCATAAAGTATATAGAAATAGGGAAAACTACTGAACTAGATCAGATTAAACAATGATTATATGAAATTAAATCTTATTTTTCACATGAAATATATATGCATACATGATATTTATATGATTGATAGTTCATATGCTAAATCTTAAATAAAAATAGTTTCAAGTTTCCAGATGTGACTTATCGTCAAAAAATACAAGCGTAATTAATATATAAGTTTAACGTTGACTAGAAAAAAATCATTTGATTAAATTTTGTGGGTACAAACAAAAACAAAATTATGTGTTCTTAAATCAGTACCTTAGGAGACAGTTTGGGAAGCAAAGCATGCAGTTTAGAAAACATATCACTCATCATTTTCCTTCTTTTATTTTTGCTCTCAATATGTTTTCCAGGATCATGTGATTCTCTGTCATGATTTTCACTATTTATTTTCGTTCTTTTTCTCCCTTTTGCAGTTTTCACAGTCTGAATTCCCAACATAAGAGAAGGTTGTGATGGAGGTGTTTGCTTCTCGTTTCTTCTGCAGCCACCTCCAGAATGATCAGAATTGGATATGTCCAGCACAAATCCCTCTTAGGTGAACTCCTGAGCATTATTCATATTGAATTGATTGCTCATTTTCTTCTTTTTTGCTTTTGTGCGTTTATTGTGCTTTTACGAATGTCTTATATAAAAGAGAGAGAGAAGACGCATTTAAGGTAGGATGTGAAAGAAGAGAATAGGAGAAAAGATATAAATAAAGATTTAGGTGAGGTCAAAACCAAAATATAATCATAAGCAAAGCCGTTACTAAAAAATAAAAGGTAAATGTTCAACAAAGTTTTGTCATTTTCCATTTTTTCTCTTTATGAATTTTTAATAGATTTTTTTCTTAAATCAAAAATAAATAATTTGTTGGTTAACAAAATTTCCTTATTATTCATACATGATTTCTATACCTTTAAATATTTCTATCATATATACAATGACCAGTTTAGTATAACACACCAATGTGTGACCACCCTGCACCCAACTCCGGATATAATAACAGGGGCCTCAATTTTTCAATATATATTATTTTGAATTTGAGTTCCGATAGTGATATCCAAATCCAATTCTAAAAAAACAAAAAGATATGGTTGTGATTGAGGTGTTTGATTCTCGAGTCTTCTGCAGCTGCCTCCGGAAAGATCAGAATTGGATATGTCCTGCACAAATTCCTCTTGGGTCAACTCCTGATCATTAGCCGTATTGAATTGATTGCTCACTTTCTTTCTTTTTTTGGTTTTGTTCGTTTATTATGCTTTTACGAATGTCTTATATAAAAGAGAGGGAGAGAGAGAGAGATAGAAAGAAGTTTTTAAAGTAGGGTGGTGAAGAAAGATAATAGGAGAAAATATATAAATAAAAAGTTCGATGAGCTCTTATAGCAAAAAAACCAAAATGCAATCATAAGCGAAATATTTACTATAAATTAAAAGGTAAATGTTCGACAAAAAATTTTCTTTTTCCATTGTTCCTCTTTAAATTTTATAGTTTTTTCTTAAATCAAAGAATAAATTATTTTCTGGGAAATAAAATTTCCTTACTGAACATTTATTCATACATGATTTCTATACCTTTAAATATTTCGATCGTATATACAGTGACCATATTAGTATAATGGACCAATGTATGACCACCCTGCACCCAAATCCGGATATAATAATAACATGAGCCTCAGATTTATGTTGAATTTGAGTTCGATAGTGATATCTAATTCCAATTCTAAAGACAGAAATAACATAAATTGTTTTGGCCAACATCTGTTGTTATACAGATTATAAAAATTTAATTTAGGTACTTGAACAATGACATCAAATAATAAATATGATAACAATTTGCAAAAAGACTCGAATTTATAAAATAAAATGTTAAAAATAGTTAGCAGTTATTCAAACAATTTAACCTTTAAAATTTTCTGAATTTTGTTTTTAGTAATCTATGTTTGAAAATAAATATTTTTTTTTAATAATAATGGCCTAATATTTTCCCCTAGGGCTGTTAAATATTTTGAGCCTGCTGTGCATATATATAACCTTACACATTAGACTAAGCAGTGACATAAAAGTATTAGTATAGTTTAGATTAATGTTCCATAAAAACAGATTGAAGTGAAAAACTAAAAAGAAAATTATTTATACCTTATGTTGAAAATTTAAGTTAAGAAAAAAATAATATAGGTGGACTAGATTTAAATTAGATGTGCAAGTAAAATGGGTTATATGCACATATGGAATGGATATAGTATATGGTACATATCCACACAACCAAACCAAATAAAAATAAAAAATAAGATTTCATAATTGCACTTACTAATATAATATATTCTATAATTTTATTAGCTCACTAATATTTCACTTGGACTTCATGAATTCTTATATCTCCATATACTTTCATGCTGATCCACCAAAATTTTCAAATTAGTTAATGATTTTATTATTTATATCGCATAGCAGTTCTAAGACCATTTTGAACTAAACATATTCCTGAAATCATTTTCAGAGGAGTCTTTTGAAACCAATTGGTAATTAAAAGAAAAGATTAAGATATATATCTGTCATCAAGTTATAGGAACTACAAAAGCAACTTCTAAAAACTTCAAAATTTGATTAACAAAATATGAAAATCATTAAAACATGTTGAGCTGGTCGATATAATATAACCTATAGATCTATTCGCGAGTATATATAGATTTAATATGTATATACTGTAAAGTAATCAGTTGTGTAGCAAAATTGATAGTGGCAGACTCATGTTAGCTTTTCCTCAACACACTAGTATGTCTAATATTAATATTTGTGTGTTGATTAAGTGAAATTTGAAAGAAAACAATTGTTAAGATATATGATTTATTGTTGCTAGATAATTTTCTTCTAACGATATATAGGCACTAGTCTTGTCACTACAAGAAAGCAGGTGAGAAACCAACGGAATTTTTCTACTAGCGATCTATAGGCACTAGTCTTGTGTATTGGTCGGTCTGTTACATAACTAATAAAATTAGTTAACTAGCCTTGCAAATCATTACAAATTTTTTATTTTTACGTTTTTCGTTAGTCACATGCTATTAAAAGTTACTTTGTAATACATAATCCATATATTATTGTTTTCAATTGAATATTAAATTTATTTAATTCGAACAATGTTTTTTACATCAAAATGCTACTGTTTTTGATCTTTTGAAAATATAACATCAGTGGATTATATTTTGAATGTAAAGATATAATTTTCTTGTGTTGAACGGCACCTCAATACCATTTTCGTATCTCTGATCTCCCGCTTCACGAATCTATGATAGCTTATTGCAGATTTTGTTGGCTAATCAGAAGTGGCTGGCATAACATAACGCAAAAGAAAAAAATGTACCTTATCCAATGAATTATCTACCCGTAACTCCAGGACTTGGTCCCATTCTTTTGTAAAATTGCATGTAGTAAGTTCTTAACCAGTTTGATCCATATATGTTCTAAGTAGATACATGAGAAGTATAGGTGATTTTGCGGGTCCAAATCATTTAGGCATAACTTCATATTTTTAATGGAAATTGGTCGCATAATATCTATGAATTTCTATTTGATATCGTATTTATTCTAGATAGGTACAGAAAAATAATAGAGAAGAATTTTCCCTAGATAATATTAAGCCTCAGAATATGAGGAAGAAGAAGAAAAGGGAGAAAAAACTCTATGAACAAAATAGAAGAACAAAGTGACACATACAACAATGTGTAGTAATTAATTTTAAATTAGGTGTCATCGGAAAGCTTGCCAGAAATGTCCTCGGAAAGCTTGCTGGAATTAGCACCAGAAATCTCATCGAAAATGGCACCAGAAATCTTTTCGGAGATGTTGCCAGAAATCTTGTCGGAGATGTCACCAGAAATCTCGGCGGAGATGTGGCCAGAAATGTCATCAGAAATCTTGCCGGAATTCTTGTCGGAAATGGCTCCAGAAAGCTCATCGGAAATATCACTGAAAATCTCGTCGGAGATGTCGCTGGAAATCTCGTCGGAGATGTCGTCGGAAATCTCATTGGATATGTTACCAGAAATCTCATCGGAGATGTCACCGGAAATTTCATCGGAAAGCTTGCCAGAATTGTCGCCAGAAATCTTGTCAGAAATAGTGCCGGAAATATCGTCGGAGATGTTAAAAAAAATTTCTCGGAGATGTCACCTGAAATCTCGTTGGGAGATATCACTGGAAATGTCAGCAGAAATGTTATCGGAAAGCATGTCGGAATTGTCGCCAGAAATCTCGACGGAGATGTTGCCAGAATTCTCGTTGGAGGCGGTGCTGGAAATCTCATTGAAGATGGCTCTAGAAATAATCGTAAAATTTGTTTTGAAATTATAATGGAAATTGGAAATTTGATAATGACATTATGAAAAATAGAGGGAAAGACAAATTATCTCTTAGGTTTTTGCAAACAAAAAACTACCCAAATGGCAAACACTACAAAAACTACATCTTTTACAAATAACAAACTTAAAAACTATCTATATTCTCTATTTTCTCTTTAAATTATAGTGTTCCTAGGGTGTCCATAGAAGAATTTATGATAAGACTGTTCAAGTCAGTTTTCAGAAATTTAATATTATTGGTCGTCATCAACATTTAATAGAAAATAAATTTTCATAACTTCATATTTTATATGGCATTGGTAGCAAAATATTTATGAATTCCTATTTAATATTTTATTTACTCAAGATAGATGAAGAACAATAATGGAGAAGAATAAGTCCTAGATAAAATTAAGCCTCACAAAGATGAAGAAGTAAAAGGAGAAATTAGCAAAAACTCTAGGAAAAAATGTAAGAAAAAGTGAGAAATGCAAAAGTATGTAGTAATTAATTTTAAGCTACAGTGGTCCTAGAGTGTCCACATAAAATTTTATGTTAAGACCGTCCACGTGAAATTTTAGAAATATGATATTATTGATCCACATAAATATTTAATATAAAATCTCATGCTAATTTGTCAAGTCTATATTATATAAAAGTTGAATCTACTTAATGTTATGACCATCCACGTGGGATTTTCGAAACTCAATATTATAAGTCCACATCAATCTTTAACAGAAATTCTCATGATAATCCACCAAAGATGTAAAAATAGAAAAATCGATATCTTCTAGAAGGATAAAAGAAAACCATCAAAAATAGGCAATAAAATAATATAATTACTAAAAATAATGAGTTTAGTATATATTCTTATTAATAAATAATTTAAAATATTTATTTCATAAATTCATTTTTAACGGCACTTGGTCTCATACTATTTATTAATTTATATTTGATATCTCATTTATTCTACATATATAATGAAAAATAATGGAGAAGAATAAGCCATAGATGATATTAAGCCTCATAAAATGATTAAGAAAAAGAAGAAAAATGAGAAAAAAACTTTAGAACAATAGAGAACAAAGTGACACATGCAAAACAAAATGTAATTAATTAAGTTTATTCTTTAGTTATGGTATCCTCAAATTTTTTTGAAGATTTAGAGTTTGCTGAATAATATATACATCCATGATTATTAACTCTCAGAATATTTCCTCATGAATGAAAACTCTAGGGATTTTTACTAACAAATATTTCCCCATGAATGAAAGCTAAATAAGAAAAACATGGCTAAAAATTGTTTGATATGTTAGATACTAATAAAGAAGCATGACTAATAGATATTGTTGAGACAATGAGTTACACTTCATGTGAAAATTAAACTATAATGTGACTGTAAAACTTATTTTGTGGTCCAAATATTTCTACTATGTTTCATCTCACTAAAACAAACTTGAAGATGAGTTTTGTCCATAAATTATCCACAAAGGTTAGCTTGTTAAAGTTTGAATGTTTATGAACTTTTTATAGTTTAAAGTGTATTTGTACACATAAAATTTAAACTTTTTGATAAAAACAAGAGTTCTTAGTGAAATGTAAATCATTAACTATTTTTAATGGTTTTGCAGGAGAAACCATTAACATGATACACTAATAGACTATGTGTCACTAAATCAAGGAAAATAAAATTAAAATACAAAGAAAGAAAAAAACACACACATAAGATTTAGTTACACACACCATATATTTTGATTGAGTTTTACAAATTTTTATCGACTTTCCACATTTTTTGACAAAACAAATAAAGTTTATACTTAGCGATATTTCTATACATCCAATGCTCGAGCTTGTATTGGAGATAGAACAATGCTGATTAATAAAAATGTGAGTGTTCTAATCATCATCAAAGTCTCTATAATTATAAATGTATGAACAACATCAATGCATGTATTTGCTGTATAAAAAATGAGGAACACGTAAAAAAGGCACAAAATGTTTTACCATTTTGGATTTTGTGAAAATTTTGGAATCAAGAAATGATTATCTCTTTAACAAAAAAACCAATTAATCCAAAAAATGATATTGGTTTTGTTAAATGAGATGTGCATGCAGTGGCGGAAGTAGACATTTATTTTAGTGGGGTCAATTTTATTTTTTACTAAACTAACATATAAACTATTAAAAAATTACATTTTACATTGATTTATAACTTGAAATTTTTACTTTTATTACGTTTTTATAGATTACATTCTCAAATATATATTTTGATAAAACAAATACAGATATCATTCTATAGTACAGTGTTCATAATTTTCAAGTCATGTAATCTTATATCTCTATTTTTAAAACTATAAAATAATTTTAAGAGAAGTGAAATTTATTTTAAAAAGTCATAAGTTAATATATCTACAAAATTGATAATATTTTATAATTTGAATGATTGTATAGGTCATAAAAATTAGAATCGATAACTTATCAGATGAAAAGTTAATTTTTTATAAGAGAGATGAAAAATTATATTTTGTAATTATTAATTTTTTGTTTAAAAATATTTTATTTAAATAAATCATAGATAATTTATAATACTTTTAAGAACTCATAATCTAAAAATTATATACATAAATACATATTTGGATGAAACTAACATTTTATCATTTCATGTATCTGAATGAACGTTTTGTATGGGGTCAAATTTAATTTTGTTATGGGGTCATAAATTTTTTTCTTTAAAACATAAGATACAAAAAAAATTATTTGTTGGGATCAGCTGACCCGTCTAACCATGAACTACATCCGCCACTGTGTGCATGAATGGTTAACAACTAATAAGTCTCCAAGTACGAAATCTCCTGCAACATCACAATAATTATGGACACGACCTGAAAAAGGTTAGTTAAAATGTAACTATGGTGAATCCTTTAATCAAGTTACAAATCAAGTATGTGGTGGTTGGATTATAAGAGATAGTAATGGAAATCCTAAGTTTTAGGGAGCATCTAATCTAAATTATACATCTTCACCATTAGAAACTGAGTGTAAGGCACTTTTAATATCATTTCAAATAGTGTGGTGTAAGGGGTTAAGAAAACTCATTTTTGAGGGAGATTGCTAAGTTTTGATTGATGTTTTATCAAATAATTGGGTGGAAATATCAGTTCTAAGCATTTGCAAGGACATCAAAGAATGAATCAATAAATTCAAAGACATATTTTTACTTCATGTTCGGAAGGAGAATAAGGAAGCTGCACATGTACTTACTCGTCATGATACTGCAAATAATATATTCAAGTTGTAATTTTCCTCCTATTTGTTTAACTGTTTAAATCAAGATATATTTTAAAAAAATTAATATAATTATCATTTGTCAAAAATGGGTTTTCTGCTAAAAAACCATGACATTTTTTAAAATTTGCAAGTTCACCACCCACATTCATTTTGTGCAAGTCAATCTATTGAACTTCAAAGTCACCCGCTATATAGCCATCATGTGTATCCTCGACGTAGCACTATCATCTACTGTTAAAAACTGACGGCAAACTCAAAACGGACATCGTTTTGAATCAAAACAACATCATGTTGTTTTTTGTTTATCTCTTATTTTTTTTGTGTTCAAAACAACAAGGTTTACTTTTTATTATTTATTTTCATTTAATATTTTATTTTTAAACATATTATCTTCATCGTCTTCACCGACAAAAGAAAAAATCTATCTTCTTAGTATGTTCTTCTTCTTTCAACCCAAGATTAAATCCTAAATGAATAATTTCTTTCACAATATATTATCCATGATTTATAAACCCAATCTTCATGTGGTTTCATATCAACTTACTAGAACAAGAAAAAACCTTAAATGTTTGATTTCTTCAATTCTTTCAACCAATTTTACCCAGAAATCAACCTAAATTTCAAAGCTTTATGAAACCAATTCGTCTCATGTAAAAAAGAAATGTATGTCGATGTATATATATGGCTCTCTGCTTTTGATTTATGAACAAAGGAGACACAAGGATACATTACAAAAATATTCAAAACCCGGAGGTTATTAATATGAAACTGAAAGCTGAAATGAAGAAAAAAAATCGAGTATGTGATTCGCAGGAGCTAGGGTTTTGTCAAGATTTAACCTTCAATTGATTGAATTCTATAAACAGATTAACCAAAAAACTATGAACAGACCAGTTAAAGAATGAATCAATAAATTGATTGATGTTTTATCAAATAATTGGGTGGAAATATGAGTTCTAAACATTTGCAAGGACATCAAAGAATGAATCAATAAATTTAAAGACATATTTTACTTCATGTTCGGAAGGAGAATAAGGAAGCTGCACATGTACTTACTCGTCATGGTACTGCAAATAATATAGTCAAGTTGTAATTTTCCTCCTATTTGTTTAACTGTTTAAATCAAGATATATTTTTTAAAATTAATATAATTATCATTTGTCCAAAAAAGGGTTTTCTGCTAAAAAAACCATGACATTTTTTAAAATTTGCAAGTTTGCCACCCACATTCATTTTGTGCAACTCAATCTATTGAAGTTCAAAGTCACCTGCTATATAGGCATCATGTGTATCCTCGACGTAGCACTATCATCTTCTGTTAAAAACTGATGGCCAACTCAAAACGAACATCGTTTTGAATCAAAATAACATCATGTTGTTATTTGTTTATCTCTTATTTTTTTGTGTTCAAAACAACAAAGTTTACTTTTTATTATTTATTTTCATTTAATATTTTATTTTTAAACATATTATCTTCATCGTCTTCGCCGACAGAAGAAAAAATCTATCTTCTTAGTCTGTTCTTCTTCTTTCAACCCAAGATTAAATCTTAAATGACTAATTTCTTTCACAATATATTATCCATGATTTATAAACCCAATCTTCATGTGGTTTCATATCAATTTACTAGAACAAGAAAAAACCTTAAATGTTTGATTTATTCAATTCCTTCAACCAATTTTACCCAGAAATCAACCTAAATTTCAAAGCTTTGTGAAACCAATTTGTCTCATGTAGTAAAAGAAATGTATGTCGATGTATATATATGGCTCTCTGCTTTTGATTCATGAACAAAGGAGACACAAGGATTTATTACAAAAATATTCAAAACCCGGAGGTGATTAATATGAAACTGAAAGCTGCAATGAAGAAAACAATCGAGTATGTGATTCGCAGGAGCTAGGGTTTTGTCAAGATTTAACCTTCAATTGATTGAATTCTATAAACAGATTAACAAAAAACTATGAACAGACCAGTTAAAGATTATTGAATCTATCAAAGAAGAATAGCTAAGTTAATAATGAGAGAATCAAAGAAGTAAAATTTCTTTTATTAACTAGTATGGAATCAATCTGGCAACTCAAAGTATTGTCAACAATAAACTTATATATTAATTGCTCTTGTATTTTTTTTTGACGATAACTCATATCTGGAAACTTGAAACTATTTTTATTTAAGATTTAGCATATGAACTATCAATCATATAAATATCATGTATGCATATATATTTCATGTGGAAAATAAGATTTAATTTCATAGAATCATTGTTTAATCTGATCTAGTTAAGTAGTTTTCCCTATTTTGATATACTTTATGACTTTATCAAAAAAAATATTTATGTTAATTATAAGATTCTCTTTTTTCTTTTCTTTTGGTGGTTTTTACATTTTAGATTTCAATTTCTTCAACTGCTTACACTTGTTCCCTTTTAGGTTAAGTTTCACATCTTTTTGCTTTTTCTAAGAAATAATATCCATTATCTGTCACTTTAATTGGTTCTTATTTAGCAAAGCCATCAAGTTTCCAATTTCTATTTTCTTGTTTGTCTTAATTCCATTTTATCCTTTTTCCTATTTTTCTTGTGAATTTAATATCTATATTATAGCAAAACCGTCTTACACTATTTGCAAACCCTGCAAGTTTTTCAATTCAACGTATATTTCTTCTATTTTTCTTAAATTTATTAATATTAATTTACATGTATACTATTATTTTATTCAACTCAAAGAAAAATTTATTTTATTAACTAGTATGGAAGAAAAATTTCTTCTTGACTAGTTTGATCCATATCTGTTCTGAGTAGATACATAAGAAGTATAAGTTATTTGGGGTTCCAAAGCATTTAGGCATGACATACATGATCTATTAGAACCTGTACTCCAATGAGTCATTTGATCTCCAGTTGGTATTCGGTTTTGTATTGCCAGCAACGTATTGAACCAAACTTTGGTGTGGAGTAGGATTTGATTCTCGGACTAGGTTTCAAGTTTTCTTTAAAACCAAATTTATCCTCCTTGCTTCTCCACAAGACCTTAAAGAGTTTGGATGCTTTTTTCTTTGAGAATCAATTGTATTTTCCATGTTGTTAAAAATCTCAAACCTGTGGCGATTTCTATGGTTTGTGAGTATGACCTGGTCCACCATAATAATTTTTGAATACCTGTATATCGTTCTCTGATGAAAGAAATGTATATTTTAGAATAACAGGTTTTGTGATGAAATGAGTGTAAACCCAAATCTATACTATTATAGCTGAAGCTAATTGATGTTAAGACTATCCACGGGTAGAAGCTCCATTGGCCCAGTGGTTGACCAAAGATCTTTGAAGCTTCTACATCAGGAGTCTGGGGTTCGAGTCTCAGTTATTGCGATTTATTAACAAAATTGCAGATTAATGGAGGCAATTTTATAGAAGATCTCCAACGATGTACAATTAGCGTCGTTCGCCATGATTCTATGCAGAAAATAAAGTGGTGTCCCTCAAGAGCATGAAGAACAAAATATCGTCTGTAGTGGATCTAATAAGGGTCGGAAGAAATGGTCCGTGGGAGACTCGTCTTTGTAATAGTTTTCATTATTTGTAATAAATTAATAAATCTAGATGACAAAAAATACTACCCACGAGAGATTTTAGAAACTTGATATTATTGGTCCATGTCAATATTCAACATAAATTCTCATGATAATATGCCAAAATGTTAAAATGGAAAAATCGATATCTTCTACAAACTTAAAAAAGAAAAATAAAAAATATGCAACAAAATATAGTAGAAATTACTAAAAGTAATGAGTTTAGTATTTCATAACTTCATATTTTAATGGCAATTGGTCACATAATATTTCTGAATTCCTATTTGATATCGTGTTTATTCTATAAATATAAAGAACAATAATGGTGAAGAACAAGCCCTTATAATATTAAACCTCAGAAAAATGAGGAAGAAGAAGAAGAAAAGGGAGAAAAAACTCTAAGAACAAAATAGAGAACAAAGTGACACATACAAAATATGCAGTAATTAATTTGAAGTAATAGTGTTCCTATGGTGTCCACATAAGACTCTATGCTAAGACTGTTCACGTGGGTTTTCAGAAATTTAATATTATTGGTCTTCATCATTATTTAATAGAAAATATGTTATGATAACTTCATATTTTCTTAATGGCAATTGGTAGCAAAATATTTATGAATTCCTATTTACTATTTTATTTATTCAAGATAGATGAAGAACAATAACGGAGAAGAATAACTTCTAGATAAAATTACGCCTCAGAAAAATGAAGAAGCAACAGGAGAAAAATGAGCAAAAACCTCTAGGAAAATAGTAGAACAAAGCGAGAAATGCAAAAATATATAGTAATTAATTTTAAACTACAATGGTCCTAGAGTGTCCATATAAGACTTTATGTTTAGATTGTCCAAATGAATTTTAGAAATACGATATTATTGGTACACATGAATATGTAATATATATTCTCATGATAATTTTCCAAATCTATAGTATATAAAAGTTGAGCCTACTTGATGCTAAAACCATCTATGTGAAATTTTGGAAACTCGATATTATTACTCCACATCAATATTTAACATAAATTCTAATGATAATCTGCCAAACATGTTAAAATAGAAAAATTCATATCTACTATAAACTTAAAAAAATCATCAAAAATAGGCAAAAATAATAGAAATTACTACTATAATGATTTTAGTATATATATTCTTATTAGTAAATAACTGAAAATATTTATTTCATAACTTCATATTTTTTAACAGCACTTGGTCTCATAGTATTTATGAATTTGTATTTGATATCCTATTTAATCTACATAGATGAAGAACAATAATGGACAAGAATAAGCCCTAGATAATATTAAGCCTCAGAAAATTATTAAGAAGAAGAAGAAAAAGGAGAAAAAAACTCTAGGAAAAATAGAAGAACAAAGGGACACATGCTAAAACAATGTGTAGTAATTAATTAAATTGAAGCTATACTGTTCCTAGGTTGTCCGTAGAAGACTTTATGCTAAGACCATTCACGTGTAATTTTAGAAATTTAATATCATTGGTCCACGTCAATATTTAATATAATATATATATAGTTTCATATTTTATTAATGGAAATTGGTTGCAAAATATTTATGAAATCCTATTTATATTTATTTATTCAAGATAGATGAAGAACAATAATGGAGACAAATAAGTCCCAGATAAAATAAAGCCTCAGAAAATGAAGAAGAAAAAGGAGAAAATGAGCAAAATATTTCTAGAAAAAATAAAAGAAACATTTTACACATGCAAAAATGTGTAGTAATTAGTTTAAATAAGACCCATATAAAATAAAGCCTCAGAAAATGAAGAATAAAAAGGAGAAAATGAGCAAAAAATCTCTAGATAAGTAGAAGAAAAAAGTGACACATGCAGAAATATTAAAATGGAAAAATAAATATCTACTATAGACTTGAAAAGAAAATCATAGAAAAAAGCAAAAATAATTGTTTATATTACTAAATATAATGAGTTTATTATATATTCTTATTAATAAATAATTTAAAATATAATTTTCATAACTTCATATCTTCTTAATGACAATTGGTCGCTTAATATTTATTAATTCAATATCTTATTTTAGATAGATGAACAAAAATAAGAGAGAAAAGTAATCCCAAGATAAAATTAAGTCTCAGAAAAATGAGGACAAAGAAGAAGAACAAAGAGAATAAAAACTAGAAAAAATGAAGAACAAAGTGACACATGCAAATAAAAATATAAATATAAATGATAGATACTATCATATTGGTCCACACTAATGGTTAATAAAAATTCTTGCACTAATTATTTTTAACAAATTGATATACGGCAAAACTTTAAACATAAATAATCACCAAAATAATAGAAACAATTCAAAATAATAAAATAGCATATAAGAAAATTATGCCTTAATTTTTTATTAATTAATCATTTAAGATTAGATTTAAATAACTTCTTATTTACAGATAATTAATTAAGAAATTATTTAATATTTAAAAGAAAATATATTTGGCCATTAAAATTAGAAATTGGTCAAATAGTATTTCCAAATTCCTATTTAATCTCTTTTATATTATATATGGCTGAAAAAGAATGCCAAAGGTAAAAAAACCAGTTAAAACTAAATCTCATAAAACAAATAAATAAGAAAAAGGAGAAAAGGTAGGAAGAAAATAGAAGAAGAAAACAACATATCCAAAAATATTTGATAACTTTAGTGTCCAATGAATAACAAATTTTACTGTAATTCTACCCAAAACAAATTGAAAAAAATTAATATATTAAAATTCAAAAATTTATCATGACTATAAAATTTTGGAAAGAATGTGCCCACAAATATTTAAGGTGAATCATGTGTTATCGTTTTAAACTTTTGGTAAGTTTAATATTTTTGCTAAAACATTTTACATTTTTAAAGTTTAATGTTCTTCTAAGTGTACCATCAATGAAACCCAAATGACAAAAGTCAAAAAAGAGAATGCAAGAAAGATTACGATTACAATAACTTATAAGATTATTATGTCCAACGATCATTGATTGTTGCGGGCTTGCATTATAAACAAAGTTTAAATGCCAAAGCCAAAAGAGAATACTAGAAAGATTAGGATAACTATAAATTATAAGATCATCAAGATCTAACTGATGATAAATTGTTATGAGTTTGAACTATTAGTTGATCCAAATGTTAAGGCCCAGAAGAAAGAATTACGTGAAAAATTGGGGTTACTATTTTCTTCGTCTCCTAAGTCATTGATGTCAGCTTTTGGCTTTTGAGGGTCTTTCATAGTTGATTTTTCTTTTACATATCTCAATCGTGTGTGTCTCGATGAACTGTAAATGATCTTTGATGTGAAGCTAAGATCTCAATCGTGTGTGTTTTGAGGGTCTTTCATCGAAAACACTATATACTCTCTTGTTTACATTCTAGCTTTAAAAACTTTATCTTTTTGCGTTTAGTTTATAAACTTCAAACTCACTGCTATTTTCTGGCCATAACAAAATGGTATTAAACTTAATATTATCAGGAATCGACTCTTCTATCTCTCCTTCATGTATAAAGAGCATACCAATAATTTATTATGGTATTCCAAAGTCAAAGCTCGTTATTAAGAGCAACCACAACCATATTTAAGTGTTTAAAAACATATCACCAACCGCAAATACCAAATATCACACTAATATTTATTTATTATTATATCATAATATTAAAGACTTTTTCTAATAGTTTGATAAATAATAATTATTTATATAAAATGATATATTAGATCTTAAATATAAGGTTAAATTTGACATTATAATCATCAATAAATTAAAAGAGCAAAGAATAAATTATATCTTACTAACTATCAGAAATATTTGAATGAACCATGTTCAATTTAGTTTTTATGTTTTTTTTTTAAAAAGGTTACATACTAATTATAATTATAATTGTATTACAACTATAACACTATATTATTAAAATAAAAATATAAAATAGTGATGATATTTGTATTTTTAATTGATATACAAGAAAATTATTCTAATAATAAATTAAAACATAAATAAAATTATATATATATATTTGGTGTTTTGCGAAACGTGTTCAACAAATATGATGTGATACTATTCATAAAACACCAAAAAGTATTCAAGATTTAC
Source organism: Nasturtium officinale (assembly GCA_963854855.1). NCBI lineage: Eukaryota > Viridiplantae > Streptophyta > Magnoliopsida > Brassicales > Brassicaceae > Nasturtium > Nasturtium officinale. The sequence goes on from OY978505.1 coordinate 3,402,620, forward strand.
CGTTACATTTAAGTGGATTTGACACATATTTGGTGTTTTGTTGTCAAGTTGGTCTTTCGAGAAGTCTTGATGGTGATTTGAATTCTAATTAATTCTCATATTAAAACACCAGAACTCTCATATATTTGGTTTCCTAGTCCCAAGTTTATTCCTTGAGTTGTTTTTTGGGTATGATTGTGAAAAAATAAAGTAATTATATATATTTTCTATTCATCATTTCAGAAAAATATGGGACTACCACACCATATGATAGAAAGTATTCTGGAAATACTTGATGTGAAATCCTTGCTCAAGTTCAAGATCGTATCGAAGCATTGTACGCTACGATCCAATCCCGTCGGTTCCAAAAAGATAGTTAACCCATCATAAGCAATCAGGAAATCCAGACATTATATGGTGTCCTTATATGACGAATCTTTTAATATTGAAGCTACAAGATCGTTGGTATTGAGTTCATCAATTTCTGTTAAGATTCCAACTCTTTGGGAAAATGCCTTCTTCAAAGTTGGCAACAATAGTTGTGATGGTCTAGTATGTCTCAGTGATGAACTACTACAGAACCACAATATTGTCTTTAATCCCAGCACTCGATGGCATCGAGTTTTTCCTTGCTCTACCTATCAACTACTCAAAAGGAGAGACGAGCTCGATCTACCTCAAACGGCTAATCTTGGATTCGGTAAGGACAAGATTAACGGTGCGTACAAAGCCGTTTTGTTATATAATTCCTCTGAATTTTGCCTTAACAACAACTATGCAACAGTTTGTGAACTCTTTAAATTCACTACCCATTATTGGAGGTACGTGGTCCCTTCTTCCCCTTACCCGATTTTTGATTGTCAAGATCCTGTTTATTTTGATGTGTCACTTCACTGGTTATCCATTAAGGATAAAACCATGGTTTTGTCTCTCGATCTTCACACTGAGACTTTCCAAGTCTTTGAAGTTCCATTTGTCCACCACCAAGATGTTTATGGAGTGGTTGGCATGTGCAATCTAAATGATCGTTTGTGTGTATACGAGGAAAAGTGGCGCAAACAAGTGATATGGTCGTTCGATTCAGATCACAAGACATGGAAACAAATATTTTGCATAGATCTCACCGCTATAACTTCTCCCTTGAAAAACTGTTTCACACCCAAACCACTAGCAATTGTGGACAAGGAGAAGCTATTGGTTCGAGATTCTAGCTTTGGAGTTGAATTGCTAATATATGATCTGAAAACCAAAAGATGTGAGGTAGCTTACTCCTCTGAAAACTATGTTACTGCACACCATCTTTGTTATTTCCCAAGTTTAATCTCTATTGTGTAATGTTTGTTATGTTTTTTTGTAAATTTTTAAGACAATGATTGTTATGTTATTTCCAAAACATTATAATTTCAAAGTTTTTAATTATTAGATCAATTGGTTCTGCATCCTAAAAACATGCGTGCTAGATACTTGTGTTTACTTGAGATTCATCGAAGATATGAAGGATGTCCATCACACTCTCTCTTCACAACATTTTACTATCAAAAAAATCACAACAATAAAAGGAAAAAAATGTTAATTATCTAGGAATGTAGAAAAGAAAGGGGGGGAGGGGGGGGGATTTGGACAAAAAATAACAATAGACAATAAAGAGTCGTTCCACATCAGTTCTGTCCAAATATTTTTACACTCCAAATTTATCCAAATTGAGAAGAGGTATTATTTTAAATTCCAAATTTTATTTTTTTTCTATTTTTAACAATGAGATATTTTCATATTTTTGTCAATATTTTTAATACTTAACTATCTAGTGACATAAGATTCGGATAGACCCATCTCCTACAAGTCTTCCACATTTATTGACAAATTCATATTTTCATTTTCTTCATACATTACGCTTGTGTAAAATATGTTAAAACAAAAAAATGGCAGATCATCACTTTATACAAAGCTTATAGAATTTTCACTTTTAAGAAATGGCAAAAATGTCAGGAAACTAAACTTCAAAATCCAAAGAATTTCATCTTCCGTCTCAGGAATCTCAGCAGCATTTGAACTCAAAACGTCAATTGCATGAAACCATTCTTGAGTCGTCCGTTTGTATGACATGGCTTCCTCCAATGACGCTGAGTGCTAGTGGTAGATCATGACACTTTGTAGCATCTACCATTGCTAGTTCATGAATTCTTGGATGACTTCTTAACGTGATATCTCCAACGTAAATCCAATGCATCATTAGGTGCCAAACATTGGACTTCCATCTCGCCAACTCCCATGAATATTGGACTCTTTGTATTTTTTACAAATGCCTCTGCTACTAATGACAAAACAGATTATTATGCTTATTGAAGATGTCATCTCAATTAATGATTTTTTTTTTTAAAAACCAATCCGATCATTTTAATTATACACGTCATATTTAACACACACACATAATATATAGTTATACACACCACATTTTTTGACAAAAAAACTTGGCGATATTGCTACACATCCTATACTCGAGGTTGGATTGGAGATGCGAACAATACTGAATAATAAAAATATGATTGTTCTAATCATCATCAAAGTCTATATAATTATAAACATATGAACAATATCAATGCATTCATTTGCTATATAAAAATACTATAACCGGTAGGATAAGAAAGTAATTATCTTAAAACTAAACAAACAAAACAAAAAATATCTTTAAAATTATAATTTGTAATGCACGTGCATAAAACTAAAAAAAGCTTTATTTTCTATCAATACTTACCATGCCTAGTAATGAGACACATTATGTAGCCATTATAAAATTGTACATGTTGGATGAAATCACTGTAATGAAGAGCACCGTTCTAAAACTGAGTACCATCACCAGGGGATGTGAGATGTTCACCACTCATCTTCTCCCAATTTTGATGTCCCTTAATCTCTGCAAGCTTGGTATGGGGAACATTATTGTACCAGAACTGTAATTACACAACAGACAAATAGATGTCACGACATATCATTTATGGAGCACAAGCAAGTTTTATCCAACATCTAATAATGTGTTCTTGTTAAGTCAGTATTTACCGGTTTCAATCTTATGAAAATTAATACTAAACTCACCTCTTCCCTGCTCTTTGGCCATTTGATGGACCGCTTATAACCATTCGGAAGAGACACAAGACAATGAGGAGAATCCTCAGGATAATGGCGCTCACGGTGTTCATAATGCATTGTACTATGAAGCTTCTTGATAACTTGCCAGTTGTCAAGGCAATGAATGTAGTCTGGTCCAGCAGTCACATTCCATTCATAGTTACTTTAGTCCTTAGATATTGAAGATTGTTGTGAATTCTTCTCGTTCTGAGACTCAACCAACTGAGTTGACCAAGCTCCATCTCCCGCACTCGACTCTTTCGTAATTTCAGCCTGTCACCAGCTGTAAAGACTTCTTTGGTAGTCTTCTCCGTGCTTTCTTCAGTTTCACTAGAATTCTTTTCTGAGTTTTCTTCAGACTTTTCTTCATTTACAATACCATTCTCAGACTATTTTTCTTCCATGCTCTTTTCCAGTTGAGTTTTCTCTTTCAAAATTTTTATTGAACTGTTGTTTAATATAATAAATTGATCAGGTTACTAACCCCAAGGGTTATGATGTGTATGGAACTCCAGCTGATATATAGAGCCTTGGGAATCTAGATTCCGTAAGTCTTGAAGATTCTTAAACTTTCTTGATATAAAACAGGGGAATTCCAATTAAAAAACCAACTATGTAGCTAAATCTGAAATATACATGAACTTACTGGGTCTCAATAAAAAGTACACAAATTTGCAAGTTCAATTTAGTAGATATTCCAAGTATATATATTAACATAATTGGAGTTTGGACATTAATATTATTTCTAACGGGATTTCCTAATGTGTGCAAACAAACAGTTTCAAGGTTTAGGATTGGAATGTGTACACTTCCAGAGACACTTAAAAATATACCATTAGAAGCTCGTCATTTCATACTCAAGAACAGCCAACTGCAGCTGAGCTACAGAACCATCCATTTTAGAAGGTTCTTACCATCCTCGGGCTCAGGCTTAGGATCTGAATCCCCATCTCCGCTTCACTGTAGATGAGTATAATTTTAGAAGATTACCTTTAATATGTGAAGCATGTGGTTTCATTTTATTTAGAATATATTAGAATCACAAGTTGTATATTTTAACATTAATGTCCTAATTGTATCAAAACAGGCGTAACCAGAAGATTTGTGAGAGATTAGACCCCGTGGAAAATATTAAGGAGATTCAAGATACGATTCTTCGACATAAATGTGCAAGTTTAGGTAGCACAGTAAGAGATAAACCGTCTGAAGATAGATTTATCCTCAGGTTTTTTTTCTCTCATTCTTTGGTTAAAACGCAAGGGAAGAAGACACCAAGAGAAGCCTCAGTCACCATATCAGCTTGCTAACACCACAGATAAACAAATACGGAGCTGCATTTCTTTACTGAGTTTCAAATCTAATGGAGGTCAAGAAGCTCTCATTCTCTGCTGGACCTTTGTTTTCTGTCACCATTGACGCTAAACTTTGATTTCCTCATAATCCTCTATTTTGATGTAATTATTTTATCTACCATGTTCTGTTTTATCCTTTGTATCAATTCAAAACTTTCTGCTACTTCTCAGACCTTTGTAAAAAACTTTTTGTTGATTATTAAATTTCACATTACAAACAAATTAAGTTGGTTTTTAAACATATTAGGGGTTTAGTTATTTTCCTTAATATATGTTGGGTTGTCAGTCATTTTAAGTTTTTAATATAAGTAACTCAAACATTCTTTCATTTAGTAGTTCATCATTTGATTTCTGAATAATTTTACGGCACATACAACTATTTTTTTTACAAACTTACAATCAATGAATTTAAAGTTATAATTTAAAGAAACTGATAAGAGCATGGAAGCACCAACACTCGGAAAAGAAGAGGAAGGAATCATGGCTATTCCCAAAGGTCTTATGACCCGGGCAAGATCAAGAAAACTTCAATAAGCTGTAGGAAACATCTTAAGGATAGCATGGAAGCATGATGAAGCTAAGGAAATGCGACACCAAGACATTCTCACTTCCATTCCAGTCGCTTTAATTTAATCATCTTCTAAGTAATTTGAGTGCACTCTTTTTCCCTTAAGCTCGGTTTTATCCCAATAGGTTTTCCGACTAAGGTTTTTAATGAGGCCTCAAGATTCTTTTAAGCCTTATGATGAATAACTTAGCACCACACTTGATATTTTGGACCGTCCTTTGATGCATTTGACCAACTTCAAACTACCTTATAGTATAAGTTAGACTATAGTTTCATTTTATTGTTTAAGTCCACGAAAAACTCTTTCATATTCTTGTCTTGTCAACTTCTAGTCATTTTTCAGAGTCTTAGGATGAATGTTTAGAGTCCCAATAATTAGGAGTCTCGAGGCACTTGAGTCTGTTCATGTCACCTCTCTATATAAGTCGATGTAAGCTTTATTCGGTAAACAACCAACTTTTTATTCAACTTCTTTTCAGAGAAAATTCCCTATGTTCTTTAAGAACATTTTAAGATTGTTTGGTGAGTCATATCCAACAATCAACCCCGATTCTCTGGTGTGTCATATCCAGAAATCAACCTTGTCTTCCCCAAGTGTGTCATATCTTGGAGAGACATTTTTGAGAGTTTATTAGGTGTGTAATATCCGAAAGGAGTATCAACAAGCTCTTCCGTAACTTCTTGTGTCCCACTTCGATCCATCACCTTGTCCAGTTCGAGTCTTTTATTCACTAAGGCAATGATCTATCCCTTATACATCCAAAGAACCATTCGGGCGCTTCTAAGAAGACCCCTTCAGACGGTCCATTCCATCATCAACTCGGCCTTATGTCTTCTTCTATCCCTTTGTCTATCAACCTGTTCTACCAATGAGAAAGTTGAGTCTTGGGCGTGACCGAGATCGTTTCATTTGGTATCAGAGTAAGCTTTTTCGATTTGGTAGTAAGTTGTTCATCTTCTTATTCTTTCATCTTCTTGATCTTTCATCTTCTTGATCTTTCATCTTCTGTCTTTTCATTTCCAACTTCTCATCTTCTTGTTCGAGATTCTCATCTCGCCATTTCTGTTCTTCTATTCTTTCATTTCTATTCTCTTCTAAAGATCCGTTGGATCTCATTCAAAAAAATCAAAACAAAAAACAAAAACAAAGAAAAAAAGAGAACAAAACCGAGAAGCATTCTATCTCTCATTCTTGATTCGGAATTGTTGTTCATATATCTCAACAAATTTGATCGGATTTGTTTGCTAAGAACTCTGTGAGAAATCTCTGTGAGAAGTATTTGAGAGAAAAAAACTTGAGAGAAACACTTGAGAGAAACACTTGAGAGAAACACTTGAGAGAAGATACTTGAGAGGAAATACTAGAGAGAAACACTAGTGATAAAAAATCCTGTGAGAGCTTATTCTTCTAACAGTTTGTTGAGTTTTGTAGGGAAAATGTCTCATAGTGAAGCCGGAAGTGAAAACACAAATCGCCCAAGAAGAGCCAGACCAAAAAACATGGACATGCAAACCCTCATGGAAGAGATGAGGCGGCTCTTAAGGCAGGAACTAGACCCTGTCCATGAGAGAATGGACACCATTCAGCAATCGGTGAACCAAGGACTTCCTCAACGTCCTGCTGAAAGGAGAAGGGGGCAAATACCAATTGATGAAGATGAAGGGCCAGATTATGACAGCCGTGGAAGCCAAGCTTCTAATGGATGTCCGAGACGTGCAAGAGAAGCAAGAGAATGTCATGTAGATAATCTTAATGGTCGTAAGTTGAAAATACCACCATTCTATGGGAAGAATGATTCAGATGCCTACTTGGAGTGGGAGAAGAAGATAGAACTTGTCTTTGATTGCCAGCCTTACACCGAACGGAAGAAGGTTCAAGTGGCTGCAACCGAGTTCTATGACTATGAAATCAATTGGTGGGATCAACTTGTTACCAGTAGGAGACGCAACCAAGAACTGCATGTGGAGACTTGGGAAATGATGAAGAACCTGATGAGAAAGTAGTTTGTTCCAAGTCACTATCATCGGGAGTTACACCAGAGGCGTAGGAGGTTAAGCCAAGGCAGTAAGAGTGTGGAGAACTATTACCAAGAGATGGAATCTCTAATGATCAAAATCGACATAGATGAAGATCATGAGGCAACTATGGCGAGGTTTCTAAGTGGTTTAGCTCAAGATATTCAAGACAGGATGGAGCTTCAAACTTATGGAGACTTGGAAGAGATGCTTCACAAGTATATTCTTGTGGTACAGCAGATCAAGAGAAGGAGTTCTTCCAGGAATTCCTATGGAGCCGGAGCAACATATTCTAGATCAAGCTACAAACCGGAGGACAAGACCATTCTCAAGCTAAAGACTGATTCCAAACCTTACACCACAACTCAAGATTCCAAGGGAAAATCTGTACCTACTTCTTCTAAAAACAGAGATGTTAGATGCTTCAAGTGTCAAGGGAGAGGACACTACATCAATGAGTGCATAACCAAAAGAACTATGATCCTTTTGGATAATGGTGAGATAGAAACCGATGAAGAAGAAGAACGTGAAGAAGAAGAGAACTCCGATGCTGAGGAGATAGAGTTACCAGTAGCAAGAGAGCTATATTAGTCACAAGGCGATCATTAAACATTCAAGCCAAGGATATGGATCAGGAGCAACGGGAAAACCTGTTTCACACCAGATGCCTGGTACAAGGCATGGTTTGCAGCCTTATAATTGATGGAGGAAGCCGTACCAATGTGGCAAGCGAAACCATGGTGAAAAAGATAGGTCTAGAAGAGAAGAAGCATCTGAAGCTTACAAGCTTCAATGGCTGAATGATGAAGGAGAGATGATCATGTATAGCCAAGTATTGGTTCCTTTAACCATAGGCAAATATCAGGACGAGATATTGTGTGACGTTCTACCAATGGAGGCTGGTCACATTTTACTTGGAAGGCCGTGGCAGTTTGATAAGAAGGTTATCCATGATGGGTTTATCAATCGGTATTCCTTTGTACACAATGGCCGGAAGACCAATCTTGCTCCATTGATGCCACCAGAAGTTTATCAAGATCAACTATGGCTAAAACAAACAGACAAAACCAAAGAGAGAGAATCTCCAAACACATCACCGCCAAACAAAGAAGAGAGTTTGAGAAAAACCAAGAAAAAGACCTTTGAGAGCAAACTCGAGAGACAATCAAAATTTCTTGTGAGATCTAGTGTTGTTAAGAGAACCATGTTCTCTAAGCAAACCATTCTTTTGTTTGTTTACAAAGAGGTTTTGGTAAACCTTACTAACTTAGTGCCGGAAGTTCCGAGCAACATTTCCTTTCTTTTGCAGGAGTTTGAAGATGTCTTTCCGGAGGAGAATCCCAAGGGACTGCCACCTATCCGTGGGATTGAACATCAAATTGATTTTGTGCCTGGAGCTTCACTCCCGAACCGTCCAGCATACAGAACCAACTTTGTGGAGACTAAGGAGCTTCAACAAACAGTGAGAGTACTGATGGACTTTGATGATATTGAAACTGCTGGGGAGATCAACCTTTGTGAGCTAGGAGAAAGATTCCTCCCGAGTTTCTACAAAACACGGCGACATCAGTTTTTGAAGAGTATGGACTTATAAGTTTTCAACTCAATTCCTATAACTTTTTCATTGAACACAGGTTCCAGAAGGCGCTTAATTATTTTGGTGAGATGCTTGTGGAGCCATCCTTTGATGCACCAAAGAACAAGAACTTTGAATGGAGCTATGCAACCATGAAGATGGAACAAATCACCTTTGAGATGCCCAGATCCCTTATCAATAAGAAAGAGTTCGCTTTCCTTCTGCCAGCCAGACTTCAGCTCATGACCAATTCATCAAGAATAAAGGAGACTATTCCTCTATTGAGAAGAAGAAGAAATGGAGCTTGTGGAACAAGCGACTAAGCACATCTTGTGCAAGGAACTAAACCCTTGTTCTCCTAACTATATGATTGATTTGTAACTAAGAGAAAGAGGTGTTAGAAGCCTTGATAATGACTTGTAGCCGTTGGAAGAAGAAACCAAGAAGAAGAGAACAAGGAGGAGTCACGTGGCGCCTTAAGGAGTAAGGAGCTGTCACTTTCAGTCTAGAACAAGGAGCTGTCACTTTCAGTCTAGAAGCGCTCAAGACTCTAATCCCAACCATTCATGTCCCTTTCATTCTCTTTGTAGTTAACCTAGTTGTCTGTCTATAAATGTTAGTGTGCATACATTGTAATGTATTAAGTTAAGGAAATCAAAAACATCATTCTCTTCTCTTAAGCGCCTAAGTTCTATCTCTCCCACTCTTGTCTTTTCTCTTCTTGTCTCGTCCATAAGAACTTCTATAGATCACTAAGGATCTCTTTAAACTTACATGGTATCAGAGCATTCCTCTATTTCCTTTCCTTCTAGGATAAACTCTGTTTGATCCTAGTTTCCGATTTCATCTCCTAAACAAACCTTGTTATTCATATATCTTTGTCCAATGGATAATAGCTCTTGATAGCTCAGTTCTAGTCATCAAAAACTCTCTTATTCATTTTGAAATCTCTCTATTATCTCCCTTAATCATCCGTGTGGAGTGATTCCTTCCAGAAATTGTGTTTAAACTCACATTATCCAGCGGTCCATAGCTGAGTTCCTCCTTTTAACTTCCAGTCTATAGCTGTTTATCTCTTCATCTTTCATCTGTTCGTCGCAAGCTACTCTATGGAAAACAACAAGATTATCTCTCTTTCAGTCACTCTTAAGGGAGCTGACAACTATCTCTTATGGGCTAGAACCACAAGGGCCATCCTAAATGGGAAGAAAGTCTTCCACCATGTTGAACCGGAGGAAGGCAAAGAGGTTTTTGAGATCAAAAGGAGTATCAACCAGCTGAGCCAAGGAGATGTTGACTTCAACACATTCTTTGGAAAATTCAGATCCTCTTGGGCAGAGTTGGAAATGCTGAGGCCACATACCCTAGATGCAGAAGTCCTAAATGAAAGGAGGGAGCAAGACAAAGTATTCTCCCTCCTGATGGTGTTGAACCCGGCTTATAATGACTTGGTCAAGCATATCTTGAGAGGAATTAAGCTACCAAGTCTTGATGAGGTATGTTCTCAAATCCAGAAGGAACAAGGATCTCTTGGACTGTTTGGTGGCAAAGGAGGAAAACTGGTGCTGGCAAACACAGCTGAAGGAGTAACTGCCAACAAGAGCCTTTACCGCAGTGGAGACAACACTCCCTTAGTATGCAGCTATTGTAAGAAGCCTGGTCATGTAAAGGAGAAATGTTTCAGCCTTCATCCACATCTCAAGAGGTTCCCTGGTGGCTTATACACTAACAAATGGGAGTCACGCCCTTCCCATCAAGGCCATTGGAGGGACAACTCCAACCGTGAACAAAGAGACTCCAAAGCTCACCTTGCCTCAGGCGGTTCATCTTACCATGAGAATGAGCCTCTAACTCCAACTCCAAACTCTGAGTTTGTGAAGAAGTCAGACCTTGATGCTCTCCTTAAAGCAATCAAAGACTCTGGTAAGACTATAAAACCTGTGAGCTATCAAGCTCTTTGTGAAATGGATAAACTTGTAGGTAGGAATAAGAAACCATTGATTGTTGATTCAGGGGCAAGTCATCATATGATAAGTGATCCTAGTCTCATTAGTAACATTAAACCTGCACTAGGACATGTTAGTATTGCTAATGGAGAACAAATTAAAATTGAAGGTGTTGGTGACTTAAACTTGTTTGATAAATGTTCCACAGCCTTTTACATGCCCACATTCACTTCTAACTAGCTATCCGTTAAGAAGGCCACATCCGATTTAAACTGTCTTGCTATCTTTGGGCCTAATGATGTTTGCTTTCAGGATATTGACACAAGTAGAGTCCTTGGGCATGGAACAACTATGTTTGGATTGTATGTGCTTGGAGACCTTAAGAATTCTTCCTTGGTATCATGTGGTTTTGGCTTAAGTGTTGGCGTAACTAATGATGTTATTTGGCATGCTAGATTAGGACATCCTCATTATAAGGCCCTAAACTTATTATTTCCTAATATTCAATTCCAAAATAGTGATTATGAGGCTTGTATTCTAGGAAAATATTGCAAATCTATTTTTCCTAGATCTTCTACTACTTATGACAATTGCTTTGATCTAATCCATTCGGATGTTTCGACTGCTCCTTGTTTGTCTAGAGAAAACCACAAATACTTTGTCACCTTTATTGATGAAAAATCCAAGTACACATGGTTAACATTGCTTCCATCAAAGGATAAAGTTTTAGAGGCATTTATAAATTTTCATGCATATATTACTAACCATTATAATGCTAAAGTGAAAATTTTGAGATCAGATAATGGTGGAGAGTATATAGGTCACACATTCAAGCAATTTTTGAACACAAATGGCATCCTTCACCAAACAAGTTGCCCATACACTCCACAACAGAATGGTGTAGCTGAAAGAAAGAATAGACATCTAATGGAAGTAGCAAGAACCATGATGTTTCACACCAATGTACCAAAGAGGCTCTGGCGTGATGCAGTTGTTGCGGCCTGTTACCTCATCAACAGGCTTCCCACTAAAGTTCTTCAAGATCAATCTCCATTTGAGGTACTCACAAAAACTAAACCTGTTCTTGATCACTTACGTGTGTTTGGATGTATTTGTTATGTCTTAGTGCCTGGAGAGAACCGGAACAAGTTAGATGCCAAGAGTACCAAGGCAATGTTCCTTGGTTATTCAAGTACACAAAAGGGCTATAAATGCTTGGTTCCAGAAACCAACAAGATACTGGTGTCCCGGGATGTAAAGTTCTTGGAAACTCAGGGATACCATTCAGAAAAGAACTGGGAGAGCCTCCAAAACCTCTCTCACTCCCAATCTGAACGTGCAGCTCATCTCTGGACCTTGCTTGACAACCTCGGCCTTTGTCCACCTGGTCGACAGTCTGCAGCCCCTCTTGCTCCTGAGGGGGAGATGACACATGATCATGATCAAGAAGAGCCTGCGGATAAGGAAGTTGACACTCAAGAAGTAGATGAACAAGATACAATTAGAGAAGAGAATGAGAGAACACAAGAAGCTCCTACATCAGCTGAACCAACCATGGAACTTCGAAGAAGTCAGAGATTGAGGAACACATAAGAAGCTTCTACATCAGATGAACCAACTATGGAACTTCGGAGAAGTCAGAGATTGATGAACAATAGAATATACTACAATTATCACACTGTTGCTCATCCTTCACAAGCCGTGTGCTCTTTACCTCATATTTCACAAGAACATCAAGCTTACATAATAAGCCTAGACAAAGAAGAGATACCAAGAACATATGAAGAAGCTAAAGAGAAGAAGGTTTGGAGGGATGCAGTTGGAGAAGAAACTGCAGCAATGGAGAAAAATCACACATGGGATGGAGCGGTCTTACCTAAAGGGAAGAAGACTGTGAGTTCAAAATGGGTATTCACAATCAAGTACAAGAGCAATAGGAGATCGAGAGGTATAAGGCTAGACTAGTTGCAAGAGGATTCACACAAAATTATGGAGAAGATTATAAAGACACCTTTGCTCATGTTGCCAAACTACACACTGTGCGAGTAGTCCTCTCCATTGCTACTAACTTAGAATGGGAATTATGGTAAATGGATGTGAAGAATGCTTTCCTTCAGGGGGAGCTTGAAGAAGAGGTGTACATGACACCACCATCTGGTCTAGAAGACATTGTTCAACCTGGGAAAGTTCTTAGACTAAGGAAAGCAATTTATGGTCTCAAGCAATCTCCTAGGGTATGGTACAGAAAGCTAAGTGTCACTCTCCTTGATCGTGGCTTCATTAGATCAGAAGCGGATCACACTCTGTTCATTATGCAGAGCCATAAAGGTATTACAGTCATTCTCATATATGTAGATGATATTATCATCTCTGGGAATGACAAGGTTGGTATTCAAGAAACAAAAGCCTATTTAAAGTCAATATTTGATATTAAAGATCTAGGAGAACTAAAGTATTTCCTTGAGATAGAAGTTTGTAGATCAAAGGAAGGTCTCTTCTTATCTCAAAGGAAATACATCCTTGATCTGTTGGATGAAACAGGTACCTTAGAGGAAAAGATAGTAAAAACGCCTCTGGAAGATGCATACAAAGTTCACCAACAAGAGGATCTCAAGGAGGATAAATTATTTGAAGATCCAAAGCTATACCGCCAGCTTGTTGGTAAACTCATCTATCTTACCTTAACTAGACCTGACTTGTGTTTCTCTGTGAACCAGATCAGTCAGCATATGCAAGCACCAACAATGTCCCATTGGAAAATGATTGACCGCATTCTGAGATACCTCAAGGGCACCCCAGGCCAAGGCATTTGGATGGGATGTAATGCCAACACAGAAGTGGTAGGTTATTGTGATGCAGATTGGGCTGGGGATAGAGAAGATAGAAGGTCAACAACTGGCTATTGCACATTCATTGGAGGAAACCTAGTCACTTGGAAGAGCAAGAAGCAAAAGATAGTGGCATGTTCTAGTGCTGAAGCTGAATACCGAGCAATGAGGAGGTTAACCACATAACTAATGTGGTTGAAGATGCTGTTGAAGGATTTGGGAAGAGAAGTCACTACACCAATCACTATGCACTGTGATAATCAAGCCGCAATTCATATAGCCTCAAATTCAGTTTTTCATGAGAGAACCAAGCATATCGAGGTGGATTGTCATAAAGTAAGGGAGAAAATGCAACAAGGAGTCATCTTACCTTGCTACACAAAAAGCTCAGACCAATTGGCTGACATCTTCACTAAAGCAGCCAGCCTAAAGACATGTGAGTCTATTCATGAGAGACTCGGCCTTGTGGAGTTATTTAAGGGGGATGATGAAGATCCCCAACTGTGATGATCACACTCTTTTTCCCTATGTATAGCTTTTCTTCCCTAGTGGTTTTGCTTACTAAGGTTTTTAATGAGGTGTTATTCACAGTTCAAGCTTTATCATAAACATCATTATGATTAAAGCTTGAGGGGGAGTTTTGAGAAGAAGAAGAAATGGAGCTTATGGAACAAGCGACTAAGCACATCTTGTGCAAGGAACTAAACCCTTGTTCTTCTAACTATATGATTGATTTGTAACTAAGAGAAAGAGTTGTTAGAAGCCTTGATAATGACTTGTAGCCGTTGGATGAAGAAACCAAGAAGAAGAGAACAAGGAGGAGTCACGAGGCGCCTTAAGGAGTAAGGAGCTGTCACTTTCAGTCTAGAGCAAGGAGCTGTCACTTTCAGTCTAGAAGCGCTCAAGACTCTAATCCCAACCATTCATGTCCCTTTCATTCTCTTTGTAGTTAACCTAGTTGTCTGTCTATAAATATTAGTGTGCATACATTGTAATGTATTAAGTTAAGGAAATCAAAAACATCCTTCTCTTCTCTTAAGCGCCTAAGTTCTATCTCTCCCACTCTTGTCTTTTCTCTTCTTGTCTCGACTATAAGAACTTCTATAGATTACTAAGGATCTCTTTAAACTTACATCCTCTTGGTAGATTACCTGTGATGGTGAAATCTGTCCTTTGCAATACAGGAAGGAAAGAAAAGGGATGTGCCTTTGAGCAAGGTGGATATCTTGTGATAAAGGAGGGACGAGAAAAAGTCTTTGAAGAAGGTGACCAAGCTTATGCCAAAGACATAAGGAAAGAAAGGTTCCTGGAAGGAAGAAAGTCCAAGCTTATGCCAAGGATCGATGGACCTTTCAAGATCAACAACAATGCCTACCAGATTGACTTGCAAGGTAAGTATGATATAAGCAACAATTTTAATATCACTGACTTGGTTCCTTTCATTGCAGATAATCCAGATTTGAGGACATATCCTTTTCAAGAGGGAGGGAATGATATGAGCATGGAAGCACCAACACTCGGAGAAGAAGAGGAAGGAACCATGGCTATTGCCAAAGGTCCTATGACCCGGGCAAGATCAAGAAAACTTCAAGAAGCTGTAGGAAATATCTTAAGGATAACATGAAAGCATGAAGAAGCTAAGGAAAGGCGACACCAAGACATGCTCACTTCCATTCAAGTCGCTTTAAGTTAATCATTTTCTAAGTGATTTGAGTGCGCTCTTTTTCCCTTAAGCTCGGTTTTATCCCAATAGATTTTCTGACTAAGGTTTTTAATGAGGCCTCAAGATCCACTTAAGCCTTATGATGAATAACTTAGCACCACACTTGATATTTTGGACCGTCCATTGATGCATTGGACTGACTTCAAACCACCTTATAGTATAAGTTAGATTATAGTTTCATTTTATTGTTTAAGTCCGCAAAAACTCTTTCATATTCTTGTCTTGTCGACTTCTAGTCATTATTCAGAGTCTTAGGATGAATGTTTAGAGTCCCAATAATTAGGAGTCTTGAGGCACTTGAGCCTGTTCAATTCACCTCTCTATATAAGTCGATGTAAGCCTCATTCGGAAAACAACCAACTTTTTATTCAACTTCTTTTCAGAGAAAATTCTCTAAGTTCTTTAAGAACATTTCAAGATTGTTTGGTAAGTCATATCCAACAATCAACCCCGATTATCTTGTGTGTCATATCCAGAAATCAATCTTGTATTCTCCGAGTGTGTCATATCTTGGAGAGATATTTTTGAGAGTTTATTAGGTGTGCAATATCCGAAATAAACCTCATGGAGTATCAAGAAGCCCTTCCGCAACTTCTTGTATCCCACTTTGATCCATCACCTTGTCCAGTTTGAGTCTTTGATTCACCAAGGCAAGGATCTATCCCTTATCTATCCAAAGAACCATTTGGCCGCTTCTAAGAAGACCCCTTCAGATGGTCCATTCCATCATTAACTCAGCCTTATCTCTTCTTCTATCCCTTTGTCTATCAACCTGTTCTACCAACGAGAAAGTTGAGTCTTGGGCGTGACCGAGATCGTGTCAGAAACTTATTTAAACAACTTGAGAAAATCGTTTAAAACAGCAATACATATATCTATGACTTGTTTCAATCCATATAAGAATCTAAGAAGACAGTAAACATCATATACATAACCACATGACAATTCTAAGAGAATATGATTGTTAGCACACTCTTCAGGACAGTACTATATTTTTGTTCTAAGTTGCTTTTATCTTCTATAATGTGACTTCTCGAAGTAATTAAAGGAATATTGAGTAGGCTTTGAAATGTTATTCCATAAATCAAAGAGATTTTAATTGCTTGTTGCTTCCAAATGTCATCAAAAGAAAAAATCTTTGGAACATGTAGTGTCAGTGAAAATGCCACAATGCCTAAAGGTGGAAGACGTGATTCTATTTGCAATAAGTATATAATTTGTTAAAATTGTATGTGTTTCTACTACTACTACTCCTTCATTATTATGGACTTTTGATATTTCAAATTGTTTGTGGATAGACTAATTAAGAGCATCTACACTGGTAAGAAACTCCCTAACTCTCTGAAACAAAAAATATATTAATATCTTAATAAAATCTGATTCTTTAATTAAATTTTATTATCCTCACCATAAAACCCCTATACAGATTCATAATAATAAGAACAAACGTTTAATTGGTAATTTATAAACCGGCAAATAGAAAAAGTATCTGACTGAAATGACTGAATACTGCAAATCCGTTTAGGGTAAAGTAATTGCCATCTAACAATACAACTTAAATCCAAAGTAATCGTCTATTTGCGTCCATCAAATGTCTCCTTGTAGAAATTCTTTCCAAGTGTGTATATGAGGTAATTACCATCATTGTTCACAAGGATGAAAAAGAAATGACTCAGGATAGGTTTTAGCAGCCTCTGCCCAAGAGAATACCATAGAAATAGGAAGATAATATATTTGTTTTTCAAAATGGTTTTTTAGATGTACACTAAATTAAGGGATCTTTGCAACATAAATTGAAACTTGCAGTTAGGGAATGAAGCACTGATAAATTAAGAGAGATATCTAGTAGGAAGATTACTAATGCACATGAAGACATTGAACCCGCAGTGGTGATGATGATGTTGATGATGGTGAAGAACCAATCTTTAGAGGCACTTTGACTTGAACATTCGTCTACTTTCATCAAAAAAGAACTATGCAATTTTCACTAATGCATTTCCAAAACTATGAACTTTCTCCATAAATCCTTAATTCAGTCCCTCGATATAATACTTTTTCAGTTTTATTTACATAAAAATCCCAAGATCACACAAGATAATTTAGCTGCACAAGCCTTCTGGCTTTTAGTGTTTAGTTCTGGGGATTGGTATTTGAAAAAACCTTCATGATTATATTTAGAAGTAATATACTAGAATAGTACTAATTTCAAATTAATTGCTAAAATAACACCTTCAAAATCACTTTACTAGATTAATACTTATCTTTTGTTAAAAATCTTAAAACCCAAACTAAAAATTGATATTAACAGAAATACCAGTTGTAATTAATTAAAATTAAATTTATAATTTATTTTTGAAATTTTAAATTTTAAATTTGAAAAAACTAAAAAAGAAATAACGTTTTACAATTGTAAAAAGAAATACATCTCCCCTCTTTACTCTTCTTCAAGATATTGGAAAAAACTCTAAGAGAACACATTCTTGCATCCACTGCCATCTTGCCACCACCGCCGTCGTGCCTCTCCATCATCATTCCGTTCTCTATCATTGCCGGTATATACACCTAGAAGCCACTGTTGCAAATCTGGAAACTTTCAGATCAAGTTATGAACTCTAGAAAACATGAAACCCAGATCTTCTGACTCGCCTGAATTTATTGTTGTGAATCAGCAGCCTTTGCATCGCCATTTTTGTTTTCAGTGTTCTCCTATGTCAGTGGTGGTCGCCAGTAAAATACTCCACCGATTGTATGATCTTGGTAATTTTGATTTTTGGTTTCTAATGGTAAATTTTTCATTCAGATTTTGAATTCTGACTCGCTTAAGTGGATATATACTTGCTAGAAGATGATCAATTCCGGCAATTGTCAGTCACAGCCACCGCAGGATCCTCCTACTTCCGGTGAGAATGAATTTGGTCAATTTTAAATCTATTCCCGCCTAGATGTTTTTCTTGACTGCAATTTTTTCATAGAATTAGTATCATCGCAGATTTGTATGCATGGTATTGAAGTTTCCTTGGTGTTTGGTTGACAATTTCATTCTCATAATCACAGATTTTAGATAAGTTATGCAGATTTTGTTATTTATATCTTGTGTTATCTCAGTTTTTTGGCTATTGATTTCCTTTGTTATTGCAGATTTTTGGTATTTGATTTTATATGCAAGGATTGTTATTCTATTGTTAAGATAATTTTTTCTGGAATTGAATTTCTTTGCTATTACAGATTCTGGTCATCAAATTTTGTGTTGTCACAGATTTTGGCTATTGTGATTCTGTTACATTGCATATTTTTGCTATTGTGGTTTTATTTTATTGCATAACTTAATGAAATTTTCATCAAATTATCGCAAATTGTTTTTGTGTTTTATTTTTATAATTCTTTTGATTTTATTGGTAATTTGGTGTTACTGCAGTTGTGCTATTGTTTTTTTGTGAAACTAAACCTAAAAGGGAACAAGCTTAAGCAGTTGAATAAATTGAAATCTAAAACGTGACAATGGGTAAAAGAAAAGAAAAACGAGAATATTATAGTTAACAGAAATAGTTTTTTTTATAAAGATATAAAGTATATCCAAAATAGGAGAAAACTACTGAACTAGATTAGATTAAACAATGACTCTCTGAAATTAAATCTTATTTTCCACATTAAATACACATATATATATATATACATTAAATTTATATTATTGATAGTTCATATGCTAAATCTCAAATAAATATTAGTTTCAGTTTTCCAGATGTGAGTTATCATAAAAAAAAAACACAAATGTAACTATTATATAAGTTTATTGTTGACTAAAAAAATCATTTGATTAGTTTTATGTGGTTACCAAAAGAAAAAAAAAGTGTTCTTCAATCAATACCTTAGGAGAGAGTTTGGGAAGCAAAGCATGCAGTTTAGAAAACATATCACTCATCTTTAACCTCCATTCTCGTTCGCTCCAAATATGTTTTTTTCACGATCATGTGATTCTCCGCCATTACCATCTTTTCGCTATTTTCTCCCTTTCACATCCTTTGCAGTCTGAGTTTCCAACCTAAGAGAAGGTTGTAATGAATATGTTTGCTTCTCGATTCCTCTGCAGCCGCCACCGGATTGACCAGAATTGGATATGTCCCTTACAAATCTCTATTGGGTCAACTCCTGAGCATTAGTCATATTGAATTGAATGCTTATTTTCTTATTTTTGCTTTTTTGTGTTAATTGTGCTTTTACAAATGTCTTATATAAAATAAAAGAGAAAGAGGTGTTTAAGGTAGGAGGTGGAAAGAACGAGATTAGGAGAAAATATATAAATAAAGAGTTTGGTAAGCTCTCATAGCAAAAACCTAAAATACAATCATAAGAGAATCCGTTACAATAAATAAAAAAGGCAAGTGTGAAACAAAGTGTTTTTTTTCTATTTTTCCTCTTTATGAAGTTTTATAATTTTTTAAAAATCAAAGAATAAATAATTTTATGGAAAAATAAAATTTCCCTATTGAAAATTTATTTATACAGGCTATTTATACTTTAAAATATTTCTACCGTATATACAGTGCACAGTTTAGTATAATGGACAAATGTGTGACCAGGATACCCAACTCCGGATATAATAATATATATTATTTTAAATTTGAGTTCTGATAGTGATATCAATTCCAAGTCTAAAAATAAAAAGAACCTAAATGTTTTGTCCAGCATATTTTTATATAGATTATAGAAATAAAATTTAGGTAGCAATGACATCAAATTACATATATGATACAAATTATTTGCAAAAGACGCATTTATAAAATAAAATGTTAAACATGTATGCCTATTAGATAATTGGGTCTTCCGTTTACTACAAAGAGTATGACGAGACTGTAGTCTGAGCCACTTATTGAAAAGATATGCTCACACTTGTTATCTTTTGCAGGGAGACTAAGATTATTCAGGCATTTATCAATAGCATCACGAATTTCTGGTTCTTAGTTTTCTAGTTACCTAAGAAATGTTATACACTGTCAACAGTATGTATGCTGATTTCTTTTGTCAGGATCTACTCATGTTACTACTAAGGCAAAAGTTTCTTGGGGAGAAGTATGTAGGCCTGAACAAGAAAGTGTTTGGGTGTCCGAACATTACATGATACATCTAAAGTGATCTGGTTTTCACAATCAGTTCATTGGCATGCTTTTTTCTCATGGCTCTCTGTACTTAATAAGCAAGCAAGTGGAGACAGAACTGGAAAATGGGGAATTGCCCAGCCGTAATTCCTATGTCGGGAGCCAAATAAAATAAGAGATCATCTATTTTTTTGCTTTTTCTTACTCCTATTCAATTTGAACAACTCTTACAGCAAGAATCTTGGGAGACAAGGTGAACCCCGAATGGAAGTTAACTGTTAATCCCTTTTTATACATCGACTTTCCTCAGATGATTTTTTTGGCAAGGCTAGCTTTGCAGGAAGAAGATGTAGAAGCCGAATACCGGATTGACACTAACGATATAGAAATGTAAGAACGATGTTAAGAAAGTAACTAAATGAACATGAAGGCGAGATATGATATTTTTCCTTAACTCTTATTATTCGCTCCGTAGTGATACGGGACTGTACAAATATAGAGTCCCAGGATACAACCATGGGAGACGATTCACGCTTCACTTGTGAATGCCCTATCGAACTATAGATTCTAGAAACACTCTCGGAATACTTACGCTAGAGGATTTTCTGGTTTGTTTGCATGAAAAAAATGAAAACATTATCTCCAATGAGAAGAGAGACGGATTTATTTAAAGTGATGAATGAGACCCACTTTCCGTAACAGCTTCTGCACGTGGGCGAAAATCTTGGCATAGATCTCGAGATTTGAATTTCGAAAATGTCTTCTCGGAGACTGTGTATCTTGTTTAAATATCTGAGAGAAAGAAACGTGTGACGTTTTTATTTTATAGACAAACTACTTGTCATTTTAGAAACGAAATGCATGTTGTTTGGAGCTTAATTGGTTCCAAAAAGAAATGATCTTATTGGGCCGGAGGCTCTCTACCAAGCCCAAACGAGTATAATGCATTTTTAATGCATCTTATCCTTGAAGTAATGGTTGACTTAAATGTCTCATGGGAGAATACATTTCAATACACTGATAAAGAAAATATCATTACAATTACGAAAAATAAGTCACTACAACAATGTTTGCACAAATATATTCTCTTTTTATCCTCTCTTTTTCTTTTCTTTTCTTAAAAATCTCTCTGCCTAAACAAACAGATGGACTTTGCAACCCCCCCCCCCCCCCCCCCCCCCGGAGAAAACTTAAAAATCACAGTCCAATCAACTTAAAACTCAAACCAAAACAACCAGACTCAAAGAGATAAAACATATAACTCCAATTCTTGAGCAGCTTGCTTAAAGATTTCCGCAATTCCAAATCCATCTCCTAATAACTGACTCTCATAACTTGGATTCACCTGTTCCATTACCACCAAAGAAAAAAATCCAATTGTAAATATGACCACATGAATCCTACGATTTAGAAAATATTAAATTTAGTTAAATATCACCATATTTTATATAAAATTATCACCTGAGCTTGGATCATGTAGGTCCTTCGGAAAACATTAGAGGAGACATTAGCAAACAAAACTTCAATCTTGTACTTCTCAAACAAGTAAAAAACAGTAGTTAAAACTCCTGTTTTGTCTTTAGGGCACCAAAAATTGAAGAAAGCTTCATTCCCAAATATATTCAGCACAAAGTTATGTGAGGACCAAGTACCAAACCCTGCGGTCAGGTCTTTACAAGGGTAAGACAGATTCATGGTGGGAGCACTGGAAGAAGAGATCTGATCGGCCAAGAAAGCTTCACGAGAGTAAGAATCTAATGTAGTAGGGCATACAGTAAGGGCTTGGGGATGGTTTGACATGGGTGTGAGACGAGTTTCTGGAGAAGAGGATGAAGATGGAGCATAAGTAAAAGTTGTGTTTGAGGCAGAAGAATTTTCAAGTTTTTCAAGAATTTGCATCTGGAGTTTTTCCAAATCTAATTCGGAGGATTTGATGAAACGCACTGCTTCATCTAGTATCGTTGGTTTGTCTGCCTGTGAGATATAATTAAAATATAAGAATAGTTAATTAAAATATAAGAATAGTTGACTCAAAATAACATCTGATATCAGACACATAAATGTATAGATTAGTTCATTATCATTTTAAAATTAAAATAAATAGTATATATATGTAAATTAAGATTAATTAATTTTAAGAAAATAGAAGAAGTATACATTGAATAGAAAAACTTGCAGGGTTTGGAAATAGTATAAGACGGTTTTGCTATAATATTGACCTTAAATTCACATGAAAAATATGAAAAGGAGAAAATGGAATTAAGATGAAAAAGAAAAGAGAAATTGGAAACTTGATGGCTTTGCTGAATAAGAACCAATTAAAGTGACATATATTGGATATAATTTCTTAGAAAAAGCAAAAAGATGTGAAACTGAACATAAAAGGGAACAAGTGTAAGCAGTTAGAAATTGTAATCTAAAACGTAAAAATTGGCAAAAGGAAAGAAAAACAAGAATATTATAATTAACATTAATATTTTTTATAAAGACATAAAGTATATCAAAAATAGGGAAAACTACTGAACTAGATCAGATTAAACAATGATTCTATGAAATTAAATCTTATTTTCCACATGAAATATAGATGCATACATGATATTTATATGATTGATAGTTCATAGGCTAAATCTTAAATAAAAGTAGTTTCAATTTTCCAGATGTGAGTTATCATTAAAAAAACAAGCATAATTAATATATAAGTTTATTGCTGACTAGAAGAAAATCATTTGATTAATTTTATGTGCTTACCAATCAACAAAAAATTATGTGTTCTTAAATCAATACCTTAGGAGAAAGTTGAGGAAGCAAAGCATGCAGTTTAGAAAACATATCACTCATCCTTTTCCTCCTTTTTCTTTCGCTCTGAATATGTTTTTCACGATCATGTGATTCTCCGCCATAATTTTCACCATTTATTTTTGCTCTTTTTCTCCCTTTTGCAGCCTTCACAGTCTGAGTTCCCAACATAAGAGAATGTTGTGATGGAGGTGTTTGCTTCTCGATTATTCTGCAGTCGCCTTCGGAATTATCAGAATTGGCTATGACCCGCACAAATCCCTCTTGCGTCAAATTCTGAGCATTAGTCATATTGAATTGATTGCTCATTTTCTTCTTTTTGCTTTTGTGCGTTTATTGTGCTTTTACGAATATCTTATTTAAAAAATCGAAAGAGAGAGAGAGAGAGAGAGAGAAACGTTTAAGGTAGGATGGTAAAAGAAAGAGAATAGGAGAAAAGATTTAAATAAAGAGTTAGGTGAGGTCTCGTAGCAAAAAAAACAAAATGCAATCATAAGCAAAGCCGTTACAAAAAATTAAGAGGTAAATTTTCAATAAAGTTTTTGTCTTTTTCCATTTTTTCTCTTTAGAAGTTTTTATAGATTTTTTTCTTAAGTCAAAGAATAAATAATTTTTTGGGAAACAAAATTTCCTTATTGTATATTTGTTCATACATGCTATCTATACCTTTAAACATTTCTATCGTATATACTAGGACTGGGCATAAAAACTCGAACCCGACCCGAAGTAAAGAGTTCGGATCGGGTATTGGTGTACTAAAATACTCAATCGGATGTATATTTTTTACTCATTGGATACCCGTACCCGATCGGGTATACCCGAACAACCCGAACTCCACCTAAACTAATCCGATCAGGTCCTATATCTCTACACCCAAACACTCGAACACCCGAAATACCCGACCCGAACCTGATCGGATACCCAAATGCCCAGCCCTAGTATATACAATGACCAGTTTGGTATAACGGACCAATGTGTGACCACCCTTCACCCAACTCCGGATATAATAATAACAGGGGCCTCAAAATTTTTTCAATATATATTTTTTTGAATTTAGGTACTTGAACAATGACATAAATTATAAATACATAAAAAGTATTTGCAAAAAGACTTGGATTTATAAAATAAAATGTTGAAAATAGTTAGTAGTTATTCAAATAATTTAACCTTTTAAAAATTTCTGAATTTTTGTTTTAGTTATCTATATTTGATAATAAATATTTTGTTTTTAATAATAATGGCCTAATAATAATGGGCTGTTAAAGTTTTTGAGCCGGCTGTGAATATATATAACCTTACAAAAGTGACACAAAAGTGTTATGATATTTTTTAGATTGATTTTCCATAAGAAAAACAGATTGAAGGGGAAAACTAAAAATAAAATTATTTCTACCTTATGTTAAAAATTTAAGTTAAGAATTTTTTTTTAGGTTGACTATATTTAAATTATATGTGCATGTAAATGGGTTATATGCGTATATACAATGGGTTATATGCACATACGGAATGGATATAGTATATGGTACATATATACACAACCAAACCAAATAAAATAAAAATAAGATTTCATAATTTCATTTACTAAGATAATATATATATTCTAGAACTTTTATTGGCTCGCTAATATTTCACTTGGACTACATGAATTCTTATATCTCAATATACTTTCATGCTTTTCCATCAAAATTTTCAAATTAGTTAAAATTTTTATTATTTATTTCGTATAGCAGTTCTAAGACCATTTTGAACTAAACATATTCGTGAAATCATTTTTAAAGGAGTCTTTTGAAATAAACTGGTAATTAAAGAAAATAACTGAGATATATTTCTATCACCAAGTTATAAGAGCTACAAAAGCAACTTTAAAAAAAATTCAAAATTTGATTAAAAATATGAAAATCATTAAAACTCGTTTGAGCTGGTCAATATAATGTAACTTATAGATCTATTCGGGAGTAGATATAGATTTTATATGTATATACTGTATAGTAATCAGTTGTATAGCAAGATTGATAGTTGCAGATTCATATTAGCTTTTCCTCAACACACTAGTATGTCTAATATTAATATTTGTGTGTTGATTAAGTGAAATTTGAAAGAAAACAATTGTTAAGATATATGATTTATTGTGGCAGATAATTTTCTTCTAACGATATATAGGCACTAGTCTTGTCACTACAAGAAAGCAGGTGAGAAACCAACGGAATTTTCTGATGGACTTAGATCCATCAGAATTTTTTGAAGGAATTCCGACAGTGTTTTGAGAAAATGTAAATGTTTGCATCCGTCGGAAATCCATCAGAAATTTTGACGGATTTCCTATGGATTAAAATTTGTCAGAAATTTCCAATGGATTTACGACAGCTACCTGACGGAAAATAAAACTGTTATTATATCCATTACTTTTTGACGGATTTCTGACAAACTATTCCAAGGCCATCAGAAATCTGTCAGAAAATAAGAACGTTAATGTATCCATTGTCATAGCCGTTGTTATAGCCATTATGAATTCAAAATTTGTAACGTAATTCCGACGGATTTTCGACGGCAAGCGATATTATATATATATATATGTTTGCACACTTCTCCTTACAAGCAAAACACAATACATTACTTCTAAAACAAAAATAAATATAAAGAGATATCATATTTTCGATCATGGATGGATGTGGAGATGAAGGATCCAGAGTTTAGCTTGTTGAACTATGAATACGCGCGAGGTATATGTGAGTTTATGGAGTTGTCTGGAAATCAACCACGGACCAAAAAAGTGGTAAGTTGAAATGTATATGTTCAATATGCCGAAATTCTCATAATATTAATGTTGAGATAGAAGAGAGAAGCATGGGCTTGAGAAGCTAAGCTACTCCAACAGTGTCACAACTTTTAACCAGCACCCATACCTCCCATGCTGCGCCCATATCTCCACTTGCTTCTCTTCTTCTACTTAGTAACTTAACTAGTTAGATTCTAGTTCACTCCTAACAGCTTCCCCTTTCATCCTAGCCAACTCTTTCCTTGTTCCCTCCTTGTCATTTGAATTCTTCTTGGTTAATTCATCTCTTGAAGGAGCATCTATTTCAACACTCCCCTCAAGATTGGTCGGTGAGGATCCTTTAGACCGATCTTGCTATGAATATGCTCAAAATTGATAGATGAGGTTGCTTTGGTGAAGATATCCGCTAATTGATTCTCACTTGTTACAAAGACTGGTTTTATGATTCCTTCTTGAAATTTCCCCTCACAAAGTGACAATCCACTTCTATATGTTTGGTCCTTTCATGGAATACCGGATTGGATGCGATATGTATTGCAGCTTGATTATCACAATATAACAGCATTTCTTCAGCTTCATGTATTCCAAGATCCTTTAGGAATGCATGTACCCAAATTAGTTCTTTTGTCACCTCCTTCATACCCCTATACTCAGCTTCAGCACTAGATAAGCTATGACCTTCTGCTTTTTACTTCTCCAAGTCACTAGATTGCCTCCCACAAAGTTACAAAAACCGTATGTGGACTTTCTATCCTTCTTATTTCCAGCCCAATCCGCATCACAATATCCTTGAATTTTTGTGTTTCCATTGGCCTTCATCCATATGCCTTTACTGGGGTTGTTCTTCAAATACCTTAGTAGCCTCTCAATCATGTTCCAATGCTGCATGGTTGGCTTTTGCATGTGTTGGCTCACATGGTTAACTGCAAAGCAAATGTCCGGCCTTCTGATAGTAAGATAGATGAGCTTGTCCACCATCCTTTGATATCTCTTAATGTTCTCCAAAGGCTCCCCCTCAGGACTATCTTGATAGCCTTCTTCTATTGGAGTTTTAGCAGGTTTGGATCCTAGCTTCCCAGTTTCTTCTAAGAGATCAAGCACATATTTCCTATGAGAGATGAACATTCCATCTTCAAACCGTGTCATCTCAATTCCTAGGAAGTACTTAAGCTCCCCCAAGTCCTTTATATCAAAATCGGCCTTCAAGATCTTCTTGGTTTGATCTACTCCATCTTTGTCACTCCCTGTGATGATTAGATCATCAACATATATTAATACCACAACCATTCCTCCTTTACTTTGTTTTGTGAACAAAGTGTGATCAGTTTCAGATCTTATGAACCATCTCTCCAAAAGACAATCGCTTAGCCTTTGGTACCATGCTCTTGGAGATTGCTTCAGCCCATAGATTGCTTTCTTTAACCTCCAAACCTTGTTGCCTTCCTTATGATATCTCTGAGGTGGATCCATATACACTTCTTCTTCCAAATTTCCTTGCAAGAAGGCGTTCCTGACATCCATCTGCCATAGATCCCATTTCAAGTTTACTGCCACCGAGATTAGGATTCTTATTGAGTGGAGCTTAGCAACTGGAGCAAACGTTTCTGTATAGTCTTCCCCATAGACTTGAATGTATCCTTTTGCTACCAGCCTTTCTTTGTACCTTTCTATTTTCCCATCACTTGTATACTTGATTGTATAAACCCATCTACACCCAACTGGTTTCTTATCCCTTGGCAATTCGGTCAAGTACCAAGTGTGGTTCTTTTCCATAGACTTCATTTCTTCTTCCATGGCTTTTATCCATACTTCCTTCTCACATGCTTCTTCATATGAGCTAGGGATGGATTCCTTGCTGATTTTTCCCAGAAAAATTTCATGTTCCATAGGTAAGTTTGCCAAAGAGAAAAAATGCTCAATAGGATATAGAGGTTGAGTCTTATCTCCATTTTGTGATATGAGAGTACTGTCGCCAATAGGATCGATATCTAAGCTCGCCGTGCGCTCAGGACACTCTCTTATCACATTGGAAATATTAGCCATACTAGACCCTTCTTTAAGCATGGCCGAGTTGTTGTAGTAGATGCGCTGTCGCCTATGTCTTGTACTTCTTCTTAGAGGTACTGTTGGCTCAGGTTCTCCTTCCTCATCATTCCCTTCTTCTTCAGCTGAATCCTGATCTGGTTCCGTATGTGTATCATCTGCATCTCCATGTTCCATGATGTTCTCAGATGGTGTACTCTCTCCTTGTATTTCATCCCTTGTTATTGGCGCTTTATTGAACAGCATCCAATCCATAGATGATGAGACCATACCTTCAAGAGTATCATGATTCTTGGCTCCATAAAAGCTTTCTTTTTCATTGAACTACACCTCTCTAGACACATAGACCCTTCTCGTCTCTGGATTATAGACCTTGTAGCCCTTATGAGTTGGTGAATATCCAATGATAACACACTTCATGCTTCTAGGTTCAAGCTTGTTTCTTTGTCCTTCTGGTAGAAACATGAAGCACTTACATCCAAACGCCTTAAGGTGATGTAAGATTGGCTTCTTCTTGTACAACACTTCAAACGGTGATCTATCTTCCAAGTTCTTGGTTGGAAGCCGGTTAATCAAATAGTTTGAACTCATTACCACATCTCCCAATGAGATTTAGGTACTCCTTTGGCAATATGATAGTCCTTGCTACTTCCATTAGATGCATATTCTTCCTTTCTGCTACCCCATTTTGTTGTGGAGTGTATGCACAAGATGTTTGATGAATGATGCCAAAGTTGTTGAGTAGCTCCTTAAATATCTTGCTTACATATTCTCCTCTATTATCACTTCTTAAGACCTTGATTGTTGTTTTGAATTGTGTAGAAACATAGTTAATGAAGTTGGTGAATGCTTCATAAACTTGGTCCTTGGAGTGTAAGAGTGTGACCCATGTGTATCTTGTGTAATCATCAATAAAGGAAACAAAGTACTTATATTGATCTCTTGAATTACATGGTGCGGTCCATACATCCAAGTTTATAATGCCAAAAACTTCATCACAAGTTGTGGATGAGATAGGAAAAACTTGTCTACAATGTTTTCCTAGTACACATGCTTCACATACTACTTCTTTTTGAATGAGATTGGGTAAGACCATCATGAGAACTGCTGAACTTGGATGTCCTAGTCTTTCATGCCATAATGGGCTATCTCCAATCTCCTTCCTACCAGAAAATTCTACATCCATCTTCATTCCAAGAGCCATTGGATCTTCTTGTTTATTAGCTTCCAAAAGATACATACCATCCTCTACCTTCCCTTCTCCGAGTAATAGTTTGTTTTAGGGTCCTGAAACTTAACAAAGTCAGTTCCAAACAATGCCACACAATCCAAGTCCTTTGTGGTTTTATGAACTGATAGAAGGTTAGATGAGAAATTAGACATGTATAATGCTTTTGTTTCTTTCTTGAAAAGCTCTAATTCTCCTATCCCCTCAATTGGAACTGAGCTTCCATTAGCTACTTGCACATTTCCATGATAAGGCTCAAGATTTTTTAACAGGTCTTGATCCTTAATCATGTGATGAGAAGCTCCTGAATCTACAACCATTTTACCCTTCCTTATGGAGCTTTTAGAACTGAGGAAACTCTTAACGGATTCAGTCAGCTTGGCTAGGCTCTTGATGAGAGCCTCAAACTCGGATCTCTTGACAGTATCCTCAACCGGTTGTACAATCCCCATGAAGGCCCTATGCCCACTTCAACTCTCCCTTAGCCGCTTAGGCCTCAAATGCGGATGGAGAGTCCAACACTTCTCCTTGGTATGTCCCTTCATCTTACAATGCTCACATTCCAACACCCTCTTGTCTACAAATGTGAGATTCTTTTTGGCAAGATGTGCAGCTTCACTTGGCGGACGAAATAGGTCTCTTGAACCCTCCTCCCTTTGTATTAAGCCACATACTTCTGCTAGACTTGGCAGCATCTCAAATCTAAGTATGTGCTTGATAAGGTCCTTGTAAGATGCATTGAGTGCCAAGAGAAGCCCAAATATTTGGTCTTGGTCACGCCTTTCACCTAACTCATTGGGGTCTATAGTTTGTGGCCTCAAGATCTCCAACTCGGCCCACAAGCTTCTATACTCCCCAAACATTTCCTTGAATGGTTTCTCCTCTTGTTGAAGCTCATTCAGCGCCCTCTTCACCTCAAATATCCTTGATATATTTGAGACATTTTTCATATCCTCCCTTGAGTATATCCCACAGCTCCTTGACGGTATCCGCATATGAGTAGGCCACCAAAATGGATGGTTCTAGTGAGCTTTGAAGAAGAGAAAGAGTGTATTGTTCTTCTTGCTCTTCCTTAGCTTCCTCCTTTTCATTTTTCACCACCGCCTCCGCTTCCTCCTTTGGCTCAATATACCGCCAAAGTCCTCGGCCTCTAAGAATGATTTTAGTGGTTTTTGCCCAAAGGAGATAGTTGTTCCCTCTGAGCATGACTGAGATTGCTACTCTATTTGTCTCCATTTTCTAGTAATAATACACAATTCTAGTTCTTTCACAACTTGAAGATCCTATGATCTCAAGGATATTAATCTAAGAGTGTATAGAACTTAGAAAGATATATTGTTATAGACTAGAAGATTTTGGGAGTATAGAAGAATTATAAGAGGGTTAAGCGTTTGGAATGCTCAACCCGCTCTGATACCATGAAAATATAGATTTGAAGTTTAGAGAGAATAAATAATGATTAGAGAATAATAGGACGCATGGTGAGAATGGAGAGAATTTATGCAAATTTGAATAATCTTATTCTCTTCTTTTTTCTTATATCACTTACAAGAGGTTTACATGAGTTTATATAGACTTTACAACTAAGAGAGTAAGAAGGAAGAGGCAGAGAAGGCGTGCAAAGAAGAGAGAAGCATGGGCTTGAGAAGCTAAGCTACTCCAACAGTGTCACAACAGTAACCATCAACCATACCTCCCATGCATATCTCCACTTGCTTCTCTTCTTCTACTTAGTAACTTAACTAGTTACATTCTAGTTCACTCCTAACAGCTTCCCCTTTCATCCTAGCCAACTCTTTCCTTGTTCCCTTCTTCTTGTCATTTGAATTCTTCTTGGTTAATTCATCTCTTGAAGGAGCATCTATTTCAACCGATTGGTATGATCCATTTCTTGGGCGTGGTGTTAAAGTTGACCAATTTGGCGTTACATCTGTACATTCTACACAGAGACTTTTGAAATATGACTCATTCATCTTAGAGTCACAAGCAGATCAGGTATATATATATACATGGATCAATTTATTTCTTATATATTCAAATAGGATATGTAAAAAAAATTTATGCTTTAGGTTTGTTACATATGGTATCCTCGAGTTACACAATGCATGATCCTTGGATCACTGTTACGGCAATTAACACAAGAGGAAGAATTTATGGAGTTCCGGAACATGATGCTTTGCAACCAACGAGAAGTAATCCAATAGATCCAGTTGCGCTTTCCTTTGAAGTTGGTCTTGTGGTTGATTTTACACAATTTGGTGATGATATCGTGCATTTAGATTCAGAAGAAGAACATGACGAATTTTCTGAGGATGAAGATACTATTCCATCCGACAGAACGTCATCAGATTCAGAATAGTTAATAATTTTATTTGTATTGTAATATAATGATATTTTCCTTAATTTATAATTAAAATTATTTAAATATGAATTATATTAAGTATGAAATAAAACAATTACAATTAAAATTGTAAAATGTATAGTTATTTTGAATAGTTTATAAATATACTTTTTTATACCGGAAGCTCAATCACCGACACCACAAGCTTCAAACTTACTATCGCAGATGAGTGTCGAGGACTTCGTCTCTCGCCCTGGACAAGAGCATATGCTTCTTCATCATTCTAATGCTGAAGGTCGAGCTACATGGTATGTCTAATATATCATTTTAATTTAGTTTTAAGTTTAATTATTTTGTACTTGTTAAATCATTTTTTTTGGTTTTGTAGGTTTGATGAATCCCATAATGGGATGACAAAGTCTATCAACCGTATGCTTAACGGATTGATACGTATGGTACATATGTGGGTATGCCACATGAAGATCAATCCATGTGGTTTAGACAATTTGCCATAAATTTTTAGTTTTATGTTTTGTTCCAATTTTGTTTAATTTCACATTTACTCATCCCTATTTTTCAGCAAGAATTCACTTGGGAGAGTGATATCACCGCATTGGTGAGATGTGAGTTCGATGCAAAGGCTGCGTTGATGTACTCGCGAAAGATGAATGAGTGGAAGGGAAAGTGGAAGAAAAATGAGATTCCTCGAGAGTTGGCAACAAATCCAGACTTATGGGATGGGTTTGTTGCTTACTGGAAGCAAGAGGATACCATCACAAGTTCTGAAACCCACTCTATAAACCGAAGAATCGACCGCAACGGGAAATGCATAGTGACACAGAATTTAGGAGCTACGAGCAAAACATCCCAAGCTAAACAACTTGTAAGTATTTTAATTTCTTTTTTTATTTACTTAAACGTTTTTAATCTTTTGATTCTATTTTAGTTTCAACAAGATGGTGTGGAACCTACCAATCTTACACTGCTTTGGGATACACATACCAGCATGAAAGATGGTCAGATCAAAGATCGGTTACTCGGGAGATCATCGAAAATGTCACGAGGCTCGGTGATGAGTATCTCTTATCTCAACCGACCGTTGGAGGTATTCCTCCATGCACCGAAGTTCCTCCTAAAAAGGTGAATGAAATGGTTTATCAGGTTAGTAAATGATTTAGTTAATCAAATAATTATTTTTATTTCTTATTCATTTTTAATTTTAATTTTGTTTTGCAAGCTACAAAGAAGACCAAAGGCCGGGTATATGGTCTTCCACATGATTCTTCTTCATCGTCGTCGACTACTTCATGGTTTTTTGGAGATTCGTCTCTCCGGGCGGAACTAGCAGAGAAGACTACCGAGATAGATACGTTGAGGACAAAAATTCAAATCATTGAAGACCAGCAACTTGTGGAAAGGGAGCGACTCGCACCAAGAGAAGCACGGCTTGAAGCCAAACGAGAAGCCGACAAAGAGCGAATGCGAGCCATGGAAGAGAAGATTGAGGCACTACTAGCAACTCGTCTACCGTTCCATTAGTATTTTTTTTAAACAATTTGAATGTTTTCTAGATTTAAATTTAAATATCCTTTTTATTTCAATATCTGAATTTTATTTGAACTTTATTATGAATTTAATTTTAATTTATTTTAATTTTAATTTAATTTTAAATTTAATAACAATTTATTTTAATTCGGAAATTAATTAAAATTATATATAGGCCATCGGAAATCCGTTGGAAATCTGTCAGAAATGCGGCCATCAGAAATCCGTTGGAAATACAGCTGCCGAAAATACAAGTGTTGGAAATCCATTAAAAACAGCAGTCAGAAATACGTTGGTCACGCGGCTGTCGAAAATCCGTTGGAAATGCAGCCGTTGGAAATCCGTCAATATATTTCTGACTGATTTTTAACAGCTGTGTTTCTGATGGATACACCAAAAATTGTATCCATCGGAAATCCGTTGGAAATATGGCCATTGGAAATGTTTCGGAATGTCTGTCGGAAATATCAACGGTTTTCTGACACGGTTCTATTTTCTGACGCTCTAGAACAGATGGCTATATTCATCGGAAATCTGTCGGAAAGCATGTTTATGGTTGTTTTCTAGTATATGTATTGGTCGGTCTGTTACAAAATTAGTTAACTAGCCTCGCAAATCATTAAAAAAAATATTTTTACGTTTTTGTTAGTCACATGCTATTAAAAGTTACTTTGTAATGCACAATCCATATATTATTATTTTTAAAACGAATGTTAAATTTATTTAATTCGAACAATTTTCTTACATCAAAGTGTTCCTGTCTTTGATCTTTTGAAAATACAACATTAGTGAATTATATTTTGAATGTAAAGATCTAACTGTCTTGTGTCTAATAACTTGGCTATTTGTAATGATGACTGTGGAATCTTCCCATGTCTCCTATTAATTCTTTATCTCCAGAGTAAATATGAAGTGGCTTGCAAAACATAGCGCAAAAGAAAAAAAATGTACCTTATCCAATGAAGTTTCACTGGTAACTCCAGGACTTGTTCCCATTCATTTGTAAGCTTGCATTAGTTCTTGACCAGTTTGATCCATATCTGTTCTGAGTAGATACATAAGAAGTATATGTGATTTTGGGGTTCCAAAGCATTTAGGCATGACACACATGATCTATTAGAACTTGTACTCCATTGAGTCATTTGATCTCCAGTTGGTATTCGGTTTTGTTTTGCCAGATACGTATGGAGCCAAACTTTGGTGTGGAGTAGGATTTGATTCTCGGATTAGGTTTCAAGTTTTCTTTAAAACCAAAGTTATCCTCTTTGCTTCTCCACAAGACCTTATAGAGTTTGGATGATTTTTTCTTTGAGAATCAATTGTATATTCGATGTTGTTAAAATTTTAGACCTGTGGTGATTTCTATGGTTTGTGAGTATGTACCGGTCCACCGTGATACTTTTTAATACCTATCTATCGTTCTGTGATGAAAGGAATGTATATTCTAGAATCATAGGTTTTGTGATGAAAGGAATGTAAACCCAAATCTGTAGTATTATAGCTGAAGCTAATTGATGTTAAGATTATCCACAGGTAGAAGCTCCCTTGGCCCAATGGTTGAACAAGGATCTTTAAAGCTTCTACATCAGGAGGTCTGGGGTTCGAGTCTCAGTTATTGCGATTTATTAACAAATTTGCAGATGAATAGAGACAATTTTACAGGAGATCTCCAACGATGTACAATTAGCGCCGTTCGCCGTGATTCTATGCAGAAAAGAAAGTGGTCCCTCAAGAGCATGGAGGACAAAATATTGTCTGTAGTGGATCTAATAAGGGTCGGAAGAAATTGTCTGTGGGAAACTCGTCTTTGTAATAGTTTTCATAATTTGTAATAAATTAATAAATCCACGCAAGATTTTAGAAACTTGATATTATTGGTCCATGTCAATATTTATAATTCTCATGATAATCTGCCAAAATGGAAAAATCAATATCTTCTAGAAACTTAAAAAAGAAAAATAAAAATATGCAACAAAATATAGTAGAAATTACTAAAAATAGTGAGTTTAGTATTTCATAACTTCATATTTTTAATGGCAATTGGTCACATATATTTATGAATTCCTATTTGATATCGTGTTTATTCAAGATAAATAAAGAACAATAGTGGAGAAGAATAATCCCTATATAGTATTAAGCCTCAGAAAAATCAGGAAGAAGAAGAAGAAAAGGTAGAAAAAAATCTCTAGGAACAAAATAGAGAACAAAGTGACATATACAAAAATATGCAGTAATTAATTTGAAGTTATAGTGTTCCTATGGTGTCCACATAAGACTCTATGCTAAGACTGTTCACATGGGTTTTCAGAAATTTAATATTATTGGTCTTAGTCAATATTTAATAGAAAATATGTTATCATAACTTCATGTTTTATGAATGGCAATTGGTAGCAAAATATTTATTAATTCCTATTTAGTATTTTTATCTATTCAAGATAGACGAAGAACAATAACGGAGAAGAATAAGTGCTAGATAAAATTAAACCTCAGAAAAATGAAGAAGCAAAAGGAGAAAAATGCGCAAAAACCTCTAGGAAAATCGTAGAACAAAGTGAGAAATGCAAAAATATATAGTAATTAATTTTAAACTACAATGGTCCTAGAGTGTCCACATAAGACTTTATGTTTAGACTGTCCAAGTGAATTTTAGAAATATGATATCATTGGTCCAAGTGAATATTTAATATATATTCTCATGATAATTTTCCAAATCTATAGTAACCTACTTTATGCTAAAACCATATATGTGAAATTTGGAAACTCGATATTATTACTCCACATCAATATTTAACATAAATTATAATGATAATCTGCCAAACATGTTAAAATAGAAAAATTCATATCTACTATAAACTTAAAAGAAAAATCATCAAAAATAGGCAACAAATAATAGAAATTACTAAAATAATGATTTTAGTATATAATCTTATTAATAAATCATTTAAAATATTTATTTCATAACTTCATATTTTTTAACAGCACTTGGTGTCATAGTATTTATGAATTTGTATTTGATATCCTATTTATTCTACATAGATGAAGAACAGTAATGGACAAGAATAAGCACTAGATAATATTAAGCCTCAGAAAATTATTAAGAAGAAGAAGAAAAAGGAGAAAAAAACTCTAGGAAAAATAGAAGAACAAAGTGACACATGATAAAAGAATGTGTAATAATTAACTAAATTTAAGTTATACTGTTCCTAGGTTGTGCATAGAAGACTTTATGCTAAGACCGTTCGCGTGAAATTTTAGAAATTTGATATCATTGGTCTACGTCATTATTTAATATAATATATATGTATTTATATAGTTTCATATTTTATTAATGGAAATTGATTGCAAAATATTTATGAAATCCTATTTATATTTTATTTATTCAAGATAGATGAAGAACAATAATGGAGAAAAATTAAGTCCCAGATAAAATAAATCCTCAGAAAATTGAAGAAGAAAAAGGAGAAAATGAGCAAAAAAACTCTAGAAAAAACTAAAAGAAAAATTTTAAACATGCAAAAAAGTGTAGTAATTAGTTTTAATAAGACCCATATAAAATAAAGCCTCAGAAAATGAAGAATAAAAGGGAGAAAATGAGCAAAAAATCTCTAGATAAATAGAAGAACAAAGTGACACATGCAGAAATATTAAAATGGGAAAATCAATATCTACTATAGACTTGAAAAGAAAATCATAGACAAAAAAGAAAAAATAATAGTTTATATTACTAAAAATAATGAATTTATTATATATTCTTATTAATAAATAATTTAAAATATTTGTTTTTCATAACTTCATATCTTCTTAACGACAATTGGTCGCATAATATTTATGAATTCAATATCTTATTTTAGATAGATGAACAAAAATAAGAGAGAAAAATAAGCCCTAGATAAAATTAAGTCTCGGAAAAATGAGGACAAAGAAGAATAACAAAGAGAATAAAAACTAGAAAAATGAAGAATAAAGTGACACATGCAAAAAAGTGTAGGAATTAATTTTAAGCTATAGTGTTCCTAGTGTGTTCTCATAAGACTTTATAGATACTATCATATTGGTCCACACTAACGGTTAGTAAAAATTCTTGCTCTAATTGTTTAAAAAGAATTGATATACGGCAAAACTTTAAACAGAAATAATCACAAAAACAATAGAAATTACTCAAAATAATAAATAATATATAGTAAAATTATGCCTTAATATTTTATTAATTAATCATTTAAGATTAGATTTTAAATAACTTCTTATTTACAGATAATTAATTAAGAAATTATTTAATATTTAAAAGAAAACATATTTGGCCATTAAAATTAGAAATTGGTCAAATAGTATTTCCAAGTTCCTATTTGATCTCTTTTATATTATATATGGCTGAAGAAGAGTGCCAAAGGTAAAAAAACAGTTAAAACTAAATCTCATAAAACAAATAAATAAGAAAAAGGGGAAAAGGTAGGAAGAAAATAGAAGAAGAAAACAACATATCCAAAAATATTTGATAATTTTAATGTTTAATGAATAACAAATTTTACTGTAATCCTACCCAAAAAGATTGAAATAAACAAATTAATATACTAAAATTCAAAAACTTATCATGACTATAAAATTTTGGAAAGAATGTGCCCACAAATATTTAAGGTGAATCATGTGTTATGGTTTTAAACTTTTAGTAAGTTTAATATTTTTGCTAAAACATTTTATATATTTAAAGTTTAATTTTATTCTAAGTGTACCATCAATGAAACCCAAATGACAAATGTCAAAAAAGAGAATGCAAGAAAGATTAGGATTACAATAACTATTAAGATAATTCTGTCCAACGATCATTGATTGTTGCGGGCTTGGATTATAAACGAAGTTTAAATGCCAAAGACAAAAGAGAATACTAGAAAGATTAGGATAACTAAAAATTATAAGATCATCAAGATCTAACTGATGATAGATTGTTATGGGTTTGCACTATTAGTAAAACCCAAATGTCAAAGCCCATAAGAAAGAATTACGATAAAAATTAGGGTTACTATAAATTATAAAATTATAAAAATCTAAATGATAATCGGTTGCTGCGGACTCATGCTTGAGTTTCAAAAGAGGCTTCTTGTTGGCTTAACTATTTTCTTCCTCTCCTAAGTCATTGATGTTGGCTTTTGGCTTTTGAGGGTCTTTCGTAGTTGATTTTTCTTTTACATATCTCAATCGTGTGTGTCTCGATGAACTGTGAGTGATCTTTGATGTGAAGTTAAGATCTCAATCGTGTGTGTTTTGAGGGTCTTTCATTGAAATCGCTATTTACTCTCAGGTTTACTTTCTAGCTTTAAAAACTTTATATTTTTGCATTTAGTTTATAAATTTCAAACTCGCTACTATTTTTAGGACATAAAAAATGGTATAAAACGTAATATTATCAAGACTCGGCTCTTCTACCTCTCCTTCATGTATAAAGAGAATACCAATAATTTATTATCGTTTTCCAAAATCGAAACTCGTTATTAAGAGTACCTCAACCACACTTTAGTATTTAAAAACATATCTCCAACCACAAACACCAAATCTCACACTAATGTTTTATTTATTATATCATAAAATATAAGACTTTTATTTCTAATAGTTTGATAAATACTAATTTTTATATAAAATGTTATATTAGATCTTAAATTTAAGGTTAAAATTGACTATATAATCATCAATAAATTAAAATAGGAAAGAATAAATTATATCTTACTAACTATCAGAAATATTTGAATCAACCATGTTCAATTTAGTTTTATGTTTTTGTTTTTAAAAAGGTTACATACTAATTATAATTATAATTTTATTACAACTATAATACTATATTATTAAAATAAAAATAGTGATGATATTTTTATTTTAATTGATATGCAAGAAAATTATTCAAATAATGAACTAAAACATAAATAAAATTATATATATATTTGTTGTTTTGCGAAACGTGTTCACCAAATATGATGTGATACTATTCATAAAACACCAAAACATTATACAAGATTTACTGTTACATTTAAGTGGGTTTGACACATACTTGGTGTTTTGTTGTCAAGTTGGTCTTTCGAGAAGTCTTAATGGAAATTTGAATTCTAATTAATTCTCATATTAAAACACCAGAACTCTCATATATTTGGTTTCCTAGTCCCAAGTTTATTCCTTGAGTTATTTTTTGGGTATGATTGTAAAAAAATAAAGTAATTATATATATTTTCTATTCATCATTTCAGAACAAATATGGGACTACCACACCATATAATAGAGAATATTCTGGAAATACTTGATGTGAAATCATTGCTCAAGTTCAAGCTCGTATCGAAGCAATGGTACACTACGATCCAATCCGTCGGTTCCAAAAAAGACAGTTAACCCATCGCACGCAATCAGGAAATCCAGACATCCTATGGTGTCCTTATATGAAGAATCTTGTAATATTGAAGCTATGAGATCGTTGGTATTGAGTTCATCAGTCTCTGTTAATATTCCAACTCTTTGGAAAAACACCTTCTTCAAAGTTGGCAACAATTGTTGTGATGGTCTAGTATGTCTCAGTGATGAACTACTACAGAACCACAATATTGTCTTTAATCTCAGCACTCGATGGCATCGAGTTTTCCCTCGCTCTACCTATCAACTACTCAAAATGAGAGACAAGCTCGAGCTACCTCAAACGGCTAATCTTGGATTCTGCTAATCAACTACTCGATGTCTCCATACATCTTCTTGAGAGTTTCCCAAAGTTCTTGAGCTGTCTCACAATATGAGTAAGATTCAAATATTGAATCACTCAGGGAGCTGTGGATTATGCTGAGCACCATTTGATCTTTTTGTAGCCATTTTTCCAGAGTTTCTTCATCTCCTTCTTGAGGCTCTTTTCCTTTCGCGGGTTCAACTTTATTCCACAAGCCACGACCATACAAGTTAGATTTTGTAGATCTTGACCTTATGAGATAGTTCTCTCCTCGTAGAATGACTCTAATTGTAGTTGGTTTTATCTCCTCCATGATTGAAAAGAATGATCATCAAGGAAACCTTCTATTGTCCACTGGATAACAACTAGCCGTTTGAAGATTTGTGAGGCGATCTTTGAGAAATCTCAAGTAATAAATCAATCTAGCTTCACACACCTCATCTAGGATGAATTTATATCAATCTCAGTGGTTTTAGGAAGCTAGAAAAATGTATTTCAAGAGCAAACAAAGTATGTACCAGTGGATAAACAAAAAAACGCAGAACTGTTCTTGAGAGAGTTCTTTGAGAAATTTCCAGAAATATACCCCTCTAACTTCACAGAAACTCGTCTAGGATGAATATATATCAATCTCAGATTTTTTCAGGAAGCTTAGATTAATGTATTTCCAAAATAAACAAAGAACTTTTACGGAAGAAGATGAACAGTCTTTTTCTGGGAAATTTTGAATTTTGAAATTTTGAATTTTGAAAAAAAAATGATTTCTTGATCTGGAGATTTATTGAGAGTTTGATTGTTGCGGAAGCTATAAATATGTTAGAGGAGAGGTTTCTTACACAAAAGAGACTAGGAGAATGGATATATGCTTCAAGAAAAACTTCTAGAGTTTCTTGAACAGTAACAATGGTGAAACAAGAATAATGGAAGATATAATAGATGTTTAAGAGATTCAAGAAGAACATAATGATGAAATCAGAAGCTTGATCTTGTTTATTGATCAATGCTCTGATACCATGTTAGATTTCAGGGATTAAGGGTGTAAGATTCAAACCCAGAATAAAGAAGAATAAGAATAATAATAGAGAGAAAGAGATTTTATTATCTCAGTTATCTTAAATGTTACAAGAATTTTACATATTTATAGAGTGCTTAAACCTAAAGATAAGTAGGTGTTTCTTAACCATGAATAGTTATGACTCATATGGAATTCAAAATAGAGCTGTTGAATAAGAAACCAATTTGGGCGTCCATGTGCACTTCTATTTTCGGTCGATAGCTTTTCCGTGGATGGCTTTGCTTGGTTGCCTCTTGCTTGATATTTGTTGGATGGCTTTGCTTGGATGCATCTTGCTTGGATGACTTTCTTCTTTTATTCCTTGTTGGATATTTGTTGATTGATTAATACTTGTAACCCAATGGTCCCAGCTGAAACTCTATCAAAGATACAAGCTTACAGAATCTTTAGTCTCCTTTACACAACACAGATTCTCGGTGGTTTGAAATGTCTCCACGATAATGGTTTTATTCACAAGATAGAGTAGTATTAGTATTATATAATATATTATAAGAAACATTGGATATTGAACTGTTGTTCAATATAATAAATTGATCAGGTTATTAACCCAAGGGTAATGATGTGTATGGAACTCCAGCTGATATATGGAGCCATGGGTGTACTGTGTTGGAGATGTTGACTAGGAAGATTCCCTACGGGAATCTAGATTCCGTAAGTCTTGAAGATTCTTAAACTTTCTTGATATAAAATAGGAGAATTCCCATTAAAAACCAACTATGTAGCTAAATCTGAAATATACATGAACTTATTGTGTCTCAATTAAAAGTACACAAATTTGCAAGTTTAATTTAGTAGATATTCAAAGTATATATATTAACATAATTGGAGTTTGGACACTAAAATTATTTATAACGGGATTTCCCCAGTAAAATAAGAGTTTAAGTCCTAATGTGTTCAAACAATCAGATTCAAGGTTTAGGATTGGAATGGGTACGCTTCCAGATCTTAAAATATACCACTAGAAGCTTGTCATTTCATACTCAAGAACAGCCAACTGCAGCTGAGCTACAGAACCATCCATTTTTAGAAGGTTCTTACCATCCTCGGGCTCAGGCTCAGGCTCAGGCTTAGGATTTGAATCCGCATCTTCGCTTCCCTGTAGATGAGTATAATTTTAGAAGATTGCATTTAATATGTGAAGCATGTGGTTTCATTTTATTTAGACTATATTAGAATCACAAGTTTTATATTTTAACATTAATGTCCTAATTGTATCAAAACAGGCATAACCAGAAGATTTGTGAGAGATTAGACCCTGTGGAAACTATTAAGGAGATTCAAGATATGATTCTTGGACATAAATGTGCAAGTTTGGGTAGCACAGTAAGATATAAATCGTCTGAAGATAGATTTATGCTCAGGTTTTTTGGGTATGATTGTGAAAAAATAAAGTAATTATATATATTTTCTATTCATCATTTCTGAACAAATATGGGACTACCACACTAGATAATAGATAATATTCAGGAAATACTTGATGTGAAATCATTGCTCAAGTTCAAGCTCGTATCGAAGCAATGGTACACTACGATCCTATCCGTCGGTTCCAAAAAAGACAGTTAACCCATCGCACGCAATCAGGAAATCCAGACATCCTATGGTGTCCTTATATGAAGAATCTTGTAATATTGAAGCTATGAGATCGTTGGTATTGAGTTCATCAGTTTCTGTTAAGATTCCAACTCTTTGGGAAAACACCTTCTTCAAAGTTGGCAACAATAGTTGTGATGGTCTAGTATGTCTCAGTGATGAACTTTTA
Organism: Nasturtium officinale; assembly: GCA_963854855.1. Taxonomy (NCBI): domain Eukaryota; kingdom Viridiplantae; phylum Streptophyta; class Magnoliopsida; order Brassicales; family Brassicaceae; genus Nasturtium; species Nasturtium officinale. The sequence continues at coordinate 3,445,075 of OY978505.1, forward strand.
CAGAACCACAATATTGTCTTTAATCTCAGCACTCGATGGCATCGAGTTTTCCCTCGCTCTACCTATCAACTACTCAAAATGAGAGACAATCTCAAGCTACCTCAAACGGCTAATCTTGGATTCTGCTAATCAACTACTCGATGTCTCCATACATCTTCTTGAGAGTTTCCCAAAGTTCTTGAGCTGTCTCACAATATGAGTAAGATTCAAATATTGAATCACTCAGGGAGCTGTGGATTATGCTGAGCACCATTTGATCTTTTTGTAGCCATTTTTCCAGAGTTTCTTCATCTCCTTCTTGAGGCTCTTTTCCTTTCGCGGGTTCAACTTTATTCCACAAGCCACGACCATACAAGTTAGATTTTGTAGATCTTGACCTTATGAGATAGTTCTCTCCTCGTAGAATGACTCTAATTGTAGTTGGTTTTATCTCCTCCATGATTGAAAAGAATGATCTTCAAGGAAACCTTCTATTGTCCACTGGATAACAACTAGCCGTTTGAAGATTTGTGAGGTGATCTTTGAGAAATCTCAAGTAATAAATCAATCTAGCTTCACACACCTCGTCTAGGATGAATATATATCAATCTCAGAGGTTTTAGGAAGCTAGAAAAACGTATTTCAAGAGCAAACAAAGTATGTACCAGTGGATAAACAAAAAAAACGCAGAACTGTTCTTGAGAGAGTTCTTTGAGAAATTTCCAGAAATATACCCCTCTAACTTCATAGAAACTCGTCTAGGATGAATATATATTAATCTCAGAGTTTTTCAGGAAGCTTAGATGAATGTATTTCCAAAATAAACAAAGAACTTTTGGGGAAGAAGATGAACAGTCTTTTTCTGGGAAACTTTGAATTTTGATATTTTGAATTTTGAAAAAAAAATTGATTTCTTGATCTGGAGATTTATTGAGAGTTTGGTTGTTGCGGAAGCTTTAAAAATGTTAGAGGATAGGATTCTTACACAAACGAGACTATGAGAATAAATATATGCTTCAAGAAAAACTTCTAGAGTTTCTTGAACAGTAACAATGGTGAAACAAAAATAATGGAAGATATAATAGATGTTTAAGAGATTCAAGAAGAACATAATGATGAAATCAGAAGCTTGATCTTGTTTATTGATCAATGCTCTGATACCATGTTAGATTTCAGAGATTAAGAGTGTAAGATTCAGACCCAGAATAGAGAAGAATAAGAATAATAATAGAGAGAAAGAGATTTTATTATCTAAGTTATCTTAAATGTTACAAGAAGTTTACATATTTATAGAGCGCTTAAACCTAAAGATAAGTAGGTGTTTCTTAACTATGAATAGTTATGACTCATGTGGAATTCAAAATAGAGCTGTTGAAGAAGAAACCAATTTGGGGCGTCCATGTGCACTTTTATTTTCGGTGGATAGCTTTTCCGTGGATGGCTTTGCTTGGATGCCTCTTGCTTGATATTTGTTGGATGGCTTTGCTTGGATGCATCTTGCTTGGATGACTTTCTTCTTTTATTCCTTGTTGGATATTTGTTGATTGATTAATACTTGTAACCCAAGGGTCCCAGCTGAAACTCTATCAAAGATACAAGCTTACAGAATCTTTAGTCTCCTTTACACAACACAGATTCTCGGTGGTTTGAAATGTCTCCACGATAATGGTTTTATTCACAGGATAGAGTAGTATTAGTATTATATAATATATTATAAGAAACATTGGATATTGAACTGTTGTTCAATATAATAAATTGATCAGGTTATTAACCCCAAGGGTAATGATGTGTATGGAACTCCAGCTGATATATGGAGCCATGGGTGTACTGTGTTGGAGATGTTGACTAGGAAGATTCCCTACGGGAATCTAGATTCCGTAAGTCTTGAAGATTCTTAAACTTTCTTGATATAAAATAGGAGAATTCCCATTAAAAACCAACTATGTAGCTAAATCTGAAATATACATGAACTTATTGTGTCTCAATTAAAAGTACACAAATTTGCACGTTCAATTTAGTAGATATTCAAAGTATATATATTAACATAATTGGAGTTTGGACACTAAAATTATTTATAACGGGATTTCCCCGGTAAAATAAGAGTTTAAGTCCTAATGTGTTCAAACAATCAGATTCAAGGTTTAGGATTGGAATGGGTACGCTTCCATATACACTTAAAATATACCACTAGAAGCTCGTCATTTCATACTCAAGAACAGCCAACTATAGCTGAGCTACAGAACCATCCATTTTTAGAAGGTTCTTACCATCCTCGGTCTCAGGCTCAGGCTCAGGCTTAGGATTTGAATCCGCATCTTCGCTTCCCTGTAGATGAGTATAATTTTAGAAGATTGCCTTTAATATGTGAAGCATGTGGTTTCATTTTATTTAGACTATATTAGAATCACAAGTTTTATATTTTAACATTAATGTCCTAATTGTATCAAAACAGGCATAACCAGAAGATTTGTGATAGATTAGACCCGTGGAAACTATTAAGGAGATTCAAGATATAATTCTTGGACATAAATGTGCAAGTTTGGGTAGCACAGTAAGAGATAAATCGTCTGAAGATAGATTTATGCTCAGGTTTTTCGGGTATGATTGTGAAAAAATAAAGTAATTATATATATTTTCTATTCATCATTTCTGAATAAATATGGGACTACCACACCAGATAATAGAAAATATTCTGGAAATACTTGATGTGAAATCATTGCTCAAGTTCAAGCTCGTATCGAAGCAATGGTACACTACGATCCAGTCCGTCGGTTCCAAAAAAGACAGTTAACCCATCGCACGCAATCAGGAAATCCAGACATCCTATGGTGTCCTTATATGAAGAATCTTGTAATATTGAAGCTATGAGATCGTTGGTATTGAGTTCATCAGTTTCTGTTAAGATTCCAACTCTTTGGGAAAACACCTTCTTAAAAGTTGGCAACAATAGTTGTGATGGTCTAGTATGTCTCAGTGATGAACTACTACAGAACCACAATATTGTCTTTAATCTCAGCACTCGATGGCATCGAGTTTTCCCTCGCTCTACCTATCAGCTACTCAAAATGAGAGACAAGCTCGAGCTACCTCAAACGGCTAATCTTGGATTCTGCTAATCAACTACTCGATGTCTCCATACATCTTCTTGAGAGTTTCCCAAAGTTCTTGAGCTGTCTCACAATATGAGTAAGATTCAAATATTTAATCACTCAGGGAGCTGTGGATTATGCTGAGCACCATTTGATCTTTTTGTAGCCATTTTTCCAGAGTTTCTTCATCTCCTTCTTGAGGCTCTTTTCCTTTCGCAGGTTCAACTTTATTCCACAAGCCACGACCATACAAGTTAGATTTTGTAGATCTTGACCTTATGAGATAGTTCTCTCCTCGTAGAATGACTTTAATTGTAGTTGGTTTTATCTCCTCCATGATTGAAAAGAACGATCTTCAAGGAAACCTTCTACTGTCCACTGGATAACAACTAGCCGTTTGAAGATTTGTGAGGCGATCTTTGAGAAATCTCAAGTAATAAATCAATCTAGCTTCACACACCTTGTCTAGGATGAATTTATATCAATCTCAGAGGTTTTAGGAAGCTAGAAAAACGTATTTCAAGAGCAAACAAAGTATGTACCAGTGGATAAACAAAAAAAACGCAGAACTGTTCTTGAGAGAGTTCTTTGAGAAATTTCCAGAAATATACCCCTCTAACTTCACAGAAACTCGTCTAGGTTAAATATATATTAATCTCAGAGTTTTTCAGGAAGCTTAGATGAATGTATTTCCAAATTAAACAAAGAACTTTTGGGGAAGAAGATGAACAGTCTTTTTCTGGGAAACTTTGAATTTTGATATTTTGAATTTTGAAAAAAAAATTGATTTCTTGATCTGGAGATTTATTGAGAGTTTGGTTGTTGCGGAAGCTTTAAAAATGTTAGAGGATAGGATTCTTACACAAACGAGACTATGAGAATAAATATATGCTTCAAGAAAAACTTCTAGAGTTTCTTGAACAGTAACAATGGTGAAACAAAAATAATGGAAGATATAATAGATGTTTAAGAGATTCAAGAAGAACATAATGATGAAATCAGAAGCTTGATCTTGTTTATTGATCAATGCTCTGATACCATGTTAGATTTCAGAGATTAAGAGTGTAAGATTCAGACCCAGAATACAGAAGAATAAGAATAATAATAGAGAGAAAGAGATTTTATTATCTAAGTTATCTTAAATGTTACAAGAAGTTTACATATTTATAGAGCGCTTAAACCTAAAGATAAGTAGGTGTTTCTTAACTATGAATAGTTATGACTCATGTGGAATTCAAAATAGAGCTGTTGAAGAAGAAACCAATTTGGGGCGTCCATGTGCACTTTTATTTTCGGTGGATAGCTTTTCCGTGGATGGCTTTGCTTGGATGCCTCTTGCTTGATATTTGTTGGATGGCTTTGCTTGGATGCATCTTGCTTGGATGACTTTCTTCTTTTATTCCTTGTTGGATATTTGTTGATTGATTAATACTTGTAACCCAAGGGTCCCAGCTGAAACTCTATCAAAGATACAAGCTTACAGAATCTTTAGTCTCCTTTACACAACACAGATTCTCGGTGGTTTGAAATGTCTCCACGATAATGGTTTTATTCACAGGATAGAGTAGTATTAGTATTATATAATATATTATAAGAAACATTGGATATTGAACTGTTGTTCAATATAATAAATTGATCAGGTTATTAACCCCAAGGGTAATGATGTGTATGGAACTCCAGCTGATATATGGAGCCATGGGTGTACTGTGTTGGAGATGTTGACTAGGAAGATTCCCTACGGGAATCTAGATTCCGTAAGTCTTGAAGATTCTTAAACTTTCTTGATATAAAATAGGAGAATTCCCATTAAAAACCAACTATGTAGCTAAATCTGAAATATACATGAACTTATTGTGTCTCAATTAAAAGTACACAAATTTGCACGTTCAATTTAGTAGATATTCAAAGTATATATATTAACATAATTGGAGTTTGGACACTAAAATTATTTATAACGGGATTTCCCCGGTAAAATAAGAGTTTAAGTCCTAATGTGTTCAAACAATCAGATTCAAGGTTTAGGATTGGAATGGGTACGCTTCCATATACACTTAAAATATACCACTAGAAGCTCGTCATTTCATACTCAAGAACAGCCAACTATAGCTGAGCTACAGAACCATCCATTTTTAGAAGGTTCTTACCATCCTCGGTCTCAGGCTCAGGCTCAGGCTTAGGATTTGAATCCGCATCTTCGCTTCCCTGTAGATGAGTATAATTTTAGAAGATTGCCTTTAATATGTGAAGCATGTGGTTTCATTTTATTTAGACTATATTAGAATCACAAGTTTTATATTTTAACATTAATGTCCTAATTGTATCAAAACAGGCATAACCAGAAGATTTGTGATAGATTAGACCCGTGGAAACTATTAAGGAGATTCAAGATATAATTCTTGGACATAAATGTGCAAGTTTGGGTAGCACAGTAAGAGATAAATCGTCTGAAGATAGATTTATGCTCAGGTTTTTCGGGTATGATTGTGAAAAAATAAAGTAATTATATATATTTTCTATTCATCATTTCTGAATAAATATGGGACTACCACACCAGATAATAGAAAATATTCTGGAAATACTTGATGTGAAATCATTGCTCAAGTTCAAGCTCGTATCGAAGCAATGGTACACTACGATCCAGTCCGTCGGTTCCAAAAAAGACAGTTAACCCATCGCACGCAATCAGGAAATCCAGACATCCTATGGTGTCCTTATATGAAGAATCTTGTAATATTGAAGCTATGAGATCGTTGGTATTGAGTTCATCAGTTTCTGTTAAGATTCCAACTCTTTGGGAAAACACCTTCTTAAAAGTTGGCAACAATAGTTGTGATGGTCTAGTATGTCTCAGTGATGAACTACTACAGAACCACAATATTGTCTTTAATCTCAGCACTCGATGGCATCGAGTTTTCCCTCGCTCTACCTATCAGCTACTCAAAATGAGAGACAAGCTCGAGCTACCTCAAACGGCTAATCTTGGATTCTGCTAATCAACTACTCGATGTCTCCATACATCTTCTTGAGAGTTTCCCAAAGTTCTTGAGCTGTCTCACAATATGAGTAAGATTCAAATATTTAATCACTCAGGGAGCTGTGGATTATGCTGAGCACCATTTGATCTTTTTGTAGCCATTTTTCCAGAGTTTCTTCATCTCCTTCTTGAGGCTCTTTTCCTTTCGCAGGTTCAACTTTATTCCACAAGCCACGACCATACAAGTTAGATTTTGTAGATCTTGACCTTATGAGATAGTTCTCTCCTCGTAGAATGACTTTAATTGTAGTTGGTTTTATCTCCTCCATGATTGAAAAGAACGATCTTCAAGGAAACCTTCTACTGTCCACTGGATAACAACTAGCCGTTTGAAGATTTGTGAGGCGATCTTTGAGAAATCTCAAGTAATAAATCAATCTAGCTTCACACACCTTGTCTAGGATGAATTTATATCAATCTCAGAGGTTTTAGGAAGCTAGAAAAACGTATTTCAAGAGCAAACAAAGTATGTACCAGTGGATAAACAAAAAAAACGCAGAACTGTTCTTGAGAGAGTTCTTTGAGAAATTTCCAGAAATATACCCCTCTAACTTCACAGAAACTCGTCTAGGTTAAATATATATTAATCTCAGAGTTTTTCAGGAAGCTTAGATGAATGTATTTCCAAATTAAACAAAGAACTTTTGGGGAAGAAGATGAACAGTCTTTTTCTGGGAAACTTTGAATTTTGATATTTTGAATTTTGAAAAAAAAATTGATTTCTTGATCTGGAGATTTATTGAGAGTTTGGTTGTTGCGGAAGCTTTAAATATGTTAGAGGATAGGATTCTTACACAAACGAGACTATGAGAATGGATATATGCTTCAAGAAAAACTTCTAGAGTTTCTTGAACAGTAACAATGGTGAAACAAGAATAATGGAAGATATAATAGATGTTTAAGAGATTCAAGAAGAACATAATGATGAAATCAGAAGCTTGATCTTGTTTATTGATCAATGCTCTGATACCATGTTAGATTTCAGAGATTAAGAGTGTAAGATTCAGACCCAGAATAGAGAAGAATAAGAATAATAATAGAGAGAAAGAGATTTTATTATCTAAGTTATCTTAAATGTTACAAGAAGTTTACATATTTATAGAGCGCTTAAACCTAAAGATAAGTAGGTGTTTCTTAACTATGAATAGTTATGACTCATGTGGAATTCAAAATAGAGCTGTTGAAGAAGAAACCAATTTGGGGCGTCCATGTGCACTTCTATTTTCGGTGGATAGCTTTTCCGTGGATGGCTTTGCTTGGATGCCTCTTGCTTGATATTTGTTGGATGGCTTTGCTTGGATGCATCTTGCTTGGATGACTTTCTTCTTTTATTCCTTGTTGGATATTTGTTGATTGATTAATACTTGTAACCCAAGGGTCCCAGCTGAAACTCTATCAAAGATACAAGCTTACAGAATCTTTAGTCTCCTTTACACAACACAGATTCTCGGTGGTTTGAAATGTCTCCACGATAATGGTTTTATTCACAGGATAGAGTAGTATTAGTATTATATAATATATTATAAGAAACATTGGATATTGAACTGTTGTTCAATATAATAAATTGATCAGGTTATTAACCCCAAGGGTAATGATGTGTATGGAACTCCAGCTGATATATGGAGCCATGGGTGTACTGTGTTGGAGATGTTGACTAGGAAGATTCCCTACGGGAATCTAGATTCCGTAAGTCTTGAAGATTCTTAAACTTTCTTGATATAAAATAGGAGAATTCCCATTAAAAACCAACTATGTAGCTAAATCTGAAATATACATGAACTTATTGTGTCTCAATTAAAAGTACACAAATTTGCACATTCAATTTAGTAGATATTCAAAGTATATATATTAACATAATTGGAGTTTGGACACTAAAAATTATTTATAACGGGATTTCCCCGGTAAAATAAGAGTTTAAGTCCTAATGTGTTCAAACAATCAGATTTAAGGTTTAGGATTGGAATGGGTACGCTTCCATATACACTTAAAATATACCACTAGAAGCTCGTCATTTCATACTCAAGAACAGCCAACTGCAGCTGAGCTACAGAACCATCCATTTTTAGAAGGTTCTTACCATCCTCGGGCTCAGGCTCAGGCTCAGGCTTAGGATTTGAATCCGCATCTTCACTTCCCTGTAGATGAGTATAATTTTAGAAGATTGCCTTTAATATATGAAGCATGTGGTTTCATTTTATTTAGACTATATTAGAATCACAAGTTGTATATTTTAACATTAATGTCCTAATTGTATCAAAACAGGCATAACCAGAAGATTTGTGAGAGATTAGACCCCATGGAAACTATTAAGGAGATTCAAGATATGATTCTTCGACATAAATGTGCAAGTTTGGGTAGCACAGTAAGAGATAAATCGTCTGAAGATAGATTTATCCTCAGGTTTTTTTCTCTCATTCTTTGGTTATTAGTTGTAACTTGTAAGTGATAGAATGTGATGAGAGTTATGATGGAAAATTGTTTATTATTTTCATAATATATATAGTTATGATACATATGTTTATATAGTGAAGTTATTTCCTAATCTAGATTAATACAATACTAACTATTATAATCAAATAATTTTTACGGTATCCTTTGATCTAGAATTCTAGATTAATGCGAAGGCTCTAGTCATAGATTGCATATAATAAAAGAAATTGCATAGGTTTTGACACCTGTTCCCTCCTCAGGTGATATTTCTCAAATGGCAGAAAGGATTGCTCTAATTCATACTCGAGGCGAATCTTGATTCTTCTAGCTTTCCATAGACACCAAGGTCTTTGGATTTACTTCACAGGAAGATCTTCATCTTATGTCAAACTTTTGATACTCGGAACCTGTCACTTGATATTCCACTCTTTAGCCTTGAAATCAACCAAAACTCTTTTCGAAATAATAGAAGATAATATCTTAAATAAGTAAAAATTAGGTTTGCACAATCAGTTCCTTGGCATGCTTTTATCTCATTGATTGCTGTACTTAATACGCTATCAAGTGGAAACAGAACTGGAAAGTGGGGAATTGCCCAGCCGTAATTCCTATGTTAGGAGCCAAATGAAACAAGAGATCATCTCTTTTTTTACTTTTCTTACTTCTATACAATTTGAACAACTCTTACAGCTAGACACTAAACAAGGTGAACCCCAAATGGAAGTTAACTGTTAAATCCCTTGTCAGACATCGACTTTCCTCGGATGAGTTTCTTTTGGTAAGAATAGCTGTCTATATAGCATGTTTGGATACACTGCAATGGAAGAAGAAACCAAGAGAAGCCTCAATCACCATATCAGTTTGCTCACGCCATAGATAAAGAAATCTGGAACCACATTACTTTTCTGTTTCAAAACTGATGGAGATCAAGAAGCTCTCCATCTCCTCTGGACCTCTGTTTGCTGTCACCATTGACGATAAACTTTGATTGCCTCATTATCCTATATTTTGATGTAATTCTTTTATTTAGCATTCTCTGTTTTCTCCTTCGCAACAATTCCAACACTTCATGCTACTTCTCAGACCTTTGTAAATTTGTTTTTTTATTTATTAAATTTAAAATTACAAAACAAAATTAGTTGTTTGATTTTTTGTCATAACGTATCCATTTTTCTTAATATAGTTAAGGAATATTGAAATTAAAATATTAGGGGTTTAATTATTTTCATTAATATATGCTGGGTTGTCAGTCACTTTTAAGTTTTTAAATTATTAAGTAAATCAATCATTCTTTTTTCTAGTAATTCATCATTTGATTTCTGAATAATTTTACAACACATACAACCATTGTTTGTTACAAACTTATAATCAATTAATTAAAAGTAATAATTTGAAGAAAATTATTTAAACAACTTGAGAAAATCATTTTAAACAGCAATATATATATATGACTTGTTTAAAACCATGTAAGAATCTAAGAAAACATTAAACATCATATGCATAACCACATGAAAATTCTAAGAGAATATGATTATTAACTTCCTGAAGTATTTAAAGGAATCTTGAGTAGGCCTTGGAATTATATTCCATGAATCAAAAATATTTTAATTGCTTGATTCTTCTAAATGTCATCAAAAGAGAAATCTTTGCGAACATGTAGTGTCAGTGAAAATGCCACAATGCCTAAAGGTGGAAGACGTAATTCCATTTGCAATAAGTATATAATTTTTTAAAATTGTATGTGTTTCTACTATCACTACTCCATCATTATTATGGACTTTTGATATTTCAAATTGTTTGTGGATAGACTAGTTAAGAGCATCTACACAGGTAAGAAACTCACTAACTCTCTCAAACAAAAAATATACTAATATTTTAATAAAATCTGATTCTTTAATTAAATTTTATTATCCTCACCATAAAACCCTTATACAGATACGTAATAACAAGAACAAACGTTTAATAGGTAATTTATAAACCAGCAAATAGAAAAAGTATCTGACTGAAATGACTGAATACTGCAAATCCATTTAGGGTAAAGTAATTGACATCTAACAATACAAATTCTTAAATCCAAAGTAATCGTCTATTTGCGTCCATCAAATGTCTCCTTGTAGAAATTCTTTCCAAGTGTGTATATGAGGTAATTACCATCATTGTTGACAAGGATGAAAAAGAAATGACTCAGAATCAAGATTTGTCTTAGGGCTTGTGCCTTCACTTTCTGATCCTATTTTCTGATCTTATTTGTCTGATGAAGAGAGGGAGGGGGGGGGGGGGGGTTGACGCGCAATGGTTGAAGGTTATCATCTTTATTAGGCCTACTTTACAACAGAATAGGTTTTAGCAGCCTCTGCCCAAGAGAATACCATAGAAATAGGAAGATAATATATATTTTTTTCAAAATGGTTCTTTAGCTGTACACTAGATTAAGGGATCTTTGAAACATAAATTGAAACTTGCAGTTAGGGAATGAAGCATTGAACCCGCAGTGGTGATGATGATGTTGATGATGGTGAAGAACCAATCTTTAGAGGCATTTTGACTTGAACATTCGTCTACTTTCATCAAAAAAGAACCATGCAATTTTCACTAATGCATTTCCAAAACTATGAACTTTCTCCATAAATCCTTAATTCAGTCCCTCGATATAATATATTTTCAGTTTTATTTACATAAAAATCCCAAGATCACACAAGATAATTTAGCTGCACAAGCCATCTCGCTTTTAGTGTTTAGTTCTGGGGATTGGTATTTGAAAAAACCTTCATGTTTATATTTAGAATTAATATACTAGAATAGTACTAATTTTCAAATTAATTGCTAAAATACCACCTTCAATAATTATCTTTTATTAAAAATCTTAAAACCCAAACTAAAAATTCATATTAACAGAAATACCATTTGTAATTAATTAAAATTAAATTTATAATCTATTTTTGAAATTTTAAATTTGAAAAAAAATCTGAAAAACAAATAACTTTTTACAATTGTAAAAAAGAAATACATCTCCCCTCTTTACTCTTCTTCAAGATATTGGAAAAACCCCTAAGGGAACACATTCTTGCCTCCACTGCCATCTTGCCACCACCACCGTTGTGCCTGTCCATCATCATTCCATACTCTTTCATCGCCGTTATATACACCTAGAAGCCACTGTTGCAAATCTGGAAACTTTCAAATCAAGTTATGAACTCTAGAAAACATTAAACCCAGATCTTCTGACTCGCCTGAATTCATTGTTGTGAATCAGCAGCCTTTGCATCGCCATTTTTGTTGTCAGTGTTCTCCTATGTCAGTGGTGGTCGCCAGTAAAATACTCCACCAATTGTATGATTTTGGTAATTTTGATTTTTGGTTTCTAATGGTAAATTTTTCATTCAGATTTTGAAATCTAACTCGCTTAAGTGGATATATACTTGCTAGAAGATGGTCAATTCTGGCAATTGTCAGTCACAGCCACCACAGGATCCTCCTGCTTCTGGTGAGAATGAATTTGGTCAATTTTAAATCTATTCCCGCCTAGATGTTTTTCTTGAGTGCAAATTTTTCATAGAATTAGTATCATCGCAGATTTGTATGCGTGGTATTTAAGTTTCCTTGGTGTTTGGTTGACAATTTCATTCTCATAATCACAGATTTTAGATAAGTTATGCAGATTTTGTTATTTATATCTTGTGTTATCTCAGTTTTTTGGCTATTGATTTCCTTTGTTATTGCAGATTTTTGGTATTTGATTTTATATGCAAGGATTTTTATTCTATTGTTAAGATAATTTTTTCTGGAATTGAATTTATTTGTTATTACAGATTCTGGTCATCAAATTTTTGTGTTGTCACAGATTTTGGCTATTTTGATTCTGTTACATTGCATAGTTTTGCTATTGTGGTTTTATTTTATTGCATAACTTAATGAAATTTTCATCAAATTATCGCAAATTTTTTTTGTGTTTTATTTTTATAATTCTTTTGATTTTATTGGTCAATTGGTATTACTGCAGTTGTGCTATTATTTTTTGTGATAGCTCATTTTTATGTATTAATGCAGTTTTCTGTTTAGTGGCTAACTATAAGTTTGATTTTATTTGCATAGGATTGGCTTCTTCGAGTGTGGTCCGTGAGTATCCTCCTGAGTTTCATACAAAATGGAAATCTCCATTGTTGAATCATACCATGAATCACTATTGTGCAATGTGCAACTTGGGTATAGTGAAACATGAATTAGGAGATTATGTGTGAGATTATTTGAAGTCGTGTTCCTTGGTGTATTTTCCAAGTTCCCTGATCTGCATTACATTATTGCTGCCAAGAGAGTTGAGTACTTCTTGGCGAACCAGCTGTTGGTTGATGATGAGTATGATATTTGGTCCCTTATTTGTTATCATCCTCTACGATTCTCTCTTAATGAGTTTGCAGCTTGTACAGGTCTGAACTGTTCTCCAATTCAGCCATCTGAGTTATGTAATCTTAGCCATGTAAAGTTTTTGAGACATGAATGTGATGGGTAAAAACCATTCTTGGCGTTTTGATGAGAGGCTTATGGCAGTTAAGTTTTCTATCAGTTACAGTACTTGGCATTCACAAGATATCAAGGATACCACTGGAATCAGCTATAATAGTTCTTGCCAAAGAGGCTTTTGAGAAGTATATGTAGGGACAAGTAGGCTTGGAGCAGTTGATTGGTTCAATCAAGATGATTCAGATTAAAGAAAAATATTGCATGCTCCAAGGACCAGTTCAAGTTTTGTTGTCTTCTGTGTATAAGCACGTTGTTGGTGTAGGAGAAACTTATGGGAATATGAGGCTGAAGGAAAATGAAAAAGATCGTGATGAGGTTCTACATCTGAATTGGTTTTCTGCACGCAAAACAGTTAAATTTGATGAATATATAAGCAATGAGAAGGCTTATCATGGGTAAGTAATATATGGTTTACAAAGTACATGTATTCCGGTTATGGCCTACTTTATTACAATTTCCACATGTGTGTTGTTTCCTTGGATTCTTCTTTTCCATAGCAACTTCCCAAGCAGATTTAATCCTTGAGTTCTTAGGCCTACCTGCTTGTTGTCGAACCACAGGGATAACAAACTTGAGTAATAACTTCTTCAGGGATCGGTGAGGTGAAATTCCTTGGGAAGATGGCGTGTGCATAAGAGTTGTATCAAAAATTCTTATAATAATATGGATGACACATTGAAATTACTGCAATTTTCCTCTTATCACACGCTACAATTTCATGCGCACATGGTATTTTTCCAAGTCAAACTGACACATGAAAACTATTTCTCCCTCAGATTAACCAAATGTATAACTGATGCACTTGTCACCTGCACCTCATGTGCATCAATATATTGTGCAGTAAAAAGTTTAGAATACTTTACCCGGCACTGCATAGCAGTAATATGGTTATAAAAATGTAATGAATGAAATAATATTAAAATAGAAATGTAAATGATTACCTCAAGAATTTTCTCCACTCCACATGTAAAGGTTGTCTGCATTTTAAATGCATCATTCTTTCTCTCAGAAAATCATTTTGTCATCATGTACTTAACTGCCTCTAAGAGTTGTACAATAGGTAAACACCTCAAATGTGATATAACATCATTTATCGATTAAGTAATATTGGTAGTAAGAATGTTATACCTATCACCAAGGAAATGCGCACGTGTCCACAATTTTATAGCAGCTATTTGTAGATAGTTATGAAGTGTTGGATGCAACACGAATCTGATCAAATGTTGTCTAAACACTAAACAAGTGTACATGCATTGGAAGCCTTTTTCACCAACCCAAATGCTTCTCCACCTTTATATAGAACCAGAATTGTTTTTTAAAGATGGTACATGCATATCCCCTGACTGGACATTGGATAGACTGTGTGAATTTATTTACGAAATATTAGTTTCAGTTTTCCAGATGTGAGTTATCATCAAAAACACAAATATAACTATTATATAAGTTTATTGTTGACTATAAAAATCATATGATTAGTTTTATGTGGTTACCAAAAGAAAAAAAGTGTTCTTCAATCAATACCTTAGGAGAAAGTTTGGCAAGCAAAGCATGCAGTTTAGAAAACATATCACTCATCTTTGACCTCCGTTCTCGTTCGCTCCAAATATGTTTTTCACGATCATGTGATTCTCCGCCATCACCATCTTTTCGCTATTTTCTCCCTTTCACATCCTTTGCAGTTTGAATTCCCAACCTAAGAGAAGGATGTAATGAATATGTTTGCTTCTCGATTCCTCTGCAGCCACCACCGGAATGATCAGAATTGGATATATCCCCTACAAATCTCTATTGGGTCAACTCCTGAGCATTAGTCATATTGAATTGAATGCTCATTTTCTTATTTTTGTTTTTTTTGTATTTATTGTGCTTCTACAAATGTCTTATATAAAATAAAAGAGAAAGAGGTGTTTAAGGTAGGAGGTGGAGAGAACGAGATTAGGAGAAAAGATATAAATAAAGAGTTTGGTAAGCTCTCATAGCAAAAACCTAAAATACAATAATAAGAGAATCCGTTACAATAAATAAAAAAGGCAAGGGAACAACTATCTCCTTTGGGCAAAAACTACTAAAACCATTCTTAGAGGCCGAGGACTTTGGCGGTATGTTGAGCCAAAGAAGGAAGCGGACGCGGTGGTGAAAAATAAAAAGGAGGAAGCTAAGGAAGAGCAAGAAGAACAATACACTCTTTTTCTTCTTCAAAGCTCACTAGAACCACCCATCTTGGCGGCCTACTCATATGCGGATACCACCAAGGAGCTGTGGGATATACTCAAGGGAGTATATGGAAATGTCTCAAATATATCAAGGATATTTGAGGTGAAGAGGGCGCTGAATGAGCTTCAACAAGAGGAGAAGCCATTCAAGGAAATGTTTGGGGGGAGTATAGAAGCTTGTGGGCCGAGTTGGAGATCCTGAGGCCACAAACTATATACCCCAAGGAGTTAGGTGAAAGGCGTGACCAAGACCAAGTATTTGGGCTTCTCTTGGCACTCAATGCATCATACAAGGACCTTATCAAGCAAATACTTAGATTTGAGAAGCTGACAAGTCTAGCGGAAGTATGTGGCTTAATACAAAGGGAGGAGGGCTCAAGAGACCTATTTCGTGTGCCAAGTGAAGCTGCACATCTTGCCAAGAAGAATCTCACATATGTAGACAAGAGGGTGTTGGAATGTGAACATTGTAAGATGAAGGGACATACCAAGGAGAAGTGTTCGACTCTCCATCCCCATTTGAGGCCTAAGCGGCTAAGGGAGAGTGGAAGTGGGCATAGGGCCTTCATTGGGATTGCACAACCGGTTGAGGATACTGTCAAGAGATCCAAGTTTGAGGCTCTCATCAAGAGCCTAGCCAAGCTGACTGAATCCGGTAAGAGTTTTCTCAGTTCTAAAAGCTCCATAAGGAAGGGTAAAATGGTTGTAGATTCAGGAGCTTCTCATCACATGATTAAGGATCAAGACCTGTTAAAAAATCTTGAGCCTTATCATGGAAATGTGCAAGTAGCTAATGGAAGCTCAGTTCCGATTGAGGGGATAGGAGAATTAGAGCTTTTCAAGAAGGAAACAAAAGCATTATACATGCCTAATTTCTCATCTAACCTTCTATCAGTTCATAAAGCCACAAAGGACTTGGATTGTGTGGCATTGTTTGAGACTGAGGACCCTAAAACAAACTATGTACTCAGAGAAGGGAAGGTAGAGGATGGTATGTATCTTTTGGAAGCTAATAAAGTAGAGGATCCAATGGCTCTTGGAATGAAGGCGGATGTAGAAGTTTCTGGTAGGAAGGAGATTGGAGAGAGCCCATTATGGCATGAAAGGCTAGGACATCCAAGTTCACCAGTTCTCAAGATGGTCTTACCCAATCTCATTCAAAAAGAAGTAGTATGTGAAGCATGTGTACTAGGAAAACATTGTAGACAAGTTTTTCCTATCTCATCCACAACTTGTGATGAAGTTTTTGGCATTGTACACTCGGATGTATGGACCGCACATGTAATTCAAGAGATCAATATAAGTACTTTGTTTCCTTCATTGATGATTACACATGATCCACATGGGTAACACTCTTACACTCCAAGGACCAAGTTTATGAAGCATTCACCAACTTCATTAACTATGTTTCTACACAATTCGAAACAACAATAAAGGTCTTAAGAAGTGATAATGGAGGAGAATATGTAAGCAAGAGATTTAAGGAGCTACTCAACAACTGGCATCATTCATCAAACATCTTGTGCATACAATCCACAAAAAAATGGGGTAACAGAAAGGAAGAATAGGCATCTAATGGAAGTAGCAAGGACTATCATGATTGCCAAAGGAGTACCTAAATCTCATTGGGGAGATGTGGTAATGACTTCAAACTATTTGATTAACCGGCTTCCAACCAAGAACTTGGAAGATAGATCACCGTTTGAAGTGTTGTACAAGAAGAAGCCAAGCTTACATCACCTTAAGGCGTTTGGATGTAAGTGCTTCATGTTTCTACCAGAAGGACGAAGAAACAAGCTTGAACCTAGAAGCATGAAGTATGTTTTCATTGGATACTCACCAACTCAAAAGGGCTACAAGGTCTACAATCTGGAGACGAGAAGGGTCTTTGTGTCTAGAGAGGTGAAGTTCAATGAAAAATAAAGCTTTAATGGAGCCAAGAATCATGATACTATTGAAGGTATGGTCTCATCATCTATGGATTGGATGCTGTTCAATGAAGCGCCAATAACAAGGGATGAAATACAAGGAAAGACTGCACTATCTGAGAACATCATGGAACATGGAGATGCAGATGATACACATATGGAACCAGATTAGGATTCAGCTGAAGAACAAGGGAATGTTGAGGAAGGAGAACCTGAGCCAACAGTACCTCTAAGAAGAAGTACAAGACATAGGCGACAGTGCATCTACTACAACAATTCAGCCATGCTTAAAGAAGGGTCTAGTTGATGGACGATCCAACCCAAGACTCGGCAGTTTCGATGGTAGATCACACGAAGATGGAAGACAAAGAAGATGGATGAAGATGTTGGATAGATCCTTGCATAAACGAATCAAAAGACTCAAGTTTATCAAGGCTTGTGATCGATGATAACAACACAAGTAGCTGCGGAATGGCTCCTTGTTGATGGATTGAATGGTCACACAATGGATGCAGAATTCCACTGATATTCCTCAATGCCACGCCAAGATATTACATACTTGGTGGTGACAAGGTTTGATTCTTCGGATATGACACACCGAAGGATCAAAAGATTGTTGGATATGACTCACCAAACAATCGGAAAATGTTCACAAAGAACAAAAGAGATTAATCTCAAAATAGTTGATAAAAAGTTGGGTCCTTAGAATGAGGCTTACACGAGTTTAAATAGGAGAGGAAGCTTGACTAGATTTATGCTCCTCTCAAAATGACTCTTGGGGACTCTAAAATTTAGTTCGAAACTTTGAACCAAAGACTAAAGACTTGGACTAAATACTTAAGAGTTTGCGGACTGAGAAAATGACATAAAACCATAACATAAATTATAACATAAGGTTGTTGAAGTTGGTTCAATGCATAAGGAAGTCGGTCCATGGCTTCATGAAATCGTCCAAGTTAATCATCAAAATGGGATAAGTGGACTTGAGGCCTCATTAAAAACCTTAGTTGGAATACCCATTGGGATAAAACCAAGCTAAGGGAAACAGAGCACACTCAAGCCACTTGATGATGATTAACTCGGAATGGCTTGAATGGACATAAGCAGCTCGTGGTTGATTGGTCTTGGACAAACTTCTTCTTACTTCCAAGATGACTTTAGAGTTATTCCAACAGCTTCTTGGAGTTTTCTTGTTCTTGCCCGGGTCATAGGACATTTGGGAATGGTCAAGGCGTCTTCCTCTTCTTCTCCAAGTGTTGGCGTTTCCATGCTCATATCACTAGTATGGGTAATATTTCCAATGTGATAAGAGAGTTTCCTGAGCGTACGGCAAGCTTAGATCTCGATCCTATTGGCGACAGTGCTCTCATATCACAAAATGGAGATAAGACTCAACCTCTATATCATAATGAGCTTTTTATTCTTTGGCAAACTTACCTATGGAACATGAAGTTTTTCTGGGAAAAATCAGCAAGGAGTCCATCCCTAGCTCATATGAAGAAGCATGTGAGAAGGAAGTATGGATAAAAGCCATGGAAGAAGAAATGAAGTCTATGGAAAAGAACCACACTTGGTACTTGACCGAATTGCCAAGGGATAAGAAACCAGTTGGGTGTAGATGGGTTTATACGATCAAGTATACAAGTGATGGGAAAATAGAAAGGTACAAAGCAAGGTTGGTAGCAAAAGGATACACTCAAGTCTATGGGGAAGACTATACAGAAACGTTTGCTCCAGTTGCTAAGCTCCACTCAATAAGAATCCTAATCTTGGTGGCAGTAAACTTTGAATGGGATCTATGGCAGATTGATGTCAAGAACGCATTCTTGCAAGGAGATTTGGAAGAAGAAGTGTATATGGATCCACCTCAGAGATATCATAAGGAAGGCAACAAGGTTTGCAGGTTAAAGAAAGCAATCTATGGGCTGAAGCAATCTCCAAGAGTATGGTACCAAAGGCTAAGCGCTTCTCTTTTGGAGAGAGGGTTCATAAGATCTGAAGCTGATCACACTTTGTTCACAAGACAAAGTAAAGGAGGAATGGTTTATGTATTAATATATGTTGATGATCTAATCATCACAGAGAGTGACAAAGATGGAGTAGATCAAACCAAGAAGATCCTGAAGGCCGATTTTGATATAAAGACTTGGGGGAGGTTGAGTACTTCCTAGGAATTGAGATGACATGGTTTGAAGATGGAATGTTCATCTCTCAAAGGAAATATGTGCTTGATTTCTTAGAAGAAACTGGGAAACTAGGTGATATGAGCATGGAAGCGCCAACAATTGGAGAAGAAGAAGAAGACGCATTGACCATTCCCAAAGGTCCTATGACCCGGGCAAGAACAAGAAACCTCCAAGACGCTGTTGGAACAACTCTAAAGTTGTATTGGAAGCAAGAAGAAGTTTGTCCAAGACCAATAAACCACGAGCTAATTATGTCTATTCAAGTCATTCCGAGTTAATCATCATCAAGTGGCTTGAGTGTGCTTTTTTCCCTTAGCATGTTTTATCCCAATGGGTTTTCCAACTAAGGTTTTTAATGAGGCCTCAAGTCCACTTACCCCACTTTGATGATTAACTTGGGCGATTACGAGAAGCCATGGACCGACTCAAAGCAACAACCTTATGTTATAATTTATGTTATGGTTTTATTTCATTTTCTCAGTCCGCAAACTCTTCAGTATTTAGTCCAAGTCTTGAGTCTTTGGTTCAAAGTTTCGAACTGAATTTTAGAGTCCCAAGAGTCATTTTGAGAGGAGCATGAATCTGTTCAAGCTTCCTCTCCTATTTAAACTCATCTAAGCCTCATTCTAAGGCACTCAACTTTTTATCAACTATTTTGAGATTAATCTCTTTTGTTCTTTGAGAACATTTTCCGATTATTTGGTGAGTCATATCCAACAATCTTTCATTCCTTCGGTGTGTCATATCCGAAGAATCAAACCTTGTCACCAACAAGTGTGTAATATCTTGGCGTGACATTGAGGAATATCAGTGGACTTCCGCATCCATTATGTGACCATTCAATCTATTCAACAAGGAGTCATTCCGCATCTTCTTGTGTTATCATTCGATCCACAAACCTGGATAAAGTTGAGTCTTTTGATTCGTTTATGGAAGGATCTATCCAACCTCTTCATCCATCTTTTTTTTCTTCCATCGTCGTGTGTCCTACCATCAAAACTGCCGAGTCTTGGGTTTGATTCTCCATCATTTGGTATCAGAGCAAGCAATTTCGAGTTTGGTAGTGAGTTTTCATACCTTTACAAATTCTGATCTTTTATTCCTAATCTTTCATCTTCTGACCTTTCATTTCTACCCCTTCACCTTCTTGGTCGTGAGTCTTCAACTCGCCATCATTCTATTCTATCCTTCATATATATCTTTTCTTTCTATCTTTCTATTCAAAGATCCGGTGGATCAACTATTCAAAAAAAAAGAAGGAACAAAACCAAACGTGTTCCAACTCCTTTCCTTCTACCTTAATCAAAAAAAAAAAAACCAAACGTGTTCCAACACTCTTTTCCCTTACTATCTTTTGTTCTTTCGAAACAAAACCAAACTTGTTCCAACATCCTTTTTCTTTCTATCCTTTTGATCATTCGGATTGTGGAAAATTCTCATTGAATTTGATTGGGTTTTGTTTGATAAGAACCATTGAGAAATCTCTGAGTGAGGACATCTTGAGAGTTGAGTTAAACACTTGAGTGAAACACTTGAGAGGGAAAATAATAGAGAGGTTTTTATTACTAACAGTTTGTTGAGTTTTGCAGGAAATATTCAAGACATCTTTTGACTTGTTCTCACATTTCATCAGGATGTCTCAGTGAAGCTGGAAGTGATAACACCAACCGTCCAAGGAGAGCCAGACCAAACAACATGGACGTGCAAAATCTCATGGATGAAATGAGATGCCTCTTGAGGCAGGAGCTAGATCCCGTTCATGAAAGAACGAACACTATACAAGAGTCGGTGAATCAAGGACTTCCCCAACGTCATGCTGAAGGGAGAAGAAGGGCACCAAGGCCAGTAAACAATGAGGAAGGGTCAGACTACTACAGCTGTGGAAGTCAAGCTTCTAATGAGTAACAAGGACATCCAAGACATGTAAGAGAAGCCAGGGAACGCAATGAAGACAACCTCGGTAGTCTTAAGTTGAAGATACCACCATTCTATGGGAAGAATGATCCAGACGCCTATCTAGAGTGGGAGAAGAAGATAGAACTCGTCTTTGATTGTCAGCCATAGTCAGAACGGAAGAAGGTTCAAGTTGCTGCAACAGAGTTCTATGACTATGCCATCAACTTGGGGAGTAATGAGATGCAACCAGGAGCCACGTGTGGAAACTTGGGGAGTAATGAAAAACCTAATGAGGAAGAGGTTTGTTCCAAGTCATTACCACCGGGAGTTGCATCAAAAGCTTAGGAGATTAAGCCAAGGTAGTAAAAGTGTGGAGAATTACTTTCAAGAGATGGAATCTCTCATGATCAAGGCCGACATATATGAGGATCTTGAGGCAACTATGGCGAGGTTTCTAAGTGGTTTAGCTCGAGATATTCAATACATGATGGAGCTTCAAACTTACGGAGACTTGGAAGAGATGTTTCACAAGGCTATCCTTGTCGAACAGTAGATCAAGAGAAGGAATTCTTCCAGGAATTCCTATGGAGCCGGAGCAACCTATCCTAAATCAAGGTACAAACCGGAGGACAAGACCATTGTCAAGCCAAAGACTAATTCCAAACCTTACACCCCAACTCATGACACCAAAAGGAAAGCTGTTGCTACTTCTTCTAAAAACAGAGATGTTAGATGCTTCAAGTCCCAAGGGGGAGGACACTACGCTAATGAGTGCATCAACCAAAGAACCATTATCCTCTTGGAAAATGGCGAGATTGAAACAGAGGAAGAAGAATCTGAGGAAGAAGACAGCTCTGATGCTGAGAAGATTGAGTTACCAGCAACAGGAGAATTATTAGTCACAAGGCGATCATTAAACATTCAAGCCAAAGATACGGATCAGGAGCAACGGGAAAACCTGTTTCACACCATATGCCTGGAACAAGGCAAAGTTTGCAGGCTTGTCATTGACGGAGGAAGCTGTACCAATGTGGCAAGCGAAACCATGGTGAAAAGGATAGGAATAGCATAGAAGAAGCATCTGAAGCCTTACAAGCTTCAATGGCTGAATGATGAAGGAGAGATGATCGTGCATAGCCAAGTATTGGTTCCTTTAACCATATGCAAGTATCAGGACGAGATCTTGTGTGACATCTTACCAATGGAGACCGGTCACATTCTACTTGGAAGGCTGTGGCAGTTTGATAAGAAGGTCATCCATGATGGCTTTACCAATCGGTATTTCTTTATACACAATGGCCGGAAGACCATTATTTTACTAGAAAGAAATGAACTAGTTGAAAAAGAACTAGAAAGAAAAGGAAACTGTTGGAGTAGGAAACTAGGAAGCAAGGTGGTATGGGTGAAGGTATGGGCGCAGCATGGGTGAAGGTATGGGCGCAGCATGGGTGAAGTATGGGCGCTGGCTACTATTGAGTCACTGTTGGAGTAGCTTGACTTCTCAAACCCCATGCTTCTCTCTTCTTTGCACGCCTCTCTCTTCGGTGCTTCTCCCTTATTCTTCTGTTAGTTGTAAAGTCTATATAAACTCATGTAAACCTCTTATAAATGATAAGAAAAAGAAGAGAATAAGATTATTCAAAACATAAACTCTCTCCTTCTCGCCATTCTTCCTATTATTCTCTAATCATTTTTATTCTCTCTAAATTTCAAATCTATATTTCTTCAAAAATGATTACTACAACAATTATGAGAAATTATTTAAGTCTTTTAATAGTATGTATACTTTGTTACGTTAAAACCAAAATTATATTGAAATAAGATTATATTAGGTGATGACCCGTGCACTGAGCAGGAAAAACCAATTTTATACTAAAATTTAGTAAATTGTAATATTTTGGAGTTTTTCAATAATTAAAATTAATTAAATTTCAGTATGTACTACATCTTATTTGATTGGATTGTTTATAATAAATTGTTTTAATAAAATTCTTAAAATTTTGAACTATTTATCTTTTGTTGTATCCCATGTTTTAAAACTCGCTAGGTGCTAGTCGGGCGGTCGGGATGGGTCTAGCGCCTAGGCGATTATGCATGATTAGGCATAAAATAATCAGATTAGATGTGAATTAATCGGATTAAATGGGGAGTAATCGGTTGACTGACGTTTTTTGAGAGATTAATCAGTAATCGAGACGGTGAGGGTGGGTCTAGCGACTAGGCGAGTGTAATCTGAGGTATGCGAGGATTTTTAGAACAAGAGTTATATCGTACCGATGAGTTTTATACCACAAATGATTGACAAAGATTTAGATTTTTATTTTCACCTTTTTACTTTTTAGATTTTTTCATCTCATGTCCCATCCCGTCACATACCGTTTCAATCTTCCATTTTAATGTGACATAATTGAGATACCTTTTTTTCAATTCTGTCCCATTAAGATAGAGATTAAGAATATATCTGTATAAATTTTGGTACATTATGTTGTGAGCTATTTATTTTACAGTCAACAATTGTTTTTTTTTTATTTCGGCTCAGTCTTCTTCACATATTGTTTCATGCCTCGTGGAGTGAATACAACAATCCTTTATCTTATCCCTAAGAAGGTGGATGCTCAAACTAGGAATGATTATCAAACTATTGCTTGCTGCAATTTGATTTGTAAAGTCATCTCAAAGTTATTAGCGAATAGACTCAAAATTCTCCTCCTTGATGCAATTGACCCAGACCTAAGTGTTTTTTATTTATTTATCAAATTTTGTTTTTTACTTAGTTGTTTTTTACTTGAGAACGTTCTCCTATCTACAGAAATTGTCATAGACTACCACAAAACTACTAGTTCTCCTGCTACGTCTTCAAGCTGGATATCTCACAAGCTTCTGACACGGTAAAATGAGATTTTATCATCACAACACTCAAAGTAATGGGCCATTCTGATATTTTCATCTCACGGATCTAGACTTATATTTCCACAGTAGCTTTCACTGTTTCTGTTAATGGTGATCTAGGGGTTTTTTCACTAGTGCACACAGACTTTGACAAGGATGCTCTCTTTCCCCATATCTCTTAGTTATTGCGATAAATGTCAAATCTCATCTCTTGAATAAAGCAGCTACGGACATGAAAATAGTGTATCATCCTCTTTGTCATAAGCTCAACTTAACACACCCTAGTTTTGCAAATGATATGATGGGTTTTATGGATGGAACAGGAGACTCTATTTGAGGTACACTAGAGGTTCTTCAAAGATATGAAAGCATTTCAGTTTTGGGTATTAATGCTGCTAAGTCTTCCTTGTGTATGGCTGGGCGAGTAGATAGTAATCTACATTATTTAGCAAGAAATATAGGCATTCGTCAGCAACATCTACCTATTAGATACTTGGGTCTTCCATTTACTACAAAGAGTATGACGAGACTGTATTCTGAGCCACTTATTGAAAAGATATGCTCACACTTGTTATCTTTTGCAGGGAGATTAAGATTATTCAGGCATTTATCAAGAGCATCACGAATTTCTGGTTCTTAGTTTTCTAGTTACCTAAGAAATGTTATACATTGCAACAGTATGTATGCTAATTTCTTTTGTCAGGATCTCCTCATGTTACTACTAAGGCAAAAGTTTCTTGGGGAGAAGTATGTAGGCCTAAACAAGAAGGTGATTGGGTGTCCGAACATTACATGATACATCTAAAGTGATCTGGTTTTCACAATCAGTTCATTGGCATGCTTTTATTTCATGGCTCTCTGTACTTAATAAGCTAGCAAGTGGAGACAGAACTGGAAAGTGGGGAATTGCCCAGCCGTAATTCCTATGTCGGGAGCCAAATAAAATAAGAGATCATCTATTTTTTTGCTTTATCTTACTCCTATAGAATTTGAACAACTCTTACAGCAAGAATCTTGGGAGACAAGGAGAATCCCGAATGGAAGTTTACTGTTAATCCCTTTTTATACATCGACTTTCCCCAGATGTTTTTTTTGGCAAGACTAGCTTTACAGGAAGAAGATGTAGAAGCCAAAACCGGATTGACACTAACGATATAGAAATGTAAGAACGATGTTAAGGAAAGTAACTAAATGAACATGGATGCGAGATATGATATTTTTCCTTAACTCTTAATATTCGATCCGTAGTGATATGGGACTGTACGAATATAGAGTCCCATGATACAAACATGGGAGACGATTCACGCTTCACTTGTGAATGCCCTATCGAACTATAGATTATATGAAACACTCTCGAATTACTTACGCTAGAGGATTTGCTGGTTTGTTTGCGTAAAAAAAATGAAAATGTTATCTCCAATGAGAAGAGAGATGGATTTATTTAAAGAGATGAACGAGACCCATTTCTCGTAATAGCTGCTGCACGTGGGCGAAAATCTCTGTTTGCTGTCGCCGTTGACGCTAAAGGTCTATTGTCTCTGTTTTCTCCTTTCTAGCAATTAAAATCTTTCTGCTACTTCTCAGACCTTTGTAAATTTTTTTTTTGTTTATTTAATTTCAGATTACAAAACAAAATAAGTTGTTTGATTTTTTGTCCTAACTTATCCATTTTTCCATAATTTAGTTATGGAATATTGAAATTACCATATTAGGGGTTTTGTTATTTTCCTTAATATATGTTGGGCTGTCAGTCACTTTTAAGTTTTTAATTATTAAGTAAATCAAATATTCTTTCATCTAGTAATTCATCATTTGATTTCTGAACAATTTTACAGCACATACAACCATTGTTTGTTACAAACTTACAATCAATGAATTAAAAATAATAATTTAAAGAAACTTATCTAAACAACTTGGGAAAATCATTTTAAACAGCATTATGGATATTGATGACTTGTTTCAAACCATGTAAGAAACTAAGAAGACATTAAACATCATATACATAACCACATGACAATTCTAAGAGAATATGATAATTAGCACACTCTTCTGGACTGTAGTATATTTTTTTGTTCTAAGTTACTTTTATCTTCTATGAATATTAACTTCCTGAAGTAATTAGAGGAATCTTGAGTAGGCTATTCCATGAATCAAAGATATTTTATTTGCTTGATGATTCCAAATGTCATCAAAATATAAATCTTTGTGAATATGTAGTGTCAGTGATGTCAGTGAAAATTTCACAATGGTTTAAGGTGGAAGACGTAATTCTATTTGCAAGAAGTATAAAATTTGTTAAAATTGTATGTGTTTCTACAACTCCTACTTCTTCATTATCATGTACTTTTGGTATTTCAAATTTTTTATGGATGTACTAACTAAAATCATCCATACTGGTAACAAAGTCACTAAGTTTCTCAAACAAAAATATTAAAAGTTTAACAAAAATTGATTATCTACTTAGATTTTAAAAATTTTAAAAGTAAGTAAACCAATGAATAATGAACACTTATTAAATGAGTCTCTCATGTTTCTTAAAATTCTTAAATGAGAATCTCTCATCCCCCTCTCTCCTCCTTTTTTAGTATTATTATTTTTTAATTGTGAGAGACTCTCTTGAGAAACTCCAACTGTAATTATTTTAAGAAGTTTGAGAAAATAGATCGGAAGAGAATATCAAACAGTTTTGTGAAGATAAGGACCTTGCAAGATAAGAAAGTGTTCGATTATCCTCACCACAAACCCTATACAGATTTATAATCACAAGAACAAGTGTTCAATTGATAATTTATAAACCGGCAAATAGCAAAACAATGTCCGATTAAAGTGAATGAAAACTCTGCAAATATGTTGAGGGCAGATCCGACCTTAGACTAAAGCTGGTAAAGACCTTGCTTTAGCCGCCAAGATATATATAGAGAACAATGGTCATCAATTTATGAAATGTGTATTTATTTCAGTTGGTAATGAGTTCATTTTTATTTATTTAAGCAAAGTGATGAGTTCGAGACAGCTAGTGAGAAACATTATTACAATGCTTTATTTTTAATAAAATATTTATTTCCTAACAAATTTGATGGGCCACAAATTCTTTATGTCCTCTCTTCGCGTTACGCTTCTAAAATCTTAGGAAAAGGACTGGTTGAGGGAAAAGTACTTTTCGTCTAACAATACAACTCCTCAACTCCTCAAATCTCCTTGTAGAACTTCTTTCCAAACATGTCTATGATGTAATTACCATTGTGGTTGACAGAAATGAAACAGAATCAAGATTTGTCTTAGGGCTTTTGCCTTCACTTCCACTGCTTTTATCTTTCTGATCCTACTTTATTGATGAATTGGGGGGGGGAGAGGGGTGATGCGCAATGGTCAAAGGTTAGAAGAAATTGAAGGTTTTAAAATAAATATGTATATTAATCAAGTTTTTAGAATAAATAAATAAGATTAGTAAATGCCTACTAAGACAAGTATCACATCGTCTCGAATGATTAGTGAGACGAGTGGTACATTTATCCACTCCCAAACTTGAGAAAATGGAACATAGTATTTATAATTATATTCGCCTAAACGAGTATAATGCATTTTTAATGCATCATATGTTGATTTTAGAAGTTTAGGGAGAGATAAGGATGAAGATAAGAGAATTGGCGTAATAAGAGAGAGAGAGAGATTGCTGAATTTTTCTTCTTATTCACTCTCATTCAACCAATACAATGCACAAGTATTTATAGACTTTACAAGCATAAGCTAAGGAAAAAATATCTAAGGAAGAGGAAGAGAAGAGATGTGATGATGGAGTGGTTGAGCAGCTCCAACAGTGCAGCTGCGCCCATGCTGTTCCCATGCTGTGCCCATACCTTCTCCCTGCAGCGCCCATGCCTCCTTTGCTTCCTCACTTGGTTTAGTTAGCTTGTCTAGTTGATATCCAACAGCTTCCTTTTCTTCTAGTTCCTTATAAACTAGCTCTCCTTCTAGTTCCTTCACAACTAGTTCTTTCCTTTTCCCTCCTTTTCTTGAGTTTGAATTCTTCTTCTTGAGATCACATATTTCAACAAGTGAATAAGAAGAAAAATTCAGCAATCTCTCTCTCTCTTATTACGCCAATTCTCTTATCTTCATCCTTATCTCTCCCTAAACTTCTAAAATCAACATGGTATCAGAGCGGGTTCTTTATCCAACCGCTTAAACTCTCTTCATAATCCCTTTAAGCTATCTTCAAAACCTTCTAATCTATAGCAATACATCTTACCAAGTTCTATTCACTCTGAGATTAATATCCTTGAGATCGGTTGATCTTCAAGTTGTGAAAGAGCTGGGATTGTGTATTACTACAAGAGAATGGAGGTGAATAGAGTAGCGATTTCTGTTGTTCTTAAAGGAGATAACTACCTTCTTTGGGCAAAAACTACTAAGACCGTTCTAAGAGGTAGAGGACTTTGGAAGTTCATTGAACCTAAGGAAGAAGCCGAACCATACAATGACAAGGAAGAGCAAGAAGAGCAGTTCACTCTTTCACTTCTTCAAAGCTCACTAGAGCCATCTATCCTGGTGGCCTACTCATATGCGGATACCGCCAAGGAGTTGTGGGATATACTCAAGGGAGTATATGGAAACATCTCAAATATATCAAGGATATTTGAGGTGAAGAGGGTGTTGAATGAGCTTCAACAAGGAGAGAAGCCATTCAAGGAAATGTTTGGGGAGTATAGAAGCTTGTGGGCCGAACTGGAGATCTTGAGGCCACAAACTATGGACCCCAAGGAGTTAGGAGAAAGGCGTGACCAAGATCAAGTGTTTGGGCTTCTCTTGGCGCTCAACGCATCCTACAAAGATCTTATCAAGCACATACTTAGATTTGAGAAGCTGCCAAGTCTAGCGGAAGTATGTGGCATGATTCAAAGAGAGGAAGGGTCAAGAGACCTATTTCGTGCACCAAGCGAGGCTGCACATCTTGCAAGGAAGAATCTTACATTCGACAAGAGGGTGTTGGAATGTGAGCATTGTAAAATGAAGGGACACACTAAGGAGAAGTGTTGGACCCTTCATCCACACTTGAGGCCTAAAAGGCTAAAGGAGAATGGAAGTGGACCTAGAGCCTTCATGGGTGTGGCACAACCAGTTGAGGATACGGTCAAGAGGTCCGAATTCGAAGCCCTCATCAAGAGCCTAGCCAAGCTCACTGAATCTGGTAAGGGCTTCCTCGGTTCTAAAAGCTCCATAAAAAGGGACAAAGTGATTGTGGATTCAGGGGCTTCTCATCACATGATTAAGGATCAAGACATGCTTAAAAATCTTGAGCCTTATCATGGGAATGTGCAAGTGGCAAATGGGAGTTCAGTTCCGATTGAAGGGATAGGGGAATTAGAACTTTTCAAAAAAGGAACAAAAGCCTTATACATGCCTAGTTTCTCATCTAATCTTCTATCAGTTCATAAAGCTACCAAGGATTTGGATTGTGTGGCATTGTTTGGGACTGACTTTGTTAAGTTTCAGGACCCTAAAACAAACAAAGTGCTCGGAGAAGGGAAGGTAGAGGATGGAGTATATCTTTTGCACACAAATAAACAAGCGGATGTGAAAGCGCTTGGAATGAAGGCGGATGTAGAAGTATCTAGTAGAAAGGAGATTGGAGATAGTCCACTATGGCATGAAAGGTTGGGACATCCAAGCTCTGCAGTTCTCAAAGTGGCATTACCCAATCTCATTCAAGAAGAAGTAGTATGTGAAGCATGTGTACTAGGGAAACATTGTAGACAAGTGTTTCCTACTTCATCTACATTTTGTGATGAAGCTTTTGGCATTGTACACTCGGATGTATGGACCGCTCCTTGTAATTCAAGAGATCAATATAAGTATTTTGTTTCATTCATAGATGACTACTCAAAATACACATGGATTACTCTTCTACATACCAAAGATCAAGTTTATGAAGCATTCACCAACTTCATCAACTATGTGTCTACACAATTCAAAACAACAATCAAGATCTTAAGAAGTGATAATGGAGGAGAGTATATAAGCAAGCGGTTCAAGGAATTACTCAACAACCTTGGCACCATCCATCAAACATCTTGCGCCTATACTCCACAACAAAACGGAGTAGCTGAAAGAAAAAATAGACACCTAATGGAGGTAGCAAGGACAATCATGATTGCCAAGGGAGTACCTAAACTTCATTGGGGAGATGCCGTGATGACTTCAAACTACTTGATCAACCGTCTTCCAACCAAGAACCTGGATAATAAGTCACCATTTGAGGCATTGTACAACAAGAAACCAAGCCTACATCATCTCAAAACCTTTGGATGTAGCTGCTTTATGTTCACACCAGAAGGTCAAAGAAACAAGCTTGAACCTAGAAGCATGAAGTGTGTATTCATTGGATATTCACCAACACAAAAAGGATACAAGGTCTACAACCCGGAGACAAGGCGAGTCTATGTATCAAGAGAGGTGAGGTTTAATGAAAAGGAGAGCTTCTATGGAGCTAAGAATCATGATACCCCTCAAGGTATGAGCTCACCATTTATGGAGTGGATACCGTTCTTTGAAGATTCAAGAACAAGGGATGATGTACATGAGGAGAATGACCCAACCTCAGATCATGAAGCCACGGATGAGGAAAGTGAACCTAATCCAGGTGTAGAAAGCATTGACATTGTCAAAGAAGAACCTGAGCCAACAGTACCTCTAAGAAGAAGTACAAGACAGAGGCGACAACGTGTTTACTATGGCTACAACAACTCTGCCATGCTCCAAGGAGAGTCTAGTGCGAGTAATCTTCCTTGTGTGATAAGAGAATGCCCTGAGCGTACGGCGAGCTTAGATCTCGATCCTATTGGCGACAGCACTCTCTTATCACAAGGGGGAGATAACACTCAAACTAGCACTGTTACATATCCCATTGAGCATTTTTGCTCATTGGCATCCTTACCTATGGAGCATGAAGCTTTTCTTGGAAAAATCAGCAAGGAATCTATACCTAACTCATATGAAGAAGCGTGTGAGAGTGGAGTATGGGTAAAAACCATGGAAGAGGAAATGAAGTCCATGGAAAGGAATCATACTTGGTACTTAACCGATTTACCAAGGGATAAGAAGCCAGTTGGGTGTAGATGGGTGTATACAATCAAATACACAAGTGATGGGAGGATAGAAAGATACAAGGCAAGGTTGGTAGCAAAAGGGTATACTCAAATCTATGGGGAGGATTATACCGAGACATTTGCTCCGGTTGCTAAGCTCCATTCCATCAGAATCCTAATCTCGGTGGCAGTGAACTTGAAGTGGGATCTATGGCAGATGGATGTCAAGAACGCCTTCTTGCAAGGGGATTTGGAAGAGGAAGTGTATATGGATCCACCCCAAGGATATCATAAGGAAGGCAACAAAGTTTGTAGATTGAAGAAAGCAATCTATGGGCTAAAGCAATCTCCAAGGGCATGGTACCAAAGGCTAAGTGCTTGTCTTTTGGAGAAGGAGTTCATAAGATCGGAAGCTGATCATACACTTTTCACAAGGAAAAGTAAAGGAGGAGTAGTGGTGGTCTTGATCTATGTTGATGATCTAATCATCACAGGAAGTGACAAAGATGGAGTAGATCGAATCAAGGAACTCTTGAAGGTTGCTTTTGATATAAAGGATCTAGGAGAGCTTAAATACTTCTTAGGGATTGAAATGACACGGTTTGAAGATGGGATGTTCATCTCCCAAAGGAAATATGTGCTGGATCTCTTGGAAGAAACCGGGAAGTTAGGATCCAAACCGGCCAAAACTCCAATAGAAGAAGGCTACCAAGATAGTCCTGAGGGGGAGCCATTAGAGAATATTAAAAGATACCAGAGGATGGTGGGCAAGCTCATCTATCTTACTATTACAAGGCCGGATATTTGCTTTGCAGTGAACCGTGTGAGTCAACATATGCAAAAACCAACTATGCAGCATTGGAACATGATTGAGAGGCTGCTAAGGTACTTAAAAAACAGCCCTGGAAAAGGCATATGGATGAAGGCTAATGGAAACACAAAGGTTCAAGGATATTGTGATGCAGATTGGGCTGGAGATAAGCAAGATAGAAAGTCCACATCCGGTTTTTGTACCTTTGTGGGAGGTAATCTAGTCACTTGGAGAAGTAAGAAGCAGAAAGTTATAGCCTTATCAAGTGCTGAAGCCGAGTATAGGGCTATGAAGGAGGTGACAAAAGAATTGATATGGGTGAGGGCATTCCTAGAAGATCTTGGGATACTTGAGGCTGAGGAGATGCTGTTGTATTGTGATAATCAAGCTGCAATACATATAGCATCCAATCCGGTATTCCATGAAAGGACCAAGCATATAGAAGTGGATTGTCACTTTGTGAGGGGAAAGATTCAAGAAGGAATCATCAAACCCGCATTCGTAGCAAGTGGGGAACAGCTAGCGGATATCTTCACCAAGGCTACATCCTCGATCATTGGGGATCACATATATGGCAAGATCGGTCTAAAGGATATTGACCGACCAATCTTGAGGGGGAGTGTTGAAATATGTGATCTCAAGAAGAAGAATTCAAACTCAAGAAAATGAGGGAAAAGGAAAGAACTAGTTGTGAAGGAACTAGAAGGAGAGCTAGTTTATAAGGAACTAGAAGAAAAGGAAGCTGTTGGATATCAACTAGACAAGCTAACTAAACCAAGTGAGGAAGCAAAGGAGGCATGGGCGCTGCAGGGAGAAGGTATGGGCACAGCATGGGCGCAGCTGCACTGTTGGAGCTGCTCAACCACTCCATCATCACACCTCTTCTCTTCCTCTTCCTTAGATATTTTTTCCTTAGCTTATGCTTGTAAAGTCTATAAATACTTGTGCATTGTATTGGTTGAATGAAAGTGAATAAGAAGAAAAATTCAGCAATCTCTCTCTCTCTTATTACGCCAATTCTCTTATCTTCATCCTTATCTCTCCCTAAACTTCTAAAATCAACATCTTATCCTTGAAGTAATGGTTGACTTAAATGTCTGATTGGAGAATATTTTTCAATACACTGATAAAGAAAATATCATTACAATTACGAAAAATAAGTCACCACAACAATGTTCGCACAAATATCTTCTCTTTTTATTCTCTCTTTTTCTTTTCTTTTCTTAAAAAACCTCTCTCATAACTTGGATTCACCTGTTCCATTACCACCAAAGAAAAAATCCCATT
Source organism: Nasturtium officinale (assembly GCA_963854855.1). NCBI lineage: Eukaryota > Viridiplantae > Streptophyta > Magnoliopsida > Brassicales > Brassicaceae > Nasturtium > Nasturtium officinale. The sequence continues at coordinate 3,478,420 of OY978505.1, forward strand.
GTAAATATGACTACATAGATCCTACGATTTAGAAAATATTATTTTTAGTTAAATATCACCATATTTTATATAAAATTATCACCTGAGCTTTGATCATGTAGGTCCTTCGGAAAACATTAGAGGAGACATTAGCAAACAAAACTTCAATCTTGTACTTCTCAAACAAGTAAAAAACCAGTAGTTAAAACTCCTGTTTTGTCTTTAGGGCACCAAAAATTGAAGAAAGCTTCATTCCCAAATATATTCAGCACAAAGTTATGTGAGCACAAAGTCATTACAAGGGTAAGACAGATTCACGGTGGGAGCACTGGAAGAAGAGATCTGATCGGCCAAGAAAGCTTCACGAGAGTAAGAATCTGATGTAGTAGGGCAGACAGTAAGGGCTTGGGGATTTTTTGACATTGGTGTGAGAGAGTTTCTGGAGAAGAGGATGGAGATGGAGCATAAGTAAAAGTTGTGTTTGAGGCAGGAGAATTTTGAAGTTTTTCAATAATTTGCATCTGGAGTTTTTCCAAATCTAATTCGGATGATTTGATGAAACACACTGCTTCATCTACTATCGTTGGTTTGTCTGCCTGTGGGATATAATTAAAATATAAGAATAGTTGACTCAAAATAACATCTGATATCAGACACATAAATGTATAGATAAATAATTTTTTGGGAAACAAAATTTCCTTATTGTATATTTAATCATACATGCTTTCTATAACTTTAAACATTTCTATCATATATACAATGCCCAGTTTGGTATAATGGACCAATGTGTGACCACCCTTCACCCAACTCCGGATATAATAAAACAGGGGTCTCAAATTTTTTCAATATATATTTTTTTGAATTTGAGTTCCGATATTGATATCCAATTCCAGTTCTAAAAACAAAAAGAACCTAAATATTTTGTCCAACACATGTTGTTATATAGTTTATAGAAATTGAATTTAGGTACTTGAACAATGACATAAAATTATAAATATGATAAATATTATTTGCAAAAAGACTTGGATTTATAAAATAAAATGTGAAAATAGTTAGTAGTTATTCAAATAATTTAACCTTTTAAAATTTTCTGAATTTTCGTTTTAGTTATCTATATTTGAAAATAAATATTTTGTTTTTAATAATAATGGCCTAGTAATAACGGGCTGTTAACGTTTTTGAGCCGGCTGTGAATATATATAACCTTACAAAAGTGTTATGATATTTTGTTAGATTGATTTTCCGTAAGAAAAACAGATTGAAGTGAAAAACGAAAAATAAAATTATTTCTACCTTATGTTGAAAATTTAAGTTAAGAAAACAAATTTTAGGTTGACTATATTTAAATTATATGTGCATGTACATGTGTTATATGCGTATATACAATGGGTTATATGCACATACGGAATGGATATAGTATATGGTACATATATACACAACCAAACCAAATAAAATAAAAATAAGATTTCATAATTTCACTTACTAAGATAATATACATTCTAGAACTTTTATTAGCTCGCTAATATTTCACTTGGACTACATGAATTCTTATATCTCAATATACTTTCATGCTTTTCCACCAAAATTTTCAAATTAATTATTTTTTTATTATTTATTTCGTATAGCAGTTCTAAGATCTTTTTGAACTAAACATATTCCTGAAATCATTTTTAAAGGAGTCTTTTGAAATAAACTGGTAATTAAAGAAAATAACTAAGATATATTTCTATCACCAAGTTATAAGAGCTACAAAAGCAACTTTAAAAAAAATTCAAAATTTGATTAAAAATATGAAAATCATTAAATCTTGTTGAGCTGGTCAATATAATGTAACTTATAGATCTATTCGTGAGTAGATATAGATTTTATATGTATATACTGTATAGTAATCAGTTGTATAGCAAGATTGATAGTTGCAGATTCATGTTAGCTTTTCCTCAACACACTAGTATGTCTAATATTAATATTTGTGTGTTGATTAAGTGAAATTTGAAAGAAAACAATTGTTAAGATATATGATTTATTGTGGCAGATAATTTTCTTCTAACGATATATAGGCACTAGTCTTGTCACTACAAGAAAGCAGGTGAGAAACCAATGGAATTTTCTGATGGACTTAGATCCATCAGAATTTTTGAAGGAATTCCGACAGTGTTCCGAGAAAATGTAAATGTTTGCATCCATCGGAAATCTGTCAGAAATTTTGATGGATTTCCTACGGATTAAAATCCATCAGAAATTTCCAATGGATTTATGATGGCTACCTGACAAAAAATAAAACTGTTAATATATCCGTTACTTTTTGATGGATTTCCGATGGACTATTCCAAGGCCATTGGAAATGTGTCAGAAAATAAGAACGTTAATGTATCCATTGTCATAGCCGTTTTTATAGCCATTATGAATTCAAAATTTGTAACGTAATTCCGATGGATTTCCGATGGCAAGCGATATTATATATATGTTTGCACACTTATCCTTACAAGCAAAACACAATACATTACTTCTAAAACAAAAAAAAATATAAAGAGATGTCGTATTTTCGATCATGGATGGATGTAGAAATGAAGGATCCAGAGTCTAGCTTGTTGAACTATGAATACGCACGAGGTATATGTGAGTTCATGGAGTTGTCTGGAAATCAACCACGGACCAAAAAAGTGGTAAGTTGAAATGTACATATTCAATATGCCAAAATTCTCATAATATTAATGTTGAGATAGTTTGGAATCATTTATATATGAATGGGTTTATGCTGGGGTATAAGATTTGGTATCTACATTGAGAAAAATATTATGGTTATGGTAGTAGTAGTGAACAAAATCTTAGAGATAGTTTAGGAGAACACACAGAGGTAAATGTAACCATCGGTACTGTTGAAATGGTGAATGATGCGTTTAGAGAAAATATGTATTATGGTGGGGAAGATAGAGATAGAGTTGAAGAACCAAATTTAGAGGCTAGAAGGTTTTTTGATATGTTAGATGCAGCGAAGCAACCGTTATATAGCGGATGTAGAGATGGTCATTCACCATTATCATCTGCTAGTAGAATGATGACCATTAAGACGTATTATAATTTGACAGAAGAATGTGTAGATGCAATAGCAGATTTTGTGAAAGATATTTTGTCTGAAGATAATCTCTCACCAGGATCATACTATGAGATACAAAAACTTGTATCTGGGCTTGGTTTACCGTATCAGATGATCGATGTGTGCATCGACAATTGTATGATTTTTTGGAGAATGGTTAAACCTTTCCAACATGGTTATTGGAAATTTTTAACGGTCCAAAGTCAATTGCAACTTCATATCCAAGGTATTGCACAAGGGGATATGCATTTAGGATTCATGAAGAATGAAGAAGGAGGCCCATTTCAGATTATGGTATTTTGACTCAAGTAGTTAACTATGGCATTTTGAAAGAAATATTGCAAGTGCGGTACACGGGATTTTTGGACTTAAGATGCATTGTTTTTATGTGTGATTGGTATGATCCATTTCTTTGGCATGGTGTTAAAGTTGACCAATTTGGCATTACATCTGTACATTCTACACAGAGACTTTTGAATTATGACTCATTCATCTTAGCATCACAAGCAGATCAGGTATTTATATACATGGATCAATTTATTTCTTATATATTCAAATAGGATATGTAAAAAATATTTTATGCTTTAGGTTTGCTACATATGGTATCCTCGAGTTACACGACGCATGATCCTTGGATCACTTTTACGGCAATTAACACAAGAGGAAGAATTTATAGAGTTCCGGAACATGATTCTTTGCAACCAACGAGAAGTAATCCAATGAATCCAGTTGCGCTTTCCTTTGAAGTTGGTCTTGTGGTTGATTTTACACAATTTGGCGATGATATCGTGCATTTAGATTCAGAAGAAGTTCTGAGGATGAAGATACTATTCCATCTGATGGAACGTCATTAGATTGAGAATAGTTAATAATTTTATTTGTATTGTAATATAATGATATTTTCCTTAAATTATAATTAAACTTATTTAAATATGAATTATATTAAGTATGAAATAAAACAATTACAATTAAAATTGTAAAATATATAGTTATTGTGAATAGTTTATAAATATACTTTTTTTATACCGGAAGCTCAATCATCGGCACCACAAGCTTCAAACTTACCATCGCAGATGAGTGTCGAGGACTTCGTCTCTCGCCCGGACGAGAGCATATGCTTCTTCATCATCCTAATGCTGAAGGTCGAGCTACATGGTATGTCTAATATATCATTTTAATTTAGTTTTAAGTTTAATTATTTTGTACTTGTTATATCATTTTTTTGGTTTGTAGGTTTGATGAATCCCATAATGGGATAACAAAATCTATCAACCGTATGCTTAACGGATTGATACAACATCCGTATGGCACATATGCGGGTATGCCACATGAAGATTCATCAAACCTACGAAAGAAAAGTTTAAAGAGATAGAAAAGAACTAAGAGTTGAACTAAAAGGTTTTCCTAGGAGACCAAGAAAAAGAGATTGATCATGAGGTTTAGGATTGAAAAGAACAAAGAGTCTATTGATATGGGGGTTGAAAAGAGAATGAGAATAAAGTTTAAAGAATAGAAAATATGATGTATTTCATGGGATGGGGTAGAATAATGAAAGTTGAGTTTTGTAAGCATCAATTGTTCCCTTTCTTAGATGGATTTTGCATTTGACTAGCACTCCTATTTTTGAGAGCAACCACCTAAAGAAAAACTCTTTTGAAGTCACATCAAAAAGCTTTTAACCCATAAACCGATTGAAAAGTGATTGGATTTCCATAAGCAAGGCCGCATTATAAGCACCTTAATGAATGTTAAAGAGATGTCTTCTATTTGATTGTGAGTTCTTGCTTAAGCTTAGAGGTTGTATTAGATTTTTGCATTGCAATGAGCATGAAGAAGTACTAGAGAGTAAAATGTGTGTTCTTGCACCATTTAACTATCCTTAAGGACATTATGTTTAATCCTTCGTTTGATACGTTTTGGTTTGAATCCCAAATTTTACATTTCTTTCCCAATAAGTTTCTTATTGTTTGCCTGAGGACAAACAAGAGATAAGTTTGGGGGAGTTGATATATTGTGTTTTTAACGTTTTTAGCAATGAGTTTTTACCATTATCTTGCATTTTCATTACATGTTTAGGGTCTAGATGCATGTTTGCATGTGTTTTACTCTTATATAGGTCTTGGAGCTGAAGAAAACAACAAGGAGATGAAATGGTGTGAGAAAACATAAATGATGATCCAGAACCAATCCTTAGCATCTCAAAAATCAACTCGTTTGGAGCTTTTACGTTGTGATATAGCTCCAGAGTGCTTCCTCAAATTTGTAGAAAATTGAGGTGGCGTTCCAATGAAGGTGATTTCAAATGATTTAGATATTGTGTTAGAGAGATAAGTATCTTTTACCTCCACCGGTCAACCTCCAGCGGCCAGAGATGGCCGATGAGACTTGAAGAATTTCGTCTGGGGAGCCCATCGGCCACTCCCATCGACCATCAGCCATCGATGGGAAGCAAAAAACAACCCAGAAGTTCCCACTGGCCATTCCCACCGGCCAAGCCCCACCGGTGGCACCTGCTCGACCCCTTCTCTTCAATAAAGGTAAATCAAGTCAACTTTGGTTTAGGAAGTCAACTTTAATGTTTTTTCAATTTTATTTTGGTTAATTAGGGGTTATTGTTATCCCTTAGCTGAGACTATAAATACTTGAATCTCATCTTATGTTATTTTTTTATCTTTTTCTTTGGCTAAACTTGCTTCTCTTTTGGAGAGAGGGTTCATAAGATCTGAAGCTGATCACACTTTGTTCACAAGACAAAGTAAAGGAGGAATGGTTGTGGTATTATTATATGTTGATGATCTAATCACCATAGAGAGTGACAAAGATGGAGTAGATCAAACCAAAAAGATCTTGAAGGCCGATTTTGATATAAAGGACTTGGGGGAGCTTGAGTACTTCCTAGGAATTGAAATGACATGGTTGGAAGATGGAATGTTCATCTCTCAATGAAAATATGTGCTTGATCTCTTAGAAGAAACTGGGAAACTAGGTTATATGAGCATGGAAGCGCCAACACTTGGAGAAGAAGAGGAAGACGCATTGACCATTCCCAAAGGTCCTATGACCCGGGCAAGAACAAGAAAACTCCAAGAAGCTGTTGGAACAACTCTAAAGTTGTCTTGGAAGCAAGAAGAAGTTTGTCCAAGACCAATAAACCACGAGCTACTTATGTCCATTCAAGTCATTCCGAGTTAATCATCATCAAGTGGCTTGAGTGTGCTTTTTTCCCTTAGCTTGTTTTATCCCAATGGGTTTTCCAACTAAGGTTTTTAATGAGGCCTCAAGTCCACTTACCCCACTTTGATGATTAACTTGGGCGATTACGAGAAGCCATGGACCGACTCAAAGCAACAACCTTATGTTATAATTTATGTTATGGTTTTATTTCATTTTCTCAGTCCGCAAACTCTTAAGTATTTAGTCCAAGTCTTGAGTCTTTGGTTCAAAGTTTCAAACTGAATTTTAGAGTCCCCAAGAGTCATTTTGAGAGGAGCATGAATCTGTTCAAGCTTCCTCTCCTATTTAAACTCGTGTAAGCCTCATTCTAAGGCACTCAACTTTTTATCAACTATTTTGAGATTAATCTCTTTTGTTCTTTGAGAATATTTTCCGATTATTTGGTGAGTCATATCCAACAATCTTTCGATCCTTCAGTGTGTCATATCCAAAGAATCAAACCTTGTCACCACCAAGTGTGTAATATCTTGGCGTGACATTGAGGAATATCAGTGGACTTCCGCATCCATTATGTGACCATTCAATCCATTCAACAAGGAGTCATTCCACATCTTCTTGTGTTATCATTCGATCCACAAACCTGGATAAACTTGAGTCTTTTGATTCGTTTATGGAAGGATCTATCCAACATCTTCATCCATCTTTTTTTCTTCCATCGTTGTGTGTCCTACCATCGAAACTGCCAAGTCTTGGGTTTGATCCTGCATCATTTGGTATCAGAGCAAGCAATTTCGAGTTTGGTAGTGAGTTTTCATACCTTTTCAAATTCTGATCTTTTATTTCTAATCTACCATCTTCTGACCTTTCATTTCTACCCCTTCACCTTCTTGGTCGTGAGTCTTCAACTCGCCATCATTCTATTCTATCCTTCATTCATATATTTTCTTTCTATCTTTCTATTCAAAGATCCGTTAGATCAACTATTCAAAAAAAAAAAGAAGGAACAAAACCAAACATATTCCAACTCCTTTCCTTCTACCTTAATCAAAAAAAAAACCAAACGTGTTCCAACACTCTTTTCCCTTTCTATATTTTGTTCTTTCGAAACAAAACCAAACGTGTTCCAACATCCTTTTTCTTTCTATCCTTTTGATCATTCGGATTGTGGAAAATTCTCATTGAATTTGATTGGGATTTGTTTGATAAGAACCATTGAGAAATCTCTGAGTGAGGACATCTTGAGAGTTGAGTGAAACACTTGAGTGAAACACTTGAGTGAAACACTTGAGAGGGAAAATAATAGTGAGGTTTTTATTACTAACAGTTTGTTGATTTTTGCAAGAAATATTCAAGACATCTTTTGACTTGTTCTCACATTTCATCGGGATGTCTCATAGTGAAGGTGGAAGTGATAACACCAACCGTCCAAGGAGAGCCAGACCAAACAACATGGACGTGCAAAATCTCATGGAGGACATGAGGCACCTCTTGAGGCAGGAGATCCCATTCATGAAAGAATGAACATTATATAAGAGTCGGTGAATCAAGGACTTCCCCAACGTCATGCTGAAGGGAGAAGAAGGGCACCAAGGCCAGTAAACAATGAGGAAGGTTCAGACTACTACAGCCGTGGAAGTCAAGCTTCTAATGAGGAACAAGGATGTCCAAGACGTGTAAGAGAAGCCAGGGAACGCAATGAAGACAACCTCGATAGTCTTAAGTTGAAGATACCACCATTCTATGGGAAGAATGATCCGGACGCCTATCTAGAGTGGGAGAATAAGATAGAACTCGTCTTTGATTGTCAGCCATACTCAGAACGGAAGAAGGTTCAAGTTGCTGCAACAGAGTTCTATGACTATGCCATCAACTTGGGGAGTAATGAGACGCAACCAGGAGCCACGTGTGGAAACTTGGGGAGTAATGAAAAACCTGATGAGGAAGAGGTTTGTTCCAAGTCATTATCCCCGGGAGTTGCATCAAAAGCTTAGGAGATTAAGCCAAGGTAGTAAAAGTGTGGAGGATTACTTTCAAGAGATGGAATCTCTCATGATCAAGGCCGACATATATGAGGATCATGAGGCAACTATGGCGAGGTTTCTAAGTGGTTTAGCTCGAGATATTCAAGACAGGATGGAGCTTCAAACTTATGGAGACTTGGAAGAGATGCTTCACAAGGCTATCCTTGTCAGAACAGTAGATCAAGAGAAGGAGTTCTTCCAGGAATTCCTATGGAGCCGGAGCAACCTATCCTAAATCAAGGTACAAACCGGAGGACAAGACCATTGTCAAGCCAAAGACTGATTCCAAAACCTTACACCCCAACTCATGACACCAAAAGGAAAGCTGTTGCTACTTCTTCTAAAAACAGAGATGTTAGATGCTTCAAGTCCCAAGGGAGAGGACACTACGCTAATGAGTGCATCAACCAAAGAACCATTATCCTCTTGGACAATGGCGAGATTGAAACGGAGGAAGAAGAATCTGAGGAAGAAGACAGCTCTAATGCTGAGAAGATTGAGTTACCAGCAACAGGAGAATTATTAGTCAAGGCGATCACTAAACATTCAAGCCAAAGATACGGATCAGGAGCAACGGGAAAACCTGTTTCACACCATATGCCTGGAACAAGGCAAGGTTTGCAGGCTTATCATTGACGGAGGTAGCTGTACCAATGTGGCAAGCGAAACCATTGTGAAAAAGATAGGAATAGCATAGAAGAAGCATCTGAAGCATTACAAGCTTCAATGACTGAATGATGAAGGAGAGATGATCGTGCATAGCAAAGTATTGGTTCCTTTAACCATAGGCAAGTATCAGGACGAGATCTTGTGTGACATCTTACCAGTAGAGACCGGTCACATTCTACTTGGAAGGCTGTGGCAGTTTGATAAGAAGGTCATCCATGATGGGTTTACCAATCGGTATTTCTTTGTACACAATGGCCGGAAGACCATTCTTTTACTAGAAAGAAATGAACTAGTTGAAAAAGAACTTGAAAGAAAAGGAAACTGTTGGATATCAACTAGACAAACAAACTGGGAAGCAAGGAGGTATGGGTGAAGGTATGGGCGCAGCATGGGTGAAGTATGGGCGCTGGCTACTATTGAGTCACTGTTGGAGTAGCTTCACTTCTCAAACCCCATGCTTCTCTCTACTTTGCACGCCTCTCTCTTCTGTGCTTCTCCCTTATTCTTCTTTTAGTTGTAAAGTCTATATAAACTCATGTAAACCTATTATAAATGATAAGAAAAAAGAAGAGAATAAGATTATTCAAAACATAAACTCTCTCTCTCTAATCATTCTTCATTCTTTCTAAACTTCAAATCTATATTTCTTCAAAAATGATTAGTACAACAATTATGAGAAATTATTTAAGTCTTTTAATAGTATGTATACTTTGTTACGTTAAAACCAAAATTATATTGAAATAAGATTATATTAGGTGATGACCCGTGCACTGAGCATGAAAAACCAATTTTATACTAAAATTTAGTAAATTGTAATATTTTGGAGTATTTCAATAATTAAAATTAACTAAATTTCAGTATGTACTACATCTTATTTGATTGGATTATTTATTATAAATTGTTTTAATAAAATTCTTAAAATTTTGAACTATTTATCATATGTTGTATCCCATGTTTTAAAACTCGTTAGGCGCTAGTCAGACGGTCGGGGTGGGTCTAGCGCCTAGGCGATTATGCATGATTAGACATAAAATAATCAGATTAGATGAAAATTAATCGGATTAAATGGGGAGTAATCGGTTGACTGACTTTTTTGAGAGATTAATCAGTAATCGAGACGGCGAGTGTGGGTCTAGCGACTAGGCGAGTGTAATCTGAGGTATGCGAGTATTTTTAGAACAAGAGTTATATAGTACCGATGAATTTTATACCACAGATGATTGACAAAGATTTAGATTTTTATTTTCACCTTTTTACTTTTTAGATTTTTTCATCTCATGTCCCATCCCGTCACATACCGTTTCAATCTGCCATTTTAATGTGACATAATTGAGATACCTTTTTTCAATTCTGTTCCATTAAGATAGAGATTAAGAATATATCTGTATAAATTTTGGTACATTATGTTGTGAGCTATTTATTTTACAGTCAACAATTGTTTTTTTACTATTTCGGCTCAATCTTCTTCACATATGGTTTCATGCCTCGTGGAGTGAATACAACAATCCTTTATCTTATCCCTAAGAAGGTGGATGCTCAAACTAGGAATGATTATCAAACTATTGCTTGCTGCAATTTGATTTGTAAAGTCATCTCAAAGTTATTAGCGAATAGACTCAAAATTCTCCTCCTTGATGCAATTGACCCAGACCTAAGTGTTTTTTATTTATTTATCAAATTTTGTTTTTTACTTGGTTGTTTTTTACTTGATAACGTTCTCCTATCTACAGAAATTGTCATAGACTACCACAAAACCACTAGTTCTCCTGCTACGTCTTCAAGCTGGATATCTCACAAGCTTCTGACACGGTAAAATGAGATTTTATCATCACAACACTCAAAGTAATGGGCCATTCTGATATTTTCATCTCACGGATCTCGACTTGTATTTCCACAGTAGCTTTCACTGTTTCGGTTAATGGTGATCTAGGGGTTTTTTCACTAGTGCACACAGACTTTGACAAGGATGCTCTCTTTCCCCATATCTCTTAGTTATTGCGATAAATGTCAAATCTCATCTCTTGAATAAAGCAGCTACGGACATGAAAATAGTGTATCATCCTCTTTGTCATAAGCTCAACTTAACACACCCTAGTTTTGCAAATGATATGATGGGTTTTATGGATGGAACAGGAGACTCTATTTGAGGTACACTAGAGGTTCTTCAAAGATATGAAAGCATTTCAGTTTTGGGTATTAATGCTGCTAAGTCTTCCTTGTGTATGGCTGGGCGAGTAGATAGTAATCTACATTATTTAGCAAGAAATATAGGCATTCGTCAGCAACATCTACCTATTAGATACTTGGGTCTTCCATTTACTACAAAGAGTATGACGAGACTGTATTCTGAGCCACTTATTGAAAAGATATGCTCACACTTGTTATCTTTTGCAGGGAGATTAAGATTATTCAGGCATTTATCAAGAGCATCACGAATTTCTGGTTCTTAGTTTTCTAGTTACCTAAGAAATGATATACATTGTCAACAGTATGTATGCTGATTTCTTTTGTCAGGATCTCCTCATGTTACTACTAAGGCAAAAGTTTCTTGGGGAGAAGTATGTAGGCCTAAACAAGAAGGTGATTGGGTGTCCGAACATTACATGATACATCTAAAGTGATCTGGTTTTCACAATCAGTTCATTGGCATGCTTTTATTTCATGGCTCTCTGTACTTAATAAGCTAGCAAGTGGAGACAGAACTGGAAAGTGGGGAATTGCCCAGCCGTAATTCCTATGTCGGGAGCCAAATAAAATAAGAGATCATCTATTTTTTTGCTTTTTCTTACTCCTATTGGATTTGAACAACTCTTACAGCAAGAATCTTGGGAGACAAGGTGAACCCTGAATGGAAGTTAACTATTAATGCCTTTTTATACATCGACTTTCCTCAGATGATTTTTTTTTGGCAAGACTAGCTTGACAAGAAGAAGATGTAGAAGTCGAAAACCGGATTGACACTAACGATATAGAAATGTAAGAACGATGTTAAGGAAAGTAACTAAATGAACATGGAGGCGATATATGATATTTTTCCTTAACTCTTAATATTCGCTCCGTAGTGATACGGGACTGTACGAATATAGAGTCCCAGGATACAACCATGGGAGACGATTCATGCTTCACTTGTGAATGCCCTATCAAACTATAGATTCTAGAAACACTCTCGGAATACTTACGCTAGAGGATTTGCTGGTTTTTTTGCGTGAAAAAATGAAAACGTTATCTCCAATGAGAAGAGAGATGGATTTATTTAAAGAGATGAACGAGACCCACTTCCCGTAATAGCTGCTGCACGTAGGCGAAAATCTTGGCATAGATCTCAAGATTTGAATTTCAAAAACGTCTTCCTGAAGACTCTGTATCTTATTTAAATCTGAGAGAAAGAAATGTGTGATGTTTTTATTTTATAGACAAACTACTTGTCATTTTTAGAAACGAAATGCATGTTGTTTTGAGCTTAATCAGTCCCAGAAAGAAATGATCTTATTGGGTCGGAGGCTCTCTACCAAGCCCAAGCCCAAGCCCGAGCCGGACGGGTGGCGGCAACGGTGTGCGCATGTGGACTCTTCTTTTTCTCCAAGCTTTTAAAGTTTATAAATATGTGTGACCATATACATGATAGTCTCCTTTTTCATTTATCCAATGTGGGACTTTTCCAACAATCCCACACATGACATTTGGACCTAATTTATGTAGCCCAAGTCAAATTTTTATTCACACATTATAAAAGTCCAATGTCTTTTATTATGATCCAACAGAAGACACCAAGAGAAGCCTCAATCACCATATCAGCTTGCTCATGCTATAGATAAAAATATTCTGGAACCACATTTCTTTTCTGTTTCAAAACTGATGGAATCTCTCCATCTCCGCTAGATCTCTGTTTTCTGTCGCCATTAACACTAAACGTTTATTGCCTTATTATCCTATATTTTTATGTAATTCCTTTATTCACCATTCTCTGTCTTCTCTTTTGTAGCAATTAAAATCTTTCTGCTACTTATCATACCTTTGTAAATTTGGTTTTGTTGTTTATTAAATTTCACATTACAAAACAAAATAAGTTGTTTGATTTTTTGTCCTAACTTATCCATTTTTCCATAATTTAGTTATGAAATATTTAAATTACCATATCAGGGGTTTAGTTATTTTCCTTAATATATGTTGGGCTGTCAGTCACTTTTAAGTTTCTAATTATTAAGTAAATCAAATATTCATTCGTCTAGTAATTCATCATTTGATTTCTGAACAATTTTACAGCACATACAACCATTGTTTGTTACAAACTTACAATCAATGAATTAAAAATAAAAATTTAAAGAAACTTATTTAAACAACTAGAGAAAATTATTTTAAACAGCATTATGGATATCTATGACTTGTTTCAAACCACATAAGAATCTAAGAAGACATTAAACATCATATACATAACCACATGAAAAATTTAAGAGAATATGATAATTAACACACTCTTCTGGACTGTAGTATATTTGTTTGTTCTAAGTTATTTTTCTCTTCTATGAATATTAACTTCCTGAAGTAATTAAAGGAATCTTGAGTAGACTATTCCATGAATCAAAGATATTTTAATTGCTTGATGATTCCAAATGTCATCAAAATATAAATCTTTGTGAAAATATAGTGTCAGCGATGTCAGTGAAAATTTCACAGTGGTTAAAGGTGGAAGACGTAATTCCATTTGCAAGAAGTATAAATTTTGTTAAAATTGTATGTGCTTCTACAACTCCTACTTTTTCATTATTATGTACTTTTGGTATTTCAAATTTTTGTATGGCTGTACTAAAATCATCCATACTGGTAAGAAAATCACTAAGTTTCTCAAACAAAAATATTAATATTTTAACAAAAATTGATTCTCTAATAAGATTTTAAAATTTTTAAAAGTAAGTAAACCAATGAATAATGAACACATATTAAATGTGTCTCTCATGTTTCTTAAAATTCTTAAATGAGAATCTCTCATCACCCTCTCTCCTACTTTTTATTATTATTATTTTTAATTATGAGAGACTCTTTTGAGAAACTCCCACTGTACTTATTTTAAGATGTTTGAGAAAATAGATCGGAAGAGAATATCAAGTAGTTTTGTGAAGATAAGAAAGCGTTCGATTATCCTCACCACAAACCCTATACAGATTTATAATCACAAGAACAAGTGTTCAATTGATAATTTATAAACCGGCAAATAGCAAAACAATGTCCGATTAAAGTGAATGAAAACTCTGCAAATATGTTGAGGGCAGACCCGATCTTAGACTAAAGCTGGTAAAGACCTTGCTTTAGGCGCGAAGATATATATAAAGAATAAGGGGCATCAATTTATGAAATGTGTATTTATTTCAGTTGGTAATGAGTTCATTTTTATTTATTTATGAGTTCGAGACAGCTAGTGAGAAACATTATTACAACGTTTTATTTTTAATAAAATATTTATTTCCAAAAATTGGATGGGCCACAAATTCTTTCTGTCCTCTCTTCGCGTTAGGCATCTAAAATCTTAGGACCAGGAATGGTTGAGGGAAAAGTACTTTTCGTCTAATAATACAAGTAGCACACCATCTCAAATGATTAGTGAGACGAGTGGTACATTTATCCACTCCCAAACTTGAGAAACTGGAACATAGTATTTATAATTATATTCACCTAAATGAGTATAATGCATTTTTAATGCATCTTATCCTTGAAGTTATGGTTGACTTAAATGTCTCATTGGAGAATACTTTTTAATACACTGATAAAGAAAATATCATTATAATTACGAAAATAAGTCACTACAACAATATTTGCACAAATATCTTCTCTTTTTATTCTCTCTTTTTCTTTTCTTAAAAATCTCTCTGTCCAAACAAAGAGATGGACTTTGCAAACCCCCCCCCCCCCATAGAAAACTTAAAACTCACAGTCCAATCACCTTAAAACTCAAACAAAAACAACCAGACTCAAAGAGATAAAACATATAACTCCAATTCTTGAACAGCTTGCTTGAAGATTTCCGCAATTCCAATTCCATCTCCTAATAACTGACTCTCATAACTTGGATTCACCTGTTCCATTACCACCAAAGAAAAAAATCCCATTGTAAATATGACCACATGGATCCTGTGATTTAGAAAATATTAGTTTTAGTTAAATATCACCATATTTTATAAAACAAATGATCACCTGAGCTTGGATCATGTAGGTCCTTCGGAAAACATTAGAGGAGACATTAGCAAAAAAAACTTCAATCTTGTACTTCTCAAACAAGTAAAAAACAGTAGATAAAACTCCTGTTTTGTCTTTAGGGCACCAAAAATTGAAGAAAGCTTCATTCCCAAATATATTCAGCACAAAGTTATGTGAGGACCAAGTGCCAAACCCCGCGGTCAGGTCATTACAAGGGTAAGACAGATTCATGGTGGGAGCACTGGAAGAAGAGATCTGATCGGCCAAGAAAGCTTCACGAGAGTAAGAATCTGATGTAGTAGGGCATACAGTAAGGGCTTGGGGATGGTTTAACATTGGTGTGAGATGAGTTTCTGGAGAAGAGGATGAAGATGGAGCATAAGTAAAAGTTGTGTTTGAGGCAGAAGAATTTTGAAGTTTTCCAAGAATTTGCATCTGGAGTTTTTCCAAATCTAATTCGGAGGATTTGATGAAACGCACTGCTTCATCTACTATCGTTGGTTTGTCTGCCTGTGAGATATAATTAAAATATAAGAATAGTTGACTCAAAATAACATCTAATATCAGACAAATAAATGTATAGATTAGTTCATTATCATTTACTATTTTATGTAATTTTAAGTCTTTAATAAGAGAAGAATTCTTACCATGGTAATTGGTGGACTGAATTTGGACTCTGATTCAATTAAAAATAAATAGTATATATATGTAAATTAAGATTAATTAATTTTAAGAAATTAGAAGAAGTATACATTGAATAGAAAAACTTGCAGGGTTTGGAAATAGTATAAGACGGTTTTGCTATAATATTGACCTTAAATTCACAAGAAAAATATGAAAAGGAGAAAATGGAATTAAGATGAACAAGAAAAGAGAAATTGGAAACTTGATGGCTTTGTTGAATAAGAACCAATTAAAGTGACATATATTGGATATAATTTCTTAGAAAAAGTAAAAAGATGTGAAACTGAACATAAAGGGAACAAGTATAAGCAGTTGAAGAAATTGGAATCTAAAATGTAAAAATTGGCAAAAGGAAAGAAAACAAATATTACAATTAACATTAATATTTCTTATAAAGACATAAAGTATATCAAAATAGGGAAAACTACTGAACTAGATCAGATTAAACTATGATTCTATGAAACTAAATCTTATTTTGCACATGAAATATAGATGCATACATGATATTTATATGATTGATAGTTCATAGGCTAAATCTTAAATAAAGTAGTTTCATTTTTCCAGATGTGAGTTATCATAAAAAAACAAGCATAATTAATATATAAGTTTATTCTTGACTAGAAGAAAACCATTTGATTAAATTTTATGTGGTCCTCAATCGACAAAAAATTATGTGTTCTTAAATCAATACCTTAGGAGAAAGTTCAGGAAGCAAATCATGCAGTTTAGAAAACAAATCACTCATCCTTTTCCTCCTTTTTCTTTCGCTCTGAATATGTTTTTCACGATCATGTGATTCTCCGCCATGATGTTCACAATTTATTTTTCCTCTTTTTCTCCCTTTTGCAGCCTTCACAGTCTGAGTTCCCAACATAAGAGAATGTTGTGATGGAGGTGTTTGCTTCTCGATTATTCTGCAGTCGCCTTCGGAATGATCGGAATTGGCTATGACCCGCACAAATCCCTCTTGTGTCAAATTCTGAGCATTAGTCATATTGAATTGATTGCTCATTTTCTTCTTTTTGCTTTTGTGCATTTATTGTGCATTTACGAATATCTTATATAAAAAAGCGAGAGAGAGAAACGTTTAAGGTAGGGTGGTGAAAGAAAGAGAATAGGAGAAAAAATTTAAATAAAGAGTTAGGTGAGGTCTCGTAGCAAAAAAACAAAATGCAATCATAAGCAAAGCCGTTACGAAAAATTAAAAGGTAAATTTTCAACAAAGTTTTTGTCTTTTCCATTTTTTCTGTTTATGAAGTTTTTATAGATTTTTTTCTTAAGTCAAAGAATAAATAATTTTTTGGGAAACAAAATTTCCTTATTGTATATTTATTCATACATGCTTTCTATACCTTTAAACATTTCTATTGTATATACAGTGACCAATTTGGTATAACGGACCAATGTGTGACCACCCTTCACCCAACTCCGGATATAATAATAACAGGGGCCTCAAATTTTTTCAATATATATTTTTTGAATTTGAGTTCCGATATTGATATCCAATTCCAATTCTAAAAACAAGAAGAACCTAAATATATTTTCCAACACATGTTGTTATATAGTTTATAGAAATTGAATTTAGGTACTTGAACAATGACATAAAATTATAAATATGATAAAAAGTATTTGCAAAAAGACTTGGATTTATAAAATAAAATGTTAAAAATAGTTAGTAGTTATTCAAATAATTTAACCTTTTAAAATTTTCTGAATTTTCGTTTTAGCTATCTATATTTGAAAATAAATATTTTGTTTTGAATAATAATGGCCTAATAATAATGGGCTGTTAAAGTTTTTGAGCCGGCTGTGAATATATATAACCTCACAAAAAGTGACACAAAAGTGTTATGATATTTTTTAGATTGATTTTCCGTAAGAAAAACAGATTGAAGTGAAAAACTAAAAATAAAATTATCTCTACCTTATGTTGAAAATTTAATTTAAGAAATTTTTTTTAGGTTGACTATATTTAAATTATATGTGCATGTAAATGGGTTATATGCGTATATACAATGGGTTATATACACATACAGAATGGATATAGTATATGGTACATATATATACAACCAAACCAAATAAAATAAAAATAAGATTTCATAATTTCACTTACTAAGATAATTTATATTGTAGAACTTTTATTGGCTCGCTAATATTTCACTTGGACTTCATGAATTCTTATATCTCAATATACTTTCATGCTTTTCCACCAAAATTTTCAAATTAGTTAAAATTTTTATTATTTATTTCGTATAGCAGTTCTAAGACCATTTTGAACTAAACATATTCCTGAAATCATTTTTAAAGGAGTCTTTTGAAATGAATGGTAATTAAAGAAAATAACTAAGATATATTTCTATCACCAAGTTATAAGAGCTACAAAAGCAACTTTAAAAAAAATCAAAATTTGATTAAAAATATGAAAATAATTAAAACTTGTTGAGCTGGTCAATATAATGTAACTTATAGATCTATTCGTGAGTAGATATAGATTTTATATGTATATACTGTATAGTAATCAGTTGTATAGCAAGATTGATAGTTGCAGATTCATGTTAGCTTTTCCTTAACACACTAGTATGTCTAACATTAATATTTGTGTTGATAAAGTGAAATTTGAAAGAAAACAATTGTTAAGATATATGATTTATTGTGGCAGAATTTTCTTCTAACGGTATATAGGCACTAGTCTTGTCACTACAAGAAAGCAGGTGAGAAACCAACGGAATTTTCTGACGGACTTAGATCCATCAGAATTTTTTGAAGGAATTCTGACAGTGTTCCGAGAAAATGTAAATGTTTGCATCCATCGGAAATCCATCAGAAATTTTGATGGATTTCCGATGGATTTATGATGGCTACCTGATGGAAAATAAAACTGTTATTATATCCGTTACTTTTTGATGGATTTCCGACGGACTATTCCAAGGTCATCGGAAATCCATCAGAAAATAAGAACGTTAATGTATCCATTGTCATAGCCATTGTTATAGCCGTTATGAATTCAAAATTTGTAACGTAATTCCGACGGATTTCCAATGGCAAGTGATATTATATATATGTTTGCACACTTCTTCTTACAAGCAAAACACAATACATTACTTCTAAAACAAAAAAAAAAATATAAAGAGATGTCGTATTTTCGATCATGGATGGATGTAGAAATGAAGGATCACACTTCTAGATTGTTGAACTATGAATACGCGCGAGGTATATGTGAGTTCATGGAATTGTCTGGAAATCAACCACGGACCAAAAAAGTGGTAAGTTGAAATGTACATGTTCAATATGCCGAAATTCTCATAATATTAATGTTGAGATAGTTTGGAATCATTTATATATGAATGAGTTTATGCCGGGGTATAAGATTTGGTATCTACATTGAGAAAATATTATGATTATGGTAGTAGTAGTGAACAAAATCTTAGAGATAGTTTAGGAGAACACACAGGTAGATGTAACCATCTGTACTGTTGAAATGATGAATGATGCGTTTAGAGAAAATATGTATTATGGTGGGGAAGATAGAGATAGAGTTGAATAACCAAATTTAGAGACTAGAAGGTTTTTTGATATGTTAGATGCAGCGAAGCAACCGTTATATAGCGGATGTAGAGATGGTCATTCACCGTGTTGAAATATGTGATCTCTATGATAGAAGAATTCAAATCTAAGAGAAGGAGGGAAAGGAAACCTAGTTCACAAGGAACTAGAAGAAGTCTTGGTTAGGATGTAACTAGAAGAAAGGAAACTGTTACATACTAACTAGAAGACTAACTAAGTGGAAAAGAGGAAGCAAAGGAGAGCATGGGGCGCCAGAACCAGGGCATGGGCACAAGCATGGAGGCGTCAGCAGCAGGGTATGGGCGCAGCTTGAACAGGAGTCAAACAGTGAGCTGCTCCCTTCCCTCCTCTCTTCTTCATGCAAACTCCTCTCTTCTCTCCTTCCTTCTTCACGCCTCTTCTCTTCTTCTCTATGTAAAAACTCTATAAATATACATGTAATGTGATGTAAAGAGTTGTGAATAAGAGAATAAGAAGATTAAAAGAGTAAAAGGAAGCTTTGATTATCTCTCTAAAGGCGCCGGTGGAGCCTTAGCTCTCCGGCGCCATGCTTCTCCTTAGTTCATCTTATTTCATCAACAATTATCATTCTCATTCTCATCATCATTCTTATCATCATTCTCAAACAATAATCCCTCATTACATCAATACTCACGCCACCATCTTTATCCTAAACATTCTCCAAGTATCCAAACCTCAAACTCCTTATCATTCTCACGCCACAACTATCACTCTCTCAACTATCCCTAAGCCTCCATACTCTTAATTTCAACATGGTATCAGAGCAAGTTGAGTGATCTAGCGCCTAATCTCTTGTTATTCTTCTAGCTCTCTACAAAGTCTTCTAATCTATAACCATACACTTTCTTAGTTCTATTCACTCTGAGATTAACATCCTTGAGATCATAAGATCTTCAAGTTGTGAAAGGACTAAGGGTGTGTATTGTTACTAGAAAATGATGACAAATTGAGGGAGATTTCGTTGGGCTCTCCTTGGCTCCTTGCCTTGAGAAGCTCGGTCTTTTTGTTAAACACATGAGAGAAAATATTTCTGGGGTAATTTGTTCCTCCCATGCGTTTTTAATAGGGTGTGTGTGAGAGAGTAAATATCTTTCTTTGTGTTTCTTGTGTGTGGAGTCTAGATCCACATACAAAACTTTGAAAAGGGGTTGTATCAACATCAATCCCTCGGTGATCCTCTTTGGAAACAAGATCCAGAGGATTTTTAGAATCATTCATCCATGAAGAAGCTTGTCATGGCGTGATGGTCTTTGGCATGTATGGCGTGGGAAATAAGGCATCTAGGAGATGAAGAGTGTTTTTGGCGTGATGGTTTAGAAGAGGAGAAGGCTGTGTGGTGACCTTATGTGGTGATCCAAGCAAGCTCCAAGTGAAAACAAATCATAGAACAGGAAGTAAAGTGGCTGGTGATCAAATGAAGACATCCAGCAAGAAAGAAGAGGAAGCATTAAACCGGCTGTATAAAAAACAGTCAAAGAAAGTGTGAATCTAGTTCACATAAGACTTCAAGGAAAATATGAGACAGCTCATAGAAAAACTTGGAGAAAAGGAGAAGCTTACCTTAGAAAGAGGAAGCTGAAGAAGGTTGAATCCCGGAAGAGACTTGCGGAAGAGAAGTGACAAGAGGAGTTCACATCTTTAACCCGGAAGAGACTTGCGGAAGAGACGTGACAAGAGGAGTTCACGTAGAAGACTTGCATGAAACAGAGATGAAGCACAAGGCTGGGATGTTTCCTGCAAAGAAAAGGAAGTGGTCAATAATTTTTTATCAAAGAAACACAGTTGATAAGAGAAAAATCAATTGTGGAAAAGAAGCGGTGAAGAGATAGTAAGCAATGTTTTTGGATGGGCTTGTGTTGTGATTCTTGAGAGTTTGATTCCAGTTATGGTGATTGGAAACTCACATTCGCTTGTAACTTCAAGCGTTAAGGAGGAGAAGAGTAAGGCTGCTGAGAGAGGGAAACCTCAGAGGAAGAGGTTAAGAGCGATTGTTGCTCTGAGAAGAAGAAGAGCAACAGCGACTCAGTGAAGCTCTTGGCGAATTCTCAGCCTCAGTAACAGGCGAATCAAAACTCTGCAAGACTCATTTCCAAGAAGTTCATGACTTCCAAAACCAATCTCATAGGCTAATGCTATCTTTCATTGGTGAATCTTTCAACAAGCGGAAGATTTAGATGGTCCAAGAAGTAGTTGCTCCAAGGTATTGATTAAAGGGTGCTTATGGAGGGTCATATTCTTCCACATAGTCTTCATCCTCTCTTGAGGCCGAATCACTTGATCCAGGAGGTCTTGAGAGAGTGGTGATCATACTCAACCATGTGGCGATCCAAGCGGAGCAATCTACAAGAAGAAGTGTGTATAGGCTCAAGCAAGCTATTCATGGTGGTGTTATGTGGAGGTAGATGATGTCCTTTGTGGCCTAATCCAAAATGGCTAGCAGACGAAAGCTTGTCCTAATTGCCAAGTGGGATAGATAGTCCAAGAGGAGGCGGCATCATTGGCATAATCAAGCTTAGTGCTCTTTCCTTTGCAAGAGTGGTCCCTTGGCAACGGGCTAGTCTTGAAGGGAAGTGTTGAAGAAGCGGTGAGCTCCAAATTATACAACGGTCTTCCTTGTCAAGTTTGGTTCTTCCCATACTCGAACCAAGCTTGAGGGGGAGTGTTGAAGAAGACCGTTGAAGCACCAAGTTAGGTGATGGTCCAAGAAGAAGAGGACTATCACATTGTACCATGGATAGGTGCGGCATTTCGAGAGGAAGCCGGGAGAGTCTTATGATAAGTGGGATTAGAGCGGATGGCTCTTTGAAGAATCAAGATCAAATCTATGAAGGGTTGAAGCCAAGATTGATCTTGATAGATGGAGTGTGAAGCTCAGACCAAGAGGCGTTCACCTAGGAGGCTGTGGAACGGTAAACAAGGCAACAAGGCACTCCAAGCACCATATGAGGAGACGATGGCGAGAGAAAGCCGGGAGACACATACCAGTAGCTATGGATGATGTTGTAAGAAAACCGAAGGAGAAACCACCTTTCAGACCTTATTAGGTGTGGTGATCCGAGAAGCAGCGGGAAGTGGCGTCTAACGGATAGAGTATACTCCCAAGAGTCATCAAGAGGAAGCCAATGACAATGTGAGTATTCCGTGAGCTAGAAGATGTCATCCGAGGAGCTTGAAGTCAAGATTAAGTTTGAGACAAGAATCCCGAGGAGACATGATCCGAGTGAAACTTAGAGAAGACAAAGCCTAATCCGCAAGAAAGAGTGAAGGCCATAGGAGAGGAAGCCGTGGTCTCATTGAGGTTAGGAGTCATCAAAACCGTCTTTGGAGCAAGCAAGGATCAGCTAGCGGATATCGTTATCATGGCATCATCTTCTATCAATGAGGATCACGTACATGGCAAGATTGGCCTTAAGGACACCTACCGACCAATCTTGAGGGGGAGTGTTGAAATATGTGATCTCTATGATAGAAGAATTCAAATCTAAGAGAAGGAGGGAAAGGAAACCTAGTTCACAAGGAACTAGAAGAAGTCTTGGTTAGGATGTAACTAGAAGAAAGGAAACTGTTACATACTAACTAGAAGACTAACTAAGTGGAAAAGAGGAAGCAAAGGAGAGCATGGGGCGCCAGAACCAGGGCATGGGCACAAGCATGGAGGCGTCAGCAGCAGGGTATGGGCGCAGCTTGAACAGGAGTCAAACAGTGAGCTGCTCCCTTCCCTCCTCTCTTCTTCATGCAAACTCCTCTCTTCTCTCCTTCCTTCTTCACGCCTCTTCTCTTCTTCTCTATGTAAAAACTCTATAAATATACATGTAATGTGATGTAAAGAGTTGTGAATAAGAGAATAAGAAGATTAAAAGAGTAAAAGGAAGCTTTGATTATCTCCCTAAAGGCGCCGGTGGAGCCTTAGCTCTCCGGCGCCATGCTTCTCCTTAGTTCATCTTATTTCATCAACAATTATCATTCTCATTCTCATCATCATTCTTATCATCATTCTCAAACAATAATCCCTCATTACATCAATACTCACGCCACCATCTTTATCCTAAACATTCTCCAAGTATCCAAACCTCAAACTCCTTATCATTCTCACGCCACAACTATCACTCTCTCAACTATCCCTAAGCCTCCATACTCTTAATTTCAACACACCGTTATCATCTGCTAGTAGAATGATGACTATTACGACAGATTACAATTTGACCAAAGAATGTGTAGATGCAATAGCAGATTTTGTGAAAGATATTTTGCCTGAAGATAATCTCTCACCAGGATCATACTATAAGATACAAAAACTTGTATATGGGCTTGGTTTACCGTATCAGATGATCGATGTGTGCATCAAAAATTGTATGATTTTTTGGAGAATGGTCAAACGTTTCCAACATGGTTATTGGAAATTGTTAACGGTCCAAAGTCAATTGCAAATTCATATCCAAGGTATTGCACAAGGGGATATGCATTTAGGATTCATGAAGAATGAAGAAGGAGGCCCACTTCAGATTATGGTATTTTGACTCAATCTGGTCAAATAGTTTACTATGGCATTTTGAAAGAAATATTGGAAGTGCGGTACGCGGGATTGTTGGACTTAAGATGCATTGTTTTTATGTGCGATTGGTATGATCCATTTCTTGGGCGTGGTGTTAAAGTTGACCAATTTGGCGTTACATCTGTACATTCTACACATAGACTTTTGAAATATGACTCGTTCATCTTAGCGTCACAAGCAGATCAGGTATATATATATATATATATATATATATATATATATATATATATATATATATATATGGATCAATTTATTTCTTATATAATCAAATAGGATATGTAAAAAATATTTTATGCTTTAGGTTTTCTACTTATGGTATCCTCGAGTTACACGACGCATGATCCTTGGATCACTGTTACGGCAATTAACACAAGAGGAAGAATTTATGGAGTTCCGGAACATTATGCTTTGCAACCAACGAGAAGTAATCCAATGGATACAGTTGCGCTTTCCTTTGAAGTTGATCTGGTGGTTGATTTTACACAATTTGGCGATGATATCGTGCATTTAGATTCAGAAGAAGAACATGCCGAATTTTCTGAGGATGAAGATACTATTCCATCTGACGTAACGTCATCAGATTCAGAATAGTTAATAATTTCATTTGTATTGTAATATAATGATATTTTCCTTAATTTATAATTAAACTTATTTAAATATAAATATATTAAGTATGAAATAAAACAATTACAATTAAAATTGTAAAATATATAGTTATTTTGAATAGTTTATAAATATACTTTTTTATACCGGAAACTCAATCACCGGCACCACAAGCTTCAAACTTACCCTCACAGATGAGTCTCGAGGACTTCATCTCTCGCCCCGGACGAGATCATATGCTTCTTCATCATCCTATTGCTGAATGTCGAGCTACATGATATGTCTAATATATCATTTTAATTTAGTTTTAAGTTTAATTATTTTGTACTTGTTAAATCATTTTTTTTTGGTTTTGTAGGTTTGATGAATCCCATAATTGGATAACAAAGTCTATCAACCGTATGCTTAACGGATTGATACAACATCCGTATGGTACATATGAGGGTATGCCACATGAAGATCAATCCTTGTGGTTTAGACAATTTGCCATAAGTTTTTAGTTTTATGTTTTGTTCCATTTTTTGTTTAATTTCACATTTACTCATCCCTATTTTTTTCAGCAAGAATTCACTTGGGAGAGTGATATCACGGCATTGGTGAGATGTGAGTTCGATGCAAAGGCGGCGTTGATGTACTCGCAAAAGATGAATGAGTGGAAGGGCAAGTGGAAGAAAAATGAGATTCCTGGAGAGTTGGCAACAAACCCAGACTTATGGGATGAAGGTATTCCTCCATGCACCAAAATTCCTCCTAAAAAAGAGAATGAATTGGTTTATCAGGTTAGTAACATTTAACTTATGATTTAGTTAATCAAATAATTATTTTTATTTCTTATTCATTTTTAATTTTAATTTTGTTTTGCAGGCTACAAAGAAGACCAAAGGCCGGGTATATGGTCTTCCACATGATTCTTCTTCACCGTCGTCATTACTTCACGGTTTTTTGGAGATTCGTCTCTCCGGGCGGAACTAGCAGAGAAGACAACCGAGAAAGATACGTTGAGGACAAAAATTCAAACCATTGAAGACCAGCAACTTGCGGAAAGGGAGCGACTCGCAACAAGAGAAGCACGACTTGAAGCAAAACGAGAAGCCGACAAAGAGCGAATGCGAGCCATGGAAGAGAAGATTGAAGCACTACTAGCAGCTCGTCTACCATTTCATTAGTATTTTTTTTTAAAACAATTTGAATGTTATCTAGATTTAAATTTAAATTTTCTTTTTTTATTTCAATATCTGAATTTTATTTGAACTTTATTATGAATTTTAATTTGAATTTGAATTTATTTTAGTTTTAATTTTAATTTAATTTTTAATTTAATAACAATTTATTTTAATTCGGAAATTAATTTAATATATATAGGTCATCGGAAATACATTGGAAATCTGTCGGAAATGTGGCCGTCAGAAATCCGTTGGAAATACGGCCGCCAGAAATCCGTTGAAAATACAGCTGTTAGAAATCCGTTAAAAAACAGCAGTCAGAAATCTGTTGGTCACGCGGCTGTCGGAAATCCATTGGAAATGCGGTCGTTGGAAATCCGTCAATATATTTTTGACAGATTTTTAATGGCTGTGTTTCCGACGGATAAACCAAAAATTGTATCCATTGGAAATCCGTTGGAAATACTGCCGTTGGAAATCGGTCGGAATGTCTGTCGGAAATATCAACGGTTTTCCGATGCGGTTCTATTTTCTGGCGCTCTAGAATAGACGGCTCTATCCATCCGAAATCTGTCAGAAAACGTGTTTTTCAACGGATTTCCGATGGATTTGTCCGTTGGTTTACAGTTGTTTTCTTGTATGTGTATTGGTCGTTCTGTTACAAAATTAGTTAACTAGCCTTGAAAATCACTAAAAATATATTTTTACGTTTTTTGTTAGTCACATGCTATTGAAAGTTACTTTGTAATACACAATCCATATATTATTATTTTTAAACTAATGTTAAATTTATTTAATTCAAACAATTTTCTTACATCAAAGTGCTACTGTTTTTGATCTTTTGAATATACAACATTAGTGAATTATATTTTGAAAGTAAAGATCTAATTGTCTTCCCATGTCTCCTATTAATTCTTTCTCTCCAGAGTAAATATGAAGTGGCTTGCAAAACATAGCGCAAAAGAAAAAAAATGTACCTTATCCAATGAAGTTTCCACTGGTAACTCCAGGAATTGTTCCCATTCATTTGTGAACTTGCATTAGTTCTTGACCAGTTTGATCCATATCTGTTCTGAGTAGATACATAAGAAGTATAGGTGATTTTGAGGTTCCAAAGCATTTAGGCATGACACGCTTGATCTATTAGAACTTGTACTCCATTGAGTCATTTGATCTCCAGGTGGTATTCGGTTTTGTATTGCCAGAAATGTATGGAGCCAAACTTTGGTGTGGAGTAGGATTTGATTCTCGGACTAGGTTTCAAGTTTTCTTTAAAACCATATTTGAACCAAAGTTATCCTCTTTGCTTCTCCACAAGACCTTATAGAGTTTGGATGATTTTTTCTTTGAGAATCAATTGTATTTTCGATGTTGTTAAAAATATCAGACCTGGTGATTTCTATGGTTTGTAAGTATGTACTGGTCCACCGTGATACTTTTTGAATACATGTAGTGGATGTATGTAGTGGAGAACAAAATATTGTATGTAGTGGATCTAATAAGGGTTGGAAGAAATTGTCCGTGGGAGACTCGTCTTTGTAATAGTTTTCATAATTTGTAATAAATTAATAAATCCATGCGAGATTTTAGAAACTTGATATTATTGGTCCATGTCAATATTTATAATTCTCATGATAATCTGCCAAAATAGAAAAATCAAGATCTTCTAGAAACTTAAAAAAGAAAATAAAAATATCCAACAAAATATAGTAGAAATTACTAAAAATAGTGAGTTTAGTATTTCATAACTTCATATTTTTAATGGCAATTGGTCACATAATATTTATGAATTCCTATTTGATATCGTGTTTATTCTAGATAGACAAAGAACAATAGCGGAGAAGAATAAGCCCTATATAGTATTAAGCCTCAGAAAAATCAGGAAGAAGAAGAAGAAAAGGGAGAAAAAAAATCTCTAGGAACAAAATAGAGAACAAAGTGACACATACAAAAATATGCAGTAATTACTTTGAAGTTATAGTGTTCCTATGGTGTCCACATAAGAATCTATGCTAAGACTGTTCACATGGGTTTTCAGAAATTTAATATTATTGGTCTTCGTCAATATTTAATAGAAAATATGTTATCATAACTTCATATTTTATGAATGGCAATTGGTAGCAATATATTTATTAATTCATATTTGGTATTTTATTTATTCAAGATAGATGAAGAACAATAACGGAGAAGAATAAGTGCTAGATAAAATTAAACCTCAGAAAAATGAAGAAGCAAAAGGAAAAAATGAGCAAAAACCTCTAGGAAAACAGTAGAACAAAGTGAGAAATACAAAAATATATAGTAATTAATTTTAAACTACAATGGTCATGGAGTGTCCACATAAGACTTTATGTTTAGACTGTCCAAGTGAATTTTAGAAATATGATATTATTGGTCCACATGAATATTTAATATATATTCTCGTGATAATTTTCTAAATCTATAGTATATAAAAGTTGAACCTACTTGATGGTAAAACCATATATGTGAAATTTTGGAAACTCGATATTATTACTCCACATCAATATTTAACATAAATTCTAATGATAATCTGCCAAACATGTTAAAATAGAAAAATTCATATCTACTATAAACTTAAAAGAAAAATCATCAAAAATAGGCAAAAAATAATAGAAATTATAAAATAATGATTTTAGTATATATTCTTATTAATAAATTGTATTTGATATCCTATTTATTCTACATAGATGAAGAACAATTATGGACAAGAATAAGCACTAGATAATATTAAGCCTCCAAAAATTATTAAGAACAAGAAGAAAAAGGAGAAAAAAACTCTAGGAAAAATAGAAGAACAAAGTGACACATGATAAAAGAATGTGTAATGATTAACTAAATTTAAGTTATACTGTTCCTAAGTTGTCCATAGAAGACTTTATGCTAAGACCGTTCGCGTGGAAATTTAGAAATTTGATATCATTGGTCTACGTCAATATTTAATAAAATATATATTTATATAGTTTCATATTTTATTAATGGAAATTGGTTGCAAAATATTTATGAAATCCTATTTATATTTTATTTATTCAAGATAGATGAAGAACAATAATGGAGAAAAATAAGTCCCATATAAAATAAATCCTCAGAAAATTGAAGAAGAAGGAGAAGAAATTGAGCAAAAAATCTCTAGAAAAAAACTAAAAGAAAACTTTTACACATGCAAAAATGTGTAGTAATTAGTTTAAATAAGACCCATATAAAATAAAGCCTCAGAAAATGAAGAATAAAAGGGAGAAAAATGAGCAAAAAAATCTCTAGATAAATAGAAGAACAAAGTGACACATGCACAAATATTAAAATGGAAAAATAAATATCTATATAGACTTGAAAAGAAAATCATAGACAAAAAAGCAAAAATAATAGTTTATATTACTAAAAATAATGATTTATTATATATTATTATTAATAAATAATTTAAAATATTTGTTTTTTCATAACTTCATAGAAAAAATATATGAATTCAATATCTTATTTTAGATAGATGAACAAAAATAAGATAGAAAAGTAAGCCTTAGATAAAATTAAGTCTCGGAAAATGAGGACAAAGAAGAATACAAAGAGAATAAAAACTTGAAAAAATGAAGAACAAAGTGACACATGCAAAAAAGTGTAGGAATTAATTTTAAGCTATAGTGTTCCTAGGGTTTTCTCATAAGACTTTATAGATACTATCATATTGTCCACACTAATGGTTAATAAAAATTCTTGTGCTAATTGTTGAAAAAATTGATATACGGCAAAAATTTAAACAGAAATAATCACAAAATAATAGAAATTATTTAAAATAATATATAAGAAAATTATGCCTTAATATTTTATTAATTAATCATTTAAGATTAGATTTTAAATAACTTCTTATTTACAGATAATTAATTAAGAAATTATTTAATATTTAAAAGAAAACATGTTTGGCCATTAAAATTAGAAATTTTTCAAATAGTATTTCCAAATTCCTATTTAATCTTTTATATTATATATGGCTGAAGAAGAATGCCAAAGGTAAAAAAACCAGTTAAAACTAAATCTCATAAAACAAATAAATAAGAAAAAAGGAGAAAAGGTAGGAAGAAAATAGAAGAAAAAAACAACATATCCAAAAATATTTGATAATTTTAGTGGTAAATGAATAAGAAATTTTAATGTAATCCTACCCAAAAAAGATTGAAAATAAACAAATTAATATAATAAAATTTAAAAACTTATCATCACTATAAAATTTTGGAAAGAATGTGCCCACAAATATTTAAGGTGAATCATGTGTTTTGTTTTAAACTTTAAGTAAGTTTAATATTTTTGCTAAAACATTTTATATATTTACAGTTTAATTTTCTTCTAAGTATACCATCAATGAAACCCAAATGACAAATGTCAAAAAAGAGAATGCAAGAAAGATTAGGATTACAACAACTTATAAGATATCTTTATAACCACGTTTCATTTTTAATAATATCTTTATTTCCTAACAAATTTGATGGACCCACAAATTATTTATGTACTCTCTTTGTTTTGAATATTTATATAGATTCGTAATCACAAGAACAAACGTTTAATTGGTAATTTATATAGTGGCAAATAGAAAAAGTGTCTGATTGAAGTGACTGAAAACTAAAAATATGTTGAGGATAAGGTACTTTTCGTCTAAAAATACAACTCCTCAAATCCAAAGTAATCGTCCATTTTTGTGCGTCAAATGTCTCCTTGTAGAACTTCTTTCCAAACATGTATACCTTTAACAGATTTGGTTTTAGCAGCCTGGCTAAAGAGAAGACCATATAAATAGCAAGATGATATATTTTTCTTTCAACCAATGATTCTTTAAAGGTTAACTAAATTAAGGGATCTTTTCAACAAAATTTGAAACTAGCGGTTAGAGAAATGAAGCAGTGATCAATTCAAAGAGCTATTTAATAAGAGGATCACTAACGCACATGAAGACATGGAATCGGAAAATATGATGATAATGAAGCACCAATCTTTAGAGGCACTTTGACTTGAATATTTATCTACTTTCATCAAAAAAGAACTCTGCAATGTTCACTAATGCCTTTCCAAAATTGTGAACTTTCTCCTCCAATCCTTGATTCAGTCCCTAAATATAACAGATTTTTCAATTTTATTTACATAATAAATCCTAAGAACACACCAGATAATTTTCAAGAAGTTAATTTTTTTGTATTAAACTGTTACATAATAAATCCCAAGAGCACACATATTCATGACTGTATTTATTGATGTTTATGTTGTATTTTAAAGGTATTTGTAGAAATTTATAAACTAATTTATTTTATTGGATTTTAATAATGGAAGGTTTCAAAATAAATATGTATATTAATCAAGTTTTTATAAGAAATGAATAAGATTAGTAAAGGTCTAGTAAGACAAGTAGCAAACCGTCTCAAAGGATTAGGGAGATGGGTGGTACATTTATCCACTCCCAAACTTGCCGGTAAGAAAATGGAAAATAGTATTTATAATAATATTCACCTAAAAGAGTATAATATATTTTACGCATCTTATCATTGAAGAAATGGTTGTCTGAAATCTATCATTGGAGAATAGTCTTCAATACATTGATAAAGAAAATATCATTACAATTATGAAAAATAAGTCACTAAAATAATGTTCCCATAAACATCTTCTCTTCTTATTCTCTCTTTTTCTTTTCTTTTCTTTAAAAACTCTCTCTGCCTAAACAAAGAGATGGACTTCGCAAAACAAAACCCCTGGAGAAAACTTAAAAGTCACAGTCCAATCACCTTAAAACTCAAACCAAAACAACCAGATTCAAAGAGATGAAACATATAACTGCAACTCTTGAGCAGCTTGCTTGAAAATTTCCACAATTCCAAATACATCTCCTAATAACTGACTCTCATGACTTGGATTCACCTGTTCCATTACCACCAAAGAAAACAAATCCCATTGTAAATATGACACAATGGATTCTACGATTTAGAAAATTATTTGTTTTAGTTGAATATCACCATATTTTATATAAATATGCACCTGAGCTTGGATCATGTAGGTCCTTTGGAAAACATTAGAGGAGACATTAGCAAACAAAACTTTGATCTTGTACTTCTCAAACAAGTAAAAAACAGTAGTTAAACCTCCTGATTTGTCTTTAGGGCAACAAAAATTGAAGAAAGCTTCATTCCCACATATTCAGAACCCCATGGTCAGGTCATTACAAGGGTAAGACAGATTCACGGTGGCAGCACTGGAAGAAGAGATCTGATCGGCCAAGAAAGCTTCACAAGAGTAAGAATCTGTTGTAGTAGGGCATACAGTAAGAGCTTGGGGATGGTTTGGCATTGGTGTGAGACGAGTTAGGATGAAGATGGAGCATAAGTAAAAGTTGTGCTTGAGGCAGAAGAATTTTGAAGTTTCTCAAGCATTTGCATTTGGAGTTTTTTCAAATCTAATTCAGAGGATTTGATGAAACGCACTGCTTCATCTACTATAGTATGTTTGTCTGCATGTGGGACATAATTAAAATATAAGAAATTTTTGACTCAAAATAACATATGATATCAGACATAGATATGTACAGATTAGTTCATTATCATTTATTATTTTATGTAATTTTATATCTTTAATATTAGAAGACTTCTTACCATGATAATTGGTGGACTAAAATGACTCCGATTCAATTAAAAGAAATAGTATATATGTAAATTAATATTAATATATTTTAAGAAACTAGAAGAAATATACGTTAAATTGAAAAAATTGCAGGGTTTGCAAATAGTATAAGACGGTTTTGCTATAATATAGATATTAAATTCACAAGAAATAATAGGAAAAATGAGAAAATTGAATTAAGACAAACAAGAAAAGAGAAATTGGAAACTTGATGGCTTTGCTAAATAAGAACCAATTAAAGTGACAGATAAAGGATATTATTTCTTAGAAAAAGCAAAAAGATTTGACACTTAACCTAAAAGGGAACAAGTGTAAGCAGTTGAAGAAATTGAAATCTAAAATGTAAAAACCGTCAAAAGAAAAGAAAAAGAGAATCTTATAATTAACATAAATATTTTTTTGATACATAAAGTATATCAAAATAGGGAAAACTACTGAACTAGATCAGATTAATAAATGATTCTATGAAATTAAATCTTATTTTCCACATGAAATATATATGCATACATGATATTTATCGTCAAAATAGTTTCAAGTTTCCAGATGTGAGTTATCGTCAAAAAATACAAGCGTAATTAATATATAAGTTTATTGTTGACTAGAAAAAAATCATTTGATTAAATTTTGTGGGTACAAAACAAAAAACAATTATGTGTTCTTAAATCAGTACCTTAGGAGGCAGTTTGAGAAGCAAAGCATGCAGTTTAGAAAACATATCACTCATCCATTTCCTCCTTTTATTTTTGTTCTGAATATGTTTTTCACGATCATGTGATTCTCTATCATGATTTTCACTGTTTATTTTCGCTCTTTTTCTCCCTTTTGCAGTTTTCACATTCTGAATTCCCAACATAATAGAAGGTTGTGATGGAGGTGTTTGCTTCTCATTTCTTCTGCAGCCGCCTCCAGAATGATCAGAATTAGATATGTCCATCACAAATCCATCTTTGGTCAACTCCTGAGCATTATTCATATTGAATTGATTGCTCATTTTCTTCTTTTTTGCTTTCGTGCGTTTATTGTGCTTTTACGAATGTCTAATATAAAAAGAGAGAGAGAGAGAGAGAGAGAGAGAGAAAGAGAGAAAGACGCGTTTAAGGTAGGATGTGAAAGAAGAGAATAGGAGAAAAGATATAAATAAAGATTTAGGTGAGGTCAAAACCAAAATATAATCATAAGCGAAGCCGTTACTAAAAAATAAAAGGTAAATGTTCAACAAAGTTTTGTCGTTTTCCATTTTTCTCATTATGAAGTTTTTATAGATTTTTGTCTTAAATCAAAAAATAAATAATTGTTTGCTTAACAAAATTTCCTTATTATTCATACATGATTTCTATACCTTTAAATATTTCTATCACATATACAATAACCAGTTTAGTATAACAGACCAATGTGTGACCACCCTGCAGCCAACTCCGGATATAATAATAACAGGGGCCTCAATTTTTCAATATATATTATTTTGAATTTGAGTTCTGATAGTGATATCCAAATCCAATTCAAAAAAAAACAAAAAGAGATGGTTGTGATTGAGGTATTTGATTCTCGAGTCTTCTGCAGCTGCCTTCGGAATGATCAGAATTGGATATGTCCTGCACAAATCCCTCTTGGGTCAACTCCTGATCATTAGCCGTATTGAATTGATTGCTCATTTTCTTCTTTTTGGTTTTGTGCGTTTATTATGCTTTTACAAATGTCTTATATAAGAGAGAGAGAGAGAGAGAGATAGAGAGAGAGAGAGAGAGAAAGAAGTGTTTAAAGTAGGGTGGTGAAGAAAGATAATAGGAGAAAATATATAAATAAAAAGTTAGATGAGCTCTCATAACAAAAAACCAAAATGAAATCGTAAGCGAAACATTTACTATAAATTAAAAGGTAAATGTTCAACAAAACTTTTTCTCTTTAAATTTTATAGTTTTTTTTCTTAAATCAAAGAATAAATAATTTTTTGGGAAATAAAATTTCCTTATTGAACATTTATTCATACATGATTTCTATATCTTTAAATATTTTGATCGTATATACAGTGACCATTTTAGTATAATAGACCAATGTATGACCACCCTGCACCCAAATCCGGATATAATAATAACATGAGCCTCAGATTTATGTTGAAGTTGAGTTCGATAGTGATATCCAATTCCAATTCTAAAGAGAGAAATAACATAAATTGTTTTGGCCAACATATGTTGTTATACAGATTATAAAAATTTAATTTAGATACTTGAACAATGACATCAAATAATAAATATGATAACAATTTGTAAAAAGAAACGAATTTATAAAATAAAATGTTAAAAAATAGTTAGCAGTTATTCAAACAATTTAACCTTTAAAATTTTCTGAATTTTTGTTTTAGTTATCTATGTTTGAAAATAAATATTTTGTTTTTAATAATAATGGCCTAATATTTTCCCCTAGGGCTGTTAAATATTTTGAGCCTGCTGTGCATATATATAACCTTAGACATATATATAGTTTAGATTGATATTCCGTAAAAACAGACTGAAGTGAAAAACAAAAAAGAAAATTAATTATACCTTATGTTGAAAATTTAAGTTAAGAAAAAAAAAAATTAGGTGGACTATGGACTAGATTTAAATTAGATGTGCAAGTAAAATGGGTTATATGCGTATTTAAAATGGGTTATATGCACATATGGAATGGATATAGTATATAGTACATATACACACAACCAAACCAAATAAAAAAAAAAAAATAAGATTTCATAATTGCACTTACTAATATAATATATTCTATAACTTTTATTAGCTCGCTAATATTTCACTTGGGACTTCATGAATTCCTATATCTCCATATAATTTCATGCTGATCCACCAAAATTTTCAAATTAGTTAATGATTTTATTATTTATATCATATAGCAGTTCTAAGGCCATTTTGAACTAAACATATTCCCGAAATCATTTTTCAGATGAGTCTTTTGAAACCAATTGGTAATTAAAAGAAACAATTAAGATATATTTCTGTCATCAAGTTATAGGAGCTACAAAAGCAACTTCTAAAAACTTCAAAATTTGATTAACAAAATATAAAAATCATTAAAACATGCTGAGCTGGTCGATATAATATAACCTATAGATGTATTCGCGAGTATATATAGATTTAATATGTATATACTACTGTAAAGTAATCAGTCGTGTAGCAAAATTGATAGTGACATACTCATGTTAGCTTTTCCTCAACACACTAGTATGTCTAATATTAATTTTTTTATTAAGATATATGATTAATATTTCCTTAAAAAATAGTTAATATATATGATTTATTGTGGCAGACAATTTTTCTACTAGCGATCTATAGGCACTAGTCTTGTGTATTGGTCGGTCTGTTACAGAACTAATAAAATTAGTTAACTAGACTTGCAAATCATTACAAATTTTTTATTTTTACGTTTTTCGTTAGTCACATGCTATTAAAAGTTACTTTGTAATACACAATCCATATATTATTATTTCCAATTGAATATTAAATTTCTTTAATTCGAACAATTTTTTTTACATCAAAGTGCTACTTTTTTGATATTTTGAAATTACAACATCAGTGGATTATATTTTGAATGTAAAGATATAATTGTCTTGTGTTGAACGGTACCTCAATACCATTTTCGTATCTCTGATCTCCCACTTCACGAATCTATGATAGCCTATTGCGGATTTAGTTGGCTAATCTGAAGTGGCTGGCATAACATAACGCAAAATAAAAAAATGTACCTTATCCAATGAATTATCTACTCCAGGACTTGGTCCCATTCTTTTGTAAACTTGCATGTAGTAAGTTCTTGACCAGTTTGATCCATATATGTTCTGAGTAGATACATGAGAAGTATAGGTGATTTTGGGAGTCCAAATCATTTAGGCATAACTTCATATTTTTAATGGCAGTTGGTCGCATAATATCTATGAATTTCTATTTGATATCGTATTTATTCTAGATAGGTACAGAACAATAATGGAGAAGAATTTTCCCTAGATAATATTAAGCCTCAGAAAAATGACGAAGAAGAAGAAAAGGGAGAAAAAACTTTATGAACAAAATAGAAGAACAAAGTGACACATACAACAATGTGTAGTAATTAACTTTAAATTAGGTGCCATCGGAAAGCTTGCTGGAAATGTCGTCGGAAAGCTTGCCAGAATTAGCACCAGAAATCTCATCAAAAATGGCACCAGAAATCTCGTCGGAGATGTTTCCGGAAATCTTGTCGGAGATGTCGCCAGAAATCTCGGCGGAGATGTGGCCAGAAATGTCATCAGAAAGCTTGCCAGAATTCCCGTCGGAAATGGCTCCGGAAAGCTCATCGGAAATATCACTGGAAATCTCATCGGAGATGTCACTGGTAATCTCGTCGGAGATGTCATTGGAAATCTCGGTTGATATGTTGCCGGAAATCTCGTCGGAGATGTCACCGAAAATTTCATCGGAAAGCTTGCCGGAATTGTTGCCGGAAATCTCATCAGAAATAGCGCCAGAAATCTCATCGGAGATGTTAATTTTTATTTATTTTCATTTAATATTTTATTTTTAATACATATTATCTTCATATTCTTCGCCGACAAAAGAAAACATCTATCTTTTTAGTCTGTTCTTCTTCTTTCAACCCAAGATTAAATCCTAAATGACTAATTTCTTTCACAATAGATTATCCATGATTTATAAACCCAATCTTCATGTGGTTTCATATCAATTTACTAGAACAAGAAAAAACCTTAAATGTTTGATTTTTTCAATTCCTTCAACCAATTTTACCCAGAAATCAACCTAAATTTCAAAGCTTTGTGAAACCAATTCATCTCATGTAATAAAAGAAATGTATGTCGATGTATATATATTTGGCTCTCTGCTTTTTATTTATGAACAAAGGAGACACAATGATTCATTACAAAAATATTCAAAACCCGGTGGTGATTAATATGAAACTGAAAGTTGCAATGAAGAAAAAAAATCGAGTAGGTGATTCGCAGGAGCTAGGGTTTTGTCAAGTTTTAACCTTCAATTGATTGAATTCTATAAACAGATTAACCAAAAAACTATGAACAGATCAGTTAAAGATTATTGATCTATGAAAGAAGAAAAGCTAAGTTAATAATGAGAGAATCAAAGAAGAAAAATTTCTTTTATTAACTAGTATGGAATCAATCTGGCAACTCAAAGTATAGGTGATTTTGGGGTATAAAGTTTATGTTAATTATAAGATTCTCTTTTTTTCTTTTCTTTTGACGGTTTTTCCATTTTAGATTTCAATTTCTTTAACTGCTTACACTTGTTCCCTTTTAGGTTAAGTTTCACATCTTTTTACTTTTTCTAAGAAATACTATCCATTATCTGTCACTTTAATTGGTTCTTATTTAGCAAACCCATCAAGTTTCCAATTTCTATTTTCTTGTTTGTCTTAATTCCATTTTATCCTTTTTCCTATTTTTCTTGTGAATTTAATATCTATATTATAGCAAAACCATCTTATACTATTTGTAAACCCTGCAAGGTTTTCAATTCAACGTATATTTCTTCTATTTTTCTTAAAATTTATTAATATTAATTTACATAGATACTATTATTTTATGCAACTCAAAGAAAAATTTCTTTTATTAACTAGTATGGAAGAAAATTTTCTTCTTGACTAGTTTGATCCATATCTGTTCTGAGTAGATACATAAAAAGTATAGGTGATTTTGGGGTTCCAAAGCATTTAGGCATGACACACATGATCTATTAGATCCTGTACTCCATTGAGTCATTTGATCTCCAGTTGGTATTCGGTTTTGTATTGCCAGCAACGTATGGAACCAAACTTTGGTGTGGAGTAGGATTTGATTCTCGGACTAGGTTTCAAGTTTTCTTTAAAACCAAATTTGAACCAAATTTATCCTCCTTGCTTCTCCACAAGATCTTATAGAGTTTGGATGCTTTTTTCTTTGAGAATCAATTGTATTTTCGATGTTGTTAAAAATCTCAGACTTGTGGCTATTTCTATGGTTTGTGAGTATGACCTGGTCCACCGTGATAATTTTTGAATACCTGTATATCGCTCTGTGATGAAAGGAATGTATATTCTAGAATAACAGGTTTTGTGATGAAAGGAATGTAAACCCAAATCTATACTATTATAGCTGAAGCTAATTGATGTTAAGACTATCCACGGGTAGAAGCTCCATTGGTCCAGTGGTTGACCAAAGATCTTTAAAGCTTCTACATCAGGAATCTGGGGTTCGAGTCCCAGTTATTGCGATTTATTAACAAAATTGCAGATTAATGGAGGTAATTTTATAGGAGATCTCCAACGATGTACAATTAGCGCCGTTTGCAGTGATTCTATGCAGAAAAGAAAGTGGTGTCCCTCAAGAGCATGGAGAACAAAATATCATCTGTAGTGGATCTAATAAGGGTCAAAAGAAATGGTCCATTGGAGACTCGTCTTTGTAATAGTTTTCATAATTTATAATAAATTAATAAATCTAGACGACAAAAAAATACTATCCACAAGAGATTTTAGAAACTTGATATTATTGGTCCATGTCAATATTTAACATAAATTCTCATGATAATCTGCCAAAATGTTAAAATGGAAAAATCGACTTTTCTACAAACTTTAAAAAAAAAAAATATGCAACAAAATATAGTAGAAATTACTAAAAATAGTGAGTTTAGTATTTCATAACTTCATATTTTTAATGGGAATTGGTCACATAATATTTATGAATTCCTATTTGTTATCGTGTTTATTCTAGAAATATAAAGAAAAATAATGGTGAAGAATAAGCCCTATATAATATTAAGCCTCAGAAAAATGAGGCAGAAGAAGAAGAAAAGGGAGAAAAAAACTCTAGGAACAAAATAGAGAACAAAGTGACACATACAAAATATGCAGTAATTAATTTGAAGTAATAGTGTTCCTATGGTGTCCACATAAGACTCTATGCTAAGACTGTTCACGTGGGTTTTCAGAAATTTAATATTATTGGTCTTCATCATTATTTAATAGAAAATATGTTATGATAACTTCATATTTTCTGAATGGCAATTGGTAGCAAAATATTTATGAATTCCTATTTAGTATTTTATTTATTCAAGATAGATGAAGAACAATAACGGAGAAGAATAACTTCTAGATAAAATTAAGCCTCAGAAAAATGAAGAAGCAAAAGGAGAAAAATGAGCAAAAACCTCTAGGAAAATAGTAGAACAAAGTGAGAAATGCAAAAAAATATAGTAATTAATTTTAAACTACAAGGGTCCTAGAGTGTCCAAATTAGACTTTATGTTTAGACTGTCCAAATGAATTTTAGAAATATGATATTATTGGTCAACATGAATATTTAATATATATTCTCATGATAATTTTACAAATCTATAGTATATAAAAGTTGAGCCTAACGATATTATTACTCCACATCAATATTTAACATAAATTCTAATGATAATCTGCCAAACATGTTAAAATAGAAAAATTCATATCTACTATAAACTTAAAAACAAAATCATCAAAAATAGGCAAAAAATAATAGAAATTACTAAAATAAGGATTTTAGTATATATTCTTATAGTAAATAATTTAAAATATGTATTTCATAACTTCATATTTTTAACAGCACTTGGTCTCATAGTATTTATGAATTTGTATTTGATATCCTATTTATTCTACATAGATGAAGAACAATAATGGACAAGAATAAGCCCTAGATAATATTAAGCCTCAGAAAATTATTAAGAAGAAGAAAAAAGGAGAAAAAAACTCTAGGAAAAATAGAAGAACAAAGTGACACATGCTAATGTGCAGTAATTAATTAAATTGAAGTTATACTGTTCCTAGGTTGTCTGTAGAAGACTTTATGCTAAGACCA
Organism: Nasturtium officinale; assembly: GCA_963854855.1. NCBI lineage: Eukaryota > Viridiplantae > Streptophyta > Magnoliopsida > Brassicales > Brassicaceae > Nasturtium > Nasturtium officinale. Next base: position 3,518,660 of record OY978505.1, read on the forward strand.
TTCGCGTGTAATTTTAGAAATTTGATATTATTGGTCTATGTCAATATTTAATATAATATATATTTATATAGTTTCATATTTTATTAATTGAAATTGGTTGCAAAATATTTATGAAATCCTATTTATATTTTATTTATTCAAGATAGATGAAGAACATTAATGGAGAAAAATAAGTCTCAGATAAAATAAAGCCTCAGAAAAATGAAGAAGAAAAAGGAGAAAATGAGCAAAAATCTCTAGGAAAAATAAAAGAAAAATTTTACCCATGCAAAAATGTTTAGTAATTAGTTTAAATAAGACCCATATAAAATAAAGCCTCAGAAAATGAAGAATAAAAAGGAGAAAAATGAGCAAAAAGTCTCTAGATAAATAGAAGAACAAAGTGACACATGCAGAAATATTAAAATGGAAAAATCAATATCTACTATAGACTTGAAAAGAAAATCATAGACAAAAAAGAAAAAATAATTGTTTTTTTTCAACAATTATAATATAACTAAAATGGTTCAGAAATCTAAACCGGCGGAAAAGAGTTTACATAATTAACTAAATATGGATGTACTCTGTCACTCTGTGGTAAATTATCTGCTTTTAAATTTAAAGTGCGAGAAATTAAAGAAAGCAAAAAAAATTCAAAACTATTTTTAATCCTCACAAGATCATATAGGTATGTCGTGAAAGTAGGTCAATCTTCTGGTATAGACACCATCTTCACTAACTCCGAAGAATCAGTTAAAAAAACTACTTTTGTCTTTTGAAGTGCGATCATATTTGTCATAGCCCAGATAAGAGCTTCCAATTCGGCATGCAATGGGGAGAGACACCTACGAGTGTTACATGCTCCCGTGGTTGTTCCTGCCAATTCATCTTCAGAGAAAAACCAACCTAAGCCTGAAAATTTGTCTGTATCTTTCCACGAACCATCGACATTACAATGACACCCTGTAAAAACTAAAGGTTGAGGCAATGGTAAAACATCAGTTAAAGCTTCATCATTTTCATTAACTTGCGCCAACTCCCAAGTTAAAGCTTCAGTGTCCGCTAATTTTAAAATTTCTGGGGGGTTTCTGTCGACATTCTTAAAAACCTTATCATTTCTAGCTTTCCATATATACCATAAAATCCAAGGAAAACTATTATCCTTGAGATTCTCCGGGATTCTCCAGAAAATATGATCTATATTTGAGAACAACGAATTTCCTGGGAATCCATTCACTGATGGTATTTTTGATAATGCTCATACTTGTACTGCTGGGGGACATTCAAAAAGAGCATAATTGATTGTCTCTATATCCGCTCCACACCGAACACAATGGATATCACAGTTTATTCCTCTTTTTCCAAGATTCGCATTAACCGATTAACATCCCGTAATAGCTTGCCATATAAAATGACGTATCTTTGGAGGAAATTTAATTTCCATGTATAATCTTGTAGAGGTCGAATGTTTTCACCATAGAAAATGGTTGTAGTGTCAACTGATGGAATATTATGTTCTGTCCAATATCCTGATTTTACACTATATTTTCCTGACTTTGTAAAAAACCAACCAAGAGTATCTTCTCTACATATCCTACTGATTAGAATGCCTCGTATCTATGTAATATCCAATGGATCAATGATTTCATTTATCAGGTCCATATTCCACATATTTGTTATCGGGTCAATTAATTGATTGACCATTAAGTTTGAGTAAAGGTTTGGACCTTTACATAATGCTGGCCTCGGGCACTCAGCTGGTATCCATGGGTCATTCCAATCTGAGATGGAATGTCCAGAACCAACTCTTTTAATTAGTCCTTTTTTCACCAGAGCTCTAGCTGAGACAATACTTCTCCAACCATAAGAAGGAGAATAATATTTAATATTATCCAATGGGCCAGTTTTCTTATAATACCATCCTTTAAAAACTTTTGCAAACATAGAGTCTGGGAATTCCAGTAGCCGCCATAGTTGTTTTGCTAAAAGTGCTGAATTGAATTCTTCTATAGTCCGGAAACCAATTCCTCCATTTTTTTTGCTTTGACACAATTTTTCCCATTTCATCCAATGTAGACATCTTTGGGTACCATTTGAACTCCACCAAAATCTAGCAGTTGCACTAGTAAGTTTAAGTGTGATTGCCTTAGGTAGCCTAAAACACGTCATCACATAAGTTGGCAAAGCTGGTGCCACCGATTTAATCAGTACTTCTTTGCCACCTTTTTATAAAAACTTTGCCGACCATCCATTTATTCTATCTTGTAGTCTCTCTCAAACAAATGAAAAATTTTGACTTTTGGAGCCACCCATACTCTCCGGAAGACCTAAGTATGGTCCCATTCCTCCAATATTTGTAATTTGTAAGAGTTATTTCATTTCTTCTTTAACCGAATCTTCCACTTTATGACCAAATTGGATCGAAGACTTTGAAAAATTTATGAATTAATGACAATTAATGTTTCATAACTTCATATCTTCTTAATGACAATTGGTCGCATATTATTTATGAATTCAATATCTTATTTTAGATAGATGAACAAAAATAAGAGAGAAAATTAATCCCTATATAAAATTAATTCTCAGAAAAATGAGGACAAAGAAGAAAAACAAAGAGAATAAAAACTAGAAAAATGAAGAACAAAGTGACACATGCAAATAAAAATATAAATATAAATTATAGATACTATCATATTGGTCCACACTAATTGTTAATAAAAATTCTCGCGCTAATTGTTTTTAAAAAATTGATATACGGCAAAACTTTAAACAGAAATAATCACCAAAATAATAGAAATTATTCAAACTAATAAAATAGCATATAAGAAAATTATGCCTTAATTTTTATTAATTAATCATTTAAGATTAGATTTTAAATAACTTCTTATTTACAGATAATTAATTAAGAAATTATTTAATATTTAAAAGAAAATATATTTGGCCATTAAAATTAGAAATTGGTCAAATAGTATTTCCAAATTCCTATTTCATCTCTTTTATATTATATATGGCTGAAGAAGAATGCCAAAGGTAAAAAACCAGTTAAAACTAAATCTCATAAAACAAATAAATAAGAAAAAGGAGAAAAGGTAGGAAGAAAATAGAAGAAGAAAACAACATATCCAAAAATATTTGATAATTTTAGTGTCCAATGAATAACAAATTTTACTGTAATCCTACCCAAAAAAGATTGAAAAAAAAATATGTTAAAACTCAAAAACTTATCATGACTATAAAATTTTGGAAAGAATGTGCCCACAAATATTTAAGGTGAATCATGTGTTATGGTTTTAAACTTTTAGTAAGTTTAATATTTTTTCTAAAACATTTTATATATTTAAAGTTTAATGTTCTTCTAAGTGTACCATCAATGAAACCAAATGACAAAAGTCAAAAAAAGAGAATGCAAGAAAGATTACGATTACAATAACGTATAAGATTATTCTGTCCAACGATAATTGATTGTTGCGGGCTTGCATTATAAACAAAGTTTAAATGCCGAAGCCAAAAGAGAAAACTAGAAAGATTAGGATAACTATAAATTATACGATCATCAAGATCTAACTGATGATATATTGTTATGGGTTTGAACTATAAGTGAAACCCAAATGTCAAAGCCCAGAAGAAAGAATTATGAGAAAAATTAGGGTTACTATAAATTATAAAATTATAAAAATCTAAATGATAATCGGTTGCTGCATGCTTGAGTTTCAAAAGAGGCTTCTTGTTGGCTTCACTATTTTCTTCCTCTCCTAAGTCATTGATGTTGGCTTTTGGTTTTTGAGGGTCTTTCATAGTTGATTTTTCTTTTACATATCTCAATCGTGTGTGTCTCGCTGAACTGTAAATGATCTTTTATGTGAAGTTAAGATCTCAATCGTGTGTGTTTTGAGGGTCTTTCATCGAAAACGCTATATACTCTCAGGTTTACTTTCTAGCTTTAAAATTTTTATCTTTTTGTGTTTAGTTTATAAATTTCAAACTCGCTGCTATTTTCTGGCCATAACAAAATGGTATTAAACTTAATATTATCAGGAATCGACTCTTCTATCTCTCCTTCATGTATAAAGAGCATACCAATAATTTATTATGGTTTTCCAAAGTCAAAGCTCGTTATTAAGAGCAACCTCAACCATATTTAAGTGTTTAAGAAAACATGTCTCCAACCACAAACACCAAATCTCACACTAATTTTTATTTATTATTATATCATAAAATTTAAGACTTTTATTTCTAATAGTTTGATAAATACTAATTATTTATATAAAATGATATATTAGATCTTAAATATAAGGTTAAATTTGACATTATAATCATCAATAAATTAAAAGAGCAAAGAATAAATTATATCTTAATAACTATCAGAAATATTTGAATGAACCATTTTCAATTTAGTTTTTATGTTTTTGTTTTTAAAAAGGTTACATACTAATTATAATTATAATTTTATTACAACTATAACACTATATTATTAAAATAAAAATATAAAATAGTGATGATATTTGTATTTTTAATTGATATTCAAGAAAATTATTCTAATAATAAATTAAAACATAAATAAAATTATATATATATATATATTTGGTGTTTTGCGAAATGTGTTCACCAAATATGATGTGATACTATTCATAAAACACCAAAAAAGTATTCAAGATTTACCGTTACATTTAAGTGGATTTGACACATATTTGGTGTTTTGTTGTCAAGTTGGTCTTTCTAGAAGTCTTGATGGTGATTTGAATTCTAATTAATTCTCATATTAAAACACCAGAACTCTCATAAATTTGGTTTCATAGTCCCAAGTTTATTCCTTGAGTTGTTTTTGGGTATGATTATGAAAAAAATAAAGTAATTATATATATTTTCTATTCATCATTTCAGAAAATATGGGACTACCACCATATGATAGAAAGTATTCTGGAAATACTTGATGTGAAATCCTTGCTCAAGTTCAAGCTCGTATCGAAGCAATGGTACGCTACGATCCAATCTTGTCTGTTCCAAAAAAGACAGTTAACCCATCGTAAGCAATCAGGAAATCCAGACATCCTATGGTGTTCTTATATGATGAATCTTTTAATATTGAAGCTATGAGATCGTTAGTATTGAGTTCAACAATTTCTGTTAAGATTCTAACTCTTTGGGAAAATGCCTTCTTCAAAGTTGGCAACAATAGTTGTGATGGTCTAGTATGTCTCAGTGATGAACTACTACAGAACCACAATATTGTCTTTAATCCCAGCACTCGATGGCATCGAGTTTTTCCTTGCTCTACCTATAACCTACTCAAAAGGAGAGACGAGCTCAAGCTACCTCAAACGGCTAATCTTGGATTCGGTAAGGACAAGATTGACGGTGCGTACAAAGCCGTTTTGTTATATAATTCCTCTGAATTTTGCCTTAACAACAACTATGCAACAGTTTGTGAACTCTTTAAATTCACTACCCATTATTGGAGATACGTGGTCCCTTCTTCCCCTTACCCGATTCTTGATTCTCAAGATCCTGTTTATTTTGATGGGTCACTTCACTGGTTAACCACTAAGGATAAAACCATGGTTTTGTCTCTCGATCTTCACACTTAGACTTTCCAAGTCTTTGAAGTTCCATTTGTCCACCACCAAGATGTGTATGGAGTGGTTGGCATGTGCAATCTAAATGATCGTTTGTGTGTATACGAGGAAAAGTGGCGCAAACAAATGATATGGTCGTTCGATTCAGATCACAAAACATGGAAACAAATATTTTGCATAGATCTTACCACTATAACTTCTTCCTTGAAAAACTGTTTCACACCCAAACCACTAGCAATTGTGGACAAGGAGAAGCTATTGGTTCGAGATTCTAGCTTTGGAGGTGAGGTAGCTTACTCCTCTGAAAACTATGTTACTGCACACCATCTTTGTTATTTCCCGAGTTTAATCTCTATTGTGTAATGTTTGTTATGTTTTTTGTAAAAGTTTAAGACAATGATTGTTATGTTATTTCTGAAACATTATAATTTCAAAGTTTTTTATTATTAGATCAATTGGTTCTGCATCCTAAAAAGATGTGTGCTAGATACTTGTGTTTACTTGAGATTCATCGAAGATATGAAGGATGTCCATCACACTCTCTCTTCACAACATTTTATTATCAAAAAAATCAAAACAATAAAAGGAAAAAATGTTAATTATCTAGGAATGTAGAAAAGAAAAGGGGGGGGGGGGGGGGTTTGTACAAAAAAAAACAATAGACAACAAAGAGTCATTCCACATCAGTTCTGTCCAAATGTTTTTACACTCCAAATTTATCCAAATTGAGAAGAGGTATTTTTTTAAACTCAAAATTTTATTTTTTCTATTTTTAACAATGAGATATTTTCATATATTTATAAATATTTTAAATCTTTAACTATCTAGTGACATAAGATTCGGGTAGACCCATCTCCTACAAGTCTTCCACATTTATTGACAAATTCATATTTTCATTTCCTTCATACATTACGCTTGTGTAAAATATGTTAAAACAAAAAAAATGGCAGATCGTCAATTTATACAAAGCTTATAGAATTTTCACTTTTAAGAAATGGCAAAAATGTCAGGAAACTAAACTTTAAAATCCAAAGAATTTCATCTTCCATCTCAGGAAACTCAGAAGCATTTGAACTCAAAACATCAATTGCATGAAACCATTCTTGAGTCGTCCGTTTGTATGACATGGCTTCCCCCAATGTCGCTGAGTGCTAGTGGTAGATCATGACACTTTATAGCATCTACCATTGCTAGTTCAGGAATTCTTGGATAACTTCTTAACGTGATATCTCCAATGTAAATCCAATGCATCATTAGGTGCCAAACATTGGACTTCCATCTCGCCAACTCCCATGAAGATTGGACTCTGTATTCTTACAAGTGCCTCTGCTACTAATGACAAAACAGATTATTATGCTTATTGAAGATGTCATTTCAATTAATGAAAAAAACTTTCTAATCCAATCCGATCATTTTAATTATAAACGTCATATTTAACACACACACACATATAATATATAGTTATACACACCAGATATTTTGATGAAATTTAAGTGCAATTTTTTATAAGATAATTCTGCGACTTTCCACATTTTTGACAAAAAAAACTTGGCGATATTGCTACACATCCTATACTCGAGGTTGGATTGGAGATGCGAACAATACTGAATAATAAAAATGTGATTGTTCTAATCATCATCAAAGTCTATATAAACATATGAAAAACATCAATGCATTCATTTGCTATATAAAAATACTATAACCGGTAACATTGAAAAACAAAACAAAAAGTATCTTTAAAATTATAATTTGTAATGCACGTGCATACAACTAAAAACAAAGCTTTATTTTCTATCAATACTTACCATGCCTAGTAATGAGATAAATTATGTAGCCATTATAAAATTGTACATGTTGGATGAAATCACTGTAATGAAGAGCACCGTTCTAAAACTGAGTACCATCACCAGGGGATGTGAGATGTTCACCACTCATCTTCTCCCAATTTTGATGTCCCTTAATCTCTGCAAGCTTGGTGTGGGGAACATTATTGTACCAGATCTGTAATTACACAACAGACAAATAGATGTCACGACAGATCATTTATGGAGCACAAGCAAGTTTTATCCAACATCTAATAAGGTGTTCTTGTTAAGTCAGTATTTACCGGTTTCAATCTTATGAAAATTAATACTAAACTCACATTTTCCCTGCTCTTTGGCCATTTGATGGACCGCTTATAACCATTCGAAAGAGACACAAGACAATGAGGAGATTCCTCAGGATAATGGCGCTCACGATGTTCATAATGCATTGTACTATGAAGCTTCTTGATAACTTGCCAGTTGTCAAGGCAATGAATGTAGTCTGGCCCAGCATTCACATTCCATTCATAGTTACTTTGGTCCTTAGATATTGAAGATTGTTGTGAATTCTTCTCGTTCTGAGACTCAACCAATTGAGTTGAACAAGCTCCATCTCCCACACTCGACTCTTTCGTAATTTCAGCCTGGTCACCAGCTGTAAAGACTTCTTTGGTAGTCTTCTCCGTGCTTTCTTCAGTTTCACTAGAATTCTTTTCTGAGTTTTCTTCAGACTTTTCTTCATTTACAATACCATTCTCAGATTATTTTTCTTCCGTGCTCTCTTCCAATTGAGTTTTCTCTTTCACAAATCTTATGGAACTGTTGTTTAATATAATAAATTGATCAGGTTATTAACCACAAGGGTTAACATGATGTGTATGGAACTCCAGCTGATATATGGAGCCTTGGGTATACTGTGTTGGAGATGTTGACTAGTAAGATTCCCTACGGGAATCTAGATTCCGTAAGTCTTGAAGATTTTTAAAATTTCTTGATAAAAAATAGGGGAATTCCCATTAAAAACCAACTATGTAGTTAAATCTGAAATATACATGAACTTATTGGGTCTCAATAAAAAGTACACAAATTTGCACGTTCAATTTAGTAGATATTAAAAATATATATATTAACATAATTGGAGTTTGGACATTAATATTATTTCTTACGGGATTTCCCTGGTAAAATAAGAGTTTAAGTCCTAATGTGTGCAAACAAGCAGATTCAAGGTTTAGGATTGGAATGGGTACTCTTTCAGAGACACTTAAAAATATACCACTAGAAGCTCGTCATTTCATACTCAAGAACAGCCAACTGCAGTTGAGCTACATAACCATCCATTTTTAGAAGGTTCTTACCATCCTCAGGCTCAGGCTCAGGCTCAGGATTTGAATCCGCATCTCTGCTTCCCTATAGATGAGTATAATTTTAGAAGATTGCCTTTAATATGTGAAGCATGTGGTTTCATTTTATTTAGAATATCACAAGTTGTATATTTTAACATTAATTTCCTAACTGTATAAAACATGCGTAACCAGAAGATTTATGAGAGATTAGACCCCGTGGAAACTATTAAGGAGATTCAAGATATGATTCTTCGACATAAATATGCAAGTTTGGGTAGCACAGTAAGAGATAAACCGTCAGAAGATAGATTTATCCTCAGGTTTTTTTTCTCTCATTCTTTGGTTATTAGTTGTAAATGATAGAATGTGATGAGAGTTATGATGGAAAAATTGTTTATTATTGTCATAATATATATAGTTATGATACATATGTTTATATAGTGAAGTTATTTCCTAATCTAGATTGATACAATACTAACTATTATATTCAAATAATATTTACAGTATCCTTTGATCTAGAATTCTAGATTGATGTGACTAACGAAGGCTCTAGTCATAGATTGCATATAATAAAAGAAATTGCATAGGTTTTGACACCTCTTCCCTCCTAAGGTGATATTTCTCAAATGGCAGAAAGGATTGCTATAATTCATACTCAAGGCAAATCTTGACTCTTCCACATCAGTTCAAAACAATAGACACCAAGGTCTTTGGATTTACTTCACGGGAAGATCTTCATCTTAAGTCAAACTTTTGATACTCGGAAACTGTCACTTGATATTCCACTCTTTAGCCTTGAAATCAATCATAACTCTTTTTGAAATAATAGAAGATAATATCTTAAATAAGTAAAAATTAGGTTTGCACAATCAGTTCCTTGGCATGCTTTTATCTCATTGCTTGCTGTACTTAATAAGCTATCAAGTGGAAAGAGAACTGGAAAGGGGGAATTGCCCAGCCGTAATTCCTATGTTAGGAGCCAAATGAAACAAGAGATCATCTCTTTTTTTTGCTTTTCTTACTTCTATACAATTTGAACAACTCTTAAACCTAGACTCTTGGGAAACAAGGTGAACCCCAAATGGAAGTTAACTGTTAAATCCCTTGTCAGATATCGACTTTCCTCGGATGATTTTCTTTTGGTAAGAATAGCTGTCTATATAGCATGTTTGGATACAATGCAATGGAAGAAGAAACCAAGAGAAGCCTCAATCACCATATCAGCTTGCTCACGCCATAGATAAACAAATCTGGAACCACATTACTTTTCTGTTTCAAAACTGATGGAGATCAAGAAGCTCTCCATCTCCTCTGGACCTCTGTTTGCTGTCACCATTGACGCTAAACTTTGATTGCCTCATTATCCTATATTTTGATGTAATTCTTTTACTTAGCATGCTCTGTTTTCTCCTTCGCAATAATTCCAACACTTCATGCTACTTCTCAGACCTTTGTAAAAATTTTTTTTATTATTTATTACATTTCAAATTACAAAACAAAATTAGTTGTTTGATTTTTTGTCATAACGTAGCCATTTTTCTTAATATAGTTAAGGAATATTGAAATTACAATATTAGGGGTTTAATTATTTTCTTTAATATATGCTGGGTTGTCAGTCACTTTTAAGTTTTTAAATTATTAAGTAAATCAAACATTCTTTTGTCTAGTAATTCACCATTTGATTTCTGAATAATTTTACAACACATACAACCATTGTTTGTTACAAACTTACAATAAATTAATTAAAAGTAATATTTTGAAGAAAATTATTTAAACAACTTCAGAAAATCATTTTAAACAGCAATATATATATATGACTTATTTAAAACCATGTAAGAATCTAAGAAGACATTAAACATCATATACATAACCACATGACAATTCTAAGAGAATATGATTATTAACTTCCTGAAGTATTTAAAGGAATCTGGAGTAGGTTTTGGAATGATATTCCATGAATCAAAGATATTTTAATTGCTTGATTCTTCCAAATTTCATCAAAAGAGAAATTTTTGTGAATATGCAGTGTCAGTGAAAATTTCACAATGCTTTAAAGGTGGAAGATGTAATTTCATTTGCAAAAAGTATAAATTTTTTAAAAATTGTATGTGTTTCTACAACTCCTACTTCTTCATTATTATGGACTTTTGGTATTTCAAATTGTTTATGTATGTACTAATTAAGAGCATTCATACTGGTAAGAAAATCACTAAAGTCTCTCAAACAAAACATAATTTTAATCAAAATTTGATTCTCTATTTAGATTTTAAAATTTTGAAAGTAAGTAAACCAATGAATAATGAACACATATTACTCTTGAAATTTTTAAATGAGAATCTCTCATCACCCTCTCTCCTCTTTTTCATTTATTTTTTTCCTTTAATTTCGAGACTCTCTTGAGAAACTCCCACTGCACATATTTTACGAAGTATGGAGAAAGGAGATCAGAAGAGAATATCAAGTAGCTATGTGAAGGTAAGGATCTCGCAAGGTAAGAAAACGTTCAATTATCATCACCATAAACCCTATACAGGTTCGTAATCACAATAACAAGCATTCAATTGGTAATTTATAAATTGGCAAATAGCAAAACAAATGTCTGATTGAAGTGAATGAAAACTCTACAAATCTTTTAAGGGCAGGGGCATCAATTTATGAAATGTGTATTTAGTTCAGTTGGTAATGCGTTCATTTTTATTTAAGCAAAGTTATGGGTTCGAGACAGCTAGTGAGAAACATTATTACCACGTTTCATTTTTTAATAATATCTTTATTTCCTAACAAATTTGATGGACCCACAAATTATTTATGTCCTCTCTTTGTTTTGAATATTTATATAGATTTGTAATGACAAGAACAAGCATTTAATTGGTAATTTATATAGCGGCAAATAGAAAAGTGTCTGATTGAATTAACTGGAAACTTAAAATACATTGAGGATAAAGTAATTTTCGTCTAAAAATACAACTCCTCAAATCCAAAGTAATCGTCCATTTTTGTGCGTCAAAGATCTCCTTGTAAAACTTCTTTCCAAACATGTCTACTTTTAACAGATTTGGTTTTAGCAGTCTGGCTAAAGAGAAGACCATATAAATAGCAAGATAATATACTTGTCTTTCAACCAATGATTCTTTAAAGGTTAACTAAATTGAGGGATCTTTTCAACATAAGTTGAAACTAGCGGTTAGAGAAATGAAGCAATGATCAACTCAGAGAGCTATCTAATAAGAGGATCACTAACACACATGAAGACATGGAATCCGAACATATGATGATAATGAAGCACCAATCTTTAGAGGCACTTTGACTTAACTATTTATCTACTTTCATAAAAAAAAAGAAATCTGCAATGTTCACTAATGTCTTTCAAAAATTATGAATTTTCGCCTCCAATCCTTGATTCAGTCCCTAAATATAACAGATTTTTCAATTTTATTTACATAATAAATCCTAAGAACACACCAGATAATTTTCAAGAAGTTAATTCTTTTGTATTAAACTGTTACATAATAAATCCTATGAGCACACATATTGATGATTGTATTTATTGATGTTTATGTTGTATTTTAAAGGTATTTGTAGACATTTATAAACTAATTTATTTTATTGGATTTTAATAATGGAAGGTTTCAAAGTAAATATGTATATTAATCAAGTTTTCATAAGAAATGAATAAGATTAGTAAAGGTCTAGTAAGACAAGTAGCACACTGTCTCAAAGGATTAGGGAGACGGATGGTACATTTATCCACTCCCAAACTTGGTAAACTGGTAAGATAATGGAAAATAGTATTTATAATTATATTCACCTAAAAGAGTTTAATGCATTTTTTGCATCTTATCGTTGAAAAATGGTTGTCTTAAATCTCTCATTGGAGAAAAGTCGTAAATACATTGATAAAGAAAATATCATTACAATTATGAAAATAAGTCACTACAACAATGTTCCCACAAACATCTTCTCTTCTTATTCTCTCTTTTTCTTTTCTTTTCTTTAAAAAATCTCTCTGCCTAAACAAAGAGATGGACTTCGCAAAAAGAAAAAAAAACACCCCTGGAGAAAACTTAAGAGTCACAGTCCAATCACCTTAAAACTCAAACCAAAACAACCAGATTCAAAGAGATGAAACATATAACTGCAACTCTTGAGCAGCTTGCTTGAAAATTTCCGCAATTCCAAATACATCTCCTAATAACTGACTCTCATGACTTGGATTCACCTGTTCCATTACCACCAAAGAAAAAATCCCATTGTAAATATGACACAATGGATTCTACGATTTAGAAAAATATTTGTTTTAGTTAAATATCACCATATTTTATATAAAATATGCACCTGAGCTTGGATCATGTAGGTCCTTTGGAAAACATTAGAGGAGACATTAGCAAACAAAACTTCGATCTTGAACTTCTCAAACAAGTAAAAAACAGTAGTTAAAACTCCTGATTTGTCTTTAGGGCAACAAAAATTTAAGAAAGCTTCATTCCCACATATATTCAGAACGAAGTTATGTGAGGACCAAGTACAAAACCCCATGGTCAGGTCATTGCAAGGGTAAGGCAGATTCATGGTGGCAGCACTGGAAGAAGAGATCTGATCGGCCAAGAAAGCTTCACGAGAGTAAGAATCTGTTGTAGTAGGGCATACAGTAAGAGCTTGGGGATGGTTTGGCATTGGTGTGAGACGAGTTTCTGGAGAAGAGGATGAAGATGGAGCATATGTAAAAGTTGTGTTTGAGGCAGACGAATTTTGAAGTATATCAAGCATTTTCATTTGGAGTTTTTTCAAATCTAATTCAGAGGATTTGATGAAACGCACTGCTTCATCGTAGGTTTGTCTGCCTGTGAGACATAATTAAAATATAAGAACTTTTTTACTCAAAATAACATCTGATATCAGACATAAAAATGTATATATTAGTTCATTATCATTTATTATTTTATGTAATTTTAAGTCTTTAATAATAGAAGATTTTTTACCATGATAATTGGTGGACTGAAATTGGACTCCGATTCAATTAAAAGAAATAGTATATATATAGATTAATATTAATAAATTTTAAGAAAAATAGAAGAAATATATGTTGAATTGAAAAACTTGCAGGGTTTGCAAATAGTATAAGACGGTTTTGCTATAATATAGATATTAAATTCACAAGAAACAATAGGAAAAAGGAGAAAATGGAATTAAGACAAACAATAAAAGAGAAATTGGAAACTTGATGGCTTTCCTATATAAGAACCAATTAAAGTGACAGATAATGGATATTATTTCTTAGAAAAAGCAAAAAGATGTGAAACTTAACCTAAAAGGGAACAAGTGTAAGCTGTTGAAGAAATTGAAATCTAAAATGTAAAAACCGTCAAAATAAAAGAAAAAAGAGAATCTTATAATTAACATAAATATTTTTTTGATAGAGTCATAAAGTATATCAAAATAGGGGAAACTATTGGACTAGATCAGATTAAACAATGATTCTATGAAATTAAATCTTATTTTCCACATGAAATATATATGCATACATGATATTTATATGATTGATAGTTCATATGCTAAATCTTAAATAAAAATAGTTTCAATTTTCCAGATGTGAGTTATCATCAAAAAATACAAGCGTAATTAATATATAATTTTATTGTTGACTAGAAAAAAATCATTTGATTAAATTTTGTGGGTACCAAACAAAAACAAAATTATGTGTTCTTAAATCAGTACCGTAGGAGACAGTTCGGGAAGCAAACCATGCAGTTTAGAAAACATATCACTCATCCTTTTCCTCATTTTATTTTTGCTCTGAATATGTTTTTCACGATCATGTGATTCTCCGTCATGATTTTCACTATTTATTTTTGCTCTTTTTCTCCCTTTTGCAGCTTTCACAGTCTGAGTTCCCAACATAAGAGAAGGTTGTGATGGAGGTGGTTGCTTCTCGTTTCTTTTGCAGCCGCCTGCAGAATGATCAGAATTGGATATGTCCAGCACAAATCCCTCTTGGGTCAACTCCTGAGCATTATTCATATTGAATTGATTCCTCATCTTCTTCTTTTTGCTTTCGTGTGTTTATTGTGCTTTTACGAATGTCTTATATAAAAGAGAGAGAGAGAGAGAGAGAGAGATGCGTTTAAGGTAGGATGTGAAAGAAGAGAATAGAAGAAAATATATAAATAAAGATTTAGGTGAGGTCAAAACCAAAATATAATCATAAGCGAAGCCGTTACTAAAAAAATATAAGGTAAATGTTCAACAAAGTTTTGTCATTTTCCAGTTTTTCTCTTTATGAAGTTTTTATAGATTTTTTTCTTAAATCAAAGAATAAATAATTTTCTGGGAAACAAAATTTCCTTATTATTCATACATGATTTCTATATCTTTAAATACTTCTATAATATATACAATGACGAGTTTAGTATAACAGACCAATGTGTGACCACCCTGCACCCAAATCCGGATATAATAATAACAGGGGCCCCAATTTTTCAATATATATTATTTTGAATTTGAGTTCCGATAGTGATATCCAAATCCAATTCTTAAAAAAAAACAAAAAGAGATGGTTGTGATTGAGGTGTTTGATTCTCGAGTCTTATGCAGCTGACTCCAGAATGATCAGAATTGGATATGTCCTGCACAAATCCCTCTTGGGTCAACTCCTGAGCATTAGCCATATTGAATTGATTGCTCACTTTCTTCTTTTTGGTTGTGTGCGTTTATTATGCTTTTACGAATGTCATATATAAAAGAGAGAGAGAGAAATAAGTGTTTAAAGTAGGGTGGTGAAGAAAAATAATAGGGGAAAATATATAAATAAAAAGTTAGATGAGCTCTTATAGCAAAAACCCAAAATGCAATCATAAGCGAAACTATAAATTAAAAGGTAAATGTTCAACAAAACTTTTTCTTTTTCCATTTTTTCTCTTTAAATTTTATAGTTTTTTCTTAAATCAAATAAAAAATAATTTTCTGGGAAATAAAATTTCCTTATTAAACATTTATTCATACATGATTTCTATATTTTTAAATATTTCGATCGTATATACAGTGACCATATTAGTATAATGGACCAATGTATGACCATCCTTCACCCAAATACGGATATAATGATAACATGAGCTTCAGATTTATGTTGAATTTGAGTTCGATAGTGATATCCAATTCCAATTCTAAAGACAGAAATAACATAAATTGTTTTGGCCAACATCTGTTGTTATACAGATTATAAAAATTTAATTTAGGTACTTGAACAATAACATCAAATAATAAATATGATAACAATTTGTAAAAAGACTCGAATTTATAAAATAAAATGTTAAAAATAGTTAGCAGTTATTCAAACAATTTAACCTTTAAATTTTTCTGAATTGTTTTAGTTATCTATGTTTGAAAATAATTTTTTTTTTAAAATAATATTGGCCTAATATTTTCCCTTAGGGCTGTTAATTGTTTTGAGCCTTCTGTGCATATATATACCCTTACACATTAGACTAAGCAGTGACATAAAAGTATTAGTATAGTTTAGATTGATGTTCCGTAAAAACAGATTGAAGTGAAAAACTAAAAAGAAAATTATTTATACCTTATGTTGAAAATTTAAGTTAAGAAAAAATAATAATTTAGGTGGATTAGATTTAAATTAGATGTGCAAGTAAAATGGGTTATATGCGTATTTAAAATGGGTTATATGCACATATGGAATGGATATAGTATATGGTACATATACACACAACCAAACCAAATAAAAATAAAAAATAAGATTTCATAATTGCACTTACTAATATAATATATTCTAAAACTTTTATTAGCTTAAGAAGTTCAGAAGTTACTTACTAAGTTACTTCTTAAGTTACTTCTTCAGAAGTTAAGAACTTCTTAAGTTACTTACTTCTTCTTAGAGGTACTGTTGGCTCAGGTTCTCCTTCCTCAACATTCCCTTCTTCTTCAGCTGAATCCTGATCTGGTTCCATATGTGTATCATCTGCATCTCCATGTTCCATGATGTTCTCAGATGGTGTACTCTCTCCTTGTATTTTATCCCTTGTTATTGGCACTTTGATGAATGATGCCAAAGTTGTTGAGTAGCTCCTTAAATATCTTGTTTACATATTCTCCTCCATTATCACTTCTTAAGACCTTGATTGTTGAACTTCTGAACTTTTATTAACTTCTGAACTTAAGACCTTGAGAACTGCTGAACTTGGATGTCCTAGTCTTTCATGCCATAATGGGCTATCTACAATCTCCTTCCTACCAGAAACTTCTACATCCGCCTTCATTCCAAGAGCCATTGGATCCTCTTGTTTATGTTGAAATTAAGAATATGAAGGCTTAGGGATAGTTGAGAGAGTGATAGTTGTGGCATGAAAATAATAAGGAGTCTAAGGTTTGGATATTTAGAGAATGTTTAGGATGATGATGGTGGCGTGAGTATTGATATAATGAGGGATTATTGTTTGAGAATGATGATAAGAATGATGATGAGAGTGAGAATGATATTGGTTGATGAAATAAGATGAACTAAGGAGAAGCATGGCGCCGGAGAGCAAAGGCTCCACCGGCGCCTTTAGGGAGATAAGTAAAGCTTTCTTTTACTCTTTTAATCTTCTTATTCTCTTATTCACAACTTTCTTTACATCACTTTACATGTATTTATAGAGTTTTTACATAGAGAAGAAGAGAAGAGGCGCAGAAGAAGGAAGGAGAGAAGAGAGGAGTTTGCATGAAGAAGAGAGGACGGAAGGGAGCAGCTCACTGTTTGACTCCTGTTCAAGCTGCGCCCATACCCTGCTGCTGATGCCTCCATGCTTGTGCCCATGCCCTGGTTCTGGCACCCCATGCTCTCCTTTGCTTCCTCTTTTCTACTTAGTTAGTCTTCTAGTTAGTATGTAACAGCTTCCTTTCTTCTAGTTACATCCTAACCAAGACTTCTTCTAGTTCCTTGTGAACTAGGTTTCCTTTCCCTCCTTCTCTTAGATTTGAATTCTTCTATCATAGAGATCACATATTTCAACACTCCCCCTCAAGATTGGTCGGTAGGTGTCCTTAAGGCCAATCTTGCCATGTACGTGATCCTCAATGATAGAAGATGATGCCATGATAACGATATCCGCTAGCTGATCCTTGCTTGCTCCAAAGATGGTTTTGATGACTCCTAACCCCAATGAGACCACGACTTCCTTTCCTATGGCCATTACTCTTTCTTGCGGATTAGGCTTTGTCTTCTCTAAGCTTCACTCGGATCATGTCTCCTCGGGCTTCTTGTCTCAAACTTAATCTTGACTTCAAGCTCCTCGGATGACATCTTCTAGCTCACAGAATACTCACATTATCATTGGCTTCCTCTTGATGACTCTTGGGAGTATACTCTATCCGTTGGATGCCACTTCCCGCTGCTTCTCGGATCACCACACCTAATAAGGTCTGAAAGGTGGTTTCTCCTTCGGTTTCCTTACAACATCATCCATAGCTACTCATATGTGTCTCCCGGCTTCCTCTCGCCATTGTCTCCTCATATGGTGCTTGGAGTTCCTTGTTGCCTTGTTTACCGTTCCACAGCTGCCTAGGTGAACGCCACTTGGTCTGAGCTTCACACTCCATCTATCAAGATCAATCTTGGCTTCAACCCTTCATAGATTTGATCTTGATTCTTCAAAGAGCCATCCGCTCTAATTCCACTTATCATAAGACTCTCCCAGCTTTCTCTTGGAATGCCGCATCTATCCATGGTACAATGTGATAGTCCTCTTCTTCTTGGACCATCACCTAACTTGGTGCTTCAACGGTCTTCTTCAACACTCCCTCTCAAGCTTGGTTCGAGTATGGGAAGAATCAAACTTGACAAGGAAGACCGTTGCATAATTTGGAGCTTCACCGCTTCTTCAACACTTCCCTTCAAGACTAGCCCGTTTCCAAGGGACCACTCTTGCAAAGGAAAGAGTACTAAGCTTGATTATGCCAATGATGCCGCCTCCTCTTGGACTATCTATCCCACTTGCCAATTAGGACAAGCTTTTGTCTGCTAGCCATTTTGGATTAGGCCGCAAAGGACATCATCTACCTCCAGATAACACCACCATGAATAGCTTGCTTGAGCCTATACACACTTCTTCTTGTAGATTGCTCCGCTTGGATCGCCACATGGTTGAGTGTGATCACCACTCTCTCAAGACCTCCTGGATCAAGTGATTCGGCCTCAAGAGAGGATGAAGACCATGTGGAAGAATATGACCCTCCATAAGCACCCTTTAATCAATACCTTGGAGCAACTACTGCTTGAACCATCTGAATCTTCCGCTTGTTGAAAGATTCACCAATGAAAGATAGCATTAGCCTATGAGATTGGTTTTGGAAGTCATGAACTTCTTGGAAATGATTCTTGCAGAGTTTGATTCGCCTGTTACTAAGGTTGAGAATTCGCCAAGAGCTTCACTGAGTCGTTGTTGCTCTTCTTCTTCTCAAAGCAACAATCGCTCTTAACCTCTTCCTCTGAGGTTTCCCTCTCTCAGCAGCCTTAATCTTCTCCTCCTTAACGCTTGAAGTTACAAGCGAATGTGAGTTTCCAATCACCATAACTTGAATCAAACTCTCAAGAATCACAACACAAGCCCATCCAAAAAAACATTGCTTACTATCTCTTCACCGCTTCTTTTATCACTTTTCCACAATTGATTTTCCTCTTATCAACTATGTCTCTTTGATCAAAAATTATTGACCACTTCCTTTTCTTTGCAGGAAACATCTCAGCCTTGTGCTTCATCTCTGTTTCATGCAAGTCTTCTACGTGAACTCCTCTTGTCACGTCTCTTCCGCAAGTGTCTTCCGGGTTAAAGATGTGAACTCCTTTTGTCACTTCTCTTCCGCAAGTCTCTTTCGGGATTAAACCTTCCTCAGCTTGCTCTTTCCAAGGTAAGCTTCTCCTTTTCTCCAAGTTTTACTATGAGCTGTCTCATATTTTCCTTGAAGTCTTATGTGAACTACATTCACACTTTCTTTGACTGTTTTTTGTACAGCCGGTTTAATGCTTCCTCTTCTTTGGAGCTTGCTTGGATCACCATTTAAGGTCACCTCCAGCCTCCTCTTCTAAACCATCACGCCAAAAACATTCTTCATCTCCTAGATGCCTTATTTCCCACGCCATACATGCCAAAAAATCATCACACCATGACAAGCTTCTTCACGGATGGATGATTCTTAAAAAATCCTCTGGATCTTGTTTCCAAAGAGGATCACCAAGGAATTGATATTGATACAACCCCTTTTCAAAGTTTTGTATGTGGATCTAGACTCCACACACAAGAACCACAAAGAAAGATATTTACTCTCTCACACACACCCTATTAAAAACGCATGGGAGGAACAAATTACCCCAGAAAATCTCTCTCTCATGTGTTTAACAAAAGAAAAACGAGTTCCTCAAGGCAAGGAGCCAAGGAGAGCCCAACGAAATCTCCCTCAATTTGTCATCATTTTCTAGTAACAATACACACCCTTAGTCCTTTCACAACTTGAAGATCTTATGATCTCAAGGATATTAATCTCAGAGTGAATAGAACTAAGAAAGTGTATGGTTATAGATTAGAAGACTTTGTAGAGAGCTAGAAGAATAACAAGAGATTAGGTGCTAGATCACTCAACTTGCTCTGATACCATGTTGAAATTAAGAATATGAAGGCTTAGGGATAGTTGAGAGAGTGATAGTTGTGGCATGAAAATAATAAGGAGTTTAAGGTTTGGATATTTAGAGAATGTTTAGGATGATGATGGTGGCGTGAGTATTGATATAATGAGGGATTATTGTTTGAGAATGATGATAAGAATGATGATGAGAGTGAGAATGATATTGGTTGATGAAATAAGATGAACTAAGGAGAAGCATGGCGCCGGAGAGCAAAGGCTCCACCGGCGCCTTTAGGGAGATAAGTAAAGCTTTCTTTTACTCTTTTAATCTTCTTATTCTCTTATTCACAACTTTCTTTACATCACTTTACATGTATTTATAGAATTTCTACATAGAGAAGAAGAGAAGAGGCGTAGAAGAAGGAAGGAGAGAAGAGAGGAGTTTGCATGAAGAAGAGAAGAGGGAAGGGAGCAGCTCACTGTTTGACTCCTGTTCAAGCTGCGCCCATACCCTGCTGCTGACGCCTCCATGCTTGTGCCCATACCCTGGTTCTGGCGCCCCATGCTCTCCTTTGCTTCCTCTTTTCCACTTAGTTAGTCTTCTAGTTAGTATGTAACAGCTTCCTTTCTTCTAGTTCCTTGTGAACTAGGTTTCCTTTCCCTCCTTCTCTTAGATTTGAATTCTTCTATCATAGAGATCACATATTTCAACAGTTTATTAGGTTCAAAAGATACATACCATCCTCTACCTTCCCTTCTCCGAGTACATAGTTTGTTTTAGGGTACTGAAATTTAACAAAGTCAGTTCCAAACAATGCCACACAATCCAAGTCCATTGTGGCTTTATGAACTGATATAAGGTTAGATGAGAAATTAGGCATGTATAATGCTTTTGTTTCCTTCTTGAAAAGCTCTAATTCTCCTATCCCCTCAATTGGAACTGAGCTTCCATTAGCTACTTGCACATTTCCATGATAAGGCTCAAGATTTTTTAACAGGTCTTGATCCTTAATCATGTGATGAGAAGCTCCTGAATCTACAACCATTTTACCCTTCCTTATGGAGCTTTTAGAACTGAGGACTCTTACCGGATTCAGTCAGCTTGGCAAGGCTCTTGATGAGAGCCTCAAACTCGGATCTCTTGAAAGTATCATCAACCGGTTGTACAATCCCTATGAAGGCCCTATGCCCACTTCCACTCTCCCTTAGCCGCTTAGGCCTCAAATGCAGATGGAGAGTCCAACACTTCTCCTTGGTATGTCCCTCCATCTTACAATGCTCACATTCCAACACCCTCTTGTCTACAAATGTGAGATTCTTCTTGGCAAGATTTGCAGCTTCACTTGGCGCACAAATAGGTCTCTTGAGCCCTCCTCCATTTGTATTAAGCCACATACTTCTGCTAGACTTGGCAGCATCTCAAATCTAAGTATGTGCTTGATAAGGTTCTTGTAAGATGCATTGAGTGCCAAGAGAAGCCCAAATACTTGGTCTTGGTCACGCCTTTCACCTAACTCCTTGGGGTCTATAGTTTGTGGCCTCAAGATCTCCAACTCGGCCCACAAGCTTCTATACTCCCAAACATTTCCTTGAATGGTTTCTCCTCTTGTTGAAGCTCATTCAGTGCCCTCTTCACCTCAAATATCCTTGATATATTTGAGACATTTCCATATCCTCCCTTGAGTATATCCCACAGCTCCTTGGCTGGTATCCACATATGAGTAGGCCACGAAGATGGATGGTTCTAGTGAGCTTTGAAGAAGAGAAAGAGTGTATTGTTCTTCTTGCTCTTCCCTAGCTTCCTCCTTTTCATTTGTCACCACCGCCTCCGCTTCCTCCTTTGGCTCAACATACCGCCAAAGTCCTCAGCCTCTAAGAATGGTTTTAGAGGTTTTTGCCCGAAGGAGATAGTTGTTCCCTTTGAGCATGACTGAGAGTGCTACTCTATTTGTCTTCATTTTCTAGTAATAATACACAATTCTAGTTCTTTCACAACTTGAAGATCCTATGATCTCAAGGATATTAATCTCAGAGTGAATAGAACTTACAAAGATGTATTGTTATAGATTAGAAGATTTGGGGAGTATAGAAGAATTATAAGAGAGTTAAGTGTTTGGAATGCTCAACCCTCTCTGATACCATTAAGAAATATAGATTTGAAGTTTAGAGAGAATAAAGAATGATTAGAGAATAATAGGAAGCATGGCGAGAATGGAGAGAATTTATGCAAATTTGAATAATCTTATTCTCTTCTTTTTCTTATATCACTTACAAGAGGTTTACATGAGTTTATATAGACTTTAAAACTAAGAGAGGAAGAAGGAAGAGGCAGAGAAGGCGTGCAAAGAAGAGAGAAGCATGGGCTTGAGAAGCTAAGCTACTCCAACAGTGTCACAACAGTAACCAGCACCCATACCTCCCATGCTGCGCCCATATCTCCACTTGCTTCTCTTCTTCTACTTAGTAACTTAACTAGTTACATTCTAGTTCACTCCTAACAGCTTCCCCTTTCATCCTAGCCAACTCTTTCCTTGTTCCCTCCTTCTTGTCATTTGAATTCTTCTTGGTTAATTCATCTCTTGAAGGAGCATCTATTTCAACAGATTGGTATGATCCATTTCTTGGGCGTGGTGTTAAAGTTGACCAATTTGGCGTTACATCTGTAATTCTACACAGAGACTTTTGAAATATGACTCATTCATCTTAGCGTCACAAGCAGATCATGTATATATATATACATGGATCAATTTATTTCTTATATATTAAAATAGGATATGTAAAAAACATTTATGCTTTAGGTTTACTACATATGGTATCCTCGAGTTACACGACGCATGATCCTTGGATCACTGTTACGGCAATTAACACAAGAGGAAGAATTTATGGAGTTCCGGAACATGATGCTTTGCAACCAACGAGAAGTAATCCAGTTGCGCTTTCATTTGAAGTTGGTCTTGTGGTTGATTTTACACAATTTGGCGATGATATCGTGCATTTAGATTCAGAAGAAGAACATGACGAATTTTCTGAGGATGAAGATACTATTCCATCCGACGGAACATCATCAGATTTAGAATAGTTAATAATTTTCTTTGTATTGTAATATAATGATATTTCCTTAATTTATAATTAAACTTATTTAAATATGAATTATATTAAGTATGAAATAAAACAATTACAATAAAAATTGTAAAATATATTGTTATTTTGAATAGTTTATAAATATACTTTTTATACCGGAAGCTCAATCACTGGCACCACAAGCTTCACTATCCACAGGTAGAAGCTCCCTTGGTCCAATGGTTGAACAATGATCTTTAAAGCTTCTACATCAGGAGGTCTGGGGTTCGAGTCTTAGTTATTGCGATTTATTAACAAATTTGCAGATTAATGGAGACAATTTTACAGGAGATCTCCAACGATGTACAATTAGCGCCGTTCGCCGTGATTCTATGCAGAAAAGAAAGTGGTCCCTCAAGAACATGGAGGACAAAATATTGTATGTAGTAGATCTAATAAGAATCGGAAGAAATTGTCCGTGGGAGACTCGTCTTTGTAATAGTTTTCATAATTTGTAATAAATTAATAAATCCACGCAAGATTTTAGAAATTGATATTATTGGTCCATGTCAATATTTATAATTCTCATGATAATCTGCCAAAATGGAAAAATCAATATCTTCTAGAAACTTAAAAAAAGAAAAATAAAAATATGCAACAGAATATAGTAGAAATTACTAAAAATAGTGAGTTTAGTATTTCATAACTTCATATTTTTAATGGTAATTGGTCACATAATATTTATGAATTGCTATTTGATATCATGTTCATTCAAGATAAATAAAGAACAATAATGGAGAAGAATAATACCTATAGTATTAAGCCTCAGAAAAATCAGGAAGAAGAAGAAAAAAAGGGAGAAAAAAATCTCTAGGAACAAAAAAGAGAACAAAGTGACACATACAAAAATATGCAGTAATTAATTTGAAGTTATAGTGTTCCTATGGTGTCCACATAAGACTCTATGCTAAGACTGTTCACATAGGTTTTAAGGAATTTAATATTATTGGTCTTCGTCAATATTTAATAGAAAATATGTTATCATAACTTCATATTTTATGAATGGCAATTGGTAGCAAAATTATTAATTCTTATTTAGTACTTTTATTTATTCAAGATAGATGAAGAGAAGAATAAGTGCTAGATAAAATTAAGCCTCAGAAAAATGAAGAAGCAAAAGGAGAAAAATGAGCAACAACCTCTAGGAAAATAGTAGAACAAAGTGAGAAATGGAAAAATATGTAGTAATTAATTTTAAAGTACAATGGTCCTAGAGTGTCCACATAAGACTTTATGTTTAGACTGTCGAAGTGAATTTTAGAAATATGATATCATTGGTCCACATGAATATTTAATATATATTCTCATGATAATTTTCCAAATCTATAGTATATAAACGTTGAACCTACTTTATGCTAAAACCATATATGTGAAATTTTGGAAACTCGATATTATTACTCCACATCAATATTTAACATAAATTATAATGATAATCTGCCAAACATGTTAAAATAGAAAAATTCATATCTACTATAAACTTAAAAGAAAAATCATCAAAAATAGGCAACAAATAATAGAAATTACTAAAATAATGATTTTAGTATATATTCTTATTAATAAATAATTTAAAATATTTATTTCATAACTTTATATTTTTTAACAGCACTTGGTCTCATAGTATTTATGAATTTGTATTTGATATCCTATTTATTCTACACAGATGAAGAACAATAATGGACAAGAATAAGCACTAGAAAATATTAAGCCTCAGAAAATTATTAAAAAGAAGAAGAAAAAGGAGAAAAAAACTCTAGGAAAAATAGAAGAACAAAGTGACACATGATAAAAGAATGTGTAATAATTAACTAAATTTAAGTTATACCGTTCTTAGGTTGTCCATAGAAGACTTTATGCTAAGACCGTTCGCATGGAATTTTAGAAATTTGATATCATTAGTCTACGTAAATATTTAATATAATATATATTTATATTGTTTCATATTTTATTAATGGAAATTGATTGCAAAATATTTATGAAATCCTATTTATATTTTATTTATTCAAGATAGATGAAGAACAATAATGGAGAAAAATTAAGTCCCAGATAAAATAAATCCTCAGAAAATTGAAGAAGAAAAAGGAGAAAATGAGCAAAAAAGTCTAGAAAAAAATTAAAAGAAAAATTTTACACATGCAAAAATGTGTAGTAATTAGTTTTAATAAGACCCATATAAAATAAAGCCTCAGAAAATGATGAATAAAAGGGAGAAAAATGAGCAAAAAATCTCTAGATAAATAGAAGAACAAAGTGACACATGCAGAAATATTAAAATGGAAAAATCAATATCTACTATAGACTTGAAAAGAAAATCATAGACAAAAAAGCAAAAATAATAGTTTATATTACTAAAAATAATGAGTTTATTATATATTCTTATTAATAAATAATTTAAAATATTTGTTTTTCATAACTTCATATCTTCTTAACGATAATTAGTCGCATAATATTTATGAATTCATTATCGTATTTTAGATAGATGAACAAAAATAAGAGAGAAAAATAAGCCATAGATAAAATTAAGTCTCAGAAAAATGAGGACAAAGAAGAATAACAAAGAGAATAAAAACTAGAAAAATGAAGAATAAAGTGACACATGCAAAAAAGTGTAGGAATTAATTTTAAGCTATAGTGTTCATAGTGTGTTCTCATAACACTTTATAGATACTATCATATTGGTCCACACTAATGGTTAGTAAAAATTCTTGCGCTAATTGTTTAAAAAGAATTGATATACGGCAAAACTTTAAACAGAAATAATCACAAAAAAATAGAAATTACTCAAAATAATAAATAATATATAAGAAATTATGCCTTAATTTTTTATTAATTAATCATTTAAGATTAGATTTTAAATAACTTCTTATTTACAGATAATTAATTAAGAAATTATTTAATATTTAAAACAAAACATATTTGGACATTAAAATTAGAAATTGGTCAAATAGTATTTCCAAGTTCCTATTTAATCTCTTTTATATTATATATGGCTGAAGAAGAGTGCCAAAGGTAAAAAAACCAGTAAAACTAAATCTCATAAAACAAATAAATAAGAAAAAGGGGAAAAGGTAGGAAGAAAATAGAAGAAGAAAACAACATATCCAAAAATATTTGATAATTTTAGTGTCCAATGAATAACAAATTTTACTGTAATCCTACCCAAAAAGATTGAAATAAACAAATTAATATACTAAAATTCAAAAACTTATCATGACTAAACAATTTTGGAAAGAATGTGCCCACAAATAAATAAGGTGAATCATGGGTTATGGTTTTAAACTTTTAGTAAGTTTAATATTTTTGCTAAAACATTTTATATAATTAAAGTTTAATTTTATTCTAAGTGTACCATCAATGAAACCCAAATGACAAAATGTCAAAAAAATAGAATGCAAGAAAGATTAGGATTACAATAACTTATAAGATAATTCTTTCCAACGATCATTGATTGTTGCGGGCTTGCATTATAAATGAAGTTTAAATGCCAAAGCCAAAAGAGAATACTAGAAAGATTAGGATAACTATAAATTATAAGATCATCAAGATCTAACTGATGATAGATTGTTATGGGTTTGTACTATTAGTAAAACCCAAATGTCAAAGCCCATAAGAAAGAATTACGAGAAAAATTAGGGTTACTATAAATTATAAAATTATAAAAATCTAAATGATAAACGGTTGCTGCGGACTCATGCTTGAGTTTCAAAAGAGGCTTCTTGTTGGCTTCACTATTTTCTTCCTCTCCTAAGTCATTGATGTTGGCTTTTGGCTTTTGAGGGTCTTTCATAGTTGATTTTTCTTTTACATATCTCAATCGTGTGTGTCTCGATGAACTGTGAGTGATCTGTGATGTGAAGTTAAGATCTCAATCGTGTGTGTTTTGAGGGTCTTTCATCGAAATCGCTATTTACTCTCAGGTTTACTTTCTAGCTTTACAAACTTTATATTTTTGCATTTAGTTTATAATTTCAAACTCGCTACTATTTTCTGGCCATAAAAAATGGTATAAAACGTAATATTATCAGGACTC
Organism: Nasturtium officinale; assembly: GCA_963854855.1. NCBI lineage: Eukaryota > Viridiplantae > Streptophyta > Magnoliopsida > Brassicales > Brassicaceae > Nasturtium > Nasturtium officinale. The sequence goes on from OY978505.1 coordinate 3,546,117, forward strand.
GGCTCTTCTATCTCTCCTTCATGTATAAAGAGAATACCAATAATTTATTATGGTTTTCCAAAGTCGAAACTCATTATTAAGAGCAACCTCAACCACATTTTAGTATTTAAAAACATATCTCCAACCACAAACACCAAATCTCACACTAATGTTTTATTTATCATATCATAAAATATAAGACTTTTATTTCTAATAGTTTGATAAATACTAATTCTTTATATAAAATGATATATTAGATCTTAAATTTAAGGTTAAAATTGAATATATAATCATCAATAAATTAAAATAGCAAAGAATAAATTATATCTTACTAACTATCAGAAATATTTGAATCAACCATGTTCAATTTAGTTTTATGTTTTTGTTTTTAAAAAGGTTACATACTAATTATAATTATAATTTTATTACAACTATAATACTATATTATTAAAATAAAAATATAAAAATAGTGATGATATTTTTATTTTAATTTACATGCAAGAAAATTATTCAAATAATGAATTAAAACATAAATAAAATTATATATATATATATATATTTGGTGTTTTGCGAAACGTGTTCACCAAATATGATGTGATACTATTCATAAACACCAAAACATTATTCAAGATTTACCGTTACATTTAAGTGGGTTTGACACATACTTGGTGTTTTGTTGTCAAGTTGGTCTTTCGGGAAGTCTTAATGGAAATTTGAGTTCTAATTAATTCTCATATTAGAACACCAGAACTCTCATATATTTGGTTTCCTAGTCCCAAGTTTATTCCTTGAGTTATTTTTTGGGTATGATAGAGAATAGTAGAGAATATTCTGGAAATACTTGATGTGAAATCATTGCTCAAGTTCAAGCTCGTATCGAAGCAATGGTACACTACGATCCAATCCGTCGGTTCCAAAAAGACAGTTAACCCATTGTACGCAATCAGGAAATCCTGACATCCTATGGTGTCCTTATATGAAGAATCTTATAATATTGAAGCTATGAGATCGTTGGTATTGAGTTCATCAGTTTCTGTTAAGATTCTAACTCTTTGGGAAAACACCTTCTTCAAAGTTGGCAACAATAGTTGTGATGGTCTAGTATGTCTCAGTGATGAACTACTACAGAACCACAATATTGTCTTTAATCTCAGCACTCTATGGCATCGAGTTTTCCCTTGCTCTACCTATCAACTACTCAAAATGAGAGACAAGCTCGAGCTACCTCAAACGGCTAATCTTGGATTCTGCTAATCAACTACTCGATGTCTCCATACATCTTCTTGAGAGTTTCCCAAAGTTCTTGAGCTGTCTCACAATATGAGTAAGATTCAAATATTGAATAACTCAGGGAGCTGTGGATTATGCTGAGCACCATTGATCTTTTTGTAGCCATTTTTCCAGAGTTTCTTCATCTCCTTCTTGAGGCTCTTTTCCTTTCGCAGGTTCAACTTTATTCCACAAGCCACGACCATACAAGTTAGATTTTGTAGATCTTGACCATATGAGATAGTTCTCTCCTCGTAGAATGACTCTAATTGTAGTTGGTTTTATCTCCTCCATGATTGAAAAGAATGATCTTCAAGGAAACCTTCTATTGTCCACTGGATAACAACTAGCCGTTTGAAGATTTGTGAGGTGACCTTTGAGAAATCTCAAGTAATAAATCAATCTAGCTTCACACACCTCATATAGGATGAATTTATATCAATCTCAGAGGTTTTAGGAAGCTAAAAACGTATTTCAAGAGCAAACAAAGTATGTACCAGTGGATATCAATCTCAGAGTTTTTCAGGAAGCTTAGATGAATGTATTTCCAAAATAAACAAAGAACTTTTGGGGAAGAAGATGAACAGTCTTTTCTGCGAAATTTTGAATTTTGAAAAAATTGATTTCTTGATCTGGAGATTTATTGAGAGTTTGGTTGTTGCGGAAGCTCTAAATATGTTAGAGGAGAGGTTTCTTACACAAAAGAGACTAGGAGAATGGATATATGCTTCAAGAAAAACTTCTAGAGTTTCTTAAACAGTAACAATGGTGAAACAAGAATAATGGAAGATATAATAGATGTTTAAGAGATTCAAGAAGAACATAATGATGAAATCAGAAGCTTGATCTTGTTTATGGATCAATGCTATGATACCATGTTAGATTTCAGAGATTAAGAGTGTAAGATTCAAACCCAGAATAGAGAAGAATAAGAATAATAATAGAGAGAAAGAGATTTTATTATCTCAGTTATCTTAAATGTTACAAGAAGTTTACATATTTATAGAGTGCTTAAACCTAAAGATAAGTAGGTGTTTCTTAGCTATGTATAGTTATAACTCATGTGGAATTCAAAATAGAGCTGTTGAAGAAGAAACCAATTTGGGCGTCCATCTGCACTTCCATTTTCGGTGGATAGCTTTTCCGTGGATGGCTTTGCTTGGACGCATCTTGCTTGATATTTGTTGGATGGATTTGCTTGGATGCATCTTGCTTGGATGACTTTCTTATTTTATTCCTTGTTGGATATTTGTTGATTGATTAATACTTGTAACCCAAGGGTCCCAGCTGAAACTCTATCAAAGATACAAGCTTACAGAATCTTTAGTCTCCTTTACACAACACAGATTCTCGGTGGTTTGAAATGTCTCCACGATAGTGGTTTTATTCACAGGTTAGAGTAGTATTAGTATTATATAATACATTATAAGAAACATTGGATATTGAACTGTTGTTCAATATAATAAATTGATCAGGTTATTAACCCCAAGGGTAATGATGTGTATGGAACTCCAGCTGATATATGGAGCCTTGGGTGTACTGTGTTGGAGATGTTGACTAGTAAGATTCCCTACGGGAATCTAGATTCCGTAAGTCTTGAAGATTCTTAAACTTTCTTGATATAAAATAGGAGAATTCCCATTAAAAACCAACTATGTAGCTAAATCTGAAATATACATGAACTTATTGTGTCTCAATTAAAAGTACACAAATTTGCACATTCAATTTAGGAGATATTCAAAGTATATATATTAACATAATTGGAGTTTAGACACTAATATTATTTATAACGGGATTTCCCAGGTAAAATAAGAGTTTAAGTCCTAATGTGTTCAAACAATCAGATTCAAGGTTTAGGATTGGAATGGGTACGCTTCCAGATACACTTAAAAATATACCACTAGAAGCTCGTCATTTCATACTCAAGAACAGCCAATTGCAGCTGAGCTACAGAACCATCCATTTTTAGAAGGTTCTTACCATCCTCGGGCTCAGGCTCAGGCTCAGGCTTAGGATTTGAATCCGCATCTTCGCTTCCCTGTAGATGAGTATAATTTTAGAAGATTGCCTTTAATATGTGAAGCATGTGGTTTCATTTTATTTAGAATATATTACAATCACAAGTTGTATATTTTAACATTAATGTCCTAATTGTATCAAAACAGGCATAACCAGAAGATTTGTGAGAGATTAGACCCCGTGGAAACTATTAAGGAGATGCAAGATATGATTCTTCGACATACAACCATTGTTTGTTACAAACTTACAATCAATTAATTAAAAGTAATAATTTGAAGAAAATTATTTAAACAACTTGAGAAAATCATTTTAAACAGCAATATATATATATATGACTTGTTTAAAACCATGTAAGAATCTAAGAAGGCATTAAACATCATATGCATAACCACATGAAAATTCTAAGAGAATATGATTATTAACTTCCTGAAGTATTTAAAGGAATCTTGAGTAGGCCTTAGAATGATATTCCATGAATCAAAGATATTTTAATTGCTTGATTCTTCCAAATTTCATCAAAAGAGAAATTTTTGTGAATATGTAGTATCAGTGAAAATTTCACAATGCTTAAAGGTGGAAGATGTAATTCCATTTGCAAAAATATAAATTTTTTAAAAAATGTATGTGTTTCTGATATTAAGATTTCTCTCTAGGTTATCAGTTACCCTAAATGCGTTGTAGCATAAAAGGGAATCAATACAACTTGGAATCTAGTTTCTACACATTAGGAATGCAAATCATGTCTTAATCTAAGTGAATAAGGTTTTGGGGGTTTTGAAACAGAATTTAAAATGCAACTAAACTGCAAAATAAGTAAAAATGGTTTTTGAAATTAAATTAACAAAGAAGGATCCTTGGAAATGTTATGGATGATCTAGACTAATCAACGCTAAGCTAGTGGAGCCTTATTCTACCTCTTAGAGCTAATCCAATGGTTCCAAAACACTAAACTTGACTAATCTATTCTTATGGTACTAATCACTTCACTAATCACCTTAAATGTTCATAACTCTCGTTAAACACTAATTGATCAATGAGCATTAAACACAGATTGTCTTAACCTCTAATCATCCTAAACATCAATTCTCATTGGGTAGGACTGAAAAGAGCTTGAAAAATTTGGATAAAGCATTTCATCAAACACCTTGTGGGCATGAGAAATGCTTAAGATCTAAACTAACAATCTCTTGCTAATCTAGCATTAAACACAACCTAACAAGCATGGAAAACAAGTTTAGCAATCAGCAAACCCAGAAATCTCAAATTCCAAAATATCTCAAAACAAGTTTAGCAAAAGAAAAGATCACCCCCCCCCCCCCCAAACATAACATTAAGACTAGAGTATTTATAGTCCAAGTCTAGGGGACCAACATAACCCCTAATTAACCAAAATAAAATTGAAAACATACTAAAGTTGACTTCACTAAACCAAAGTTGACTTGGTTTAGTTTTACAAAATAAAGGAGCGGAGCAGGTCCCATCGGTCGGTCTTGATCGATGGAGTGGCCTGGTGCGTTTCTGGGCTTCCCATCAGTTGAAGGTGATCGATGGAGTGGCCGATGGGAAACTCAGGAGCATTTCTTGGCTTCCCATCGGTTGAGGGTGATCGATGGAGTGGTCGATGGGAAACTCAGGGGCATTTCTTGGTTCTCCATCGATGGAGCTTGGCCGGTGGGAGTGGCCGATGGGAGTAAAAGAAACATATCTCTCTAATCCAAGATCAAAATCACTTGAAATTACCTTCATTAAAAAGCCAACTCAAGTTCCTACAACTTTGATGAAGCATTCAGGAGCAATATGACAACGTAAAGTCTTCAAACGAGTCGATCTTTGAGATGATTAGGATTGGTTCTGGATCATGATTTATGTTTTCTCACACCATTTCCTCTCCTTGTTGTTCTCTTCAGCTCCAAGACCTATCTAAGAGTGAAACACATGCAAACATGCATCTAGACCCTATACATGTAATGAAAATGCAAGATAATAGTAAAAACTCATTGCTAAAAACATTAAAAACACAATATATCAACTCCCCCAAACTTATCTCTTTGCTTGCCCTCAAGCAAACTTAGAAAGTAAGATGATGAGAAAGGTTTGAAAGTGGGGGATCAGAACCAAAACAAACCAAAATCATAAGTGAGTTCTACTTCAAAAATTTTAGCCATACTCTTCTTAACAATAACTAGCAACCGAAAAGACTTAGACAAGCATTCAAATTATTCAAACCCTTTTAACATTCATTAGCTTGTAAGCATGGATCAAGTTTATGCAAAGATCATTGAATCTCATTTGGTTAAGGGCATAGGTTAAGAGACAAAGGTCGTCCCTTCAATGGTTTTCTCAAATCAGAACAAGGATCTCTCAGGAAAATGATTGAGCTTTAGAAGAATGCTAAAGGTCAGGGCCAACCTATGCATACAAGGACAGATTCTCATCTATCCCAAATACATAAGAGATGAACCTAAACCTATCATCTAATCCCAGAAATCATCCTAAATCTACCCTTTAGGCTTTCATTTGCCTTTGATTCTTCTTTTACTAAGGCTTTTTTTCTTTGAAATCAGGTTCTAAGGAGTGATATCTTATTGATCTAGCGGATTGGATTTTTCTTGATTTTCTAAGGCTCTTTTTCTTGAACTCTTTTCTTTTCTTTTGATTTTCTTTTTTTTTTTCTGAGCCTAGATCTTTTATTTTCTTTTTACACTCTTCCAAATCCTTTACTATAAACTTTCCTTTCCTTTTTATAACTCCCAGCTCCCAGAACATACCTTTTATAGCCTTCTCTTTTTATTTCTTTCTCAAAACCTAAGGTGTACATCTGACTCGGGTTGCAAACTCGAGGTAATGAAACCGAGTTACACAACCCGAAACACCAAATCCTAACCAAATCCCCAAAATGAATATCCCACTAGTCCTAACTGATCCAAAAGATGTGAACCAGACTATATGAGATCCTATCCTTGTCAGCTCCAACCTAACACGTTCTATCAAAGCTCAATTAGGCAGAAGAGGCCTCACAATCACACAAAGAGTAATAAATGGCTTGAAAGAAGGTTAAGGTTAAGGGAATGGATTCTAACTGTTCCAAAAATGGGAATCAGCTACTTGGGTTAACAAAGAGTGGTAGAAAGGATAAGATAACCCAAGTATGTATATGGTATCCATGAGTTCAATTTTTCAATGCATAAACATGATAATTGAAAGTCCAGTTTTAGGTTCCACTAGATAAGGATATGAATTTCAGATCTCAGCATATTTTCAGCCTAATCTAGATGCAAAGTTAAGCAATTGGAGCATGGTTCTATCTTAACTTCAAACTTCACTTAATCATTCAGCAAGTCTACAAGGTATTTTCATCATATTTCCCCTATGTAATGCAGCAATCCTATATGAAATTACTAGACTCAATCCTAAAATGAAAATGCAACTACATGAACACTCTGTTTTTGTGAAATGGATTTTCAAAAAAATTTCAATTTGTTTTTTTTGAATTTTTTTTATGCAATAGATGTATGCATGAGACTCAATTATGCAAAAAGAAAAATAAGAAAACAAAACACAAGATTAAAAGACATAAAACCCTCCCCCAAACTTGAATTACACCGTCTCGGTGTAACAGAAGTGAGAGAGAAGGTTAAAACAAAATGCAGAAATAAAATGGTATATACATTGAAAGGGAAAGGACCATACCTTGGCCCTAGTCGAGAATCTTAGGGTGTGGAGTGAGTGGAGTTTAAGAAATCCTATGAGCAGTTGAAGTGGTGGAATGAGCATTAGAGAAGCGTGTTCCACCTTTGAGTGTGACAGTGAGGACCTCCTTCATCACATCGTCAAAGCCCTTTGAACCAGTTACCTTAAGCTCCGGTGTGAGGATTGCTTTAACCATACAAAAGGGATTTGACATTCCCTTACACTTTACTTTGTACCGTAGCTCTCCATCAATACATTTCTTAGGGTGCAAGGTCATTGATGGAACCAATGGAGAGTGAACAAGGGTGGGATGGTGGTGTTTGTTCAAAGTCATCTTGTTCTTCTCAAGACTCTTCTTGGTCTCCTTCAACTTCTTGAATTTATCACTTTCAACACAACCATCATGCAAGGAGAATAAACACTTTCCATCCAAAATTTGCTCATCAAGCACTAGAGTCTCATTCATAACTTCAATCTCATTCTTCCATTCTAATTCTTCATTGGTGATTGTTCCACAAAACTTGGTAGAGGAAGGCTTGATTGGATAAGTAACTATAGAATTCACATTGATTAGAGTCACACACTTGGTTGAGAAGTCGATTCTTGCTCCCGCGGTGTTGAGAAAGGGAGTTCCAAGAATGAGTGGAAGCTTATCATGTTTTCCTCTATCTACTACCATGAAGTCTGTTGGGATTAAACAATCTCCAACTTTAAGTGGATAGTCTTCAATCAAACCTAGTGGAGGTTTTGAAGAGGCATCAGCATAAGTGATCGAAAAGGAGTACTCCTTCATTTCTTTGATACCTATACTCTTCATCATCTCAAACGACATAACATTCACACTAGCACCCGAATCACACAAGGCATTCTCAAATTTCATATTTCGAAGGGAGCAAGATATGAGGAATGTACCAGGATTCTCAAGCTTAGAAAGACATTTGGGCTCAACCAATGTGGGAGTGTGAGGCTTGAGACTTTCCATAACTTCTTCTACTTTTGCCCTGTTGGCTAAGATAGCTTCAATAAATTTTACATGAAGAGGAACTTGAATCAAACTACTCATAGGAGGCAAAGGGGCTCCAACTGTGCTCATTTTAGCTTTGAAGCTTGAGAAGATCTTCTTTTTAGCTTTGGTGAATATTCTTCCTGGGAATGGGATTGTAGGTTCATCAGGAGAAAACTCATCCTTTGGTGCATCTTCCTTTTCCACCCTCATGGGAGCTTTGACTTCGTCCCTAGTAATCACCTCTACCTTTGCTTCACTTTGACTAACCACACCAACATCATCCACTTCATATAGAAGTCTAGTGATTTCCTCAACATCTCTATTATGGTCATTCTTATCACTTGTGAGGATAGCATTGCAAAATTCCTTGGGATTTGCTTTCAGCTTTACCAGGAAGTGAGTCCTTTGGTCTGTTGGATGATGATGAAACTTGAGAAACTCGATTGTCAAGGCTCTTGACATGGGAAGCCAAGTGTTCAAACTTATTATTCAATTCACTGTAAGCTCCTTGCATCCCATCCATTCTCTTGTTAATCTCAAAAGTACCTTTGGTTTTTCCTTCTAAGAGTTGTTTTAGAGCAGAGTATTGGGATGTTAAGACCGTCCACGTGAAATTTTAGAAATATGATATTATTGATCCACATAAATATTTAATATAAATTCTCATGATAATTTGTCAAGTCTATTTTATATAAAAGTTGAATCTACTTAATGTTATGACCATCCACGTGGGATTTTAGAAACTCAATATTATAAGCTCACATCAGTTTTTAACAGAAATTCTCATGATAATCCACCAAAGATGTAAAAATAGAAAAATCGATATCTTCTAGAAGGTTAAAAGAAAAACCATCAAAAATAGGCAATAAAATAATATAATTACTAAAAATAATGAGTTAAGTATAAATTCTTATTAATAAATAACTTAAAGTATTTATTTCATAACTTCATTTTTAACGGCACTTGGTCTCATACTATTTATGAATTTATATTTGATATCTCATTTATTCTACATATATAATGAAAAATAATGGCGAAGAATAAGCCATAGATAATATTAAGCCTCATAAAATGATTAAGAAAAAGAAGAAAAATGAGAAAAAAAAACTTTAGAAAAATAGAGAACAAAGTGACACATGCAAAACAAAATGTAATTAATTAAGTTTATTCTTTGATTATGGTATCCTGAAATTATTTTGAAGATTTAGAGTTTGCTGAATAATATATACATCCATGATTATTAACTCTCAGAATATTTCCTCCTGAATGAAAACTCTAGGGATTTTCACTAACGAATATTTCCCCATGAATGAAAGCTAACTAAGAAAAACATGGCTAAATATTGTTTGATATGTTAGATACTAATGAAGAAGCATGACTAATAGATATTGTTGAGACAATGAGTTACACTTCATGTGAAAATTAAACTATAATGTGACTGTAAAACTTATTTTGTGGTCCAAATATTTCTACTATGTTTCATGTCACTAAAACAATGTTGAATATGAGTTTGTCCATAAATTATCCACAAAGGTTAGCTTGTTATAGTTTGAATGTTTTGAACTTTTTATAGTTTAAAGTGTATTTGTATACATAATATTTAAACTTTTCGATAAAAACAAGAGTTCTTAGTGAAATGTAAATCATTAACTATTTTTAATGGTTTTGCAGGATAAACCATTAACTATTTTAAGATCACATGATATACTAATAGACTATGTGTCACTAAATCAAGGAAAATAAAATTAAAATACAAAGAAAGAAAAAACACACACATAAGATTTAGTTACTTACACCATATATTTTGATTGAGTTTAATTACAAATTTTTATAAGATAATTCTGCGACTTTCCACATTTTTTGACAAAAAAATAAAGTTTATACTTGGCGATATTTCTATACATCCTATGCTCAAGCTTGTATTGGAGATAGAACAATGCTGATTAATAAAAATGTTAGTGTTCTAATTATCATCAAAGTCTCTATAATTATAAACGTATGAACAACATCAATGCATGCATTTGCTGTATAAAAAATGAGGAACACGTAACAAAGGCACAAAATGTTTTACCATTTTGGATTTTGTGAAAATTTTGGAAATCAAGAAATGATTATCTATTTAACAAAAAAAACCAATTAATCCAAAAAATGATATTGGTTTTGTTAAATGAGATGTGCATGCAGTAGCGGAACTAGACATTTATTTTAGTGGGGTCAATTTTATTTTTTACTAAACTAACATATAAACTATTAAAAAAATTACATTTTACATTGATTTATAACTTGAAATTTTTAGTTTTATTACGTTTTTATTGATTACATTCTCAAATATATATTTTTGATAAAACAAAAATACAGATATCATTCTATAGTACAGTGTTCATAATTTTCAAGTCATGTAATCTTAAATCTCTATTTTTTAAAACTATAAAATAATTTTAAGAGAAGTGAAAAAAAATTGAAAAAGTCATAAATTAATATATCTACAAAAATTGATGATATTTTATAATTTGAATTATTGTATTGGTCATAAAAATTAGAATCGATAACTTATCAGATGAAAAATTAATTTTTTATAAGAGAGATGAAAAAGTTATATTTTGTAATTGTTAATTTTTTGTTTAAAAATATTTTATTTAAACAAAGTATAGATAATTTATAATACTTTTAGGAACTTATAATTTAAAAATTATATACATAAATACATATTTGGATGAAACTAATATTTTATCATTTCATGTATCTGAAATAACGTTTTGTATGGGGTCAAATTTAATTTTGATATGGGGTCATAAATTTTTTTCTTTAAAACATAAGATACAAAAAAATATATTTGTTGGGATCAGCTGACCCGTCTAACCATGAACTGCATCTGCCACTGTGTGCATGAATGGTTAACAACTAATAAGTCTCCAAGTACGAAATCTCCTGCAACATCACAACAATTATGGACACGGCCTGAAAAAGGTTAGTTAAAATGTAACTATGGTGAATCCTTTAATCAAGTTACAAATCAAGTATGTGGTGGTTGGATTGTAAGAGATAGTAATGGAAATCCTAAGTTTTAGGGAGCATCTAATCTAAATTATACATCTTCACCATTAGAAACTGAGTGTAAGGCACTTTTAATATCATTAGAAATAGTGTGGTGTAAGGGGTTAAGAAAACTAATTTTTGAGGGAGATTGCTAAGTTTTGATTGATGTTTTATCAAATAATTGAGTGGAAATATCAGTTCTAAACATTTGCAAGGACATCAAAGAATGAATCGATAAATTTAAAGACATGTTTTTACTTCATGTTCGGAAGGAGAATAAGAAAGCTGCACATGTACTTACTCGTCATGGTACTGCAAATAATATATTTTTTCAAGTTGTAATTTTCCTCCTATTTGTTTAACTGTTTATATCAAGATATATATATATATATTAAATTAATATAATTATCATTTGTCAAAAATGGGGTTTCTGCTAAAAAACCATGACATTTTTTAAAATTTGCAAGTTCGCCACCCATATTCATTTTGTGAAAGTCAATCTATTTAACTTCAAAATCACCCGCTATATAGGCATCACGTGTATCCTCGACGTAGCACTATCATCTACTGTTAAAAACTGACGGGAAACTCAAAACGATTGTCGTTTCGAATCAAAATAACATCATGTTGTTTTTTGTTTATCTCATAGTTTTTTTGTGTTCAAAACAACAAGGTTTACTTTTTATTATTTATTTTCATTTAATATTTTATTTTTTAAACATATTATCTTCATCTTCTTCGCCGACAAAAGAAAAAATCTATCTTCTTAGTCTGTTCTTCTTCTTTCAACCCAAGATTAAATCCTAAATGACTCATTTCTTTCACAATATATTATCCATGATTTATAAACCCAATCTTCATGTGGTTTCATATCAATTTACTAGAACAAGAAAAAACCTTAAATGTTTGATTTCTTCAATTTTTTCAACCAATTTTACCCAGAAATCAACCTAAATTTCAAAGCTTTGTGAAACCAATTCGTCTCATGTAGTAAAAGAAATGTATGTCGATGTATATATATGGCTCTCTGCTTTTGATTTATGAACAAAGGAGACACAAGGATTCATTACAAAAATATTCAAAACCCGGAGGTGATTAATATGCAACTGAAAGCTGCAATGAAGAAAAAAAATCGAGTAGGTGATTCGCAGGAGCTAGGGCTTTTCAAGATTTAACCTTCAATTGATTGAATTCTATAAACAGATTAACCAAAAAACTATGAACAGACCAGTTAAAGATTATTGAATCTATGAAAGAAGAATAGCTAAGTTAATATTGAGAGAATCAAAGAAGAAATTTTTCTTTTATTAACTAGTATGGAATCAATCTGGCAACTCAAAGTATAGTCAACAATAAACTTATATATTAATTACGCTTGTATTTTTGATGATAACTCACATATGGAAACTTGAAACTATTTTTATTTAAGATTTAGCATACGAACTATCAATCATATAAATATCATATATGCACATATATTTCATGTGGAAAATAAGATTTAATTTCATAGAATCATTGTTTAATCTGATCTAGTTCAGTAGTTTTCCCTATTTTGATATACTTTATGACTTTATCAAAAATATTTATGTTAATTATAAGATTCTCTTTTTTCTTTTCTTTTGATGGTTTTTACATTTTAGATTTCAATTTCTTCAACTGCTTACACTTGTTTCCTTTTAGGTTAAGTTTCACATCTTTTTGCTTTTTGTAAGAAATAATATCCATTATCTGTCACTTTAATTGGTTCTTATTTAGCAAAGCCATCAAGTTTTCAATTTCTATTTTCTTGTTTGTCTTAATTCCATTTTATCCTTTTTCCTATTTTTCTTTTGAATTTAATATCTATATTATAGCAAAACCGTCTTACACTATTTGCAAACCCTGCAAGTTTTTCAATTCAACTGCTTACACTTGTTCCCTTTTAGGTTAAGTTTCACATCTTTTTGCTTTTTCTAAGAAATAGTATCCATTATCTGTCACTTTAATTGGTTCTTATTTAGCAAAGCCATCAAGTTTTCAATTTCTGTTTTCTTGTTTGTCTTAATTCCATTTTATCCTTTTTCCTATTTTTCTTGTGAATTTAATATCTATATTATAGCAAAACCGTCTTACACTATTTGCGAACCCTGCAAGTTTTTCAATTCAACGTATATTTCTTCTATTTTTCTTAAATTTATTAATATTAATTTACATGTATACTATTATTTTATTCAACTCAAAGAAAATTTTCTTTTATTAACTAGTATGGAAGAAAAATTTCTTCTTGACTAGTTTGATCCATATCTGTTCTGAGTAGATACATAAGAAGGATAGGTAATTTTGGGGTTCCAAAGCATTTAGGCATGACACACATGATCTATTAGAACCTGTACTCCATTGAGTCATTTGATCTCCAGTTGGTATTCGGTTTTGTATTGCCAGCAACGTATGGAACCAAACTTTGGTGTGGAGTAGGATTTGATTCTCGGACTAGGTTTCAAATTTTCTTTAAAACCAAATTTATCCTCCTTGCTTCTCCACAAGACCTTATAGAGTTTGGATGCTTTTTTCTTTGAGAATCAATTGTATTTTCGATGTTGTTAAAAATCTCAGACCTGTGGCGATTTCTATGGTTTGTGAGTATGACCTGGTCCACCGTGATAATTTTTGAATACCTGTATATCGTTCTGTGATGAAAGGAATGTATATTCTACAATAACAGGTTTTGTGATGAAAGGAATGTAAACCCAAATCTATACTATTATTGCTGAAGCTAATTGATGTTAAGACTATCCACGGGTAGAAGCTCCATTGCCCAGTGGTTAACCAAGGATTATTAAAGCTTCTACATCAGGAATCTGGGGTTCGATTCCTAGTTATTACGATTTATTAACAAAATTGCAGATTAATGAAGACAATTTTATAGGAGATCTACAACGATGTAAAATTAGCGCCTTTCACCGTGATTCTATGCAGAAAAGAAAGTGGTGTCCCTCAAGAGCATGAAGAACAAAATATCGTCTGTAGTGGATCTAATAAGGGTCGGAAGAAATTGTCCATGGGTGACTCGTCTTTGTAATAGTTTTCATAATTTGTAATAAATTAATAAATCTAGATGACAAAAAAATACGACCCACGAGAGATTTTAGAACTTGATATTATTGGTCCATGTCAATACTTAACATAAATTCTCATGATAATCTGCCAAAATGTTAAAATGGAAAAATCGATATTTTCTACAAACTTAAAAAAGAAAAATAAAAAATATGCAACAAAATATAGTAGAAATTACTAAAAATAATGAGTTTAGCATTCCATAACTTCATATTTTTAATGCCAATTGGTCACATAATATGTATGAATTCCTATTTGATATCGTGTTTATTCTAGAAATATAAAGAACAATAATGGTGAAGAATAAACCCTATATAATATTAAGCTTCAGAAAAATGAGGAAGAAGAAGAAGAAGAAAAGGGAGAAAAAAACTCTAGGAACAAAATAGAGAACAAAGTGACACATACAAAATATGCAGTAATTAATTTGAAGTAATAGTGTTCCTATGGTGTCCACATAAGACTCTATGCTAAGACTGTTCACGTGGGGTTTCAGAAATTTAATATTATTGGTCTTCATCATTATTTAATAGAAAATATGTTATGATAACTTCATATTTTCTCAATGGCAATTGGTAGCAAAATATTTATGAATTCCTATTTAGTATTTTATTTATTCAAGATAGATGAAGAACAATAACAGAGAAGAATAACTTCTAGATAAAATTAAGCCTCAGAAAAATGAAGAAGCAAAAGGAAAATAGTAGAACAAAGAGAGAAATGCAAAAATATATAGTAATTAATTTTAAACTACAATTGTCCTAGAGTGTCCATATAAGACTTTATGTTTAGACTGTCCAAATGAATTTTAGAAATATGATATTATTGGTCCATATGAATATTTAATATATATTCTCATGATAATTTTCCAAATCTATAGTATACAAAAGTTGAGCCTACTTGATGCTAAAACCATCTATGTGAAATTTTGGAACTCGATATTATTACTCCACATCAATAATTAACATAAATTCTAATGATAATCTGCCAAACATGTTAAAATAGAAAAATTCATATCTACTATAAACTTAAAAAATAAATCATCAAAAATTGGCAAAAATAATAGAAATTACTAAAATAATGATTTTAGTATATATTCTTATTAGTAAATAATTTAAAGTATTTATTTCATAAGTTCATATTTTTAACAGCACTTGGTCTCATAGTATTTATGAATTTGTATTTGATATCCTATTTAATCTACATAGATGAAGAACAATAATGGACAAGAATAAGCCCTAGATAATATTAAGCCTCGGAAAATTATTAAGAAGAATAAGAAAAAGGAGAAAAAAACTCTAGGAAAAATAGAAGAACAAAGGGACACATGCTAGGTTGTCCATAGAAGACTTTATGCTAAGACCATTCACGTGTAATTTTAGAAATTTGATATCATTGGTTCACGTCAATATTTAATATAATATATATATATATATATATATAGTTTCATATTTTATTAATGGAAATTGGTTGCAGAATATTTATGAAATCCTATTTATATTTTATTTATTCAACATAGGTGAAAACAATAATTGAGACAAATAAGTCCCAGATAAAATAAAACCTCAGAAAATAAAGAAGAAAAAGGAGAAAATGAGCAAAAAATCTCCAGAAAAAAATAAAAGAAAAATTTTACACATGCAAAAATGTGTAGTAATTAGTTTAAATAAGACCAATATAAAATAATTCCTCAGAAAAGGAAGAATAAAAAGGAGAAAAATGAGCAAAAATCTCTAGATAAATAGAAGAAAAAGGTGACACATGCAGAAATATTAAAATGGAGAAATAAATATCTATTATAGACTTGAAAAGAAAATCATAGACAAAAAAGCAAAAATAATTGTTTATATTACTAAAAATAATGAGTTTATTATATATTCTTATTATAAATAATTTCAAATATTTTTTTCATAACTTCATATCTTCTTAATGACAATTGGTCGCATAATATTTATTAATTCAATATCTTATTTTAGATAGATGAACAAAAATAAGAGAGAAAAGTAATCCCAAGATAAAATTAAGTCTCAGAAAAATGAGGACAAAGAAGAACAACAAAGAGAATAAAAACTAGAAAAAAATGAAGAACAAAGTGACACAAGCAAATAAAAATATAAAAATAAATGATAGATACTATCATATTGGTCCATATTAATGGTTAATAAAAATTCTTACGCTAATTGTTTTTAAAAAATTGATATACAGCAAAACTTTAAAAAGGATTAATCACCAAAATAGTAGAAATTATTCAAAATAATAAAATAGCATATAAGAAAATTATGCCTTAATTTTTTAATTAATCATTTAAGATTAGATTTTAAATAACTTCTTATTTACAGATAATTAATTAAGAAATTATTTAATATTTAAAAGAAAATATATTTGGCCATTAAAATTAGAAATTGGTCAAATATTATTTCTAAATTCCTATTTAATCTCTTTTATATTATATATGGCTGAAGAAGAATGTCAAAGGTAAAAACCAGTTAAAACTAAATCTCGTAAAACAAATAAATAAGAAAAAGGAGAAAAGGTAGGAAGAAAATAGAAGAAGAAAACAAATATCCAAAAATATTTGATAACTTTAGTGTCCAATGAATAACAAATTTTACTGTAATCCTACCCAAAAAGATTGAAAATAAAAAATATTAATATATTAAAATTCAAAAACTTATCATGACTATAAAATTTCGGAAAGAATGTGCCCACAAATCATATGTTATGGTTTTAAACTTTTGGTAAGTTTAATATTTTTGCTAAAACATTTTACATATTTAAAGTTTAATGTTCTTCTAAATGTACCATCAATGAAACCCAAATGACAAAAGTCAAAAAAGAGAATGCAAGAAAGATTACGATTACAATAACTTATAAGATTATTCTGTCCAACGATCATTGATTGTTGCGGGCTTGCATTATAAACAAAGTTTAAATGCCAAAACCAAAAGAGAATACTAGAAAGATTAGGATAACTATAAATTATAAGATTATAAAGATCTAACTGATGATAGATTGTTATGGGTTTGAACTATTAATGAAACCCAAATGTCAAAGCCCAGAAGAAAAAATTACGAGAAAAATTAGGGTTACTTTAAATTATAAAATTATAATAAATGATAATCGGTTGTTGCAGACTCATGCTTGAGTTTCAAAAGATGCTTCTTGTTGGCTGCACTATTTTCTTCCTCTCCTAAGTCATTGATGTCGGCTTTTAGCTTTTGAGGGTCTTTCATAGTTGATTTTTCTTTTACATATCTCAATCGTGTGTGTCTCGATGAACTGTAAATGATCTTTGATGTGAAGTTAAGATCTCAATCGTGTGTGTTTTGAGGGTCTTTCATCGAAAACACTATATACTCTCAGGTTTACTTTCTAGCTTTAAAAACTTTATCTTTTTTTGCATTTAGTTTATAAATTTCAAACTCGCTGCTATTTTCTGGCCATAACAAAATGGTATTAAACTTAATATTATCCAGGAATCGACTCTTCTATCTCTCCTTCATGTATAAAGAGCATACCAATAATTTATTATGGTTTTCCAAAGTCAAAGCTCGTTATTAAGAGCAACCTCAACCACATTTAAGTGTTTAAAAAACATATCACCAACCACAAACACCAAATCTCACACTAATATTTATTTATTATTATATCATAAAATTTAAGACTTTTATTTCTAATAGTTTGATAAATACTAATTATTTATATAAAATGATATATTAGATCTTAAATATAAGGTTAAATTTGACATTATAATCATCAATAAATTAAAAGAGCAAAGAATAAATTATATCTTACTGACTATCAGAAATATTTGAATGAACCATGTTCAATTTAGTTTTTATGTTTTTTTTTAAAAGGTTACATACTAATTATAATTATAATTTTATTACAACTATAACACTATATTATTAAAATAAAAATATAAAATAGTGATGATATTTGTATTTTTAATTGATATTCAAGAAAATTATTCTTATAATAAATTAAAACATAAATAAAACTATATATATATATATATATATATATTTTGTGTTTTGTGAAACGTGTTCACCAAATATGATGTGATACTATTCATAAAACACCAAAAAAGTATTCAAGATTTACCGTTACATTTAAGTGGATTTGACACATATTTGGTGTTTTGTTGTCAAGTTGGTCTTTTGAGAAGTCTTGATGGTGATTTGAATTCTAATTAATTCTCATATTAAAACACCAGAACTCTCATATATTTGGTTTCCTAGTCCCAAGTTTATTCCTTGAGTTGTTTTTTTGGGTATGATTGTGAAAAAATAAAGTAATTATATATATTTTCTATTCATCATTTCAGAAAAATATGGGACTACCACACCATATGATAGAAAGTATTCTGGAAATACTTGATGTGAAATCCTTGCTCAGGTTCAAGCTCGTATCGAAGCAATGGTAAGCTACAATCCAATCCCGTCGGTTCCAAAAAAGACAGTTAACCCATCATAAGCAATCAGGAAATCCAGACATCCTATGGTGTCCTTATATGATGAATCTTTTAATATTGAAGCTACGAGATCGTTGGTATTGAGTTCATCAATTTCTGTTAAGATTACAACTCTTTGGGAAAATGCCTTCTTCGAAGTTGGCAACAATAGTTGTGATGGTCTAGTATGTCTCAGTGATGAACTACTACAGAACCACAATATTGTCTTTAATCCCAGCACTTGATGGCATCGAGTTTTTCCTCGCTCTACCTATCAATTACTCAAAAGGAGAGACAAGCTCGAGCTACCTCAAACGGCTAATCTTGGATTCGGTAAGGACAAGATTGACGGTAGGTACAAAGCCGTATTGTTATATAATTCCTCTGAATTTTGCCTTAACAACAACTATGCAACAGTTTGTGAACTCTTTAAATTCACTACCCATTATTGGAGGTACGTGGTCCCTTCTTCCCCTTACCCGATTCTTGATTGTCAAGATCCTGTTTATTTTGATGGGTCACTTCACTGGTTAACCACTAAGGATAAAACCATGGTTTTGTCTCTCGATCTTCACACTGAGACTTTCCAAGTCTTTGAAGTTCCCTTTGTCCACCATCAAGATGTTTATGGAGTGGTTGGCATGTGCAATCTAAATGATCGTTTGTGTGTATACGAGGAAAAGTGGCGCAAACAAGTGATATGGTCGTTCGATTCAGATCACAAGACATGGAAACAAATAGTTTGCATAGATCTCACCACTATAACTTCTCCCTTGAAAAACTGTTTCACACCCAAACCACTAGCAATTGTGGACAAGGAGAAGCTATTGGTTCGAGATTCTAGCTTTGGAGTTGAATTGCTAATATATGATCTGAAAACCAAAAGATGTGAGGTAGCTTACTCCTCTGAAAACTATGTTACTGCACACCATCTTTGTTATTTCCCGAGTTTAATCTCTATTGTGTAATGTTTGTTATGTTTTTTTGTAAACTTTTAAGACAATGATTGTTATGTTATTTCCAAAACATTATAACTTCAAAGTTTTTAATTATTAGATCAATTGGTCCTGCATCCTAAAAACATGCGTGCTAGATACTTGTGTTTACTTGAGATTCATCGAAGATATGAAGGATGTCCATCACACTCTCATTTCACAACATTTTATTATCAAAAATCAAAACAATAAAAGGAAAAAAATGTTAATTATCTAGGAATGTAGAAAAGAAAAGGGGGGGAGGTTGGACAAAAAATAACAATAGACAATAAAGAGTCGTTCCACATCAGTTCTGTCCAAATTTTTTTACACTCCAAATTTATCCAAATTAAGAAGAGGTATTTTTTTGAATTCCAAATTTTTTTTCTTTCTATTTTTAACAATGAGATATTTTCATATTTTTGTAAATATTTTTAATCTTTAACTATCTAGTGACAAAAGATTCGGGTAGACTCATCTCCTACAAGTCTTCCACATTTATTGACAAATTCATATTTTCATTTCCTTCATACATCACGCTTGTGTAAAATATGTTAAAACAAAAAAAATGGCAGATCGTCACTTTATACAAAGCTTATAGAATTTTCACTTTTAAGAAATGGCAAAATGTCAGGAAACTAAACTTTAAAATCCAAAGAATTTCATCTTCCATCTCAGGAAACTCAGCAGCATTTGAACTCAAAACGTCAATTGCATGAAACCATTCTTGAGTCGTCCGTTTGTATGACATGGCTTCCTCCAATGAAGCTGAGTGCTAGTGGTAGATCATGACACTTTGTGGCATCTACCATTGCTAGTTCATGAATTCTTGGATGACTTCTTAACGTGATATCTCCAACGTAAATCCAATGCATCATTAGGTGCCAAACATTGGACTTCCATCTCGCCAACTCCCATGAATATTGGACTCTTTGTATTTTTTACAAATGCCTCTGCTACTAATGATAAAACAGATTATTATGCTTATTGAAGATGTCATCTCAATTAATGATTTTTTTTAAAAAACCAATCCGATCATTTTAATTATACATGTCATATTTAACACACACACATAATATATAGTTATACACACCACATTTTTGACAAAAAAAAACTTGGCGATATTGCTACACATCCTATACTCGAGGTTGGATTGGAGATGCGAACAATACTGAATAATAAAAATATGATTGTTCTAATCATCATCAAAGTCTATATAATTATAAACATATGAACAATATCAATGCATTCATTTGCTATATAAAAATACTATAACCAGTAGGATAAGAAAGTAATTATCTTAAGACTAAACAAACAAACAAAAAAATATCTTTAAAATCATATTTTGTAATGCACGTGCATAAAACTAAAAAAATAGCTTTATTTTCTATCAATACTTACCATGCCTAGTAATGAGATACATTATGTAGCCATTATAAAATTGTATATGTTGGATGAAATCAATGTAATGAAGAGCACCGTTCTTAAACTGAGTACCACCACCAGCTGTTAAGACTTCTTTGGTAGTCGTCTCCGTGCTTTCTTCAGTTTCACTAGAATTCTTTTCTGAGTTTTCTTCAGACTTTTCTTCATTTACAATACCATTCTCAGACTATTTTTCTTCCATGCTCCTTTCCAGTTGAGTTTTCTCTTTCAAAAATTTTATTGAACTGTTGTTTAATATAATAAATTGATCAGGTTATTAACCCCAAGGCTGATATATAGAGCCTTGGGAATCTAGATTCCGTAAGTCTTGAAGATTCTTAAACTTTCTTGATATAAAACAGGGGAATTCCCATTAAAAAAACCAACTATGTAGCTAAATCTGAAATAACATGAACTTATTGGGTCTCAATAAAAAGTACACAAGTTTGCAAGTTCAATTTAGTAGATATTCGAAGTATATATATTAACATAATTGGAGTTTGGACATTAATATTATTTCTAACGGGATTTCCTAATGTGTGCAAACAAACAGATTCAAGGTTTAGGATTGGAATGTGTACGCTTCCAGAGACACTTAAAAATATACCAGTAGAAGCTCTTCATTTCATACTCAAGAACAGCCAACTGCAGCTGAGCTACAGAACCATCCATTTTTAGAAGGTTCTTACCATCCTCGGGCTCAGGCTCAGGGTCAGGCTTAGGATCTGAATCCGCATCTCCGCTTCACTGTAGATGAGTATAGTTTTAGAAGATTGTCTTTAATATGTGAAGCATGTGGTTTCATTTTATTTTGAATATATTAGAATCACAAGTTGTATATTTTAACATTAATGTCCTAATTGTATCAAAACAGGCGTAACCAGAAGATTTGTGAGAGATTAGACCCCATGGAAAATATTAAGGAGATTCAAGATACGATTCTTCGACATAAATGTGCAAGTTTAGGTAGCACAGTAAGAGATAAACCGTCTGAAGATAGATTTATCCTCAGGGTTTTTTTCTCTCATTCTTTGGTTAAAACGCAAGGGAAGAAGACACCAAGAGAAGCCTCAGTCACCATATCAGCTTGCTAACACCACAGATAAACAAATACGGAGCTGCATTTCTTTACTGAGTTTCAAATCTAATGGAGGTCAAGAAGCTCTCATTCTCTGCTGTACCTTTGTTTTCTGTCACCATTGACGCTAAACTTTGATTTCCTCATAATCCTCTATTTTGATGTAATTATTTTATCTACCATGCTCTGTTTTATCCTTTGTATCAATTCAAAACTTTCTGCTACTTCTCAGACCTTTGTAAAAAACTTTTTGTTGATTATTAAATTTCACATTACAAACAAATTAAGTTGGTTTTTAAACATATTAGGGGTTTAGTTATTTTCCTTAATATATGGTGGGTTGTCAGTCATTTTAAGTTTTTAATTATTAAGTAACTCAAACATTCTTTCATTTAGTAGTTCATCATTTGATTTCTGAATAATTTTACGGCACATACAACTATTTTTTTTACAAACTTACAATCAATGAATTTAAAGTTATAATTTAAAGAAACTGATAAGAGCATGGAAGCACCAACACTCGGAAAAGAAGAGGAAGGAACCATGGCTATTCCCAAAGGTCTTATGACCCGGGCAAGATCAAGAAAACTTCAATAAGCTGTAGGAAACATCTTAAGGATAGCATGGAAGCATGATGAAGCTAAGGAAAGGCGACACCAAGACATTCTCACTTCCATTCCAGTTGCTTTAATTTAATCATCTTCTAAGTAACTTGAGTGCGCTCTTTTTCCCTTAAGCTCGGTTTTATCCCAATGGGTTTTCCGACTAAGGTTTTTAATGAGGCCTCAAGATTCTTTTAAGCCTTATGATGAATAACTTAGCGCCACACTTGATATTTTGGACCGTCCTTTGATGCATTTGACCAACTTCAAACTACCTTATAGTATAAGTTAGACTATAGTTTCATTTTATTGTTTAAGTCCACAAAAAACTCTTTCATATTCTTGTCTTGTCGACTTCTAGTCATTGTTCAGAGTCTTAGGATGAATGTTTAGAGTCCCAATAATTAGGAGTCTCGAGGCACTTGAGTCTGTTCATGTCACCTCTCTATATAAGTCGATGTAAGCTTCATTCGGTAAACAACCAACTTTTTATTCAACTTCTTTTCAGAGAAAATTCCCTATGTTCTTTAAGAACATTTTAAGATTGTTTGGTGAGTCATATCCAACAATCAACCCCGATTCTCTGGTGTATCATATCCAGAAATCAACCTTGTCTTCCCCAAATGTGTCATATCTTGGAGAGACATTTTTGAGAGTTTATTAGGTGTGTAATATCCGAAAGGAGTATAAACAAGCTCTTCCGTAACTTCTTGTGTCCCACTTCGATCCATCACCTTGTCCAGTTCGAGTCTTTTATTCACTAAGGCAATGATCTATCCCTTATACATCCAAAGAACCATTCGGGCGCTTCTAAGAAGACCCCTTCAGACGGTCCATTCCATCATCAACTCGGCCTTATGTCTTCTTCTATCCCTTTGTCTATCAACCTGTTCTACCAACGAGAAAGTTGAGTCTTGGGCGTGACCGAGATTGTTTCATTTGGTATCAGAGCAAGCTTTTTCGATTTGGTAGTAAGTTGTTCATCTTCTTATTCTTTCATCTTCTTGATCTTTCATCTTCTTGATCTTTCATCTTCAGTCTTTTCATTTCCAACTTCTCATCTTCTTGTTCGAGATTCTCATCTCGCCATTTCTGTTCTTCTATTCTTTCATTTCTATTCTCTTCTAAAGATCCGTTGGATCTCATTCAAAAAAATCAAAAGAAAAAACAAAAACAAAGAAAAAAAGAGAACAAAACCGAGATGCATTCTATCTCTCATTCTTGATTCGGAATTGTTGTTCATATTTCTCAACAAATTTGATCGGATTTATTTGCTAAGAACTCTGTGAGAAATCTCTGTGAGAAGTATTTGAGAGAAAAAACTTGAGAGAAAAACTTGAGAGAAACACTTGAGAGAAGATACTTGAGAGGAAATACTAGAGAGAAACACTAGTGATAAAAAAATCCTGTGAGAGCTTATTCTTCTAACAGTTTGTTGAGTTTTGTAGGGAAAATGTCTCATAGTGAAGCCGGAAGTGAAAACACAAATCACCCAAGAAGAGCCAGACCAAAAAACATGGACGTGCAAACCCTCATGGAAGAGATGAGGCGGCTCTTAAGGCAGGAACTAGACCCTGTCCATGAGAGAATGGACACCATTCAGCAATCGGTGAACCAAGGACTTCCTCAACGTCCTGCTGAAAGGAGAAGGGGGCAAATACCAATTGATGAAGATGAAGGGCCAGATTATGACAGCCGTGGAAGCCAAGCTTCTAATGGATGTCCGAGACGTGCAAGAGAAGCAAGAGAATGTCATGTAGATAATCTTAATGGTCGTAAGTTGAAAATACCACCATTCTATGGGAAGAATGATTCAGATGCCTACTTGGAGTGGGAGAAGAAGATAGAACTTGTCTTTGATTGCCAGCCTTACACCGAACGGAAGAAGGTTCAAGTGGCTGCAACCGAGTTCTATGACTATGAAATCAATTGGTGGGATCAACTTGTTACCAATAGGAGATGCAACCAAGAACTGCATGTGGAGACTTGGGAAATGATGAAGAACCTGATGAGAAAGTAGTTTGTTCCAAGTCACTATCACCGGGAGTTACACCAGAGGTGTAGGAGGTTAAGCCAAGGCAGTAAGAGTGTGGAGAACTATTACCAAGAGATGGAATCTCTAATGATCAAAGTCGACATAGATGAAGATCATGAGGCAACTATGGCGAGGTTTCTAAGTGGTTTAGCTCAAGATATTCAAGACAGGATGGAGCTTCAAACTTATGGAGACTTGGAAGAGATGCTTCACAAGTATATTCTTGTGGTACAGCAGATCAAGAGAAGGAGTTCTTCCAGGAATTCCTATGGAGCCGGAGCAACATATTCTAGATCAAGCTACAAACCGGAGGACAAGACCATTCTCAAGCTAAAGACTGATTCCAAACCTTACACCACAACTCAAGATTCCAAGGGAAAATCTGTACCTACTTCTTCTAAAACTAGAGATGTTAGATGCTTCAAGTGTCAAGGGAGAGGACACTACATCAATGAGTGCATAACCAAAAGAACTATGATCCTTTTGGATAATGGTGAGATAGAAACCAATGAAGAAGAAGAACTTGAAGAAGAAGAGAACTCCGATGCTGAGGAGATAGAGTTACCAGCAGCAAGAGAGCTATATTAGTCACAAGGCGATCATTAAACATTCAAGCCAAGGATATGGATCAGGAGCAACGGGAAAACCTGTTTCACACCAGATGCCTGGTACAAGGCATGGTTTGCAACCTTATAATTGATGGAGGAAGCTGTACCAATGTGGCAAGCGAAACCATGGTGAAAAAGATAGGTCTAGAAGAGAAGAAGCATCTGAAGCTTACAAGCTTCAATGGCTGAATGATGAAGGAGAGATGATCATGTATAGCCAAGTATTGGTTCCTTTAACCATAGGCAAATATCAGGATGAGATATTGTGTGACGTTCTACCAATGGAGGCCGGTCACATTTTACTTGGAAGGCCGTGACAGTTTGATAAGAAGGTTATCCATGATGGGTTTATCAATTGGTATTCCTTTGTACACAATGGCTGGAAGACCAATCTTGCTCCATTGATGCCACCAGAAGTTTATCAAGATCAACTATGGCTAAAACAAACAGACAAAACCAAAGAGAGAGAATCTCCAAACACATCACCGCCAAACAAAGAAGAGAGTTTGAGAAAAACCAAGAAAAAGACCTTTGAGAGCAAACTCGAGAGACAATCAAAATTTCTTGTGAGATCTAGTGTTGTTAAGAGAACCATGTTCTCTAAGCAAACCATTCTTTTGTTTGTTTACAAAGAGGATTTGGTAAACCTTACTAACTTAGTGCCGGAAGTTCCGAGCAACATTTCCTTTCTTTTGCAGGAGTTTGAAGATGTCTTTCCGGAGGAGAATCCCAAGGGACTGCCACCTATCCGTGGGATTGAACATCAAATTGATTTTGTGCCTGGAGCTTCACTCCCGAACCGTCCAGCATACAGAACCAACTTTGTGGAGACTAAGGAGCTTCAACAAACAGTGAGAGTACTGATGGACTTTGATGATATTGAAACTGCTGGGCAGATCAACCTTTGTGAGCTAGGAGAAAGATTCCTCCCGAGTTTCTACAAAAACACGGCGACATCAGTTTTTGAAGAGTATGGACTTATAAGTTTTCAACTCAATTCCTATAACTTTTTCATTGAACACAGGTTCCAGAAGGCGCTTAATTATTTTGGTGAGATGCTTGTGGAGCCATCCTTTGATGCACCAAAGAACAAGAACTTTGAATGGAGCTATGCAACCATGAAGATGGAACAAATCACCTTTGAGATGCCCAGATCCCTTATCAATAAGAAAGAGTTTGCTTTCCTTCTGCCAGCCAGACTTCAGCTCATGACCAATTCATCTAGAATAGAGGAGACTATTCCTCTATTGAGAAGAAGAAGAAATGGAGCTTGTGGAACAAGCGACTAAGCACATCTTGTGCAAGGAACTAAACCCTTGTTCTCCTAACTATATGATTGATTTGTAACTAAGAGAAAGAGGTGTTAGAAGCCTTGATAATGACTTGTAGCCGTTGGAAGAAGAAACCAAGAAGAAGAGAGCAAGAAGGAGTCACGAGGCGCCTTAAGGAGTAAGGAGCTGTCACTTTCAGTCTAGAGCAAGGAGCTGTCACTTTCAGTCTAGAAGCGCTCAAGACTCTAATCCCAACCATTCATGTCCCTTTCATTCTCTTTGTAGTTAACCTAGTTGTCTGTCTATAAATGTTAGTGTGCATACATTGTAATGTATTAAGTTAAGGAAATCAAAAACATCCTTCTCTTCTCTTAAGCGCCTAAGTTCTATCTCTCCCACTCTTGTCTTTTCTCTTCTTGTCTCGTCCATAAGAACTTCTATAGATTACTAAGGATCTCTTTAAACTTACATGGTATCAGAGCATTCCTCTATTTCCTTTCCTTCTAGGATAAACTCTGTTTGATCCTAGTTTCCGATTTCATCTCCTAAACAAACCTTGTTATTCATATATCTTTGTCCAATGGATAATAGCTCTTGATAGCTCAGTTCTAGTCATCAAAAACTCTCTTATTCGTTTTGAAATCTCTCTATTATCTCCCTTAATCATCCGTGTGGAGTGATTCCTTCCAGAAATTGTGTTTAAACTCACATTATCCAGCGGTCCATAGCTGAGTTCCTCCTTTTAACTTCCGGTCTATAGCTGTTTATCTCTTCATCTTTCATCTGTTCGTCGCAAGCTACTCTATGGAAAACAACAAGATTATCTCTCTTCCAGTCACTCTTAAGGGAGCTGACAACTATCTCTTGTGGGCTAGAACCACAAGGGCCGTCCTAAATGGGAAGAAAGTCTTCCACCATGTTGAACCGGAGGAAGGCAAAGAGGAGTCCAAAGCTGATGAAGCATGGTTCTCTAAAGACCAATCTGTCCTAGCGGCCCTTCAAGGCTCACTAGGTATTACAGTCCTTGAAGCCTACTCCTATTGTGAGAGTGCCAAAGAACTATAGAGCACTCTGAAGAATGTCTTTGGAAATGTATCAAACCTTACCCGGGTTTTTGAGATCAAAAGGAGTATCAACCAGCTGAGCCAAGGAGATGTTGACTTCAACACATTCTTTGGAAAATTCAGATCCTCTTGGGCAGAGTTGGAAATGCTGAGGCCACGTACCCTAGATGCAGAAGTCCTAAATGAAAGGAGGGAGCAAGACAAAGTATTCTCCCTCCTGATGGTGTTGAACCCGGCTTATAATGACTTGGTCAAGCATATCTTGAGAGGAATTAAGCTACCAAGTCTTGATGAGGTATGTTCTCAAATCCAGAAGGAACAAGGATCTCTTGGA
This sequence comes from Nasturtium officinale, assembly GCA_963854855.1. Lineage (NCBI taxonomy): Eukaryota > Viridiplantae > Streptophyta > Magnoliopsida > Brassicales > Brassicaceae > Nasturtium > Nasturtium officinale. Next base: position 3,574,053 of record OY978505.1, read on the forward strand.
CTGTTTGGTGGCAAAGGAGGAGAACTGGTGCTGGCAAACACAGCTGAAGGAGTAACTGCCAACAAGAGCCTTTACCGCCGTGGAGACAACACTCCCTTAGTATGCAGCTATTGTAAGAAGCCTGGTCATGTAAAGGAGAAATGTTTCAGCCTTCATCCACATCTCAAGAGGTTCCCTGGTGGCTCATACACTAACAAATAGGAGTCACGCCCTTCCCATCAAGGCCATTGGAGGGACAACTCCAACCGTGAACAAAGAGACTCCAAAGCTCACCTTGCCTCAAGCGGTTCATCTTACCATGAGAATGAGCCTCTAACTCCAACTCCAAACTCTGAGTTTGTGAAGAAGTCAGACCTTGATGCTCTCCTTAAAGCAATCAAAGACTCTGGTAAGACTATAAAACATGTGAGCTATCAAGCTCTTTGTGAAATGGATAAACTTGTAGGTAGGAATAAGAAACCATTGATTGTTGATTCAGGGGCAAGCCATCATATGATAAGTGATCCTAGTCTCATTAGTAACATTAAACCTGCACTAGGACATGTTAGTATTGCTAATGGAGAACAAATTAAAATTGAAGGTGTTGGTGACTTAAACTTGTTTGATAAATGTTCCACAGCCTTTTACATGCCCACATTCACTTCTAACTTGCTATCCGTTAAGAAGGCCACATCCGATTTAAACTGTCTTGCTATCTTTGGGCCTAATGAAGTTTGCTTTCAGGATATTGACACAAGTAGAGTCCTTGGGCATGGAACAACCATGGATGGATTGTATGTGCTTGGAGACCTTAAGAACTCTTCCTTGGTATCATGTGGTTTTGGCTTAAGTGTTGGCGTAACTAATGATGTTATTTGGCATGCTAGATTAGGACATCCTCATTATAAGGCCCTAAACTTATTATTTCCTAATATTCAATTCCAAAATAGTGATTGTGAGGCTTGTATTCTAGGAAAACATTGCAAATCTATTTTTCCTAGATCTTCTACTACTTATGACAATTGCTTTGATCTAATCCATTCGGATGTTTGGACTGCTCCTTGTTTGTCTAGAGAAAACCACAAATACTTTGTCACCTTTATTGATGAAAAATCCAAGTACACATGGTTAACATTGCTTCCATCAAAGGATAAAGTTTTAGAAGCATTTATAAATTTTCATGCATATATTACTAACCATTATAATGCTAAAGTGAAAATTTTGAGATCAGATAATGGTGGAGAGTATATAGGTCACACATTCAAGCAATTTTTGAACACAAATGGCATCCTTCACCAAACAAGTTGCCCATACACTCCACAACAGAATGGTGTAGCTGAAAGAAAGAATAGACATCTAATGGAAGTAGCAAGAACCATGATGTTTCACACCAATGTACCAAGGAGGCTCTGGCGTGATGCAGTTGTTGCGGCCTGTTACCTCATCAACAGGCTTCCCACTAAAGTTCTTCAAGATCAATCTCCATTTGAGGTACTCACAAAAACTAAACCTGTTCTTGATCACTTACGTGTGTTTGATGTATTTGTTATGTCTTAGTGCCTGGAGAGAACCGGAACAAGTTAGATGCCAAGAGTACCAAGGCAATGTTCCTTGGTTATTCAAGTACACAGAAGGGCTATAAATGCTTGGTTCCAGACACCAACAAGATACTGGTGTCCTGGGATGTAAAGTTCTTGGAAACTCAGGGATACCATTCAGAAAAGAACTGGGAGAGCCTCCAAAACCTCTCTCACTCCCAATCTGAACGTGCAGCTCATCTCTGGACCTTGCTTGACAACCTCGGCCTTTGTCCACCTGGTCGACAGTCTGCAGCCCCTCTTGCTCCTGAGGGGGAGATGACACATGATCATGATCAAGAAGAGCCTGCGGATAAGGAAGTTGACACTCAAGAAGTAGATGAACAAGATACAATTAGAGAAGAGAATGAGAGAACACAAGAAGCTCCTACATCAGCTGAACCAACCATGGAACTTCGAAGAAGTCAGAGATTGAGGAACACATAAGAAGCTTCTACATCAGATGAACCAACTATGGAACTTCGGAGAAGTCAGAGATTGAGGAACAATAGAATATACTACAATTGTCACACTGTTGCTCATCCTTCACAAGCCGTGTGCTCTTTACCTCATATTTCACAAGAACATCAAGCTTACATAATAAGCCTAGACAAAGAAGAGATACCAAGAACATATGAAGAAGCTAAAGAGAAGAAGGTTTGGAGGGATGCAGTTGGAGAAGAAACTGCAGCAATGGAGAAAAATCACACATGGGATGAAGCGGTCTTACCTAAAGGGAAGAAGACTGTGAGTTCAAAATGGGTATTCACAATCAAGTACAAGAGCAATGGGAGATCGAGAGGTATAAGGCTAGACTAGTTGCAAGAGGATTCACACAAACTTATGGAGAAGATTATAGAGACACCTTTGCTCCTGTTGCCAAACTACACACTGTGCGAGTAGTCCTCTCCATTGCTACTAACTTAGAATGGGAATTATGGCAAATGGATGTGAAGAATGCTTTCCTTCAGGGGGAGCTTGAAGAAGAGGTGTACATGACACCACCATCTGGTCTAGAAGACATTGTTCAACCTGGGAAAGTTCTTAGACTAAGGAAAGCAATTTATGGTCTCAAGCAATCTCCTAGGGCATGGTACAGAAAGCTAAGTGTCACTCTCCTTGATCGTGGCTTCATTAGATCAGAAGCGGATCACACTCTGTTCATTATGCAGAGCCATAAAGGTATTATAGTCATTCTCATATATGTAGATGATATTATCATCTCTGGGAATGAAAAGGTTGGTATTCAAGAAACAAAAGCCTATTTAAAGTCAATATTTGATATTAAAGATCTAGGAGAACTAAAGTATTTCCTTGGGATAGAAGTTTGTAGATCAAAGGAAGGTCTCTTCTTATCTCAAAGGAAATACATCCTTGATCTGTTGGATGAAACAGGTACCTTAGAGGAAAAGATAGTAAAAACGCCACTGGAAGATGCATACAAAGTTCACCAACAAGAGGATCTCAAGGAGGATAAATTATTTGAAGATCCAAAGCTATACCGCCGGCTTGTTGGTAAACTCATCTATCTTACCTTAACTAGACATGACTTGTGTTTCTCTGTGAACCAGATCAGTCAGCATATGCAAGCACCAAGAATGTCCCATTGGAAAATGATTGACTGCATTCTGAGATACCTCAAGGGCACCCCAGGCTAAGGCATTTGGATGGGATGTAATGCCAACACAGAAGTGGTTGGTTATTGTGATGCAGATTGGGCTGGGGATAGAGAAGATAGAAGGTCAACAACTGGCTATTGCACATTCATTGGAGGAAACCTAGTCACTTGGAAGAGCAAGAAGCAAAAGATAGTGGCATGTTCTAGTGCTGAAGCTGAATACCGAGCAATGAGGAGGTTAACCACAGAACTAATGTGGTTGAAGATGCTGTTGAAGGATTTGGGAAGAGAAGTTACTACACCAATCACTATGCACTGTGATAATCAAGCCGCAATTCATATAGCCTCAAATTCAGTTTTTCATGAGAGAACCAAGCATATCGAGGTGGATTGTCATAAAGTAAGGGAGAAAATGCAACAAGGAGTCATCTTACCTTGCTACACAAAAAGCTCAGACCAATTGGCTGACATCTTCACTAAAGCAGCCAGCCTAAAGACATGTGAGTCTATTCATGAGAGACTCGGCCTTGTGGAGTTATTTAAGGGGGATGATGAAGATCCCCAACTCTGATGATCACACTCTTTTTCCCTATGTATAGCTTTTCTTCCCTAGTGGTTTTGCTTACTAAGGTTTTTAATGAGGTGTTATTCACAGTTCAAGCTTTATCATAAACATCATTATGATTATAGCTTGAGGGGGAGTATTGAGAAGAAGAAGAAATGGAGCTTATGGAACAAGCGACTAAGCACATCTTGTGAAAGGAACTAAACCCTTGTTATTCTAACTATATGATTGATTTGTAACTAAGAGAAAGAGGTGTTAGAAGCCTTGATAATGACTTGTAGCCGTTGGATGAAGAAACCAAGAAGAAGAGAACAAGGAGGAGTCACGAGGCGCCTTAAGGAGTAAGGAGCTGTCACTTTCAGTCTAGAGCAAGGAGCTGTCACTTTCAGTCTAGAAGCGCTCAAGACTCTAATCCCAACCATTCATGTCCCTTTCATTCTCTTTGTAGTTAATCTAGTTGTCTGTCTATAAATGTTAGTGTGCATACATTGTAATGTATTAAGTTAAGGAAATCAAAAACATCCTTCTCTTCTCTTAAGCGCCTAAGTTCTATCTCTCCCACTCTTGTCTTTTCTCTTCTTGTCTCGTATATAAGAACTTCTATAGATCACTAAGGATCTCTTTAAACTTACATCCTCTTGGTAGATTACCTGTGATGGTGAAATCTGTCCTTTGCAATACAGGAAGGAAAGAAAAGGGATGTGCCTTTGAGCAAGGTGGATATCTTGTGATAAAGGAGGGACGAGAAAAAGTCTTTGAAGAAGGTGACCAAGCTTATGCCAAAGACATAAGGAAAGAAAGGTTCCTGGAAGGAAGAAAGTCCAAGCTTATGCCAAGGATCGATGGACCTTTCAAGATCAACAACAATGCCTACCAGATTGACTTGCAAGGTAAGTATGATATAAGCAACAATTTTAATATCACTGACTTGGTTCCTTTCATTGCAGATAATCCAGATTTAAGGACATATCCTTTTCAAGAGGGAGGGAATGATATGAGCATGGAAGCACCAACACTCGGAGAAGAAGAGGAAGGAACCATGGCTATTGCCAAAGGTCCTATGACCCGGGCAAGATCAAGAAAACTTCAAGAAGCTGTAGGAAACATCTTAAGGATAACATGAAAGCATGAAGAAGCTAAGGAAAGGCGACACCAAGACATGCTCACTTCCATTCAAGTCGCTTTAAGTTAATCATTTTCTAAGTGATTTGAGTGCGCTCTTTTTCCCTTAAGCTCGGTTTTATCCCAATAGATTTTCTGACTAAGGTTTTTAATGAGGCCTCAAGATCCACTTAAGCCTTATGATGAATAACTTAGCACCACACTTGATATTTTGGACCGTCCATTGATGCATTGGACTGACTTCAAACCACCTTATAGTATAAGTTAGATTATAGTTTCATTTTATTGTTTAAGTCCGCAAAAACTCTTTCATATTCTTGTCTTGTCGACTTCTAGTCATTATTCAGAGTCTTAGGATGAATGTTTAGAGTCCCAATAATTAGGAGTCTTGAGGCACTTGAGCCTGTTCAATTCACCTCTCTATATAAGTCGATGTAAGCCTCATTCGGAAAACAACCAACTTTTTATTCAACTTCTTTTCAGAGAAAATTCTCTAAGTTCTTTAAGAACATTTCAAGATTGTTTGGTAAGTCATATCCAACAATCAACCCCGATTATCTTGTGTGTCATATCCAGAAATCAATCTTGTATTCTCCGAGTGTGTTATATCTTGGAGAGATATTTTTGAGAGTTTATTAGGTGTGCAATATCCGAAATAAACCTCAAGGAGTATCAAGAAGCCCTTCCGCAACTTCTTGTATCCCACTTTGATCCATCACCTTGTCCAGTTTGAGTCTTTGATTCACCAAGGCAAGGATCTATCCCTTATCTATCAAAAGAACCATTTGGCCGCTTCTAAGAAGACCCCTTCAGATGGTCCATTCCATCATTAACTCAGCCTTATCTCTTCTTCTATCCCTTTGTCTATCAACCTGTTCTACCAACGAGAAAGTTGAGTCTTGGGCGTGACCGAGATCGTGTCAGAAACTTATTTAAACAACTTGAGAAAATCGTTTAAAACAGCAATACATATATCTATGACTTGTTTCAAACCATGTAAGAATCTAAGAAGACAGTAAACATCATATACATAACCACATGACAATTCTAAGAGAATATGATTGTTAGCACACTCTTCAGGACAGTACTATATTTTTGTTCTAAGTTGCTTTTATCTTCTATAATGTGACTTCTCGAAGTAATTAAAGGAATCTTGAGTAGGCTTTGGAATGTTATTCCATGAATCAAAGAGATTTTAATTGCTTGTTGCTTCCAAATGTCATCAAAAGAAAAAATCTTTGGAACATGTAGTGTCAGTGAAAATGCCACAATGCCTAAAGGTGGAAGACGTGATTCTATTTGCAATAAGTATATAATTTGTTAAAATTGTATGTGTTTCTACTACTACTACTCCTTCATTATTATGGACTTTTGATATTTCAAATTGTTTGTGGATAGACTAATTAAGAGCATCTACACTGGTAAGAAACTCACTAACTCTCTGAAACAAAAAAATATATTAATATCTTAATAAAATCTGATTCTTTAATTAAATTTTATTATCCTCACCATAAAACCCCTATACAGATTCATAATAATAAGAACAAACGTTTAATTGGTAATTTATAAACCGGCAAATAGAAAAAGTATCTGACTGAAATGACTGAATACTGCAAAACCGTTTAGGGTAAAGTAATTGCCATCTAACAATACAACTTAAATCCAAAGTAATCGTCTATTTGCGTCCATCAAATGTCTCCTTGTAGAAATTCTTTCCAAGTGTGTATATGAGGTAATTACCATCATTGTTCACAAGGATGAAAAAGAAATGACTCAGAATAGGTTTTAGCAGCCTCTGCCCAAGAGAATACCATAGAAATAGGAAGATAATATATTTGTTTTTCAAAATGGTTTTTTAGATATACACTAAATTAAGGGATCTTTGCAACATAAATTGAAACTTGCAGTTAGGGAATGAAGCACTGATAAATTAAGAGAGATATCTAGTAGGAAGATTACTAATGCACATGAAGACATTGAACCCGCAGTGGTGATGATGATGTTGATGATGGTGAAGAACCAATCTTTAGAGGCACTTTGACTTGAACATTCGTCTACTTTCATCAAAAAAGAACTATGCAGTTTTCACTAATGCATTTCCAAAACTATGAACTTTCTCCATAAATCCTTAATTCAGTCCCTCGATATAATACTTTTTCAGTTTTATTTACATAAAAATCCCAAGATCAAACAAGATAATTTAGCTGCACAAGCCTTCTCGCTTTTAGTGTTTAGTTCTGGGGATTGGTATTTGAAAAAACCTTCATGATTATATTTAGAAGTAATATACTAGAATAGTACTAATTTTCAAATTAATTGCTAAAATAACACCTTCAAAATCACTTTACTAGATTAATACTTATCTTTTGTTAAAAATCTTAAAACCCAAACTAAAAATTGATATTAACAGAAATACCAGTTGTAATTAATTAAAATTAAATTTATAATTTATTTTTGAAATTTTAAATTTGAAAAAAACTAAAAAAGAAATAACGTTTTACAATTGTAAAAAGAAATACATCTCCCCTCTTTACTCTTCTTCAAGATATTGGAAAAAAACTCTAAGAGAACACATTCTTGCATCCACTGCCATCTTGCCACCACCGCCGTCGTGCCTCTCCATCATCATTCGGTTCTCTATCATTGCCGGTATATACACCTAGAAGCCACTGTTGCAAATCTGGAAACTTTCAGATCAAGTTATGAACTCTAGAAAACATGAAACCCAGATCTTCTGACTCGCCTGAATTTATTGTTGTGAATCAGCAGCCTTTGCATCGCCATTTTTGTTTTCAGTGTTCTCCTATGTCAGTGGTGGTCACCAATAAAATACTCCACCGATTGTATGATCTTGGTAATTTTGATTTTTGGTTTCTAATGGTAAATTTTTCATTCAGATTTTGAAATCTGACACGCTTAAGTGGATATATACTTGCTAGAAGATGATCAATTCCGGCAATTGTCAGTCACAGCCACCGCAGGATCCTCCTACTTCCGGTGAGAATGAATTTGGTCAATTTTAAATCTATTCCCGCCTAGATGTTTTTCTTGACTGCAATTTTTTCATAGAATTAGTATCATCGCAGATTTGTATGCGTGGTATTGAAGTTTCCTTGGTGTTTGGTTGACAATTTCATTCTCATAATCACAGATTTTAGATAAGTTATGCAGATTTTGTTATTTATATCTTGTGTTATCTCAGTTTTTTGGCTATTGATTTCCTTTGTTATTGCAGATTTTTGGTATTTGATTTTATATGCAAGGATTGTTATTCTATTGTTAAGATAAATTTTTCTGGAATTGAATTTCTTTGCTATTACAGATTCTGGTCATCAAATTTTTGTGTTGTCACAGATTTTGGCTATTGTGATTCTGTTACATTGCATATTTTTGCTATTGTGGTTTTATTTTATTGCATAACTTAATGAAATTTTCATCAAATTATCGCAAATTTTTTTTGTGTTTTATTTTTATAATTCTTTTGATTTTATTGGTAATTTGGTGTTACTGCAGTTGTGCTATTGTTTTTTTGTGAAACTAAACCTAAAAGGGAACAAGCTTAAGCAGTTGAATAAATTGAAATCTAAAACGTTACAATGGGTAAAAGAAAAGAAAAACGAGAATATTATAGTTAACAGAAATAGTTTTTTTTATAAAGATATAAAGTATATCCAAAATAGGAGAAAACTACTGAACTAGATTAGATTAAACAATGACTCTCTGAAATTAAATCTTATTTTCCACATTAAATACACATATATATATACATTAAATTTATATTATTGATAGTTCATATGCTAAATCTCAAATAAATATTAGTTTCAGTTTTCCAGATGTGAGTTATCATCAAAAAAAACACAAATGTAACTATTATATAAGTTTATTGTTGACTAAAAAAATCATTTGATTAGTTTTATGTGGTTACCAAAAGAAAAAAAAAGTGTTCTTCAATCAATACCTTAGGAGAAAGTTTGGGAAGCAAAGCATGCAGTTTAGAAAACATATCACTCATCTTTAACCTCCATTCTCGTTCGCTCCAAATATGTTTTTTCACGATCATGTGATTCTCCGCCATTACCATCTTTTCGCTATTTTCTCCCTTTCACATCCTTTGCAGTCTGAGTTTCCAACCTAAGAGAAGGTTGTAATGAATATGTTTGCTTCTCGATTCCTCTGCAGCCACCACCGGATTGACCAGAATTGGATATGTCCCTTACAAATCTCTATTGGGTCAACTCCTGAGCATTAGTCATATTGAATTGAATGCTTATTTTCTTATTTTTGCTTTTTTGTGTTAATTGTGCTTTTACAAATGTCTTATATAAAATAAAAGAGAAAGAGGTGTTTAAGGTAGGAGGTGGAAAGAACGAGATTAGGAGAAAATATATAAATAAAGAGTTTGGTAAGCTCTCATAGCAAAAACCTAAAATACAATCATAAGAGAATCCGTTACAATAAATAAAAAAGGCAAGTGTGAAACAAATTGTTTTTTTCTATTTTTCCTCTTTATGAAGTTTTATAATTTTTTAAAAATCAAAGAATAAATAATTTTATGGAAAAAAGAAAATTTCCCTATTGAAAATTTATTTATACAGGCTATTTATACTTTAAAATATTTCTACCGTATATACAGTGCACAGTTTAGTATAATGGACAAATGTGTGACCAGGATACCCAACTCCGGATATAATAATATATATTATTTTAAATTTGAGTTCTGATAGTGATATCAATTCCAAGTCTAAAAATAAAAAGAACCTAAATTTTTTGTCCAGCATATTTTTATATAGATTATAGAAATAAAATTTAGGTAGCAATGACATCAAATTACATATATGATACAAATTATTTGCAAAAGACGCATTTATAAAATAAAATGTTAAACATGTATGCCTATTAGATAATTGGATCTTCCGTTTACTACAAAGAGTATGACGAGACTGTAGTCTGAGCCACTTATTGAAAAGATATGCTCACACTTGTTATCTTTTGCAGGGAGACTAAGATTATTCAGGCATTTATCAATAGCATCACGAATTTCTGGTTCTTAGTTTTCTAGTTACCTAAGAAATGTTATACACTGTCAACAGTATGTATGCTGATTTCTTTTGTCAGGATCTACTCATGTTACTACTAAGGCAAAAGTTTCTTGGGGAGAAGTATGTAGGCCTGAACAAGAAAGTGTTTGGGTGTCCGAACATTACATGATACATCTAAAGTGATCTGGTTTTCACAATCAGTTCATTGGCATGCTTTTTTCTCATGGCTCTCTGTACTTAATAAGCAAGCATGTGGAGACAGAACTGGAAAGTGGGGAATTGCCCAGCCGTAATTCCTATGTCGGGAGCCAAATAAAATAAGAGATCATCTATTTTTTTGCTTTTTCTTACTCTTATTCGATTTGAACAACTCTTACAGCAAGAATCTTGGGAGACAAGGTGAACCCCAAATGGAAGTTAACTGTTAATCCCTTTTTATACATCGACTTTCCTCAGATGATTTTTTTTGGCAAGGCTAGCTTTGCAGGAAGAAGATGTAGAAGCCGAATACCGGATTGACACTAACGATATAGAAATGTAAGAACGATGTTAAGGAAAGTAACTAAATGAACATGAAGGCGAGATATGATATTTTTCCTTAACTCTTATTATTCGCTCCGTAGTGATACAGGACTGTATAAATATAGAGTCCCAGGATACAACCATGGGAGACGATTCACGCTTCACTTGTGAATGCCCTATCGAACTATAGATTCTAGAAACACTCTCGGAATACTTACGCTAGAGGATTTGCTGGTTTGTTTGCATGAAAAAAATGAAAACATTATCTCCAATGAGAAGAGAGACGGATTTATTTAAAGTGATGAATGAGACCCACTTTCCGTAACAGCTTCTGCACGTGGGCGAAAATCTTGGCATAGATCTCGAGATTTGAATTTCGAAAATGTCTTCCCGGAGACTGTGTATCTTGTTTAAATATCTGAGAGAAAGAAACGTGTGACGTTTTTATTTTATAGACAAACTACTTGTCATTTTAGAAACGAAATGCATGTTGTTTGGAGCTTAATTGGTTCCAAAAAGAAATGATCTTATTGGGCCGGAGGCTCTCTACCAAGCCCAAGCCTGAGCCGGATGGACGGCGGTGGCGGTGCGCGCATGTGGACTCTTCTCTTCTCTCCAAGCCTTTAAAGCTTATAAATATGTGTGACCATATATATGATAGTCTCATTTTTTATTTATCCAAAGTGGGACTTTTCCAACAATCCCACACATGACTTTTGGACCTAATTTATGTAGCCCAAGTCAAATTTTTATTCACACATTATAAAAGTCCAATGTCTTTTATTATGATCCAACAGAAGACACCAAGAGAAGCCTCAATCACCATATCAGCTTGTTTCTGCTATAGATAAAAATAATCTGGAACCACATTTCTTTTCTGTTTCAAAACTGATGGAATCTCTCCATCTCCGCTGGACCTCTGTTTGCTGTCGCCGTTGACGCTATACGTTTATTGCCTCATTATCCTATATTTTTATGTAATTCATTTATTTACCATTCTCTGTTTTCTCCTTTGTAGCAATGAAAATCTTTCTGCTACTTCTCAGACCTTTGTAAATTTGTTTTTTTGTTTATTAAATTTCACATTACAAAACAAAATAAGTTGTTTGATTTTTTGTCGTAACTTATCCATTTTTCCATAATTTAGTTATGGAATATTGAAATTACCATATTAGGGGTTTAGTTATTTTCCTTAATATATGTTGGGCTGTCAGTCTCTTTTAAGTTTTTAATTATTAAGTAAATCAAATATTCTTTCGTCTAGTAATTCATCATTTGATTTATGAACAATTTTACAGCACATACAACCATTGTTTGTTACAAACTTACAATCAATGAATTAAAATAATAATTTAAATAAACTTATTTAAACAACTTGAGAAAATCATTTTAAACAACATTATGGATATCTATGACTTGTTTCAAACCATGTAAGAATCTAAGAAGACATTAAACATCATATACATAACCACATGCCAATTCTAAGAGAATATGATAATTCGCACACTCTTCTGGACTGTAGTATATTTTTTTGTTCTAAGTTACTTTTATCTTCTATGAATATTAACTTCCTGAAGTAATTAAAGGAATCTTGAGTAGGCTATTCCATGAATCAAAGATATTTTAATTGCTTGATGGTTCCAAATGTCATCAAAATATAAATCTTTGTGAATATGTAGTGTCAGTGATGTCAGTGAAAATTTCACAATGGTTAAATGTGGAAGACGTAATTCCATTTGCAAGAAGTATAAAATTTGTTAAAAGTTTAAGTGTTTCTACAACTCCTACTTCTTCATTATTATGTACTTTTGGTATTTCAAAATTTTTATGGATGTACTAACTAAAATCATCAATACTGGTAAGAAAATCACTAAGTTTCTAAAACAAAAATATTAGTATTTTAACAAAAATTGATTCTCTAATTAAATTTTAAAAATTTTAAAAGTAAGTAAACAATGAATAATGAACACTTATTAAATGAGTCTCTCATGTTTCTTAAAATTCTTAAATGAGAATCTCTCATCACCCTCTCTCCTCCTTCTTTATTATTATTATTATTTTTAATTGTGAGAGACTCTCTTGAGAAACTCCCACTGTACTTATTTTAAAAAGTTTGGGAAAATAGATCGGAAGAGAATATCAAGTAGTTTTGTGAAGATAAGGACCTTGCAAGATAAGAAAGCGTTCAATTATCCTCACCACAAACCCTATACAGGTTCATAATCACAAGAACATGTGTTCAATTGATAATTTATAAACCGGCAAATAGCAAAACAATGTCCGATTAAAGTGAATGAAAACTCTGCAAATATGTTGAGGGCAGGCCCGATCTTAGACTAAAGCTAGTAAAGACCTTGTTTTAGGCGCCAAGATATATATAGAGAATAAGGGGCATCAATTTATGAAATGTGTATTTATTTCAGTTGGTAATGAGTTCATTTTTATTTATTTAAGCAAATTAATGAGTTCTAGACAGCTAGTGAGAAACATTATTACAATGTTTTATTTTTAATAAAAAATATTTATTCCCTAACAAATTTGATGGGCCAAAAATTGTTTATGTCCTCTCTTCTCGTTAGGCATCTAAAATCTTAGGACCAGGACTGGTTGAGGGAAAAGTACTTTTCGTCTAACAATACAACTCCTCAAATCCAAAGTCGTCCATTTGTGTGCATTAAAAGTCTCCTTGTAAAACTTCTTTCCAAACATGTCTATGATGTAATTACCATTGTGGTTGACAGAAATGAAACAGAATCAAGATTTGTCTTAGGGCTTTTGCCTTCACTTCCACTGCTTCTATCTTTCTGATCCTACTTTACTGATGAGTTGGGGGGGGGTGATGCGCAATGGTCAAACGTTAAAAGAAATTGAAGGTTTCAAAGTAAATATGTATATTAATCAAGTTCTTAGAAGAAATAAATAAGATTAGGAAAGGCCTAGTAAGACAAGTAGCACACCATCTCAAATGATTAGTGAGACGAGTGGTACATTTATCTACTCCCAAACTTGAGAAACTGGAACATAGTATTTATAATTATATTCACCTAAACGAGTATAATGCATTTTTAATGCATCTTATCCTTGAAGTAATGGTTGACTTAAATGTCTCATGGGAGAATACATTTCAATACACTGATAAAGAAAATATCATTACAATTACGAAAAATAAGTCACTACAACAATGTTCGCACAAATATCTTCTCTTTTTATTCTCTCTTTTTCTTTTCTTTTCTTAAAAATCTCTCTGCCTAAACAAACAGATGGACTTTGCAACCCCCCCTTCCCCCCCCCCCCCCCCCCCCCCCGGAGAAAACTTAAAAATCACAGTCCAATCACCTTAAAACTCAAACCAAAACAACCAGACTCAAAGAGATAAAACATATAACTCCAATTCTTGAGCAGCTTGCTTGAAGATTTCGCAATTCCAAATCCATCTCCTAATAACTGACTCTCATAACTTGGATTCACCTGTTCCATTACCACCAAAGAAAAAAATCCAATTGTAAATATGACCACATGGATCCTACGATTTAGAAAATATTAAATTTAGTTAAATATCACCATATTTTATATAAAATTATCACCTGAGCTTGGATCATGTAGGTCCTTCGGAAAACATTAGAGGAGACATTAGCAAACAAAACTTCAATCTTGTACTTCTCAAACAAGTAAAAAACAGTAGTTAAAACTCCTGTTTTGTCTTTAGGGCACCAAAAATTGAAGAAAGCTTCATTCCCAAATATATTCAGCACAAAGTTATGTGAGGACCAAGTACCAAACCCCGCGGTCAGGTCATTACAAGGGTAAGACAGATTCATGGTGGGAGCACTGGAAGAAGAGATCTGATCGGCCAAGAAAGCTTCACGAGAGTAAGAATCTAATGTAGTAGGGCATACAGTAAGGGCTTGGGGATGGTTTGACATGGGTGTGAGACGAGTTTCTGGAGAAGAGGATGAAGATGGAGCATAAGTAAAAGTTGTGTTTGAGGCAGAAGAATTTTGAAGTATTTCAAGAATTTGCATCTGGAGTTTTTCCAAATCTAATTCGGAGGATTTGATGAAACGCACTGCTTCATCTAGTATCGTTGGTTTGTCTGCCTGTGAGATATAATTAAAATATAAGAATAGTTGACTCAAAATAACATCTGATATCAGACACATAAATGTATAGATTAGTTCATTATCATTTACTATTTTATGTAATTTTAAGTTTTTAATAAGAGAAGAATTCTTTCCATGGTAATTGGTGGACTGAAATTGGACTCCGATTCAATTAAAATAAATAGTATATATATGTAAATTAAGATTAATTGATTTTAAGAAAATAGAAGAAGTATACATTGAATAGAAAAACTTGCAGGGTTTGGAAATAGTATAAGACGGTTTTGCTATAATATTGACCTTAAATTCACATGAAAAATATGAAAAGGAGAAAATGGAATTAAGATGAACAAGAAAAGAGAAATTGGAAACTTGATGGCTTTGCTGAATAAGAACCAATTAAAGTGACATATATTGGATATAATTTCTTAGAAAAAGCAAAAAGATGTGAAACTGAACATAAAAGGGAACAAGTGTAAGCAGTTAGAAATTGTAATCTAAAATGTAAAAATCGGCAAAAGGAAATAAAAACAAGAATATTATAATTAACATTAATATTTTTTATAAAGACATAAAGTATATCAAAAATAGGGAAAACTACTGAACTAGATCAGATTAAACAATGATTCTATGAAATTAAATCTTATTTTCCACATGAAATATAGATGCATACATGATATTTATATGATTGATATTTCATAGGCTAAATCTTAAATAAAAGTAGTTTCAATTTTCCAGATGTGAGTTATCATTAAAAAACAAGCATAATTAATATATAAGTTTATTGCTGACTAGAAGAAAATCATTTGATTAATTTTATGTGCTTACCAATCAACAAAAAATTATGTGTTCTTAAATCAATACCTTAGGAGAAAGTTGAGGAAGCAAAGCATGCAGTTTAGAAAACATATCACTCATCCTTTTCCTCCTTTTTCTTTCGCTCTGAATATGTTTTTCACGATCATGTGATTCTCCGCCATAATTTTCACCATTTATTTTTGCTCTTTTTCTCCCTTTTGCAGCCTTCACAGTCTGAGTTCCCAACATAAGAGAATGTTGTGATGGAGGTGTTTGCTTCTCGATTATTCTGCAGTCGCCTTCGGAATTATCAGAATTGGCTATGACCCGCACAAATCCCTCTTGCGTCAAATTCTGAGCATTAGTCATATTGAATTGATTGCTCATTTTCTTCTTTTTGCTTTTGTGCGTTTATTGTGCTTTTACGAATATCTTATTTAAAAAATCGAGAGAGAGAGAGAGAAACATTTAAGGTAGGATGCTAAAAGAAAGAGAATAGGAGAAAAGATTTAAATAAAGAGTTAGGTGAGGTCTCGTAGCAAAAAAAACAAAATACAATCATAAGCAAAGCCGTTACGAAAAATTAAGAGGTAAATTTTCAATAAAGTTTTTGTCTTTTTCCATTTTTTCTCTTTATGAAGTTTTTATAGATTTTTTTCTTAAGTCAAAGAATAAATAATTTTTTGGGAAACAAAATTTCCTTATTGTATATTTGTTCATACATGCTATCTATACCTTTAAACATTTCTATCGTATATACTAGGACTGGGCATAATAACCGATACCCAAACTCGAACCCGACCCGAAGTAAAGAGTTCGGATCGGGTATTGGTGTACTAAAATACTCAATCGGATGTATATTTTTTACTCATTGGATACCCGTACCCGATCGGGTATACCCGAACAACCCGAACTCCACCTAAACTAATCCGATCAGGTCCTATATCTCTACACCCAAACACTCGAACACCCGAAATACCTGACCCAAACCTGATCGGATACCCAAATGCCCAGCCCTAGTATATACAATGACCAGTTTGGTATAACGGACCAATGTGTGACCACCCTTCACCCAATTCCGGATATAATAATAACAGGGGCCTCAAATTTTTTCAATATATATTTTTTTGAATTTAGGTACTTGAACAATGACATAAATTATAAATACATAAAAAGTATTTGCAAAAAGACTTGGATTTATAAAATAAAATGTTGAAAATAGTTAGTAGTTATTCAAATAATTTAACCTTTTAAAAATTTTCTGAATTTTTGTTTTAGTTATCTATATTTGATAATAAATATTTTGTTTTTAATAATAATGGCCTAATAATAATGGGCTGTTAAAGTTTTTGAGCCGGCTGTGAATATATATAACCTTACAAAAGTGACACAAAGGTGTTATGATATTTTTTAGATTGATTTTCCATAAGAAAAACAGATTGAAGTGAAAAACTAAAAATAAAATTATTTCTACCTTATGTTAAAAATTTAAGTTAAGAAATTTTTTTTAGGTTGACTATATTTAAATTATATGTGCATGTAAATGGGTTATATGCGTATATACAATGGGTTATATGCACATACGGAATGGATATAGTATATGGTACATATATACACAACCAAACCAAATAAAATAAAAATAAGATTTCATAATTTCATTTACTAAGATAATATATATTCTAGAACTTTTATTGGCTCGCTAATATTTCACTTGGACTACATGAATTCTTATATCTCAATATACTTTCATGCTTTTCCACCAAAATTTTCAAATTAGTTAAAATTTTTATTATTTATTTCGTATAGCAGTTCGAAGACCATTTTGAACTAAACATATTCGTGAAATCATTTTTAAAGGAGTCTTTTGAAATAAACTGGTAATTAAAGAAAATAACTAAGATATATATCTATCACCATGTTATAAGAGCTACAAAAGCAACTTTAAAAAAAATTCAAAATTTGATTAAAAATATGAAAATCATTAAAACTTGTTTGAGCTGGTCAATATAATGTAACTTATAGATCTATTCGGGAGTAGATATAGATTTTATATGTATATACTGTATAGTAATCAGTTGTATAGCAAGATTGATAGTTGCAGATTCATATTAGCTTTTCCTCAACACACTAGTATGTCTAATATTAATATTTGTGTGTTGATTAAGTGAAATTTGAAAGAAAACAATTGTTAAGATATATTATTTATTGTGGCAGATAATTTTCTTCTAACGATATATAGGCACTAGTCTTGTCACTACAAGAAAGCAGGTGAGAAACCAATGGAATTTTCTGATGGACTTAGATCCATCAGAAATTTTTGAAGGAATTCCGACAGTGTTCTGAGAAAATGTAAATGTTTGCATCCGTCGGAAATCCATCAGAAATTTTGACGGATTTCCTATGGATTAAAATTTGTCAGAAATTTCCAACGGATTTACGACAGCTACCTGACGGAAAATAAAACTGTTATTATATCCATTACTTTTTGACGGATTTCTGACAAACTATTCCAAGGCCGTCAGAAATCTGTCAGAAAATAAGAACGTTAATGTATCCATTGTCATAGCCGTTGTTATAGCCATTATGAATTCAAAATTTGTAACGTAATTCCGACGGATTTTCGACGGCAAGCGATATTATATATATATATATGTTTGCACACTTCTCCTTACAAGCAAAACACAATACATTACTTCTAAAACAAAAAAAAATATAAAGAGATGTCATATTTTCGATCATGGATGGATGTAGAGATGAAGGATCCAGAGTTTAGCTTGTTGAACTATGAATACGCGCGAGGTATATGTGAGTTTATGGAGTTGTCTGGAAATCAACCATGGACCAAAAAAGTGGTAAGTTGAAATGTATATGTTCAATATGCCGAAATTCTCATAATATTAATGTTGAGATAGAAGAGAGAAGCATGGGCTTGAGAAGCTAAGCTACTCCAACAGTGTCACAACTTTTAACCAGCACTCATACCTCCCATGCTGCGCCCATATCTCCACTTGCTTCTCTTCTTCTACTTAGTAACTTAACTAGTTACATTCTAGTTCACTCCTAACAGCTTCCCCTTTCATCCTAGCCAACTCTTTCCTTGTTCCCTCCTTCTTGTCATTTGAATTCTTCTTGGTTAATTCATCTCTTGAAGGAGCATCTATTTCAACACTCCCCTCAAGATTGGTCGGTGAGGATCCTTTAGACCGATCTTGCTATGAATATGCTCACAATTGATAGATGAGGTTGCTTTGGTGAAGATATCCGCTAATTGATTCTCACTTGTTACAATGACTGGTTTTATGATTCCTTCTTGAAACTTTCCCCTCACAAAGTGACAATCCACCTCTATATGGTTGGTCCTTTCATGGAATACCGGATTGGATGCGATATGTATTGCAGCTTGATTATCACAATATAACAGCATTTCTTCAGCTTCATGTATTCCAAGATCCTTTAGGAATGCATGTACCCAAATTAGTTCTTTTGTCACCTCCTTCATACCCCTATACTCAGCTTCAGCACTAGATAAGCTATGACCTTCTGCTTTTTACTTCTCCAAGTCACTAGATTGCCTCCCACAAAGTTACAAAAACCGTATGTGGACTTTCTATCCTTCTTATTTCCAGCCCAATCCGCATCACAATATCCTTGAATTTTTGTGTTTCCATTGGCCTTCATCCATATGCCTTTACTGGGGTTGTTCTTCAAATACCTTAGTAGCCTCTCAATCATGTTCCAATGCTGCATGGTTGGCTTTTGCATGTGTTGGCTCACATGGTTAACTGCAAAGCAAATGTCCGGCCTTCTGATAGTAAGATAGATGAGCTTGTCCACCATCCTTTGATATCTCTTAATGTTCTCCAAAGGCTCCCCCTCAGGACTATCTTGATAGCCTTCTTCTATTGGAGTTTTAGCAGGTTTGGATCCTAGCTTCCCAGTTTCTTCTAAGAGATCAAGCACATATTTCCTATGAGAGATGAACATTCCATCTTCAAACCGTGTCATCTCAATTCCTAGGAAGTACTTAAGCTCCCCCCAAGTCCTTTATATCAAAATCGGCCTTCAAGATCTTCTTGGTTTGATCTACTCCATCTTTGTCACTCCCTGTGATGATTAGATCATCAACATATATTAATACCACAACCATTCCTCCTTTACTTTGTTTTGTGAACAAAGTGTGATCAGTTTCAGATCTTATGAACCCTCTCTCCAAAAGACAAGCGCTTAGCCTTTGGTACCATGCTCTTGGAGATTGCTTCAGCCCATAGATTGCTTTCTTTAACCTCCAAACCTTGTTGCCTTCCTTATGATATCCTTGAGGTGGATCCATATACACTTCTTCTTCCAAATTTCCTTGCAAGAAGGCGTTCCTGACATCCATCTGCCATAGATCCCATTTCAAGTTTACTGCCACCGAGATTAGGATTCTTATTGAGTGGAGCTTAGCAACTGGAGCAAACGTTTCTGTATAGTCTTCCCCATAGACTTGAATGTATCCTTTTGCTACCAGCCTTGCTTTGTACCTTTCTATTTTCCCATCACTTGTATACTTGATTGTATAAACCCATCTACACCCAACTGGTTTCTTATCCCTTGGCAATTCGGTCAAGTACCAAGTGTGGTTCTTTTCCATAGACTTCATTTCTTCTTCCATGGCTTTTATCCATACTTCCTTCTCACATGCTTCTTCATATGATCTAGGGATGGATTCCTTGCTGATTTTTCCCAGAAAAATTTCATGTTCCGTAGGTAAGTTTGCCAAAGAGAAAAAATGCTCAATAGGATATAGAGGTTGAGTCTTATCTCCATTTTGTGATATGAGAGTACTGTCGCCAATAGGATCGATATCTAAGCTCGCCATGCGCTCAGGAAACTCTCTTATCACATTGGAAATATTAGCCATACTAGACCCTTCTTTAAGCATGGCCGAGTTGTTGTAGTAGATGCGCTGTCGCCTATGTCTTGTACTTCTTCTTAGAGGTACTGTTGGCTCAGGTTCTCCTTCCTCATCATTCCCTTCTTCTTCAGCTGAATCCTGATCTGGTTCCGTATGTGTATCATCTGCAAAACTTGTATACAATGTTTTCCTAGTACACATACTTCACATACTACTTCTTTTTGAATGAGATTGGATAAGACCATCATGAGAACTGCTGAACTTGGATGTCCTAGTCTTTCATGCCATAATGGGCTATCTCCAATCTCCTTCCTACCAGAAAATTCTACATCCATCTTCATTCCAAGAGCCATTGGATCTTCTTGTTTATTAGCTTCCAAAAGATACATACCATCCTCTACCTTCCCTTCTCCGAGTAATAGTTTGTTTTAGGGTCCTGAAACTTAACAAAGTCAGTTCCAAACAATGCCACACAATCCAAGTCCTTTGTGGTTTTATGAACTGATAGAAGGTTAGATGAGAAATTAGACATGTATAATGCTTTTGTTTTCTTCTTGAAAAGCTCTAATTCTCCTATCCCCTCAATTGGAACTGAGCTTCCATTAGCTACTTGCACATTTCCATGATTAAGGCTCAAGATTTTTTAACAGGTCTTGATCCTTAATCATGTGATGAGAAGCTCCTGAATCTACAACCATTTTACCCTTCCTTATGGAGCTTTTAGAAATGAGGAAACTCTTAACGGATTCAGTCAGCTTGGTTAGGCTCTTGATGAGAGCCTCAAACTCGGATCTCTTGACAGTATCCTCAATCGGTTGTACAATCCCCATGAAGGCCCTATGCCCACTTCAACTCTCCCTTAGCCGCTTAGGCCTCAAATGCGGATGAAGAGTCCAACACTTCTCCTTGGTATGTCCCTTCATCTTACAATGCTCACATTCCAACACCCTCTTGTCTACAAATGTGAGATTCTTCTTGGCAAGATGTGCAGCTTCACTTGGCGGACGAAATAGGTCTCTTGAACCCTCCTCCCTTTGTATTAAGCCACATACTTCTGCTAGACTTGGCAGCATCTCAAATCTAAGTATGTTCTTGATATGGTCCTTGTAAGATGCATTGAGTGCCAAGAGAAGCCCAAATATTTGGTCTTGGTCACGCCTTTCACCTAACTCATTGGGGTCTATAGTTTGTGGCCTCAAGATCTCCAACTCGGCCCACAAGCTTCTATACTCCCCAAACATTTCCTTGAATGGTTTCTCCTCTTGTTAAAGCTCATTCAGCGCCCTCTTCACCTCAAATATCCTTGATATATTTGAGACATTTTCATATCCTCCCTTGAGTATATCCCACAGCTCCTTGACGGTATCCGCATATGAGTAGGCCGCCAAGATGGATGGTTCTAGTGAGCTTTGAAGAAGAGAAAGAGTGTATTGTTCTTCTTGCTCTTCCTTAGCTTCCTCCTTTTCATTTTTCACCACCGCCTCCGCTTCCTCCTTTGGCTCAATATACCGCCAAAGTCCTCGGCCTCTAAGAATGATTTTAGTGGTTTTTGCCCAAAGGAGATAGTTGTTCCCTCTGAGCATGACTGAGATTGCTACTCTATTTGTCTCCATTTTCTAGTAATAATACACAATTCTAGTTCTTTCACAACTTGAAGATCCTATGATCTCAAGGATATTAATCTAAGAGTGAATAGAACTTAGAAAGATATATTGTTATAGATTAGAAGATTTTGGGAGTATAGAAGAATTATAAGAGGGTTAAGCGTTTGGAATGCTCAACCCGCTCTAATACCATGAAAATATAGATTTGAAGTTTAGAGAGAATAAAGAATGATTAGAGAATAATAGGACGCATGGCGAGAATGGAGAGAATTTATACAAATTTGAATAATCTTATTCTCTTATTTTTTCTTATATCACTTACAAGAGGTTTACATGAGTTTATATAGACTTTACAACTAAGAGAGTAAGAAGGAAGAGGCAGAGAAGGCGTGCAAAGAAGAGAGAAGCATGGGCTTGAGAAGCCAAGCTACTCCAACAGTGTCACAACAGTAACCATCAACCATACCTCCCATGCTGCGCCCATATCTCCACTTGCTTCTCTTCTTCTACTTAGTAACTTAACTAGTTACATTCTAGTTCACTCCTAACAGATTCCCCTTTCATCCTAGCCAACTCTTTCCTTGTTCCCTTCTTCTTGTCATTTGAACCCTTCTTGGTTAATTCATCTCTTGAAGGAGCATCTATTTCAACCGATTGGTATGATCCATTTCTTGGGCGTGGTGTTAAAGTTGACCAATTTGGCGTTACATCTGTACATTCTACACAGAGACTTTTGAAATATGACTCATTCATCTTAGAGTCACAAGCAGAACAGGTATATATATACATGGATCAATTTATTTCTTATATATTCAAATAGGATATGTAAAAAAAAATTATGCTTTAGGTTTGTTACATATGGTATCCTCGAATTACACAACGCATGATCCTTGGATCACTGTTACGGCAATTAACACAAGAGGAAGAATTTATGGAGTTCCGGAACATGATGCTTTGCAACCAACGAGAAGTAATCCAATATATCCAGTTGCGCTTTCCTTTGAAGTTGGTCTTGTGGTTGATTTTACACAATTTGGCGATGATATCGTGCATTTAGATTCAGAAGAAGAACATGACGAATTTTCTGAGGATGAAGATACTATTCCATCCGACGGAACGTCATCAGATTCAGAATAGTTAATAATTTTATTTGTATTGTAATATAATGATATTTTCCTTAATTTATAATTAAAATCATTTAAATATGAATTATATTAAGTATGAAATAAAACAATTACAATTAAAATTGTAAAATGTATAGTTATTTTGAATAGTTTATAAATATACTTTTTTATACCGGAAGCTCAATCACCGACACCACAAGCTTCAAACTTACTATCGCAGATGAGTGTCGAGGACTTCGTCTCTCGCCCTGGACAAGAGCATATGCTTCTTCATCATTCTAATGCTGAAGGTCGAGCTACATGGTATGTCTAATATATCATTTTAATTTAGTTTTAAGTTTAATTATTTTGTACTTGTTAAATCATTTTTTTTTGGTTTTGTAGGTTTGATGAATCCCATAATGGGATGACAAAGTCTATCAACCGTATGCTTAACGGATTGATACGTATGGTACATATGTGGGTATGCCACATGAAGATCAATCCATGTGGTTTAGACAATTTGCCATAAATTTTTAGTTTTATGTTTTGTTCCAATTTTGTTTAATTTCACATTTACTCATCCCTATTTTTCAGCAAGAATTCACTTGGGAGAGTGATATCACCGCATTGGTGAGATGTGAGTTCGATGCAAAGGCTGCGTTGATGTACTCGCGAAAGATGAATGAGTGGAAGGGAAAGTGGAAGAAAAATGAGATTCCTCGAGAGTTGGCAACAAATCCAGACTTATGGGACGGGTTTGTTGCTTACTGGAAGCAAGAGGATACCATCACAAGTTCTGAAACCCACTCTATAAACCGAAGAAGCGACCGCAACGGGAAATGCATAGTGACACAGAATTTAGGAGCTACGAGCAAAAAATCCCAAGCTAAACAACTTGTAAGTATTTTAATTTCTTTTTTATTTACTTAAACGTTTTTAATCTTTTGATTATATTTTAGTTTCAACAAGATGGTGTGGAACCTACCAATCTTACACTACTTTGGGATACACATACCAGCATGAAAGATGGTCAGATCAAAGATGCGGTTACTCGGGAGATCATCGAAAATGTCACGAGGCTCGGTGATGAGTATCTCTTATCTCAACCGACCGTTGGAGGTACTCCTCCATGCACCGAAGTTCCTCCTAAAAAGGTGAATGAAATGGTTTATCAGGTTAGTAACATTTAACTTATGATTTAGTTAATCAAATAATTATTTTTATTTCTTATTCATTTTTAATTTTAATTTTGTTTTGCAGGCTACAAAGAAGACCAAAGGCCGGGTATATGGTCTTCCACATGATTCTTCTTCATCGTCGTCGACTACTTCATGGTTTTTTGGAGATTCGTCTCTCCGGGCGGAACTAGCAGAGAAGACTACCGAGATAGATACGTTGAGGACAAAAATTCAAATCATTGAAGACCAGCAACTTGTGGAAAGGGAGCGACTCGCAGCAAGAGAAGGACGGCTTGAAGCCAAACGAGAAGCCGACAAAGAGCGAATGCGAGCCATGGAAGAGAAGATTGAGGCACTATTAGCAACTCGTCTACCGTTCCATTAGTATTTTTTTTAAACAATTTGAATGTTTTCTAGACTTAAATTTAAATATCCTTTTTATTTCAATATCTGAATTTTATTTGAACTTTATTATGAATTTTAATTTGAATTTATTTTAATTTGAATTTAATTTTAAATTTAATAACAATTTATTTTAATCCGTTGGAAATCTGTCAGAAATGCGGCCATCAGAAATCCGTTGGAAATACAGCTGCCGGAAATCCGTTGAAAATACAAGTGTTGGAAATCTGTTAAAAACAGCAGTCAGATATACGTTGGTCACGCGGCTGTCGGAAATCCGTTGGAAATGCAGCCGTTGGAAATCCGTCAATATATTTCTGACTGATTTTTAACAGCTGTGTTTCTGACGGATACACCAAAAATTGTATCCATCGGAAATCCGTTGGAAATATGGCCATTGGAAATGTTTCGGAATATCTGTCGGAAATATCAATGGTTTTCTGACACGATTCTATTTTCTGACGCTCTAGAACAGATGACTATATCCATCGGAAATCTGTCGGAAAGCGTGTTTTTCAACGGATTTCCGATGGATTTGTCCGATGGTTTATGGTTGTTTTCTAGTATATGTATTGGTAGGTCTGTTACAAAATTAGTTAACTAGCCTCGCAAATCATTAAAAAAATATATTTTTACGTTTTTGTTAGTCATATGCTATTAAAAGTTACTTTGTAATGCACAATCCATATATTATTATTTTTAAAACGAATGTTAAATTTATTTAATTCGAACAATTTTCTTACATCAAAGTGTTCCTGTCTTTGATCTTTTGAAAATACAACATTAGTGAATTATATTTTGAATGTAAAGATCTAATTGTCTTGTGTCTAATAACTTGGCTATTTGTAATGATGACTGTGGAATCTTCCCATGTCTCCTATTAATTCTTTATCTCCAGAGTAAATATGAAGTGGCTTGCAAAACATAGCGCAAAAGAAAAAAAATGTACCTTATCCAATGAAGTTTCACTGGTAACTCCAGGACTTGTTCCCATTCATTTGTAAGCTTGCATTAGTTCTTGACCAGTTTGATCCATATCTGTTCTGAGTAGATACATAAGAAGTATATGTGATTTTGGGGTTCCAAAGCATTTAGGCATGACACACATGATCTATTAGAACTTGTACTCCATTGAGTCATTTGATCTCCAGTTGGTATTCGGTTTTGTATTGCCAGATATGTATGGAGCCAAACTTTGGTGTGGAGTAGGATTTGATTCTCGGATTAGGTTTCAAGTTTTCTTTAAAACCAAATTTGAACCAAAGTTATCCTCTTTGCTTCTCCACAAGACCTTATAGAGTTTGGATGATTTTTTCTTTGAGAATCAATTGTATATTCGATGTTGTTAAAATTTTAGACCTGTGTGATTTCTATGGTTTGTGAGTATGTACCGGTCCACCGTGATACTTTTTAATACCTATCTATCGTTCTGTGATGAAAGGAATGTATATTCTAGAATCATAGGTTTTGTGATGAAAGTAATGTAAACCCAAATCTGTAGTATTATAGCTGAAGCTAATTGATGTTAAGATTATCCACAGGTAGAAGCTCCCTTGGCCCAATGGTTGAACAAGGATCTTTAAAGCTTCTACATCAGGAGGTCTGGGGTTCGAGTCTCAGTTATTGCGATTTATTAACAAATTTGCAGATGAATGGAGACAATTTTACAGGAGATCTCCAACAATGTACAATTAGCGCCGTTCGCCGTGATTCTATGCAGAAAAGAAAGTGGTCCCTCAAGAGCATGGAGGACAAAATATTGTCTGTAGTGGATCTAATAAGGGTTGGAAGAAATTGTCCGTGGGAAACTCGTCTTTGTAATAGTTTTCATAATTTGTAATAAATTAATAAATCCACGCAAGATTTTAGAAACTTGATATTATTGGTCCATGTCAATATTTATAATTCTCATGATAATCTACCAAAATGGCAAAATCAATATCTTCTAGAAACTTAAAAAAGAAAAATAAAAATATGCAACAAAATATAGTAGAAATTACTAAAAATAGTGAGTTTAGTATTTCATAACTTCATATTTTTAATGGCAATTGGTCACATATATTTATGAATTCCTATTTGATATCGTGTTTATTCAAGATAAATAAAGAACAATAATGGAGAAGAATAATCCCTATATAGTATTAAGCCTCAGAAAAATCAGGAAGAAGAAGAAGAAAAGGTAGAAAAAAAATCTCTAGGAACAAAATAGAGAACAAAGTGACATATACAAAAATATGCAGTAATTAATTTGAAGTTATAGTGTTCCTATGGTGTCCACATAAGACTCTATGCTAAGACTGTTCACATGGGTTTTCAGAAATTTAATATTATTGGTCTTAGTCAATATTTAATAGAAAATATGTTATCATAACTTCATGTTTTATGAATAGCAATTGGTAGCAAAATATTTATTAATTCCTATTTAATATTTTATCTATTCAAGATAGACGAAGAACAATAACGGAGAAGAATAAGTGCTAGATAAAATTAAGCCTCAGAAAAATGAAGAAGCAAAAGGAGAAAAATGAGCAAAAACCTCTAGGAAAATCGTAGAACAAAGTGAGAAATGCAAAAATATATAGTAATTAATTTTAAACTACAATGGTCCTAGAGTGTCCACATAAGACTTTATGTTTAGACTGTCCAAGTGAATTTTAGAAATATGATATCATTGGTCCACGTGAATATTTAATATATATTCTCATGATAATTTTCCAAATCTATAGTAACCTACTTTATGCTAAAACCATATATGTGAAATTTGGAAACTCGATATTATTACTCCACATCAATATTTAACATAAATTATAATGATAATCTGCCAAACATGTTAAAATAGAAAAATTCATATCTACTATAAACTTAAAAGAAAAATCATCAATAATAGGCAACACATAATAGAAATTACTAAAATAATGATTTTAGTATATATTCTTATTAATAAATCATTTAAAATATTTATTTCATAACTTCATATTTTTTGCACTTGGTGTCATAGTATTTATGAATTTGTATTTGATATCCTATTTATTCTACATAGATGAAGAACAGTAATGGACAAGAATAAACACTAGATAATATTAAGCCTCAGAAAATTATTAAGAAGAAGAAGAAAAAGGAGAAAAAAACTCTAGGAAAAATAGAAGAACAAAGTGACACATGATAAAAGAATGTGTAATAATTAACTAAATTTAAGTTATACTGTTCCTAGGTTGTGCATAGAAGACTTTATGCTAAGACCGTTCGGGTGAAATTTTAGAAATTTGATATCATTGGTCTACGTCATTATTTAATATAATATATATGTATTTATATAGTTTCATATTTTATTAATGGAAATTGATTGCAAAATATTTATGAAATCCTATTTATATTTTATTTATTCAAGATAGATGAAGAACAATAATGGAGAAAAATTAAGTCCCAGATAAAATAAATCCTCAGAAAATTGAAGAAGAAAAAGGAGAAAATGAGCAAAAAAACTCTAGAAAAAACTAAAAGAAAAATTTTAAACATGCAAAAAAGTGTAGTAATTAGTTTTAATAAGACCCATATAAAATATAGCCTCAGAAAATGAAGAATAAAAGGGAGAAAATGAGCAAAAAATCTCTAGATAAATAGAAGAACAAAGTGACACATGCAGAAATATTAAAATGGGAAAATCAATATCTACTATAGACTTGAAAAGAAAATCATAGACAAAAAAGAAAAAATAATAGTTTATATTACTAAAAATAATGAGTTTATTATATATTCTTATTAATAAATAATTTAAAATATTTGTTTTTCATAACTTCATATCTTCTTAACGACAATTGGTCGCATAATATTTATGAATTCAATATCTTATTTTAGATAGATGAACAAAAATAAGAGAGAAAAATAAGCCCTAGATAAAATTAAGTCTCGGAAAAATGAGGAAAAAGAAGAATAACAAAGAGAATAAAAACTAGAAAAATGAAGAATAAAGTGACACATGCAAAAAAGTGTAGGAATTAATTTTAAGCTATAGTGTTCCTAGTGTGTTCTCATAAGATTTTATAGATACTATCATATTGGTCCACACTAACGGTTAGTAAAAATTCTTGCTCTAATTGTTTAAAAAGAATTGATATACGGAAAAACTATAAACAGAAATAATCACAAAAACAATAGAAATTACTCAAAATAATAAATAATATATAGTAAAATTATGCCTTAATTTTTTATTAATTAATCATTTAAGATTAGATTTTAAATAACTTCTTATTTACAGATAATTAATTAAGAAATTATTTAATATTTAAAAGAAAACATATTTGGCCATTAAAATTAGAAATTGGTCAAATAGTATTTCCAAGTTCCTATTTGATCTCTTTTATATTATATATGGCTGAAGAAGAGTGCCAAAGGTTAAAAAACAGTTAAAACTAAATCTCATAAAACAAATAAATAAGAAAAAGGGGGAAAGGTAGGAAGAAAATAGAAGAAGAAAACAACATATCCAAAAATATTTGATAATTTTAATGTCCAATGAATAACAAATTTTACTGTAATCCTACCCAAAAAGATTGAAATAAACAAATTAATATACTAAAATTCAAAAACTTATCATGACTATAAAATTTTGGAAAGAATGTGCCCACAAATATTTAAGGTGAATCATGTGTTATGGTTTTAAACTTTTAGTAAGTTTAATATTTTGCTAAAAAATTTTATATATTTAAAGTTTAATTTTATTCTAAGTGTACCATCAATGAAACCCAAATGACAAATGTCAAAAAAGAGAATGCAAGAAAGATTAGGATTACAATAACTATTAAGATAATTCTGTCCAACGATCATTGATTGTTGCGGGCTTGCATTATAAACGAAGTTTAAATGCCAAAGACAAAAGAGAATACTAGAAAGATTAGGATAACTAAAAATTATAAGATCATCAAGATCTAACTGATGATAGATTGTTATGGGTTTGCACTATTAGTAAAACCCAAATGTCAAAGCCCATAAGAAAGAATTACGATAAAAATTAGGGTTACTATAAATTATAAAATTATAAAAATCTAAATGATAATCGGTTGCTGCGGACTCATGCTTGAGTTTCAAAAGAGGCTTCTTGTTGGCTTAACTATTTTCTTCCTCTCCTAAGTCATTGATGTTGGCTTTTGGCTTTTGAGGGTCTTTCATAGTTGAGTTTTCTTTTACATATCTCAATCGTGTGTGTCTCGATGAACTGTGAGTGATCTTTGATGTGAAGTTAAGATCTCAATCGTGTGTGTTTTGAGGGTCTTTCATTGAAATCGCTATTTACTCTCAGGTTTACTTTCTAGCTTTAAAAACTTTATATTTTTGCGTTTAGTTTATAAATTTCAAACTCGCTACTATTTTCTGGACATAAAAATGGTATAAAACGTAATATTATCAGGACTCGGCTCTTCTACCTCTCCTTCATGTATAAAGAGAATACCAATAATTTATTATGGTTTTCCAAAATCGAAACTCGTTATTAAGAGTACCTCAACCACATTTTAGTATTTAAAAACATATCTCCAACCACAAACACCAAATCTCACACTAATGTTTTATTTATTATATCATAAAATATAAGACTTTTATTTCTAATAGTTTGATAAATACTAATTTTTATATAAAATGATATATTAGATCTTAAATTTAAGCTTAAAATTGACTATATAATCATCAATAAATTAAAATAGGAAAGAATAAATTATATCTTACTAACTATCAGAAATATTTGAATCAACCATGTTCAATTTAGTTTTATGTTTTTGTTTTTAAAAAGGTTACATACTAATTATAATTATAATTTTATTACAACTATAATACTATATTATTAAAATACAAATATAAAAATAGTGATGATATTTTTATTTTAATTGATATGCAAGAAAATTATTCAAATAATGAATTAAAACATAAATAAAATTATATATATATTTGGTGTTTTGCGAAACGTGTTCACCAAATATGATGTGATACTATTCATAAAACACCAAATATTTATTCAAGATTTACTGTTACATTTAAGTGGGTTTGACACATACTTGGTGTTGTGTTGTCAAGTTGGTCTTTCGAGAAGTCTTAATGGAAATTTGAATTCTAATTAATTCTCATATTAAAACACCAGAACTCTCATATATTTGGTTTCCTAGTCCCAAGTTTATTCCTTGAGTTATTTTTTGGGTATGATTGTGAAAAAATAAAGTAATTATATATATTTTCTATTCATCATTTCTGAACAAATATGGGACTACCACACCAGATAATAGAGAATATTCAGGAAATACTTGATGTGAAATCATTGCTCAAGTTCAAGCTCATATCGAAGCAATGGTACACTATGATCCAATCCGTCGGTTCCAAAAAAGACAGTTAACCCATCGCACGCAATCAGGAAATCTAGACATCCTATGGTGTCCTTATATGAAGAATCTTGTAATACTGAAGCTATGAGATCGTTGGTATTGAGTTCATCAGTTTCTGTTAAGATTCCAAATCTTTGGGAAAACACCTTCTTCAAAGTTGGCAACAATAGTTGTGATGGTCTAGTATGTCTCAGTGATGAACTACTACAGAACCACAATACTGTCTTTAATCTCAGCACTCGATGGCATCGAGTTTTCCCTCGCTCTACCTATCAACTACTCAAAATGAGAGACAAGCTCGAGCTACCTCAAACGGCTAATCTTGGATTCTGCTAATCAACTACTCGATGTCTCCATACATCTTCTTGAGAGTTTCCCAAAGTTCTTGAGCTGTCTTACAATATGAGTAAGATTCAAATATTGAATCACTAAGGGAGCTGTGGATTATGCTGAGCACCATTTGATCTTTTTGTAGCCATTTTTCCAGAGTTTCTTCATCTCCTTCTTGAGGCTCTTTTCCTTTCGCGGGTTCAACTTTATTCCACAAGCCACGACCATACAAGTTAGATTTTGTAGATCTTGACCTTATGAGATAGTTCTCTCCTCGTAGAATGACTCTAATTGTAGTTGGTTTTATCTCCTCCATGATTGAAAAGAATGATCTTCAAGGAAACCTTCTATTGTCCACTGGATAACAACTAGCCGTTTGATGATTTGTGAGGCGATCTTTGAGAAATCTCAAGTAATAAATCAATCTAGCTTCACACACCTCGTCTAGGATGAATTTATATCAATCTCAGAGGTTTTACGAAGCTAGAAAAACATATTTCAAGAGCAAACAAAGTATGTACCAGTGGATAAACAAACAAACGCAGAACTGTTCTTGAGAGAGTTCTTTGAGAAATTTCCAGAAATATACCCCTCTAACTTCACAGAAACTCATCTAGGATAAATATATATTAATCTCAGAGTTTTTCAGGAAGCTTAGATGAATGTATTTCCAAAATAAACAAATAACTTATGGGGAAGAAGATGAACAGTCTTTTTCTGGGAAACTTTGAATTTTGATATTTTGAATTTTGAAAAAAAAATTGATTTCTTGATCTGGAGATTTGTTGAGAGTTTGATTGTTGCAGAAGCTTTAAATATGTTAGAAGAGAGGTTTCTTACACAAAAGAGACTAGGAGAATGGATATATGCTTCAAGAAAAACTTCTAGAGTTTCTTGAACAGTAACAATGGTGAAACAAGAATAATGGAAGATATAATAGATGTTTAAGAGATTCAAGAAGAACATAATGATGAAATCAGAAGCTTGATCTTTTTTATTGATCAATGCTCTGATACCATGTTAGATTTCAGAGATTAAGAGTGTAAGATTCAAACCCAGAATAAAGAAGAATAAGAATAAAAATAGAGAGAAAGAGATTTTATTATCTCAGTTATCTTAAATGTTACAAGAAGTTGACATATTTATAGAGTGCTTAAACCTAAAGATAAGTAGGTGTTTCTTAACCATGAATAGTTATGACTCATGTGGAATTCAAAATAGAGCTGTTGAAGAAGAAACCAATTTGGGCGTCCATGTGCACTTCTATTTTCGGTGGATAGCTTTTCCGTGGATGGCTTTGCTTGGATGCCTCTTGCTTGATATTTGTTGGATGGCTTTGCTTGGATGCATCTTGCTTGGATGACTTTCTTCTTTTATCCCTTGTTGGATATTTGTTAATTAATTAATACTTGTAACCCAAGGGTCCCAGCTGAAACTCTATCAAAGATACAAGCTTACAAAATCTTTAGTCTCCTTTACACAACACAGATTCTCGGTGGTTTGAAATGTCTCCACGATAATGGTTTTATTCACATGATAGAGTAGTATTAGTATTATAAAATATATTATAAGAAACATTGGATATTGAACTGTTGTTCAATATAATAAATTGATCAGGTTATTAACCCCAAGGGTAATGATGTGTATGGAACTCCAGCTGATATATGGAGCCATGGGTGTACTGTGTTGGAGATGTTGACTAGGAAGATTCCCTACGGGAATCTAGATTCCGTAAGTCTTGAAGAGTCTTAAACTTTCTTGATATAAAATAGGAGAATTCCCATTAAAAACCAACTATGTAGCTAAATCTGAAATATACATGAACTTATTGTGTCTCAATTAAAAGTACACAAATTTGCACGTTCAATTTAGTAGATATTCAAAGTATATATATTAACATAATTGGAGTTTGGACATTAAAATTATTTATAACGGGATTTCCCCGGTAAAATAAGAGTTTAAGTCCTAATGTGTTCAAACAATCAGATTCAAGGTTTAGGATTGGAATGGGTACGCTTCCAGATCTTAAAATATACCACTAGAAGCTCGTCATTTCATACTCAAGAACAGCCAACTGCAGCTGAGCTACAGAACCATCCATTTTTAGATGGTTCTTACCATCCTCGGGCTCAGGCTCAGGCTCAGGCTTAGGATTTGAATCCGCATCTTCGCTTCCCTGTAGATGAGTATAATTTTAGAAGATTGCATTTAATATTTGAAGCATGTGGTTTCATTTTATTTAGACTATATTAGAATCACAAGTTTTATATTTTAACATTATTGTCCTAATTGTATCAAAACAGGCATAACCAGAAGATTTGTGAGGGATTAGACCCCGTGGAAACTATTAAGGATATTCAAGATATGATTCTTGGACATAAATGTGCAAGTTTGGGTAGCACAGTAAGATATAAATCGTCTGAAAATAGATTTATGCTCAGGTTTTTTGGGTATGATTGTGAAAAAATAAAGTAATTATATATATTTTCTATTCATCATTTCTGAACAGATATGGGACTACCACACTAGATAATAGAGAATATTCAGGAAATACTTGATGTGAAATCATTGCTCAAGTTCAAGCTCGTATCGAAGCAATGGTACACTACGATCCTATCCGTCGGTTCCAAAAAAGACAGTTAACCCATCGCACGCAATCAGGAAATCCAGACATCCTATGGTGTCCTTATATGAAGAATCTTGTAATATTGAAGCTATGAGATCGTTGGTATTGAGTTCATCAGTTTCTGTTAAGATTCCAACTCTTTGGGAAAACACCTTCTTCAAAGTTGGCAACAATAGTTGTGATGGTCTAGTATGTCTCAGTGATGAACTTTTACAGAACCACAATATTGTCTTTAATCTCAGCACTCGATGGCATCGAGTTTTCCCTCACTCTACCTATCAACTACTCAAAATGAGAGACAAGCTCAAGCTACCTCAAACGGCTAATCTTGGATTCTGCTAATCAACTACTCGATGTCTCCATACATCTTCTTGAGAGTTTCCCAAAGTTCTTGAGCTGTCTCACAATATGAGTAAGATTCAAATATTGAATCACTCAGGGAGCTGTGGATTATGCTGAGCACCATTTGATCTTTTTGTAGCCATTTTCCAGAGTTTCTTCATCTCCTTCTTGAGGATCTTTTCCTTTCGCGGGTTCAACTTTATTCCACAAGCCACGACCATAGAAGTTAGATTTTGTAGATCTTGACCTTATGAGATAGTTCCCTCCTCGTAGAATGACTCTAATTGTAGTTGGTTTTATCTCCTCCATGATTGAAAAGAATGATCTTCAAGGAAACCTTCTATTGTCCACTAGATAACAACTAGCCGTTTGAAGATTTGTGAGGCGATCTTTGAGAAATCTCAAGTAATAAATCAATCTTGCTTCACACACCTCGTCTAGGATGAATTTATATCAATCTCAGAGGTTTTAGGAAGCTAGAAAAACGTATTTCAAGAGCAAACAAAGTATGTACCAGTGGATAAACAAAAAAACGCAGAACTGTTCTTGAGAGAGTTCTTTGAGAAATTTCCAGAAATATACCCCTCTAACTTCACAGAAACTCGTCTAGGATGAATATATATTAATCTCAGAGTTTTTCAGGAAGCTTAGATGAATGTATTTCCAAAATAAACATAGAACTTTTGGGGAAGAAGTTGTACAGTCTTTTTCTGGGAAACTTTGAATTTTGATATTTTGAATTTTGAAAAAAAAATTGATTTCTTGATCTGGAGATTTATTGAGAGTTTGGTTGTTGCGGAAGCTTTAAATATGTTAGAGGAGAGGTTTCTTACACAAAAGAGACTATGAGAATGGATATATGCTTCAAGAAAAACTTCTAGAGTTTCTTGAACAGTAACAATGGTGCAACAAGAATAATGGAAGATATAATAGATGTTTAAGAGATTCAAGAAGAACATAATAATGAAATCAGAAGCTTGATCTTGTTTATTGATCAATGCTCTGATACCATGTTAGATTTCAGAGATTAAGATTGTAAGATTCAAACCCAGAATAGAGAAGAATAAGAATAATAATAGAGAGAAAGAGATTTTATTATCTCAGTTATCTTAAATGTTACAAGAAGTTTACATATTTATAGAGTGCTTAAACCTAAAGATAAGTAGGTGTTTCTTAACCATGAATAGTTATGACTCATGTGGAATTCAAAATAGAGCTGTTGAAGAAGAAACCAATTTGGGCGTCCATGTGCACTTCTATTTTCGGTCGATAGCTTTTCAGTGGATGGCTTTGCTTGGATGCCTCTTGCTTGATATTTGTTGGATGGCTTTGCTTGGATGCATCTTGCTTGGATGACTTTCTTCTTTTATTCCTTGTTGGATATTTGTTGATTGATTAATTCTTGTAACCCAAGGGTCCCAGCTGAAACTCTATCAAAGATACAAGCTTACAGAATCTTTAGTCTCCTTTACACAACACAGATTCTCGGTGGTTTGAAATGTCTCCACGATAATGGTTTTATTCACAGGATAGAGTAGTATTAGTATTATATAATATATTATAAGAAACATTGGATATTGAACTGTTGTTCAATATAATAAATTGATCAGGTTATTAACCCCAAGGGTAATGATGTGTATGGAACTCCAGCTGATATGTGGAGCCATGGGTGTACTGTGTTGGAGATGTTGACTAGGAAGATTCCCTACGGGAATCTAGATTCCGTAAGTCTTGAAGATTCTTAAACTTTCTTGATATAAAATAGGAGAATTCCCATTAAAAACCAACTATGTAGCTAAATCTGAAATATACATGAACTTATTGTTTCTCAATTAAAAGTACACAAATTTGCACGTTCAATTTAGTAGATATTCAAAGTATATATATTAACATAATTGGAGTTTGGACACTAAAATTATTTATAACGGGATTTCCCCGGTAAAATAAGAGTTTAAGTCCTAATGTGTTCAAACAATCAGATTCAAGGTTTAGGATTGGAATGGGTACGCTTCCATATACACTTAAAATATACCACTAGAAGCTCGTCATTTCATACTCAAGAACAGCCAACTATAGCTGAGCTACAGAACCATCCATTTTTAGAAGGTTCTTACCATCCTCGGGCTCAGGCTCAGGCTTAGGATTTGAATCCGCATCTTCGCTTCCCTGTAGATGAGTATAATTTTAGAAGATTGCCTTTAATATGTGAAGCATGTGGTTTCATTTTATTTAGACTATATTAGAATCACAAGTTTTATATTTTAACATTAATGTCCTAATTGTATCAAAACAGGCATAACCAGAAGATTTGTGATAGATTAGACCCATGGAAACTATTAAGGAGATTCAAGATATAATTCTTGGACATAAATGTGCAAGTTTGGGTAGCACAGTAAGAGATAAATCGTCTGAAGATAGACTTATGCTCAGGTTTTTTGGGTATGATTGTGAAAAAATAAAGTAATTATATATATTTTCTATTCATCATTTCTGAATAAATATGGGACTACCACACCAGATAATAGAAAATATTCTGGAAATACTTGATGTGAAATCATTGCTCAAGTTCAAGCTCGTATCGAAGCAATGGTACACTACGATCCAATCCGTCGGTTCCAAAAAAGACAGTTAACCCATCGCACGCAATCAGGAAATCCAGACATCCTATGGTGTCCTTATATGAAGAATCTTGTAATATTGAAGCTATGAGATCGTTGGTATTGAGTTCATCAGTTTCTGTTAAGATTCCAACTCTTTGGGAAAACACCTTCTTCAAAGTTGGCAACAATAGTTGTGATGGTCTAGTATGTCTCAGTGATGAACTTTTACAGAACCACAATATTGTCTTTAATCTCAGCACTCGATGGCATCGAGTTTTCCCTCGCTCTACCTATCAGCTACTCAAAATGAGAGACAAGCTCGAGCTACCTCAAACGGCTAATCTTGGATTCTGCTAATCAACTACTCGATGTCTCCATACATCTTCTTGAGAGTTTCCCAAAGTTTTTGAGCTGTCTCACAATATGAGTAAGATTCAAATATTGAATCACTCAGGGAGCTGTGGATTATGCTGAGCACCATTTGATCTTTTTGTAGCCATTTTTCCAGAGTTTCTTCATCTCCTTCTTGAGGCTCTTTTCCTTTCGCGGGATCAACTTTATTCCACAAGCCACGACCATACAAGTTAGATTTTGTAGATCTTGACCTTATGAGATAGTTCTCTCCTCGTAGAATGACTCTAATTGTAGTTGGTTTTATCTCCTCCATGATTGAAAAGAATGATCTTCAAGGAAACCTTCTATTGTCCACTGGATAACAACTAGCCGTTTGAAGATTTGTGAGGCGATCTTTGAGAAATCTCAAGTAATAAATCAATCTAGCTTCACACACCTTGTCTAGGATGAATTTATATCAATCTCAGAGGTTTTAGGAAGCTAGAAAAACGTATTTCAAGAGCAAACAAAGTATGTACCAGTGGATAAACAAAAAAACGCAGAACTGTTCTTGAGAGAGTTCTTTGAGAAATTTCCAGAAATATACCCCTCTAACTTCACAGAAACTCGTCTAGGATAAATATATATTAATCTCAGAGTTTTTCAGGAAGCTTAGATGAATGTATTTCCAAATTAAACAAAGAACTTTTGGGGAACTTTTGGGGAAGAAGATGAACAGTCTTTTTCTGGGAAACTTTGAATTTTGATATTTTGAATTTTGAAAAAAAAATTGATTTCTTGATCTGGAGATTAATTGAGAGTTTGGTTGTTGCAGAAGCTTTAAATATGTTAGAGGAGAGGTTTCTTACACAAAAGAGACTATGAGAATGGATATATGCTTCAAGAAAAACTTCTAGAGTTTCTTGAACAGTAACAATGGTGAAACAAGAATAATGGAAGATATAATAGATGTTTAAGAGATTCAAGAAGAACATAATAATGAAATCAGAAGCTTGATCTTGTTTATTGATCAATGCTCTGATACCATGTTAGATTTCAGAGATTAAGATTGTAAGATTCAAACCCAGAATAGAGAAGAATAAGAATAATAATAGAGAGAAAGAGATTTTATTATCTAAGTTATCTTAAATGTTACAAGAAGTTTACATATTTATAGAGCGCTTAAACCTAAAGATAAGTAGGTGTTTCTTAACTATGAATAGTTATGACTCATGTGGAATTCAAAATAGAGCTGTTGAAGAAGAAACCAATTTGGGCGTCCATGTGCACTTCTATTTTCGGTGGATAGCTTTTCCGTGGGTGGCTTTGCTTGGATGCCTCTTGCTTGATATTTGTTGGATGGCTTTGCTTGGATGCATCTTGCTTGGATGACTTTCTTCTTTTATTCCTTGTTGGATATTTGTTGATTGATTAATACTTGTAACCCAAGGGTCCCAGCTGAAACTCTATCAAAGATACAAGCTTACAGAATCTTTAGTCTCCTTTACACAACACAGATTCTCGGTGGTTTGAAATGTCTCCACGATAATGGTTTTATTCACAGGATAGAGTAGTATTAGTATTATATAATATATTATAAGAAACATTGGATATTGAACTGTTGTTCAATATAATAAATTGATCAGGTTATTAACCCCAAGGGTAATGATGTGTATGGAACTCCAGCTGATATATGGAGCCATGGGTGTACTGTGTTGGAGATGTTGACTAGTAAGATTCCCTACGGGAATCTAGATTCCGTAAGTCTTGAAAATTCTTAAACTTTCTTGATATAAAATAGGAGAATTCCCATTAAAAACCAACTATGTAGCTAAATCTGAAATATACATGAACTTATTGTGTTTCAATTAAAAGTACACAAATTTGCACGTTCAATTTAGTAGATATTCAAAGTATATATATTAACATAATTGGAGTTTGGACGCTAAAATTATTTATAATGGGATTTCCCTGGTAAAATAAGAGTTTAAGTCCTAATGTGTTCAAACAATCAGATTCAAGGTTTAGGATTGGAATGGGTACGTCATTTCATACTCAAGAACAGCCAACTGCAGCTGAGCTACAGAACCATCCATTTTTAGAAGGTTCTTACCATCCTCGGGCTCAGGCTCAGGCTCAGGCTTAGGATTTGAATCCGCATCTTCACTTCCCTGTAGATGAGTATAATTTTAGAAGATTGCCTTTAATATATGAAGCATGTGGTTTCATTTTATTTAGACTATATTAGAATCACAAGTTGTATATTTTAACATTAATGTCCTAATTGTATCAAAACAGGCATAACCAGAAGATTTGTGAGAGATTAGACCCCATGGAAACTATTAAGGAGATTCAAGATATGATTCTTCGACATAAATGTGCAAGTTTGGGTAGCACAGTAAGAGATAAATCGTCTGAAGATAGATTTATCCTCAGGTTTTTTTCTCTCATTCTTTGGTTATTAGTTGTAACTTGTAAGTGATAGAATGTGATGAGAGTTATGATGGAAAAATTGTTTATTATTCTCATAATATATATAGTTATGATACATATGTTTATATAGTGAAGTTATTTCCTAATCTAGATTAATACAATACTAACTATTATAATCAAATAATTTTTACGGTATCCTTTGATCTAGAATTCTAGATTAATGCGAAGGCTCTAGTCATAGATTGCATATAATAAAAGAAATTGCATAGGTTTTGACACCTGTTCCCTCCTCAGGTGATATTTCTCAAATGGCAGAAAGGATTGCTCTAATTCATACTCGAGGCGAATCTTGATTCTTCTAGCTTTCCATAGACACCAAGGTCTTTGGATTTACTTCACAGGAAGATCTTCATCTTATGTCAAACTTTTGATACTCGGAACCTGTCACTTGATATTCCACTCTTTAGCCTTGAAATCAACCAAAACTCTTTTCGAAATAATAGAAGATAATATCTTAAATAAGTAAAAATTAGGTTTGCACAATCAGTTCCTTGGCATGCTTTTATCTCATTGATTGCTGTACTTAATACGCTATCAAGTGGAAACAGAACTGGAAAGTGGGGAATTGCCCAGCCGTAATTCCTATGTTAGGAGCCAAATGAAACAAGAGATCATCTCTTTTTTTACTTTTCTTACTTTTCTTACTTCTATACAATTTGAACAACTCTTACAGCTAGACACTAAACAAGGTGAACCCCAAATGGAAGTTAACTGTTAAATCCCTTGTCAGACATCGACTTTCCTCGGATGAGTTTCTTTTGGTAAGAATAGCTGTCTATATAGCATGTTTGGATACACTGCAATGGAAGAAGAAACCAAGAGAAGCCTCAATCACCATATCAGTTTGCTCACGCCATAGATAAACAAATCTGGAACCACATTACTTTTCTGTTTCAAAACTGATGGAGATCAAGAAGCTCTCCATCTCCTCTGGACCTCTGTTTGCTGTCACCATTGACGCTAAACTTTGATTGCCTCATTATCCTATATTTTGATGTAATTCTTTTATTTAGCATTCTCTGTTTTCTCCTTCGCAACAATTCCAACACTTCATGCTACTTCTCAGACCTTTGTAAATTTTTTTTTTATTTATTAAATTTAAAATTACAAAACAAAATTAGTTGTTTGATTTTTTTGTCATAACGTATCCATTTTTCTTAATATAGTTAAGGAATATTGAAATTAAAATATTAGGGGTTTAATTATTTTCTTTAATATATGCTGGGTTGTCAGTCACTTTTAAGTTTTTAAATTATTAAGTAAATCAATCATTCTTTTTTCTAGTAATTCATCATTTGATTTCTGAATAATTTTACAACACATACAACCATTGTTTGTTACAAACTTACAATCAATTAATTAAAAGTAATAATTTGAAGAAAATTATTTAAACAACTTGAGAAAATCATTTTAAACAGCAATATATATATATATATGACTTGTTTAAAACCATGTAAGAATCTAAGAAAACATTAAACATCATATGCATAACCACATGAAAATTCTAAGAGAATATGATTATTAACTTCCTGAAGTATTTAAAGGAATCTTTAGTAGGCCTTGGAATTATATTCCATGAATCAAAGATATTTTAATTGTTTGATTCTTCTAAATGTCATCAAAAGAGAAATCTTTGCGAACATGTAGTGTCAGTGAAAATGCCACAATGCCTAAAGGTGGAAGACGTAATTCCATTTGCAATAAGTATATAATTTTTTAAAATTGTATGTGTTTCTACTATCACTACTCCATCATTATTATGGACTTTTGATATTTCAAATTGTTTGTGGATAGACTAGTTAAGAGCATCTACACAGGTAAGAAACTCACTAACTCTCTCAAACAAAAAATATATTAATATTTTAATAAAATCTGATTCTTTAATTAAATTTTATTATCCTCACCATAAAACCCTTATACAGATACGAAATAACAAGAACAAACGTTTAATTGGTAATTTATAAACCAGCAAATAGAAAAAGTATCTGACTGAAATGACTGAATACTGCAAATCCGTTTAGGGTAAAGTAATTGACATCTAACAATACAACTTCTTAAATCCAAAGTAATCGTCTATTTGCGTCCATCAAATGTCTCCTTGTAGAAATTCTTTCCAAGTGTGTATATGAGGTAATTACCATCATTGTTGACAAGGATGAAAAAGAAATGACTCAGAATCAAGATTTGTCTTAGGGCTTGTGCCTTCACTTTCTGATCCTATTTTCTGATCTTATTTGTCTGATGAAGAGAAGGAGGGGGGGGGGGGGGTTGACGTGCAATGGTTGAAGGTTATCATCTTTCTTAGGCCTACTTTACAACAGAATAGGTTTTAGCAGCCTCTGCCCAAGAGAATACCATAGAAATAGGAAGATAATATATATTTTTTTCAAAATGGTTCTTTAGCTGTACACTAGATTAAGGGATCTTTGAAACATAAATTGAAACTTGCAGTTAGGGAATGAAGCACTGATAAATTAAGAGAGCTATCTAGTAGGAAGATTACTAATGCACATGAAGACATTGAACCCGCAGTGGTGATGATGATGTTGATGATGGTGAAGAACCAATCTTTAGAGGCATTTTGACTTGAACATTCGTCTACTTTCATCAAAAAGAACTATGCAATTTTCACTAATGCATTTCCAAAACTATGAACTTTCTCCATAAATCCTTAATTCAGTCCCTCGATATAATATATTTTCAGTTTTATTTACATAAAAATCCCAAGATCACACAAGATAATTTAGCTGCACAAGCCGTCTCGCTTTTAGTGTTTAGTTCTGGGGATTGGTATTTGAAAAAACCTTCATGTTTATATTTAGAATAGTACTAATTTTCAAATTATTTGCTAAAATAACACCTTCAATACTTATCTTTTATTAAAAATCTTAAAACCCAAACTAAAAATTCATATTAACAGAAATACCATTTGTAATTAATTAAAATTAAATTTATAATCTATTTTTGAAATTTTAAATTTGAAAAAAATTTGAAAAAGAAATAACTTTTTACAATTGTAAAAAAGAAATACATCTCCCCTCTTTACTCTTCTTCAAGATATTGGAAAAACCCCTAAGGGAACACATTCTTGCCTCCACTGCCATCTTGCCACCACCACCGTTGTGCCTGTCCATCATCATTCCATTCTCTATCATCGCCGGTATATACACCTAGAAGCCACTGTTGCAAATCTGGAAACTTTCAAATCAAGTTATGAACTCTAGAAAACATTAAACCCAGATCTTCTGACTCGCCTGAATTCATTGTTGTGAATCAGCAGCCTTTGCATCGCCATTTTTGTTGTCAGTGTTCTCCTATGTCAGTGGTGGTCGCCAGTAAAATACTCCACCAATTGTATGATTTTGGTAATTTTGATTTTTGGTTTCTAATGGTAAATTTTTCATTCAGATTTTGAAATCTAATTCGCTTAAGTGGATATATACTTGCTAGAAGATGGTCAATTCTGGCAATTGTCAGTCACAGCCACCACAGGATCCTCCTGCTTCTGGTGAGAATGAATTTGGTCAATTTTAAATCTATTCCCGCCTAGATGTTTTTCTTGAGTGCAAATTTTTCATAGAATTAGTATCATCGCAGATTTGTATGCGTGGTATTTAAGTTTCCTTGGTGTTTGGTTGACAATTTCATTCTCATAATCACAGATTTTAGATAAGTTATGCAGATTTTGTTATTTATATCTTGTGTTATCTCAGTTTTTTGGCTATTGATTTCCTTTGTTATTGCAGATTTTTGGTATTTGATTTTATATGCAAGGATTTTTATTCTATTGTTAAGATAATTTTTTTCTGGAATTGAATTTATTTGTTATTACAGATTCTGGTCATCAAATTTTTGTGTTGTCACAGATTTTGGCTATTTTGATTCTGTTACATTGCATAGTTTTGCTATTGTGGTTTTATTTTATTGCATAACTTAATGAAATTTTCATCAAATTATCGCAAATTGTTTTTGTGTTTTATTTTTATAATTCTTTTGATTTTATTGGTCAATTGGTGTTACTGCAGTTGTGCTATTATTTTTTGTGATAGCTCATTTTTATGTATTAATGCAGTTTTCTGTTTAGTGGCTAACTATAAGTTTGAT
Source organism: Nasturtium officinale (assembly GCA_963854855.1). Lineage (NCBI taxonomy): Eukaryota > Viridiplantae > Streptophyta > Magnoliopsida > Brassicales > Brassicaceae > Nasturtium > Nasturtium officinale. The sequence goes on from OY978505.1 coordinate 3,617,753, forward strand.
TTTATTTGCATAGGATTGGCTTCTTCGAGTGTGGTCCGTGAGTATCCTCCTGAGTTTCATACAAAATGGAAATCTCCATTGTTGAATCATACCATGAATCACTATTGTGCAATGTGCAACTTGGGTATAGTGAAACATGAATTAGGAGATTATGTGTGAGATTATTTGAAATCGTGTTCCTTGGTGTATTTTCCAAGTTCGCTGATCTGCATTACATTATTGCTGCCAAGAGAGTTGAGTACTTCTTGGCGAACCAGCTATTGGTTGATGATGAGTATGATATTTGGTCCCTTATTTGTTATCATCCTCTACGATTCTCTCTTAATGAGTTTGCAGCTTGTACAGGTCTGAACTGTTCTCCAATTCAACCATCTGAGTTATGTAATCTTAGCCATGTAAAGTTTTTGAGACATGAATGTGATGGGTAAAAACCATTCTTGGCGTTTTGATGAGAGGCTTATGGCAGTTAAGTTTTCTATCAGTTACAGTACTTGGCATTCACAAGATATCAAGGATACCACTGGAATCAGCTATAATAGTTCTTGCCAAAGAGGCTTTTGAGAAGTATATGTAGGGACAAGTAGGCTTGGAGCAGTTGATTGGTTCAATCAAGATGATTCAGATTAAAGAAAAATATTGCATGCTCCAAGGACCAGTTCAAGTTTTGTTGTCTTCTGTGTATAAGCACGTTGTTGGTGTAGGAGAAACTTATGGGAATATGAGGCTGAAGGAAAATGAAAAAGATCGTGATGAGGTTCTACATCTGAATTGGTTTTCTGCACGCAAAACAGTTAAATTTGATGAATATATAAGCAATGAGAAGGCTTATCATGGGTAAGTAATATATGGTTTACAAAGTACATGTATTCCGGTTATGCCCTACTTTATTACAATTTCCACATGTGTGTTGTTTCCTTGGATTCTTCTTTTCCATAGCAACTTCCCAAGCAGATTTAATCCTTGAGTTCTTAGGCCTACCTGCTTGTTGTCGAACCACAGGGATAACAAACTTGAGTAATAACTTCTTCAGGGATCGGTGAGGTGAAATTCCTTGGGAAGATGGCGTGTGCATAAGAGTTGTATCAAAAATTCTTATAATAATATGGATGACACATTGAAATTACTGCAATTTTCCTCTTATCACACGCTACAATTTCATGCGCACATGGTATTTTTCCAAGTCAAACTGACACATGAAAACTATTTCTCCCTCAGATTAACCAAATGTATAACTGATGCACTTGTCACATGCACCTCATGTGCATCAATATATTGTGCAGTAAAAAGTTTAGAATACTTTACCCGGCACTGCATAGCAGTAATATGGTTATAAAAATGTAATGAATGAAATAATATTAAAATAGAAATGTAAATGATTACCTCAAGAATTTTCTCCACTCCACATGTAAAGGTTGTCTGCATTTTAAATGCATCATTCTTTCTCTCAGAAAATCATTTTGTCATCATGGACTTAACTGCCTCTAAGAGTTGTACAATAGGTAAACACCTCAAATGTGATATAACATCATTTATCGATTAAGTAATATTGGTAGTAAGAATGTTATATTATCACCAAGGAAATGCGCACGTGTCCACAATTTTATAGCAGCTATTTATAGATAGTTATGAAGTGTTGGATGCAACACGAATCTGATCAAATGTTGTCTAAACACTAAACAAGTGTACACGCATTGGAAGCCTTTTTCACCAACCCAAATGCTTCTCCACCTTTATATAGAACCAGAATTTTTTTTAAAAGATGGTACATGCATATCCCCTGACTGGACATTGGATAGACTGTGTGAATTGATTTACGAAATATTTCGTGTGCCAAGTGAAGCTGCACATCTTGCCAAGAAGAATCTCACATATGTAGACAAGAGGGTGTTGGAATGTGAACATTGTAAGATGAAGGGACATACCAAGGAGAAGTGTTGGACTCTCCATCCCCATTTGAGGCCTAAGCGGCTAAGGGAGAGTGGAAGTGGGCATAGGGCCTTCATTGGGATTGCACAACCGGTTGAGGATACTGTCAAGAGATCCGAGTTTGAGGCTCTCATCAAGAGCCTAGCCAAGCTGACTGAATCCGGTAAGAGTTTTCTCAGTTCTAAAAGCTCCATAAGGAAGGGTAAAATGGTTGTAGATTCAGGAGCTTCTCATCACATGATTAAGGATCAAGACTTGTTAAAAAATCTTGAGCCTTATCATGGAAATGTGCAAGTAGCTAATGGAAGCTCAGTTCCGATTGAGGGGATAGGAGAATTAGAGCTTTTCAAGAAGGAAACAAAAGCATTATACATGCCTAATTTTTCATCTAACCTTCTATCAGTTCATAAAGCCACAAAGGACTTGGATTGTGTGGCATTGTTTGAGACTGAGGACCCTAAAACAAACTATGTACTCGGAGAAGGGAAGGTAGACGATGGTATGTATCTTTTGGAAGCTAATAAACTAGAGGATCCAATGGCTCTTGGAATGAAGGCAGATGTAGAAGTTTCTGGTAGGAAGGAGATTGGAGAGAGCCCCATTATGGCATGAAAGGCTAGGACATCCAAGTTCACCAGTTCTCAAGATGGTCTTACCCAATCTCATTCAAAAAGAAGTTGTATGTGAAGCATGTGTACTAGGAAAACATTGTAGACAAGTTTTTCCTATCTCATCCACAACTTGTGATGTAGTTTTTGGCATTGTACACTCGGATGTATGGACCGCACATGTAATTCAAGAGATCAATATAAGTACTTTGTTTCCTTCATTGATGATTACACATGATCCACATGGGTCACACTCTTACACTCCAAGGACCAAGTTTATGAAGCATTCACCAACTTCATTAACTATGTTTCTACACAATTCGAAACAACAATAAAGGTCTTAAGAAGTGATAATGGAGGAGAATATGTAAGCAAGAGATTTAAGGAGCTACTCAACAACTGGCATCATTCATCAAACATCTTGTGCATACAATCCACAAAAAAATGGGGTAACAGAAAGGAAGAATAGGCATCTAATGGAAGTAGCAAGGACTATCATGATTGCCAAAGGAGTACCTAAATCTCATTGGGGAGATGCGGTAATGACTTCAAACTATTTGATTAACCGGCTTCCAACCAAGAACTTGGAAGATAGATCACCGTTTGAAGTGTTGTACAAGAAGAAGCCAAGCTTACATCACCTTAAGGCGTTTGGATGTAAGTGCTTCATGTTTCTACCAGAAGGACGAAGAAACAAGCTTGAACCTAGAAGCATGAAGTATGTTTTCATTGGATACTCACCAACTCAAAAGGGCTACAAGGTCTACAATCTGGAGACGAGAAGGGTCTTTGTGTCTAGAGAGGTGAAGTTCAATGAAAAATAAAGCTTTAATGGAGCCAAGAATCATGATACTATTGAAGGTATGGTCTCAACATCTATGGATTGGATGCTGTTCAATGAAGCGCCAATAACAAGGGATGAAATACAAGGAAAGACTGCACTATCTGAGAACATCATGGAACATGGAGATGCAGATGATACACATATGGAACCAGATTAGGATTCAGCTGAAGAAGAAGGGAATGTTGAGGAAGGAGAACCTGAGCCAACAGTACCTCTAAGAAGAAGTACAAGACATAGGCGACAGTGCATCTACTACAACAATTCAGCCATGCTTAAAGAAGGGTCTAGTTGATGGATGATCCAACCCAAGACTCGGCAGTTTCGATGGTAGATCACACGAAGATGGAAGACAAAGAAGATGGATGAAGATGTTGGATAGATCCTTGCATAAACGAATCAAAAGACTCAAGTTTATCAAGGCTTGTGATCGATGATAACAACACAAGTAGCTGCGGAATGGCTCCTTGTTGATGGATTGAATGGTCACACAATGGATGCAGAATTCCACTGATATTCCTTAATGCCACGCCAAGATATTACACACTTGGTGGTGACAAGGTTTGATTCTTTGGATATGACACACCGAAGGATCAAAAGATTGTTGGATATGACTCACCAAACAATCGGAAAATGTTCACAAAGAACAAAAGAGATTAATCTCAAAATAGTTGATAAAAAGTTGGGTCCTTAGAATGAGGCTTACACGAGTTTAAATAGGAGAGGAAGCTTGAATAGATTTATGCTCCTCTCAAAATGACTCTTGGGGACTCTAAAATTTAGTTCGAAACTTTGAACCAAAGACTAAAGATTTGGACTAAATACTTAAGAGTTTGCGGACTGAGAAAATGACATAAAACCATAACATAAATTATAACATAAGGTTGTTGAAGTTGGTTCAATGCATAAGGAAGTCGGTCCATGGCTTCATGAAATCGTCCAAGTTAATCATCAAAATGGGATAAGTGGACTTGAGGCCTCATTAAAAACCTTAGTTGGAAAACCCATTGGGATAAAACCAAGCTAAGGGAAAAGAGCACACTCAAGCCACTTGATGATGATTAACTCGGAATGGCTTGAATGGACATAAGCAGCTCGTGGTTGATTGGTCTTGGACAAACTTCTTCTTGCTTCCAAGATGACTTTAGAGTTGTTCCAACAGCTTCTTGGAGTTTTCTTGTTCTTGCCCGGGTCATAGGACATTTGGGAATGGTCAAGGCGTCTTCCTCTTCTTCTCCAAGTGTTGGCGTTTCCATGCTCATATCACTAGTATGGGTAATATTTCCAATGTGATAAGAGAGTGTCCTGAGCGTACGGCAAGCTTAGATCTCGATCCTATTGGCGACAGTGCTCTCATATCACAAAATGGAGATAAGACTCAACCTCTATATCATAATGAGCTTTTTATTCTTTGGCAAACTTACCTATGGAACATGAAGTTTTTCTGGGAAAAATCAGCAAGGAGTCCATCCCTAGCTCATATGAAGAAGCATGTGAGAAGGAAGTATGGATAAAAGCCATGGAAGAAGAAATGAAGTCTATGGAAAAGAACCACACTTGGTACTTGACCGAATTGCCAAGGGATAAGAAACCAGTTGGGTGTAGATGGGTTTATACGATCAAGTATACAAGTGATGGGAAAATAGAAAGGTACAAAGCAAGGTTGGTAGCAAAAGGATACACTCAAGTCTATGGGGAAGACTATACAGAAACGTTTGCTCCAGTTGCTAAGCTCCACTCAATAAGAATCCTAATCTTGGTGGCAGTAAACTTTGAATGGGATCTATGGCAGATTGATGTCAAGAACGCATTCTTGCAAGGAGATTTGGAAGAAGAAGTGTATATGGATCCACCTCAGAGATATCATAAGGAAGGCAACAAGGTTTGCAGGTTAAAGAAAGCAATCTATGGGCTGAAGCAATCTCCAAGAGCATGGTACCAAAGGCTAAGCGCTTCTCTTTTGGAGAGAGGGTTCATAAGATCTGAAGCTGATCACACTTTGTTCACAAGACAAAGTAAAGGAGGAATGGTTGTGGTATTAATATATGTTGATGATCTAATCATCACAGAGAGTGACAAAGATGGAGTAGATCAAACCAAGAAGATCCTGAAGGCCGATTTTGATATAAAGACTTGGGGGAGCTTGAGTACTTCCTAGGAATTGAGATGACATGGTTTGAAGATGGAATGTTCATCTCTCAAAGGAAATATGTGCTTGATTTCTTAGAAGAAACTGGGAAACTAGGTGATATGAGCATGGAAGCGCCAACAATTGGAGAAGAAGAAGAAGACGCATTGACCATTCCCAAAGGTCCTATGACCCGGGCAAGAACAAGAAACCTCCAAGAAGCTGTTGGAACAACTCTAAAGTTGTATTGGAAGCAAGAAGAAGTTTGTCCAAGACCAATAAACCACGAGCTAATTATGTCTATTCAAGTCATTCCAAGTTAATCATCATCAAGTGGCTTGAGTGTGCTTTTTTCCCTTAGCATGTTTTATCCCAATGGGTTTTCCAACTAAGGTTTGTAATGAGGCCTCAAGTCCACTTACCCCACTTTGATGATTAACTTGGGCGATTACGAGAAGCCATGGACCGACTCAAAGCAACAACCTTATGTTATAATTTATGTTATGGTTTTATTTCATTTTCTCAGTCCGCAAACTCTTCAGTATTTAGTCCAAGTCTTGAGTCTTTGGTTCAAAGTTTCGAACTGAATTTTAGAGTCCCAAGAGTCATTTTGAGAGGAGCATGAATCTGTTCAAGCTTCCTCTCCTATTTAAACTCATCTAAGCCTCATTCTAAGGCACTCAACTTTTTATCAACTATTTTTAGATTAATCTCTTTTGTTCTTTGAGAACATTTTCCGATTATTTGGTGAGTCATATCCAACAATCTTTCGTTCCTTCGGTGTGTCATATCCGAAGAATCAAACCTTGTCACCAAGAAGTGTGTAATATCTTGGCGTGACATTGAGGAATATCAGTGGACTTCCGCATCCATTATGTGACCATTCAATCTATTCAACAAGGAGTCATTCCGCATCTTCTTGTATTATCATTCGATCCACAAACCTGGATAAACTTGAGTCTTTTGATTCGTTTATGGAAGGATCTATCCAACCTCTTCATCCATCTTTTTTTCTTCCATCGTCGTGTGTCCTACCATCAAAACTGCCGAGTCTTGGGTTTGATTCTCCATCATTTGGTATCAGAGCAAGCAATTTCGAGTTTGGTAGTGAGTTTTCATACCTTTTCAAATTCTGATCTTTTATTCCTAATCTTTCATCTTCTGACCTTTCATTTCTACCCCTTCACCTTCTTGGTCGTGAGTCTTCAACTCGCCATCATTCTATTCTATCCTTCATATATATCTTTTCTTTCTATCTTTCTATTCAAAGATCCGGTGGATCAACTATTCAAAAAAAAAGAAGGAACAAAACCAAACGTGTTCCAACTCCTTTCCTTCTACCTTAATCAAAAAAAAAAAAAAACCAAACGTGTTCCAACACTCTTTTCCCTTACTATCTTTTGTTCTTTCGAAACAAAACCAAACTTGTTCCAACATCCTTTTTCTTTCTATCCTTTTGATCATTCGGATTGTGGAAAATTCTCATTGAATTTGATTGGGATTTGTTTGATAAGAACCATTGAGAAATCTCTGAGTGAGGACATCTTGAGAGTTGAGTGAAACACTTGAGAGGGAAAATAATAGTGAGGTTTTATTACTAACAGTTTGTTGAGTTTTGCAGGAAATATTCAAGACATCTTTTGACTTGTTCTCACATTTCATCAGGATGTCTCAGTGAAGCTGGAAGTGATAACACCAACCGTCCAAGGAGAGCCAGACCAAACAACATGGACGTGCAAAATCTCATGGATGAAATGAGATGCCTCTTGAGGCAGGAGCTAGATCCCGTTCATGAAAGAACGAACACTATAAAAGAGTCGGTGAATCAAGGACTTCCCCAACATCATGCTGAAGGGAGAAGAAGGGCACCAAGGCCAGTAAACAATGAGGAAGGGTCAGACTACTACAGCTGTGGAAGTCAAGCTTCTAATGAGTAACAAGGACATCCAAGACGTGTAAGAGAAGCCAGGGAATGCAATGAAGACAACCTCGGTAGTCTTAAGTTGAAGATACCACCATTCTATGGGAAGAATGATCCAGACGCCTATCTAGAGTGGGAGAAGAAGATAGAACTCGTCTTTGATTGTCAGCCATAGTCAGAACGGAAGAAGGTTCAAGTTGCTGCAACAGAGTTCTATGACTATGCCATCAACTTGGGGAGTAATGAGACGCAACCAGGAGCCACGTGTGGAAACTTGGGGAGTAATGAAAAACCTAATGAGGAAGAGGTTTGTTCCAAGTCATTACCACCGGGAGTTGCATCAAAAGCTTAGGAGATTAAGCCAAGGTAGTAAAAGTGTGGAGAATTACTTTCAAGAGATGGAATCTCTCATGATCAAGGCCGACATATATGAGGATCTTGAGGCAACTATGGCGAGGTTTCTAAGTGGTTTAGCTCGAGATATTCAATACATGATGGAGCTTCAAACTTATGGAGGCTTGGAAGAGATGTTTCACAAGGCTATCCTTGTCGAACAGTAGATCAAGAGAAGGAGTTCTTCCAGGAATTCCTATGGAGCCGGATCAACCTATCCTAAATCAAGGTACAAACTGGAGGACAAGACCATTGTCAAGCCAAAGACTAATTCCAAATCTTACACCCCAACTCATGACACCAAAAGGAAAGCTGTTGCTACTTCTTCTAAAAACAGAGATGTTAGATGCTTCAAGTCCCAAGGGGGAGGACACTACGCTAATGAGTGCATCAACCAAAGAACCATTATCCTCTTGGACAATGGGGAGATTGAAATAGAGGAAGAAGAATCTGAGGAAGAAGACAGCTCTGATGCTGAGAAGATTGAGTTACCAGCAACAGGAGAATTATTAGTCACAAGGCAATCATTAAACATTCAAGCCAAAGATACGGATCAGGAGCAACGGGAAAACCTGTTTCACACCATATGCCTGGAACAAGGAAAAGTTTGCAGGCTTGTCATTGACGGAGGAAGCTGTACCAATGTGGCAAGCGAAACCATGGTGAAAAGGATAGGAATAGCATAGAAGAAGCATATGAAGCCTTACAAGCTTCAATGGCTGAATGATGAAGGAGAGATGATCGTGCATAGCCAAGTATTGGTTCCTTTAACCATAGGCAAGTATCAGGACGAGATCTTGTGTGACATCTTACCAATGGAGACCGGTCACATTCTACTTGGAAGGCTGTGGCAGTTTGATAAGAAGGTCATCCATGATGGCTTTACCAATCGGTATTTCTTTATACACAATGGCCGGAAGACCATTATTTTACTAGAAAGAAATGAACTAGTTGAAAAAGAACTAGAAAGAAAAGGAAACTGTTGGAGTAGGAAACTAGGAAGCAAGGAGGTATGGGTGAAGGTATGGGCGCAGCATGGGTGAAGGTATGGGCGCAGCATGGGTGAAGTATGGGCGCTGGCTACTATTGAGTCACTGTTGGAGTAGCTTGACTTCTCAAACCCCATGCTTCTCTCTTCTTTGCACGCCTCTCTCTTCGGTGCTTCTCCCTTATTCTTCTCTTAGTTGTAAAGTCTATATAAACTCATGTAAACCTCTTATAAATGATAAGAAAAAAGAAGAGAATAAGATTATTCAAAACATAAACTCTCTCCTTCTCGCCATTCTTCCTATTATTCTCTAATCATTTTTTATTCTCTCTAAACTTCGAATCTATATTTCTTCAAAAAAGATTACTACAACAATTATGAGAAATTATTTAAGTCTTTTAATAGTATGTATACTTTGTTACGTTAAAACCAAAATTATATTGAAATAAGATTATATTAGGTGATGACCCGTGCACTGAGCAGGAAAAACCAATTTTATACTAAAATTTAGTAAATTGTAATATTTTGGAGTTTTTCAATAATTAAAATTAATTAAATTTCAGTATGTACTACATCTTATTTGATTGGATTGTTTATAATAAATTGTTTTGATAAAATTCTTAAAATTTTGAACTATTTATCTTTTGTTGTATCCCATGTTTTAAAACTCGCTAGGTGCTAGTCAGGCGGTCGGGATGGGTCTAGAGCCTAGGCGATTATGCATGATTAGGCATAAAATAATCGGATTAGATGGGAATTAATCGGATTAAACGGGGAGTGACGTTTTTGAGAGATTAATCAGTAATCGAGACGGCGAGGGTGGGTCTAGCGACTAGGCGAGTGTAATCTGAGGTATGCGAGGATTTTTAGAACAAGAGTTATATTGTACCGATGAGTTTTATACCACAAATGATTGACAAAGATTTAGATTTTTATTTTCACCTTTTTACTTTTTAGATTTTTTCATCTCATGTCCCATCCCGTCACATACCGTTTCAATCTGCCATTTTAATGTGACATAATTGAGATACCTTTTTTTCAATTCTGTTCCATTAAGATAGAGATTAAGAATATATCTGTATAAATTTTGGTACATTATGTTGTGAGCTATTTATTTTACAGTCAACAATTGTTTTTTTACTATTTCGGCTCAATCTTCTTCACATATGGTTTCATGCCTCGTGGAGTGAATACAACAATCCTTTATCTTATCCCTAAGAAGGTGGATGCTCAAACTAGGAATGATTATCAAACTATTGCTTGCTGCAATTTGATTTGTAAAGTCATCTCAAAGTTATTAGCGAATAGACTCAAAATTCTCCTCCTTGATGCAATTGACCCAGACCTGTGTTTTTTATTTATTTATCAAATTTTGTTTTTTACTTGAGAACGTTCTCCTATCTACAGAAATTGTCATAGACTACCACAAAACCACTAGTTCTCCTGCTACGTCTTCAAGCTGGATATCTCACAAGCTTCTGACACGGTAAAATGAGATTTTATCATCGCAACACTCAAAGTAATGGGCCATTCTGATATTTTCATCTCACGGATCTAGACTTGTATTTCCACAGTAGCTTTCACTGTTTCTGTTAATGGTGATCTAGGGGTTTTTTCACTAGTGCACACTGACTTTGACAAGGATGCTCTCTTTCCCCATATCTCTTAGTTATTGCGATAAATGTCAAATCTCATCTCTTGAATAAAGCAGCTACGGACATGAAAATAGTGTATCATCCTCTTTGTCATAAGCTCAACTTAACACACCCTAGTTTTGCAAATGATATGATGGGTTTTATGGATGGAACAGGAGACTCTATTTGAGGTACACTAGAGGTTCTTCAAAGATATGAAAGCATTTCAGTTTTGGGTATTATTGCTGCTAAGTCTTCCTTGTGTATGGCTGGGCGAGTAGATAGTAATCTACATTATTTAGCAAGAAATATAGGCATTCGTCAGCAACATCTACCTATTAGATACTTGGGTCTTCCATTTACTACAAAGAGTATGACGAGACTGTATTCTGAGCCACTTATTGAAAAGATATGCTCACACTTGTTATCTTTTGCAGGGAGATTAAGATTATTCAGGCATTTATCAAGAGCATCACGAATTTCTGGTTCTTAGTTTTCTAGTTACCTAAGAAATGTTATACATTGCAACAGTATGTATGCTGATTTCTTTTGTCAGGATCTCCTCATGTTACTACTAAGGCAAAAGTTTCTTGGGGAGAAGTATGTAGGCCTAAACAAGAAGGTGATTGGGTGTCCGAACATTACATGATACATCTAAAGTGATCTGGTTTTCACAATCAGTTCATTGGCATGCTTTTATTTCATGGCTCTCTGTACTTAATAAGCTAGCAAGTGGAGACAGAACTGGAAAGTGGGGAATTGCCCAGCCGTAATTCCTATGTCGGGAGCCAAATAAAATAAGAGATCATCTATTTTTTTGCTTTATCTTACTCCTATAGAATTTGAACAACTCTTACAGCAAGAATCTTGGGAGACAAGGAGAATCCCGAATGGAAGTTTACTGTTAATCCCTTTTTATACATCGACTTTCCCCAGATGTTTTTTTTGGCAAGACTAGCTTTACAGGAAGAAGATGTAGAAGCCAAAACCGGATTGACACTAACGATATAGAAATGTAAGAACGATGTTAAGGAAAGTAACTAAATGAACATGGAGGTGAGATATGATATTTTTCCTTAACTCTTAATATTCGATCCGTAGTGATATGGGACTGTACGAATATAGAGTCCCATGATACAACCATGGGAGACGATTCACGCTTCACTTGTGAATGCCCTATCGAACTATAGATTATATGAAACACTCTCGAATTACTTACGCTAGAGGATTTGCTGGTTTGTTTGCGTGAAAAAAATGAAAATGTTATCTCCAATGAGAAGAGAGATGGATTTATTTAAAGAGATGAACGAGACCCACTTCTCGTAATAGCTGCTGCATGTGGGCGAAAATCTCGGCATAAATCTCGAGATTTGAATTTCAAAAACGTCTTCTCGAAGACTATGTATCTCGTTTAAATAACTGAGAGAGAAATGTGTGACGTTTTTATTTTATAGACAAACTACTTGTCATTTTTAGAAACGAAATGCATGTTGTTTTGAGCTTAATTGGTCCCAAAAAGATATGATTTTATTGGGCCAGAGGCTCTCTACCAAGCCCAAGCCCAAGCCGGACGGATGGCGGTGGTGGCCCGCGCATGTGGACTCTTCTCTTCTCTCCAAAACTTTTAAGCTTATAAATATGTGTTACCATATATATGATAGCTCATTTTCATTTATCCAATGTGGGACTTTTCCAACAATCCCACACATGACTTTTGAACCTAATTTATGTAGCCCAAGTCAAATTTTTATTCACACATTATAAAAGTCCAATATCTTTTATTATGATCGAACAGAAGACACTAAGAGAAGCCTCAATCACCATATCAGCTTGCTCATGCTATAGATAAAAATAATCTGGAACCACATTTCTTTTCTGTTTCAAAACTGATGGAACCTCTCCATCTCCGCTGGACCTCTGTTTGCTGTCGCCGTTGACGCTAAAGGTCTATTGCCTCATTATCCTATATTTTTATGTAATTCTTTTATTTAGCATTCTCTGTTTTCTCCTTTCTAGCAATTAAAATCTTTCTGCTACTTCTCAGACCTTTGTAAATTTGTTTTTGTTTATTTAATTTCACATTACAAAACAAAATAAGTTGTTTGATTTTTTGTCCTAACTTATCCATTTTTCCATAATTTAGTTATGGAATATTGAAATTACCATATTAGGGGTTTAGTTATTTTCCTTAATATATGTTGGGCTGTCAGTCACTTTTAAGTTTTTAATTATTAAGTAAATCAAATATTCTTTCGTCTAGTAATTCATCATTTGATTTCTGAACAATTTTACAGCACATACAACCATTGTTTGTTACAAACTTACAATCAATGAATTAAAAATAATAATTTAAAGAAACTTATTTAAACAACTTGGGAAAATCATTTTAAACAGCATTATGGATATTGATGACTTGTTTCAAACCATGTAAGAATCTAAGAAGACATTAAACATCATATACATAACCACATGACAATTCTAAGAGAATATGATAATTAGCACACTCTTCTGGACTGTAGTATATTTTTTTTGTTCTAAGTTACTTTTATCTTCTATGAATATTAACTTCCTGAAGTAATTAGAGGAATCTTGAGTAGGCTATTCCATGAATCAAAGATATTTTATTTGCTTGATGATTCCAAATGTCATCAAAATATAAATCTTTGTGAATATGTAGTGTCAGTGATGTCAGTGAAAATTTCACAATGGTTTAAGGTGGAAGACGTAATTCTATTTGCAAGAAGTATAAAATTTGTTAAAATTGTATGTGTTTCTACAACTCCTACTTCTTCATTATCATGTACTTTTGGTATTTCAAATTTTTTTATGGATGTACTAACTAAAATCATCCATACTGGTAACAAAGTCACTAAGTTTCTCAAACAAAAATATTAAAATTTTAACAAAAATTGATTATCTAATTAGATTTAAAAAATTTAAAAACTAAGTAAACCAATGAATAATGAACACTTATTAAATGAGTCTCTCATGTTTCTTAAAATTCTTAAATGAGAATCTCTCATTCCCCTCTCTCCTCCTTTTTTAGTATTATTATTTTTTAATTTTGAGAGACTCTCTTGAGAAACTCCCACTGTAATTATTTTAAGAAGTTTGAGAAAATAGATCGGAAGAGAATGTCAAGCAGTTTTGTGAAGATAAGGACCTTGCAAGATAAGAAAGTGTTCGATTATCCTCACCACAAACCCTATACAGGTTTATAATCACAAGAACAAGTGTTCAATTGATAATTTATAAACCGGAAAATAGCAAAACAATGTCCGATTAAAGTGAATGAAAACTCTGCAAATATGTTGAGGGCAGATCCGACCTTAGACTAAAGCTGGTAAAGACCTTGCTTTAGCCGCCAAGATATATATAGAGAAAAATGGTCATCAATTTATGAAATGTGTATTTATTTCAGTTGGTAATGAGTTCATTTTTATTTATTTAAGCAAAGTGATGAGTTCGAGACAGCTAGTGAGAAACATTATTACAATGCTTTATTTTTAATAAAATATTTATTTCCTAACAAATTTGATGGGCCACAAATTCTTTATGTCCTCTCTTCGCGTTACACTTCTAAAATCTTAGGACAAGGACTGGTTGAGGGAATAGTACTTTTCGTCTAACAATACAACTCCTCAAATCCAAAGTCATCCATTTGTTTGCGGTAAAGGTCTCCTTGTAGAACTTCTTTCCAAACATGTCTATGATGTAATTACCATTGTGGTTGACAGAAATGAAACAGAATCAAGATTTGTCTTAGGGCTTTTGCCTTCACTTCCACTGCTTTTATCTTTCTGATCCTACTTTACTGATGAATTGGGGGGGGGGGGGGAGGAGAGGGGTGACGCACAATGGTCAAAGGTTAGAAGAAATTGAAGGTTTTAAAATTAATATGTATATTAATCAAGTTTTTAGAATAAATAAATAAGATTAGTAAATGCCTACTAAGACAAGTATCACATCCACTCCCAAACTTGAGAAAATGGAACATAGTATTTATAATTATATTCGCCTAAACGAGTATAATGCATTTTTAATGCATCTTATCCTTGAAGTAATGGTTGACTTAAATGTCTGATTGGAGAATATTTTTCAATACACTGATAAAGAAAATATCATTACAATTACGAAAAATAAGTCACCACAACAATGTTCGCACAAATATCTTCTCTTTTTATTCTCTCTTTTTCTTTTCTTTTCTTAAAAAACCTCTCTCATAACTTGGATTCACCTGTTCCATTACCACCAAAGAAAAAATCCCATTGTAAATATGACTACATAGATCCTACGATTTAGAAAATATTATTTTTAGTTAAATATCACCATATTTTATATAAAATTATCACCTGAGCTTTGATCATGTAGGTCCTTCGGAAAACATTAGAGGAGACATTAGCAAACAAAACTTCAATCTTGTACTTCTCAAACAAGTAAAAAACCAGTAGTTAAAACTCCTGTTTTGTCTTTAGGGCACCAAAAATTGAAGAAAGCTTCATTCCCAAATATATTCAGCACAAAGTTATGTGAGCACAAAGTCATTACAAGGGTAAGACAGATTCACGGTGGGAGCACTGGAAGAAGAGATCTGATCGGCCAAGAAAGCTTCACGAGAGTAAGAATCTGATGTAGTAGGACAGACAGTAAGGGCTTGGGGATTTTTTGACATTGGTGTGAGACGAGTTTCTGGAGAAGAGGATGGAGATGGAGCATAAGTAAAAGTTGTGTTTGAGGCAGGAGAATTTTGAAGTTTTTCAAGAATTTGCATCTGGAGTTTTTCCAAATCTAATTCGGATGATTTGATGAAACACACTGCTTCATCTACTATCGTTGGTTTGTCTGCCTGTGGGATATAATTAAAATATAAGAATAGTTGACTCAAAATAACATCTGATATCAGACACATAAATGTATAGATTAGTTCATTATTATTTATTTATGTAATTTTAAGTCTTTAATAAGTGAAGAATTCTTACCATGGTAATTGGTGGACTGAAATTGGACTCCGATTCAATTAAAAATAAACAGTGTATATATGTAAATTAAGATTAATTAATTTTAAGAAAATAGAAGAAGTATACATTGAATAGAAAAACTTGCAGAGTTTGGAAATAGTATAAGACGGTTTTGCTATAATATTGACCTTAAATTCACAAGAAAAATATGAAAAGGGGAAAATGGAATTAAGATGAACAAGAAAAGAGAAATTGGAACTTGATGGCTTTGCTGAATAAGAACCAATTAAAGTGACATATATTGGATATAATTTCTTAGAAAAGCAAAAAGATGTGAAACTGAACATAAAAGGGAACAAGTGTAAGCAGTTAGAAATTGTAATCTAAAATGTAAAAATCGGCAAAAGGAAAGAAAAACAAGAATATTATAATTAACATTAATATTTTTTATAAAGACATAAAGTATATCAAAAATAGGGAAAACTACTGAACTAGATCAGATTAAACAATGATTCTATGAAATTAAATCTTATTTTCCACATGAAATATAGATGCATACATGATATTTATATGATTGATAGTTCATAGGCTAAATCTTAAATAAAAGTAGTTTCAATTTTCCAGATGTGAGTTATCATTAAAAAAACAAGCATAATTAATATATAAGTTTATTGCTGACTAGAAGAAAATCATTTGATTAATTTTATGTGCTTACCAATCAACAAAAAATTATGTGTTCTTAAATCAATACCTTAGGAGAAAGTTGAGGAAGCAAAGCATGCAGTTTAGAAAACATATCACTCATCCTTTTCCTCCTTTTTCTTTCGCTCTGAATATGTTTTTCATGATCATGTGATTCTCCGCCATAATTTTCACCATTTATTTTTGCTCTTTTTCTCCCTTTTGCAGCCTTCACAGTCTGAGTTCCCAACATAAGAGAATGTTGTGATGGAGGTGTTTGCTTCTCGATTATTCTGCAGTCGCCTTCGGAATTATCAGAATTGGCTATGACCCGCACAAATCCCTCTTGCGTCAAATTCTGAGCATTAGTCATATTGAATTGATTGCTCATTTTCTTCTTTTTGCTTTTGTGCGTTTATTGTGCTTTTACGAATATCTTATTTAAAAATCGAGAGAGAGAGAGAGAGAAACATTTAAGGTAGGATGGTAAAAGAAAGAGAATAGGAGAAAAGATTTAAATAAAGAGTTAGGTGAGGTCTCGTAGCAAAAAAAACAAAATGCAATCATAAGCAAAGCCGTTACGAAAAATTAAGAGGTAAATTTTCAATAAAGTTTTTGTCTTTTTCCATTTTTTCTCTTTATGAAGTTTTTATAGATTTTTTTCTTAAGTCAAAGAATAAATAATTTTTTGGGAAACAAAATTTCCTTATTGTATATTTGTTCATACATGCTATCTATACCTTTAAACATTTCTATCGTATATACTAGGACTGGGCATAATAACCGATACCCAAACTCGAACCCGACCCGAAGTAAAGAGTTCGGATCGGGTATTGGTGTACTAAAATACTCAATCGGATGTATATTTTTTACTCATTGGATACCCGTACCCGATCGGGTATACCCGAACAACCCGAACTCCACCTAAACTAATCCGATCAGGTCCTATATCTCTACACCCAAACAATCGAACACCCAAAATACCCGACCCAAACCTGATCGGATACCCAAATGCCCAGCCCTAGTATATACAATGACCAGTTTGGTATAACGGACCAATGTGTGACCACCCTTCACCCAACTCCGGATATAATAAAACAGGGGTCTCAAATTTTTTCAATATATATTTTTTTGAATTTGAGTTCCGATATTGATATCCAATTCCAGTTCTAAAAACAAAAAGAACCTAAATATTTTGTCCAACACATGTTGTTATATAGTTTATAGAAATTGAATTTAGGTACTTGAACAATGACATAAAATTATAAATATGATAAATATTATTTGCAAAAAGACTTGGATTTATAAAATAAAATGTGAAAATAGTTAGTAGTTATTCAAATAATTTAACCTTTTAAAATTTTCTGAATTTTCGTTTTAGTTATCTATATTTGAAAATAAATATTTTGTTTTTAATAATAATGGCCTAGTAATAACGGGCTGTTAACGTTTTTGAGCCGGCTGTGAATATATATAACCTTACAAAAGTGTTATGATATTTTGTTAGATTGATTTTCCGTAAGAAAAACAGATTGAAGTGAAAAACGAAAAATAAAATTATTTCTACCTTATGTTGAAAATTTAAGTTAAGAAAACAAATTTTAGGTTGACTATATTTAAATTATATGTGCATGTACATGTGTTATATGCGTATATACAATGGGTTATATGCACATACGGAATGGATATAGTATATGGTACATATATACACAACCAAACCAAATAAAATAAAAATAAGATTTCATAATTTCACTTACTAAGATAATATATATTCTAGAACTTTTATTAGCTCGCTAATATTTCACTTGGACTACATGAATTCTTATATCTCAATATACTTTCATGCTTTTCCACCAAAATTTTCAAATTAATTAATTTTTTATTATTTATTTCATATAGCAGTTCTAAGATCTTTTTGAACTAAACATATTCCTGAAATCATTTTTAAAGGAGTCTTTTGAAATAAACTGGTAATTAAAGAAAATAACTAAGATATATTTCTATCACCAAGTTATAAGAGCTACAAAAGCAAC
The DNA here is from genome assembly GCA_963854855.1 of Nasturtium officinale. Taxonomy (NCBI): domain Eukaryota; kingdom Viridiplantae; phylum Streptophyta; class Magnoliopsida; order Brassicales; family Brassicaceae; genus Nasturtium; species Nasturtium officinale. The sequence continues at coordinate 3,635,864 of OY978505.1, forward strand.
TTTAAAAAAAAATTCAAAATTTGATTAAAAATATGAAAATCATTAAATCTTGTTGAGCTGGTCAATATAATGTAACTTATAGATCTATTCGTGAGTAGATATAGATTTTATATGTATATACTGTATAGTAATCAGTTGTATAGCAAGATTGATAGTTGCAGATTCATGTTAGCTTTTCCTCAACACACTAGTATGTCTAATATTAATATTTGTGTGTTGATTAAGTGAAATTTGAAAGAAAACAATTGTTAAGATATATGATTTATTGTGGCAGATAATTTTCTTCTAACGATATATAGGCACTAGTCTTGTCACTACAAGAAAGCAGGTGAGAAACCAATGGAATTTTCTGATGGACTTAGATCCATCAGAATTTTTTGAAGAAATTCCGACAGTGTTCCGAGAAAATGTAAATGTTTGCATCCATCGGAAATCTGTCAGAAATTTTGATGGATTTCCTACGGATTAAAATCCATCAGAAATTTCCAATGGATTTATGATGGCTACCTGAAAAAAATAAAACTGTTAATATATCCGTTACTTTTTGATGGATTTCCGATGGACTATTCCAAGGCCATCGGAAATGTGTCAGAAAATAAGAACGTTAATGTATCCATTGTCATAGCCGTTTTTATAGCCATTATGAATTCAAAATTTGTAACGTAATTCCGATGGATTTCGATGGCAAACGATATTATATATATGTTTGCACACTTATCCTTACAAGCAAAACACAATACATTACTTCTAAAACAAAAAAAAATATAAAGAGATGTCGTATTTTCGATCATGGATGGATGTAGAAATGAAGGATCCAGAGTCTAGCTTGTTGAACTATGAATACGCACGAGATATATGTGAGTTCATGGAGTTGTCTGGAAATCAACCACGGACCAAAAAAGTGGTAAGTTGAAATGTACATATTCAATATGCCAAAATTCTCATAATATTAATGTTGAGATAGTTTGGAATCATTTATATATGAATGGGTTTATGCTGGGGTATAAGATTTGGTATCTACATTGAGAAAAATATTATGGTTATGGTAGTAGTAGTAGTGAACAAAATCTTAGAGATAGTTTAGGAGAACACACAGAAGTAAATGTAACCATCGGTACTGTTGAAATGGTGAATGATGCGTTTAGAGAAAATATGTATTATGGTGGGGAAGATAGAGATAGAGTTGAAGAACCAAATTTAGAGGCTAGAAGGTTTTTTGATATGTTAGATGCAGCGAAGCAACCGTTATATAGCGGATGTAGAGATGGTCATTCACCGTTATCATCTGCTAGTAGAATGATGACCATTAAGACGTATTACAATTTGACAGAAGAATGTGTAGATGCAATAGCAGATTTTGTGAAAGATATTTTGTCTGAAGATAATCTCTCACCAGGATCATACTATGAGATACAAAAACTTGTATCTGGGCTTGGTTTACCGTATCAGATGATCGATGTGTGCATCGACAATTGTATGATTTTTTGGAGAATGGTTAAACCTTTCCAACATGGTTATTGGAAATTTTTAACGGTCCAAAGTCAATTGCAACTTCATATCCAAGGTATTGCACAAGGGGGTATGCATTTAGGATTCATGAAGAATGAAGAAGGAGGCCCACTTCAGATTATGGTATTTCGACTCAATCTGGTCAAGTAGTTAACTATGGCATTTTGAAAGAAATATTGCAAGTGCGGGACACGGGATTTTTGGACTTAAGATGCATTGTTTTTATGTGCGATTGGTATGATCCATTTCTTTGGCATGGTGTTAAAGTTGACCAATTTGGCATTACATCTGTACATTCTACACAGAGACTTTTGAATTATGACTCATTCATCTTAGCATCACAAGCAGATCAGGTATTTATATACATGGATCAATTTATTTCTTATATATTCAAATAGGATATGTAAAAAATATTTTATGCTTTAGGTTTGCTACATATGGTATCCTCGAGTTACACGACGCATGATCCTTGGATCACTTTTACGGCAATTAACACAAGAGGAAGAATTTATAGAGTTCCGGAACATGATTCTTTGCATCCAACGAGAAGTAATCCAATGAATCCAGTTGCGCTTTCCTTTGAAGTTGGTCTTGTGGTTGATTTTACACAATTTGGCGATGATATCGTGCATTTAGATTCAGAAGAAGTTCTGAGGATGAAGATACTATTCCATCTGACGGAACGTCATTAGATTCAGAATAGTTAATAATTTTATTTGTATTGTAATATAATGATATTTTCCTTAAATTATAATTAAACTTATTTAAATATGAATTATATTAAGTATGAAATAAAACAATTACAATTAAAATTGTAAAATATATAGTTATTTTGAATAGTTTATAAATATACTTTTTTATACCGGAAGCTCAATCATCGGCACCACAAGCTTCAAACTTACCATCGCAGATGAGTGTCGAGGACTTCGTCTCTCGCCCGGACGAGAGCATATGCTTCTTCATCATCCTAATGCTGAAGGTCGAGCTACATGGTATGTCTAATATATCATTTTAATTTAGTTTTAAGTTTAATTATTTTGTACTTGTTATATCATTTTTTTGGTTTCGTAGGTTTGATGAATCCCATAATGGGATAACAAAATCTATCAACCGTATGCTTAACGGATTGATACAACATCCGTATGGCACATATGCGGGTATGCCACATGAAGATTCATCAAACCTACGAAAGAAAAGTTTAAAGAGATAGAAAAGAACTAAGAGTTGAACTAAAAGGTTTTCCTAGGAGACCAAGAAAAAGAGATTGATCATGAGGTTTAGGATTGAAAAGAACAAAGAGTCTATTGATATGGGGGTTGAAAAGAGAATGAGAAAAAGTTTAAAGAATAGAAAATATGATGTATTTCATGGGATGGGGTAGAATAATGAAAGTTGAGTTTTGTAAGCATCAATTGTTCCCTTTCTTAGATGGATTTTGCATTTGACTAGCACTCCTATTTTTGAGAGCAACCACCTAAAGAAAAACTCTTTTGAAGTCACATCAAAAAGCTTTTAACCCATAAACCGATTGAAAAGTGATTGGATTTCCATAAGCAAGACCGCATTATAAGCACCTTAATGAATGTTAAAGAGATGTCTTCTATTTGACTATGAGTTCTTGCTTAAGCTTAGAGGTTGTACTAGAGAGTAAAATGTGTGTTCTTGCACCATTTAACTATCCTTAAGGACATTATGTTTAATCCTTCGTTTGATACTTTTTGGTTTGAATCCCAAATTTTACATTTCTTTCCCAATAAGTTTCTTATTGTTTGCCTGAGGACAAACAAGAGATAAGTTTGGGGGAGTTGATATATTTTGTTTTAACGTTTTTAGCAATGAGTTTTTACCATTATCTTGCATTTTCATTACATGTTTAGGGTCTAGATGCATGTTTGCATGTGTTTTACTCTTATATAGGTCTTGGAGCTGAAGAAAACAACAAGGAGATGAAATGGTGTGAGAAAACATAAATGATGATCCAGAACCAATCCTTAGCATCTCAAAGATCAACTCGTTTGGAGCTTTTACGTTGTGATATAGCTCCAGAGTGCTTCCTCAAATTTGTAGAAAATTGAGGTGGCGTTCCAATGAAGGTGATTTCAAATGATTTAGATATTGTGTTAGAGAGATAAGTATCGTTTACCTCTACCGGTCAACCTCCAGCGGCCAGAGATGGCCAATGAGACTTGAAGAATTTCGTCTGGGGAGCCCATCGGCCACTCCCATCGACCATCAGCCATCGATGGTAAGCAAAAAACAACCCAGAAGTTCCCACTGGCCATTCCCACCGGCCAAGCCCCACCGGTGGCACCTGCTCGACCCCTTCTCTTCAATAAAGCTAAATCAAGTCAACTTTGGTTTAGAAAGTCAACTTTAATGTTTTTTCAATTTTATTTTGGTTAATTAGGGGTTATGTTTATCCCTTAGCTGAGACTATAAATACTTGAATCTCATCTTATGTTATTTTTTTATCTTTTTCTTTGGCTAAACTTGCTTCTCTTTTGGAGAGAGGGTTCATAAGATCTGAAGCTGATCACACTTTGTTCACAAGACAAAGTAAAGGAGGAATGGTTGTGGTATTATTATATGTTGATGATCTAATCATCACAGAGAGTGACAAAGATGGAGTAGATCAAACCAAAAAGATCTTGAAGGCCGATTTTGATATAAAGGACTTGGGGGAGTTTGAGTACTTCCTAGGAATTGAAATGACATGGTTGGAAGATGGAATGTTCATCTCTCAATGAAAATATGTGCTTGATCTCTTAGAAGAAACTGGGAAACTAGGTTATATGAGCATGGAAGCGCCAACACTTGGAGAAGAAGAGGAAGACGCATTGACCATTCCCAAAGGTCCTATGACCCGGGCAAGAACAAGAAAACTCCAAGAAGCTGTTGGAACAACTCTAAAGTTGTCTTGGAAGCAAGAAGAAGTTTGTCCAAGACCAATAAACCATGAGCTACTTATGTCCATTCAAGTCATTCCGAGTTAATCATCATCAAGTGGCTTGAGTGTGCTTTTTTCCCTTAGCTTGTTTTATCCCAATGGGTTTTCCAACTAAGGTTTGTAATGAGGCCTCAAGTCCACTTACCCCACTTTGATGATTAACTTGGGCGATTACGAGAAGCCATGGACCGACTCAAAGCAACAACCTTATGTTATAATTTATGTTATGGTTTTATTTCATTTTCTCAGTCCGCAAACTCTTAAGTATTTAGTCCAAGTCTTGAGTCTTTGGTTCAAAGTTTCAAACTGAATTTTAGAGTCCCCAAGAGTCATTTTGAGAGGAGCATGAATCTGTTCAAGCTTCCTCTCCTATTTAAACTCGTGTAAGCCTCATTCTAAGGCACTCAACTTTTTATCAACTATTTTGAGATTAATCTCTTTTGTTCTTTGAGAATATTTTCCGATTATTTGGTGAGTCATATCCAACAATCTTTCGATCCTTCAGTGTGTCATATCCGAAGAATCAAACCTTGTCACCACCAAGTGTGTAATATCTTGGCGTGACATTGAGGAATATCAGTGGACTTCCGCATCCATTATGTGACCATTCAATCCATTCAACAAGGAGCCATTCCACATCTTCTTGTGTTATCATTCGATCCACAAACCTGGATAAACTTGAGTCTTTTGATTCGTTTATGGAAGGATCTATCCAACATCTTCATCCATCTTTTTTTCTTCCATCGTTGTGTGTCCTACCATCGAAACTGCCAAGTCTTGGGTTTGATCCTCCATCATTTGGTATCAGAGCAAGCAATTTCGAGTTTGGCAGTGAGTTTTCATACCTTTTCAAATTCCGATCTTTTATTTCTAATCTACCATCTTCTGACCTTTCATTTCTACCCCTTCACCTTCTTGGTCGTGAGTCTTCAACTCGCCATCATTCTATTCTATCCTTCATTCATATATTTTCTTTCTATCTTTCTATTCAAAGATCCGTTAGGTCAACTATTCAAAAAAAAAAAGAAGGAACAAAACCAAACGTATTCCAACTCCTTTCCTTCTACCTTAATCAAAAAAAAAACCAAACGTGTTCCAACACTCTTTTCCCTTTCTATATTTTGTTCTTTCGAAACAAAACCAAACGTGTTCCAACATCCTTTTTCTTTCTATCCTTTTGATCATTCGGATTGTGGAAAATTCTCATTGAATTTGATTGGGATTTGTTTGATAAGAACCATTGAGAAATCTCTGAGTGAGGACATCTTGAGAGTTGAGTGAAACACTTGAGTGAAACACTTGAGAGGGAAAATAATAGTGAGGTTTTTATTACTAACAGTTTGTTGATTTTTGCAAGAAATATTCAAGACATCTTTTGACTTGTTCTCACATTTCATCGGGATGTCTCATAGTGAAGCTGGAAGTGATAACACCAACCGTCCAAGGAGAGCCAGACCAAACAACATGGACGTGCAAAATCTCATGGAGGACATGAGGCACCTCTTGAGGCAGGAGCTAGATCCCATTAATGAAAGAATGAACACTATACAAGAGTCGGTGAATCAAGGACTTCCCCAACGTCATGCTGAAGGGAGAAGAAGGGCACCAAGGCCAGTAAACAATGAGGAAGGTTCAGACTACTACAGCCATGGAAGTCAAGCTTCTAATGAGGAACAAGGATGTCCAAGACGTGTAAGAGAAGCCAGGGAACGCAATGAAGACAACCTCGATAGTCTTAAGTGGGAGAATAAGATAGAACTCGTCTTTGATTGTCAGCCATACTCAGAACGGAAGAAGGTTCAAGTTGCTGCAACAGAGTTCTATGACTATACCATCAACTTGGGGAGTAATGAGACGCAACCAGGAGCCACGTGTGGAAACTTGGGAAGTAATGAAAAACCTAATGAGGAAGAGGTTTGTTCCAAGTCATTATCCCCGGGAGTTGCATCAAAAGCTTAGGAGATTAAGCCAAGGTAGTAAAAGTGTGGAGGATTACTTTCAAGAGATGGAATCTCTCATGATCAAGGCCGACATATATGAGGATCATGAGGCAACTATGGCGAGGTTTCTAAGTGGTTTAGCTCGAGATATTCAAGACAGGATGGAGCTTCAAACTTATGGAGACTTGGAAGAGATGCTTCACAAGGCTATCCTTGTCGGAACAGTAGATCAAGAGAAGGAGTTCTTCCAGGAACTCCTATGGAGCCGGAGCAACCTATCCTAAATCAAGGTACAAACCGGAGGACAAGACCATTGTCAAGCCAAAGACTGATTCCAAACCTTACACCCCAACTCATGACACCAAAAGGAAAGCTGTTACTACTTCTTCTAAAAACAGAGATGTTAGATGCTTCAAGTCCCAAGGGAGAGTACACTACGCTAATGAGTGCATCAACCAAAGAACCATTATCCTCTTGGACAATGGCGAGATTGAAACGGAGGAAGAAGAATCTGAGGAAGAAGACAGCTCTAATGCTGAGAAGATTGAGTTACCAGCAACAGGAGAATTATTAGTCAAGGCGATCACTAAACATTCAAGCCAAAGATACGGATAAGGAGCAATGGGAAAACCTGTTTCACACCATATGCCTGGAACAAGGCAAGGTTTGCAGGCTTATCATTGATGGAGGAAGCTGTACCAATGTGGCAAGCGAAACCATGGTGAAAAAGATAGGAATAGCATAGAAGAAGCAACTGAAGCATTACAAGCTTCAATGGGTGAATGATGAAGGAGAGATGATCGTGCATAGCAAAGTATTGGCTCCTTTAACCATAGGCAAGTATCAGGACGAGATCTTGTGTGACATCTTACCAGTAGAGAGCGGTCACATTCTACTTGGAAGGCTGTGGCAGTTTGATAAGAAGGTCATCCATGATGGGTTTACCAATCGGTATTTCTTTGTACACAATGGCCGGAAGACCATTCTTTTACTAGAAAGAAATGAACTAGTTGAAAAAGAACTAGAAAGAAAAGGAAACTGTTGGATATCAACTAGACAAACAAACTAGGAAGCAAGGAGGTATGGGTGAAGGTATGGGCGCAGCATGGGTGAAGTATGGGCGCTGGCTACTATTGAGTCACTGTTGGAGTAGCTTGACTTCTCAAACCCCATGCTTCTCTCTTCTTTGCACGCCTCTCTCTTCTGTGCTTCTCCCTTATTCTTCTTTTAGTTGTAAAGTCTATATAAACTCATGTAAACCTCTTATAAATGATAAGAAAAAAAGAAGAGAATAAGATTATTCAAAACATAAACTCTCTCTCTCTAATCATTCTTCATTCTTTCTAAACTTCAAATCTATATTTCTTCAAAAATGATTAGTACAACAATTATGAGAAATTATTTAAGTCTTTTAATAGTATGTATACTTTGTTACGTTAAAACCAAAATTATATTGAAATAAGATTATATTAGGTGATGACCCGTGCACTGAGCAGGAAAAACCAATTTTTTACTAAAATTTAGTAAATTGTAATATTTTGGAGTATTTCAATAATTAAAATTAACTAAATTTCAGTATGTACTACATCTTATTTGATTGGATTATTTATTATAAATTGTTTTAATAAAATTCTTAAAATTTTGAACTATTTATCATATGTTGTATCCCATGTTTTAAAACTCGCTAGGCGCTAGTCGGACGGTCGGGGTGGGTCTAGCGCCTAGGCGATTATGCATGATTAGACATAAAATAATCAGATTAGATGAGAATTAATCGGATTAAATGGGGAGTAATCGGTTGACTGACTTTTTTGAGAGATTAATCAGTAATCGAGACGGCGAGGGTGGGTCTAGCGACTAGACGAGTGTAATCTGAGGTATGCGAGGATTTTTAGAACAAGAGTTATGTCGTACCGATGAGTTTTATACCACAAATGATTGACAAAGATTTAGATTTTTATTTTCACCTTTTTACTTTTTAGATTTTTTCATCTCATGTCCCATCCCGTCACATACCGTTTCAATCTGCCATTTTAATGTGACATAATTGAGATACCTTTTTTCAATTCTGTTCCATTAAGATAGAGATTAAGAATATATCTGTATAAATTTTGGTACATTATGTTGTGAGCTATTTATTTTACAGTCAACAATTGTTTTTTTACTATTTCGGCTCAATCTTCTTCACATATGGTTTCATGCCTCGTGGAGTGAATACAACAATCCTTTATCTTATCCCTAAGAAGGTGGATGCTCAAACTAGGAATGATTATCAAACTATTGCTTGCTGCAATTTGATTTGTACAGTCATCTCAAAGTTATTAGCGAATAGACTCAAAATTCTCCTCCTTGATGCAATTGACCCAGACCTAAGTGTTTTTTATTTATTTATCAAATTTTGTTTTTTACTTGGTTGTTTTTTACTTGAGAACGTTCTCCTATCTACAGAAATTGTCATAGACTACCACAAAACCACTAGTTCTCCTGCTACGTCTTCAAGCTGGATATCTCACAAGCTTCTGACACGGTAAAATGAGATTTTATCATCACAACACTCAAAGTAATGGGCCATTCTGATATTTTCATCTCACGGATCTAGACTTGTATTTCCACAGTAGCTTTCACTGTTTCTGTTAATGGTGATCTAGGGATTTTTTCACTAGTGCACACAGACTTTGACAAGGATGCTCTCTTTCCCCATATCTCTTAGTTATTGCGATAAATGTCAAATCTCATCTCTTGAATAAAGCAGCTACGGACATGAAAATAGTGTATCATCCTCTTTGTCATAAGCTCAACTTAACACACCCTAGTTTTGCAAATGATATGATGGGTTTTATGGATGGAACAGGAGACTCTATTTGAGGTACACTAGAGGTTCTTCAAAGATATGAAAGCATTTCAGTTTTGGGTATTAATGCTGCTAAGTCTTCCTTGTGTATGGCTGGGCGAGTAGATAGTAATCTACATTATTTAGCAAGAAATATAGGCATTCGTCAGCAAAATCTACCTATTAGATACTTGGGTCTTCCATTTACTACAAAGAGTATGACGAGACTGTATTCTGAGCCACTTATTGAAAAGATATGCTCACATTTGTTATCTTTTGCAGGGAGATTAAGATTATTCAGGCATTTATCAAGAGCATCACGAATTTCTGGTTCTTAGTTTTCTAGTTACCTAAGAAATGTTATACATTGTCAACAGTATGTATGCTGATTTCTTTTGTCAGGATCTCCTCATGTTACTACTAAGGCAAAAGTTTCTTGGGGAGAAGTATGTAGGCCTAAACAAGAAGGTGATTGGGTGTCCGAACATTACATGATACATCTAAAGTGATCTGGTTTTCACAATCAGTTCATTGGCATGCTTTTATTTCATGGCTCTCTGTACTTAATAAGCTAGCAAGTGGAGACAGAACTGGAAAGTGGGGAATTGCCCAGCCGTAATTCCTATGTCGGGAGCCAAATAAAATAAGAGATCATCTATTTTTTTGCTTTTTCTTACTCCTATTGGATTTGAACAACTCTTACAGCAAGAATCTTGGGAGACAAGGTGAACCCTGAATGGAAGTTAACTATTAATCCCTTTTTATACATCGACTTTCCTCAGATGATTTTTTTTTGGCAAGACTAGCTTGACAAGAAGAAGATGTAGAAGTCGAAAACCGGATTGACACTAACGATATAGAAATGTAAGAACGATGTTAAGGAAAGTAACTAAATGAATATGGAGGCGAGATATGATATTTTTCCTTAACTCTTAATATTCGCTCCGTAGTGATACGGGACTGTACGAATATAGAGTCCCAGGATACAACCATGGGAGACGATTCATGCTTCACTTGTGAATGCCCTATCGAACTATAGATTCTAGAAACACTCTCGGAATACTTACGCTAGAGGATTTGCTGGTTTTTTTGCGTGAAAAAATGAAAACGTTATCTCCAATGAGAAGAGAGATGGATTTATTTAAAGAGATGAACGAGACCCACTTCCCGTAATAGCTGCCTGCACGTAGGCGAAAATCTTGGCATAGATCTCAAGATTTGAATTTCAAAAACGTCTTCCTGAAGACTCTGTATCTTATTTAAATATCTGAGAGAAAGAAATGTGTGATGTTTTTATTTTATAGACAAACTACTTGTCATTTTTAGAAACGAAATGCATGTTGTTTTGAGCTTAATCAGTCCCAGAAAGAAATGATCTTATTGGGTCGGAGGCTCTCTACCAAGCCCAAGCCCGAGCCGGACGGGTGGCGGCAACGGTGTGCGCATGTGGACTCTTCTTTTCTCTCCAAGCTTTTAAAGTTTATAAATATGTGTGACCATATACATGATAGTCTCCTTTTTCATTTATCCAATGTGGGACTTTTCCAACAATCCCACACATGACATTTGGACCTAATTTATGTAGCCCAAGTCAAATTTTTATTCACACATTATAAAAGTCCAATGTCTTTTATTATGATCCAACAGAAGACACCAAGAGAAGCCTCAATCACCATATCAGCTTGCTCATGCTATAGATAAAAATATTCTGGAACCACAATTCTTTTCTGTTTCAAAACTGATGGAATCTCTCCATCTCCGCTAGATCTCTGTTTTCTGTCGCCATTAACACTAAACGTTTATTGCCTTATTATCCTATATTTTATGTAATTCCTTTATTCACCATTCTCTGTCTTCTCTTTTGTAGCAATTAAAATCTTTCTGCTACTTATCATACCTTTGTAAATTTGGTTTTGTTGTTTATTAAATTTCACATTACAAAACAAAATAAGTTGTTTGATTTTTTGTCCTAACTTATCCATTTTTCCATAATTTAGTTATGAAATATTTAAATTACCATATTAGGGGTTTAGTTATTTTCCTTAATATATGTTGGGCTGTCAGTCACTTTTAAGTTTTTAATTATTAAGTAAATCAAATATTCATTCGTCTAGTAATTCATCATTTGATTTCTGAACAATTTTACAGCACATACAACCATTGTTTGTTACAAACTTACAATCAATGAATTAAAAATAAAAATTTAAAGAAACTTATTTAAACAACTAGAGAAAATTATTTTAAACAGCATTATGGATATATATGACTTGTTTCAAACCACATAAGAATCTAAGAAGACATTAAACATCATATACATAACCACATGAAAATTATAAGAGAATATGATAATTAACACACTCTTCTGGACTGTAGTATATTTGTTTGTTCTAAGTTATTTTTCTCTTCTATGAATATTAACTTCCTGAAGTAATTAAAGGAATCTTGAGTAGGCTATTCCATGAATCAAAGATATTTTAATTGCTTGATGATTCCAAATGTCATCAAAATATAAATCTTTGTGAAAATGTAGTGTCAGCGATGTCAGTGAAAATTTCACAGTGGTTAAAGGTGGAAGACATAATTCCATTTGCAAGAAGTATAAATTTTGTTAAAATTGTATGTGCTTCTACAACTCCTACTTTTTCATTATTATGTACTTTTGGTATTTCAAATTTTTGTATGGCTGTACTAACTAAAATCATCCATACTGGTAAGAAAATCACTAAGTTTCTCAAACAAAAATATTAATATTTTAACAAAAATTGATTCTCTAATTAGATTTTAAAATTTTTAAAAGTAAGTAAACCAATAAATAATGAACACATATTAAATGTGCCTCTCATGTTTCTTAAAATTCTTAAATGAGAATCTCTCATCACCCTCTCTCCTCCTTTTTATTATTATTATTTTTAATTATGAGAGACTCTTTTGAGAAACTCCCACTGTAATTATTTTAAGATGTTTGAGAAAATAGATCGGAAGAGAATATCAAGTAGTTTGTGAAGATAAGAAAGCGTTCGATTATCCTCACCACAAACCCTATACAGGTTTATAATCACAAGAACAAGTGTTCAATTGATAATTTATAAACCGGCAAATAGCAAAACAATGTCCGATTAAAGTGAATGAAAACTCTGCAAATATGTTGAGGGCAGACCCGATCTTAGACTAAAGCTGGTAAAGACCTTGCTTTAGGCGCCAAGATATATATAAAGAATAAGGGGCATCAATTTATGAAATGTGTATTTATTTCAGTTGGTAATGAGTTCATTTTTATTTATTTAAGCAAATTGATGAGTTCGAGACAGCTAGTGAGAAACATTATTACAACGTTTTATTTTTAATAAAATATTTATTTCCTAACAAATTGGATGGGCCACAAATTCTTTATGTCCTCTCTTCGCGTTAGGCATCTAAAATCTTAGGACCAGGAATGGTTGAGGGAAAAGTACTTTTCATCTAATAATACAAGTAGCACACCATCTCAAATGATTAGTGAGACGAGTGGTACATTTATCCACTCCCAAACTTGAGAAACTGGAACATAGTATTTATAATTATATTCACCTAAATGAGTATAATGCATTTTTAATGCATCTTATCCTTGAAGTAATGGTTGACTTAAATGTCTCATTGGAGAATACTTTTTAAACACTGATAAAGAAAATATCATTACAATTACGAAAATAAGTCACTACAACAATATTTGCACAAATATCTTCTCTTTTTATTCTCTCTTTTTCTTTTCTTTTCTTAAAAATATCTCTGCCCAAACAAAGAGATGGAATTTGCAAACCCCCCCCCCCAGAGAAAACTTAAAACTCACAGTCCAATCACCTTAAAACTCAAACAAAAACAACCAGACTCAAAGAGATAAAACATATAACTCCAATTCTTGAGCAGCTTGCTTGAAGATTTCCGCAATTCCAATTCCATCTCCTAATAACTGACTCTCATAACTTGGATTCACCTGTTCCATTACCACCAAAGAAAAAAATCCCATTGTAAATATGACCACATGGATCCTGTGATTTAGAAAATATTATTTTTAGTTAAATATCACCATATTTTATAAAAAAAATTTATCACCTGAGCTTGGATCATGTAGGTCCTTCGGAAAACATTAGAGGAGACATTAGCAAAAAAAACTTCAATCTTGTACTTCTCAAACAAGTAAAAAACAGTAGATAAAACTCCTGTTTTGTCTTTAGGGCACCAAAAATTGAAGAAAGCTTCATTCCCAAATATATTCAGCACAAAGTTATGTGAGGACCAAGTGCCAAACCCCGCGGTCAGGTCATTACAAGGGTAAGACAGATTCACGGTGGGAGCACTGGAAAAAGAGATCTGATCGGCCAAGAAAGCTTCACGAGAGTAAGAATCTGATGTAGTAGGGCATACAGTAAGGGCTTGGGGATGGTTTAACATTGGTGTGAGATGAGTTTCTGGAGAAGAGGATGAAGATGGAGCATAAGTAAAAGTTGTGTTTGAGGCAGAAGAATTTTGAAGTTTTTCAAGAATTTGCATCTGGAGTTTTTCCAAATCTAATTCGGAGGATTTGATGAAACGCACTGCTTCATCTACTATCGTTGGTTTGTCTGCCTGTGAGATATAATTAAAATATAAGAATAGTTGACTCAAAATAACATCTAATATCAGACAAATAAATGTATAGATTAGTTCATTATAATTTACTATTTTATGTAATTTTAAGTCTTTAATAAGAGAAGAATTCTTACCATGGTAATTGGTGGACTGAATTTGGACTCTGATTCAATTAAAAATAAATAGTATATATATGTAAATTAAGATTAATTAATTTTAAGAAATTAGAAGAAGTATACATTGAATAGAAAAACTTGCAGGGTTTGGAAATAGTATAAGACGGTTTTGCTATAATATTGACCTTAAATTCACAAGAAAAATATGAAAAGGAGAAAATGGAATTAAGATGAACGAGAAAAGAGAAATTGGAAACTTGATGGCTTTGTTGAATAAGAACCAATTAAAGTGACATATTTTGGATATAATTTCTTAGAAAAAGTAAAAAGATGTGAAACTGAACATAAAGGGAACAAGTATAAGCAGTTGAAGAAATTGGAATCTAAAATGTAAAAATTGGCAAAAGGAAAGAAAAAAAATATTACAATTAACATTAATATTTCTTATAAAGACATAAAGTATATCAAAATAGGGAAAACTACTGAACTAGATCAGATTAAACTATGATTCTATGAAACTAAATCTTATTTTGCAAATGAAATATAGATGCATACATGATATTTATATGATTGATAGTTCATAGGCTAAATCTTAAATAAAGTAGTTTCATTTTTCCAGATGTGAGTTATCATAAAAAAACAAGCATAACTAATATATAAGTTTATTCTTGACTAGAAGAAAACCATTTGATTAAATTTTATGTGGTCCTCAATCAACAAAAAATTATGTGTTCTTAAATCAATACCTTAGGAGAAAGTTCAGGAAGCAAATCATGCAGTTTAGAAAACATATCACTCATCCTTTTCCTCCTTTTTCTTTCGCTCTGAATATGTTTTTCACGATCATGTGATTCTCCGCCATGATTTTCACAATTTATTTTTCCTCTTTTTCTCCCTTTTGCAGCCTTCACAGTCTGAGTTCCCAACATAAGAGAATGTTGTGATGGAGGTGTTTGCTTCTCGATTATTCTGCAGTCGCCTTCGGAATGATCGGAATTGGCTATGACCCGCACAAATCCCTCTTGTGTCAAATTCTGAGCATTAGTCATATTGAATTGATTGCTCATTTTCTTCTTTTTGCTTTTGTGCATTTATTGTGCTTTTACGAATATCTTATATAAAAAAGCGAGAGAGAGAAACGTTTAAGGTAGGGTGGTGAAAGAAAGAGAATAGGAGAAAAAATTTAAATAAAGAGTTAGGTAAAGTTTTGTAGCAAAAAAACAAAATGCAATCATAAGCAAAGCCGTTACGAAAAATTAAAAGGTAAATTTTCAACAAAGTTTTTGTCTTTTCCATTTTTTTCTGTTTATGAAGTTTTTATAGATTTTTTTCTTAAGTCAAAGAATAAATAATTTTTTGGGAAACAAAATTTCCTTATTGTATATTTATTCATACATGCTTTCTATACCTTTAAACATTTCTATTGTATATACAGTGACCAATTTGGTATAACGGACCAATGTGTGACCACCCTTCACCCAACTCCGGATATAATAATAACAGGGGCCTCAAATTTTTTCAATATATATTTTTTGAATTTGAGTTCCGATATTGATATCCAATTCCAATTCTAAAAACAAGAAGAACCTAAATATATTTTCCAACACATGTTGTTATATAGTTTATAGAAATTGAATTTAGGTACTTGAACAATGACATAAAATTATAAATATGATAAAAAGTATTTGCAAAAAGACTTGGATTTATAAAATAAAATGTTAAAAATAGTTAGTAGTTATTCAAATAATTTAACCTTTTAAAATTTTCTGAATTTTCGTTTTAGCTATCTATATTTGAAAATAAATATTTTGTTTTGAATAATAATGGCCTAATAATAATGGGCTGTTAAAGTTTTTGAGCCGGCTGTGAATATATATAACCTTACAAAAAGTGACACAAAAGTGTTATGATATTTTTTAGATTGATTTTCCGTAAGAAAAACAGATTGAAGTGAAAAACTAAAAATAAAATTATCTCTACCTTATGTTGAAAATTTAAGTTAAGAAATTGTTTTTAGGTTGACTATATTTAAATTATATGTGCATGTAAATGGGTTATATGCGTATATACAATGGGTTATATACACATACAGAATGGATATAGTATATGGTACATATATATACAACCAAACCAAATAAAATAAAAATAAGATTTCATAATTTCACTTACTAAGATAATTTATATTGTAGAAATTTTATTGGCTCGCTAATATTTCACTTGGACTTCATGAATTCTTATATCTCAATATACTTTCATGCTTTTCCACCAAAATTTTCAAATTAGTTAAAAATTTTATTATTTATTTCGTATAGCAGTTCTAAGACCATTTTGAACTAAACATATTCCTGAAATCATTTTTAAAGGAGTCTTTTGAAATGAATGGTAATTAAAGAAAATAACTAAGATATATTTCTATCACCAAGTTATAAGAGCTACAAAAGCAACTTTAAAAAAAAATCAAAATTTGATTAAAAATATGAAAATAATTAAAACTTGTTGAGCTGGTCAATATAATGTAACTTATAGATCTATTCGTGAGTAGATATAGATTTTATATGTATATACTGTATAGTAATCAGTTGTATAGCAAGATTGATAGTTGCAGATTCATGTTAGCTTTTCCTTAACACACTAGTATGTCTAATATTAATATTTGTGTTGATTAAGTGAAATTTGAAAGAAAACAATTGTTAAGATATATGATTTATTGTGGCAGAATTTTCTTCTAACGGTATATAGGCACTAGTCTTGTCACTACAAGAAAGCAGGTGAGAAACCAACGGAATTTTCTGACGGACTTAGATCCATCAGAATTTTTGAAGGAATTCCGACAGTGTTCCGAGAAAATGTAAATGTTTGCATCCATCAGAAATCCATCAGAAATTTTGATGGATTTCCGATGGATTTATGATGGCTACCTGATGGAAAATAAAACTGTTATTATATCCGTTACTTTTTGATGGATTTCCGACGGACTATTCCAAGGTCATCGGAAATCCATCAGAAAATAAGAACGTTAATGTATCCATTGTCATAGCCATTGTTATAGCCGTTATGAATTCAAAATTTGTAAAGTAATTCCGACGGATTTCCAATGGCAAGTGATATTATATATATGTTTGCACACTTCTCCTTACAAGCAAAACACAATACATTACTTCTAAAACAAAAAAAAATATAAAGAGATGTCGTATTTTCGATCATGGATGGATGTAGAAATGAAGGATCCAGAGTCTAGCTTGTTGAACTATGAATACGCGCGAGGTATATGTGAGTTCATGGAATTGTCTGGAAATCAACCACGGACCAAAAAAGTGGTAAGTTGAAATGTACATGTTCAATATGCCGAAATTCTCATAATATTAATGTTGAGATAGTTTGGAATCATTTATATATGAATGAGTTTATGCCGGGTATAAGATTTGGTATCTACATTGAGAAAAATATTATGATTATGGTAGTAGTAGTGAACAAAATCTTAGAGATAGTTTAGGAGAACACACAGGTAGATGTAACCATCTGTACTGTTGAAATGATGAATGATGCGTTTAGAGAAAATATGTATTATGGTGGGGAAGATAGAGATAGATTTGAATAACCAAATTTAGAGACTAGAAGGTTTTTTGATATGTTAGATGCAGCGAAGCAACCGTTATATAGCGGATGTAGATATGGTCATTCACCGTTATCATCTGCTAGTAGAATGATGACCATTAAGACAGATTACAATTTGACCAAAGAATGTGTAGATGCAATAGCAGATTTTGTGAAAGATATTTTGCCTGAAGATAATCTCTCACCAGGATCATACTATAAGATACAAAAACTTGTATATGGGCTTGGTTTACCGTATCAGATGATCGATGTGTGCATCGACAATTGTATGATTTTTTGGAGAATGGTCAAACGTTTCCAACATGGTTATTGGAAATTGTTAACGGTCCAAAGTCAATTGCAAATTCATATCCAAGGTATTGCACAAGGGGATATGCATTTAGGATTCATGAAGAATGAAGAAGGAGGCCCACTTCAGATTATGGTATTTTGACTCAATCTGGTCAAATAGTTTACTATGGCATTTTGAAAGAAATATTGGAAGTGCGGTACGCGGGATTGTTGGACTTAAGATGCATTGTTTTTATGTGCGATTGGTATGATCCATTTCTTGGGCGTGGTGTTAAAGTTGACCAATTTGGTGTTACATCTGTACATTCTACACATAGACTTTTGAAATATGACTCGTTCATCTTAGCGTCACAAGCAGATCAGGTATATAAATATATATATATATGGATCAATTTATTTCTTATATAATCAAATAGGATATGTAAAAAATATTTTATGCTTTAGGTTTTCTACTTATGGTATCCTCGAGTTACACGACGCATGATCCTTGGATCACTGTTACGGCAATTAACACAAGAGGAAGAATTTATGGAGTTCCGGAACATTATGCTTTGCAACCAACGAGAAGTAATCCAATGGATACAGTTGCGCTTTCCTTTGAAGTTGATCTGGTGGTTGATTTTACACAATTTGGCGATGATATCGTGCATTTAGATTCAGAAGAAGAACATGCCGAATTTTCTGAGGATGAAGATACTATTCCATCTGACGTAACGTCATCAGATTCAGAATAGTTAATAATTTCATTTGTATTGTAATATAATGATATTTTCCTTAATTTATAATTAAAATTATTTAAATATAAATATATTAAGTATGAAATAAAACAATTACAATTAAAATTGTAAAATATATAGTTATTTTGAATAGTTTATAAATATACTTTTTTATACCGGAAGCTCAATCACCGGCACCACAAGCTTCAAACTTACCCTCACAGATGAGTGTCGAGGACTTCATCTCTCGCCCCGGACGAGAGCATATGCTTCTTCATCATCCTAATGCTGAAGGTCAAGCTACATGATATGTCTAATATATCATTTTAATTTAGTTTTAAGTTTAATTATTTTGTACTTGTTAAATCATTTTTTTTTGGTTTTGTAGGTTTGATGAATCCCATAATTGGATAACAAAGTCTATCAACCGTATGCTTAACGGATTGATACAACATCCGTATGGTACATATGAGGGTATGCCACATGAAGATCAATCCTTGTGGTTTAGACAATTTGCCATAAGTTTTTAGTTTTATGTTTTGTTCCATTTTTGTTTAATTTCACATTTACTCATCCCTATTTTTTTCAGCAAGAATTCACTTGGGAGAGTGATATCACGGCATTGGTGAGATGTGAGTTCGATGCAAAGGCGGCGTTGATGTACTCGCAAAAGATGAATGAGTGGAAGGGCAAGTGGAAGAAAAATGAGATTCCTGGAGAGTTGGCAACAAACCCAGACTTATGGGATGAAGGTATTCCTCCATGCACCAAAGTTCCTCCTAAAAAAGAGAATGAATTGGTTTATCAGGTTAGTAACATTTAACTTATGATTTAGTTAATCAAATAATTATTTTTATTTCTTATTCATTTTTAATTTTAATTTTGTTTTGCAGGCTACAAAGAAGACCAAAGGCCGGGTATATGGTCTTCCACATGATTCTTCTTCACCGTCGTCATTACTTCACGGTTTTTTGGAGATTCGTCTCTCCGGGCAGAACTAGCAGAGAAGACAACCGAGATAGATACGTTGAGGACAAAAATTCAAACCATTGAAGACCAGCAACTTGTGGAAAGGGAGCGACTCGCAACAAGAGAAGCACGACTTGAAACAAAACGAGAAGCCGACAAAGAGCGAATGCGAGCCATGGAAGAGAAGATTGAAGCACTACTAGCAGCTCGTCTACCATTTCATTAGTATTTTTTTAAAAAACAATTTGAATGTTATCTAGATTTAAATTTAAATTTTCTTTTTTTATTTCAATATCTGAATTTTATTTGAACTTTATTATGAATTTTAATTTGAATTTGAATTTATTTTAGTTTTAATTTTAATTTAATTTTTAATTTAATAACAATTTATTTTAATTCGGAAATTAATTTAATATATATATAGGCCATCGGAAATACGTTGGAAATCTGTCGGAAATGTGGCCGTCAGAAATCCGTTGGAAATACGGCCGCCAGAAATCCGTTGAAAATACAGCTGTTAGAAATCCGTTAAAAACAGCAGTCAGAAATCTGTTGGTCACGCGGCTGTCGGAAATCCATTGGAAATGCGGCCGTTGGAAATCCGTCAATATATTTTTGACAGTTTTTTAATGGCTGTGTTTCCGACGGATAAACCAAAAATTGTATCCATTGGAAATACTGCCGTTGGAAATCGGTCAGAATGTCTGTCGGAAATATCAACGGTTTTCCGATGCGGTTCTATTTTCTGGCGCTCTAGAACAGACGGCTCTATCCATCCGAAATCTGTCGGAAAACGTGTTTTTCAACGGATTACCGATGGATTTGTCCGTTGGTTTACAGTTGTTTTCTTGTATGTGTATTGGTCGGTCTGTTACAAAATTAGTTAACTAGCCTTGAAAATCACTAAAAATATATTTTTACGTTTTTTGTTAGTCACATGCTATTGAAAGTTACTTTGTAATACACAATCCATATATTATTATTTTTAAACGAATGTTAAATTTATTTAATTCAAACAATTTTCTTACATCAAAGTGCTACTGTTTTTGATCTTTTGAATATACAACATTAGTGAATTATATTTTGAAAGTAAAGATCTAATTGTCTTCCCATGTCTCCTATTAATTCTTTCTCTCCAGAGTAAATATGAAGTGGCTTGCAATACATAGCGCAAAAGAAAAAAAAATGTACCTTATCCAATGAAGTTTCCACTGGTAACTCCAGGAATTGTTCCCATTCATTTGTAAACTTGCATTAGTTCTTGACCAGTTTGATCCATATCTGTTCTGAGTAGATACATAAGAAGTATAGGTGATTTTGAGGTTCCAAAGCATTTAGGCATGACACGCATGATCTATTAGAACTTGTACTCCATTGAGTCATTTGATCTCCAGTTGGTATTCGGTTTTGTATTGCCAGAAATGTATGGAGCCAAACTTTGGTGTGGAGTAGGATTTGATTCTCGGACTAGGTTTCAAGTTTTCTTTAAAACCATATTTGAACCAAAGTTATCCTCTTTGCTTCTCCACAAGACCTTATAGAGTTTGGATGATTTTTTCTTTGAGAATCAATTGTATTTTTGATGTTGTTAAAAATATCAGACCTGGCGATTTCTATGGTTTGTGAGTATGTACTGATCCACCGTGATACTTTTTGAATACATGTAGTGGAGAACAAAATATTGTATGTAGTGGATCTAATAAGGGTCGGAAGAAATTGTCCGTGGGAGACTCGTTTTTGTAATAGTTTTCATAATTTGTAATAAATTAATAAATCCATGCGAGATTTTAGAAACTTGATATTATTGGTCCATGTCAATATTTATAATTCTCATGATAATCTGCCAAAATAGAAAAATCAAGATCTTCTAGAAACTTAAAAAAGAAAATAAAAATATGCAACAAAATATAGTAGAAATTACTAAAAATAGTGAGTTTAGTATTTCATAACTTCATATTTTTAATGGCAATTGGTCACATAATATTTATGAATTCCTATTTGATATCGTGTTTATTCTAGATAGACAAAGAACAATAGCGGAGAAGAATAAGCCCTATATAGTATTAAGCCTCAGAAAAATCAGGAAGAAGAAGAAGAAAAGGGAGAAAAAAAATCTCTAGGAACAAAATAGAGAACAAAGTGACACATACAAAAATATGCAGTAATTACTTTGAAGTTATAGTGTTCATATGGTGTCCACATAAGAATCTATGCTAAGACTGTTCACATGGGTTTTCAGAAATTTAATATTATTGGTCTTCGTCAATATTTAATAGAAAATATGTTATCATAACTTCATATTTTATGAATGGCAATTGGTAGCAATATATTTATTAATTCATATTTAGTATTTTATTTATTCAAGATAGATGAAGAACAATAATGGAGAAGAATAAGTGCTAGATAAAATTAAACCTCAGAAAAATGAAGAAGCAAAAGGAAAAAATGAGCAAAAACCTCTAGGAAAACAGTAGAACAAAGTGAGAAATACAAAAATATATAGTAATTAATTTTTAACTACAATGGTCATAGAGTGTCCACATAAGACTTTATGTTTAGACTGTCCAAGTGAATTTTATAAATATGATATTATTGGTCCACATGAATATTTAATATATATTCTCGTGATAATTTTCTAAATCTATAGTATATAAAAGTTGAACCTACTTGATGGTAAACCCATATATGTGAAATTTTGGAAACTCGATATTATTACTCCACATCAATATTTAACATAAATTCTAATGATAATCTGCCAAACATGTTAAAATAGAAAAATTCATATCTACTATAAACTTAAAAGAAAAATCATCAAAAATAGGCAACAAATAATAGAAATTACTAAAATAAGGATTTTAGTATATATTCTTATTAATAAATTGTATTTGATATCCTATTTATTCTACATAGATGAAGAACAATTATGGACAAGCATAAGCACTAGATAATATTAAGCCTCCGAAAATTATTAAGAACAAGAAGAAAAAGGAGAAAAAAACTCTAGGAAAAATAGAAGAACAAAGCGACACATGATAAAAGAATGTGTAATGATTAACTAAATTTAAGTTATACTGTTCCTAAGTTGTCCATAGAAGACTTTATGCTAAGACCGTTCGCGTGAAATTTTAAAAATTTGATATCATTGGTCTACGTCAATATTTAATAAAATATATATTTATATAGTTTCATATTTTATTAATGGAAATTGGTTGCAAAATATTTATGAAATCCTATTTATATTTTATTTATTCAAGATAGATGAAGAACAATAATGGAGAAAAATAAGTCCCATATAAAATAAATCCTCAGAAAATTGAAGAAGAAGGAGGAGAAATTGAGCAAAAAATCTCTAGAAAAAAACTAAAAGAAAACTTTTACACATGCAAAAATGTGTAGTAATTAGTTTAAATAAGACCCATATAAAATAAAGCCTCAGAAAATGAAGAATAAAAGGGAGAAAAATGAGCAAAAAATCTCTAGATAAATAGAAGAACAAAGTGACACATGCAGAAATATTAAAATGGAAAAATAAATATCTATATAGACTTGAAAAGAAAATCATAGACAAAAAAGCAAAAATAATAGTTTATATTACTAAAAATAATGATTTATTATATATTATTATTAATAAATAATTTAAAACATTTGTTTTTTCATAACTTCATATCTTCTTAATGACAATTGGTCGCATAATATTTATGAATTCAATATCTTATTTTAGATAGATGAACAAAAATAAGATAGAAAAGTAAGCCTTAGATAAAATTAAGTCTCGGAAAATGAGGACAAAGAAGAATAACAAAGAGAATAAAAACTTGAAAAAATGAAGAACAAAGTGACACATGCAAAAAAGTGTAGGAATTAATTTTAAGCTATAGTGTTCCTAGGGTTTTCTCATAAGACTTTATAGATACTATCATATTGTCCACACTAATGGTTAATAAAAATTCTTGTGCTAATTGTTGAAAAAATTGATATACGGCAAAACTTTAAACAGAAATAATCACAAAATAATAGAAATTATTTAAAATAATATATAAGAAAATTATGCCTTAATATTTTATTAATTAATCATTTAAGATTATATTTTAAATAACTTCTTATTTACAGATAATTAATTAAGAAATTATTTAATATTTAAAAGAAAACATGTTTGGCCATTAAAATTAGAAATTTTTCAAATAGTATTTCCAAATTCCTATTTAATCTCTTTTATATTATATATGGCTGAAGAAGAATGCCAAAGGTAAAAAAACCAGTTAAAACTAAATCTCATAAAACAAATAAATAAGAAAAAAGGAGAAAAGGTAGGAAGAAAATAGAAGAAAAAAACAACATATCCAAAAATATTTGATAATTTTAGTGGTAAATGAATAAGAAATTTTAATGTAATCCTACCCAAAAAAAGATTGAAAATAAACAAATTAATATAATAAAATTTAAAAAATTATCATCACTATAAAATTTTGGAAAGAATGTGCCCACAAATATTTAAGGTGAATCATGTGTTATGGTTTTAAACTTTAAGTAAGTTTAATATTTTTGCTAAAACATTTTATATATTTACAGTTTAATTTTCTTCTAAGTATACCATCAATGAAACCCAAATGACAAATGTCAAAAAATAGAATGCAAGAAAGATTAGGATTACAACTACTTATAAGATATCTTTATAACCACGTTTCATTTTTAATAATATCTTTATTTCCTAACAAATTTGATGGACCCACAAATTATTTATGTACTCTCTTTGTTTTGAATATTTATATAGATTCGTAATCACAAGAACAAACGTTTAATTGGTAATTTATATAGTGGCAAATAGAAAAAGTGTCTGATTGAAGTGACTGAAGACTAAAAATATGTTGAGGATAAGGTACTTTTCGTCTAAAAATATAACTCCTCAAATCCAAAGTAATCGTCCATTTTTGTGCGTCAAATGTCTCCTTGTAGAACTTCTTTCCAAACATGTATACCTTTAACAGATTTGGTTTTAGCAGCCTGGCTAAAGAGAAGACCATATAAATAGCAAGATGATATATTTTTCTTTCAACCAATGATTCTTTAAAGGTTAACTAAATTAAGGGATCTTTTCAACAAAATTTGAAACTAGCGGTTAGAGAAATGAAGCAGTGATCAATTCAAAGAGCTATTTAATAAGAGGATCACTAACGCACATGAAGACATGGAATCGGAAAATATGATGATAATGAAGCACCAATCTTTAGAGGCACTTTGACTTGAATATTTATCTACTTTCATCAAAAAAGAACTCTGCAATGTTCACTAATGCCTTTCCAAAATTATGAACTTTCTCCTCCAATCCTTGATTCAGTCCCTAAATATAACAGATTTTTCAATTTTATTTACATAATAAATCCTAAGAACACACCAGATAATTTTCAAGAAGTTAATTCTTTTGTATTAAACTGTTACATAATAAATCCTAAGAGCACACATATTCATGACTGTATTTATTGATGTTTATGTTGTATTTTAAAGGTATTTGTAGAAATTTATAAACTAATTTATTTTATTGGATTTTAATAATGGAAGGTTTCAAAATAAATATGTATATTAATCAAGTTTTTATAAGAAATGAATAAGATTAGTAAAGGTCTAGTAAGACAAGTAGCACACCGTCTCAAAGGATTAGGGAGATGGTACATTTATCCACTCCCAAACTTGGTAAACCGGTAAGAAAATGGAAAATAGTATTTATAATAATATTCACCTAAAAGAGTATAATGCATTTTACGCATCTTATCATTGAAGAAATGGTTGTCTGAAATCTATCATTGGAGAATAGTCTTCAATACATTGATAAATAAAATATCATTACAATTATGAAAAATAAGTCACTACAATAATGTTCCCATAAACATCTTCTCTTCTTATTCTCTCTTTTTCTTTTCTTTTCTTTAAAAACTCTCTCTGCCTAAACAAAGAGATGGACTTCGCAAAAAAAAACCCCTGGAGAAAACTTAAAAATCACAGTCCAATCACCTTAAAACTCAAACCAAAACAACCAGATTCAAAGAGATGAAACATATAACTGCAACTCTTGAGCAGCTTGCTTGAACATTTCCGCAATTCCAAATACATCTCCTAATAACTGACTCTCATGACTTGGATTCACCTGTTCCATTACCACCAAAGAAAACAAATCCCATTGTAAATATGACACAATGGATTCTACGATTTAGAAAATTATTTGTTTTAGTTAAATATCACCATATTTTATATAAAATATGCACCTGAGCTTGGATCATGTAGGTCCTTTGGAAAACATTAGAGGAGACATTAGCAAACAAAACTTCGATCTTGTACTTCTCAAACAAGTAAAAAACAGTAGTTAAAACTCCTGATTTGTCTTTAGGGCAACAAAAATTGAAGAAAGCTTCATTCCCACATATTCAGAATGAAGTTATGTGAGGACCAAGTACAAAACCCCATGGTCAGGTCATTACAAGGGTAAGACAGATTCACGGTGGCAGCACTGGAAGAAGAGATCTGATCGGCCAAGAAAGCTTCACAAGAGTAAGAATCTGTTGTAGTAGGGCATACAGTAAGAGCTTGGGGATGGTTTGGCATTGGTGTGAGACGAGTTAGGATGAAGATGGAGCATAAGTAAAAGTTGTGCTTGAGGCAGAAGAATTTTGAAGTTTCTCAAGCATTTGCATTTGGAGTTTTTTCAAATCTAATTCAGAGGATTTGATGAAACGCACTGCTTCATCTACTATAGTATGTTTGTCTGCATGTGGGACATAATTAAAATATAAGAAATTTTTGACTCAAAATAACATATGATATCAGACATAGATATGTACAGATTAGTTCATTATCATTTATTATTTTATGTAATTTTATAT
Organism: Nasturtium officinale; assembly: GCA_963854855.1. Classification (NCBI taxonomy): domain Eukaryota; kingdom Viridiplantae; phylum Streptophyta; class Magnoliopsida; order Brassicales; family Brassicaceae; genus Nasturtium; species Nasturtium officinale. Next base: position 3,662,274 of record OY978505.1, read on the forward strand.
CTTTAATATTAGAAGACTTCTTACCATGATAATTGGTGGACTAAAATGACTCCGATTCAATTAAAAGAAATAGTATATATGTAAATTAATATTAATATATTTTAAGAAACTAGAAGAAATATACGTTAAATTGAAAAAATTGCAGGGTTTGCAAATAGTATAAGACGGTTTTGCTATAATATAGATATTAAATTCACAAGAAATAATAGGAAAAATGAGAAAATTGAATTAAGACAAACAAGAAAAGAGAAATTGGAAACTTGATGGCTTTGCTAAATAAGAACCAATTAAAGTGACAGATAAAGGATATTATTTCTTAGAAAAAGCAAAAAGATTTGACACTTAACCTAAAAGGGAACAAGTGTAAGCAGTTGAAGAAATTGAAATCTAAAATGTAAAAACCGTCAAAAGAAAAGAAAAAGAGAATCTTATAATTAACATAAATATTTTTTTGATAAAGTCATAAAGTATATCAAAATAGAAAACTAGTGCACTAGATCAGATTAATAAATGATTCTATGAAATTAAATCTTATTTTCCACATGAAATATATATGCATACATGATATTTATATGATTGATAGTTCATATGCTAAATCTTAAATAAAAATAGTTTCAAGTTTCCAGATGTGAGTTATCGTCAAAAAATACAAGCGTAATTAATATATAAGTTTATTGTTGACTAGAAAAAAAATCATTTGATTAAATTTTGTGGGTACAAAACAAAAAACAATTATGTGTTCTTAAATCAGTACCTTAGGAGGCAGTTTGAGAAGCAAAGCATGCAGTTTAGAAAACATATCACTCATCCATTTCCTCCTTTTATTTTTGTTCTGAATATGTTTTTCACGATCATGTGATTCTCTATCATGATTTTCACTATTTATTTTCGCTCTTTTTCTCCCTTTTGCAGTTTTCACATTCTGAATTCCCAACATAATAGAAGGTTGTGATGGAGGTGTTTGCTTCTCATTTCTTCTGCAGCCGCCTCCAGAATGATCAGAATTAGATATGTCCATCACAAATCCATCTTGGGTCAACTCTTGAGCATTATTCAAATTGAATTGATTGCTCATTTTCTTCTTTTTTGCTTTCGTGCGTTTATTGTGCTTTTACGAATGTCTAATATAAAAAGAGAGAGAGAGAGAGAGAGAGAGAGAGAGAGAGAGAGAGAAAGAGAGAAAGACGCGTTTAAGGTAGGATGTGAAAGAAGAGAATAGGAGAAAAGATATAAATAAAGATTTAGGTGAGGTCAAAACCAAAATATAATCATAAGCGAAGCCGTTACTAAAAAATAAAAGGTAAATGTTCAACAAAGTTTTGTCGTTTTCCATTTTTCTCATTATGAAGTTTTTATAGATTTTTGTCTTAAATCAAAAAATAAATAATTGTTTGCTTAACAAAATTTCCTTATTATTCATACATGATTTCTATACCTTTAAATATTTCTATCACGTATACAATAACCAGTTTAGTATAACAGACCAATGTGTGACCACCCTGCAGCCAACTCCGGATATAATAATAACAGGGGCCTCAATTTTTCAATATATATTATTTTGAATTTGAGTTCTGATAGTGATATCCAAATCCAATTCAAAAAAAAACAAAAAGAGGTGGTTGTGATTGAGGTGTTTGATTCTCGAGTCTTCTGCAGCTGCCTTCGGAATGATCAGAATTGGATATGTCCTGCACAAATCCCTCTTGGGTCAACTCCTGATCATTAGCCGTATTGAATTGATTGCTCATTTTCTTCTTTTTGCTTTTGTGCGTTTATTATGCTTTTACAAATGTCTTATATAAGAGAGAGAGAGAGAGATAGAGAGAGAGAGAGAGAGAGAAAGAAGTGTTTAAAGTAGGGTGGTGAAGAAAGATAATAGGAGAAAATATATAAATAAAAAGTTAGATGAGCTCTCATAACAAAAAACCAAAATGAAATCATAAGCGAAACATTTACTATAAATTAAAAGGTAAATGTTCAACAAAACTTTTTCTTTTTCCATTTTTTCTCTTTAAATTTTATAGTTTTTTTCTTAAATCAAAGAATAAATAATTTTTTGGGAAATAAAATTTCCTTATTGAACATTTATTCATACATGATTTCTATACCTTTAAATATTTTGATCGTATATACAGTGACCATTTTAGTATAATGGACCAATGTATGACCACCCTGCACCCAAATCCGGATATAATAATAACATGAGCCTCAGATTTATGTTGAAGTTGAGTTCGATAGTGATATCCAATTCCAATTCTAAAGAGAGAAATAACATAAATTGTTTTGGCCAACATATGTTGTTATACAGATTATAAAAATTTAATTTAGGTACTTGAACAATGACATCAAATAATAAATATGATAACAATTTGCAAAAAGAAACGAATTTATAAAATAAAATGTTAAAAAATAGTTAGCAGTCATTCAAACAATTTAACCTTTAAAATTTTCTGAATTTTTGTTTTAGTTATCTATGTTTGAAAATAAATATTTTGTTTTTAATAATAATGGCCTAATATTTTCCCCTAGGGCTGTTAAATATTTTGAGCCTGCTGTGCATATATATAACCTTAGACATTAGACTAAGCAGTGACATAAAAGTATTAGTATAGTTTAGATTGATATTCCGTAAAAACAGACTGAAGTGAAAAACAAAAAAGAAAATTAATTATACCTTATGTTGAAAATTTAAGTTAAGAAAAAAAAATTTAGGTGGACTATGGACTAGATTTAAATTAGATGTGCAAGTAAAATGGGTTACATTCGTATTTAAAATGGGTTATATGCACATATGGAATGGATATAGTATATAGTACATATACACACAACCAAACCAAATAAAAAAAAAAATAAGATTTCATAATTGCACTTACTAATATAATATATTCTATAACTTTTATTAGCTCGCTAATATTTCACTTGGGACTTCATGAATTCCTATATCTCCATATAATTTCATGCTGATCCACCAAAATTTTCAAATTAGTTAATGATTTTATTATTTATATCATATAGCAGTTCTAAGGCCATTTTGAACTAAACATATTCCCGAAATCATTTTCAGAGGAGTCTTTTGAAACCAATTGGTAATTAAAAGAAACAATTAAGATATATTTCTGTCATCAAGTTATAGGAGCTACAAAAACAACTTCTAAAAACTTCAAAATTTGATTAACAAAATATGAAAATCATTAAAACATGCTGAGCTGGTCGATATAATATAACCTATAGATGTATTCGCGAGTATATATAGATTTAATATGTATATACTACTGTAAAGTAATCAGTCGTGTAGCAAAATTGATAGTGGCATACTCATGTTAGCTTTTCCTCAACACACTAGTATGTCTAATATTAATTTTTTTATTAAGATATATGATTAATATTTCCTTAAAAAATCATTAATATATATGATTTATTGTGGCAGACAATTTTTCTACTAGCGATCTATAGGCACTAGTCTTGTGTATTGGTCGGTCTGTTACAGAACTAATAAAATTAGTTAACTAGACTTGCAAATCATTACAAATTTTTTATTTCTACGTTTTTCGTTAGTCACATGCTATTAAAAGTTACTTTGTAATACACAATCCATATATTATCATTTCCAATTGAATATTAAATTTCTTTAATTCGAACAATTTTGTTTACATCAAAGTGCTACTTTTTTTGATATTTTGAAATTACAACATCAGTGGATTATATTTTGAATGTAAAGATATAATTGTCTTGTGTTGAACGGTACCTCAATACCATTTTCGTACCTTATCCAATGAATTATCTACTCCAGGACTTGGTCCCATTCTTTTGTAAACTTGCATGTAGTAAGTTCTTGACCAGTTTGATCCATATATGTTCTGAGTAGATACATGAGAAGTATAGGTGATTTTGGGGGTCCAAATCATTTAGGCATAACTTCATATTTTTAATGGCAGTTGGTTGCATAATATCTATGAATTTCTATTTGATATCGTATTTATTCTAGATAGGTACAGAACAATAATGGAGAAGAATTTGCCCTAGATAATATTAAGCCTCAGAAAAATGACGAAGAAGAAGAAAAAGGAGAAAAAACTTTATGAACAAAATAGAAGAACAAAGTGACACATACAACAATGTGTAGTAATTAATTTTAAATTAGGTGCCATCGGAAAGCTTGCCGGAAATGTCGTCGGAAAGCTTGCCAGAATTAGCACCAGAAATCTCATCAAAAATGGCACCAGAAATCTCGTCGGAGATGTTGCCGGAAATCTTGTCGGAGATGTCGCCAGAAATCTCGGCGGAGATGTGGCCAGAAATGTCATCAGAAAGCTTGCCAGAATTCCCGTCGGAAATGGCTCCGGAAAGCTCATCGGAAATATCACTGGAAATCTCATCGGAGATGTCACTGGTAATCTCGTCGGAGATGTCATTGGAAATCTCGGTTGATATGTTGCCGGAAATCTCGTCGGAGATGTCACCGAAAATTTCATCGGAAAGCTTGCCGGAATTGTTGCCGGAAATCTCATCAGAAATAGCGCCAGAAATCTCATCGGAGATGTTAATTATTATTTATTTTCATTTAATATTTTATTTTTAATACATATTATCTTCATATTCTTCGCCGACAAAAGAAAACATCTATCTTTTTAGTCTGTTCTTCTTCTTTCAACCCAAGATTAAATCCTAAATGACTAATTTCTTTCACAATAGATTATCCATGATTTATAAACCCAATCTTCATGTGGTTTCATATCAATTTACTAGAACAAGAAAAAACCTTAAATGTTTGATTTTTTCAATTCCTTCAACCAATTTTACCCAGAAATCAACCTAAATTTCAAAGCTTTGTGAAACCAATTCATCTCATGTAATAAAAGAAATGTATGTCGATGTATATATATTTGGCTCTCTGCTTTTTATTTATGAACAAAGGAGACACAAGGATTCATTACAAAAATATTCAAAACCCGGTGGTGATTAATATGAAACTGAAAGTTGCAATGAAGAAAAAAAATCGAGTAGGCGATTCGCAGGAGCTAGGGTTTTGTCAAGTTTTAACCTTCAATTGATTGAATTCTATAAACAGATTAACCAAAAAACTATGAACAGATCAGTTAAAGATTATTGATCTATGAAAGAAGAAAAGCTAAGTTAATAATGAGAGAATCAAAGAAGAAAAATTTCTTTTATTAACTAGTATGGAATCAATCTGGCAACTCAAAGTATAGGTGATTTTGGGGTATAAAGTTTATGTTAATTATAAGATTCTCTTTTTTCTTTTCTTTTGACGGTTTTTCCATTTTAGATTTCAATTTCTTCAACTGCTTACACTTGTTCCCTTTTAGGTTAAGTTTCACATCTTTTTGCTTTTTCTAAGAAATACTATCCATTATCTGTCACTTTAATTGGTTCTTATTTAGCAAACCCATCAAGTTTCCAATTTCTATTTTCTTGTTTGTCTTAATTCCATTTTATCCTTTTTCCTATTTTTCTTGTGAATTTAATATCTATATTATAGCAAAACCGTCTTATACTATTTGTAAACCCTGCAAGGTTTTCAATTCAACGTATATTTCTTCTATTTTTCTTAAAATTTATTAATATTAATTTACATAGATACTATTAATTTATGCAACTCAAAGAAAAATTTCTTTTATTAACTAGTATGGAAGAAAAATTTCTTCTTGACTAGTTTGATCCATATCTGTTCTGAGTAGATACATAAAAAGTATAGGTGATTTTGGGGTTCCAAAGCATTTAGGCATGACACACATGATCTATTAGATCCTGTACTCCATTGAGTCATTTGATCTCGAGTTGGTATTCGGTTTTGTATTGCCAGCAACGTATGGAACCAAACTTTGGTGTGGAGTAGGATTTGATTCTCGGACTAGGTTTCAAGTTTTCTTTAAAACCAAATTTGAACCAAATTTATCCTCCTTGCTTCTCCACAAGATCTTATAGAGTTTGGATGCTTTTTTCTTTGAGAATCAATTGTATTTTCGATGTTGTTAAAAATCTCAGACTTGTGGCTATTTCTATTGTTTGTGAGTATGACCTGGTCCACCGTGATAATTTTTGAATACCTGTATATCGTTCTGTGATGAAAGGAATGTATATTCTAGAATAACAGGTTTTGTGATGAAAGGAATGTAAACCCAAATCTATACTATTATAGCTGAAGCTAATTGATGTTAAGACTATCCACGGGTAGAAGCTCCATTGGTCCAGTGGTTGACCAAAGATCTTTAAAGCTTCTACATCAGGAATCTGGGGTTCGAGTCCCAGTTATTGCGATTTATTAACAAAATTACAGATTAATGGAGGTAATTTTATAGGAGATCTCCAACGATGTACAATTAGCGCCGTTTGCAGTGATTCTATGCAGAAAAGAAAGTGGTATCCCTCAAGAGCATGGAGAACAAAATATCGTCTGTAGTGGATCTAATAAGGGTCAAAAGAAATGGTCCATTGGAGACTCGTCTTTGTAATAGTTTTCATAATTTATAATAAATTAATAAATCTAGACGACAAAAAATACTATCCACGAGAGATTTTAGAAACTTGATATTATTGGTCCATGTCAATATTTAACATAAATTCTCATGATAATCTGCCAAAATGTTAAAATGGAAAAATCGACTTTTCTACAAACTTAAAAAATAAAAATAAAAAATATGCAACAAAATATAGTAGAAATTACTAAAAATAGTGAGTTTAGTATTTCATAACTTCATATTTTTAATGGGAATTGGTCACATAATATTTATGAATTCCTATTTGTTATCGTGTTTATTCTAGAAATATAAAGAAAAATAATGGTGAAGAATAAGCCCTATATAATATTAAGCCTCAAAATGAGGCAGAAGAAGAAGAAAAGGGAGAAAAAAACTCTAGGAACAAAATGGAGAACAAAGTGACACATACAAAATATGCAGTAATTAATTTGAAGTAATAGTGTTCCTATGGTGTCCACATAAGACTCTATGCTAAGACTGTTCACGTGGGTTTTCAGAAATTTAATATTATTGGTCTTCATCATTATTTAATAGAAAATATGTTATGATAACTTCATATTTTCTGAATGGCAATTGGTAGCAAAATATTTATGAATTCCTATTTAGTATTTTATTTATTCAAGATAGATGAAGAACAATAACGGAGAAGAATAACTTCTACATAAAATTAAGCCTCAGAAAAATGAAGAAGCAAAAGGAGAAAAATGAGCAAAAACCTCTAGGAAAATAGTAGAACAAAGTGAGAAATGCAAAAATATATAGTAATTAATTTTAAACTACAAGGGTCCTAGAGTGTCCAAATAAGACTTTATGTTTAGACTGTCCAAATGAATTTTAGAAATATGATATTATTGGTCAACATAAATATTTAATATATATTCTCATGATAATTTTACAAATCTATAGTATATAAAAGTTGAGCCTAACGATATTATTACTCCACATCAATATTTAACATAAATTCTAATGATAATCTGCCAAACATGTTAAAATAGAAAAATTCATATCTACTATAAACTTAAAAACAAAATCATCAAAAATAGGCAAAAAATAATAGAAATTACTAAAATAAGGATTTTAGTATATATTCTTATAAGTAAATAATTTAAAATATGTATTTCATAACTTCATATTTTTAACAGCACTTGGTCTCATAGTATTTATGAATTTGTATTTGATATCCTATTTATTCTACATAGATGAAGAACAATAATGGACAAGAATAAGCCCTAGATAATATTAAGCCTCAGAAATTTATTAAGAAGAAGAAAAAAAGGAGAAAAAAACTCTAGGAAAAATAGAAGAACAAAGTGACACATGCTAATGTGCAGTAATTAATTAAATTGAAGTTATACTGTTCCTAGGTTGTCCGTAGAAGACTTTATGCTAAGACCATTCACGTGTAATTTTAGAAATTTGATATCATTGGTCTATGTCAATATTTAATATAATATATATATATTTATATAGTTTCATATTTTATTAATTGAAATTGGTTGCAAAATATTTATGAAATCCTATTTATATTTTATTTATTCAAGATAGATGAAGAACATTAATGGAGAAAAATAAGTCTCAGATAAAATAAAGCCTCAGAAAAATGAAGAAGAAAAAGGAGAAAATGAGCAAAAATCTCTAGGAAAAATAAAAGAAAAATTTTACACATGCAAAAATGTTTAGTAATTAGTTTAAATAAGACCCATATAAAATAAAGCCTCAGAAAATGAAGAATAAAAAGGAGAAAAATGAGCAAAAAGTCTCTAGATAAATAGAAGAACAAAGTGACACATGCAGAAATATTAAAATGGAAAAATCAATATCTACTATAGACTTGAAAAGAAAATCATAGACAAAAAAGAAAAAATAATTGTTTTTTTTCAACAATTATAATATAACTAAAACGGTTCAGAAATCTAAACCGGCAGAAAAGAGTTTACATAATTAACTAAATATGGATGTACTCTGTCACTCTGTGTTAAATTATCTGCTTTTAAATTTAAAGTGCGAGAAATTAAAGAAAGCAAAAAAAATTCAAAACTATTTTTAATCCTCACAAGATTATATAGGTATGTCGTGAAAGTAGGTCAATCTTCTGGTATAGACACCATCTTCACTAACTCCGAAGAATCAGTTAAAAAAACTACTTTTGTCTTTTGAAGTGCGATCATATTTGTCATAGCCCAGATAAGAGCTTCCAATTCGGCATGCAATGGGGAGAGACACCTACGAGTGTTACATGCTCCCGTGGTTGTTCCTGCCAATTCATCTTCAGAGAAAAACCAACCTAAGCCTGAAAATTTGTCTGTATCTTTCCACGAACCATCGACATTACAATGACACCCTGTAAAAACTAAAGGTTGAGGCAATGGTAAAACATCAGTTAAAGCTTCATCATTTTCATTAACTTGCGCCAACTCCCAAGTTAAAGCTTCAGTGTCCACTAATTTTAAAATTTCTGGGGGGTTTCTGTCGACATTCTTAAAAACCTTATCATTTCTAGCTTTCCATATATACCATAAAATCCAAGGAAAACTATTATCCTTGAGATTCTCCGGGATTCTCCAGAAAATATGATCTATATTTGAGAACAACGAATTTCCTGGGAATCCATTCACTGATGGTATTTTTGATAATGCCCATACTTGTACTGCTGGGGGACATTCAAAAAGAGCATAATTGATTGTCTCTATATCCGCTCCACACCGAACACAATGGATATCACAGTTTATTCCTCTTTTTCCAAGATTCGCATTAACCGATTAGCATCCCGTAATAGCTTGCCATATAAAATGACGTATCTTTGGAGGAAATTTAATTTCCATGTATAACCTTGTAGAGGTCGAATGTTTTCACCATAGAAAATGGTTGTAGTGTCAACTGATGGAATATTATGTTCTGTCCAATATCCTGATTTTACACTATATTTTCCTGACTTTGTAAAAAACCAACCAAGAGTATCTTCTCTACATATCCTACTGATTAGAATGCCTCGTATCAATGTAATATCCAATGGATCAATGATTTCATTTATCAGGTCCATATTCCACATATTTGTTATCGGGTCAATTAATTGATTGACCATTAAGTTTGGGTAAAGATTTGGACCTTTACATAATGCTGGCATCGGGCACTCAGCTGGTATCCATGAGTCATTCCAAACTGAGATGGAATGTCCAGAACCAACTCTTTTAATTAGTCCTTTTTTCACCAGAGCTCTAGCTGAGACAATACTTCTCCAACCATAAGAAGGAGAATAATATTTAATATTATCCAATGGGCCAGTTTTCTTATAATACCATCCTTTAAAAACTTTTGCAAACATAGAGTCTGGGAATTCCAGTAGCCGCCATAGTTGTTTTGCTAAAAGTGCTGAATTGAATTCTTCTATAGTCCGGAAACCAATTCCTCCATTTTTTTTGCTTTGACACAATTTTTCCCATTTCATCCAATGTAGACATCTTTGGGTACCATTTGAACTCCACCAAAATCTAGCAGTTGCACTAGTAAGTTTAAGTGTGATTGCCTTAGGTAGCCTAAAACACGTCATCACATAAGTTGGCAAAGCTGGTGCCACATTTAATCAGTACTTCTTTGCCACCTTTTTATAAAATTTTTGCCGACCATCCATTTATTTTATCTTGTAGTCTCTCTCGAACAAATGAAAAAATTTGACTTTTGGAGCCACCCATACTCTCCGGAAGACCTAAGTATGGTCCCATTCCTCCAATATTTGTAATTTGTAAGAGTTATTTCATTTCTTCTTTAACCGAATCTTCCACTTTATGACCAAATTGGATCGAAGACTTTGAAAAATTTATGAATTAATGACAATTAATGTTTCATAACTTCATATCTTCTTAATGACAATTGGTCGCATATTATTTATGAATTCAATATCTTATTTTAGATAGATGAACAAAAATAAGACAGAAAATTAATCCCTATATAAAATTAATTCTCAGAAAAATGAGGACAAAGAAGAAGAACAAAGAGAATAAAAACTAGAAAAATGAAGAACAAAGTGACACATGCAAATAAAAATATAAATATAAATTATAGATACTATCATATTGGTCCACACTAATTGTTAATAAAAATTCTCTCGCTAATTGTTTTAAAAAATTGATATACGGCAAAACTTTAAACAGAAATAATCACCAAAATAATAGAAATTATTCAAACTAATAAAATAGCATATAAGAAAATTATGCCTTAATTTTTATTAATTAATCATTTAAGATTAAATTTTAAATAACTTCTTATTTACAGATAATTAATTAAGAAATTATTTAATATTTAAAAGAAAATATATTTGGCCATTAAAATTAGAAATTGGTCAAATAGTATTTCCAAATTCCTATTTCATCTCTTTTATATTATATATGGCTGAAGAAGAATGCCAAAGGTAAAAAACCAGTTAAAACTAAATCTCATAAAACAAATAAATAAGAAAAAGGAGAAAAGGTAGGAAGAAAATAGAAGAAGAAAACAACATATCCAAAAATATTTGATAATTTTAGTGTCCAATGAATAACAAATTTTACTGTAATCCTACCCAAAAAAGATTGAAAAAAAATAATATGTTAAAACTCAAAAACTTATCATGACTATAAAATTTTGGAAAGAATGTGCCCACAAATATTTAAGGTGAATCATGTGTTATGGTTTTAAACTTTTAGTAAGTTTAATATTTTTTCTAAAACATTTTATATATTTAAAGTTTAATGTTCTTCTAAGTGTACCATCAATGAAACCAAATGACAAAAGTCAAAAAAAGAGAATGCAAGAAAGATTACGATTACAATAACCTATAAGATTATTCTGTCCAACGATAATTGATTGTTGCGGGCTTGCATTATAAACAAAGTTTAAATGCCGAAGCCAAAAGAAAAAACTAGAAAGATTAGGATAACTATAAATTATACGATCATCAAGATCTAACTGATGATAGATTGTTATGGGTTTGAACTATAAGTGAAACCCAAATGTCAAAGCCCAGAAGAAAGAATTATGAGAAAAATTAGGGTTACTATAAATTATAAAATTATAAAAATCTAAATGATAATCGGTTGCTGCATGCTTGAGTTTCAAAAGAGGCTTCTTGTTGGCTTCACTATTTTCTTCCTCTCCTAAGTCATTGATGTTGGCTTTTGGCTTTTGAGGGTCTTTCATAGTTGATTTTTCTTTTACATATCTCAATCGTGTGTGTCTCGCTGAACTGTAAATGATCTTTTATGTGAAGTTAAGATCTCAACGTGTGTGTTTTGAGGGTCTTTCATCGAAAACGCTATATACTCTCAGGTTTACTTTCTAGCTTTAAAAACTTTATCTTTTTGCGTTTAGTTTATAAATTTCAAACTCGCTGCTATTTTCTGGCCATAACAAAATGGTATTAAACTTAATATTATCAGGAATCGACTCTTCTATCTCTCCTTCATGTATAAAGAGCATACCAATAATTTATTATGGTTTTCCAAAGTCAAAGCTCGTTATTAAGAGCAACCTCAACCATATTTAAGTGTTTAAGAAAACATGTCTCCAACCACAAACACCAAATCTCACACTAATTTTTATTTATTATTATATCATAAAATTTAAGACTTTTATTTCTAATAGTTTGATAAATAATAATTATTTATATAAAATGATATATTAGATCTTAAATATAAGGTTAAATTTGACATTATAATCATCAATAAATTAAAAGAGCAAAGAATAAATTATATCTTAATAACTATCAGAAATATTTGAATGAACCATTTTCAATTTAGTTTTTATGTTTTTGTTTTTAAAAAGGTTACATACTAATTATAATTATAATTTTATTACAACTATAACACTATATTATTAAAATAAAAATATAAAATAGTGATGATATTTGTATTTTTAATTGATATTCAAGAAAATTATTCTAATAATAAATTAAAACATAAATAAAATTATATATATATATATATTTGGTGTTTTGCGAAACGTGTTCACCAAATATGATGTGATACTATTCATAAAACACCAAAAAAGTATTCAAGATTTACCGTTACATTTAAGTGGATTTGACACATATTTGGTGTTTTGTTGTCAAGTTGGTCTTTCGAGAAGTCTTGATGGTGATTTGAATTCTAATTAATTCTCATATTAAATCACCAGAACTCTCATATATTTGGTTTCATAGTCCCAAGTTTATTCCTTGAGTTGTTTTTGGGTATGATTATGAAAAAAGAAAGTAATTATATATATTTTCTATTCATCATTTCAGAAAATATGGGACTACCACACCATATAATAGAAAGTATTCTGGAAATACTTGATGTGAAATCCTTGCTCAAGTTTAAGCTCGTATCAAAGCAATGGTACGCTACGATCCAATCCCGTCTGTTCCAAAAAAGACAGTTAACCCATCGTAAGCAATCAGGAAATCCAGACATCCTATGGTGTTCTTATATGATGAATCTTTTAATATTGAAGCTATGAGATCGTTAGTATTGAGATCATCAATTTCTGTTAAGATTCTAACTCTTTGGGAAAATGCCTTCTTCAAAGTTGGCAACAATAGTTGTGATGGTCTAGTATGTCTCAGTGATGAACTACTACAGAACCACAATATTGTCTTTAATCCCAGCACTCGATGGCATCGAGTTTTTCCTTGCTCTACCTATAACCTACTCAAAAGGAGAGACGAGCTCAAGCTACCTCAAACGGCTAATCTTGGATTCGGTAAGGACAAGATTGACGGTGCGTACAAAGCCGTTTTGTTATATAATTCCTCTGAATTTTGCCTTAACAACAACTATGCAACAGTTTGTGAACTCTTTAAATTCACTACTCATTATTGGAGATACGTGGTCCCTTCTTCCCCTTACCCGATTCTTGATTCTCAAGATCCTGTTTATTTTGATGGGTCACTTCACTGGTTAACCACTAAGGATAAAACCATGGTTTTGTCTCTCGATCTTCACACTTAGACTTTCCAAGTCTTTGAAGTTCCATTTGTCCACCACCAAGATGTGTATGGAGTGGTTGGCATGTGCAATCTAAATGATCGTTTGTGTGTATACGAGGAAAAGTGGCGCAAACAAATGATATGGTCGTTCGATTCAGATCACAAAACATGGAAACAAATATTTTGCATAGATCTTACCACTATAACTTCTTCCTTGAAAAACTGTTTCACACCCAAACCACTAGCAATTGTGGACAAGGAGAAGCTATTGGTTCGAGATTCTAGCTTTGGAGGTGAGGTAGCTTACTCCTCTGAAAACTATGTTACTGCACACCATCTTTGTTATTTCCCGAGTTTAATCTCTATTGTGTAATGTTTGTTATGTTTTTTTGTAAAATTTTAAGACAATGATTGTTATGTTATTTCTGAAACATTATAATTTCAAAGTTTTTTATTATTAGATCAATTGGTTCTGCATCCTAAAAACATGCGTGCTAGATACTTGTGTTTACTTGAGATTCATCGAAGATATGAAGGATGTCCATCACACTCTCTCTTCACAACATTTTATTATCAAAAAAATCAAAACAATAAAAGGAAAAAATGTTAATTATCTAGGAATGTAGAAAAGAAAAGGGGGGGGGGGTTTGTACAAAAAAAAAACAATAGACAACAAAGAGTCATTCCACATCAGTTCTGTCCAAATTTTTTTACACTCCAAATTTATCCAAATTGAGAAGAGGTATTTTTTTTAAACTCAAAATTTTATTTTTTTTTATTTTTAACAATGAGATATTTTCATATATTTATAAATATTTTAAATCTTTAACTATCTAGTGACATGAGATTCGGGTAGACCCATCTCCTACAAGTCTTCCACATTTATTGACAAATTCATATTTTCATTTCCTTCATACATTACGCTTGTGTAAAATATGTTAAAACAAAAAAATGGCAGATCGTCAATTTATACAAAGCTTATAGAATTTTCACTTTTAAGAAATGGCAAAAATGTCAGGAAACTAAACTTTAAAATCCAAAGAATTTCATCTTCCATCTCAGGAAACTCAGAAGCATTTGAACTCAAAACATCAATTGCATGAAACCATTCTTGAGTCGTCCGTTTGTATGACATGGCTTCCCCCAATGTCGCTGAGTGCTAGTGGTAGATCATGACACTTTATAGCATCTACCATTGCTAGTTCAGGAATTCTTGGATAACTTCTTAACGTGATATCTCCAATGTAAATCCAATGCATCATTAGGTGCCAAACATTGGACTTCCATCTCGCCAACTCCCATGAAGATTGGACTCTGTATTCTTACAAGTGCCTCTGCTACTAATGACAAAACAGATTATTATGCTTATTGAAGATGTCATTTCAATTAATGAAAAAAACTTTCTAATCCAATCCGATCATTTTAATTATACACGTCATATTTAACACACACACACATATAATATATAGTTATACACACCAGATATTTTGATGAAATTTAAGTGCAATTTTTTATAAGATAATTCTGCGACTTTCCACATTTTTGACAAAAAAAAACTTGGCGATATTGCTACACATCCTATACTCGAGGTTGGATTGGAGATGCGAACAATACTGAATAATAAAAATGTGATTGTTCTAATCATCATCAAAGTCTATATAAACATATGAAAAACATCAATGCATTCATTTGCTATATAAAAATACTATAACCGGTAACATTGAAAAACAAAACAAAAAGTATCTTTAAAATTATAATTTTTAATGCATGTGCATACAACTAAAAACAAAGCTTTATTTTCTATCAATACTTACCATGCCTAGTAATGAGATAAATTATGTAGCCATTATAAAATTGTACATGTTGGATGAAATCACTGTAATGAAGAGCACCGTTCTAAAACTGAGTACCATCACCAGGGGATGTGAGATGTTCACCACTCATCTTCTCCCAATTTTGATGTCCCTTAATCTCTGCAAGCTTGGTGTGGGGAACATTATTGTACCAGATCTGTAATTACACAACAGACAAATAGATGTCACGACAGATCATTTATGGAGCACAAGCAAGTTTTATCCAACATCTAATAAGGTGTTCTTGTTAAGTCAGTATTTACCGGTTTCAATCTTATGAAAATTAATACTAAACTCACATTTTCCCTGCTCTTTGGCCATTTGATGGACCGCTTATAACCATTCGAAAGAGACACAAGACAATGAGGAGATTCCTCAGGATAATGGCGCTCACGATGTTCATAATGCATTGTACTATGAAGCTTCTTGATAACTTGCCAGTTGTCAAGGCAATGAATGTGGTCTGGCCCAGCATTCACATTCCATTCATAGTTACTTTGGTCCTTAGATATTGAAGATTGTTGTGAATTCTTCTCGTTCTGAGACTCAACCAATTGAGTTGAACAAGCTCCATCTCCCACACTCGACTCTTTCGTAATTTCAGCCTGGTCACCAGCTGTAAAGACTTCTTTGGTAGTCTTCTCCGTGCTTTCTTCAGTTTCACTAAAATTCTTTTCTGAGTTTTCTTCAGACTTTTCTTCATTTACAATACCATTCTCAGATTATTTTTCTTCCATGCTCTCTTCCAATTGAGTTTTCTCTTTCACAAATCTTATTGAACTGTTGTTTAATATAATAAATTGATCAGGTTATTAACCACAAGGGTTATCATGATGTGTATGGGACTCCAGCTGATATATGGAGCCTTGGGTATACTGTGTTGGAGATGTTGACTAGTAAGATTCCCTACGGGAATCTAGATTCCGTAAGTCTTGAAGATTTTTAAAATTTCTTGATAAAAAATAGGGGAATTCCCATTAAAAACCAACTATGTAGTTAAATCTGAAATATACATGAACTTATTGGGTCTCAATAAAAAGTACACAAATTTGCACGTTCAATTTAGTAGATATTAAAAATATATATATTAACATAATTGGAGTTTGGACATTAATATTATTTCTTACGGGATTTCCCTGGTAAAATAAGAGTTTAAGTCCTAATGTGTGCAAACAAGCAGATTCAAGGTTTAGGATTGGAATGGGTACTCTTTCAGAGACACTTAAAAATATACCACTAGAAGCTCGTCATTTCATACTCAAGAACAGCCAACTGCAGTTGAGCTACATAACCATCCATTTTTAGAAGGTTCTTACCATCCTCAGGCTCAGGCTCAGGATTTGAATCCGCATCTCTGCTTCCCTGTAGATGAGTATAATTTTAGAAGATTGCCTTTAATATGTGAAGCATGTGGTTTCATTTTATTTAGAATATCACAAGTTGTATATTTTAACATTAATTTCCTAACTGTATAAAACATGCGTAACCAGAAGAGTTATGAGAGATTAGACCCCATGGAAACTATTAAGGAGATTCAAGATATGATTCTTCGACATAAATATGCAAGTTTGGGTAGCACAGTAAGAGATAAACCGTCAGAAGATAGATTTATCCTCAGGTTTTTTTTCTCTCATTCTTTGGTTATTAGTTGTAAATGATAGAATGTGATGAGAGTTATGATGGAAAAATTGTTTATTATTGTCATAATATATATAGTTATGATACATATGTTTATATAGTGAAGTTATTTCCTAATCTAGATTGATACAATACTAACTATTATATTCAAATAATATTTACAGTATCCTTTGATCTAGAATTCTAGATTAATGTGACTAACGAAGGCTCTAGTCATAGATTGCATATAATAAAAGAAATTGCATAGGTTTTGACACCTCTTCCCTCCTAAGGTGATATTTCTCAAATGGCAGAAAGGATTGCTATAATTCATACGTAAGGCGAATCTTGACTCTTCTAGCTTTCCATAGACACCAAGGTCTTTGGATTTACTTCACGGGAAGATCTTCATCTTAAGTCAAACTTTTGATACTCGGAAACTGTCACTTGATATTCCACTCTTTAGCCTTGAAATCAATCATAACTCTTTTCGAAATAATAGAAGATAATATCTTAAATAAGTAAAAATTAGGTTTGCACAATCAGTTCCTTGGCATGCTTTTATCTCATTGCTTGCTGTACTTAATAAGCTATCAAGTGGAAAGAGAAGTGGAAAGGGGGGAATTGCCCAGCCGTAATTCCTATGTTAGGAGCCAAATGAAACAAGAGATCATCTCTTTTTTTTGCTTTTCTTACTTCTATACAATTTGAACAACTCTTAAACCTAGACTCTTGGGAAACAAGGTGAACCCCAAATGGAAGTTAACTGTTAAATCCCTTGTCAGACATCGACTTTCCTCGGATGATTTTCTTTTGGTAAGAATAGCTGTCTATATAGCATGTTTGGATACAATGCAATGGAAGAAGAAACCAAGAGAAGCCTCAATCACCATATCATCTTGCTCACGCCATAGATAAACAAATCTGGAACCACATTACTTTTCTGTTTCAAAACTGATGGAGATCAAGAAGCTCTCCATCTCCTCTGGACCTCTGTTTGCTGTCACCATTGACGCTAAACTTTGATTGCCTCATTATCCTATATTTTGATGTAATTCTTTTACTTAGCATGCTCTGTTTTCTCCTTCGCAATAATTCCAACACTTCATGCTACTTCTCAGACCTTTGTAAAATTTTTTTTATTATTTATTACATTTCAAATTACAAAACAAAATTAGTTGTTTGATTTTTTGTCATAACGTAGCCATTTTTCTTAATATAGTTAAGGAATATTGAAATTACAATATTAGGGGTTTAATTATTTTCTTTAATATATGCTGGGTTGGCAGTCACTTTTAAGTTTTTAAATTATTAAGTAAATCAAACATTCTTTTGTCTAGTAGTTCACCATTTGATTTCTGAATAATTTTACAACACATACAACCATTGTTTGTTACAAACTTACAATAAATTAATTAAAAGTAATATTTTGAAGAAAATTATTTAAACAACTTCAGAAAATCATTTTAAACAGCAATATATATATATGACTTATTTAAAATCATGTAAGAATCTAAGAAGACATTAAACATCATATACATAACCACATGACAATTCTAAGAGAATATGATTATTAACTTCCTGAAGTATTTAAAGGAATCTGGAGTAGGTTTTGGAATGATATTCCATGAATCAAAGATATTTTAATTGCTTGATTCTTCCAAATTTCATCAAAAGAGAAATTTTTGTGAATATGCAGTGTCAGTGAAAATTTCACAATGCTTTAAAGGTGGAAGATGTAATTCCATTTGCAAAAAGTATAATTTTTTTTAAAATTGTATGTGTTTCTACAACTCCTACTTCTTCATTATTATGGACTTTTGGTATTTCAAATTGTTTATGTATGTACTAATTAAGAGCATTCATACTGGTAAGAAAATCACTAAAGTCTCTCAAACAAAACATAATTTTAATCAAAATTTGATTCTCTATTTAGATTTTAAAATTTTGAAAGTAAGTAAACCAATGAATAATGAACACATATTACTCTTGAAATTTTTAAATGAGAATCTCTCATCACCCTCTCTCCTCTTTTTCATTTATTTTTTTCCTTTAATTTCGAGACTCTCTTGAGAAACTCCCACTGCACATATTTTACGAAGTATGGAGAAAGGAGATCAGAAGAGAATATCAAGTAGCTATGTGAAGGTAAGGATCTCGCAAGGTAAGAAAACGTTCAATTATCCTCACCATAAACCCTATACAGGTTCGTAATCACAATAACAAGCATTCAATTGGTAATTTATAAATTGGCAAATAGCAAAACAAATGTCTGATTGAAGTGAATGAAAACTCTACAAATCTTTTAAGGGCAGGGGCATCAATTTATGAAATGTGTATTTAGTTCAGTTGGTAATGCGTTCATTTTTATTTAAGCAAAGTTATGGGTTCGAGACAGCTAGTGAGAAACATTATTACCACGTTTCATTTTTTAATAATATCTTTATTTCCTAACAAATTTGATTGACCCACAAATTATTTATGCCCTCTCTTTGTTTTGAATATTTATATAGATTTGTAATGACAAGAACAAGCATTTAATTGGTAATTTATATAGCGGCAAATAGAAAAGTGTCTGATTGAATTGACTGGAAACTTAAAATACATTGAGGATAAAGTAATTTTCGTCTAAAAATACAACTCCTCAAATCCAAAGTAATCGTCCATTTTTGTGCGTCAAAGATCTCCTTGTAAAACTTCTTTCCAAACATGTCTACTTTTAACAGATTTGGTTTTAGCAGTCTGGCTAAAGAGAAGACCATATAAATAGCAAGATAATATACTTGTCTTTCAACCAATGATTCTTTAAAGGTTAACTAAATTGAGGGATCTTTTCAACATAAGTTGAAACTAGCAGTTAGAGAAATGAAGCAATGATCAACTCAGAGAGCTATCTAATAAGAGGATCACTAACACACATGAAGACATGGAATCCGAACATATGATGATAATGAAGCACCAATCTTTAGAGGCACTTTGACTTGAATATTTATCTACCTTCATCAAAAAAAGAAATCTGCAATGTTCACTAATGTCTTTCCAAAATTATGAATTTTCGCCTCCAATCCTTGATTCAGTCCCTAAATATAACAGATTTTTCAATTTTATTTACATAATAAATCCTAAGAACACACCAGATAATTTTCAAGAAGTTAATTCTTTTGTATTAAACTGTTACATAATAAATCCTATGAGCACACATATTGATGATTGTATTTATTGATGTTTATGTTGTATTTTAAAGGTATTTGTAGACATTTGTAAACTAATTTATTTTATTGGATTTTAATAATGGAAGGTTTCAAAGTAAATATGTATATTAATCAAGTTTTTATAAGAAATGAATAAGATTAGTAAAGGTCTAGTAAGACAAGTAGCACACTGTCTCAAAGGATTAGGGAGACGGATGGTACATTTATCCACTCCCAAACTTGGTAAACTGGTAAGAAAATGGAAAATAGTATTTATAATTATATTCACCTAAAAGAGTATAATGCATTTTTTGCATCTTATCGTTGAAAAATGGTTGTCTTAAATCTCTCATTGGAGAAAAGTCGTAAATACATTGATAAAGAAAATATCATTACAATTATGAAAATAAGTCACTACAACAATGTTCCCACAAACATCTTCTCTTCTTATTCTCTCTTTTTCTTTTCTTTTCTTTAAAAAATCTCTCTGCCTAAACAAAGAGATGGACTTCGCAAAAAGAAAAAAAAACACCCCTGGAGAAAACTTAAGAGTCACAGTCCAATCACCTTAAAACTCAAACCAAAACAACCAGATTCAAAGAGATGAAACATATAACTGCAACTCTTGAGCAGCTTGCTTGAAAATTTCCGCAATTCCAAATACATCTCCTAATAACTGACTCTCATGACTTGGATTCACCTGTTCCATTACCACCAAAGAAAAAATCCCATTGTAAATATGACACAATGGATTCTACGATTTAGAAAAATATTTGTTTTAGTTAAATATCACCATATTTTATATAAAATATGCACCTGAGCTTGGATCATGTAGGTCCTTTGGAAAACATTAGAGGAGACATTAGCAAACAAAACTTCGATCTTGTACTTCTCAAACAAGTAAAAAGCAGTAGTTAAAACTCCTGATTTGTCTTTAGGGCAACAAAAATTGAAGAAAGCTTCATTCCCACATATATTCAGAACGAAGTTATGTGAGGACCAAGTACAAAACCCCATGGTCAGGTCATTGCAAGGGTTAGGCAGATTCACGGTGGCAGCACTGGAAGAAGAGATCTGATCGGCCAAGAAAGCTTCACGAGAGTAAGAATCTGTTGTAGTAGGGCATACAGTAAGAGCTTGGGGATGGTTTGGCATTGGTGTGAGACGAGTTTCTGGAGAAGAGGATGAAGATGGAGCATAAGTAAAAGTTGTGTTTGAGGCAGACGAATTTTGAAGTATATCAAGCATTTGCATTTGGAGTTTTTTCAATTCTAATTCAGAGGATTTGATGAAACGCACTGCTTCATCTACTATCGTAGGTTTGTCTGCCTGTGAGACATAATTAAAATATAAGAACTTTTTTACTCAAAATAACATCTGATATCAGACATAAAAATGTATATATTAGTTCATTATCATTTATTATTTTATGTAATTTTAAGTCTTTAATAATAGAAGATTTTTTACCATGATAATTGGTGGACTGAAATTGGACTCCGATTCAATTAAAAGAAATAGTATATATATAGATTAATATTAATAAATTTTAAGAAAAATAGAAGAAATATATGTTGAATTGAAAAACTTGCAGGGTTTGCAAATAGTATAAGACGGTTTTGCTATAATATAGATATTAAATTCACAAGAAACAATAGGAAAAAGGAGAAAATGGAATTAAGACAAACAATAAAAGAGAAATTGGAAACTTGATGGCTTTCCTATATAAGAACCAATTAAAGTGACAGATAATGGATATTATTTCTTAGAAAAAGCAAAAAGATGTGAAACTTAACCTAAAAGGGAACAAGTGTAAGCTGTTGAAGAAATTGAAATCTAAAATGTAAAAACCGTCAAAATAAAAGAAAAAAGAGAATCTTATAATTAACATAAATATTTTTTGATAAAGTCATAAAGTATATCAAAATAGGGGAAACTATTGGACTAGATCAGATTAAACAATGATTCTATGAAATTAAATCTTATTTTCCACATGAAATATATATGCATACATGATATTTATATGATTGATAGTTCATATGCTAAATCTTAAATAAAAATAGTTTCAATTTTCCAGATGTGAGTTATCATCAAAAAATACAAGCGTAATTAATATATAATTTTATTGTTGACTAGAAAAAAATCATTTGATTAAATTTTGTGGGTACCAAACAAAAACAAAATTATGTGTTCTTAAATCAGTACCGTAGGAGACAGTTCGGGAAGCAAACCATGCAGTTTAGAAAACATATCACTCATCCTTTTCCTCATTTTATTTTTGCTCTGAATATGTTTTTCACGATCATGTGATTCTCCGTCATGATTTTCACCATTTATTTTTGCTCTTTTTCTCCCTTTTGCAGCTTTCACAGTCTGAGTTCCCAACATAAGAGAAGGTTGTGATGGAGGTGGTTGCTTCTCGTTTCTTCTGCAGCCGCCTGCAGAATGATCAGAATTGGATATGTCCAGCACAAATCCCTCTTGGGTCAACTCCTGAGCATTATTCATATTGAATTGATTGCTCATCTTCTTCTTTTTGCTTTGGTGTGTTTATTGTGCTTTTACGAATGTCTTATATAAAAGAGAGAGAGAGAGAGAGAGATGCGTTTAAGGTAGGATGTGAAAGAAGAGAATAGAAGAAAAGATATAAATAAAGATTTAGGTGAGGTCAAAACCAAAATATAATCATAAGCAAAGCCGTTACTAAAAAAATATAAGGTAAATGTTCAACAAAGTTTTGTCATTTTCCAGTTTTTCTCTTTATGAAGTTTTTATAGATTTTTTCTTAAATCAAAGAATAAATAATTTTCTGGGAAACAAAATTTCCTTATTATTCATACATGATTTCTATACCTTTAAATACTTCTATAATATATACAATGACGAGTTTAGTATAACAGACCAATGTGTGACCACCCTGCACCCAACTCCGGATATAATAATAACAGGGGCCCCAATTTTTCAATATATATTATTTTGAATTTGAGTTCCGATAGTGATATCCAAATCCAATTCTTAAAAAAAAAAACAAAAAGAGATGGTTGTGATTGAGGTGTTTGATTTTCGAGTCTTATGCAGCTGACTCCAGAATGATCAGAATTGGATATGTCCTGCACAAATCCCTCTTGGGTCAACTCCTGAGCATTAGCCATATTGAATTGATTGCTCACTTTCTTCTCTTTGGTTTTGTGCGTTTATTATGCTTTTACGAATGTCATATATAAAAGAGAGAGAGAGAGAAATAAGTGTTTAAAGTAGGGTGGTGAAGAAAGATAATAGGAGAAAATATATAAATAAAAAGTTAGATGAGCTCTTATAGCAAAAACCCAAAATGCAATCATAAGCGAAACTATAAATTAAAAGGTAAATGTTCAACAAAACTTTTTCTTTTTCCATTTTTTCTCTTTAAATTTTATAGTTTTTTCTTAAATCAAATAAAAAATAATTTTCTGGGAAATAAAATTTCCTTATTGAACATTTATTCATACATGATTTCTATATTTTTAAATATTTCGATCGTGTATACAGTGACCATATTAGTATAATGGACCAATGTATGACCACCCTTCACCCAAATACGGATATAATGATAACATGAGCCTCAGATTTATGTTGAATTTGAGTTCGATAGTGATATCCAATTCCAATTCTAAAGACAGAAATAACATAAATTGTTTTGGCCAACATCTGTTGTTATACAGATTATAAAAATTTAATTTAGGTACTTGAACAATGACATCAAATAATAAATATGATAACAATTTGTAATAAGACTCGAATTTATAAAATAAAATGTTAAAAATAGTTAGCAGTTATTCAAACAATTTAACCTTTAAATTTTTCTGAATTGTTTTAGTTATCAATGTTTGAAAATATTTTTTTTTTTTAAATAATATTGGCCTAATATTTTCCCCTAGGGCTGTTAATTGTTTTGAGCCTTCTGTGCATATATATACCCTTACACATTAGACTAAGCAGTGACATAAAAGTATTAGTATAGTTTAGATTGATGTTCCGTAAAAACAGATTGAAGTGAAAAACTAAAAAGAAAATTATTTATACCTTATGTTGAAAATTTAAGTTAAGAAAAAATAATAATTTAGGTGGATTAGATTTAAATTAGATGTGCAAGTAAAATGGGTTATATGCGTATTTAAAATGGGTTATATGCACATATGGAATGGATATAGTATATGGTACATATACACACAACCAAACCAAATAAAAATAAAAAATAAGATTTCAAAATTGCACTTACTAATATAATATATTCTAAAACTTTTATTAGCTTAAGAAGTTCAGAAGTTACTTACTAAGTTACTTCTTAAGTTACTTCTTCAGAAGTTAAGAACTTCTTAAGTTACTTACTTCTTCTTAGAGGTACTGTTGGCTCAGGTTCTCCTTCCTCAACATTCCCTTCTTCTTCAGCTGAATCCTGATCTGGTTCCATATGTGTATCATCTGCATCTCCATGTTCCATGATGTTCTCAGATGGTGTACTCTCTCCTTGTATTTTATCCCTTGTTATTGGCACTTTATTGAACAGCCCCAATCCATAGATGATGAGACCATACCCTCAAGAGTATCATGATTCTTGGCTCCATAAAAGTTTTCTTTTTCATTGAACTTCATCTCTCTAGATACATAGACCCTTCTCGTCTCCAGATTGTAAACCTTGTAGCCCTTATGAGTTGGTGAATATCCAATGAAAACACACTTCATGCTTCTAGGTTCAAGCTTGTTTCTTTGTCCTTCTTGTAGAAACATGAAGCACTTACATCCAAACCCCTTAAGGCGATGTAAGCTTGGCTTCTTCTTGTACAACACTTCAAACGGTGATCTATCTTCCAAGTTCTTGGTTGGAAGCCGGTTAATCAAATAGTTTGAAGTCATTACCACATCTCCCCAATGAGATTTAGGTACTCATTTGGCAATCATGATAGTCCTTGCTACTTCCATTAGATGATTATTCTTCCTTTCTGCTACCCCATTTTTTTGTGGAGTGTATGCACAAGATGTTTGATGAATGATGCCAAAGTTGTTGAGTAGCTCCTTAAATATCTTGTTTACATATTCTCCTCCATTATCACTTCTTAAGACCTTGATTGTTGAACTTCTGAACTTTTATTAACTTCTGAACTTAAGACCTTGAGAACTGCTGAACTTGGATGTCCTAGTCTTTCATGCCATAATGGGCTATCTCCAATCTCCTTCCTACCAGAAACTTCTACATCCGCCTTCATTCCAAGAGCCATTGGATCCTCTTATTTATTAGCTTCCAAAAGATACATACCATCCTCTACCTTCCCTTCTCCGAGTACATAGTTTGTTTTAGGGTACTGAAACTTAACAAAGTCAGTTCCAAACAATGCCACACAATCCAAGTCCATTGTGGCTTTATGAACTGATATAAGGTTAGATGAGAAATTAGGCATGTATAATGCTTTTGTTTCCTTCTTGAAAAGCTCTAATTCTCCTATCCCCTCAATTGGAACTGAGCTTCCATTAGCTACTTGCACATTTCCATGATAAGGCTCAAGATTTTTTAACAGGTCTTGATCCTTAATCATGTGATGAGAAACTCCTGAATCTACAACCATTTTACCCTTCCTTATGGAGCTTTTAGAACTGAGGAAACTCTTACCGGATTCAGTCAGCTTGGCAAGGCTCTTGATGAGAGCCTCAAACTCGGATCTCTTGAAAGTATCATCAACCGGTTGTACAATCCCTATGAAGGCCCTATGCCCACTTCCACTCTCCCTTAGCCGCTTAGGCCTCAAATGCGGATGGAGAGTCCAATACTTCTCCTTGGTATGTCCCTCCATCTTACAATGCTCACATTCCAACACCCTCTTGTCTACAAATGTGATATTCTTCTTGGCAAGATTTGCAGCTTCACTTGGCGCACAAATAGGTCTCTTGAGCCCTCCTCCATTTGTATTAAGCCACATACTTCTGCTAGACTTGGCAGCATCTCAAATCTAAGTATGTGCTTGATAAGGTTCTTGTAAGATGCATTGAGTGCCAAGAGAAGCCCAAATACTTGGTCTTGATCATGCCTTTCACCTAACTCCTTGGGGTCTATAGTTTGTGGCCTCAAGATCTCCAACTCGGCCCACAAGCTTCTATACTCCCAAACATTTCCTTGAATGGTTTCTCCTCTTGTTGAAGCTCATTCAGTGCCCTCTTCACCTTAAATATCCTTGATATATTTGAGACATTTCCATATCCTCCCTTGAGTATATCCCACAGCTCCTTGGCTGGTATCCACATATGAGTAGGCCACGAAGATGGATGGTTCTAGTGAGCTTTGAAGAAGAGAAAGAGTGTATTGTTCTTCTTGCTCTTCCTTAGCTTCCTCCTTTTCATTTGTCACCACCGCCTCCGCTTCCTCCTTTGGCTCAACATACCGCCAAAGTCCTCAGCCTCTAAGAATGGTTTTAGTGGTTTTTGCCCGAAGGAGATAGTTGTTGCCTTTGAGCATGACTGAGATTGCTACTCTATTTGTCTCCATTTTCTAGTAATAATACACAATTCTAGTTCTTTCACAACTTGAAGATCCTATGATCTCAAGGATATTAATCTGAGTGAATAGAACTTAGAAAGATGTATTGTTATAGATTAGAAGATTTGGGGAGTATAGAAGAATTATAAGAGAGTTAAGTGTTTGGAATGCTCAAACCTCTCTGATACCATTAAGAAATATAGATTTGAAGTTTAGAGAGAATAAAGAATGATTAGAGAATAATAGGAAGCATGGCGAGAATGGAGAGAATTTATGCAAATTTGAATAATCTTATTCTCTTCTTTTTTCTTATATCACTTACAAGAGGTTTACATGAGTTTATATAGACTTTACAACTAAGAGAGGAAGAAGGAAGAGGCAGAGAAGTCGTACAAAGAAGAGAAGCATGGGCTTGAGAAGCTAAGCTACTCCAACAGTGTCACAACAGTAACCAGCACCCATACCTCCCATGCTGCGCCCATATCTCCACTTGCTTCTCTTCTTCTACTTAGTAACTTAACTAGTTACATTCTAGTTCACTCCTAACAGCTTCCCCTTTCATCCTAGCCAACTCTTTCCTTGTTCCCTCCTTCTTGTCATTTGAATTCTTCTTGGTTAATTCATCTCTGGAAGGAGCATCTATTTCAACAGATTGGTATGATCCATTTCTTGGGCGTGGTGTTAAATTTGACCAATTTGGCGTTACATCTGTAATTCTACACAGACACTTTTGAAATATGACTCATTCATCTTAGCGTCACAAGCAGATCATGTATATATATATATACATGGATCAATTTATTTCTTATATATTAAAATAGGATATGTAAAAAACATTTATGCTTTAGGTTTGCTACATATGGTATCCTCGAGTTACACGACGCATGATCCTTGGATCACTGTTACGGCAATTAACACAAGAGGAAGAATTTATGGAGTTCCGGAACATGATGCTTTGCAACCAACGAGAAGTAATCCAGTTGCGCTTTCATTTGAAGTTGGTCTTGTGGTTGATTTTACACAATTTGGCGATGATATCGTGCATTTAGATTCAGAAGAAGAACATGACGAATTTTCTGAGGATGAAGATACTATTCCATCCGACGGAACGTCATCAGATTCAGAATAGTTAATAATTTTCTTTGTATTGTAATATAATGATATTTCCTTAATTTATAATTAAACTTATTTAAATATGAATTATATTAAGTATGAAATAAACAATTACAATAAAAATTGTAAAATATATAGTTATTTTGAATAGTTTATAAATATACTTTTTATACCGGAAGCTCAATCACTGGCACCACAAGCTTCACTATCCACAAGTAGAAGCTCCCTTGGCCCAATGGTTGAACAATGATCTTTAAAGCTTCTACATCAGGAGGTTTGGGGTTCGAGTCTTAGTTATTGCGATTTATTAACAAATTTGCAGATTAATGGAGACAATTTTACAGGAGATCTCCAACGATATACAATTAGCGCCGTTCGCCGTGATTTTATGCAGAAAAGAAAGTGGTCCCTCAAGAACATGGAGGACAAAATATTGTATGTAGTGGATCTAATAAGGATCGGAAGAAATTGTCCGTGGGAGACTCGTCTTTGTAATAGTTTTCATAATTTGTAATAAATTAATAAATCCACGCAAGATTTTAGAAACTTGATATTATTGGTCCATGTCAATATTTATAATTCTCATGATAATCTGCCAAAATGGAAAAATCAATATCTTCTAGAAACTTAAAAAAGAAAAATAAAAATATGCAACAAAATATAGTAGAAATTACTAAAAATAGTGAGTTTAGTATTTCATAACTTCATATTTTTAATGGTAATTGGTCACATAATATTTATGAATTCCTATTTGATATCATGTTTATTCAAGATAAATAAAGAACAATAATGGAGAAGAATAATACCTATAGTATTAAGCCTCAGAAAAATCAGGAAGAAGAAGAAGAAAAGGGAGAAAAAAATCTCTAGGAACAAAAAAGAGAACAAAGTGACACATACAAAAATATGCAGTAATTAATTTGAAGTTATAGTGTTCCTATGGTGTCCACATAAGACTCTATGCTAAGACTGTTCACATAGGTTTTAAGGAATTTAATATTATTGGTCTTCGTCAATATTTAATAGAAAATATGTTATCATAACTTCATATTTTATAAATGGCAATTGGTAGCAAAATTATTAATTCCTATTTAATATTTTTATTTATTCAAGATAGATGAAGAACAATAACGGAGAAGAATAAGTGCTAGATAAAATTAAGCCTGAGAAAAATGAAGAAGCAAAAGGAGAAAAATGAGCAACAACCTCTAAACAAAGTGAGAAATGGAAAAATATGTAGTAATTAATTTTAAACTACAATGGTCCTAGAGTGTCCACATAAGACTTTATGTTTAGACTGTCGAAGTGAATTTTAGAAATATGATACCATTGGTCCACATGAATATTTAATATATATTCTCATGATAATTTTCCAAATCTATAGTATATAAACGTTGAACCTACTTTATGCTAAAACCATATATGTGAAATTTTGGAAACTCGATATTATTACTCCACATCAATATTTACATAAATTATAATGATAATCTGCCAAACATGTTAAAATCGAAAAATTCATATCTACTATAAACTTAAAAGAAAAATCATCAAAAATAGGCAACAAATAATAGAAATTACTAAAATAATGATTTTAGTATATATTCTTATTAATAAATAATTTAAAATATTTATTTCATAACTTTATATTTTTTAACAGCACTTGGTCTCATAGTATTTATGAATTTGTATTTGATATCCTATTTATTCTACACAGATGAAGAACGATAATGGACAAGAATATGCACTAGAAAATATTAAGCCTTAAAAAGAAGAAGAAAAAGGAGAAAAAAACTCTAGGAAAAATAGAAGAACAAAGTGACACATGATAAAAGAATGTGTAATAATTAACTAAATTTAAGTTATACCGTTCTTAGGTTGTCCATAGAAGACTTTATGCTAAGACCGTTCGCATGGAATTTTAGAAATTTGATATCATTAGTCTACGTCAATATTTAATATAATATATATTTATATTGTTTCATATTTTATTAATGGAAATTGATTGTAAAATATTTATGAAATCCTATTTATATTTTATTTATTCAAGATAGATGAAGAACAATAATGGAGAAAAATTAAGTCCCAGATAAAATAAATCCTCAGAAAATTGAAGAAGAAAAGGAGAAAATGAGCAAAAAACTCTAGAAAAAAATTAAAAGAAAAATTTTACACATGCAAAAATGTGTAGTAATTAGTTTTAATAAGACCCATATAAAATAAAGCCTCAGAAAATGATGAATAAAAGAGAGAAAAATGAGCAAAAAATCTCTAGATAAATAGAAGAACAAAGTGACACATGCAGAAATATTAAAATGAAAAAATCAATATCTACTATAGACTTGAAAAGAAAATCATAGACAAAAAAGCAAAAATAATAGTTTATATTACTAAAAATAATGAGTTTATTATATATTCTTATTAATAAATAATTTAAAATATTTGTTTTTCATAACTTCATATCTTCTTAACGATAATTGGTCGCATAATATTTATGAATTCAATATCGTATTTTAGATAGATGAACAAAAATAAGAGAGAAAAATAAGCCCTAGATAAAATTAAGTCTCAGAAAAATGAGGACAAAGAAGAATAACAAAGAGAATAAAAACTAGAAAAATGAAGAATAAAGTGACACATGCAAAAAAGTGTAGGAATTAATTTTAAGCTATAGTGTTCCTAGTGTGTTCTCATAAGACTTTATAGATACTATCATATTGGTCCACACTAATGGTTAGTAAAAATTCTTGTGCTAATTGTTTAAAAAGAATTGATATACGGCAAAACTTTAAACAGAAATAATCACAAAAACAATAGAAATTACTCAAAATAATAAATAATATATAAGAAATTATGCCTTAATTTTTTTATTAATTAATCATTTAAGATTAGATTTTAAATAACTTCTTATTTACAGATAATTAATTAAGAAATTATTTAATATTTAAAAGAAAACATATTTGGACATTAAAATTAGAAATTGGTCAAATAGTATTTCCAAGTTCCTATTTAATCTCTTTTATATTATATATGGCTGAAGAAGAGTGCCAAAGGTAAAAAAACCAGTTAAAACTAAATCTCATAAAACAAATAAATAAGAAAAAGGGGAAAAGGTAGGAAGAAAATAGAAGAAGAAAACAACATATCCAAAAATATTTGATAATTTTAGTGTCCAATGAATAACAAATTTTACTGTAATCCTACCCAAAAAGATTGAAATAAACAAATTAATATACTAAAATTCAAAAAATTATCATGACTAAACAATTTTGGAAAGAATGTGCCCACAAATATTTAAGGTGAATCATGGGTTATGGTTTTAAACTTTTAGTAAGTTTAATATTTTTGCTAAAACATTTTATATAATTAAAGTTTAATTTTATTCTAAGTGTACCATCAATGAATCCCAAATGACAAAATGTCAAAAAATAGAATGCAAGAAAGATTAGGATTACAATAACTTATAAGATAATTCTTTCCAACGATCATTGATTGTTGCGGGCTTGCATTATAAATGAAGTTTAAATGCCAAAGCCAAAAGAAAATACTAGAAAGATTAGGATAACTATAAATTATAAGATCATCAAGATCTAACTGATGATAGATTGTTATGGGTTTGTACTATTAGTAAAACCCAAATGT
This sequence comes from Nasturtium officinale, assembly GCA_963854855.1. Taxonomy (NCBI): domain Eukaryota; kingdom Viridiplantae; phylum Streptophyta; class Magnoliopsida; order Brassicales; family Brassicaceae; genus Nasturtium; species Nasturtium officinale. The sequence goes on from OY978505.1 coordinate 3,693,629, forward strand.
CAAAGCCCATAAGAAAGAATTACGAGAAAAATTAGGGTTACTATAAATTATAAAATTATAAAAATCTAAATGATAAACGGTTGCTGCGGACTCATGCTTGAGTTTCAAAAGAGGCTTCTTGTTGGCTTCACTATTTTCTTCCTCTCCTAAGTCATTGATGTTGGCTTTTGGCTTTTGAGGGTCTTTCATAGTTGATTTTTCTTTTACATATCTCAATCGTGTGTGTCTCGATGAACTGTGAGTGATCTGTGATGTGAAGTTAAGATCTCAATCGTGTGTGTTTTGAGGGTCTTTCATCGAAATCGCTATTTACTCTCAGGTTTACTTTCTAGCTTTACAAACTTTATATTTTTACATTTAGTTTATAATTTCAAACTCGCTACTATTTTCTGGCCATAAAAATGGTATAAAACGTAATATTATCAGGACTCGGCTCTTCTATCTCTCCTTCATGTATAAAGAGAATACCAATAATTTATTATGGTTTTCCAAAGTCGAAACTCATTATTAAGAGCAACCTCAACCACATTTTAGTATTTAAAAACATATCTCCAACCACAAACACCAAATCTCACACTAATGTTTTATTTATCATATCATAAAATATAAGACTTTTATTTCTAATAGTTTGATAAATACTAATTCTTTATATAAAATGATATATTAGATCTTAAATTTAAGGTTAAAATTGAATATATAATCATCAATAAATTAAAATAGCAAAGAATAAATTATATCTTACTAACTATCAGAAATATTTGAATCAACCATGTTCAATTTAGTTTTTAAAAAGGTTACATACTAATTATAATTATAATTTTATTACAACTATAATACTATATTATTAAAATAAAAATATAAAAATAGTGATGATATTTTTATTTTAATTTACATGCAATAAAATTATTCAAATAATAAATTAAAACATAAATAAAATTATATATATATATATATATATTTGGTGTTTTGCGAAACGTGTTCACCAAATATGATGTGATACTATTCATAAAACACCAAAACATTATTCAAGATTTACTGTTACATTAAAGTGGGTTTGACACATACTTGGTGTTTTGTTGTCAAGTTGGTCTTTCGGGAAGTCTTAATGGAAATTTGAGTTCTAATTAATTCTCATATTAAAACACCAGAACTCTCATATATTTGGTTTCCTAGTCCCAAGTTTATTCCTTGAGTTATTTTTTGGGTATGATAGAGAATAATAGAGAATATTCTGGAAATACTTGATGTGAAATCATTGCTCAAGTTCAAGCTCGTATCGAAGCAATGGTACACTACGATCCAGTCCGTCGGTTCCAAAAAGACAGTTAACCCATTGTACGCAATCAGGAAATCCAGACATCCTATGGTGTCCTTATATGAAGAATCTTATAATATTGAAGCTATGAGATCATTGGTATTGAGTTCATCAGTTTCTGTTAAGATTCTAACTCTTTGGGAAAACACCTTCTTCAAAGTTGGCAACAATAGTTGTGATGGTCTAGTATGTCTCAGTGATGAACTACTGCAGAACCACAATATTGTCTTTAATCTCAGCACTCTATGGCATCGAGTTTTCCCTTGCTCTACCTATCAACTACTCAAAATGAGAGACAAGCTCGAGCTACCTCAAACGGCTAATCTTGGATTCTGCTAATCAACTACTCGATGTCTCCATACATCTTCTTGAGAGTTTCCCAAAGTTCTTGAGCTGTCTCACAATATGAGTAAGATTCAAATATTGAATAACTCAGGGAGCTGTGGATTATGCTGAGCACCATTGATCTTTTTGTAGCCATTTTTCCAGAGTTTCTTCATCTCCTTCTTGAGGCTCTTTTCCTTTCGCAGGTTCAACTTTATTCCACAAGCCACGACCATACAAGTTAGATTTTGTAGATCTTGACCATATGAGATAGTTCTCTCCTCGTAGAATGACTCTAATTGTTGTTGGTTTTATCTCCTCCATGATTGAAAAGAATGATCTTCAAGGAAACCTTCTATTGTCCACTGGATAACAACTAGCCGTTTGAAGATTTGTGAGGTGACCTTTGAGAAATCTCAAGTAATAAATCAATCTAGCTTCACACACCTCATATAGGATGAATTTATATCAATCTCAGAGGTTTTAGGAAGCTAAAAACGTATTTCAAGAGCAAACAAAGTATGTACCAGTGGATATCAATCTCAGAGTTTTTCAGGAAGCTTAGATGAATGTATTTCCAAAATAAACAAAGAACTTTTGGGGAAGAAGATGAACAGTCTTTTCTGTGAAATTTTGAATTTTGAAAAAATTGATTTCTTGATCTGGAGATTTATTGAGAGTTTGGTTGTTGCGGAAGCTCTAAATATGTTAGAGGAGAGGTTTCTTACACAAAAGAGACTAGGAGAATGGATATATGCTTCAAGAAAAACTTCTAGAGTTTCTTGAACAGTAACAATGGTGAAACAAGAATAATGGAAGATATAATAGATGTTTAAGAGATTCAAGAAGAACATAATGATAAAATCAGAAGCTTGATCTTGTTTATGGATCAATGCTATGATACCATGTTAGATTTCAGAGATTAAGAGTGTAAGATTCAAACCCAGAATAGAGAAGAATAAGAATAATAATAGAGAGAAAGAGATTTTATTATCTCAGTTATCTTAAATGTTACAAGAAGTTTACATATTTATAGAGTGCTTAAACCTAAAGATAAGTAGGTGTTTCTTAGCTATGAATAGTTATAACTCATGTGGAATTTAAAATAGAGCTGTTGAAGAAGAAACCAATTTGGGCGTCCATCTGCACTTCTATTTTCGGTGGATAGCTTTTCCGTGGATGGCTTTGCTTGGACGCATCTTGCTTGATATTTGTTGGATGGATTTGCTTGGATGCATCTTGCTTGGATGACTTTCTTATTTTATTCCTTGTTGGATATTTGTTGATTGATTAATACTTGTAACCCAAGGGTCCCAGCTGAAACTCTATCAAAGATACAAGCTTACAGAATCTTTAGTCTCCTTTACACAACACAGATTCTCGGTGGTTTGAAATGTCTCCACGATAGTGGTTTTATTCACAGGTTAGAGTAGTATTAGTATTATATAATACATTATAAGAAACATTGGATATTGAACTGTTGTTCAATATAATAAATTGATCAGGTTATTAACCCCAAGGGTAATGATGTGTATGGAACTCCAGCTGATATATGGAGCCTTGGGTGTACTGTGTTGGAGATGTTGACTAGTAAGATTCCCTACGGGAATCTAGATTCCGTAAGTCTTGAAGATTCTTAAACTTTCTTGATATAAAATAGGAGAATTCCCATTAAAAACCAACTATGTAGCTAAATCTGAAATATACATGAACTAATTGTGTCTCAATTAAAAGTACACAAATTTGCACATTCAATTTAGGAGATATTCAAAGTATATATATTAACATAATTGGAGTTTAGACACTAATATTATTTATAACAGGATTTACCAGGTAAAATAAGAGTTTAAGTCCTAATGTGTTCAAACAATCATATTCAAGGTTTAGGATTGGAATGGGTACGCTTCCAGATACACTTAAAAATATACCACTAGAAGCTCGTCATTTCATACTCAAGAACAGCCAATTGCAGCTGAGCTACAGAACCATCCATTTTTAGAAGGTTCTTACCATCCTCGGGCTCAGGCTCAGGCTTAGGATTTGAATCCGCATCTTCGCTTCCCTGTAGATGAGTATAATTTTAGAAGATTGCCTTTAATATGTGAAGCATGTGGTTTCATTTTATTTAGAATATATTAGAATCACAAGTTGTATATTTTAACATTAATGTCCTAATTGTATCAAAACAGGCATAACCAGAAGATTTGTGAGAGATTAGACCCCGTGGAAACTATTAAGGAGATGCAAGATATGATTCTTCGACATACAACCATTGTTTGTTACAAACTTACAATCAATTAATTAAAAGTAACAATTTGAAGAAAATTATTTAAACAACTTGAGAAAATCATTTTAAACAGCAATATATATATATATATATGACTTGTTTAAAACCATGTAAGAATCTAAGAAGGCATTAAACATCATATGCATAACCACATGAAAATTCTAAGAGAATATGATTATTAACTTCCTGAAGTATTTAAAGGAATCTTGAGTAGGCCTTGGAATGATATTCCATGAATCAAAGATATTTTAATTGCTTGATTCTTCCAAATTTCATCAAAAGAGAAATTTTTGTGAATATGCAGTATCAGTGAAAATTTCACAATGCTTAAAGGTGGAAGATGTAATTCCATTTGCAAAAAAAATATAAATTTTTAAAAAAATGTATGTGTTTCTGATATTAAGATTTCTCTCTAGGTTATCAATTACCCTAAATGCGTTGTAGCATAAAAGGGAATCAATACAACTTGGAATCTAGTTTCTACACATTAGGAATGCAAATCATGTCTTAATCTAAGTGAATAAGGTTTTGGGGGTTTTGAAAACAGAATTTAAAATGCAACTAAACTGCAAAATAAGTAAAAACGGTTTTTGAAATTAAATTAATAAAGAAGGATCCTTGGAAATGTTATGGATGATCTAGACTAATCAACGCTAAGCTAGTGGAGCCTTATTCTACCTCTTAGAGCTAATCCAATGCTTCCAAAACACTAAACTTGACTAATCTATTCTTATGGTACTAATCACTTCACTAATCACCTTAAATGTTCATAACTCTCGTTAAACACTAATTGATCAATGAGCATTAAACACAGATTGTCTTAACCTCTAATCATCCTAAACATCAACTCTCATTGGGTAGGACTGAAAAGAGCTTGAAAAATTTGGATCAAGCATTTCATCAAACACCTTGTGGGCATGAGAAATGCTTAAGATCTAAACTAACAATCTCTTGTTAATCTAGCATTAAACACAACCTAACAAGCATGGATCTAAAGATTGCAAGCCTAAACTCCACTAACCTAACACTAATCAACCTAGATCTAACATTCCAAAGACCCTATAAAAGACTACTCACTAATAGCCATGAAAACACAAAGTAAATGGATTGATCTTTGCATAATCATAAGTATTAGAAGAATAGAAGTGAAGATAAAAAAGAGATCAAACTTTATAAACTCAGCAAACCCAGAAATCTCAAATTCCAAAATATCTCAAAACAAGTTTAGCAAAAGAAAATATCTCAAAACACATTAGGAATGCAAATCATGTCTTAATCTAAGTGAATAAGGTTTTGGGGGTTTTGAAAACAGAATTTAAAATGCAACTAAACTGCAAAATAAGTAAAAACGGTTTTTGAAATTAAATTAATAAAGAAGGATCCTTGGAAATGTTATGGATGATCTAGACTAATCAACGCTAAGCTAGTGGAGCCTTATTCTACCTCTTAGAGCTAATCCAATGGTTCCAAAACACTAAACTTGACTAATCTATTCTTATGGTACTAATCACTTCACTAATCACCTTAAATGTTCATAACTCTCGTTAAACACTAATTGATCAATGAGCATTAAACACAGATTGTCTTAACCTCTAATCATCCTAAACATCAACTCTCATTGGGTAGGACTGAAAAGAGCTTGAAAAATTTGGATCAAGCATTTCATCAAACACCTTGTGGGCATGAGAAATGCTTAAGATCTAAACTAACAATCTCTTGCTAATCTAGCATTAAACACAACCTAACAAGCATGGATCTAGAGATTGCAAGCCTAAACTCCACTAACCTAACACTAATCAACCTAGATCTAACATTCCAAAGACCCTATAAAAGACTACTCACTAATAGCCATGAAAACACAAAGTAAATGGATTGATCTTTGCATAATCATAAGTATTAGAAGAATAGAAGTGAAGATAAAAAAGAGATCAAACTTTATAAACTCAGCAAAGCCAGAAATCTCAAATTCCAAAATATCTCAAAACAAGTTTAGCAAAAGAAAAGATCAGCCCCCCCACCCCCCCCCCCCCCCAAACATAACATTAGGACTAGAGTATTTATAGTCCAAGTCTAGGGGACCAACATAACCCCTAATTAACCAAAATGAAATTGAAAACATACTAAAGTTGACTTCACTAAACCAAAGTTGACTTGGTTTAGTTTTACAAAATAAATACTTATGATTAGAGGAGCAGGTCCCATCGGTCGGTCTTGATCGATGGAGTGGCCTGGTGCATTTCTGGGCTTCCCATCAGTTGAAGGTGATCGATGGAGTGGCCGATGGGAAACTCAGGAGCATTTCTTGGCTTCCCATCGGTTGAGGGTGATCGATGGAGTGGTCGATGGGAAACTCAGGAGCATTTCTTGGTTCTCCATCGATGGAGCTTGGCCGGTGGGAGTGGCCGATGGGAGTAAAAGAAACATATCTCTCTAATCCAAGATCAAAATCACTTGAAATTACCTTCATTAAAAAGCCAACTAAAGTTCCTACAACTTTGATGAAGCATTCAGGAGCAATATCACAACGTAAAGTCTTCAACTTTGATTGAGCTTTAGAAGAATGCTAAAGGTCAGGGCCAACCTATGCATACAAGGACAGATTCTCATCTATCCCAAATACATAAGAGATGAATCTAAACCTATCATCTAATCCCAGAAATCATTCTAAATCTACCCTTTAGGCTTTCATTTGCCTTTGATTCTTCTTTTACTAAGGCTTTTTTTCTTTGAAATCAGGTTCTAAGGAGTGATATCTTATTGATCTAGCGGATTGGATTTTTCTTGATTTTCTAAGGCTCTTTTTCTTGAACTCTTTTCTTTTCTTTTGATTTTCTTTTCTTTTTCTTTTCTGAGCCTAGATCTTTTATTTTCTTTTTACACTCTTCCAAATCCTTTACTATAAACTTTCCTTTCCTTTTTATAACTCCCAGCTCCCAGAACATACCTTTTATAGCCTTCTCTTTTTATTTCTTTCTCAAAACCTAAGGTGTACGTCTGACTCGGGTTGCAAACTCGAGGTAATGAAACCGAGTTACACAACCCGAAACACCAAATCCTAACCAAATCCCCAAAATGAATATCCCACTAGTCCTAACTGATCCAAAAGATGTGAACCAGACTATATGAGATCCTATCCTTGTCAGCTCCAACCTAACACGTTCTATCAAAGCTCAATTAGGCAGAAGAGGCCTCACAATCACACAAAGAGTAATAAATGGCTTGAAAGAAGGTTAAGGTTAAGGGAATGGATTCTAACTGTTCCAAAAATGGGAATCAGCTACTTGGGTTAACAAAGAGTGGTAGAAAGGATAAGATAACCCAAGTATGTATATGGTATACATGAGTTCAATTTTTCAATGCATAAACATGATAATTGAAAGTCCAGTTTTAGGTTCCACTAGATAAGGATATGAATTTCAGATCTCAGCATGTTTTCAGCCTAATCTAGATGCAAAGTTAAGCAATTGGAGCATGGTTCTTTCTTAACTTCAAACTTCACTTAATCATTCAGCAAGTCTACAAGGTATTTTCATCATATTTCCCCTATGTAATGCAGCAATCCTATATGAAATTACTAGACTCAATCCTAAAATGAAAATGCAACTACATGAACACTCTGTTTTTGTGAAATGGATTTTCAAAAAAATTTCAATTTGTTTTTTTTTTGAATTTTTTGTATGCAATAGATGTATGCATGAGACTCAATTATGCAAAAAGAAAAATAAGAAAACAAAACACAAGATTAAAAGACATAAAAACCTCCCCCAAACTTGAATTACACCGTCTCGGTGTAACAGAAGTGAGAGAGAAGGTTAAAACAAAATGCAGAAATAAAATGGTATATACATTGAAAGGGAAAGGACCATACCTTGGCCCTAGTCGAGAATCTTAGGGTGTGGAGTGAGTGGAGTTTAAGAAATCCTATGAGCAGTTGAAGTGGTGGAATGAGCATTAGAGAAGCGTGTTCCACCTTTGAGTGTGACAGTGAGGACCTCCTTCATCACATCGTCAAAGCCCTTTGAACCAGTTACCTTAAGCTCCGGTGTGAGGATTGCTTTAACCATACAAAAGGGATTTGACATTCCCTTACACTTTACTTTGTACCGTAGCTCTCCATCAATACATTTCTTAGGGTGCAAGGTCATTGATGGAACCAATGGAGAGTGAACAAGGGTGGGATGGTGGTGTTTGTTCAAAGTCAATTTGTTCTTCTCAAGACTCTTCTTGGTCTCCTTCAACTTCTTGAATTTATCACTTTCAACACAACCATCATGCAAGGAGAATAAACACTTTCCATCCAAAATTTGCTCATCAAGCACTAGAGTCTCATTCATAACTTCAATCTCATTCTTCCATTCTAATTCTTCATTGGTGATTGTTCCACAAAACTTGGTAGAGGAAGGCTTGATTGGATAAGTAACTATAGAATTCACATTGATTAGAGTCACACACTTGGTTGAGAAGTTGATTCTTGCTCCCGCGGTGTTGAGAAAGGGAGTTCCAAGAATGAGTGGAAGCTTATCATGTTTTCCTCTATCTACTACCATGAAGTCTGTTGGGATTAAACAATCTCCAACTTTAAGTGGATAGTCTTCAATCAAACCTAGTGGAGGTTTTGAAGAGGCATCAGCATAAGTGATCGAAAAGGAGTACTCCTTCATTTCTTTGATACCTATACTCTTCATCATCTCAAACGACATAACATTCACACTAGCACCCGAATCACACAAGGCATTCTCAAATTTCATATTTCCAAGGGAGCAAGATATGAGGAATGTACCAGGATTCTCAAGCTTGGAAAGACATTTGGGCTCAACCAATGTGGGAGTGTGAGGCTTGAGACTTTCCATAACTTCTTCTACTTTTGCCCTGTTGGCTAAGATAGCTTCAATAAATTTTACATGAAGAGGAACTTGAATCAAACTACTCATAGGAGGCAAAGGGGCTCCAACTGTGCTCATTTTAGCTTTGAAGCTTGAGAAGATCTTCTTTTTAGCTTTGGTGAATATTCTTCCTGGGAATGGGATTGTAGGTTCATCAGGAGAAAACTCATCCTTTGGTGCATCTTCCTTTTCCACCCTCATGGGAGCTTTGACTTCGTCCCTAGTAATCACCTCTACCTTTGCTTCACTTTGACTAACCACACCAACATCATCCACTTCATATAGAAGTCTAGTGATTTCCTCAACATCTCTATTATGGTCATTCTTATCACTTGTGAGGATAGCATTGCAAAATTCCTTGGGATTTGCTTTCAGCTTTACCAGGAAGTGAGTCCTTTGGTCTGTTGGATGATGATGAAACTTGAGAAACTCGATTGTCAAGGCTCTTGACATGGGAAGCCAAGTGTTCAAACTTATTATTCAATTCACTGTAAGCTCCTTGCATCCCATCCATTCTCTTGTTAATCTCAAAAGTACCTTTGGTTTGTCCTTCTAAGAGTTGTTTTAGAGCAGAGTATTGGGATGTTAAGACCGTCCATGTGAAATTTTAGAAATATGATATTATTGATCCACATAAATATTTAATATAAATTCTCATGATAATTTGTCAAGTCTATATTATATAAAAGTTGAATCTACTTAATGTTATGACCATCCACGTGGGATTTTAGAAACTCAATATTATAAGCTCACATCAATTTTTAACAGAAATTCTCATGATAATCCACCAAAGATGTAAAAATAGAAAAATCGATATCTTCTAGAAGGTTAAAAGAAAAACCATCAAAAATAGGCAATAAAATAATATAATTACTAAAAATAATGAGTTAAGTATATATTCTTATTAATAAATAACTTAAAGTATTTATTTCATAACTTCATTTTTAACGGCACTTGGTCTCATACTATTTATGAATTTATATTTGATATCTCATTTATTCTACATATATAATGAAAAATAATGGCGAAGAATAAGCCATAGATAATATTAAGCCTCATAAAATGATTAAGAAAAAGAAGAAAAATGAGAAAAAAAACTTTAGAAAAATAGAGAACAAAGTGACACATGCAAAACAAAATGTAATTAATTAAGTTTATTCTTTGATTCTGGTATCCTGAATTTGAAGATTTAGAGTTTGCTGAATAATATATACATCCATGATTATTAACTCTCAGAATATTTCCTCCTGAATGAAAACTCTAGGGATTTTCACTAACGAATATTTCCCCATGAATGAAAGCTAACTAAGAAAAACATGGCTAAATATTGTTTGATATGTTAGATACTAATGAAGCAGCATGACTAATAGATATTGTTGAGACAATGAGTTACACTTCATGTGAAAATTAAACTATAATGTGACTGTAAAACTTATTTTGTGGTCCAAATATTTCTACTATGTTTCATGTCACTAAAACAAAGTTGAATATGAGTTTTGTCCATAAATTATCCACAAAGGTTAGCTTGTTATAGTTTGAATGTTTTGAACTTTTTATAGTTTAAAGTGTATTTGTATACATAATATTTAAACTTTTCGATAAAAACAAGAGTTCTTAGTGAAATGTAAATCATTAACTATTTTAAATGGTTTTGCAGGATAAACCATTAACTATTTTAAGATCACATGATATACTAATAGACTATGTGTCACTAAATCAAGGAAAATAAAATTAAAATACAAAGAAAGAAAAAAACACACACAAGATTTAGTTACTTACACCATATATTTTGATTGAGTTTAATTACAAATTTTTATAAGATAATTCTGCGACTTTCCACATTTTTTGACAAAAAAAATAAAGTTTATACTTGGCGATATTTCTATACATCCTATGCTCGAGCTTGTATTGGAGATAGAACAATGCTGATTAATAAAAATGTTAGTGTTCTAATCATCATCAAAGTCTCTATAATTATAAACATATGAACAACATCAATGCATGCATTTGCTGTATAAAAAATGAGGAACACGTAACAAAGGCACAAAATGTTTTACCATTTTGGATTTTGTGAAAATTTTGGAAATCAAGAAATGATTATCTATTTAACAAAAAAAACCAATTAATCCAAAAAATGATATTGGTTTTGTTAAATGAGATGTGCATGCAGTAGCGGAACTAGACATTTATTTTAGTGGTGTCAATTTTATTTTTTACTAAACTAACATATAAACTATTAAAAATTACATTTTACATTGATTTATAACTTGAAATTTTTAGTTTTATACGTTTTTATTGATTACATTCTCAAATATATATTTTTGATAAAACAAAAATACAGATATCATTCTATAGTACAGTGTTCATAATTTTCAAGTCATGTAATCTTAAATCTCTATTTTTTAAAACTATAAAATAATTTTAAGAGAAGTGAAAAAAAATTGAAAAAGTCATAAATTAATATATCTACAAAAATTGATGATATTTTATAATTTGAATTATTGTATTGGTCATAAAAATTAGAATCGATAACTTATCAGATGAAAAATTAATTTTTTATAAGAGAGATGAAAAAGTTATATTTTGTAATTGTTAATTTTTTGGTTTAAAAATATTTTATTTAAACAAAGCATAGATAATTTATAATACTTTTAGGAACTTATAATTTTAAAATTATATACATAAATACATATTTGGATGAAACTAACATTTTATCATTTCATGTATCTGAATTAACGTTTTGTATGGGGTCAAATTTAATTTTGATATGGGGTCATAAATATTTTTCTTTAAAACATAAGATACAAAAAAATATATTTGTTGGGATCAGCTGACCCGTCTAACCATGAACTGCATCTGCCACTGTGTGCATGAATGGTTAACAACTAATAAGTCTCCAAGTACGAAATCTCCTGCAACATCACAACAATTATGGACACGGCCTGAAAAAGGTTAGTTAAAATGTAACTATGGTGAATCCTTTAATCAAGTTACAAATCAAGTATGTGGTGGTTGGATTGTACGAGATAGTAATGGAAATCCTAAGTTTTAGGGAGCATCTAATCTAAATTATACATCTTCACCATTAGAAACTGAGTGTAAGGCACTTTTAATATCATTAGAAATAGTGTGGTGTAAGGGGTTAAGAAAACTCATTTTTGAGGGAGATTGCTAAGTTTTGATTGATGTTTTATCAAATAATTGAGTGGAAATATCAGTTCTAAACATTTGCAAGGACATCAAAGAATGAATCGATAAATTTAAAGACATGTTTTTACTTCATGTTCGGAAGGAGAATAAGGAAGCTGCACATGTACTTACTCGTCATGGTACTGCAAATAATATTTTTTTCAAGTTGTAATTTTCCTCCTATTTGTTTAACTGTTTATATCAAGATATATATATATATATATATATATTTTAAATTAATATAATTATCATTTGTCAAAAATGGGGTTTCTGCTAAAAAACCATGACATTTTTTAAAATTTGCAAGTTCGTCACCCATATTCATTTTGTGAAAGTCAATCTATTTAACTTCAAAATCACCCGCTATATAGGCATCACGTGTATCCTCGACGTAGCACTATCATCTACTATTAAAAACTGACGGCAAACTCAAAACGATTGTCGTTTTGAATCAAAATAACATCATGTTGTTTTTTGTTTATCTCATAGTTTTTTTGTGTTCAAAACAATAAGGTTTACTTTTTATTATTTATTTTCATTTAATATTTTATTTTTTAAACATATTATCTTCATCTTCTTCGCCGACAAAAGAAAAAATCTATCTTCTTAGTCTGTTCTTCTTCTTTCAACCCAAGATTAAATCCTAAATGACTCATTTCTTTCACAATATATTATCCATGATTTATAAACCCAATCTTCATGTGGTTTCATATCAATTTACTAGAACAAGAAAAAACCTTAAATGTTTGATTTCTTCAATTTTTTCAACCAATTTTACCCAAAAATCAACCTAAATTTCAAAGCTTTGTGAAACCAATTCGTCTCATGTAGTAAAAGAAATGTATGTCGATGTATATATATGGCTCTCTGCTTTTGATTTATGAACAAAGGAGACACAAGGATTCATTACAAAAATATTCAAAACCCGGAGGTGATTAATATGCAACTGAAAGCTGCAATGAAGAAAAAAATCGAGTAGGTGATTCGCAGGAGCTAGGGCTTTTCAAGATTTAACCTTCAATTGATTGAATTCTATAAACAGATTAACCAAAAAACTATGAACAGACCAGTTAAAGATTATTGAATCTATGAAAGAAGAATAGCTAAGTTAATATTGAGAGAATCAAAGAAGAAAATTTTCTTTTATTAACTAGTATGGAATCAATCTGGCAACTCAAAGTATAGTCAACAATAAACTTATATATTAATTATGCTTGTATTTTTGACGATAACTCACATATGGAAACTTGAAACTATTTTTATTTAAGATTTAGCATATGAACTATCAATCATATAAATATCATGTATGCACATATATTTCATGTGGAAAATAAGATTTAATTTCATAGAATCATTGTTTAATCTGATCTAGTTCAGTAGTTTTCCCTATTTTGATATACTTTATGACTTTATCAAAATATTTATGTTAATTATAAGATTCTCTTTTTTCTTTTCTTTTGATGGTTTTTACATTTTAGATTTCAATTTCTTCAACTGCTTACACTTGTTTCCTTTTAGGTTAAGTTTCACATCTTTTTGCTTTTTCTAAGAAATAATATCCATTATCTGTCACTTTAATTGGTTCTTATTTAGCAAAGCCATCAAGTTTTCAATTTCTATTTTCTTGTTTGTCTTAATTCCATTTTATCCTTTTTCCTATTTTTCTTGTAAATTTAATATCTATATTATAGCAAAACCGTCTTACACTATTTGCAAACCCTGCAAGTTTTTCAATTCAACTGCTTACACTTGTTCCCTTTTAGGTTAAGTTTCACATCTTTTTGCTTTTTCTAAGAAATAGTATCCATTATCTGTCACTTTAATTGGTTCTTATTTAGCAAAGCCATCAAGTTTTCAATTTCTGTTTTCTTGTTTGTCTTAATTCCATTTTATCCTTTTTCCTATTATTCTTGTGAATTTAATATCTATATTATAGCAAAACCGTCTTACACTATTTGCAAACCCTGCAAGTTTTTCAATTCAATGTATATTTCTTCTATTTTTCTTAAATTTATTAATATTAATTTACATGTATACTATTATTTTATTCAACTCAAAGAAAATTTTCTTCTATTAACTAGTATGGAAGAAAAATTTCTTCTTGACTAGTTTGATCCATATCTGTTCTGAGTAGATACATAAGAAGTATAGGTGATTTTGGGGTTCCAAAGCATTTAGGCATGACACACATGATCTATTAGAACCTGTACTCCATTGAGTCATTTGATCTCCAGTTGGTATTCGGTTTTGTATTGCCAGCAACGTATGGAACCAAACTTTGGTGTGGAGTAGGATTTGATTCTCGGACTAGGTTTCAAGTTTTCTTTAAAACCAAATTTATCCTCCTTGCTTCTCCACAAGACCTTATAGAGTTTGGATGCTTTTTTCTTTGAGAATCAATTGTATTTTCGATGTTGTTAAAAATCTCAGACCTGTGGCGATTTCTATGGTTTGTGAGTATGACCTGGTCCACCGTGATAATTTTTGAATACCTTTATATCGTTCTGTGATGAAAGGAATGTATATTCTACAATAACAGGTTTTGTGATGAAATGAATGTAAACCCAAATCTATACTATTATTGCTGAAGCTAATTGATGTTAAGACTATCCACGGGTAGAAGCTCCATTGCCCAGTGGTTAACCAAGGATTATTAAAGCTTCTACATCAGGAATCTGGGTTCGAGTCCTAGTTATTACGATTTATTAACAAAATTGCAGATTAATGAAGGCAATTTTATAGGAGATCTACAACGATGTAAAATTAGCGCCTTTCGCCGTGATTCTATGCAGAAAAGAAAGTGGTGTCCCTCAAGAGCATGAAGAACAAAATATCGTCTGTAGTGGATCTAATAAGGGTCGGAAGAAATTGTCCATGGGAGACTCGTCTTTGTAATAGTTTTCATAATTTGTAATAAATTAATAAATCTAGATGACAAAAAAATACTACCCACGAGAGATTTTAGAACTTGATATTATTGGTCCATGTCAATACTTAACATAAATTCTCATGATAATCTGCCAAAATGTTAAAATGGAAAAATCGATATTTTCTACAAATTTAAAAAAGAAAAATAAAAAATATGCAACAAAATATAGTAGAAATTACTAAAAATAATGAATTTAGCATTCCATAACTTCATATTTTTAATGGCAATTGGTCACATAATATTTATGAATTCCTATTTGATATCGTGTTTATTCTAGAAATATAAAGAACAATAATGGTGAAGAATAAACCCTATATAATATTAAGCTACAGAAAAATGAGGAAGAAGAAGAAGAAGAAAAGGGAGAAAAAAACTCTAGGAACAAAATAGAGAACAAAGTGACACATACAAAATATGCAGTAATTAATTTGAAGTAATAGTGTTCCTATGGTGTCCACATAAGACTCTATGCTAAGACTGTTCACGTGGGGTTTCAGAAATTTAATATTATTGGTCTTCATCATTATTTAATAGAAAATATGTTATGATAACTTCATATTTTCTCAATGGCAATTGGTAGCAAAATATTTATGAATTCCTATTTAGTATTTTATTTATTCATGATGGATGGAGTACAATAACATAGAAGGATAACTTCTAGATAAAATTAAGCCTCAGAAAAATGAAGAAGCAAAAGGAAAATAGTAGAACAAAGCGAGAAATGCAAAAATATATAGTAATTAATTTTAAACTACAATTATCCTAGAGTGTCCATATAAGACTTTATGTTTAGACTGTCCAAATGAATTTTAGAAATATGATATTATTGGTCCATATGAATATTTAATATATATTCTCATGATAATTTTCCAAATCTATAGTATACAAAAGTTGAGCCTACTTGATGCTAAAACCATCTATGTGAAATTTTGGAACTCGATATTATTACTCCACATCAATATTTAACATAAATTCTAATGATAATCTGCCAAACATGTTAAAATAGAAAAATTCATATCTACTATAAACTTAAAAAATAAATCATCAAAAATTGGCAAAAAATAATAGAAATTACTAAAATAATGATTTTAGTATATATTCTTATTAGTAAATAATTTAAAGTATTTATTTCATAACTTCATATTTTTAACAGCACTTGGTCTCATAGTATTTATGAATTTGTATTTGATATCCTATTTAATCTACATAGATGAAGAACAATAATGGACAAGAATAAGCCCTAGATAATATTAAGCCTCGGAAAATTATTAAGAAGAATAAGAAAAAGGAGAAAAAAACTTTAGGAAAAATAGAAGAACAAAGGGACACATGCTAGGTTGTCCATAGAAGACTTTATGCTAAGACCATTCAGGTGTAATTTTAGAAATTTGATAACATTGGTTCACGTCAATATTTAATATAATATATATTTATATAGTTTCATATTTTATTAATGGAAATTGGTTGCAGAATATTTATGAAATCCTATTTATATTTTATTTATTCAAGATAGGTGAAAACAATAATTGAGACAAATAAGTCCCAGATAAAATAAAACCTCAGAAAATAAAGAAGAAAAAGGAGAAAATGAGCAAAAAATCTCCAGAAAAAATAAAAGAAAAAGGTGACACATGCAAAAATATTAAAATGGAGAAATAAATATCTATTATAGACTTGAAAAGAAAATCATAGACAAAAAAGCAAAAATAATTGTTTATATTACTAAAAATAATGAGTTTATTATATATTCTTATTGTAAATAATTTAAAATATTTTTTTCATAACTTCATATCTTCTTAATGACAATTGGTCGCATAATATTTATTAATTCAATATCTTATTTTAGATAGATGAACAAAAATAAGAGAGAAAAGTAATCCCAAGATAAAATTAAGTCTCAGAAAAATGAGGACAAAGAAGAACAACAAAGAGAATAAAAACTAGAAACAATGAAGAACAAAGTGACACAAGCAAATAAAAATATAAAAATAAATGATAGATACTATCATATTGGTCCATATTAATGGTTAATAAAAATTCTTACGCTAATTGTTTTTAAAAAATTGATATACAGCAAAACTTTAAAAAGGAATAATCACCAAAATAGTAGAAATTATTCAAAATAATAAAATAGCATATAAGAAAATTATGCCTTAATTTGTTTTTAATTAATCATTTAAGATTAGATTTTAAATAACTTCTTATTTACAGATAATTAATTAAGAAATTATTTAATATTTAAAAGAAAATATATTTGGCCATTAAAATTAGAAATTGGTCAAATATTATTTCTAAATTCCTATTTAATCTTTTTTATATTATATATGGCTGAAGAAGAATGCCAAAGGTAAAAACCAGTTAAAACTAAATCTCGTAAAACAAATATATAAGTAAAAGGAGAAAAGGTAGGAAGAAAATAGAAGAAGAAAACAAATATCCAAAAATATTTGATAACTTTAGTGTCCAATGAATAACAAATTTTACTGTAATCCTACCCAAAAAGATTGAAAATAAAAAATATTAATATATTAAAATTCAAAAACTTATCATGACTATAAAATTTCGGAAAGATGTGCCCAGAAATCATATGTTATGGTTTTAAACTTTTGGTAAGTTTAATATTTTTGCTAAAACATTTTACATATTTAAAGTTTAATGCTCTTCTAAATGTACCATCAATGAAACCCAAATGACAAAAGTCAAAAAAGAGAATGCAAGAAAGATTACGATTACAATAACTTATAAGATTATTCTGTCCAACGATCATTGATTGTTGCGGGCTTGCATTATAAACAAAGTTTAAATGCCAAAACCAAAAGAGAATACTAGAAAGATTAGGATAACTATAAATTATAAGATTATAAAGATCTAACTGATGATAGATTGTTATGGGTTTGAACTATTAATGAAATCCAAATGTCAAAGCACAGAAGAAAAAATTACGAGAAAAATTAGGGTTACTATAAATTATAAAATTATAAAAATCTAAATGATAATCGGTTGTTGCAGACTCATGCTTGAGTTTCAAAAGAGGCTTCTTGTTGGCTGCACTATTTTCTTCCTCTCCTAAGTCATTGATGTCGGCTTTTGGCTTTTGAGGGTCTTTCATAGTTGATTTTTCTTTTACATATCTCAATCGTGTGTGTCTCGATGAACTGTAAATGATCTTTGATGTGAAGTTAAGATCTGAATCGTGTGTGTTTTGAGGGTCTTTCATCGAAAACACTATATACTCTCAGGTTTACTTTCTAGCTTTAAAAACTTTATCTTTTTTTGCATTTAGTTTATAAATTTCAAACTCGCTGCTATTTTTTGGCCATAACAAAATGGTATTAAACTTAATATTATCCAGGAATCGACTCTTCTATCTCTCCTTCATGTATAAAGAGCATACCAATAATTTATTATGGTTTTCCAAAGTCAAAGCTCGTTATTAAGAGCAACCTCAACCACATTTAAGTGTTTAAAAAACATATCACCAACTACAAACACCAAATCTCACACTTATATTTATTTATTATTATATCATAAAATTTAAGACTTTTATTTCTAATAGTTTGATAAATACTAATTATTTATATAAAATGATATATTAGATCTTAAATATAAGGTTAAATTTGACATTATAATCATCAATAAATTAAAAGAGCAAAGAATAAATTATATCTTACTGATTATCAGAAATATTTGAATGAACCATGTTCAATTTAGTATTTATGTTTTTTTTTAAAAAGGTTACATACTAATTATAACTATAATTTTATAACAACTATAACACTATATTATTAAAATAAAAATATAAAATAGTGATGATATTTGTATTTTTAATTGATATTCAAGAAAATTATTCTAATAATAAATTAAAACATAAATAAAACTATATATATATATATATATATTTGGTGTTTTGCGAAAGGTGTTCACCAAATATGATGTGATACTATTCATAAAACACCAAAAAAGTATTCAAGATTTACCGTTACATTTAAGTGGATTTGACACATATTTGGTGTTTTGTTGTCAAGTTGGTCTTTTGAGAAGTCTTGATGGTGATTTGAATTCTAATTAATTCTGATATTAAAACACCAGAACTCTCATATATTTGGTTTCCTAGTCCCAAGTTTATTCCTTGAGTTGTTTTTTTGGGTATGATTGTGAAAAAATAAAGTAATTATATATATTTTCTATTCATCATTTCAGAAAAATATGGGACTACCACACCATATGATAGAAAGTATTCTGGAAATACTTGATGTGAAATCCTTGCTCAGGTTCAAGCTCGTATCGAAGCAATGGTACGCTACAATCCAATCCCGTCGGTTCCAAAAAAGACAGTTAACCCATCATAAGCAATCAGGAAATCCAGACATCCTATGGTGTCCTTATATGATGAATCTTTTAATATTGAAGCTACGAGATCGTTGGTATTGAGTTCATCAATTTCTGTTAAGATTACAACTCTTTGGGAAAATGCCTTCTTCGAAGTTGGCAACAATAGTTGTGATGGTCTAGTATGTCTCAGTGATGAACTACTACAGAACCACAATATTGTCTTTAATCCCAGCACTTGATGGCATCGAGTTTTTCCTCGCTCTACCTATCAACTACTCAAAAGGAGAGACGAGCTCGAGCTACCTCAAACGGCTAATCTTGGATTCGGTAAGGACAAGATTGACGGTAGGTACAAAGCCGTATTGTTATATAATTCCTCTGAATTTTGCCTTAACAACAACTATGCAACAGTTTGTGAACTCTTTAAATTCACTACCCATTATTGGAGGTACGTGGTCCCTTCTTCCCCTTACCCGATTCTTGATTGTCAAGATCCTGTTTATTTTGATGGGTCACTTCACTGGTTAACCACTAAGGATAAAACCATGGTTTTGTCTCTCGATCTTCACACTGAGACTTTCCAAGTCTTTGAAGTTCCCTTTGTCCACCATCAAGATGTTTATGGAGTTGTTGGCATGTGCAATCTAAATGATCGTTTGTGTGTATACGAGGAAAAGTGGCGCAAACAAGTGATATGGTCATTCGATTCAGATCACAAGACATGGAAACAAATATTTTGCATAGATCTCACCACTATAACTTCTCCCTTGAAAAACTGTTTCACACCCAAACCACTAGCAATTGTGGACAAGGAGAAGCTATTGGTTCGAGATTCTAGCTTTGGAGTTGAATTGCTAATATATGATCTGAAAACCAAAAGATGTGAGGTAGCTTACTCCTCTGAAAACTATGTTACTGCACACCATCTTTGTTATTTCCCAAGTTTAATCTCTATTGTGTAATGTTTGTTATGTTTTTTTGTAAACTTTTAAGACAATGATTGTTATGTTATTTCCAAAACATTATAACTTCAAAGTTTTTAATTATTAGATCAATTGGTTCTGCATCCTAAAAACATGCGTGCTAGATACTTGTGTTTACTTGAGATTCATCGAAGATATGAAGGATGTCCATCACACTCTCATTTCACAACATTTTATTATCAAAAAATCAAAACAATAAAAGGAAAAAAATGTTAATTATCTAGGAATGTAGAAAAGAAAAGGGGGGGGAGGTTGGACAAAAAATAACAATAGACAATAAAGAGTCGTTCCACATCAGTTCTGTCCAAATTTTTTTACACTCCAAATTTATCCAAATTGAGAAGAGGTATTTTTTTGAATTCCAAATTTTTTTTTCTATTTTTAACAATGAGATATTTTCATATTTTTGTAAATATTTTTAATCTTTAACTATCTAGTGACAAAAGATTCGGGTAGACTCATCTCCTACAAGTCTTCCACATTTATTGACAAATTCATATTTTCATTTCCTTCATACATCACGCTTGTGTAAAATATGTTAAAACAAAAAAAATGGCAGATCGTCACTTTATACAAAGCTTATAGAATTTTCACTTTTAAGAAATGGCAAAATGTCAGGAAACTAAACTTTAAAATCCAAAGAATTTCATCTTCCATCTCAGGAAACTCAGCAGCATTTGAACTCAAAACGTCAATTGCATGAAACCATTCTTGAGTCGTCCGTTTGTATGACATGGCTTCCTCCAATGAAGCTGAGTGCTAGTGGTAGATCATGACACTTTGTGGCATCTACCATTGCTAGTTCATGAATTCTTGGATGACTTCTTAACGTGATATCTCCAACGTAAATCCAATGCATCATTAGGTGCCAAACATTGGACTTCCATCTCGCCAACTCCCATGAATATTGGACTCTTTGTATTTTTTACAAATGCCTCTGCTACTAATGACAAAACAGATTATTATGCTTATTGAAGATGTCATCTCAATTAATGATTTTTTTTTTAAAAACCAATCCGATCATTTTAATTATACATGTCATATTTAACACACACACATAATATATAGTTATACACACCACATTTTTTGACAAAAAAAACTTGGCGATATTGCTACACATCCTATACTCGAGGTTGGATTGGAGATGCGAACAATACTGAATAATAAAAATATGATTGTTCTAATCATCATCAAAGTCTATATAATTATAAACATATGAACAATATCAATGCATTCATTTGCTATATAAAAATACTATAACCGGTAGGATAAGAAAGTAATTATCTTAAGACTAAACAAACAAAAAAAAAATATCTTTAAAATCATATTTTGTAATGCACGTGCATAAAACTAAAAAAATAGCTTTATTTTCTATCAATACTTACCATGCCTAGTAATGAGATACATTATGTAGCCATTATAAAATTGTATATGTTGGATGAAATCAATGTAATGAAGAGCACCGTTCTTAAACTGAGTACCACCACCAGCTGTAAAGACTTCTTTGGTAGTCTTCTCCGTGCTTTCTTCAGTTTCACTAGAATTCTTTTCTGAGTTTTCTTCAGACTTTTCTTCATTTACAATACCATTCTCAGACTATTTTTCTTCCATGCTCTTTTCCAGTTGAGTTTTCTCTTTCAAAAAATTTATTGAACTGTTGTTTAATATAATAAATTGATCAGATTATTAACCCCAAGGGTTATGATGTGTATGGAACTCCAACTGATATATAGAGCCTTGGGAATCTAGATTCCGTAAGTCTTGAAGATTCTTAAACTTTCTTGATATAAAACAGGGGAATTCCCATTAAAAAAACCAACTATGTAGCTAAATCTGAAATAACATGAACATATTAGGTCTCAATAAAAAGTACACAAGTTTGCAAGTTCAATTTAGTAGATATTCGAAGTATATATATTAACATAATTGGAGTTTGGACATTAATATTATTTCTAACGGGATTTCCTAATGTGTGCAAACAAACAGATTCAAGGTTTAGGATTGGAATGTGTACGCATCCAGAGACACTTAAAAATATACCAGTAGAAGCTCTTCATTTCATACTCAAGAACAGCCAACTGCAGCTGAGCTACAGAACCATCCATTTTTAGAAGGTTCTTACCATCCTTGGGCTCAGGCTCAGGGTCAGGCTTAGGATCTGAATCCACATCTGCGCTTCCCTGTAGATGAGTATAATTTTAGAAGATTGCCTTTAATATGTGAAGCATGTGGTTTCATTTTATTTAGAATATATTAGAATCACAAGTTGTATATTTTAACATTAATGTCCTAATTGTATCAAAACAGGCGTAACCAGAAGATTTGTGAGAGATTAGACCCCAGGGAAACTATTAAGGAGATTCAAGATACGATTCTTCGACATAAATGTGCAAGTTTGGGTAGCACAGTAAGAGATAAACCGTCTGAAGATAGATTTATCCTCAGGTTTTTTCTCTCATTCTTTGGTTAAAACGCAAGGGAAGAAGACACCAAGAGAAGCCTCAATCACCATATCAGCTTGCTAACTCCACAGATAAACAAATACAGAGCTGCATTTCTTTACTGAGTTTCAAATCTGATGGAGGTCAAGAAGCTCTCATTCTCTGCTGGACCTTTGTTTTCTGTCACCATTGACGCTAAACTTTGATTTCCTCATAATCTTCTATTTTGATGTAATTCTGTTATCTACCATGCTCTGTTTTATTCTTTGTATCAATTCAAAACTTTCTGCTACTTCTCAGACCTTTGTAAAAAAACTTTTTGTTGATTATTAAATTTCACATTACCAACAAATTAAGTTGGTTTTTTTAAACATATTAGGGTTTAGTTATTTTCCTTAATATATGTTGGGTTATCAGTCATTTTAACTTTTTAATTATTAAGTAACTCAAACATTCTTTCATTTAGTAGTTCATCATCTGATTTCTGAATAATTTTACGGCACATACAACTATTTTTTGTACAAACTTACAATCAATGAATTTAAAGTTATAATTTAAAGAAACTGATATGAGCATGGAAGCACCAACACTCGGAGAAGAAGAGGAAGGAACCACGACTATTCCCAAAGGTCTTATGACCCGGGCAAGATCAAGAAAACTTCAAGAAGATTTAAGAAACATCTTAAGGATAGCATGGAAGCATGAAGAAGCTAAGGAAAGGCGACACCAAGACATTCTCACTTCTATTCAAGTCGCTTTAATTTAATCATCTTCTAAGTGACTTGAGTGCGCTCTTTTTCCCTTAAACTCGGTTTTATCCCAATGGGTTTTCTGACTAAACTTTTTAATGAGGCATCAAGATCTACGTAAGCCTTATGATGAATAACTTAGCACCACACTTGATATTTTGGACCGTCCTTTGATGCATTGGACCAACTTCAAACCACCTTATAGTATAAGTTAGACTATAGTTTCATTTTATTGTTTAAGTCCACAAAAAACTCTTTCATATTCTTGTCTTGTCGACTTCTAGTCATTGTTCAGAGTCTTAGGATGAATTTTTAGAGTCCCAATAATTAGGAGACTCGAGGCACTTGAGTCTGTTCATGTCACCTCTCTATATAAGTCGATGTAAGCTTCATTCGGCAAACAACCAACTTTTTATTCAACTTCTTTTCAGAGAAAATTCTCTAAGTTCTTTCAGAACATTTTAAGATTGTTTGGTGAGTCATATCCAACAATCAACCCCGATTCTCTGGTGTGTCATATCCAGAAATCAACTTTATCTTCCCCAAGTGTGTCATATCTTGGAGAGACATTTTTGAGAGTTTATTAGGTGTGTAATATCCGAAATAAACCTCAAGGAGTATCAAGAAGCTCTTCCGCAATTTCTTGTGTCCCACTTCGATTCATCACCTTGTCCAGTTCGAGTCTTTTATTCACTAAGGCAATGATCTATCCCTTATCTATCCAAAGAACCATTTGGCCGCTTCTAAGAAGACCCCTTCAGACGGTCATTCCATCATAAACTCGGCCTTATGTCTTATTCTATCCCTTTGTCTATCAACCTGTTCTACCAACGAGAAAGTTGAGTCTTGGGTGTGACTGAGATTGTTTCATTTGGTATCAGAGGACGCTTTTTCGATTTGGTAGTAAGTTTTTCATCTTCTTGTTCTTTCATTTTCTTGATCTTTCATCTTCTTGATCTTTCATCTTCTGTCTTTTCATTTCCAACTTCTCATCTTCTTGTTCGAGATTCTTATCTCGCCATTTCTGTTCTTCTACTCTTTCATTTCTATTCTCTTCTAAAGATCCGTTGGATCTCATTAAAAAAAAAGCAAAAGAAAAACAAAAAAAGAGAACAAAATCGAGAAGCATTCTATCTCTCATTCTTGATTCGGAATTGTTGTTCATATATCTCAACAAATTTGATCGGATTTGTTTGCTAAGAACTCTGTAGAAATCTCTGTGAGAAGTATTTGAGAGAAAACACTTGAGAGAAACACTTGAGAGAAGATACTTGAGAGGAAATACTCGAGAGAAACACTAGTGAGAAAACAAATCCTGTGAGAGCTTATTCTTCTAACAGTTTGTTGAGTTTTCCAGGGAAAATGTCTCATAGTGAAGCCGGAAGTGAAAACACAAATCGCCCAAGAAGAGCCAGACCACAAAACATGGACGTGCAAACCCTCATGGAAGAGATGAGGCGGCTCTTAAGGCAGGAACTTGACCCTGTCCATGAGAGAATGGACACCATTCAGCAATCGGTGAACCAAGGACTTTCTCAACGTCCTGCTGAAAGGAGAAGGGGGCAAATACCAATTGATGAAGATGAAGGGTCAGATTATGACAGCCGTGGAAGCCAAGCTTCTAATGGACGTCCGAGACGTGCAAGAGAAGCAAGAGAATGTCATGTAGATAATCTTAATGGTCTTAAGTTGAAAATACCACTATTCTATGGGAAGAATGATCCAGACGCCTACTTGGAGTGGGAGAAGAAGATAGAACTTGTCTTTGATTGCCAGCCTTACACCGAACGGAAGAAGGTTCAAGTGGCTGCAACCTAGTTCTATGATTATGCAATCAATTAGTGGGATCAACTTGTTACCAGTAGGAGACGCAACCAAGAACCGCATGTGGAGACTTGAGAAATGATGAAGAACCTAATGAGAAAGTGGTTTGTTCCAAGTCACTATCACCGGGAGTTGCACCAAAGGCTTAGGAGGTTAAGCCAAGGCAGTAAGAGTGTGGAGAACTATTACCAAGAGATGGAATCTCTAATGATCAAAGCCGACATAGATGAAGATCATGAGACAACTATGGCGAGGTTTCTAAGTGATTTAGCTTGAGATATTCAAGACAGGATGGAGCTTCAAACTTATGGAGACTTGGAAGACATGCTTCACAAGTATATTCTTGTGGTACAGCAGATGAAGAGAAGGAGGTCTTCCAGGAATTCCTATGGAGCCAGAGCAACATATTCTAGATCAATCTACAAACCGGAGGACAAGACCATTGTCAAGCCAAAGACTGATTCCAAACCTTACACCATAACTCAAGATGCCAAGGAAAAAGCTGTAGATACATCTTCTAAAAAAAAGAGATATTAGATGCTTCAAGTGTCAAGGAAGAGGACACTACACCAATGAGTGCATCAACAAAAGAACTATGATTCTTTTGTATAATGGTGAGATAGAAACCAATGAAGAAGAAGAACTTGAAGAAGAAGAGAACTCCGATGCTGAGGAGATAGAGTTACCAGCAGCAGGAGAGCTATTAGTCACAAGGCGATCATTAAACATTCAAGCCAAGGATACGGATCAGGAGCAACGGAAAACCTGTTTCACACCAGATGCCTGGTACAAGGAAAGGTTTGCAGCCTTATCATTGATGGAGGAAGCTGTACCAACGTGGCAAGCGAAACCATGGTGAAAAAGATAGGTCTAGAAGAGAAGAAGCATCTGAAGCCTTACAAGCTTCAATGGCTGAATGATGAAGGAGATATGATCATGCATAGCCAAGTATTGGTTCCTTTAACCATAGGTAAATATCAGGACGAGATATTGTGTGACGTTCTACCAATGGAGGCCGGTCACATTTTACTTGGAAGGCCATGGCAGTTTGATAAGAAGGTCATCCATGATGGGTTTACCAATCGGTATTCCTTTGTACACAATGGCCGGAAGAACATTCTTGCTCCATTGACGCCACCAGAAGTTTATCAAGATCAACTATGGCTAAAACAAACAGACAAAACCAAAGAGAGAGAATCCCCAAACACATCACCGCCAAACAAAGAAGAGAGTTTGAGAAAAACCAAAAAACGACCTTTGAGAGCAAACCCGAGAGACAATCAAACTTCCTTGTGAGATCTAGTGTTGTTAAGAGAACCATGTTCTCTAAGCAAACCATTCTTTTGTTTGTTTACAAAGAGGTTTTGGTAAACCTTACTAACTTAGTGCCAGAAGTTCCGAGCAACATTTCCTTTCTTTTGCAGGAGTTTGAAGATGTCTTTCCTGAGGAGAATCCCAAGGGATTGCCACCTATCCGTGGGATTGAACATCAAATTGATTTTGTACCTGGAGCTTCACTCCCGAACCATCCAGCGTACAGAACCAACTTTGTGGAGACTAAGGAGCTTCAACAACCAGTAAGAGTACTGATGGACTTTGATGATATTGAAACTGCTGGGGAGATCAACCTTTGTGAGCTAGGAGAAAGATTCCTCCTGAGGTTCTAAAAAAACATGGCGACATCAGTTTTTGAAGAGTATGGACTTATAAGTTTTCAACTCAAGTCCTATAACTTTTTCATTGAACACAGGTTCCAGAAGGCGCTTAATTATTTTGGTGAGATGCTTGTGGAGCCATCCTTTGATGCACCAAAGAACAAGAACTTTGAATGGAGCTATGCAACCGTGAAGATGGAACAAATCACCTTTGAGATGCCCAGACCCTTATCAATAAGAAAGAGTTCGCTTTCCTTCCGCCAGCCAGCCAGACATCAGCCCATGACCTATTCATCAAGAATAAAGGAGACTATTCCTCTTGGTAGATTACCTGTGATGGTGAAATCTGTCCTTTGCAATACAAGAAGGAAAGAAAAGGGGTGTGCCTTTGAGCAAGGTGGATATCTTGTGATAAAGGAGGGACGAGAAAAAGTCTTTGAAGAAGGTGACCAAGCTTATGCCAAAGACATAAGGAAAGAAAGGTTCCTGGAAGGAAACGTCCAAGCTTATGCCAAGGATCAATGGACCTTTCAAGATCAACAACATTGCCTACCAGATTGACTTGCAAGGTACGTATGATATAAGCAACAATTTTAATATCACTGACTTGGTTCCTTTCATTGCAGATAATCCAGATTTGAGGACAAATCCTTTTCAAGAGGGAGGGGATGATATTAGCATCGAAGCACCAACACTCAGAGAAGAAGAGGAAGGAACCATGGCTATTCCCAAAGGTCCCATTGTTGAAGTATGTGATCACTTAGGAGAAGAGAGGAATTCAAAATCAACAAAAGGAGGGAAAGGCAAACTAGTTGACAAGGAACTAGAAGGAGTCTTAGTTGAGAAGGAACTAGAAGAAAGGGAAGCTGTTCTAACTCAACTAGACAAACTAACTAAACCAAGTGAGCAAGCAAAGGGAGGCATGGGCGCAGCATGGAGAAGCATGGGTGCAGCATGGAGAAGCATGGGCACGGCAGAGGAACAGGGAGTAACTCTGTGTGCTAACTCGGGTTACTCACCTCGAGTTAGCTAACCAGAGCTACTCCTCAGGCACTTCTTCTTCCCTCCTTCTCCTTCATTGTAAAACCTCTATAAATACCAATGTATACCTCTTGTTGTAATTACAATAATAAAAAAAGGAATACAAGAAAAGTCTTATTACATCTATTCTCTTTTTTCTAATCATACTAAACACTCTCTAATACTCTAAACTCTTAAATTCAACATGGTATCAGAGCAGGTTCTCTATCCAACCACCTAAACTTTCTTCATAATCTCTCTAAGCTATTTACAAATCTTCTAATCTATAGCAATACATCTTGCCAAGCTCTATTCACTCTGAGATTAATATCCTTGAGATCGGTTGATCTTCAAGTTGTGAAAGAACTGGGATTGTGTATTACTACTAGAGAATGAAGATGAATAAAGTAGCAATTTCTGTTGTCCTAAAGGGGGATAACTATCTTCTTTGGGCAAAAACTACTAAGACCGTCCTAAGAGGCCGAGGACTTTGGAAGTTCATTGAACTTAAGGAGGAGGCCATACCATACAATGAGAAGGAAGAGCAAGAAGAGCAGTTCACTCTTTCACTACTTCAAAGTTCACTAGAACCATCCATCTTGGCGGCATACTCATATTCGGATACCGCCAAGGAGCTATGGGATATACTCAAGGGAGTATATGGAAACATCTCAAATATATCAAGGATATTTGAGGTGAAGAGGGCGTTGAATGAGCTTCAACAAGAGGAGAAGACATTCAAGGAAATGTTTGGGGAATATAGAAGCTTGTGGGCCTAGTTGGAGATATTGAGACTACAAACTATAGATCCCAAGGAACTAGGAGAAAGACGTGACCAAGATCAAGTGTTTGGACTTCTCTTGGCACTCAATGCATCCTACAAGGATCTCATCAAGCACATACTAAGATTTGAGAAGCTGCCAAGTCTAGCAGAAGTATGTGGCATGATACAAAGGGAGGAAGGGTCAAAAGACCTATTTCGTGCGCCAAGTGAGGCTGCACATCTTGCAAGGAAGAATCTCACATTTGAAAAGAGGGTGTTGGAATGTGAGCATTGTAAAATGAAGGGGCACACTAAGGAGAAGTGTTGGACTCTTCATCCACACTTGAGGCCTAAGCGGCTAAAGGAGAATGGAGGTGGACCTAGAGCCTTCATGGGAATAGCACAACCTGTTGAAGATATGGTCAGAAGATCCGAGTTTGAGGCTCTCATCAAGAGCTTAGCCAAGCTCACAGAAACCGGTAAGAGCTTTCTCAGCTCTAAAAACCCTATAAAGAAGAATAGAATCATTGTGGATTCAGGAGCTTCTCATCACATGATCAAGGATCAAGACATGCTAAAGAACCTTCAGCCGTGTCATGGAAATGTACAAATAGCCAATGGAAGCTCAATTCCGATTGAAGGGATAGGGAGTTAGAGCTTTTCACAAAAGAAACAAAAGCATTATACATGCCTAGGTTCTCATCCAATCTCTTATCCGTTCATAGAGTTACAAAAGATTTGAATTGTGTGGCATTGTTTGGGACTGACTTTGTTAAGTTTCAGGACCCTAAAACAAGTCATGTGCTCGGAGAAGGGAAGGTGGAGGATGGAGTGTATCTGTTGGAGACAAATAAACAAGAAAACCTAAAAGCTCTTGGTATGAAGGCGGATAAGGAAGTTTTTGGCAAGAAGGAGATTGAAGATAGCCCATTATGGC
Organism: Nasturtium officinale; assembly: GCA_963854855.1. Taxonomy (NCBI): domain Eukaryota; kingdom Viridiplantae; phylum Streptophyta; class Magnoliopsida; order Brassicales; family Brassicaceae; genus Nasturtium; species Nasturtium officinale. Next base: position 3,723,260 of record OY978505.1, read on the forward strand.
ATGGAAGGCTAGGACATCCAAGTTCAGCTGTCCTCAAGATGGTCTTACCCAATCTCGTTCAAGAAGAAGTAGTTTGTGAAGCATGTGTACTAGGGAAACATTGTAGACAAGTCTTTCCCTCTTCATCTACAACTTGTGATGAAGCTTTTGGCATTGTACACTCGGATGTATGGACCACCCCATGTAATTCAAGAGATCAATATAAATATTTTGTTTCATTCATTGATGACTACTCAAGACACACATGGATCACACATCTACATTCCAAAGATCAAGTATATGAAGCATTCACTAAATTCATTAAATACATCTCTACCCAATTCAAGACAAAAATCAAGGTCTTAAGAAGTGATAATGGAGGGGAGTATGTGAGCAAACGATTCAAGGAGCTACTCAACAACTTGGGTATCATCCATCAAACATCCTGTGCATACACTCCACAACAAAATGGGGTAGCAGAAAGGAAGAATAGACACCTAATAGAAGTAGCAAGAACTCTCATGATTGCCAAAGGAGTGCCTAAGTTTCATTGGGGAGATGCAGTGATGACTTCAAGTTACTTGATCAACCGGCTTCCAGCCAAGAACCTAGACAATAAGTCACCATTTGAAGCGCTATACAAGAAGAGACCAAGCTTGAATCATATGAAGACCTTTGGATGTACATGTTTCATGTTTCTACCAGAGGGACAGAGAAGCAAGCTTGAACCTAGAAGCATGAAGTGTGTATTCATTGGATACTCACCAACGCAAAAGGGCTACAAGGTCTACAATCCGGAGACAAGAAGGGTCTATGTGTCTAGAGAAGTAAAGTTCAATGAAAAAGAAAGCTTTTATGGAACTAAGAATCATGATAGTTCTGAAGGTATGGTCCCATCATCCATGGATTGGATGCGGTTTGATGAGTCACCAATAACAAGGGATGAAGTACAAGGAGAGAGTACAACATCTGAGGACATCATGGAACCAGACCAAGATTCAGCTGAAGAAGAAGATAATATTGAGGAAGATGAATCTGAGCCAATCATAACTCTAAGAAGAAGTACAAGACAGAGGCGACAACGTGTTTACTATGGTTACAACAACTCTGCCATGCTCCAACGAGAGTCTAGTGCGAGTAATCTTCCTTGTGTGATAAGAGAATGTCCTGAGTGTACGGCGAGCTTAGATCTTGATCCTATTGGCGACATCACTCTTTTATCACAAGGGGGAGATAACACTCAAACTAGCACTATCACATATCCCATTGAGCATTTTTGCTCGTTGGCATCGTTACTTATGGAGCATAAAGCTTTTCTTGGAAAAATCAGCAAAGAATCCATACCTAACTCATATGAAGAAGCGTGTGAGAGTGGAGTATGGGTAAAAGCCATGGAAGAGGAAATGAAGTCCATGGAAAGGAATCATACTTGGTACTTAACCGATTTACCAAGGGATAAGAAGCCAGTTGGGTGTAGATGGGTGTATACAATCAAATACACAAGTGATGGGAGGATAGAAAGATACAAGGCAAGGTTGGTAGCAAAAGGGTATACTCAAATCTATGGGGAGGATTATACCGAGACATTTGCTCCGGTTGCTAAGCTCCACTCCATCAGAATCCTAATCTCGGTGGTAGTAAACTTTTAGTGGGATCTATGGCAGATGGATGTCAAGAACGCCTTCTTGCAAGGGGATTTGGAAGAGGAAGTGTATATGGATCCACCCCAAGGATATCATAAGGAAGACAACAAAGTTTGTAGATTGAAGAAAGCAATTTATGGGCTAAAACAATCTCCAAGAGCATGATACCAAAGGCTAAGCGCTTGTCTGTTGGAGAAGGAATTCATAAAATCTGAAGCTGATCATACTCTATTCACAAGGCAAAGTGAAGAAGGAATAGTGGTTGTGTTGATCTATGTTGATGATCTAATCATCACAGGAAGTAACAAAGATGGAATAGATCAAATCAAGAAACTCTTAAAGGCGGACTTTGATAAAAAGGACATAGGGGAGCTTAAGTATTTCCTAGGGATTGAGATGACGCGATTTGGAGATGGAATGTTTATCTCTCAAAGGAAATATGTGCTGGATCTCTTGGAAGAGACTGGAAAGTTAGGATCAAAGCCAGCTAAAACTCCAATAGAAGAAGGCTACTAAGATAATCCTGAGGGGGAGCCATTGGAGGATATTAAGAGGTATCAAAGGATGGTGGGCAAGCTCATTTACCTCACTATCACAAGGCCGGACATATGTTTTGCAGTGAACCGTGTGAGCCAACACATGCAAAAGCCAACTATGCAGCATTGGAACATGATTGAGAGGCTGCTAAGATATTTGAAAAACAATCCGGGGAAAGGCATTTGGATGCATGCCAATGGAAACACAAAGGTCCAAGGTTATTGTGATGCGGATTGGGCTGGAGATAAGAATGATATAAAGTCTACATCTGGTTTTTGTACATTTGTAGGAGGCAGTCTAGTGACTTGGAGGAGCAAAAAACAGAAAGTCATAGCCTTATCTAGTGCTGAGGCTGAGTATAGAGCTATGAAAGAGTTGACAAAGGAGCTAATATGGATAAAATCATTCCTAAGTGATCTTGGAATACATGAAGATGAAGAAATGCTATTGTATTGTGATAATCAAGCAGCAATACATATAGCATCTAATCCAGTATTCCATGAAAGAACCAAGCACATAGAAGTTGATTGCCACTTTGTGAGAGGGATGATTCAAGAAGAAATCATTAAAACCGCTTTTGTAGTCAGCAAGGAACAACTAGCGGATATCTTCACTAAAGCAACCTCAGCCATCACTTGTGATCACATCCATGGCAAGATCGGTCTTAAGGATCTCCATCGACCAATCTTGAGGGGGAGTGTTGAAGTATGTGATCACTTAGGAGAAGAGAGGAATTCAAAATCAACAAAAGAAGGGAAAGGAAAACTAGTTGACAAGGAACTAGAAGGAGTCTTAGTTGAGAAGGAACTAGAAGAAAGGGAAGCTGTTCTAACTCAACTAGAAAAACTAACTAAACCAAGTGAGCAAGCAAAGGGAGGCATGGGCGCAGCATGGAGAAGCATGGGTGCAGCATGGAGAAGCATGGGCGCGGCAGAGGAACAGGGAGTAACTCTGTGTGCTAACTCGGGTTACTCACCTCGAGTTAGCTAACCAGAGCTACTCCTCATGCACTTCTTCTTCCCTCCTTCTCCTTCATTGTAAAACCTCTATAAATACCAATGTATACTTCTTGTTGTAATTACAATAATAAAAAAAGGAATACAAGAAAAGTCTTATTACATCTATTCTCTTTTTTCTAATCATACTAAACACTCTCTAATACTCTAAACTCTTAAATTCAACACCTATGACCCGGGAAAGATCAAGAAAACTTCAAGAAGCTGTAGGAAACATCTTAAGGATAGCATGGAAACATGAAGAAGCTAAGGAAATGCGACACCAAGACATGCTCACTTCCATTCAAGTCGCTTTAAGTTAAATCATTTTCTAAGTGACTTGAGTGCGCTCTTTTTCCCTGAAGCTCGGTTTTATCCCAATGGATTTCCTGACTAAGGTTTTTAATGAGGCCTCAAGATCCACTTAAGCCTTATGATGAAAAACTTAGCACCATACTTGATATTTTGGACCGTCCATTGATGCATTTGACTGACTTCAAATCACCTTATAGTATAAGTTAGACTATATTTTCATTTTATTGTTTACGTCCGCAAAAACTCTTTCATATTCTTGTCTTGTCTACTTCTAGTCATTGTTCAGAGTCTTAGGATAAATGTTTAGAGTCCCAATAATTAGGAGTCTCGAAGCACTTGAGTCTGTTCATGTCATCTCTCTATATAAGTTGATGTAAGCCTCATTCGGCAAACATCCAACTTTTTATTCAACTTCTTTTCAGAGAAAATTCTCCAAGTTATTTAAGAACATTTCAAGATTGTTTGGTGAGTCATATCCAACAATCAATCCCGATTCTCTGGTGTGTCATATCCAGAAATCAATCTTGTATTCTCCGATTGTATCATACCTTGGAGAGACATTTTTGAGAGTTTATTATGTGTGCAATATCTGAAATAAACCTCAAGAAGTATCAAGAAGCCCTTCCGCAACTTCTTGTGTCCCACTTCGATCCATCACCTTGTCCAGTTCGAGTCTTTGATTCACTAAGGCAAGGAGCTATCCCTTACCTATCCAAAGAACTATTAGGCCGCTTCTAAGAAGACCCCTTCAGACGGTCCATTCCATCATTAACTCGGCCTTATCTCTTCTTCTACCCCTTTGTCTATCAACCTGTTCTACCAACAAGAAAGTTGAGTCTTGGGCGTGACCGAGATCGTCTCAGATACTTATTTAAACAACTCGAGAAAATCATTTAAAACAGCAATACATATATCTATGACTTGTTTCAAACCATGTAAGAATCTAAGAAGACAGTAAACATCATATACATAACCATATGACAATTCTAAGAGACTATGATTGTTAGCACACTCTTCGGGACAGTAGTATATTTTTATTCTAAGTTGCTTTTATCTTCTATAATGTGACTTCTCGAAGCAATTAAAGGAATCTTGAGTAGGCCTTGGAATGTTATTCCATGAATCAAAGAGATTTTAATTGCTTGTTGCTTCCAAATGTCATCAAAAGAGAAATCTTTGGAACATGTAGTGTCAGTGAAAATGCCACAATGCCTAAAGGTGGAAGACGTGATTCCATTTGCAATAAGTATATAATTTGTTAAAATTGTATGTGTTTCTACTACTAATACTCCTTCATTATTATGGACTTTTGATATTTCAAATTGTTTGTGGATAGACTAACTAAGAGCATCTACACTGGTAAGAAACTCACTAACTCTCTGAAACAAAAATATATTAATATTTTAATAAAATCTGATTCTTTAATTAAATTTTATTATCCTCACCATAAAACCCCTATACAAATTCATAATAACAAGAACAAATGTTTAATTGGTAATTTATAAACGGGCAAATAGAAAAAGTATCTGACTGAAATGACTGAATACTGCAAATCCGTTTAGGGCAAAGTAATTGCCATCTAACAATACAACTTAAATCCAAAGTAATCGTCTATTTGCGTCCATCAAATGTCTCCTTGTAGAAATTCTTTCCAAATGTGTATATGAGGTAATTACCATCATTGTTCACAGGGATGAAAAAGAAATGACTCAGAATCAAGATTTTTCTTAGGGCTTGTGCCTTCACTTATTTGTCTGATGAAGGGGGGGGGGGGGGGGGGCAGAATAGGTTATCATCTTTCAGTTTTGTTTACATAAAAATCCCAAGATCACACAAGATAATTTAGCTGCACAAGCCGTCTCGCTTTTAGTGTTTAGTTCTGGGGATTGGTATTTGAAAAAAACATTCATGATTATATTTAGAAGTAATATACTAGAAAAGTACTAATTTCAAATTAATTGCTAAAATAACACCTTCAAAATCACTTTACTAGATTAATACTTATCTTTTGTTAAAAATCTTAAAACCAAACTAAAAATTCATATTAAAAGAAATACCATTTTTAATTAATTAAAATTAAATTTATAATTTATTTTTGAGATTTTAAATTTGAAAAAAATCTAAAAAAGAAATAACTTTTTACAATTGAAAAAAAGAAATACATCTCCCCTCTTTACTCTTCTTCAAGATATTGGAAAGAACTCTAAGAGAACACATTCTTGCTTCCACTGCCATCTTGCCACCACCGCCGTCGTGCCTCTCCATCATCATTCCGTTCTCTATCATCGCCGGTATATACACCCAAAAGCCACTGTTGCAAATCTGGAAACTTTCAGATCAAGTTATGAACTCTAGGAAACATGAAACCCAGATCTTCTGACTTGCCTGAATTCATTGTTGTGAATCAGCAGCCTTTGCATCACCATTTTTGTTGTCAGTGTTCTCCTATGTCAGTGGTGGTCGCCAGTAAAATACTCCACCGATTGTATGATTTTGGTAATTTTGATTTTTGGTTTCTAATGGTAAATTTTTCTTTCAGATTTTGAAATCTAACTCGCTTAAGTGGATATATACTTGCTAGAAGATGGTCAATTCCGGCAATTGTCAGTCACAGCCACCGCAGGATCCTCCTGCTTCCGGTAAGAATGAATTTGGTCAATTTTAAATTTATTCCCGCCTAGCTGTTTTTCTTGACTGCAATTTTTTCATAGAATTAGTATCATCCCAGATTTGTATGCGTGGTATTTAAGTTTCCTTGCTGTTTGGTTGACAATTTCATTCTCATAATTACAGATTTTAGATAAGTTATGCAGATTTTGTTATTTATATCTTGTGTTATCACAGTTTTTTGGCTATTGATTTCCCCAGAATAGGTTATCATCTTTCAGTTTTGTTTATCTAAAAATCCCAAGATCACACAAGATAATTTAGCTGCACAAGCCGTCTCGCTTTTAGTGTTTAGTTCTGGGGATTGGTATTTGAAAAAAACATTCATGATTATATTTAGAAGTAATATACTAGAAAAGTACTAATTTCAAATTAATTGCTAAAATAACACCTTCAAAATCACTTTACTAGATTAATACTTATCTTTTGTTAAAAATCTTAAAACCAAACTAAAAATTCATATTAAAAGAAATACCATTTTTAATTAATTAAAATTAAATTTATAATTTATTTTTGAGATTTTAAATTTGAAAAAAATCTAAAAAAGAAATAACTTTTTACAATTGAAAAAAGAAATACATCTCCCCTCTTTACTCTTCTTCAAGATATTGGAAAGAACTCTAAGAGAACACATTCTTGCTTCCACTGCCATCTTGCCACCACCGCCGTCGTGCCTCTCCATCATCATTCCGTTCTCTATCATCGCCGGTATATACACCCAAAAGCCACTGTTGCAAATCTGGAAACTTTCAGATCAAGTTATGAACTCTAGGAAACATGAAACCCAGATCTTCTGACTTGCCTGAATTCATTGTTGTGAATCAGCAGCCTTTGCATCACCATTTTTGTTGTCAGTGTTCTCCTATGTCAGTGGTGGTCGCCAGTAAAATACTCCACCGATTGTATGATTTTGGTAATTTTGATTTTTGGTTTCTAATGGTAAATTTTTCTTTCAGATTTTGAAATCTAACTCGCTTAAGTGGATATATACTTGCTAGAAGATGGTCAATTCCGGCAATTGTCAGTCACAGCCACCGCAGGATCCTCCTGCTTCCGGTAAGAATGAATTTGGTCAATTTTAAATTTATTCCCGCCTAGCTGTTTTTCTTGACTGCAATTTTTTCATAGAATTAGTATCATCCCAGATTTGTATGCGTGGTATTTAAGTTTCCTTGCTGTTTGGTTGACAATTTCATTCTCATAATTACAGATTTTAGATAAGTTATGCAGATTTTGTTATTTATATCTTGTGTTATCTCAGTTTTTTGGCTATTGATTTCCTTTGTTATTGCAGATTTTTGGTATTTGATTTTATATGCAAGGAGTGTTATTCTATTGTTAAGAAATTTTTTTTCTGGAATTGAATTTCTTTGTTATTACAGATTCTGGTCATCAAATTTTTGTGTTGCACAGATTTTGGCTATTGTGATTCTGTTACATTGTATATTTTTGCTATTGTGATTTTATTTTATTGCATAACTTAATGAAATTTTCATCAAATTATCGCAAATTTTTTTGTGTTTTATTTTTATAATCCTTTTGTTTTTATTGGTCATTTGGTGTTACTGCAGTTGTGCTATTGTTTTTTTTTGTGATAACTCATTTTTATGTATCAATGCAGTTTTCTGTTTAGTGGCTAACTATAAGTTTGATTTTATTTGCATAGGATTGGCTTCTTCGAGTGTGGTCCGTGAGTATCCTCCTGAGTTTCATACAAAAGGGAAATCTCCATTGTTGAATCATACTATGAATCACTATTGCGCAATGTGCAACTTGGGTATAGTGAAACATGAATTAAGATATGATATGTGAGATTATTTGAAGTCGTGTTCCTTGGTGTATTTTCCAAGTTCGCTGATCTGCATTACATTATTGCTGCCAAGAGAGTTGAGTACTTCTTGGCAAACCAGCTATTGGTTGATGATGAGTATGATATTGGGTCCCTTATTTGTTATCAGCATCTAAGATTCTCTCTCAATGAGTTTGCAGCTTGTACAGGTCTGAACTGTTCTCCAATTCAACCATCTGAGTTATGTGATCTTAGCCATGTAAAGTTTTTGAGACATGACTGTGATGGGTAAAAACCATTCTTGGCATTTTGATGAGAGGCTTATGGTAGCACAGTTAGGTTTTCTATCAGTTACAGTACTTGGTATTCACAAGATATCAAGGATACCACTAGAAACAGCTATAATAGTTCTTGCCAAAGAGACTTTTGAGAAGTATATGTAGGGACAAGTAGGCTTTGAGCAGTTGATTGGTTCAATCAAGATGATTCAGATTAAAGAAAAATATTGCATGCTCCAAGGACCAGTTCAAGTTTTGTTGTATTTGGTGTATAAGCATGTTGTTGGTATAGGAGAAACTTATGGGAATATGAGGCTGAAGGAAAATGAAGAAGATCATGATGAGGTTCTACATTTGAATTGGTTTTCTGCATGCAAAACAGTTAAGTTTGATGAATATATAAGCAATGAGAAGGCTTATCATGGGTAAGTAATTATATGGTTTATGAAGTACATGTATTCCGGTTATGGCCTACTTTATTACAATTTCCACATGTGTGTTGTTTCCTTGGATTCTTCTTTTCCATAGCAACTTCCCAAGCAGATTTAATCCTTGAGTTCTTAGGCCTACCTGCTTGTTGTCGAACCACGGGGATAACAAACTTGAGTAATAACTTCTTCAGGGATCGGTGAGGTGAAATTCCTTGGGAAGATGGCGTGTGCATAAGAGTTTATCAAAAATTCTTATAATAATATGGATGACACATTGACATTACTGCAATTTTCCTCTTTCACATGCTGCAATTTCATGCGCACATGGTATTTTTCCAAGTCAAACTGACACAAGAAAACTATTTCTCCCTCAGATTAACCACATGTATAACTGATGCACTTGTCACCTGCACCTCATGTGCATCAATATCTTGTGTAGTAAAAAGTTTAGAATACTCTACCCGGCACTGCATAGCAGTAATATGGTTATAAAAATGTAATGAATGAAATAATATTAAAATAGAAGTGTAAATGATTACCTCAAGCATTTTCTCCACTCCACATGTAAAGGTTGTCTGCATTTTAAATGCATCATTGTTTCTCTCAGAAAATCATCTTGTCATCATGGACGTAACTGCCTCTAAGAGTTGTACAATAGGTAAACACCTCAAATGTGATAAAACATCATTTATCGATTAAGCAATATTGTTAGTAAGAATGTTATACCTATCACCAAGGAAATGCGCACGTGTCCACAATTTTATAGCAGCTATTTGTAGATAGTTATGAAGTGTTGGATGCAACACGAATCTGATCAAATGTTGTTTAAACACTAAACAAGTGTAAACGCATTGGAAGCCTTTTTCACCAACCCAAATGCTTCTCCACCTTTATATAGAACCAGAATTATTTTAAAAAGATGGTACATGCATATCCCATTAATGGACATTGGATAGACGTGTGAAATGATTTACCAATTGATTTGTGTCTATCAGAGATAATCACAGGATTTCTACTATCTAAGAACCAATTAGTGACAGATATTGGATACATTTTCTTAGGAAAAAAAATAAAAAGGATGTGAAACTAAACCTAAAAGAGGACAAGCTTAAGCAGTTGAATAAATTGAAATCTAAAACGTGACAATGGGTAAAAGAAAAGAAAACGAGAATATTATAGTTAACAGAAATAGTTTTTTTATAAAGACATAAAGTATATCCAAAAATAGGAGAAAACTACTGAACTAGATTAGATTAAACAATGACTCTCTGAAATTAAATCTTATTTTCCACATTAAATACACACATATATATACATTAAATTTATATTATTGATAGTTCATATGCTAAATCTCAAATAAATATTAGTTTCAGTTTTCCAGATGTGAGTTATCATCAAAAACACAAATGTAATTATTATATAAGTTTATTGTTGACTAAAAAATCATTTGATTAGTTTTATGTGGTTACCAAAAGAAAAAAAAAGTGTTCTTCAATCAATACCTTAGGAGAAAGTTTGGGAAGCAAAGCATGCAGTTTAGAAAACATATCACTCATCTTTAACCTCCATTCTCGTTCGCTCCAAATATGTTTTTTCACGATCATGTGATTCTCCGCCATCACCATCTTTTCGCTATTTTCTCCCTTTCACTTCCTTTGCAGTCTGAGTTCCCAACCTAAGAGAAGGTTGTAATGAATATGTTTGCTTCTCGATTCCTCTGCAGCCACCACCGGAATGATCAGAATTGGATATGTCCCTTACAAATCTCTATTGGATCAACTCCTGAGCATTAGTAATATTGAATTCAATGCTTATTTTCTTTTTTTTGCTTTTTTGTGTTAATTATGCTTTTACAAATGTCTTATATAAAATAAAAGAGAAAGAAGTGTTTAAGGAAGGAGGTGGAAAGAACGAGATTAGGAGAAAATATATAAATAAAGAGTTTGGTAAGCTCTCATAGCAAAAACCTAAAATACAATCATAAGAGAATCCGTTACAATAAATAAAAAAGGCAAGTGTGAAACAAAGTGTTTGTTTTTTTTTTCTATTTTTCCTCTTTATGAAGTTTTATAATTTTTTTAAAGCAAAGAATAAATAATTTTATGGAAAAATAAAATTTCCCTATTGAAAATTTATTTATACAGGCTATTTATACTTTAAAATATTTCTACCGTATATACAGTGCCCAGTTTAGTATAATGGACAAATGTGTGACCAGGGCACCCAACTCCGGATATAATAATATATATTATTTTAAATTTTAGTTCCGATAGTGATATCAATTCCAATTCTAAAAATAAAAAGAACCTTAATCTTTTATCCAGCATATTTTTATATAGATTAAAGAAATAAAATATAGGTAGCAATGAAATCAAATTACATATATGATACAAATTATTTGCAAAATGACGCATTTATAAAATAAAATGTTAAACATGTATGCCTATTAGATACTTGGTTTTTCCGTTTACTACAAAGAGTATGACGAGACTGTAGTCTGAGCCACTTATTGAAAAGATATGCTCACACTTGTTATCTTTTGCAGGGAGAATAAGATTATTCAGGCATTTATCAATACCATCACGAATTTCTGGTTCTTAGTTCTCTAGTTACCTAAGAAATGTTATACACTGTCAACAGTATGTATGCTGATTTCTTTTGTCAGGATCTACTCATGTTACTACTAAGGCAAACGTTTCTTGGGGAGAAGTATGTAGGCCTAAACAAGAAGGTGTTTGGGTGTCCGAACATTACATGATACATCTAAAGTGATCTGGTTTTCACAATCAGTTCATTGGCATGCTTTTTCCTCATGGCTCTCTGTACTTAATAAGCTAGCAAATGGAGACAGAACTGGAAAGTGGGGAATTGCCCAGCCGTAATTCCTATGTCAGGAGCCAAATAAAATAAGAGATCATCTATTTTTTTTTTGCTTTGTCTTACTCCTATTGGATTTGAACAAATCTTACAGCAAGAATCTTGGGAGACAAGGTGAACCCCGAATGGAAGTTAACTGTTAATCCCTCTTTATACATCGACTTTCCTCAGATGATTTTTTTGGCAAGACTAGCTTTCCAGGAAGAAGATGTAGAAGCCAAAAACCGGATTGACACTAACGATATAGAAATGTAAGAATGATGTTAAGGAAAGTAACTAAATGAACATGGAGGCGATATATGATACTTTTCCTTAACTCTTAATATTCGCTCCGTAGTGATACGGGACTGTACGAAAATAGAGTCCCAGGATACAACCATGGGAGACGATTCACGCTTCACTTGTGAACGCCCTATCAAACTATAGATTCTAGAAACACTCTCGGAATACTTACGCTAGAGGATTTGCTGGATTGTTTGAGTGAAAAAAAATGAAAACGTTATCTCCAATGAGAAGAGAGACGGATTTCTTAAAGAGATGAACGAGACCCACTTTCCGTAACAGCTTCTGGATGTGGGCGAAAATCTCGGCATAGATATTGAGATTTAAATTTCGAAAATGTCTTCCCAAAGACTGTGTATCTCGTTTAAATATCTGAGAGAAAGAAATGTGTGACGTTTTTACTTTATACACAAACTACTTGTCATTTTTAGAAACGAAATGCATGTTGTTTTGAGCTTAATTGGTCCCAAAAAAAATGATCTTGTTGGGCCGGAGGCTCTCTACCAAGCCCAAGCCCAAGTCCGAGCCAGACGGACGGCGGTGGCGGCGCGCGCATGTGGACTCTTCTCTTCTCTCCAAGCCTTTAAAGCTTATAAATATGTGTGACCATATATATGATAGTCTCCTTTTTCATTTATCCAATGTGTGACTTTTCCAACAGTCCCACACATGACTTTTGGACCTAATTTATGTAGTCCAAGTCAAATTTTTATTCACACATTATAAAAGTCCAATGTCTTTTATTCTGATCCAACAGAAGACACCAAGAGAAGCCTCAATCACCATATCAGCTTGTTCATGCTATAGATAAAAATAATCTGGAACCACATTTCTTTTCTGTTTCAAAACTGATGGAATCTCTCCATCTCAGCTAGACCTCTGTTTGCTGTCGCAATTGACGCTAAACGTTTATTGCCTCATTATCCTATATTTTTATGTAATTCCTTTATTCACCATTCTCTGTTTTCTCTTTTGTAGCAATTAATATATTTCTGCTACTTCTCAAACCTTTGTAAATTTGGTTTTTGTTGTTTATTAAATTTCACATTACAAAACAAAATAAGTTGTTTGATTTTTTTGTCATAACTTATCCATTTTTCCAGAATTTAGTTATGGAATATTGAAATTACCTTATTAGGGGTTTAGTTATTTCCCTTAATATATGTTGGGCTGTCAGTCACTTTTAAGTTTTTAATTATTAAGTAAATCAAATATTCTTTCGTCTAGTAATTCATCATTTTATTTCTGAACAATTTTACAGCACATACAACCATTGTTTGTTACAAACATACAATCAATGAATTAAAAATAATAATTTAAAGAAACTTATTTAAACAACTTAAGAAAATCATTTTAAACAACATTATGGATATCTATGACTTGTTTCAAACCATGTAAGAATCTAAGAATACATTAAACATCATATACATAACCACATGCCAATTCTAAGAGAATATGATAATTAGCACACTCTTCTGGACTGTAGTATATTTTTTTTGTTCTAAGTTACTTTTATCTTCTATGAATATTAACTTCCTGAAGTAATTAAAGGAATCTTGAGTAGGCTATTCCATGAATCAAAGATATTTTAATTGCTTGATGATTCCAAATGTCATCAAAATATAAAACTTTGTGAATATGTAGTATCAGTGATGTTAGTGAAAATTTCAGAATGGTTAAAGGTGGAAGACGTAATTCTATTTGCAAGAAGTATAAAATTTGTTAAAATTTTATGTGTTTCTACAACTCCTACTTCTTCATTATTATGTACTTTTGGTATTTCAAATTTTTCTATGGATGTACTAACTAAAATCATCCATACTGGTAAGAAAATCACTAAGTTTCTCAAACAAAAATATTAATATTTTAACAAAATTTGATTTTCTAATTAGATTTTAAAAATTTAAAAAGTAAGTAAACAATGAATAATGAACACATATTAAATGAGTCTCTTGTTGAGATAGATGCTCTTTCAAGTGATAGAATAATCAAAAAGAATTCAAACTCAAAGAAAGGAGGGAAAAGGAAACTAGAAGGAAAAGGAAGCTATTGGATATCAACTAAACAAGCTAACTAGGAAGCAAGAAGGTATGGGTGAAGGTATGGGCGCAGCATGGGTGAACTATGGGCGCTGGTGACTGTTGAGACCTTGTTGGAGTAGTTTGGCTTCTCATCTCCCATGCTTCTCCTTCCTTGCACACATCTCTTGTTATATGATTCTCCTTTCTTCTTCTCTTATGTAAAAAGTCTATATAAACTCATGTAAACCTCTCGTAAATGTAGAGAAAAAAAAAGAGAATAAGAACACAAGAAATTTTTGAAACTCTCTTTCTCTCTTATCTCGCCATTCTCCTCCATTCTCCTTCATTCTCTATCATCTCCTAACTTAAATTTCTTCATGGTATCAGAGCGGGTTGAGTATTCAAGCGCTTAACCTCTTTTAATTCTTCTAACACTCTACAAATCTTCTAATCTATAACAATACACTTCCTTAGTTCTATTCACTTTGAGATTAATATCCTTGAGATCATAGGATCTTCAAGTTGTGAAAGGACTAAGGTTGTGTATTATTACTAGAAAATGGAGACTAATAGAGTAACAATCTCAGTTATGCTCAAAGGAAACAACTATATTCTTTGGGAAAAAACCACTAAAACCATCCTTAGAGGCCAAGGACTTTGGCGGTATGTTGAGCCAAAGGAGGGAACGGAAGTTATTGTGAGAAATGAGGAGGAAGCTAAGGAAGAGCAAGAAGAACAATACACTCTTTCTTTACTTCAAAGCTCATTAGAACCAAACATCTTGGCGGCATACTCATATGCGGATACTGCCAAGGAGTTATGGGATATACTCAAGGGAGTATATGGAAACATCTCAAATATATCAAGAATATTTGAGGTGAAGAGGGCGTTGAATGAGCTTCAACAAGAGGAGAAGCCATTCAAGGAAATGTTTGGAGAATATAGAAGCTTGTGGGCCGAGTTGGCGATTTTGAGGCCACAAACTCTAAACTCCAAGGAATTAGATGAAAGGTGTGACCAAGATCAAGTGTTTGGACTTCTCTTGGCACTCAATACATCTTACACGGACCTCATTAAACACATACTAAGATTTGAGAAGCTGCCAAGTCTAGCGGTAGTATGTGGGATGATACAAAGAGAGGAGGGGTCAAGAGACCTATTTCGTGCGCCAAGCGAAGCTGCACAGCTTGCAAAGAGGAACCTCACATTGAGAGACAAGAGGATGTTGGAATGTGAGTATTGCAAGATAAAGGGACATGCAAAGGAGAAATGTTGGATTCTCCATCCGCATTTGAGGCCTAAGCAACTAAAGGAGAGTGAAGATGGGCATAAAGCTTTCATAGGAGTGGTACAAAAGGTTGAGGATACTGTTAAAAGATCCGAGTTTGAAATTCTCATCAAGAGCTTAGCTAAATTGAGAGAATCTGGTAAAAGTTTTCTTAGCTCTAAAGGCGCCATAAGGAAGGGTGAAGTTATCATGGATTCAGGAGCCTGTCATCACATGATCAAGGATCAAGACATGCTAAAAAGCCTTGAGCCTTATCATGGAAATGTACAAGTAGCCAATGGATGCTCAGTCCCGATTGAAGGTGTAGGAGAGCTAGAACTTTTCAACAAAGAGACTAAAGCATTGTACATGCCTAGCTTCTCATCTAACCTCCTATCAGTCCATAAAGCTACAAAAGATATGGGTTGTGTGGCATTGTTTGGGAGTGACTTTGTTGAATTTCAAGATCCTAAGTCAAAACATGTACTTGGGAAAGGGAAAGTGGAAGATGGGATTTACCTCTTGAATGTCAATAAACAAGAGGAGTCGGCTCGCGGAATGAAAGCAAATATGGAAGTTCTTGATAAAAAGAAGATTGGAGATAGCCCATTATGGCATGAGAGGTTAGGACACCCAAGCTCAGCCATTCTAAAAAAGGCCTTACCCAATCTTATTCAAGAAGAAGTAGTATGTGAAGCTTGTGTGCTAGGGAAGCATTGTAGACAAGTTTTTCCGAGTTCATCTACAACTTGTGATGAAGTCTTTGGCATGGTGCACTCAGATGTATGGACTGCTCCATGCAACTCTCATGACCAATACAAGTATTTTGTATCATTCATTGATGATAAGTCAAGATATACATGGATAACTCTTCTGCCTTCTAAAGATCAAGTCTATGAGGCATTCATAAACTTCATGCACTACGTCACTACCCAATTCAAAGCAACAATCAAAGTCTTGAGAAGTAACAATGGAGGAGAGTATGTGAGTAATCGATTCAAGTCATTACTCAACCAACATGGCATTGTCCATCAAACATCATGCGCATACACTCCATAACAAAACGGTGTAGCTGATAGGAAAAATAGGTATCTAATGGAAGTAGCAAGGACTATCATGATTGCCAAAGATGTACCCAAATTTCATTGGGGAGATGCGGTGATGACTTCAAACTACTTGATAAACCGACTTCCAACCAAAAACTTGGAAGATAGGTCACCGTTTGAAGTGTTGTACAAGAAGAAGCCGAGCTTACATCATCTCAAGGCGTTTGGATGTAAGTGCTTTATGTTTCTACCAGAGGGTCAAAGAAACAAGCTTGAACCTAGAAGCATGAAGTGTGTTTTCATTGAATACTCACCAACTCAAAAAGGATACAAGGTCTACAATCTGGAGACAAGAAGGGTCCATGTGTCTAGAGAGATGAAGTTCAATGAAAAAGAAAGCTTCTATGGAACTAAGAATCAGGATACCCTTGGAGGTATGGTCTCATCGTCTTTGGATTGGATGCTGTTCAATGAAGCGCCAATAACAAGGGATGATATACAAGGAGAAAGCGCATCATCTGAGAACATCATGGAAGGTGAAGATGCAGTTGATACACATATTGAACCAGATCATGATCCTGCTGAAGAAGAAGCGGATGTTGAGGGAGAAGAACCTGAGCCAATCATAACTCTAAGATGAAGTACAAGACAGAGGCGACAACGTGTTTACTATGGTTACAACAACTCTGCCATGCTCCAAGGAGAGTCTAGTGCGAGTAATCTTCCTTGTGTGATAAGAGAATGTCCTGAGCGTACGGCGAGCTTATATCTCGATCCTATTGGCGACAGCACTCTCTTATCACAAGGAGGAGATAAGACTCAAACTAGCACTATCACATATCCCATTGAGCATTTTTGCTCGTTGGCATCATTACCTATGGAGCATAAAGCTTTTCTTGGAAAAATCAGCAAAGAATTCATACCTAACTCATATGAAGAAGCGTGTGAGAGTGGAGTATGGGTAAAAGCCATGGAAAAGGAAATGAAGTCCATGGAAAGGAATCATACTTGGTACTTAACCGATTTACCAAGGGATAAGAAGCCAGTTGGGTGTAGATGGGTGTATACAATCAAATACACAAGTGATGGGAGGATAGAAAGATACAAGGCAAGGTTGGTAGCAAAAGGGTATACTCAAATCTATGGGGAAGATTATACCGAGACATTTTCTCCTGTTGCTAAGCTCCACTCCATCAGAATCCTAATCTCGGTGGCAGTAAACTTGAAGTGGGATCTATGGCAGATGGATGTCAAGAACGCCTTCTTGCAAGGGGATTTGGAAGAGGAAGTGTATATGGATCCACCCCAAGGATATCATAAGGAAGACAACAAAGTTTGTAGATTGAAGAAAGCAATCTATGGGCTAAAACAATCTCCAAGAGCATGGTACCAAAGGCTAAGCGCTTGTCTTATGGAGAGGGGGTTCATAAGATCTGAAGCGGATCATACTTTGTTTACAAAACAGAGTGAAGGAGGAATGATTGCAGTTCTAATATATGTTGATGATCTAATTATCACAGGGAGTGACAAAGAAGGGGTTGATCAAACCAAGAAAATCTTGAAGGACGCCTTTGATATAAAAGACTTGGGGGAGCTTAAGTACTTCCTAGGAATTGAGATGACACGGTTTGAAGATGGAATGTTCATCTCTCAAAGGAAATATGTGCTTGATCTCTTGGAGGAAACCGGGAAGCTAGGATCCAAACCAGCTAAAACTCCAATAGAAGAAGGCTATCAAGATAGTCCTGAGGTGGAGCCTTTGGAGAACATTAAGAGATATCAAAGGATGGTGGGCAAACTCATCTATCTTACTATCACAAGGCCGGACATTTGCTTTGCAGTAAACCGTGTAAGCCAACATATGCAAAAGCCAACCACACAGCATTGGAACATGATTGAGAGGCTGCTAAGATATCTAAAAAATAACCCCGGAAAAGGCATATGGATGAAGGCTAATGGAAACACAAAGGTTCAAGGATATTGCGATGCAGATTGGGCCGGAGATAAGAAAGATAGGAAGTCCACATCCGGCTTTTGTACCTTTCTAGGAGGCAATCTAGTGACTTGGAGGAGTAAAAAGCAGAAGGTCATAGCCTTATCTAGTGCTGAAGCCGAGTATAGGGCTATGAAGGAAGTAACAAAAGAGCTTATTTGGGTAAAGGCATTCCTAGAGGATCTTGGAATACATGAAGCTGAAGAAATGTTGTTGTATTGTGATAATCAAGCTGCAATACATATAGCATCCAATCCGGTATTCCATGAAAGGATTAAGCATATAGAGGTGGATTGTCACTTTGTGAGGGGAAAGATTCAAGAAGGAATCATTAAACCTGTCTTTGTAACAAGTGAGAACCAACTAGCTGATATCTTCGCCAAAGCAACCTCATATATCACTTGTGATCGCATCCATAGCAAGATCGGTCTAAAGGACCTTCACCGACCAATCTTGAGGGGGAGTGTTGAGATAGATGCTCTTTCAAGTGATAGAATAATCAAAAAGAATTCAAACTCAAAGAAAGGAGGGAAAAGGAAACTAGTTAAAGAAGAACTAGAAGGAAAAGGAAGCTATTGGATATCAACTAAACAAGCTAACTAGGAAGCAAGAAGGTATGGGTGAAGGTATGGGCGCAGCATGGGTGAACTATGGGCGCTGGTGACTGTTGAGACACTGTTGGAATAGTTTGGCTTCTCATCTCCCATGCTTCTCCTTCCTTGCACGCCTCTCTTGTTATATGATTCTCCTTTCTTCTTCTCTTATGTAAAAATTCTATATAAACTCATGTAAACCTCTTGTAAATGTAGAGAAAAAAAAATAAGAGAATAAGAACACAAGAAATTTCAGAAACTCTCTTTCTCTCTTATCTCGCCATTCTCCTCCATTCTCCTTCATTCTCTATCATCTCCTAACTTAAATTTCTTCATCTCTCATGTTTCTTAAAATTCTTAAATCAGAATCTCTCATCACCCTCTCTCCTGCTTTTTATTATTGTTATTTTTAATTGTGAGAGACTCTCTTGAGAAACTCCCACTGTTCTTATTTTATGAAGTTTGAGAAAATAGATCGGAAGAGAATATCAAGTAGTTTTGTGAAGATCAGGACCTTGCAAGATAAGAAAGCATTCGATTATCCTCACCACAAACCCTATACATGTTCATAATCACAAGAACAAGTGTTTAATTGATAATTTATAAACCGGCAAATAGCAAAACAATGTCCGATTAAAGTGAATGAAAACTCTGCAAATATGTTGAGGGCAGGCCCAACCTTAGACTAAAGCTGGTAAAGACCTTGATTTAGGCGCCAAGATATATATAGAGAATAAGGGGCATCAATTTATGAAATGTGTATTTATTTCAGTTGGTAATGAGTTCATTTTTATTTATTTAAGCAAATTGATAAGTTTGAGACAGCTAGTGAGAAACATTATTACAACGTTTTATTTTTAATAAAATATTTATTTCCTAACAAATTTGATGGGCCAAAAATTGTTTCTGTCCTCTCATCTATTAGGCATCTAAAATCTTAGGATCAGGACTGGTTGAGGGAAAATTACTTTTCGTCTAACAATATAACTCCTCAAATCCAAAGTCATCCATTTGTGTGCGTTAAAGGTCTCCTTGTAGAACTTCTTTCCAAACATGTCTATGATGTAATTACCATTGTGGTTGACAGAAATGAAACAGAATCAAGATTTGTCTTAGGGCATTTGCCTTCACTTCCACTGCTTCTATCTTTCTGATCCTACTTTACTGATGAATTGGGGGGGGACACGCTATGGTCAAACGTTAGAAGAAATTGAAGGTTTCAAAGTAAATATGTATATTAATCAAGTTTTAGAAGAAATAAATAAGATTAGTAAAGGCCTATAAGACAAGTAGCACACCATCTCAAATGATTTGTGAGACGAGTGGTACATTTATCCACTCCCAAACTTGAGAAACTGGAACATAGTATTTATAATTATATTCACCTAAACGAGTATAATAAATTTTTAATGCATCTTATCCTTGAAGTAATGGTTGACTTAAATGTCTCATTCGAGAATACATTTCAATACACTGTTAAAGAAAATATCATTACAATTACGAAAATAAGTCACTACAACAAAGTTCGCACAAATATCTTCTCTTTTTATTCTCTCTTTTTCTTTTCTTTTCTTAAAAATCTCTCTGCCTAAACAAAGAGATGGACTTTGCAAACCCGCCCCCTCGGAGAAAACTTAAAAATCACAGTCCAATCACCTTAAAACTCAAACCAAAACAACCAGACTCAAAGAGATAAAACATATAACTCCAATTCTTGAGCAGCTTGCTTGAAGATTTCCACAATTCCAAATCCATCTCCTAATAACTGACTCTCATAACTTGGATTCACCTGTTCCATTACCACCAAAGAAAAATATCCCATTGTAAATATGACCACATGGATCCTACGATTTAGAAAATATTATTTTTAGTTAAATATCACCATATTTTATATAAAATTATCACCTGAGCTTGGATCATGTAGGTCCTTCGGAAAACATTAGAGGAGACATTAGCAAACAAAACTTCAATCTTGTACTTCTCAAACAAGTAAAAAACAGTAGTTAAAACTCCTGTTTTGTCTTTAGGGCACCAAAAATTGAAGAAAGCTTCATTCCCAAATATATTCAGCACAAAGTTATGTGAGGACCAAGTACCAAACCCCGCGGTCAGATCATTACAAGGGTAAGACAGATTCACAGTGGGAGCACTGGAAGAAGAGATCTGATCGGCCAAGAAAGCTTCACGAGAGTAAGAATCTGATGTAGTAGGGCATACAGTAAGGGCTTGGGGATGGTTTGACATTGGTGTGAGACGAGTTTCTGGAGAAGAGGATGAAGATGGAGCATAAGTAAAAGTTGTGTTTGAGGCAGAAGAATTTTGAAGTTTTTCAAGAATTTGCATCTGGAGTTTTTCCAAATCTAATTCGGAGGATTTGATGAAACGCACTGCTTCATCTACTATCGTTGGTTTGTCTGCCTGTGAAATATAATTAAAATATAAGAATATTTGACTTAGAATAACATCTGATATCAGACATATAAATGTATAGATTAGTTCATTATCATTTACTATTTTATGTAATTTTAAGTCTTTAATAAGAGAAGAATTCTTACCATGGTAATTGGTGGACTGAAATTGGACTCCGATTCAATTAAAAATAAATAGTATATATATGTAAATTAAGATTAATTAATTTTAAGAAAATAGAAGAAGTATACATTGAATAGGAAAACTTGCAGGGTTTGGAAATAGTATAAGACGGTTTTTCTATAATATTGACCTTAAATTCACATGAAAAATATGAAAAGGAGAAAATGGAATTAAGATGAACAAGAAAAGAGAAATTGGAAACTTGATGGCTTTGCTGAATAAGAGCCAATTAAAGTGACATATATTGGATACAATTTCTTAGAAAAAGCAAAAAGATGTGAAACTGAACATAAAAGGGAACAAGTCTATGTAGTTGAAGAAACTGTAATCTAAAAGTAAAAATTGGCAAAAGGAAAGAAAAACAAGAATATTATAATTAACATTAATATTTTTTATAAAGACATAAAGTATATCAAAAATAGGGAAAACTACTGAACTAGATCAGATTAAACAATGATTCTATGAAATTAAATCTTATTTTCCACATGAAATATAGATGCATACATGATATTTATATGATTGATAGTTCATAGGCTAAATCTTAAATAAAACTAGTTTCAATTTTCCAGATGTGAGTTATCATAAAAAAAAACAAGCGTAACTAATAAATAAGTTTATTGCTGACTAGAAGAAAATCATTTGATTAAATTTTATGTGGTTACCAATCAACAAACAATTATGTGTTCTTAAATCAATACCTTAGGAGAAAGTTCAGGAAGCAAAACATGCAGTTTAGAAAACATATCACTCATTCTTTTCCTCCTTTTTCTTTCGCTCTGAATATGTTTTTCACGATCATGTGATTCTCCGCCATAATTTTCACCATTTATTTTTGTTCTTTTCTCCCTTTTGCAGCCTTCACAGTCTGAGTTCCCAACATAATAGAATGTTGTGATGGAGGTGTTTGCTTCTCAATTTATTCTGCAGTCGCCTTCGGAATGATCAGAATCGGCTATGACCCGCACAAATCCCTCTTGGGTCAAATTCTGAGCATTAGTCATATTGAATTGATTGCTCATTTTCTTCTTTTTGCTTTTGTGCGTTTATTGTACTTTTACGAATATCTTATTTAAAAATCGAGAGAGAGAGAGAGAGAAACATTTAAGGTAGGATGGTGAAAGAAAAAGAATAGGAGAAAATATTTAAATAAAGAGTTAGGTGAGGTCTCGTAGCAAAAAAACAAAATGCAATCATAAGCAAAGCCGTTACGAAAACTTAAGAGGTAAATTTTCCATAAAGGTTTTGTCTTTTTCCATTTTTTTCTCTTTATGAAGTTTTTATAGATTTTTTTCTTAAGTCAAAGAATAAATAATTTTTTGGGAAACAAAATTTCCTTATTGTATATTTATTCATACATGCTTTTTATACCTTTAAACATTTCTATCGTATATACTAGGCCTGGGCATAATAACCGATACCCGAACCCAAACCCGACCCAAAGTAAAGAGTTCGGATCGGGTATTGGTGTACTAAAATATTCGATCGGGTGTATATTTTTTACTCATGGGATACCCGTACCCGATCGGGTATACCCGAACAACCCGAAATCCACCTAAACTAATCCGAACTTGTATAACACTTAAATGTTTTAGTTTTTTTCTTTTCATTTTCATATATAAAAATTTCATATGTTAGTTTAGTTATATTATATAATTTTACTTGAAGTTTTGTGTTATTTAATGTTAAATGTTTCATAAATTCAAGAACAAATGAAGAAATAAATTTTGTGTTTTGGTTTGGTGGTTTGAATTTTCTGGATTTATTTTGACATTCTATCTAGTTTTAATGAATTTGGGTTGATTTAAAAAACATTATTGAATATATATGAATATATATCAGTTTTTAAAGGTTGGTTCAAAAATTATTTGAGTTCGGATATACCCAAAAATACCCGAACCTAATGGGTGTTTACCCAAACCCGACCTAAAATTCTAAAATACCTGACCGGATCCTATATCTCTACACCCAAACACTCGAACACCCAAAATACCCGACTCGAACCTGATCGGATACCCAAACGTCCAGCCTTACAATGACCAGTTTGGTATAACGGACCAATGTGTGACCACCCTTCACCCAACTCCGGATATAATAATAACAGGGGCCTCAAATTTTTTGAATATATATTTTTTTGAATTTGAGTTCCGATATTGATATCCAATTCCAATTCTAAAACAAAAAGAACCTAAATATTTTGTCCAACACATGTTGTTATATAGTTTATAGAAATTGAATTTAGGTACTTGAACAATGACATACAATTATAAATATGATAAAAATTATTTGCAAAAAGACTTGGATTTATAAAATAAAATTTTAAAAATTGTTAGTAGTTATTCAAATAATTTAACGTTTTAAAATTTCTGAATTTTCGTTTTAGTTATCTATATTTGAAAAATAAATATTTAGTTTTTAATAATAATGGCCTAATAATAATGGGCTGTTAAAGTTTTTGAGCCGGCTGTGAATATATATAATCTTACAAAAGTGACACAAAAGTGTTATGATATTTTTAGATTGATTTTCCGTAAGAAAAAACAGATTGAAGTGAAAAACTAAAAATAAAATTATTTCTACCTTATGTTGAAAATATAAGTTAAGAAAACAAATTTTAGGTTGACTATATTTAAATTACATGTGCATGTAAATGGGTTATATGGGTATATACAATGGGTTATATGCACATACGGAATGGATATAGTATATGGTACATATATACACAACCAAACCAAATAAAATAAAAATAAGATTTCATAATTTCACTTACTAAGATAATATATATTCTAGAACTTTTATTGGCTCGCTAATATTTCACTTGGACTACACGAATTCTTATATCTCAATATACTTTCATGCTTTTCCACCAAAATTTTCAAATTAGTTAAATTTTTTATTATTTATTTCGTATAGCAGTTCTAAGACCATTTTGAACTAACCATATTCCTGAAATCATTTTTAAAGGAGTCTTTTGAAATAAACTGGTAATTAAAGAAAATAACTAAGATATATTTCTATCACCAAGTTATAAGAGCTACAAAAGCAACTTTAAAATAAAATTCAAAATTTGATTAAAAATATGAAAATCATTAAAACTTGTTGAGCTGGTCAATATAATGTAACTTATAGATCTATTCACGAGTAGATATAGATTTTATTTGTATATATTGTATATTAATCAGTTGTATAGCAAGATTGATAGTTGCAGATTCATGTTAGCTTTTCCTCAACACACTAGTATTCTAATATTAATATTTGTGTGTTGATTAAGTGAAATTTGAAAGAAAACAATTGTTAAGATATATGATTTATTGTGGCAGATAATTTTCTTCTAACGATATATATATGCACTAGTCTTGTCACTACAAGAAAGCAGGTGAGAAACCAACAGAATTTTCTGATGGACTTAGATCCATCCGAATTTTTTGAAGGAATTCCGACAGTGTTACGAGAAAATGTAAATGTTTGCATCCGTCAGAAATCCATCAGAAATTTTGATGGATTTCCTATAGATTAAAAATTTTCAGAAATTTCCAACGGATTTATGACAGCTACCTGATGGAAAATAAAACTGTTATTATATCCATTACTTTTTGACGGATTTCTGACAAACTATTCCAAGGCCATCCGAAATCCATCAGAAAATAAGAACGTTAATGTACCCATTGTCATAGCCGTTGTTATAGCCATTATGAATTCAAAATTTGTAACGTAATTCCGACGGATTTCCGATGGCAAGCGATATTATATATATGTTTGCACACTTCTCCTTACAAGCAAAACACAATACATTACTTCTAAAACAAAAAAATAAATAAAGAGATGTCGTATTTTCGATCATGGATGGATGTAGAAATGAAGGATCCAGATTCTAGCTTGTTGAACTATGAATATGCGCGAGGTATATGTGAGTTCATGGAGTTGTCTGGAAATCAACCACGGACCAAAAAAGTGGTAAGTTTAAATGTGCATGTTCAATATGCCAAAATTCTCATAATATTAATGTTGAGATAGTTTGGAATCATTTATATATGAATGGGTTTATGCCGGGTATAAGATTTGGTATCTACATTGAGAAAAATATTATGATTATGGTAGTAGTAGTGAACAAAATCTTAGAGATAGTTTAGGAGAACACACAGAGGTAGATGTAACAATCGGTACTGTTGAAATGGTGAATGATGCGTTTAGAGAAAATATGTATTATGGTGGGGAAGATAGAGATAGAGTTGAAGAACCAAATTTAGAGGCTAGAAAGTTTTTTGATATGTTAGATGCAGCGAAGCAACCGTTATATAGCGGATGTAGAGATGGTCATTCACCGTTATCATCTGCTAGTAGAATGATGACCATTAAGACAAATTACAATTTGACAGAAGAATGTGTAGATGCAATAGCAGATTTTGTAAAAGATATTTTGCCTGAAGATAATCTCTCACCAGGATCATACTATGAGATACAAAAACTTGTATCTGGGCTTGGTTTACCGTTTCAGATGATCGATGTGTGCATCGACAATTGTATGATTTTTTGGAGAATGGTCAAACATTTCCAACATGGTTATTGGAAATTGTTAGCGGTCCAAAGTCAATTGCAACTTTATATCCAAGGTATTGCATAAGGGGATATGCATTTAGGATTCATGAAGAATGAAGAAGGAGGCCCACTTCAGATTATGGTATTTCGACTAAATCTGGTCAAGCCTCAGAAATTTAATATTATTGGTCTTCGTCAATATTTAATAGAAAATATATTATCATAACTTCATATTTTATGAATGGCAATTGGTAGCAAAATATTTATTAATTCCTATTTAGTATTTTTATTTATTCAAGATAGATGAAGAACAATAACGGAGAAGAATAAGTGCTAGATAAAATTAAGCCTCAGAAAATGAGCAAAAACCTCTAGGAAAATAGTAGAACAAAGTGAGAAATGAAAAAATATATAGTAATTAATTTTAAACTACAATGGTCCTAGAGTGTCCACATAAGACTTTATGTTTAGACTGTCCAAGTGAATTTTAGAAATATGATATCATTGGTCCACATGAATATTTAATATATATTCTCATGATAATTTTCCAAATCTATAGTATATAAAAGTTGAACCTACTTGATGTTAAAACCATATATATGAAAATTTGGAAACTTGATATTATTACTCCACATCAATATTTAACATAAATTATAATGATAATCTGCCAAACATGTTAAAATAGAAAACTTCATATCTACTATAAACTTAAAAGAAAAATAGGCAACAAATAATATAAATTAATAAAATTTCTTGTTGGATAATATAAATTAATAAAATTTCTTCTTTTATTCCTTGTTGGATATTTGTTGATTGATTAATACTTGTAACCCAAGGGTCCCAGCTGAAACTCTATCGAAGATACAAGCTTACAGAATCTTTAGTCTCCATTACACAACACAGATTCTTGGTGGTTTATCTCCACGATAGTGGTTTTATTCACAGGTTAGAGTAGTATTAGTATTATATAATACATTATAAGAAACATTGGATATTGAACTGTTGTTCAATATAATAAATTGATCAGGTTATTAACCCGAAGGGTAATGATGTGTATGGAACTCCAGCTGATTTATTGAGCCTTGGGTGTACTGTGTTGGAGATGTTGACTAGTAAGATTCCCTACGGGAATCTAGATTCCATAAGTCTTGAAGATTCTTAAACTTTCTTGATATAAAATAGGAGAATTCCCATTAAAAACCAACTATGTAGCTAAATCTGAAATATACATGAACTTATTGTGTCTCAATTAAAAGTACACAAATTTGCATGTTCAATTTAGTAGATATTCAAAGTATATATATTAACATAATTGGAGTTTGGACATTAATATTATTTATAACGGGATTTCCCCGGTAAAATAAGAGTTTAAGTCCTAATGTGTGCAAACAATCAGATTCAAGGTTTATGATTGGAATGGGTACGCTTCCAGATACACTTAAAAATATACCACTAGAAGCTTGTCATTTGATACTCAAGAACAGCCAACTGCAGCTGAGCTACAGAACCATCCATTTTTAGAAGGTTCTTACCATCATCAGGATTTGAATCCGCATCTCCGCTTCCCTGTAGATGAGTATAATTTTAGTTGATTGCCTTTAATATGTGAAGCATGTGGTTTCATTTTATTTAGAATATATTAGAATCACAAGTTGTATATTTTAACATTAATGTCCTAATTGTATCAAAACAGGCATAACCAGAAGATTTGTGAGAGATTAGACCCCGTGGAAACTATTAAGGAGATTCAAGATATGATTCTTCGACATAAATGTGCAAGTTTGGGTAGCACAGTAAGAGATAAACCGTCTGAAGATAGATTTATCCTCAGGTTTTTTTCTCTCATTCTCTTCTTATTCTCTCTTTTTCTTTTCTTTTCTTTAAAAAATCTCTCTGCCTAAACAAAGAGATGGATTTCGCAAAAAAAAAACCCCTGGAGAAAACTTAAAAGTCACAGTCCTATCACCTTAAAACTCAAACCAAAACAACCAGATTCAAAGAGATGAAACATATAACTGCAACTCTTGAGCAGCTTGCTTGAAAATTTCCGCAATTCCAAATACATCTCCTAATAACTGACTCTCATGACTTGGATTCACCTGTTTCATTACCACCAAAGAAAAAATCCCATTGTAAATATGACACAATGGATTCTACGATTTAGAAAAATATTTTTTTAGTTAAATATCACCATATTTTATATAAAATATGCACCTGAGTTTGGATCATGTAGGTCCTTTGGAAAACATTAGAGGAGACATTAGCAAACAAAACTTCGATCTTGCACTTCTCAAACAAGTAAAAAACAGTAGTTAAAACTCCTGATCTGTCTTTAGGGCAACAAAAATTGAAGAAAGCTTCATTCCCACATATATTCAGAACGAAGTTATGTGAGGACCAAGTACAAAACCCCATGGTCAGGTCATTACAAGGGTAAGACAGATTCACGGTGGCAGCACTGGAAGAAGAGATCTTGTCGGCCAAGAAAGCTTCACGAGAGTAAGAATCTGTTGTAGTAGGGCATACAGTAAGAGCTTGGGGATGGTTTGGCATTGGTGTGAGATGAGTTTCTGGAGAAGAGGATGAAGATGGAGCATAAGTAAAAGTTGTGTTTGAGGCAGACGAATTTTGAAGTATCTCAAGCATTTGCATTTGGAGTTTTTTCAAATCTAATTCAGAGGATTTGATGAAACGCACTGCTTCATCTACTATCGTAGGTTTGTCTGCCTGTGGGACATAATTAAAATATAAGAACTTTTTGACTCAAAATAACATCTGATATCAAACACAGAAATGTATAGATTAGTTCATTATCATTTATTATTTTATGTAATTTTATATCTTTAATAATAGAAGACTTCTTACCATGATAATTGATGGACTAAAATTGGACTCCAATTCAATCAAAAGAAATAGTATATATATATAAATTAATATTAATAAATTTTAAGAAAATAGAAGAAATATACGTTGAATTGAAAAACTTGCAGGGTTTGCAAATAGTATAAGACGGTTTTGCTATAATATAGATATTAAATTCACAAGAAACAATAGGAAAAAGGAGAAAATGGAATTAAGACAAACAAGAAAAGAGAAATTGGAAACTTGATGGCTTCGCTTAAACAAGAACCAATTAAAGTGACAGATAATGGATATTATTTCTTAGAAAAAGCAAAAAAGATGTGAAACTTAATCTAAAAGGGAAAAAGTGTAAGCAGTTGAAGAAATTGAAATCTAAAATGTAAAAACCGTCAAAAGAAAAGAAAAAAGAAAATCTTATAACTAGCATAAATATTTTTTTGGTAAAGTCATAAAGTATATAGAAATAGGGAAAACTACTGAACTAGATCAGATTAAACAATGATTATATGAAATTAAATCTTATTTTTCACATGAAATATATATGCATACATGATATTTATATGATTGATAGTTCATATGCTAAATCTTAAATAAAAATAGTTTCAAGTTTCCAGATGTGACTTATCGTCAAAAAATACAAGCGTAATTAATATATAAGTTTAACGTTGACTAGAAAAAAATCATTTGATTAAATTTTGTGGGTACAAACAAAAACAAAATTATGTGTTCTTAAATCAGTACCTTAGGAGACAGTTTGGGAAGCAAAGCATGCAGTTTAGAAAACATATCACTCATCATTTTCCTTCTTTTATTTTTGCTCTCAATATGTTTTCCAGGATCATGTGATTCTCTGTCATGATTTTCACTATTTATTTTCGTTCTTTTTCTCCCTTTTGCAGTTTTCACAGTCTGAATTCCCAACATAAGAGAAGGTTGTGATGGAGGTGTTTGCTTCTCGTTTCTTCTGCAGCCACCTCCAGAATGATCAGAATTGGATATGTCCAGCACAAATCCCTCTTAGGTGAACTCCTGAGCATTATTCATATTGAATTGATTGCTCATTTTCTTCTTTTTTGCTTTTGTGCGTTTATTGTGCTTTTACGAATGTCTTATATAAAAGAGAGAGAGAAGACGCATTTAAGGTAGGATGTGAAAGAAGAGAATAGGAGAAAAGATATAAATAAAGATTTAGGTGAGGTCAAAACCAAAATATAATCATAAGCAAAGCCGTTACTAAAAAATAAAAGGTAAATGTTCAACAAAGTTTTGTCATTTTCCATTTTTTCTCTTTATGAATTTTTAATAGATTTTTTTCTTAAATCAAAAATAAATAATTTGTTGGTTAACAAAATTTCCTTATTATTCATACATGATTTCTATACCTTTAAATATTTCTATCATATATACAATGACCAGTTTAGTATAACACACCAATGTGTGACCACCCTGCACCCAACTCCGGATATAATAACAGGGGCCTCAATTTTTCAATATATATTATTTTGAATTTGAGTTCCGATAGTGATATCCAAATCCAATTCTAAAAAAACAAAAAGATATGGTTGTGATTGAGGTGTTTGATTCTCGAGTCTTCTGCAGCTGCCTCCGGAAAGATCAGAATTGGATATGTCCTGCACAAATTCCTCTTGGGTCAACTCCTGATCATTAGCCGTATTGAATTGATTGCTCACTTTCTTTCTTTTTTTGGTTTTGTTCGTTTATTATGCTTTTACGAATGTCTTATATAAAAGAGAGGGAGAGAGAGAGAGATAGAAAGAAGTTTTTAAAGTAGGGTGGTGAAGAAAGATAATAGGAGAAAATATATAAATAAAAAGTTCGATGAGCTCTTATAGCAAAAAAACCAAAATGCAATCATAAGCGAAATATTTACTATAAATTAAAAGGTAAATGTTCGACAAAAAATTTTCTTTTTCCATTGTTCCTCTTTAAATTTTATAGTTTTTTCTTAAATCAAAGAATAAATTATTTTCTGGGAAATAAAATTTCCTTACTGAACATTTATTCATACATGATTTCTATACCTTTAAATATTTCGATCGTATATACAGTGACCATATTAGTATAATGGACCAATGTATGACCACCCTGCACCCAAATCCGGATATAATAATAACATGAGCATCAGATTTATGTTGAATTTGAGTTCGATAGTGATATCTAATTCCAATTCTAAAGACAGAAATAACATAAATTGTTTTGGCCAACATCTGTTGTTATACAGATTATAAAAATTTAATTTAGGTACTTGAACAATGACATCAAATAATAAATATGATAACAATTTGCAAAAAGACTCGAATTTATAAAATAAAATGTTAAAAATAGTTAGCAGTTATTCAAACAATTTAACCTTTAAAATTTTCTGAATTTTGTTTTTAGTAATCTATGTTTGAAAATAAATATTTTTTTTTAATAATAATGGCCTAATATTTTCCCCTAGGGCTGTTAAATATTTTGAGCCTGCTGTGCATATATATAACCTTACACATTAGACTAAGCAGTGACATAAAAGTATTAGTATAGTTTAGATTAATGTTCCATAAAAACAGATTGAAGTGAAAAACTAAAAAGAAAATTATTTATACCTTATGTTGAAAATTTAAGTTAAGAAAAAAATAATATAGGTGGACTAGATTTAAATTAGATGTGCAAGTAAAATGGGTTATATGCACATATGGAATGGATATAGTATATGGTACATATCCACACAACCAAACCAAATAAAAATAAAAAATAAGATTTCATAATTGCACTTACTAATATAATATATTCTATAATTTTATTAGCTCACTAATATTTCACTTGGACTTCATGAATTCTTATATCTCCATATACTTTCATGCTGATCCACCAAAATTTTCAAATTAGTTAATGATTTTATTATTTATATCGCATAGCAGTTCTAAGACCATTTTGAACTAAACATATTCCTGAAATCATTTTCAGAGGAGTCTTTTGAAACCAATTGGTAATTAAAAGAAAAGATTAAGATATATATCTGTCATCAAGTTATAGGAACTACAAAAGCAACTTCTAAAAACTTCAAAATTTGATTAACAAAATATGAAAATCATTAAAACATGTTGAGCTGGTCGATATAATATAACCTATAGATCTATTCGCGAGTATATATAGATTTAATATGTATATACTGTAAAGTAATCAGTTGTGTAGCAAAATTGATAGTGGCAGACTCATGTTAGCTTTTCCTCAACACACTAGTATGTCTAATATTAATATTTGTGTGTTGATTAAGTGAAATTTGAAAGAAAACAATTGTTAAGATATATGATTTATTGTTGCTAGATAATTTTCTTCTAACGATATATAGGCACTAGTCTTGTCACTACAAGAAAGCAGGTGAGAAACCAACGGAATTTTTCTACTAGCGATCTATAGGCACTAGTCTTGTGTATTGGTCGGTCTGTTACATAACTAATAAAATTAGTTAACTAGCCTTGCAAATCATTACAAATTTTTTATTTTTACGTTTTTCGTTAGTCACATGCTATTAAAAGTTACTTTGTAATACATAATCCATATATTATTGTTTTCAATTGAATATTAAATTTATTTAATTCGAACAATGTTTTTTACATCAAAATGCTACTGTTTTTGATCTTTTGAAAATATAACATCAGTGGATTATATTTTGAATGTAAAGATATAATTTTCTTGTGTTGAACGGCACCTCAATACCATTTTCGTATCTCTGATCTCCCGCTTCACGAATCTATGATAGCTTATTGCAGATTTTGTTGGCTAATCAGAAGTGGCTGGCATAACATAACGCAAAAGAAAAAAATGTACCTTATCCAATGAATTATCTACCCGTAACTCCAGGACTTGGTCCCATTCTTTTGTAAAATTGCATGTAGTAAGTTCTTAACCAGTTTGATCCATATATGTTCTGAGTAGATACATGAGAAGTATAGGTGATTTTGCGGGTCCAAATCATTTAGGCATAACTTCATATTTTTAATGGAAATTGGTCGCATAATATCTATGAATTTCTATTTGATATCGTATTTATTCTAGATGGTACAGAAAAATAATAGAGAAGAATTTTCCCTAGATAATATTAAGCCTCAGAATATGAGGAAGAAGAAGAAAAGGGAGAAAAAACTCTATGAACAAAATAGAAGAACAAAGTGACACATACAACAATGTGTAGTAATTAATTTTAAATTAGGTGTCATCGGAAAGCTTGCCAGAAATGTCCTCGGAAAGCTTGCTGGAATTAGCACCAGAAATCTCATCGAAAATGGCACCAGAAATCTTTTCGGAGATGTTGCCAGAAATCTTGTCGGAGATGTCACCAGAAATCTCGGCGGAGATGTGGCCAGAAATGTCATCAGAAATCTTGCCGGAATTCTTGTCGGAAATGGCTCCAGAAAGCTCATCGGAAATATCACTGAAAATCTCGTCGGAGATGTCGCTGGAAATCTCGTCGGAGATGTCGTCGGAAATCTCATTGGATATGTTACCAGAAATCTCATCGGAGATGTCACCGGAAATTTCATCGGAAAGCTTGCCAGAATTGTCGCCAGAAATCTTGTCAGAAATAGTGCCGGAAATATCGTCGGAGATGTTAAAAAAAATTTCTCGGAGATGTCACCTGAAATCTCGTTGGGAGATATCACTGGAAATGTCAGCAGAAATGTTATCGGAAAGCATGTCGGAATTGTCGCCAGAAATCTCGACGGAGATGTTGCCAGAATTCTCGTTGGAGGCGGTGCTGGAAATCTCATTGAAGATGGCTCTAGAAATAATCGTAAAATTTGTTTTGAAATTATAATGGAAATTGGAAATTTGATAATGACATTATGAAAAATAGAGGGAAAGACAAATTATCTCTTAGGTTTTTGCAAACAAAAAACTACCCAAATGGCAAACACTACAAAAACTACATCTTTTACAAATAACAAACTTAAAAACTATCTATATTCTCTATTTTCTCTTTAAATTATAGTGTTCCTAGGGTGTCCATAGAAGAATTTATGATAAGACTGTTCAAGTCAGTTTTCATATTTTATATGGCATTGGTAGCAAAATATTTATGAATTCCTATTTAATATTTTATTTACTCAAGATAGATGAAGAACAATAATGGAGAAGAATAAGTCCTAGATAAAATTAAGCCTCACAAAGATGAAGAAGTAAAAGGAGAAATTAGCAAAAACTCTAGGAAAAAATGTAAGAAAAAGTGAGAAATGCAAAAGTATGTAGTAATTAATTTTAAGCTACAGTGGTCCTAGAGTGTCCACATAAAATTTTATGTTAAGACCGTCCACGTGAAATTTTAGAAATATGATATTATTGATCCACATAAATATTTAATATAAAATCTCATGCTAATTTGTCAAGTCTATATTATATAAAAGTTGAATCTACTTAATGTTATGACCATCCACGTGGGATTTTCGAAACTCAATATTATAAGTCCACATCAATCTTTAACAGAAATTCTCATGATAATCCACCAAAGATGTAAAAATAGAAAAATCGATATCTTCTAGAAGGATAAAAGAAAACCATCAAAAATAGGCAATAAAATAATATAATTACTAAAAATAATGAGTTTAGTATATATTCTTATTAATAAATAATTTAAAATATTTATTTCATAAATTCATTTTTAACGGCACTTGGTCTCATACTATTTATTAATTTATATTTGATATCTCATTTATTCTACATATATAATGAAAAATAATGGAGAAGAATAAGCCATAGATGATATTAAGCCTCATAAAATGATTAAGAAAAAGAAGAAAAATGAGAAAAAAACTTTAGAACAATAGAGAACAAAGTGACACATGCAAAACAAAATGTAATTAATTAAGTTTATTCTTTAGTTATGGTATCCTCAAATTTTTTTGAAGATTTAGAGTTTGCTGAATAATATATACATCCATGATTATTAACTCTCAGAATATTTCCTCATGAATGAAAACTCTAGGGATTTTTACTAACAAATATTTCCCCATGAATGAAAGCTAAATAAGAAAAACATGGCTAAAAATTGTTTGATATGTTAGATACTAATAAAGAAGCATGACTAATAGATATTGTTGAGACAATGAGTTACACTTCATGTGAAAATTAAACTATAATGTGACTGTAAAACTTATTTTGTGGTCCAAATATTTCTACTATGTTTCATCTCACTAAAACAAACTTGAAGATGAGTTTTGTCCATAAATTATCCACAAAGGTTAGCTTGTTAAAGTTTGAATGTTTATGAACTTTTTATAGTTTAAAGTGTATTTGTACACATAAAATTTAAACTTTTTGATAAAAACAAGAGTTCTTAGTGAAATGTAAATCATTAACTATTTTTAATGGTTTTGCAGGAGAAACCATTAACATGATACACTAATAGACTATGTGTCACTAAATCAAGGAAAATAAAATTAAAATACAAAGAAAGAAAAAAACACACACATAAGATTTAGTTACACACACCATATATTTTGATTGAGTTTTACAAATTTTTATCGACTTTCCACATTTTTTGACAAAACAAATAAAGTTTATACTTAGCGATATTTCTATACATCCAATGCTCGAGCTTGTATTGGAGATAGAACAATGCTGATTAATAAAAATGTGAGTGTTCTAATCATCATCAAAGTCTCTATAATTATAAATGTATGAACAACATCAATGCATGTATTTGCTGTATAAAAAATGAGGAACACGTAAAAAAGGCACAAAATGTTTTACCATTTTGGATTTTGTGAAAATTTTGGAATCAAGAAATGATTATCTCTTTAACAAAAAAACCAATTAATCCAAAAAATGATATTGGTTTTGTTAAATGAGATGTGCATGCAGTGGCGGAAGTAGACATTTATTTTAGTGGGGTCAATTTTATTTTTTACTAAACTAACATATAAACTATTAAAAAATTACATTTTACATTGATTTATAACTTGAAATTTTTACTTTTATTACGTTTTTATAGATTACATTCTCAAATATATATTTTGATAAAACAAATACAGATATCATTCTATAGTACAGTGTTCATAATTTTCAAGTCATGTAATCTTATATCTCTATTTTTAAAACTATAAAATAATTTTAAGAGAAGTGAAATTTATTTTAAAAAGTCATAAGTTAATATATCTACAAAAATTGATAATATTTTATAATTTGAATGATTGTATAGGTCATAAAAATTAGAATCGATAACTTATCAGATGAAAAGTTAATTTTTTATAAGAGAGATGAAAAATTATATTTTGTAATTATTAATTTTTTGTTTAAAAATATTTTATTTAAATAAATCATAGATAATTTATAATACTTTTAAGAACTCATAATCTAAAAATTATATACATAAATACATATTTGGATGAAACTAACATTTTATCATTTCATGTATCTGAATGAACGTTTTGTATGGGGTCAAATTTAATTTTGTTATGGGGTCATAAATTTTTTTCTTTAAAACATAAGATACAAAAAAAATTATTTGTTGGGATCAGCTGACCCGTCTAACCATGAACTACATCCGCCACTGTGTGCATGAATGGTTAACAACTAATAAGTCTCCAAGTACGAAATCTCCTGCAACATCACAATAATTATGGACACGACCTGAAAAAGGTTAGTTAAAATGTAACTATGGTGAATCCTTTAATCAAGTTACAAATCAAGTATGTGGTGGTTGGATTATAAGAGATAGTAATGGAAATCCTAAGTTTTAGGGAGCATCTAATCTAAATTATACATCTTCACCATTAGAAACTGAGTGTAAGGCACTTTTAATATCATTTCAAATAGTGTGGTGTAAGGGGTTAAGAAAACTCATTTTTGAGGGAGATTGCTAAGTTTTGATTGATGTTTTATCAAATAATTGGGTGGAAATATCAGTTCTAAGCATTTGCAAGGACATCAAAGAATGAATCAATAAATTCAAAGACATATTTTTACTTCATGTTCGGAAGGAGAATAAGGAAGCTGCACATGTACTTACTCGTCATGATACTGCAAATAATATATTCAAGTTGTAATTTTCCTCCTATTTGTTTAACTGTTTAAATCAAGATATATTTAAAAAAAATTAATATAATTATCATTTGTCAAAAATGGGTTTTCTGCTAAAAAACCATGACATTTTTTAAAATTTGCAAGTTCACCACCCACATTCATTTTGTGCAAGTCAATCTATTGAACTTCAAAGTCACCCGCTATATAGCCATCATGTGTATCCTCGACGTAGCACTATCATCTACTGTTAAAAACTGACGGCAAACTCAAAACGGACATCGTTTTGAATCAAAACAACATCATGTTGTTTTTTGTTTATCTCTTATTTTTTTTGTGTTCAAAACAACAAGGTTTACTTTTTATTATTTATTTTCATTTAATATTTTATTTTTAAACATATTATCTTCATCGTCTTCACCGACAAAAGAAAAAATCTATCTTCTTAGTATGTTCTTCTTCTTTCAACCCAAGATTAAATCCTAAATGAATAATTTCTTTCACAATATATTATCCATGATTTATAAACCCAATCTTCATGTGGTTTCATATCAATTTACTAGAACAAGAAAAAACCTTAAATGTTTGATTTCTTCAATTCTTTCAACCAATTTTACCCAGAAATCAACCTAAATTTCAAAGCTTTATGAAACCAATTCGTCTCATGTAAAAAAGAAATGTATGTCGATGTATATATATGGCTCTCTGCTTTTGATTTATGAACAAAGGAGACACAAGGATACATTACAAAAATATTCAAAACCCGGAGGTTATTAATATGAAACTGAAAGCTGAAATGAAGAAAAAAAATCGAGTATGTGATTCGCAGGAGCTAGGGTTTTGTCAAGATTTAACCTTCAATTGATTGAATTCTATAAACAGATTAACCAAAAAACTATGAACAGACCAGTTAAAGAATGAATCAATAAATTGATTGATGTTTTATCAAATAATTGGGTGGAAATATGAGTTCTAAACATTTGCAAGGACATCAAAGAATGAATCAATAAATTTAAAGACATATTTTACTTCATGTTCGGAAGGAGAATAAGGAAGCTGCACATGTACTTACTCGTCATGGTACTGCAAATAATATAGTCAAGTTGTAATTTTCCTCCTATTTGTTTAACTGTTTAAATCAAGATATATTTTTTAAAATTAATATAATTATCATTTGTCCAAAAAAGGGTTTTCTGCTAAAAAAACCATGACATTTTTTAAAATTTGCAAGTTTGCCACCCACATTCATTTTGTGCAACTCAATCTATTGAAGTTCAAAGTCACCTGCTATATAGGCATCATGTGTATCCTCGACGTAGCACTATCATCTTCTGTTAAAAACTGATGGCCAACTCAAAACGAACATCGTTTTGAATCAAAATAACATCATGTTGTTATTTGTTTATCTCTTATTTTTTTGTGTTCAAAACAACAAAGTTTACTTTTTATTATTTATTTTCATTTAATATTTTATTTTTAAACATATTATCTTCATCGTCTTCGCCGACAGAAGAAAAAATCTATCTTCTTAGTCTGTTCTTCTTCTTTCAACCCAAGATTAAATCTTAAATGACTAATTTCTTTCACAATATATTATCCATGATTTATAAACCCAATCTTCATGTGGTTTCATATCAATTTACTAGAACAAGAAAAAACCTTAAATGTTTGATTTATTCAATTCCTTCAACCAATTTTACCCAGAAATCAACCTAAATTTCAAAGCTTTGTGAAACCAATTTGTCTCATGTAGTAAAAGAAATGTATGTCGATGTATATATATGGCTCTCTGCTTTTGATTCATGAACAAAGGAGACACAAGGATTTATTACAAAAATATTCAAAACCCGGAGGTGATTAATATGAAACTGAAAGCTGCAATGAAGAAAACA
Source organism: Nasturtium officinale (assembly GCA_963854855.1). Classification (NCBI taxonomy): domain Eukaryota; kingdom Viridiplantae; phylum Streptophyta; class Magnoliopsida; order Brassicales; family Brassicaceae; genus Nasturtium; species Nasturtium officinale. Next base: position 3,761,871 of record OY978505.1, read on the forward strand.
ATCGAGTATGTGATTCGCAGGAGCTAGGGTTTTGTCAAGATTTAACCTTCAATTGATTGAATTCTATAAACAGATTAACAAAAAACTATGAACAGACCAGTTAAAGATTATTGAATCTATCAAAGAAGAATAGCTAAGTTAATAATGAGAGAATCAAAGAAGTAAAATTTCTTTTATTAACTAGTATGGAATCAATCTGGCAACTCAAAGTATTGTCAACAATAAACTTATATATTAATTGCTCTTGTATTTTTTTTTGACGATAACTCATATCTGGAAACTTGAAACTATTTTTATTTAAGATTTAGCATATGAACTATCAATCATATAAATATCATGTATGCATATATATTTCATGTGGAAAATAAGATTTAATTTCATAGAATCATTGTTTAATCTGATCTAGTTAAGTAGTTTTCCCTATTTTGATATACTTTATGACTTTATCAAAAAAATATTTATGTTAATTATAAGATTCTCTTTTTTCTTTTCTTTTGGTGGTTTTTACATTTTAGATTTCAATTTCTTCAACTGCTTACACTTGTTCCCTTTTAGGTTAAGTTTCACATCTTTTTGCTTTTTCTAAGAAATAATATCCATTATCTGTCACTTTAATTGGTTCTTATTTAGCAAAGCCATCAAGTTTCCAATTTCTATTTTCTTGTTTGTCTTAATTCCATTTTATCCTTTTTCCTATTTTTCTTGTGAATTTAATATCTATATTATAGCAAAACCGTCTTACACTATTTGCAAACCCTGCAAGTTTTTCAATTCAACGTATATTTCTTCTATTTTTCTTAAATTTATTAATATTAATTTACATGTATACTATTATTTTATTCAACTCAAAGAAAAATTTATTTTATTAACTAGTATGGAAGAAAAATTTCTTCTTGACTAGTTTGATCCATATCTGTTCTGAGTAGATACATAAGAAGTATAAGTGATTTGGGGTTCCAAAGCATTTAGGCATGACATACATGATCTATTAGAACCTGTACTCCAATGAGTCATTTGATCTCCAGTTGGTATTCGGTTTTGTATTGCCAGCAACGTATTGAACCAAACTTTGGTGTGGAGTAGGATTTGATTCTCGGACTAGGTTTCAAGTTTTCTTTAAAACCAAATTTATCCTCCTTGCTTCTCCACAAGACCTTAAAGAGTTTGGATGCTTTTTTCTTTGAGAATCAATTGTATTTTCCATGTTGTTAAAAATCTCAAACCTGTGGCGATTTCTATGGTTTGTGAGTATGACCTGGTCCACCATAATAATTTTTGAATACCTGTATATCGTTCTCTGATGAAAGAAATGTATATTTTAGAATAACAGGTTTTGTGATGAAATGAGTGTAAACCCAAATCTATACTATTATAGCTGAAGCTAATTGATGTTAAGACTATCCACGGGTAGAAGCTCCATTGGCCCAGTGGTTGACCAAAGATCTTTAAAGCTTCTACATCAGGAGTCTGGGGTTCGAGTCTCAGTTATTGCGATTTATTAACAAAATTGCAGATTAATGGAGGCAATTTTATAGAAGATCTCCAACGATGTACAATTAGCGTCGTTCGCCATGATTCTATGCAGAAAATAAAGTGGTGTCCCTCAAGAGCATGAAGAACAAAATATCGTCTGTAGTGGATCTAATAAGGGTCGGAAGAAATGGTCCGTGGGAGACTCGTCTTTGTAATAGTTTTCATTATTTGTAATAAATTAATAAATCTAGATGACAAAAAATACTACCCACGAGAGATTTTAGAAACTTGATATTATTGGTCCATGTCAATATTCAACATAAATTCTCATGATAATATGCCAAAATGTTAAAATGGAAAAATCGATATCTTCTACAAACTTAAAAAAGAAAAATAAAAAATATGCAACAAAATATAGTAGAAATTACTAAAAGTAATGAGTTTAGTATTTCATAACTTCATATTTTAATGGCAATTGGTCACATAATATTTCTGAATTCCTATTTGATATCGTGTTTATTCTATAAATATAAAGAACAATAATGGTGAAGAACAAGCCCTTATAATATTAAACCTCAGAAAAATGAGGAAGAAGAAGAAGAAAAGGGAGAAAAAACTCTAAGAACAAAATAGAGAACAAAGTGACACATACAAAATATGCAGTAATTAATTTGAAGTAATAGTGTTCCTATGGTGTCCACATAAGACTCTATGCTAAGACTGTTCACGTGGGTTTTCAGAAATTTAATATTATTGGTCTTCATCATTATTTAATAGAAAATATGTTATGATAACTTCATATTTTCTTAATGGCAATTGGTAGCAAAATATTTATGAATTCCTATTTACTATTTTATTTATTCAAGATAGATGAAGAACAATAACGGAGAAGAATAACTTCTAGATAAAATTACGCCTCAGAAAAATGAAGAAGCAACAGGAGAAAAATGAGCAAAAACCTCTAGGAAAATAGTAGAACAAAGCGAGAAATGCAAAAATATATAGTAATTAATTTTAAACTACAATGGTCCTAGAGTGTCCATATAAGACTTTATGTTTAGATTGTCCAAATGAATTTTAGAAATACGATATTATTGGTACACATGAATATGTAATATATATTCTCATGATAATTTTCCAAATCTATAGTATATAAAAGTTGAGCCTACTTGATGCTAAAACCATCTATGTGAAATTTTGGAAACTCGATATTATTACTCCACATCAATATTTAACATAAATTCTAATGATAATCTGCCAAACATGTTAAAATAGAAAAATTCATATCTACTATAAACTTAAAAAAATCATCAAAAATAGGCAAAAATAATAGAAATTACTACTATAATGATTTTAGTATATATATTCTTATTAGTAAATAACTGAAAATATTTATTTCATAACTTCATATTTTTTAACAGCACTTGGTCTCATAGTATTTATGAATTTGTATTTGATATCCTATTTAATCTACATAGATGAAGAACAATAATGGACAAGAATAAGCCCTAGATAATATTAAGCCTCAGAAAATTATTAAGAAGAAGAAGAAAAAGGAGAAAAAAACTCTAGGAAAAATAGAAGAACAAAGGGACACATGCTAAAACAATGTGTAGTAATTAATTAAATTGAAGCTATACTGTTCCTAGGTTGTCCGTAGAAGACTTTATGCTAAGACCATTCACGTGTAATTTTAGAAATTTAATATCATTGGTCCACGTCAATATTTAATATAATATATATATAGTTTCATATTTTATTAATGGAAATTGGTTGCAAAATATTTATGAAATCCTATTTATATTTATTTATTCAAGATAGATGAAGAACAATAATGGAGACAAATAAGTCCCAGATAAAATAAAGCCTCAGAAAATGAAGAAGAAAAAGGAGAAAATGAGCAAAATATTTCTAGAAAAAATAAAAGAAACATTTTACACATGCAAAAATGTGTAGTAATTAGTTTAAATAAGACCCATATAAAATAAAGCCTCAGAAAATGAAGAATAAAAAGGAGAAAATGAGCAAAAAATCTCTAGATAAGTAGAAGAAAAAAGTGACACATGCAGAAATATTAAAATGGAAAAATAAATATCTACTATAGACTTGAAAAGAAAATCATAGAAAAAAGCAAAAATAATTGTTTATATTACTAAATATAATGAGTTTATTATATATTCTTATTAATAAATAATTTAAAATATAATTTTCATAACTTCATATCTTCTTAATGACAATTGGTCGCTTAATATTTATTAATTCAATATCTTATTTTAGATAGATGAACAAAAATAAGAGAGAAAAGTAATCCCAAGATAAAATTAAGTCTCAGAAAAATGAGGACAAAGAAGAAGAACAAAGAGAATAAAAACTAGAAAAAATGAAGAACAAAGTGACACATGCAAATAAAAATATAAATATAAATGATAGATACTATCATATTGGTCCACACTAATGGTTAATAAAAATTCTTGCACTAATTATTTTTAACAAATTGATATACGGCAAAACTTTAAACATAAATAATCACCAAAATAATAGAAACAATTCAAAATAATAAAATAGCATATAAGAAAATTATGCCTTAATTTTTTATTAATTAATCATTTAAGATTAGATTTAAATAACTTCTTATTTACAGATAATTAATTAAGAAATTATTTAATATTTAAAAGAAAATATATTTGGCCAATAAAATTAGAAATTGGTCAAATAGTATTTCCAAATTCCTATTTAATCTCTTTTATATTATATATGGCTGAAAAAGAATGCCAAAGGTAAAAAAACCAGTTAAAACTAAATCTCATAAAACAAATAAATAAGAAAAAGGAGAAAAGGTAGGAAGAAAATAGAAGAAGAAAACAACATATCCAAAAATATTTGATAACTTTAGTGTCCAATGAATAACAAATTTTACTGTAATTCTACCCAAAACAAATTGAAAAAAATTAATATATTAAAATTCAAAAATTTATCATGACTATAAAATTTTGGAAAGAATGTGCCCACAAATATTTAAGGTGAATCATGTGTTATCGTTTTAAACTTTTGGTAAGTTTAATATTTTTGCTAAAACATTTTACATTTTTAAAGTTTAATGTTCTTCTAAGTGTACCATCAATGAAACCCAAATGACAAAAGTCAAAAAAGAGAATGCAAGAAAGATTACGATTACAATAACTTATAAGATTATTATGTCCAACGATCATTGATTGTTGCGGGCTTGCATTATAAACAAAGTTTAAATGCCAAAGCCAAAAGAGAATACTAGAAAGATTAGGATAACTATAAATTATAAGATCATCAAGATCTAACTGATGATAAATTGTTATGAGTTTGAACTATTAGTTGATCCAAATGTTAAGGCCCAGAAGAAAGAATTACGTGAAAAATTGGGGTTACTATTTTCTTCGTCTCCTAAGTCATTGATGTCAGCTTTTGGCTTTTGAGGGTCTTTCATAGTTGATTTTTCTTTTACATATCTCAATCGTGTGTGTCTCGATGAACTGTAAATGATCTTTGATGTGAAGCTAAGATCTCAATCGTGTGTGTTTTGAGGGTCTTTCATCGAAAACACTATATACTCTCTTGTTTACATTCTAGCTTTAAAAACTTTATCTTTTTGCGTTTAGTTTATAAACTTCAAACTCACTGCTATTTTCTGGCCATAACAAAATGGTATTAAACTTAATATTATCAGGAATCGACTCTTCTATCTCTCCTTCATGTATAAAGAGCATACCAATAATTTATTATGGTATTCCAAAGTCAAAGCTCGTTATTAAGAGCAACCACAACCATATTTAAGTGTTTAAAAACATATCACCAACCGCAAATACCAAATATCACACTAATATTTATTTATTATTATATCATAATATTAAAGACTTTTTCTAATAGTTTGATAAATAATAATTATTTATATAAAATGATATATTAGATCTTAAATATAAGGTTAAATTTGACATTATAATCATCAATAAATTAAAAGAGCAAAGAATAAATTATATCTTACTAACTATCAGAAATATTTGAATGAACCATGTTCAATTTAGTTTTTATGTTTTTTTTTTAAAAAGGTTACATACTAATTATAATTATAATTGTATTACAACTATAACACTATATTATTAAAATAAAAATATAAAATAGTGATGATATTTGTATTTTTAATTGATATACAAGAAAATTATTCTAATAATAAATTAAAACATAAATAAAATTATATATATATATATATTTGGTGTTTTGCGAAACGTGTTCAACAAATATGATGTGATACTATTCATAAAACACCAAAAAGTATTCAAGATTTACCGTTACATTTAAGTGGATTTGACACATATTTGGTGTTTTGTTGTCAAGTTGGTCTTTCGAGAAGTCTTGATGGTGATTTGAATTCTAATTAATTCTCATATTAAAACACCAGAACTCTCATATATTTGGTTTCCTAGTCCCAAGTTTATTCCTTGAGTTGTTTTTTGGGTATGATTGTGAAAAAATAAAGTAATTATATATATTTTCTATTCATCATTTCAGAAAAATATGGGACTACCACACCATATGATAGAAAGTATTCTGGAAATACTTGATGTGAAATCCTTGCTCAAGTTCAAGATCGTATCGAAGCATTGTACGCTACGATCCAATCCCGTCGGTTCCAAAAAGATAGTTAACCCATCATAAGCAATCAGGAAATCCAGACATTATATGGTGTCCTTATATGACGAATCTTTTAATATTGAAGCTACAAGATCGTTGGTATTGAGTTCATCAATTTCTGTTAAGATTCCAACTCTTTGGGAAAATGCCTTCTTCAAAGTTGGCAACAATAGTTGTGATGGTCTAGTATGTCTCAGTGATGAACTACTACAGAACCACAATATTGTCTTTAATCCCAGCACTCGATGGCATCCAGTTTTTCCTTGCTCTACCTATCAACTACTCAAAAGGAGAGACGAGCTCGATCTACCTCAAACGGCTAATCTTGGATTCGGTAAGGACAAGATTAACGGTGCGTACAAAGCCGTTTTGTTATATAATTCCTCTGAATTTTGCCTTAACAACAACTATGCAACAGTTTGTGAACTCTTTAAATTCACTACCCATTATTGGAGGTACGTGGTCCCTTCTTCCCCTTACCCGATTTTTGATTGTCAAGATCCTGTTTATTTTGATGTGTCACTTCACTGGTTATCCATTAAGGATAAAACCATGGTTTTGTCTCTCGATCTTCACACTGAGACTTTCCAAGTCTTTGAAGTTCCATTTGTCCACCACCAAGATGTTTATGGAGTGGTTGGCATGTGCAATCTAAATGATCGTTTGTGTGTATACGAGGAAAAGTGGCGCAAACAAGTGATATGGTCGTTCGATTCAGATCACAAGACATGGAAACAAATATTTTGCATAGATCTCACCGCTATAACTTCTCCCTTGAAAAACTGTTTCACACCCAAACCACTAGCAATTGTGGACAAGGAGAAGCTATTGGTTCGAGATTCTAGCTTTGGAGTTGAATTGCTAATATATGATCTGAAAACCAAAAGATGTGAGGTAGCTTACTCCTCTGAAAACTATGTTACTGCACACCATCTTTGTTATTTCCCAAGTTTAATCTCTATTGTGTAATGTTTGTTATGTTTTTTTGTAAATTTTTAAGACAATGATTGTTATGTTATTTCCAAAACATTATAATTTCAAAGTTTTTAATTATTAGATCAATTGGTTCTGCATCCTAAAAACATGCGTGCTAGATACTTGTGTTTACTTGAGATTCATCGAAGATATGAAGGATGTCCATCACACTCTCTCTTCACAACATTTTACTATCAAAAAAATCACAACAATAAAAGGAAAAAAATGTTAATTATCTAGGAATGTAGAAAAGAAAGGGGGGGAGGGGGGGGGGATTTGGACAAAAAATAACAATAGACAATAAAGAGTCGTTCCACATCAGTTCTGTCCAAATATTTTTACACTCCAAATTTATCCAAATTGAGAAGAGGTATTATTTTAAATTCCAAATTTTATTTTTTTTCTATTTTTAACAATGAGATATTTTCATATTTTTGTCAATATTTTTAATACTTAACTATCTAGTGACATAAGATTCGGATAGACCCATCTCCTACAAGTCTTCCACATTTATTGACAAATTCATATTTTCATTTTCTTCATACATTACGCTTGTGTAAAATATGTTAAAACAAAAAAAATGGCAGATCGTCACTTTATACAAAGCTTATAGAATTTTCACTTTTAAGAAATGGCAAAAATGTCAGGAAACTAAACTTCAAAATCCAAAGAATTTCATCTTCCGTCTCAGGAAACTCAGCAGCATTTGAACTCAAAACGTCAATTGCATGAAACCATTCTTGAGTCGTCCGTTTGTATGACATGGCTTCCTCCAATGAAGCTGAGTGCTAGTGGTAGATCATGACACTTTGTGGCATCTACCATTGCTAGTTCATGAATTCTTGGATGACTTCTTAACGTGATATCTCCAACGTAAATCCAATGCATCATTAGGTGCCAAACATTGGACTTCCATCTCGCCAACTCCCATGAATATTGGACTCTTTGTATTTTTTACAAATGCCTCTGCTACTAATGACAAAACAGATTATTATGCTTATTGAAGATGTCATCTCAATTAATGATTTTTTTTAAAAAAAAACCAATCCGATCATTTTAATTATACACGTCATATTTAACACACACATAATATATAGTTATACACACCACATTTTTTGACAAAAAAACTTGGCGATATTGCTACACATCCTATACTCGAGGTTGGATTGGAGATGCGAACAATACTGAATAATAAAAATATGATTGTTCTAATCATCATCAAAGTCTATATAATTATAAACATATGAACAATATCAATGCATTCATTTGCTATATAAAAATACTATAACCGGTAGGATAAGAAAGTAATTATCTTAAAACTAAACAAACAAAACAAAAAATATCTTTAAAATTATAATTTGTAATGCACGTGCATAAAACTAAAAAAAGCTTTGTTTTCTATCAATACTTACCATGCCCAGTAATGAGTTACATTATGTAGCCATTATAAAATTGTACATGTTGGGATGAAATCAATGTAATGAAGAGCACCAAGGGATGTGAGATGTTCACCACTCATCTTCACCCAGTTTTGATGTCCCTTAATCTCTGCAAGCTTGGTATGGGGAACATTATTGTACCAGAACTGTAATTACACAACAGACAAATAGATGTCACGACATATCATTTATGGAGCGCAAGCAAGTTTTATCCAACATCTAATAATGTGTTCTTGTTAAGTCAGTATTTACCGGTTTCAATCTTATGAAAATTAATATTAAACTCACCTCTTCCCTGCTCTTTGGCCATTTGATGGACCGCTTATAACCATTCGGAAGAGACACAAGACAATGAGGAGATTCCTCAGGATAATGGCGCTCACGATGTTCATAATGCATTGTACTATGAAGCTTCTTGATAACTTGCCAGTTGTCAAGGCAATGAATGTAGTCTGGTCCAGCAGTCACATTCCATTCATAGTTACTTTAGTCCTTAGATATTGAAGATTGTTGTGAATTCTTCTCGTTCTGAGACTCAACCAACTGAGTTGACCAAGCTCCATTTCCCGCACTCGACTCTTTCGTAATTTCAGCCTGGTCACCAGCTGTAAAGACTTCTTTGGTAGTCTTCTCCGTGCTTTCTTCAGTTTCACTAGAATTCTTTTCTGAGTTTTCTTCAGACTTTTCTTCATTTACAATACCATTCTCAGATTATTTTTCTTCCATGCTCTCTTCCAGTTGAGTTTTCTCTTTCAAAAATTTTATTGAACTGTTGTTTAATATAATAAATTGATCAGGTTACTAACCCCAAGGGCTATGATATGTATGGAACTCCAGCTGATATATAGAGCCTTGGGAATCTAGATTCCGTAAGTCTTGAAGATTCTTAAACTTTCTTGATATAAAACAGGGGAATTCCCATTAAAAACCAACTATATAGCTAAATCTGAAATATACATGAACTTATTGGGTCACAATAAAAAGTACACAAATTTGCAAGTTCAATTTAGTAGATATTCGAAGTATATATATTAACATAATTGGAGTTTGGACATTAATATTATTTCTAACGGGATTTCCTAATGTGTGCAAACAAACAGATTCAAGGTTTAGGATTGGAATGTGTACACTTCCAGAAACACTTAAAAATATACCAGTAGAAGCTCGTCATTTCATACTCAAGAACAGCCAACTGCAGCTGAGCTACAGAACCATCCATTTTTAGAAGGTTCTTACCATCCTCGGGCTCAGCCTCAGGCTCAGGCTTAGGATCTGAATCCGCATCTCAGCTTCACTGTAGATGATTATAATTTTAGAAGATTGCCTTTAATATGTGAAGCATGTGGTTTCATTTTATTTAGAATATATTAGAATCACAAGTTGTATATTTTAACATTAATGTCCTAATTGTATCAAAACAGGTGTAACCAGAAGATTTGTGAGAGATTAGATCCCGTGGAAAATATTAAGGAGATTCAAGATACGATTCTTCGACATAAATGTGCAAGTTTAGGTAGCACAGTAAGAGATAAACAGTCTGAAGATAGATTTATCCTCAGTCACCATATCAGCTTGCTAACGCCACAGATAAACAAATAGGAGCTGCATTTCTTTACTGAGTTTCAAATCTGATGGAGGTCAAGAAGCTCTCATTCTCTGCTGGACCTCTGTTTTCTGTCACCATTGACGCTAAACTTTGATTTCCTCATAATCCTCTACTTTGATGTAATTATTTTATCTATCATGCTCTGTTTTATCCTTTGTATCAATTCAAAACTTTCTGCTACTTCTCAGACCTTTGTAAAAAACTTTTTGTTGATTATTAAATTTCACATTACAAACAAATTAAGTTGGTTTTTTTAAACATATTAGGGGTTTAGTTATTTTCCTTAATATATGTTGGGTTGTCAGTCATTTTAAGTTTTTAATTATTAAGTAACTCAAACATTCTTTCATTTAGTAGTTCATCATTTCATTTCTGAATAATTTTACGGCACATACAACTATTTTTTGTACAAACTTACAATCAATGAATTTAAAGTTATAATTTAAAGAAACTGATATGAGCATGGAAGCATCAACACTCGGAGAAGAAGAGGAAGGAACCATGGCTATTCCCAAAGGTCTTATGACCCGGGCAAGATCAAGAAAACTTTAAGAAGCCGTATGAAACATCTTAAGGATAGCATGAAAGCATGAAGAAGCTAAGGAAAGGCGACACCAAGACATTCTCACTTCTATTCAAGTCGCTTTAATTTAATCATCTTCTAAGTGACTTGAGTGCGCTCTTTTTCCCTTAAGCTCGGTTTTATCCTAATGGGTTTTCCGACTAAGGTTTTTAATGAGGCCTCAAGATTCACTTAAGACTCATGATGAATAACTAAGCGCCACACTTGATATTTTGGACCGTCCTTTGATGCATTTGACCAACTTCAAACCACCTTATAGTATAAGTTAGACTATCGTTTCATTTTATTGTTTGAGTCCACAAAAAACTCTTTCATATTCCTGTCTTGTCGACTTCTAGTCATTGTTCAGAGTCTTAGGATGAATGTTTAGAGTCCCAATAATTAGGAGTCTCGAGGCACTTGAGTCTGTTCATGTCACCTCTCTATATAAGTCGATGTAAGTTTCATTCGGCAAACAACCAACTTTTTATTCAACTTCTTTTCAGAGAAAACTCTCGTTCTTTAAGAACATTTTAAAATTGTTTGGTGAGTCATATCCAACAATCAACCCCGATTCTCTGGTGTATCATATCCAGAAATCAACCTTGTCTTCCCCAAGAGTGTCATATCTTGGAGACACATTTTTGAGAGTTTATTAGGTGTGTAATATCCGAAATAAATCTTCTAAAAACAGAGATGTTAGATGCTTCAAGTGTCAAGGGTGAGGACACTACACCAATGAGTGCATCAACAAAAGAACTATGATTCTTTTGGATAATGGTTAGATAGAAACCGATGAAGAAGAAGAACTTGAAGAAGAAGAGAACTCCGATGCTGAGGAGATAGAGTTACCAGCAGCAGGAGAGCTATATTAGTCACAAGGCGATCATTAAACATTCAAGCCAAGGATACGGATCAGGAGCAACGGGAAAACCTGTTTCACAGCAGATGCCTGGTACAAGGAAAGGTTTACAGCCTTATCATTGATGGAGGAAGCTGTACCAATGTGGCAAGCAAAACCATGGTGAAAAAGATAGGTCTAGAAGAGAAGAAGCATCTGAGATCTAGTGTTGTTAAGAGAACCATGTTCTCTAAGCAAACCATTCTTTTGTTTGTTTACAAAGAGGTTTTGGTAAACCTTACTAACTTAGTGTCGGAAGTTCCGAGCGACATTTCCTTTCTTTTGCAGGAGTTTGAAGATGTCTTTCCGGAGGAGAATCCCAAGAGATTGCCACCTATCCGTGGGATTGAACATCAAATTGATTTTGTGCCTAGAGCTTCACTCCCAATCCATCCAGCGTACAGAACAACCTTTGTGGAGACTAAGGAGCCTCAACAAACAGTGAGAGTAATGATGGACTTTGACGATATTGAAACTGCTTGGGAGATCAACCTTTGTGAGTTAGGAGAAAGATTCCTCCCGAGTTTCTACAAAAACACGGCGACATCAGTTTTTGAAGAGTATGGACTTATAAGTTTTCAACTCAATTCCTATAACTTTTTCATTGAACACAGGTTCCAGAAGGCGCTTAATTATTTTGGTCAGATGCTTGTGGAGCCATCCTTTGATGCACCAAAGAACAAGAACTTTGAATGGAGCTATGCAACCATGAAGATGGAACAAATCACCTTTTAGATGCCCAGATCCCTTATCAATAAGAAAGAGTTCGCTTTCCTTCTGCCTGTCAGACTTCAGCCCATGACCAATTCATCAAGAATAAAGGAGACTATTCCTCTTGGTAGATTACCTGTGATGGTGAAATATGTCCTTTGCAATACAAGAAGGAAAGAAAAGGGATGTGCCTTTGAGCAAGGTGGATATCTTGTGATAAAGGAGGGATGAGAAAAAGTCTTTGAAGAAGGTGACCAAGCTTATGCCAAAGACATAAGGAAAGAAAGGTTCCTGGAAGGAAGAAAGTCCAAGCTTATGCTACGGATCGATGGACCTTTCAAGATCAACAACAATGCCTACCAGATTGACTTGCAAGGTAAGTATGATATAAGAAACAATTTTAATATCACTGACTTGGTTCCTTTCATTGCAGATAATCCAGATTTGAGGACAAATCCTTTTCAAGAGGGAGAGGATGATATGAGCATGGAAGCACCAACACTCGGAGAAGAAGAGGAAGGAACCATGGCTATTGCCAAAGGTCCTATGACCCGGGCAAGATCAAGAAAACTTCAAGAAGCTGTAGGAAACATCTTAAGGATAGCATGGAAGAATGAAGAAGCTAAGGAAAGGTGACACCAAGACATGCTCACTTCCATTCAAGTCGCTTTAAGTTAATCATTTTCTAAGTGACTTGAGTGCGCTCTTTTTCCCTTAAGCTCGGTTTTATCCCAATGGATTTTCTGACTAAGGTTTTTAATGAGGCCTCAAGATCCACTTAAGCCTTATGATGAATAGCTTAGCACCACACTTGATATTTTGGACCATCCATTGATGCATTGGACTGACTTCAAACCACCTTATAGTATAAGTTAGATTATAGTTTCATTTTATTGTTTAAGTCCGCAAAAACTCTTTCATATTCTTGTATTGTCGACTTCTAGTCATTGTTCAGAGTCTTAGGATGAATGTTTAGAGTCCCAATAATTAGGAGTCTCGAGGTACTTGAGTCTGTTCAAGTCACCTCTCTATATAAGTCGATGTAAGCCTCATTCGGCAAAAAACCAACTTTTTATTTAACTTCTTTTCAGAGAAAATTCTCTAAGTTCTTTAAGAACATTTCAAGATTGTTTGGTGAGTCATATCCAACAATCAACCCCGATTATCTTGTCTGTCATACCCAGAAATCAATCTTGTATTCTCCGAGTGTGTCATATCTTGGAGAGACATTTTTGAGAGTTTTTTAGGTGTGCAATATCCGAAATAAACCTCAAGGAGTATCAAGAAGCCCTTCCGCAACTTCTTGTGTCCCACTTCGATCTATCACCTTGTCCAGTTTGAGTCTTTGATTCACCAAGGCAAGGATCTATCCCTTATCTATCCAACGAACCATTCGGCCGCTTCTAAGAAGACCCCTTCAGACGGTCCATTCCATCATTAACTCAGCCTTATCTCTTCTTCTATCCCTTTGTCTATCAACCTGTTCTACCAACGAGAAAGTTGAGTCTTGGGCGTGACCGAGATCGTCTCAGAAACTTATTTAAACAACTTGAGAAAATAGTTTAAAACAGCAATACAGATATCTATGACTTGTTTCAAACCATGTAAGAATCTAAGAAGACCGTAAACATCATATACATAACCACATGACAATTCTAAGAGAATATGATTGTTAGCACACTCTTCAGGACAGTACTATATTTTTGTTCTAAGTTGCTTTTATCTTCTATAATGTGACTTCTCGAAGTAATTAAAGAAATCTTGAGTAGGCCTTGGAATGTTATTCCATGAATCAAAGAGATTTTAATTGCTTGTCGCTTCCAAATGTCATCAAAAGAGAAATCTTTGGAACATGTAGTGTCATTGAAAATGCCATAATGCCTAAAGGTGGAAGACGTGATTCCATTTGCAATAAGTATATAATTTGTTAAAATTGTATGTGTTTCTACTACTACTACTCCTTCATCATCTTTCTTAGGCCTACTTTACAACATAATAGGTTTTAGCAGCCTCTGCCCAAGAGAATACCATAGAAATAGGAATTGGTATTTAGTGTTTAGTTCTGGGGATTGGTATTTGAAAAAACCTTCATGATTATATTTAGAAGTAATATACTAGAATAGTACTAATTTTCAAATTAATTGCTAAAATAACACCTTCAAAATCACTTTACTAGATTAATACTTATCTTTTGTTAAAAATCTTAAAATCCAAACTAAAAATTCATATTAACCGAAATATCATTTGTAATTAATTAAAATTAAATTTATAATTTATTTTTGAAATTTTAAATTTGAAAAAAATCTAAAAAGAAAACTTTTTACAATTGTAAAAAGAAATACATCTCCCCTCTTTACTCTTCTTCAAGAAATTGGAAAAAACTCTAAGAGAACACATTCTTGCCTCACTGCCATCTTGCCACCACCGCCGTCGTGCCTCTCCATCATCATTCTCTATCATCGCCGGTATATACACCTAGAAGCCACTGTTGCAAATCTGGAAACTTTCAGATCAAGTTATGAACTCTAGAAAACATGAAATCCAGATCTTCTGACTCGCCTGAATTCATTGTTGTGAATCAGCAGCCTTTGCATCGCCAATTTTGTTGTCAGTGTTCTCCTATGTCAGTGGTGGTCGCCAGTAAAATACTCCACCGATTGTATGATTTTGGTAAATTTTGATTTTTGGTTTCTAATGGTAAATTTTTCTTTCTGATTTTGAAATCTAACTCGCTTAAGTGGATATATACTTGCTAGAAGATGCAATTCCGGCAATTGTCAGTCACAGCCACTGCAGGATCCTCCTGCTTCCGGTGAGAATGAATTTGGTCAATTTTAAATCTATTCCCGCCTAGCTGTTTTTCTTGACTGCAAATATTTTCATTGAATTAGTATCATCACAGATATGTATGCGTGTATTTAAGTTTCCTTGGTGTTGGTTGACAATTTCATTCTCATAATCACAGATTTTAGATAAGTTATGCAGATGTTGTTATTTATAGCTTGTGTTATCTCAGTTTTTTTGGCTATTGATTTCCTTTGTTATTGCAGATGTTTTGGTATTTGATTTTATATGCAAGGAGTGTTATTCTATTGTTAAGAAAAAAATTTCTGGAATTGAATTTCTTTGTTATTACAGATTCTGGTCATCAAATTTTTGTGTTGTCACAGATTTTGGCTATTGTGATTCTGTTACATTGCATATTTTTGCTATTGTGATTTTATTTTATTGCATAACTTAATGAAATTTTCATCAAATTATTGCAAATTTTTTGTGTTTTATTTTTATAATTATTTTGATTTTATTGGTCATTTGGTGTTACTGCAGTTGTGCTATTTTTTTTGTGATAGCTCATTTTTATGTATTAATGCAGTTTTCTGTTTAGTGGCTAACTGTAAGTTTGATTTTATTTGCGTAGGATTGGCTTCTTCGAGTGTGGTCAGTGAGTATCCTCCTGAGTTTCATACAAAAGGGAAATCTCCATTGTTGAATCATACCATGAACCACTATTGTGCAATGTGCAACTTGGGTATAGTGAAACATGAATTAGGAGATGATGTGTGATATTATTTGAAGTCATGTTCCTTGGTGTATTTTCCAAGTTTTCTGATTTGCATTACATTATTGCTGCCAAGAGAGTTGAGTACTTCTTGGCAAACCAGCTATTGGTTGATGATGAGTATGATATTGGGTCCCTTATTTGTTATCAGCATTTACGATTTTCTCTTAATGAGTTTGCAGCTTGTACAGGTCTGAACTGTTCTCCAATTCAACCATCTGAGTTATGTGATCTTAGCCATGTAAAGTTTTTGAGACGTGACTGTGATAGGTAAAAACCATTCTTGGAATTTTGATGAGAGGCTTATGGTAGCACAGTTAAGTTTTCTATCAGTTACAGTACTTGGCATTCACAATATATCAAGGATACCACTGGAAACAGCTATAATAGTTCTTGCCAAAGAGGCTTTTGAGAAGTATATATAGGGACAAGTAGGCTTTGAGCAGTTGATTGGTTCAATCAAGATGATTCAGATTAAAGAAAAATATTGCATGCTCCAAGGACCAGTTCAAGTTTTGTTGTCTTCGGTGTATAAGCATGTTGTTGGTGTATTAGAAACTTATGGGAATATGAGGCTGAAGGAAAATGAAGAAGATCGTGATGAGGTTCTACATTTGAATTGGTTTTCTGCACGCAAAACAGTTAAGTTTGATGAATATATAAGCAATGAGAAGGCTTATCATGGGTAAGTAATTATATGGTTTACGAAGTACATGTATTCCGGTTATGGCCTACTTTATTACAATTTCCACATGTGTGTTGTTTCCTTGGATTCTTCTTTTCCATAGCAACTTCCCAAGCAGATTTAATCCTTGAGTTCTTAGGCCTACCTGCTTGTTGTCGAACCACGGGGATAACAAACTTGAGTAATAACTTCTTCAGGGATCAGTGAGGTGAAATTCCTTGGGAAGATGGCTGTGCATAAGAGTTGTATCAAAAATTCTTATAATAATATGGATGACACATTGACATTACTGCAATTTTTCTCTTATCACACGCTGCAATTTCATGCGCACATGGTATTTTCTCCCTCAGATTAACCACATGTATAACTGATGCACTTGTCACCTGCACCTCATGTGCATCAATATCTTGTGTAGTAAAAAGTTTAGAATGAAATAATATTAAAACAGAAGTGTAAATGATTACCTCAAGCATTTTCTCCACTCCACATGTAAGGGTTGTCTGCATAAAAAATGCATCATTCTTTCTCTCAGAAAACCATCTTGTCATCATGGACTTAACTGCGTCTTGTACAATAGGTAAACACCTCAAATGTGATATAACATCATTTATCAATTAAGCAATATTGTTAGTAAGAATGTTATACCTATCACCAAGGAAATGCGCAGGTGTCCACAATTTTGATAGCAGCTATTTGTAGATAGTTATGAAGGGTTGGATGCAACACGAATCTGATCAAATGTTGTTTAAACACTAAACAAGTGTAAACGCATTGGAAGCCTTTTTCACCAACCCAAATGCTTCTCCACCTTTATATAGAACCAGAATGTTTTTTAAAAGATGGTACATGCATATCATCTGACTGGACATTGGATAGACGTGTGAATTGATTTACCAATTGGTTTGTGTCTATCAGAGATAATCACAGGATTTCTACTATCTAAGAACCAATTAGTGACAGATATTGGATACATTTTCTTAGAAAAAAAAATAAAAATGGATGTGAAACTAAATCTAAAAGGGGACAAGCTTAAGCAGTTGAATAAATTGAAATCTAAAACGTGACAATGGGTAAAAGAAAAGAAAAACGAGAATATTATAGTTAACAGAAATAGTTTTTTTTATAAAGACATAAAGTATATCCAAAAATAGGAGAAAACTACTGAACTAGATTAGATTAAACAATGAATCTCTGAAATTAAATCTTATTTTCCACATTAAATACACATATATATATATACATTAAATTTATATTATTGATAGTTCATATGCTAAATCTCAAATAAATATTAGTTTCAGTTTTCCAGATGTGAGTTATCATAAAAGAAAAAACACAAATGTAACTATTATATAAGTTTATTGTTGACTAAAAAAAATCATTTGATTAGTTTTATGTGGTTATCAAAAGAAAAAAAGTGTTCTTCAATCAATACCTTAGGAGAAAGTTTGGGAATCAAAGCATGCAGTTTAGAAAACATAACAGTCATCTTTAACCTCCATTCTCGTTCGCTCCAAATATGTTTTTTCACGATCATGTGATTCTCCGCCATCACCATCTTTTCGCTATTTTCTCCCTTCCACATCATTTGCAGTCTGAGTTCCCAACCTAAGAGAAGGTTGTAATGAATATGTTTGCTTCTCGATTCCTCTGCAGCCGCCACCGGATTGATCAGAATTGGATATGTCCCTTACAAATCTCTATTGGGTCAACTCCTGAGCGTGAGTCATATTGAATTGAATGCTTATTTTCTTATTTTCTTATTTTTGCTTTTTTGTGTTAATTGTGCTTTTACAAATGTCTTATATAAAATAAAATAGAAAGAGGTGTTTAAGGTAGGAGGTGGAAAGAACGAGATTAGGAGAAAATATATAAATAAAGAGTTTGGTATGCTCTCATAGCAAAAATCTAAAATACAATCATAAGAGAATCCGTTACAATAAATAAAAAAGGCAAGTGTGAAACAAAGTGTTTTGTTTTTTTCTATTTTTCCTCTTTATGAAGTTTTATAATTTTTAAAAAATCAAAGAATAAATAATTTTATGGAAAAATAAATTTCCCTATTGAAAATTTATTTATACAGGCTATTTATACTTTAAAATATTTCTACCGTATATACAGTGCCCAGTTTAGTATAATGGACAAATGTGTGACCAGGGCACCCAACTCCGGATATAATAATATATATTATTTTAAATTTTAGTTCCGATAGTGATATCAATTCCAATTCTAAAAATAAAAAAGAACTTTAATCTTTTGTCCAGCATATTTTTATATAGATTAAAGAAATAAAATTTAGGTAGCAATGAAATCAAATTACATATATGATACAAATTATTTGCAAAAAGACGCATTTATAAAATAAAATGTTAAACATGTATGCCTATTAGATACTTGGTTCTTCCGTTTACTACAAAGAGTATGACGAGACTGTAGTCTGAGCCACTTATTGAAAAGATATGCTCACACTTGTTATCTTTTGCAGGGAGACTAAGATTATTCAGGAATTTATCAATAGCATCACGAATTTCTGGTTCTTAGTTTTCTAGTTACCTAAGAAATGTTATACATTGTCAACAGTATGTATGCTGATTTCTTTTGTCAGGATCTACTCATGTTACTACTAAGGCAAAATTTTCTTGGGGAGAAGTATGTAGGCCTAAACAAGAAAGTGTTTGGGTGTCCGAACATTACATGATACATCTAAAGTGATCTGATTTTCACAATCAGTTCATTGGCATGCTTTTTCTCATGGCTCTCTGTACTTAATAAGCTAGCAAGTGGAGACAGAACTGGAAAGTGGGGAATTGCCCAGCCGTAATTCCTATGTTGGGAGCCAAATAAAATAAGAGATCATCTATTTTTTTTCTTTTTTCTTACTCCTATTGGATTGGAACAACTCTTACAGCAAGAATCTTGGGAGACAAGGTGAACCCCAAATGGAAGTTAACTGTTAATCACTTTTTATACATCGACTTTCCTCATATGATTTTTTTGGCAAGACTAGCTTTGCAGGAAGAAGATGTAGAAGCCGAAAACGGGATTGACACTAACGATATAGAAATGTAAGAACAATGTTAAGGAAAGTAACTAAATGAACATGAAGGCGAGATATGATATTTTTTCTTAACTCTTATTATTCGCTCCGTAGTGATACGGGACTGTACGAATATAGAGTCTCAGGATACAACCATGGGAGACGATTCACACTTCACTTGTGAACGCCCTATCGAACTATAGATTCTAGAAACACTATCGGAATACTTACGCTAGAGGATTTGCTGGTTTGTTTGCTTGAAAAAAATGAAAACTTATCTCCAATGAGAAGAGAGATGGATTTATTTAAAGAGATAAACGAGACCCACTTTCCGTAATAGCTTCTGCACGTGGGCGAAAATCTTGGCATAGATCTCGAGATTTGAATTTCGAAAATGTCTTCCAGACTGTGTATCTTGTTTGAATATCTGAGAGAAAGAAATG
Organism: Nasturtium officinale; assembly: GCA_963854855.1. Taxonomy (NCBI): domain Eukaryota; kingdom Viridiplantae; phylum Streptophyta; class Magnoliopsida; order Brassicales; family Brassicaceae; genus Nasturtium; species Nasturtium officinale. The sequence continues at coordinate 3,781,921 of OY978505.1, forward strand.
TGTTACGTTTTTATTTTATAGACAAACTACTTGTCATTTTAGAAATGAAATGCATGTTGTTTTGAGCTTAATTGGTTCCAAAAAGAAATGATCTTATTGGGCCGGAGGCTCTCTACCAAACCCAAGCCCAAGCCCGAGCTGGACGGATGGTGGTGGCGGTGCGCACATGTGGACTCTTCTCTTCTTTTCAAGCCTTTAAAGCTTATAAATATGTGTGACCATATATATGATAGTCTCCTTTTTCATTTATCCAATGTGGGACTTTTCCAACAATCCCATACATGACTTTTGGACCTAATTTATGTAGCCCAAGTCAAATTTTTATTCACACATTATAAAAGTCCAATGTCTTTTATTATGATCCAACAGAAGACACCAAGAGAAGCCTCAATCACCATATCAGCTTGTTCATGCTATAGATAAAAATAATCTGGAACCACATTTCTTTTCTGTTTCAAAACTGATGGAATCTCTACATCTCTGCTGGACCTCTGTTTGCTGTCGCCGTTGACGCTAAACGTTTATTGCCTCATTATCCTATATTTTTATGTAATTCCTTTATTTACGATTCTCTGTTTTCTCCTTTGTAGCAATTAAAATCTTTCTGCTACTTCTCAGAACTTTGTAAATTTGTTTATTAAATTTCACATTACAAAACAAAATAAGTTGTTTTATTTTTTGTCCTAACTTATCCATTTTTCCATAATTTAGTTATGGAATATTTAAATTACCATATTAGGGGTTTAGTTATTTTCCTTAATATATGTTGGGCTGTCAGTCTCTTTTAAGTTTTTAGTTATTAAGTAAATCAAATATTGTTTCACCTAGTAATTCATCATTTGATTTCTGAACAATTTTACAGCACATACAACCATTGTTTGTTACAAACTTACAATCAATGAATTAAAAATAATAATTTAACGAAACTTATTTAAACAACTTGAGAAAATCATTTTAAATAGCATTATGGATATCTATGACTTGTTTCAAACCATGTAAGAATCTAAGAAGACATTAAACATCTTATGCATAACCACATGCCAATTCTAAGAGAATATGATAATTAGCACACTCTTCTGGACTGTAGTATATTTTTTTTGTTCTAAGTTACTTTTATCTTCTATGAATATTAACTTCCTGAAGTAATTAAAGGAATCTTGAGTAGGCTATTCCATGAATCAAAGATATTTTAATTGCTTGATGATTCCAAATGTCATCAAAATATAAATCTTTGTGAATATGTAGTGTCAGTGATGTCAGTGAAAATTTCACAATGGTTAAATGTGGAAGACGTAATTCCATTTGTAAGAAGTATAAAATTTGTTAAAATTTTAAGTGTTTCTACAACTCCTACTTTTTCATTATTATGTACTTTTGGTATTTTAAAATTTTTATGGATGTACTAACTAAAATCATCCATACTGGTAAGAAAATCACTAAGTTTCTAAAACAAAATTTTTTAATATTTTAACAAAAATTGATGCTCTAATTAGATTTTAAAAATTTTAAAAGTAAGTAAACAGTGAATAATGAACACATATTAAATGAGTCTCTCAAGTTTCTTAAAATTCTTAAATGAGAATCTCTCATCACCCTCTCTCCTCCTTTTTATTATTATTATTATTTTTAATTGTGAGAGACTCTCTTGAGAAACTCCCACTATACTTATTTTAAGAAGTTTGAGAAAATAGATCGGAAGAGAATATCAAGTAGTTTTGTGAAGATAAAGACCTTGCAAGATAAGAAAGCGTTCGAGTATCCTCACACAAACCCTATACAGGTTCAAAATCACAAGAACACGTGTTCAATTGATAATTTATAAACAGGCAAATAGCAAAACAATGTCCGATTAAAAAGAATGAAAACTCTGCAAATATGTTGAGTGCAGGTCCGATCTTAGACTAAAGCTGGTAAAGACCTTGCTTTAGGCGGCAAGATATATATAGAGAATAAGGGGCATCAATTTATGAAATGTGTATTTATTTCAGTTGGTAATGAGTTCATTTTTATTTATTTAAGCAAATTGATGAGTTCGAGACAGCTAGTGACAAACATTATTACAATGTTTTTTTTTTAATGAAATATTTATTCCCAAAAAAATTTGATGGGCCACAAATTGTTTCTGTCCTCTCTTCTCGTTAGGCATCTAAAATCTTAGGACCAGGACTGGTTGAGGGAAAAAGTATTTTTCGTCTAACTATACAACTTCTTAAATCCAAAGTCATCCATTTGTGTGCGTTAAAGGTCTCTTTGTAGAACTTCTTTCCAAACATGTCTATGATGTAATTACCATTGTGCTTGACAGAAATGAAACAGAATCAAGATTTGTCTTAGGGCTTTTGCCTTCACTTCCACTACTTCTATCTTTCTGATCCTACTTTACTGATGAATTGGGGGGGGGGGGGTGACGCGCAATGGTCAAACGTTAAAAGAAATTGAAGGTTTCAAGTTTTTAGAAGAAATAAATAAGATTAGTAAAGACCTAGTAAGACAAGTAGCACACCATCTCAAATGATTAGTGAGACGAGTGGTACATTTATCTACTCCCAAACATGAGAAACTGGAACATAGTATTTATAATTATAGTCACCTAAACGAGTATAATGCATTTTTAATGCATCTTATCCTTGAAGTAATGGTTGACTTAAATGTTTCATTGGAGAATACATTTCAATACACTGATAAAGAAAATATCATTACAATTACGAAAAATAAGTCACTAAACCAATGTTCGCACAAATATCTTCTCTTTTTATTCTCTCTTTTTCTTTTCTTTTCTTAAAAATCTCTCTGCCTAAACAAAGAGATGGACTTTGCAACACCCCCCCCCCCCCTTCGGAGAAAACTTAAAAATCACAGTCCAATCACCTTAAAACTCAAACCAAAACAACCAGACTCAAAGAGATAAAACATATAACTCCAATTCTTGAGCAGCTTGCTTGAAGATTTCCACAATTCCAAATCCATCTCCTAATAACTGACTCTCATAACTTAGATTCACCTGTTCCATTACCACCAAAGAAAAGAATCCCATTGTAAATATGACCACATGGATCCTACGATTTAGAAAATATTAAATTTAGCTAATTCGGAGGATTTGATGAAACGCACTGCTTCATCTACTATCGTTGGTTTGTCTGCCTGTGGGATATAATTAAAATATAAGAATAGTTGACTTAGAATAACATCTGATATCAGACACATAAATGTATAGATTAGTTCATTTTCATTTACTATTTTATGTAATTTTAAGTCTTTAATAAGAGAAGAATTCTAACCATGGTAATTGGTGGACTGAAATTGGACTCTGATTCAATTAAAAATAAATAGTATATATATGTAAATTAAGATTAATTAATTTTAAGAAAATAGAAGAAGTATACATTGAATAGAAAAACTTGCAGGGTTTGGAAATAGTATAAGACGGTTTTGCTATAATATTGACCTTAAATTCACATGAAAAAAATGAAAAGGAGAAAATGGAATTAAGATGAACAAGAAAAGAGAAATTGGAAACTTGATGGCTTTGCTGAATAAGAACCAATTAAAGTGACATATATTGGATATAATTACTTAGAAAAAGCAAAAAGATGTGAAACTGAACATGAAAGGGAACAAGTGTAAGCAGTTGAAGAAATTGTAATCTAAAATGTAAAAATCGGCAAAAGGAAAGAAAAACAAGAATATTATAATTAACATTAATATTTTTTATAAAGACATAGAGTATATCAAAAATAGGGAAAACTACTGAACTAGATTAGATTAAACAATGATTCTATGAAATTAAATCTTATTTTCCACATGAAATATAGATGCATACATGATATTTATATGATTGATAGTTCATAGGCTAAATCTTAAATAAAACTAGTTTCAATTTTCCAGATGTGAGTTATCATAAAAAAAAACATAATTAATATATAAGTTTATTGCTGACTAGAAGAAAATCATTTGATTAAATTTTCTGTGGTTACCAATGAATAAAAATTATGTGTTCTTAAATCAATACCTTAGGAGAAAGTTCAGGAAGCAAAGCATGCAGTTTAGAAAACATATCACTCATCCTTTTCCTCCTTTTTCTTTCGCTCTGAATATGTTTTTCACGATCATGTGATTCTCCGCCATAATTTTCACCATTTATTTTTGCTCTTTTTCTCCCTTTTGCAGACTTCACAATCTGAGTTCCCAACATAAGAGAATTTTGTGATGGAGGTGTTTGCTTCTCGATTATTCTGCAGTCGCCTTCGAAATGATCAGAATCGGCTATGACCCGCACAAATCCCTCTTGGGTCAAATTCTGAGCATTAGTCATATTGAATTGATTGCTCATTTTCTTCTTTTTGCTTTTGTGCGTTTATTATACTTTTACGAAAATCTTATTTAAAAAACTGAGAGAGAGAGAGAGAGAAACGTTTAAGGTAGGATGGTAAAAGAAAGAGAATAGGAGAAAAGAGTTAGGTGAGGTCTCGTAGCAAAAAAACAAAATGCAATCATAAGCAAAGCCGTTACGAAAAATTAAGAAGTAAATTTTCAATAAAGTTTTTGTCTTTTTCCATTTTTTTCTCTTTATGAAGTTTTTATAGATTTTTTTCTTAAGTCAAAGAATAAATAATGTTTTGGGAAACAAAATTTCCTTATTGTATATTTGTTCATACATGCTTTATATACCTTTAAACATTTCTATCGTACATACTAGACCTGGGCATAATAACCGATACCCAAACCCGAACCCGACCAGAAGTAAAGAGTTTGGATTGGGTATTGGTGTACTAAAATACTCAATCGGTGTATATTTTTTACTCATTGGATACCCGTACCCGATCGGGTATACCCGAAAACCTGAACTCCACCTAAACTAATCCAAACTTGTATAAAACTTAAATGTTTTAGTTTTTTTCTTTTCATTTTCATATATGTTAGTTTAGTTATATTATATAATTTTTACTTGAAATTTTGTGTTATTTAATGTTAAATGTTTCATAAATTCAAGAACAAATAAAGAAATAAATTTTGTGTTTTGGTTTGGTGGTTTGAGTTTTCTGGATTTATTTTGAATTCTATCTAGTTTTAATGAATTTGGGTTGATTTCAAAAAACATTAGTGAATATATATGAATATATATCAGATTTTAAAGTTTGGTTCAAAAATTATTTGAGTTCGGGTGTACCCGAAAATACCCAAACCCGATGGGTGTTAACCCAAAACCGACCCAAAATTCTAAAATATCCGATCAGGTCCTATATCTCTACACCCAAACACTCGAACACCCGAAATACCCGACTCAAAACTGATCGGATATCCAAACGCCCAGCCCTAGTATATACAATGACCAGTTTGGTATAACGGACCAATGTGTGACCACCCTTCACCCAACTCCGGATATAATAATAACAGGTGCCTCAAATTTTTTCAATATATATTTTTTTGAATTTAGGTACTTGAACAATGACATAAAATTATAAATATGATAAAATTACTTGCAAAAAGACTTGTATTTATAAAATAAAATGTTAAAAATAGTTAGTAGTTATTCAAATAATTTAACCTTTTAAAATTTTCTGAATTTTCGTTTTAGTTATCTATATTTGAAAATATATATTTTGTTTTTAATAATAATGGCCTAATAATAATGGGCTGTTAAAGGTTTTGAGCCGGCTGTGAATATATATAACTTTACAAAAGTGACACAAAAGTGTTATGATATTTTTAGATTGATTTTCCGTAAGAAAAACAGATTGAAGTGAAAAACTAAAAATAAAATTATTTCTACCTTATGTTAAAAATTTAAGTTAAGAAAACAAATTTTAGGTTGACTATATTTAAATTATATGTGCATGTAAATGGGTTATATCCATATATACAATGGGTTATATGCACATACGGAATGGATATAATATATTGTACATATATACACAACCAAACCAAATAAAATAAAACAAAAATAAGATTTCATAATTTCACTTACTAAGATGATATATATTCTAGAACTTTTATTGGCTCGCTAATATTTCACTTGGACTATATGAATTCTGTTGAAATATGTGACCCCATAGTAAGAAGGATTCAAAATCAAAGGAATGAGAGAAAAAGAATGAACTAGTTAAGAATGAACTAGAAGGAAAAGGAAGCTGTTGGATATCAACTAGACAAGCAAACTAGGAAGCAAAAAGGTATGGGCACAGCATGGGAACAGCATGGGCGCGGCTGCACTGTTGGAGCGGCTCAACCACTCCATCATCACACCTCTTCTCTTCTTCTCCACGCCTCTTCTCTTCCTCTTCCTTAGATATTTTTTCCTTAGCTTGTGCTTGTAAACTCTATATATACTTGTGCATTGTATTGGTTGAATAAGTGAGAATAAGAAAATAAGAATTCAGAAACTCTCCCTCTTTATCTCGCCATTTTCCATCATCTTCTTCTTCATTCTCTATCATCTTCAAACTCAAAGTTCTTCATAGTATCAGAGTGGGTCCTTTATCCAACCGCTTAAACTCTCTTCATAATCCCTTTAAGCTATCTTCAAAACCTTCTAATCTATAGCAATACATCTTACCAAGTTCTATTCACTCTGAGATCAATATCCTTGAGATCGGTTGATCTTCAAGTTGTGAAAGAACTGGGATTGTGTATTACTACAAGAGAATGGAGGCGAATAGAGTAGCGATTTCTGTTGTTCTTAAAGGAGATAACTACCTTCTTTGGGCAAAAACTACTAAGACCGTTCTAAGAGGTAGAGGGCTTTGGAAGTTCATTGAACCTAAGGAAGAAGCCGAACCATACAATGACAAGGAAGAGCAAGAAGAGCAGTTCACTCTTTCACTTCTTCAAAGCTCACTAGAGCCATCTATCCTGGCGGCCTACTCATATGCGGATACCGCCAAGGAGTTGTGGGATATACTCAAGGGATTATATGGAAACATCTCAAATATATCAATGATATTTGAGGTGAAGAGGGCGTTGAATGAGTTTCAACAAGGAGAGAAGCCATTCAAGGAAATGTTTGGGGAGTATAGAAGCTTGTGGGCCGAACTGGAGATCTTGAGGCCACAAACTATGGACCCCAAGGAGTTAGGAGAAAGGTGTGACCAAGATCAAGTGTTTGGGCTTCTCTTGGCACTCAACGCATCCTACAAAGATCTTATCAAGCACATACTTAGATTTGAGAAGCTGCCAAGTCTAGCGGAAGTATGTGGCATGATTCAAAGAGAGGAAGGGTCAAGAGACCTATTTCGTGCACCAAGCGAGGCTGCACATCTTGCAAGGAAGAATCTTATATTCGACAAGAGGGTATTGGAATGAGAGCATTGTAAAATAAAGGGACACACTAAGGAGAAGTGTTGGACCCTTCATCCACACTTGAGACCTAAGAGGCTAAAGGAGAATGGAAGCGGACCTAGAGCCTTCATGGGAGTGGCACACCCAGTGGCACAACCAGTTGAGGATACGGTCAAGAGGTCTGAATTCGAAGCCCTCATCAAGAGCCTAGTCAAGGTCACTGAATCTGGTAAGGGCTTCCTCGGTTCTAAAAGCTCCATAAAAAAGGACAAAGTGATTGTGGATTCATGGGCTTCTCATCACATGATTAAGGATCAAGACATGCTTAAAAATCTTGAGCCTTATCATGGGAATGTGCAAGTGGCAAATGGGAGTTCAGTTCCGATTGAAGGGATAGGGGAATTATAACTTTTCAAAAAAGGAACAAAAGCCTTATACATGCCTAGTTTCTCATATAATCTTCTATCAGTTCATAAAGCTACCAAGGATTTGGATTGTGTGGCATTGTTTGGGACTGACTTTGTTAAGTTTCAGGACCCTAAAACAAACAAAGTGCTCGGAGAAGGAAAGGTGGAGGATGGAGTATATCTATTGCACACAAATAAACAAGTGGATGTGAAAGCGCTTGGAATGAAGGCGGATGTGGAAGTATATAGTAGGAAGGAGATTGGAGATAGTCCACTATGGCATGAAAGGTTAGGACATCCAAGTTCTGCAGTTCTCAAAGTGGCCTTACCCAATCTCATTCAAGAAGAAGTAGTATGTGAAGCATGTGTACTAGGGAAACATTGTAGACAAGTGTTTCCTACTTCATCTACATTTTGTGATGAAGCTTTTGGCATTGTACACTCGGATGTATGGACCTCTCTTTGTAATTCAAGAGATCAATATAAGTATTTTGTTTCATTCATAGATGACTACTCAAAATACACATGGATTACTCTTCTACATACCAAAGATCAAGTTTATGAAGCATTCACCAACTTCATCAACTATGTGTCTACACAATTCAAAACAACAATCAAGATCTTAAGAAGTGATAATGGAGGAGAGTATATAAGCAAACGGTTCAAGGAATTACTCAACAACCTTGGCATCATCCATCAAACATCTTGCGCCTATACTCCACAACAAAACATGGTAGCTGAAAGAAAGAAAAACACCTAATGGAGGTAGCAAGGACCATCATGATTGCCAAGGGAGTACCTAAACTTCATTGGGGAGATGCTGTGATGAATTCAAACTACTTGATCAACCGCCTTCCTACCAAGAACCTGGATAATAAGTCACCATTTGAGGCATTGTACAACAAGAAACCAAGCCTACATCATCTCAAAACCTTTGGATGTAGCTGCTTTATGTTCCTACCAGAAGGTCAAAGAAACAAGCTTGAACCTAGAAGCATGAAGTGTGTATTCATTATTCTTGTTTTGTTACTGTTCAAGAAGCTCTAGAAGCTTTTCTTGAAGCATATATCCATTCTCCTAGTCTCTTTTGTGTAAGAAACGTCTCCTCTAACATATTTAAAGCTTCGGCAACAACCAAACTCTCAAGAAATCTCCAGATCAAGAAATTAATTTTTTTTCAAAATTCAAAATTTCCCAGAAAAGACTGTTCATCTTCTTCCCCAAAAGTTCTTTGTTTATTTTGGAAATATATTCATCTAAGCTTCCTGAAAAACTCTGAGATTGATATATATTCATCCTAGACGAGTTTCTGTGAAGTTAGAGGGGTATATTTCTAGAAATTTCTCAAATAACTCTCTCAAGAACAGTTCTGCGTTTTTTGTTTATCCACTGGTACATACTTTGTTTGCTCTTGAAATACGTTTTTCTAGCTTCCTAAAACTTATGAGATTGATAGAAATTCATCCTAGACGAGGTGTGTGAAGCTAGATTGATTTATTACTTGAGATTTCTCAAAGATCGCCTCACAAATCTTCAAACGGCTAGTTGTTATCCAGTGGACAATAGAAGGTTTCCTTGAAGATCATTCTTTTCAATCATGGAGGAGACAAAACCAACTACAATTAGAGTCATTCTACGAGAGAGAACTATCTCATATGGTCACGATCTACAAAATCTAACTTGTATGGTCATGGCTTGTGGAATCAAGTTGAACCCGCGAAAGGAAAAGAGCCTCAAGAAGGAGATGAAGAAACTTGGAAAATGGCTACAAAAAGATCAAATGGTGCTAATATTTGAAAATGGCTAAGGTTATATATATTCATAGCCGGCTCAAAAACTTTAACAGCCCATTATTATTAGGCCCTTATTATTAAAAACAAAATATTTATTTTCAAATATTGATAACTAAAACGAAAATTCAGAAACTTTTAAAAGGTTAAATTATTTGAATAACTACTAACTATTTTTAACATTTTATTTTATAAATCCAAGTCTTTTTGCAAATATTTTTTTTATCATATTTATAATTTTATGTCATTGTTCAAGTACCTAAATTCAATTTCTATAAACTATATAACAACATGTGTTGGACAAAAAATTAGGTTCTTTTTGTTTTTAGAATTGGAATTGGATATCAATATCGGAATTCAAATTTAAAAAATATATATATTGAAATTTTTTGAGGCCCCTGTTATTATTATAACCGAAGTTGGGTGAAGGGTGGTCACACATTGGTCTGTTATACCAAACTGGCCATTGTATATACGATAGAAATTTTTAAAGGTATAGAAAGCATGTCCCAAAAAATTATTTATTCTTTGACTTAAGAAAAAAATCTATAAAGCCTTCATAAAGAGAAAAAATGGAAAAAGACAAAAAGTTTGTTGAATATTTACCTTTTAATTTTTCGTAACGGCTTTGCTTATGATTGCATTTTGTTTTTTTTTTGCTACGAGACTTCACCTAACTCTTTATTTAAATCTTTTCTCCTATTCTCTTTCTTTCAGCATCCTACCTTAAACGTTTCTCTCTCTCTCACTTTTTTATATATGATATTCGTAAAAGCACAATAAACGCACAAAAGTAAAAAGAAGAAAATGAGCAATCAATTCAATATGACTAATGCTCAGAATTTGACCCGAGAGGGATTTGTGCGGGTCATAGCCAATTCTGATCATTCCGAACGTGACTGCAGAATAATCGAGAAGCAAACACCTCCATCACAACATTCTCTTATGTTGGAAACTCAGACTGTGAAGGCTGCAAAAGGGGGGAAAAGAGCAAAAATAAATGGTGAAAATCATGGCGGAGAATCACATGAGCGTGAAAAACATATTCAGAGAGAAAGAAAAAGGAGGAAAATGATGAGTGATATGTTTTCTAAACTGCATGCTTTGCTTCCTAAACTTTCTCCTAAGATATTGATTTAAGAACACATAATTTTTGTTGATTGGTAACCACATAAAATTTAATCAAATGATTTTCTTCTAGTCAACAATAAACTTATATATTAATTACGTTTGTTTTTTTTATGATAACTCACATCTGGAAAATTGAAACTACTTTTATTTAACATTTAGCCTATGAACTATCAATCATACAAATATCATGTATGCATCTATATTTCATATGGAAAATAAGATTTAATTTCATAGAATCATTGTTTAATCTGATCTAGTTCAGTAGTTTTCCCTATTTTTGATATACTTTATGTCTTTATAAAAAATATTAATGTTAAATATAATATTCTTGTTTTTCTTTCCTTTTGCCGATTTTTACATTTTAGATTACAATTTCTTCAACTGCTTACACTTGTTCCCTTTTATGTTCAGTTTCACATCTTTTTGCTTTTTCTAAGAAATTATATCCAATCTATGTCACTTTAATTGGTTCTTATTCAGAAAAGCCATCAAGTTTCCAATTTCTCTTTTATTGTTCATCTTAATTCTATTTTCTCCTTTTCATATTTTTCTTGTGAATTTAAGGTCAATATTATAGCAAAACCGTCTTATACTATTTCCAAACCCTGCAAGTTTTTCTATTCGACGTATACTTCTTCTATTTTCTTAAAATTAATTAATCTTAATTTACATATATATACTATTTATTTTTAATTGAATCGGAGTCCAATTTAAGTTCACCAATTACCATGGTAAGAATTCTTTTCTTATTAAAGACTTAAAATTACATAAAATAGTAAATGATAATGAACTAATCTATACATCTATGTGTCTGATATCAGATGTTATTTTGAGTCAACTATTCTTATATTTCAATTATATCCTACAGGCAGACAAACCAACGATAGTAGATGAAGCAGTGTGTTTCATCAAATCCTCCGAATTAGATTTGGAAAAACTCCAAATGCAAATTCTTGAAAAACTTCAAAATTCTTCTGCCTCAAACACAACTTTTACTTATGCTCCATCTTCATCCTCTTCTCCAGAAACTCGTCTCACACCAATGTCAAACCATCCCCAAGCCCTTACTGTATGCCCTACTACATCAGATTCTTACTCTCGTGAAGCTTTCTTGGCCGATCAGATTTCTGCTTCCAGTGCTCCCACCGTGAATCTCTCTCACCCTTGTAATGACCTGACTAAGGGATTTGGTACTTGGTCCTCACATAACTTTGTGCTGAATATATTTGGGAATGAAGCTTTCTTCAATTTTTGGTGCCCTAAAGACAAAACAGGAGTTTTAACTACTGTTTTTTTACTTTTTTTGAGAAGTACAAGATTGAAGTTTTGTTTGCTAATGTCTCTTCTAATGTTTTCCGAAGGACCTACATGATCCAAGCTCAGGTGATAATTTTATATAAAATATGGTGATATTTAACTAAAAATAATATTTTCTAAATCGTAGGATCCATGTAGTCATATTTACAATGGGATTTTTTCTTTGGTGGTAATGGAACAGGTGAATCCAAGTTATGAGAGTCAGTTATTAGGAGATGGATTTGGAATTGCGGAAATCTTCAAGCAAGCTGCTCAAGAATTGGAGTTATATGTTTTATCTCTTTGAATCTGGTTGTTTTGGTTTGAGTTTTAAGGTGATTGGACTCTGAGTTTTATGTTTTCTCCCCCGGGGGGGGGGGGGGGGGGGGGGGTTGCGAAGTCCATCTCTTTGTTTAGGCAGTTAGATGTTTTAAGAAAAGAAAAGAAAAAGATAGAATAAAAAGAGAAGATATTTGTGCGAACATTGTTGTAGTGACTTATTTTCATAATTGTAATGATATTTTCTGTATCAGTGTATTGAAAAATATTCTCCAATGAGACATTTAAGTCAACCATTACTTCAAGGATAAGATGCATTAAAATGCATTATACTTGTTTAGGTGAATATAATTATAAATACTATATTCCATTTTCTCAAGTTTGGGAGTGGATAAATGTACCACTCGTCTCACTAATCATTTGAGACGGTTTGCTACTTGTCTTACTAAGCCTTTACTAATCTTATTTATTTCTTCTAAGACTTGATTAATATACATATTTACTTTGAAACCTTCAATTTCTTCTAACCTTTGACCATTGCGCGTCACCCCCCCCCCCCCCCTAATTCATCAGTAAAGTAGGATCCGAAAAATAAAAGCAGTGGAAGTGAAGGCAAAAACCCTAAGAAAAATCTTGATTCTGTTTCATTTCTGTCAACCACAATGGTAATTACATCATAGACATATTTGGAAAGAAGTTCTACAAAGAGACCTTTAACGCACACAAATGGACGACTTTGGATTTGAGGAGTTGTATTGTTAGACAAAAAGTAATTTTCCTTCAACCAGTTCTGGTCCTAAGATTTTAAATGCCTAACGCGAAGAGAGGACAGAGAAAAATTTGTGGCCCATCAAATTTGTTAGGAAATAAATATTTTATTAATAATAAAATGTTGTAATAATATTTCTTACTAGCTGTCTCGAACTCATCACTTTGCTTAAATAAATAAAAATGAACTCATTACCAACTGAAATAAATACACATTTCATAAATTGATGCCCATTATTCTCTATATATATCTTGGCGCCTAAAGAAAGGTCTTTACCACTTTTGTCTAAAGTCGGGCCTGCCCTCACAACATATTTGCAGAGTTTTCATTCACTTTAATCGGACATTGTTTTGCTCTTTGCCGGTTTATAAATGATCAATTGAACACTTGTTCTTGTGATTATGAACCTCTATAGGGTTTGTGGTGAGGATAATCGAACGCTTTCTTATCTTGCAAGGTTCTTATCTTGCAAGGTCCTTATCTTTACAAAACTACTTGATATTCTCTTCTGATCTATTTTCTCAAACTTATTAAAATATTAATATTTTTGTTTGAGAAACTTAGTGATTTTCTTACCAGTATGGATGATTTTAGTTAGTACATCTTCCACCTTTAACCATTGTGAAAATTTCACTGACATCACTGACACTACATATTCACAAAGATTTATATTTTGATGACATTTGGAATCATCAAGCAAATAAAATATATTTGATTCATGGAATAGCCTACTCAAGATTCCTTTAATTACTTCAGGAAGTTAATATTCATAGAAGATAAAAATAACTTAAAACAAAAAAATATACTACAGTCCAAAAGAGTGTGCTAATTATCATATTCTCTTAGAATTGTCATGTGGTTATGTATATGATGTTTTATGTCTTTTAGATTTTTACATGGTTTGAAACAAGTCATCGATATCCTAAATGCTGTTTAAAATGATTTTCTCAAGTTGTTTAAATAAGTTTCTTTAAATTATTATTTTTAATTCATTGATTGTAAGTTTGTAACAAACAATGGTTGTATGTGCTGTAAAATTGTTCAGAAATCAAATGATGAATTACTAGATGAAAGAATATTTGATTTACTTAATAATTAAAAACTTAAAAGAGACTGACAGCCCAACATATATTAAGGAAAATAACTAAACCCCTAATATGGTAATTTCAATATTCCATAACTAAATTATGGAAAAATGGATAAGTTAGGAAAAAAAATCTAACAACTTATTTTGTTTGTAATGTGAAATTTAATAAACAAAAAAAATTTTACAAAGGTCTGAGATGTAGCAGAAAGATTTTAATTGCTACAAAGAAAACAGAGAATGGTAAATAAAGGAATTACATAAAAATATAGGATAATTAGGCAATAAACGTTTAGCGTCAATGGCGACAGCAAACAGAGGTCCAGCGGAGATGGAGAGATTCCATCAGTTTTGAAACAGAAAAGAATTGTAATTCCAGATTATTTTTATCTATAGCATGAGCAAGCTGATATGGTGATTGAGGCTTCTCTTGGTGTCTTCTGTTGGATCATAATAAAAGACATTGGACTTTTATAATGAGTGAATAAAAATTTGACTTGGGCTACATAAATTAGGTTCAAAAGTCATGTGTGGGATTGTTGGAAAATTCCCACATTGGATAAATGAAAAGGAGACTATCATATATTAAGCTTAAAAGGCTTGGAGAGAAGAGAAGAGTCCACATGCGCGCGCCACCGCCACCGTCCGTCCGGCTCGGGCTTGGGCTTGGTAGAGAGCCTCCAGCCCAATAAGATCATTTCTTTTTGGGACCAATTAAACTCAAAACAACTTGCATTTCATTTCTCAAAATGACAAGTAGTTTGTCTATAAATTAAAAACATCACACATTTCTTTCTCTCAGATATTTAAACGAGATACAGAGTCTTTGGGAAGACGTTTTCGAAATTCAAATCTCGAGATCTATGCCGAGATTTTTGCCCACGTGCAGTAGCTGTTACTGGAAGTGGACCTCGTTCATCTCTTTAAATAAATCCGTCTCTCTTCTCATTGAAGATAACGTGTTCATTTTTTCACGCAAACAAACCAGCAAATCCTCTAGCGTAAGTATTCCGAGAGTGTTTCATAAAATCTATAGTTTGATAGGGCATTCACAAGTGAAGCGTGAATCGTCTCCCATGGTTGTATCCTGGGACTCTATATCCATACAGTCCCGTATCACTATGGAGCGAATATTAAGAGTTAAGGAAAAATATCATATCTCGCCTCCATGTTCATTTAGTTAGTTTCCTTAACATCATTCTTACATTTCTATATCGTTAGTGTCAATCCGGTTTTCGGCTTCTACATCTTCTTCCTGTAAAGCTAGTCTTGCCAAAAAAAACATCTGAGGAAAGTCGATTATAAAAAGGGATTAACAGTTAACTTCCATTCGGGGTTCTCCTCGTCTCCCAAGATTCTTGCTGTAAGAGTTGTTCAAATTCTATAGGAGTAAGAAAAAGCAAAAAAAGAGATGATCTCTTATTTTATTTGGCTCCCGACATAGGAATTACGGCTGGGCAATTCCCCACTTTCCAGTTCTGTCTCCACTTGCTAGCTTATTAAGTATAGAGAGCCATGAAATAAAAGCATGCCAATGAACTGATTGTGAAAAGATAACAAGTGTGAGCATATCTTTTCAATAAGTGGCTCAGAATACAGTCTCGTCATACTCTTTGTAGTAAACGGAAGACCCAAGTATCTAATAGGCAGATGTTGCTGACGAATGCCTAGATTTCTTGCTAAATCATGTAGATTACTATCTACTCGCCCAGCCGTAGACAAGGAAGACTTAGCAGCATTAATACCCAGAACTGAAATGCTTTCAAATCTTTGAAGAACCTCTAATGTACCTCAAATAGAGTCTCATGTTCCATCCATAAAACCCATCATATCATATGAAAAACTAGGCTGTGTTAAGTTGAGCTTATGACAAAGAGGATGATACACTATTTTCATGTCCGTAGCTGCTTTATTCAAGAGATGAGATTTAACATTTATACTCTATTTTCATGTCCGTAGCTGCTTTATTCAAGAGATGAGATTTGACATTTATCACAATAACTAAGAGATATGGGGAAAGAGAGCATCCTTGTCAAAGTCTGTGTGCACTAGTTAAAAACCCCATAGATTACCATTAACAGAAACAGTGAAAGCTACTGTGGAAATACAAGTCGAGATCCGTGAGATGAAAATATCAGAATCGCCCATTACTTTGAGTGTTGTGATGATAAAATCTCATTTTACCGTGTCAGAAGCTTGTGAGATATCCAGCTTGAAGACGTAGCAGGAGAACTAGTGGTTTTGTGGTAGTCTATGACAATTTCTGTAGATAGGAGAACGTTCTCAAGTAAAAAACAACATTTGATAAATAAATAAAAAACACAGAGGTCTGGGTCAATTGCATCAAGGAGGAGAATTTTGAGTCTATTCGCTAATAACTTTGAGATGATTTTACAAATCAAATTGCAGCAAGCAATAGTTTGATAATCTTTCCTAGTTTGAGCATCCACCTTCTTAGGGATAAGATAAAGGATTGTTGCATTCACTCCACGAGGCATGAAACCATATGTGAAGAAGACTGAGCGGAAATAGTAAAAAAAAACAATTGTTGACTGTAAAATAAATAGCTCACAACATAATGTAACAAAATTTATACAGGTATATACTTAATCTCTATATTAATGGGGCAGAATTGAAAACAGAAAAGGTATCTCAATTACGTCACATTAAAAATTGAAGACTGAAACGGTATGTGACGGGATGGGACATGAGATGAAAAAAATCTAAAAAGTAAAAAGGTGAAAATAAAAATCTAAATCTTTGTCAATCATTTGTGGTATAAAACTCGTTGGTACGATATAATCCTTGTTCTAAAAATCCCCGCATACCTCCGATTACACTCGCCTAATCGCTAGACCCATCCTCACCGTCTCGATTAATGACTAATCTCTCGAAAAAGTCAGTCAACCGATTACTCCCCATCTAATCTGATTAATTCCCGCCTAATCCGATTATTTTCTGTCGAATCATGCATAATCGCCTATGCGCTAGACCCACCCGACCGCCCGACTATCGCCTACCAAGTTTTAAAACATGGGGTACAACATATGATAAATAGTTCAAAATTTTAAGAATTTTATTAAAACAATTTAAAATAAATTATCCAATCAAATAAGATGTAGTACATACTGAAATTTAGTTAATTTTAATTATTGAAAACCTCCAAAATATTACAATTTACTAAATTTTAGTATAAAATTGGGTTTTCCTGCTCAGTGCATGGGTCATCACTAGAGATGTCAAAACGGGATAATCCGCCCCGTTTTGCCCACTCCATTGCGGATTGAGTTAATTTGCGGGTTATAGCGGGCTGACCCGCTATAACCCATGGGTTTTAAACTAATAACCCTAACCCACGCCGCACTATAACCATGGGTTAAGCGGGTTGGTCCGCAGAATTTAAAATCAAATTAACAACTAAAAATTAAAGCTTTATAATATAAATTTATTGATAATAAAATAAATGTATCTTATATCTATCATAAATCAAAAAACAAATAGTAATAAAAGTCATAAAATAAATAATTAAATCAATAAATTTTCAAAGATTCAAATATAAAATTGATTTAATCATTGTCAACGTCTCCAACTTATTAAGACAAAAGAAAACAAAATGTATTTTTCAAAATTTCTAAAATAAAACCAATATGAAAAGGGTTTTCCTACTATTTTTTGTTTTCAACGTGTAACTCTATCAGTCCGCGGATCAACCCGCAACCCATGCGGGTTTGTCCATCAAAGACCATAGACCATGACGGGTCAACCCGCAATGTCCGCTTTTTTTGGGCAATCAAAACATGAACCCTAACCCGCCCTTAACAGTGTGGGTTTAGGGTAACCCGCGGGTTTTCAACCCTAATTGACATTCCTAGTCATCACCTAATATAATCTTATTTCAATATAATTTTGGTTTTAACGTAACAAAGTATACATACTATTAAAAGAGTTAAATAATTTCTCATAATTGTTGTAGTAATCATTTTATCCCCTAAAATTTTATAATTGAAATACAACTTTAAAAATTTGTTTCCAAACCTCCTTTTCTAATCCATACATCCAAACACTAAAATATGTATATATATATATATTAATACTATGGAAACCAACAGTAGTTTCAAATTTCCTGAAATCTCTTTATATAATTAATTCAATAAAATATATTTAAAAAATAATTATGAATTTCCTTTCAAATTTTATTGATTTTCTGTTTATTATTTCAAATTATTATAGATACATATAGTTAATAAAAATTTAGATTTCTCTGCATATGTTGTGATTCGAATTTAAAAAATGGACATAAGCCCTGTCATTTGGGTTTTGGACCGGATTCGGTTTGAGTTTTTTTCGGATTCAAGTAATTCAGATGAAGAGTTTAGTACTTATTCAAAATTTATGACTATTTTTTGGGTAAGTGCGGGTTCATATCGGTTTTGATTTGGGTTTTGGGTTATAACAAAAATGTTCAATTCAAATAAAAAATAGTTTATTTTAGTATCATTTTGAAAAATATAAATCAATACATATTTTTTTGGGTATTTAGCATATTTCTATTATAGTTAAATTTAGATTTCTTATTTAGTTAAAGTTATCTTACTCGGACTAATTAATATATAAATCACTAGGATTTGCTCTAAATTATTATAAATTATAATAAAACATAACTGATCTGACATAGATTTGAAGCAAAAAACTTCAAATTTGTTATTGTTACATGAAAATAATACAAACGATATTAAAACCATGTTACATATATTATATACCGTAAAAGATATATATATATATATTAAATAAGCTAAATTTATTTTTATAAACACAAACATAAAAAGTTAAAATTGTATGAAAATAAAATATTGATAAACAGTTAAAACAAAAAACATAATTTAAATTAAAATATGCGGTGTACTGCATGTTCAAATCCTTTACACTATTATAATTTAAGTATAAATTAAATTTTTTTGGTACAAACACAATTTATCTAATCGGATTAGACTAATCCCTACATCCAAACATTAACATTTATACTAATACTATGAAAACCAACAATAATTTCAATTTTTCTTAAATCTTTCTATCTAATATAAATCAATAAAATATATTGGAAAATAATTATGAATATCCTTCCACAGTCTTTGATCTTTTTGAATTATTATATATACATATAATTAATTAAAATTTAGATTTTATGTATATGTTGTGATTTGAATTTTCAAAAACAAACAAAGGTAATGTCATTCAAGTTTTTGGATCAGATTCGGTTTGTTTTTGTTTGGAGTCAGGGTAATTAGGGTAAAAGCGTAGTACCCATTATAATTTATGACTATTATGTTCGGGTAGATGTGAGTTCAGATCTTTTGACTCAGTTTTTGAGTTAAACAAAACAAAAACTGTTCAATTTAAATAAATTACTTTATTTTAATAAATTTTGGTTCAATTTAGGTTAAATATGGAAGAAAATTATAAATTTTAGAAATATATAAAGACATATTTTCTGATATTTTATATTTTTATTTAAAAATTTCTTACTTGGACTAATTTAATATATAATTTGATATGATTTGCTCGAAATTGTATAAGTAGTAATAAAACATGAATGATCTGGTATAGATTTGAAGCAAAAAAAAAGAAAATTAATTACTACATGAAAATAATATGTTCTAATGTTAAAACCACGTTACATATATTATGTACCTTTAAAAACAATAATACAAAATATATTAAGTAAAAAAATCTAGTTATAAATACAATTCAAATACATTACTAAAAGTTAATAAACAAATCTTAAAAGTGAGTTCCCGCGCTACTGCGCACAGTTCAAATCCTAATATAACTAAGAAAATCAGATAGTTCAGTTTTTTTTGGTTTTATTTATTTATAAATTAATTAAATTAATAAATTAATTTACTAAATTCACGTTAATCATTTCATAATTTTCTTTATCAATATTCATATGTCATGTATGTTTAATTTGACTTGAAATCCAATTAATTTAAAGATAGAAAATCTTTATAAATTGTAACAAAGTGAATTAAGATTAAAACAAATTAATTTTAATAAATTAATTTTAATAAATTCATAATTTTCTTTCTCAATATTCATATGTCTTGTATGTTTAGTTTTATTTGAAATCTCATTATTTTAAAATTAGAAAACTTTATAAACTGCAACAAAATAAATTAAACTTAATATAAACTAATTTTAAAATTTTATTCTTAAGAATCCCTAATGAGGTTCTTTCCATTGCAGGTGAAAATATTTAGAATATTATTAAAGGGTTCTTAATTTAAATTAATCATAAATTTAACTTAAAAATTGGTAAGAATCCCTCGTAGGTTCTTACTACTGGTGGTCTAAGCAATCATGAGCCCAAGTGAAATATTAGCGAGCTAATAAAAGTTCTAGAATATATTATACTAGTAAGTGCAATTATGAAAACTTATTTTTTATTTTGTTTGGGTGAATATATATGTATCATATACTATATCCATTACATATGTACATACAACCCATTATATATATATGCATTTTAAATTATTTTATATGCACATTTAATTTAAATCTAATCAACCTAATATTTTTATCAACTTAAATATTCAGCATAAGGTAGGAATAGTTTTATTTTTAGTTTTCAATTCCAACTGTTTTTACAGCAGGTCAAGCTAATGTGTATGGTTATATATATGCACATCCTGCTCAAAAACATTTATAACCAAGGTGAAAAATATTCTGCCGTTAGAATTAAAAAGAAAAAAATTTATTTTCTTTTCAAGTATAGATAAATAAAACTAAAGTTCAACAAATTTAAAAGGTTAATTTTTTGAATAACTACTAAATATTTAACATTTTATTTTATAAATGCGTCTTCTTGCAAATAATTTATATCATATATGTAACTTGATGTCATTGCTACCTAAATTTTATTTCTATAATCTATATAAAAATATGATGGACAAAAAAATTTAGGTTCTTTTTATTTTTAGAATTGGAATTGATATCACTATTGGAACTCAAATTTAAAATAATATATATTATTATATTCGGAGCTGGGTGCCCTGGTCACACATTTGTCCATTATACTAAACTAGACACTGTATATACGGTAGAAATATTTTAAAGTATAAATAGCCTGTATAAATAAATTTTCAATAGGGAAATTTTATTTTTCCATAAACTTATTTATTCTTTGATTTTAAAAAATATAAAACTTCATAAAGAGGAAAAATAGAAAAAAAAACAAAACACTTTGTTTCACACTTGCCTTTTTATTTATTGTAACTGAGTCTCTTATGATTGTGTTTTAGGTTTTTGCTATGAGAGCTTACCAAACTCTTTATTTATATATTTTCTCCTAATCTCGTTCTTTCCACCTCCTACCTTAAACACTTCTTTCTCTTTTATTTTATATAAGACATTTGTAAAAGCACAATTAACACAAAAAAGCAAAAATAAGAAAATGAACATTCAATTCAATATGAATGCCCAGGAGTTGACCCAATAGAGATTTGTAAGGGACATATCCAATTCTGATCATTCCGGTGGCCGCTGCAGAGGAATCGAGAAGCAAACATATTCATTACAACCTTCTCTTAGGTTGGGAACTCAGACTGCAAAGGATGTGAAAGGGAGAAAATAGCGAAAAGATGGTGATGGCGGAGAATCACATGATCGTGAAAAACATATTTGGAGCGAACGAGAATAGAGGTTAAAGATGAGTGATATGTTTTCTAAACTGCATGCTTTGCTTGCCAAACTTTCTCCTAAGGTATTGATTGAAGAACACTTTTTTCTTTTGGTAACCACATAAAACTAATCAAATGATTTTTTTAGTCAACAATAAACTTATATAATAGTTACATTTGTGTTTTTTGATGATAACTCACATCTGGAAAACTGAAACTAATATTTGTTTGAGATTTAGCAAATGAACTATCAATAATATAAATTTAATGTATATATATATGTGTGTATTTAATGTGGAAAATAAGATTTAATCTCAGAGAATCATAGTTTAATCTAATCTAGTTCAGTAGTTTTCTCCTATTTTTGGATATACTTTATGTCTTTATAAAAAAAACTATTTCTGTTAACTATAATATTCTCGTTTTTCTTTTCTTTTACCCATTGTCACGTTTTAGATTTCAATTTATTCAACTGCATAACCTTTTCCCCTTTTAGGTTTAGTTTCACATCCTTTTTTATTTTTTTCTAAGAAAATGTATCCAATATCTGTCACTAATTGGTTCTTAGATAGTAGAAATCCTGTGATTATCTCTGATAGTCATAAATCAATTGGTAAATCAATTCACACAGTCTATCCAATGTCCAGTCAGGGGATATGCATGTACCATCTTTTAAAAAAAATCTGGTTCTATATAAAGTTGGAGAAGCATTTGGGTTGGTGAAAAAGGCTTTCAATGCGTTTACACTTGTTTAGTGTTTAAACAACATTTGATCAGATTTGTGTTGCATCCAACACTTCATAATTATCTACAAATAGCTGCTATAAAATTGTGGACACACGCGTATTTCCTTGGTGATAGGTATAACATTCTTACTAACAATATTGCTTAATCGATAAATGATGTTATATCACATTTGAGGTGTTTACCTATTGTACAACTCTTAGAGGCAGTTAAGTCCATGATGACAAGATGATTTTCTGAGAGAAAGAATGATGCATTTAAAATTCAGACAATCCTTACATGTGGAGTGGAGAAAATGCTTGAGGTAATCATTTACACTTCTATTTTAATATTATTTCATTCATTACATTTTTATAACCATATTACTGCTATGCAGTGCCGGGTAGAGTATTCTAAACTTTTTACTGCACAAGATATTGATGCACATGAGGTGCAGGTGACAAGTGCATCAGTTATACATGTGGTTAATCTGAGGGAGAAATAGTTTTCATGTGTCAGTTTGACTTGGAAAAATACCATGTGCGCATGAAATTGCAGCGTGTGATAAGAGGAAAATAGCAGTAATTTCAATGTGTCATCCATATTATTATAAGAATTTTTGATACAACTCTTATGCACACGCCATCTTCCCAAGGAATTTCACCTCACCAATCCCTGAAGAAGTTATTACTCAAGTTTGTTATCCCCGTGGTTCGACAACAAGCAGGTAGGCCTAAGAACTCAAGGATTAAATCTTCTTGGGAAGTTGCTATGGAAAAGAAGAATCCAAGGAAACAACAACATGTGGAAATTGTAATAAAGTAGGCCATAACCGGAATACATGTACTTCGTAAACCATATAATTACTTACCCATGATAAGCCTTCTCATTGCTTATATATTCATCAAATTTAACTGTTTTGCATGCTGAAAACCAATTCAAATGTAGAACCTCATCACGATCTTCTTCATTTTCCTTCGGCCTCATATTCCCATAAGTTTCTCCTACACCAACAACATGCTTATACACCAAATACAACAAAACTTGAACTGGTCCTTGGAGCATGCAATATTTTTCTTTAATCTGAATCATCTTGATTGAACCAATCAACTGCTCAAAGCCTACTTGTCCCTACATATACTTCTCAAAAGCCTCTTTGGCTAGAACTATTATAGCTGTTTCCAGTGGTATCCTTGATATCTTGTGAATGCCAAGTACTGTAACTGATAGAAAACTTAACTGTGCTACCATAAGCCTCTCACCAAAATCCAAGAATGCTTTTTACCCATCACAGTCATGTCTCAAAAACTTTACATGGCTAAGATTACATAACTCAGATGGTTGAATTGGAGAACAGTTCAGACCTGTACAAGCTGCAAACTCATTAAGAGAGAATTGTAGAGGCTGATAACAAATAAGGGACCCAATATCATACTCATCATCAACCAATAGCTGGTTTGCCAAGAAGTACTCAACTCTCTTGGCAGCAATAATGTAATGCAGATCAGTGAACTTAAAAAATACACCAAGGAACACGACTTCAAATAATCTCACACATCATCTCCTAATTCATGTTTCACTATACCCAATTGCACATTGCACAATAGTGATTCATGGTATGATTCAACAATGGAGATTTCCCTTTTGTATGAAACTCATGAGGATACTCACGGACCACACTCGAAGAAGCCAATCCTACGCAAATAAAATCAAACTTATAGTTAGCCACTAAAAAGAAAATTGCATTAATACATAAAAATGAGCTATCACAAAAAAAACAATAGCACAACTGCAGTAACACCAAATGACCATTAGATCAAAAAGAATTATAAAAATAAAACACAAAAAAATTTGCGATAATTTGATAAAAATTTCATTAAGTTATGCAATAAAATAAAATCACAATAGCAAAAATATGCAATGTAACAGAATCACAATAGCCAAAATCTGTGAAAACACAAAAATTTGATGACCAGAATCTGTAATAACAAAGAAATTCAATTCCAGAAAACATTTTCTTAACAATAGAATAATACTCCTTGCATATAAAATCAAATACCAAAAATCTGCAATAACAAAGGAAATCAATAGCCAAACTGAGATAACACAAGATATAAATAACAAAATCTGCATAACTTGTATAAAATCTGTGATTATGAGAATGAAATTGTGAACCAAACACCAAGAAAACTTAAATACCACGCATACAAATCTGCGATGATACTAATTTTATGAAAAAATTTCAGTCAAGAAAAACATCTAGGTGGGAATAGATTTAAAATTGACCAAATTCATTTTCACTGGAAGCAGGAGGATCCTGCGGTGGCTGTGACTGACAATTGCCGGAATTGACCATCTTCTAGCAAGTATATATCCACTTAAGCGAGTTCGATTTCAAAATCTGAAAGAAACATTTACCATTAGAAACCAAAAATCAAAATTACCAAAATCATACAATCAGTGGAGTATTTTACTGGTGACCACCACTGACATAGGAGAACACTGACAACAAAATTGGCGATGCAAAGGCTGGTGATTCACAACAATGAATTCAGGCGAGTCAGAAGATCTGGGTTTCATGTTTTCTAGAGTTCATAACTTGATCTGAATGTTTCCAGATTTGCAACAGTGGCTTCTAGGTGTATATACCGGCAATGATAGAGAACGGAATGATGATGGAGAGGCATGACGGCGGTGGTGGCAAGATGGCAGTGGAGGCAAGAATGTGTTCTCTTAGGGTTTTTCCAATATCTTGAAGAAGAGTAAAGAGGGGAGATGTATTTCTTTTTTACAATTGTAAAAAGTTATTTCTTTTTTAGTTTTTTTCAAATTTAAAATTTCAAAAATAAATTATAAATTTAACTTTAATTAATTACAAATGGTATTTCTGTTAATATGAATTTTAGTTTGTGTTTTAAGATTTTTAACAAAAGATAAGTATTAATCTAGTAAAGTGATTTTGAAGGTGTTATTTTAGCAATTAATTTGAAAATTAGTACTATTCTAGTATATTACTTCTAAATATAATCATGAAGGTTTTTTCAGATACCAATCCCCAGAACTAAACACTAAAAGCGAAGTCACATTACTTCGAGAAGTCACATTATAGAAGATAAAAGCAACTTAGAACAAAAATATACTACTGTCCTGAAGAGTGTGCTAACAATCATATTCTCTTAGAATTGTCATGTGGTTATGTATATGACGTTTACTGTCTTCTTAGATTCTTACATGGTTTGAAACAAGTCATAGATATTTGTATTGCTGTTTTAAACGATTTTCTCAAGTTTTTAAAATAAGTTTCTGACACAATCTCGGTCATGCCCAAGACTCAACTCTCTTGTTGGTAGAACAGGTTGATAGACAAAGGGATAGAAGAAGACATAAGGCCGAGTTCATGATAGAATGGACCATCTGAAGGGGTCTTCTTAGACGCGGCCGAATGGTTCTTTGGATAGATAAGGGATAGATCCTTGCCTTAGTGAATCAAAGACTCGAACTGGACAAGGTGATGGATCGAAGTGGACACAAGAAGTTGAGGAAGGGCTTCTTGATACTCCTTGAAGTTTATTTCGGATATTGCACACCTAATAAACTCTCAAAAATGTCTCTCCAAGATATGACACACTCGGGGAATACAAGATTAATTTCTGGATATGACACATCAGAGAATCGGGGTTGATTGTTGGATATGACTCACCAAACAATCTTGAAATGTTCTTAAAGAACTTAGAGAATTTTCTCTGAAAAGAATTTGAATAAAAAGTTGGATGTTTGCCGAATGAGGCTTACATCGACTTATATAGAGAGGTTACTTGAACAGACTCAAGTGCCTCGAGACTCCTAATTATTGGGACTCTAAACATTTACCCTAAGACACTGAACAATGACTAGAAGTTGACAAGACAAGAATATGAAAGAGTTTTTGCGGACTTAAATAATAAAATGAAACTATAGTCTAACTTATACTATAAAATGGTTTGAAATCAGTCCAATGCATCAATGGACGATCCAAAATATCAAGTGTGGTGCTAAGTTATTCATCATAAGGCTTAAGTGGATCTTGAGGCCTCATTAAAAACCTTAGTCGGAAAACCCATTGGGATAAAACCGAGCATAAGGGAAAAGAACGCACTCAAGTCACTTAGAAGATGATTAACTTAAAGCGACTTGAATGGAAGTGAGCATGTCTTTGTGTCACCTTTCCTTAGCTTCTTCATGCTTCCATGCTATCCTTAAGATGTTTCCTACAACTTCTTGAAGTTTTCTTGATCTTGCCCGGCTCATAGGACCTTTGGGAATAGCCATGGTTCCTTCCTCTTCTTCTCCTAGTGTTGGTGCTTCCATGCTCATATCATCCCCTCCCTCTTGAAAAGGATTTGTCCTCAAATCTGGATTATCTGCAGTGAAAGGAACCAAGTCAGTGATATTAAAACTGTTGCTTAGATTGTAGAAATTTAAGTTAGGAGATGATAGAGAATGAAGGAGAATGGAGGAGAATGGCGAGATAAGAGAGAAAGAGAGTTTCTGAAATTTCTTGTGTTCTTATTCTCTTTTTTTTTCTCTCCATTTACAAGAGGTTTACATGAGTTTATATAGACTTTTTACATAAGAGAAGAAGAAAGGAGAATTATATAACAAGAGAGGCGTGCAAGGAAGGAGAAGCATGAGAGATGAGAAGCCAAACTACTCCAACAGTGTCTCAACAGTCACCAGCGCCCATACTTCACCCATGCTGCGCCCATACCTTCACCCATACCTTCTTGCTTCCTAGTTAGCTTGTTTAGTTGATATCCAACAGCTTCCTTTTCCTTCTAGTTCTTCTTTAACTAGTTTCCTTTTCCCTCCTTTCTTTGAGTTTGAATTCTTTTTGATTATTCTATCACTTGAAAGAGCATCTATCTCAACATAGATCATACTTACCTTGCAAGTCAATCTGGTAGGCAATGTTGTTGATCTTGAAAGGTTCATCGATCCTTGGCATAAGCTTGGACTTTCTTCCTTCCAGAAACCTTTCTTTTCTTATGGCCTTGGCATAAGCTTGGTCACCTTCTTCAAAGACTTTTTTCATCGCTCCTTTATCACAAGATATCCACCTTGCTCAAAGGCACATCCCTTTTCTTTCCTTCTTGTATTGCAAAGGAAAGATTCCACCATCACAGGTAATCTAGCAAGAGGAATAGTCTCATTTATTCTTGATGAATAGGTCATGCGCTGAAGTCTGGCTGGCAGAAGGAAAGCGAACTCTTTCTTATTGATAAGAGATCTGGGCATCTCAAAGGTGATTTGTTCCATCTTCACGGTTGCATAGCTCCATTCAAAGTTCTTGTTATTTGGTGCATCAAAGGATGGCTCCACAAGCATCTCACCAAAAGAATTAAGCGCCTTCTTGAACCTGTGTTCCATGAAAAAGTTATAGGAATTGAGTTGAAAACTTATAAGTCCATACTCTTCAAAAACTGATGTCGCCATATGTTTGTAGAAACTCGGGAGGAATCTTTCTCCTAGCTCACAAAGGTTGATCTCCCCAGCAGTTTCAATATCATCAAAGTCCATCAGTACTCTCACTGGTTGTTGAAGCTCCTTAGTCTCCACAAAGTTGGTTCTGTACGCTGGACGGTTCGGGAGTGAAGCTCCAGGCACAAAATTAATTTGATGTTCAGCCCTCGGATAGGTGGCAGTCCCTTGGGATTCTCCTCCGGAAAGACATCTTCAAACTCCTGCAAAAGAAAGGAAATGTTGCTCGGAACTTCCGGCACTAAGTTAGTAAGGTTTACCAAAACCTCTTTGTAAACAAACAAAAGAATGGTTTGCTTAGAGAACATGGTTCTCTTAACAACACTAGATCTCACAAGGAAGTTTGATTGTCTCTCGGGTTTGCTCTCAAAGGTCTTTTTCTTGGTTTTTCTCAAACTCTTTTCTTTGTTTGACGATGATGTGTTTGGGGATTCTCTCTCTTTGGTTTTGTCTGTTTGTTTTAGCCATAGTTGATCTTGACAAACTTCTGGTAGCGTTAATGGAGCAAGAATGGTCTTCCGGACATTATGTACAAAGGTATACTGATTGGTAAACCCATCATGGATGACCTTCTTATCAAACTGCCACGGCCTTCCAAGTAAAATGTGACTGGTCTCCATTGGTAGAACATCACACAATATCTCGTCCTGATATTTGTCTATGATTAAAGGAACCAATACTTGGCTATGTATGATCATATCTCCTTCATCATTCAGCCATTGAAGCTTGTAAGGCTTCGGATGCTTCTTCTCTTCTAGACCTATCTTTTTCACCATGGTTTCGTTTGCCACATTGTGACAGCTTCCTCCATCAATGATAAGGCTGCAAACATTTCCTTGTACCAGGCATCTGGTGTGAAACATTTTTTCCCGTTGCTCCTGATCCGTATCCTTGGCTTGAATGTTTAATGATCGCCTTGTGACTAATAGCTCTCCTGCTGCTAGTAACTCTATCTCCTCAGCATCGGAGTTCTCTTCTTCTTCAAGTTCTTCTTCTTCAAGTTCTTCTTCTTCATCGGTTTCTATCTCACCATTATCCAAAAGGATCGTAGTTCTTTTGTTGATGCACTCATTGGTGTAGTGTCCTCTCCCTTGACACTTGAAGCATCTAACATCTATGTTTTTAGAAGAAGTAGCTACAGCTTTTCCCTTGGCATCTTGAGTTGTGGTGTAAGGTTTGGAATCAGTCTTTGGCTTGACAATGGTCTTGTCCTCCAGTTTGTAGCTTGATCTAGAATATGTTGCTCCGGCTCCATAGGAATTCCTGGAAGAACTCCTTCTCTTGAACTGCTGTACCACAAGAATATCCTTGTGAAGCATCTCTTCCAAGTCTCCATAAGTTTGAAGCTCCATCCTTTCTTGAAATCTTGAGCTAAACCACTTAGAAACCTCGCCATAGTTGCCTCATGATCTTCATCTATGTTGGCTTTGATCATTACAGATTCTATCTCTTGGTAATAGTCCTCCACACTCTTACTGCCTTGGCTTAACCTCCTTAGCCTCTGGTGCAACTCCCGGTTATAGTGACTTGAAACAAACCACTTTCTCATCAGGTTCTTCATCATTTCCCAAGTCTCCACATGCGGTTCTTGGTTGCATCTCCTACTGGTAACAAGTTAATCCCACCAAGTGATTGCATAGTCATAGAACTCGGTTGCAGCCACTTGAACCTTCTTCCGTTTGGTGTAAGGCTGGCAATCAAAGACAAGTTCTATCTTCTTCTCCCACTCCAAGTAAACGTCTGGATCATTCTTCCCATAGAATGGTGGTATTTTCAACTTAAAACCATTAAGATTATCTACATGATGTTCCCTTGCTTCTCTTGCACGTCTCGGACGTCCATTAGAAGCTTGGCTTCCAAGGCTGTCATAATCTGGCCCTTCATCATCATCAATTGGTATTTGCCCCCTTCTCCTTTCAGCAGGATGTTGAGGAAGTACTTGGTTCACCGATTGCTGAATGGTGTCCATTCTCTCATGGACAGGGTCTAGTTCCTGCCTTAAGAGCTGCCTCATCTCTTCCATGAGGGTTTGCACGTCCATGTTTTGTGGTCTGGCTCTTCTTGGGCGATTTGTGTTTTCACTTCCGGCTTCACTATGAGACATTTCCCTGCAAAACTCAACAAACTGTTAGAAGAATAAGCTCTCACATTATTTTTTTTCACTAGTGTTTCTCTCGAGTATTTCCTCTCAAGTATCTTCTCTCAAGTGTTTCTCTCAAGTGTTTTCTCTCAAATACTTCTGACAGAGTTCTTAGCAAACAAATCCGATCAAATTTGTTGAGAAATATGAACAACAAGTCCGAATCAAGAATGAGAGATAGAATGCTTCTCGGTTTTATTCTCTTTGCTTTTTTGTTTTTCTTTTTTTTTTGTTTTTCTTTTGCTTTTTTTTGAATGAGATCCAACAGATCTTTAGAAGAGAATAGAAATGAAAGAATAGAAGAACAGAAATGGTGAGATGAGTATCTCGAACAAGAAGATGAGAAGTTGGAAATGAAAAGACAGAAGATGAAAGATCAAGAAGATGAAAGAACAAGAAGATGAACAACTTACTACCAAATCGAAAAAGCTTGCTCTGATACCAAATGACACAATCTCGGTCATGCCCAAGACTCAACTTTCTTTTTGGTAGAACAGGTCGATAGACAAACGGATAGAAGAAGACATAAGGCCAAGTTGATGATGGAATGGACCGTCTGAAGGGGTCTTCTTAGAAATGGCCGAATGGTTTTTTGGATAGATAAGGGATAGATCCTTGTCTTAGTGAATCAAAGACTCAAACTGGACAAGGTGATGGATCGAAGTGGGACACAAGAAGTTGTGGAAGAGCTTCTTGATACTCCTTGAGGTTTATTTCAGATATTACACACCTAATAAACTCTCAAAAATATCTCTCCAAGATATGACACACTCGGGGAAGACAAGGTTGATTTCTGGATATATCACACCAGAGAATTGGGGTTGATTGTTGGATATGACTCACCAAACAATCTTAAAATGTTCTTAAAGAACTTAGAGAATTTTCTCTGAAAAGAAGTTGAATAAAAAGTTGGTTGTTTGCCGAATGAAGCTTACATCAACTTATATAGAGAGTTGACGTGAACAGAATCAAGTGCTTCGGGACTCCTAATTATTGGGACTCTAAACATTCATCCTAAGACTCGGAACAATGACTAGAAGTTGACAAGACAAGAATATGAAAGAGTTTTTTGCGGACTTAAACAATACAACGAAACTATAGTCTAACTTATACTATAAGGTGGTTTGAAGTCGGTCCAATGCATCAAAGGACGGTCCAAAATATCAAATGTGGCGCTAAGTTATTCATCATAAGGCTTAAGTGGATCTTGAGGTCTCATTAAAATTCTTAGTCGGAAAACCCATTGGGATAAAACTGAGCTTAAGAGAAAAAGAGCACACTCAAGTCACTTAGAAGATGATTAACTTAAAGCAACTTGAATGGAAGTGAGAATGTCTTGGTGTCACCTTTCCATAGCTTCTTCATGCTTTCATGCTATCCTTAAGATGTTTCCTACAGCTTCTTGAAGTTTTCTTGATCTTGCCCGGGTCATAAGACCTTTGGGAATAGCCATGGTTCCTTCCTCTTCTTCTCCGAGTGTTGGTGCTTCCATGCTCATATCAGTTTCTTTAAGTTATAACTTTAAATTTATTGATTGTAAGTTTGTACAAAAAATAGTTGTATGTGCCGTAAAATTATTCAGAAATCAAATGATGAACTACTAAATGAAAGAATGTTTGAGTTACTTAATAATTAAAAACTTAAAATGACTGACAACCCAACATATATTAAGGAAAATAACTAAACCCTAATATGTTTTAAAAAACCAACTTAATTTGTTTGTAGGTCAACTTACTAGTCAACATCTCCAACACAGTACACCCAAGTACACTAGTCAACATCTCCAACACAGTACACTAGTCAACATCTCCATATATCAGCTGGAGTTCCATACACATCATTACCCTTGGGGTTAATAACCTGATCAATTTATTATATTGAACAACAGTTCAATATCCAATGTTTCTTATAATGTATTATATAATACTAATACTACTCTAACCTGTGAATAAAACCACTATCGTGGAGTCATTTCAAACCACCGAGAATCTGTGTTGTGTAAAGGAGACTAAAGATTCTGTAAGCTTCTATCTTTGATAGAGTTTCAGCTGGGACCCTTGGGTTACAAGTATTAATCAATCAACAAATATCCAACAAGGAATAAAAGAAGAAAGTCATCCAAGCAAGATGCATCCAAGCAAAGCCATCCACACAAATATCAAGCAAGAGGCATCCAAGCAAAGCCATCCAGTGAAAAGCTATCCACCGAAAATAGAAGTGCAGATGGACGCCCAAATTGGTTTCTTCTTCAACAGCTCTATTTTGAATTCCACACGAGTTATAACTATTCATAGCTAAGAAACACCTACTTATCTTTAGGTTTAAACACTCAATAAATATGTAAACTTCTTGTAACATTTAAGATAACTGAAATAATAAAATCTCTTTCTCTCTATTATTATTCTTATTCTGGGTTTGAATCTTACACTCTTAATCTCTGAAATCTAACATGGTATCAGAGCATTGATCCATAAACAAGATCAAGCTTCTGATTTCATCATTATGTTCTTTTTTGAATCTCTTAAACATCTATTATATCTTCCATTATTCTTGTTTCACCATTGTTACTGTTCAAGAAACTCTAGAAGTTTTTCTTGAAGCATATATCCATTCTCCTAGTCTCTTTTGTGTAAGAAACCTCTCCTCTAACATATTTAAAGCTTCGCAACAACCAAACTCTCAATAAATCTCCAGATCAAGAAATCAATTTTTTTTCAAAATTCAAAATTTCCCAGAAAAGACTGTTCATCTTCTTCCCAAAAATTTCTTTGCTTATTTTGGAAATACATTCATCTAAGCTTCCTGAAAAATCTGAGATTGATATATTTTCATCCTAGACGAGTTTCTGTGAAGTTAGAGGGGTATATTTCTGGAAATTTCTCAAAGAACTCTCTCAAGAACAGTTCTGCGTTTTTTTTGTTTATCCACTGGTACATACTTTGTTTGCTCTTGAAATACGTTTTCTAGCTTCCTAAAACCTCTGAGATTGATATAAATTCATCCTAGACGAGGTGTGTGAAGCTAGATTGATTTATTACTTGAGATTTCTCAAAGATCGCCTCACAAATCTTCACACAGCTAGTTGTTAACCAGTGGACAATAGAAGGTTTCCTTGAAGATCATTCTTTTCAATCATGGAGGAGATAAAACACTCTACAATTAGAGTCATTCTACAAGGAGAAAACTATATCATATGGTCACGATCTACAAAATCTAACTTGTATGGTCGTGGCTTGTGGAATCAAGTTGAACCCGCGAAAGGAAAAGAGCCTCCATGATTGAAAATGGCTACAAAAAGATCAAATGGTGCTCAGCATAATCCACAGCTCCCTGAGTGATTAAATATTTGAATCTTACTCAGATTGTGAGACAGCTCAAGAACTTTGGGAAAATCTCAAGAATATGTATGGAGACATCGAGTAGTTGATTAGCCGAATCCAAGATTAGCCGTTTGAGGTAGCTCGAGCTTGTCTCTCATTTTGAGTAGTTGATAGGTAGAGCGAGGGAAAACTTGATGCCATCGAGTGCTGAGATTAAAGAAAATATTGTGGTTCTGTAGTAGTTCATCACTGAGACATACTAGACCATCACAACTATTGTTGCCAACTTTGAAGAAGGTGTTTTCCCAAAGAGTTGGAATCTTAACAGAAACTGATGAACTCAATACCAACGATCTCATAGCTTCAAATATATGTATATAATTTTATTTATGTTTTAATTTATTATTTGAATAATTTCTTGCATATCAACTAAAAATAAAAATATCATCACTATTTATATATATTTTTTTTAATAATATAGTATTATAGTTGTAATAAAATTATAATTATAATTAGTATGTAACCTTTTTAAAAACAAAAGCATAAAAACTAAATTGAACATGGTTGATTCAAATATTTCTGATAGTTAGTAAGATATAATTTATTCTTTGCTATTTTAATTTTTTGATGATTATATAGTCAATTTTAACCTTATATTTAAGATCTAATATATCATTTTATATAAAGAATTAGTATTTATCAAACTATTAGAAATAAAAGTCTTATATTTTATGATATAATAAATAAAACATTAGTGTGAGATTTGGTGTTTGTGGTTGGAGATATGTTTTTAAATACTAAAATGTGGTTGAGGTTGCTCTTAATAACGAGTTTCGACTTTGGAAAACTGATGCAGACATCAATCCTAATACCATAGAGACGAGCCACATTCAGTACCAGAGGTCAAGGAAGGACCCATGACACGCTCTAAATCAAAACAGCTCCGGAGAAGGTTCAACTTAGCCGTACAAAATATTGTGAACATTTTAGAAACTGGAGGAGTCTACTGGTCTGAACCAAACCTCTGTGAGGAAGAGCTTTCTGAAGCTTTCACTAAACTCAGACTACATCAAGCCCCAGGTATGGACTCTTCTTTGGCAGGAGAAAAGATCATTACAAGTGAGGAGACGGCATTGAAGCTTCAAAAGGCGCACGGGTCAGGTTTCAGCTCCAATGATGAACAAGAGAGTCAAGGACAAGATCCAATCAACAAGGACATGAGAGGACATCCAGAGAGTGATCAAAGCATGTTAGAGAAGCCCCAAGAAGATTTCTACATCACAGAGCCAGGGCATCATCGTGGAGCACAAGAGAGGGTTCAAGAAAGCGCCATTAAATCTCTAACGTGTCCAGGTAAGTTGTATTCAATTTATAACATTTTGGCAGGTCAAGATAATCTCAGAAACACATAAGGACGTCCTCAAACAATATGCTGAAGAAAGTTTAAGTAGTTTTTTTATTTTGAATTTTCCTTTTTGTCTAAAAACGGTAGTTTATTGTTTTTTTTTTTTGGTTGTTGTTGCATTTATTTATTTTATTTTGGGCCCTAGGACTAGCTGACGGACTCTTATAAAGTCCCCCTGCAGCTGTGTAATATTTGGCTACCTTTGATTAATAAAATAACGCTGTTTTCTTGCTCTTCTTCTCTGCGAGTTCCTCTTAAGAGATTAGGGTTTTTGTTGTCTTGTTGAGTGATTCTGCAAGGCTAAGTGTTTGTGCTGTATCAGTGATCAATCACACCTCTGTGGTGCACCTCAATCCGCCATCACAACTCATTTTACTGATCCCACACGAGAGAAGCGCTCGCCATCGTGTCAGATCCCCATCTTCGATCATCTCCTCTTCACCAAGTGAGAAGCGACCGCCAACTTGTGAAGCCACCACCTCTATCTTGTATCAAAACCATAATAAATTATTGGTATTCTCTTTATACATGAAGGAGAGATAGAAGAGCCGAGTCCTGATAATATGAAGTTTTATACCATTTTTTATGGCCAGAAAATAGTAGCGAGTTTGAAATTTATAAACTAAACGCAAAAATATAAAGTTTTTAAAGCTAGGAAGTAAACCTGAGAGTAAATAGCGATTACGATGAAAGACCCTCAAAACACACATGATTGAGATCTTAACTTCACATCAAAGATCACTCACAGTTCATCGAGACATACACGATTGAGATATGTAAAAGAAAAATCAACTATGAAAGACCCTCAAAAGCCAAAAGCCAACATCAATGACTTAGGAGAGGAAGAAAATAGTGAAGCCAACAAGAAGCCTCTTTTGAAACTCAAGCATGAGTCTGCAGCAACCGATTATCATTTAGATTTTTGTAATTTTATAATTATAGTAACCCAAATTTTTCTCGTAATTCTTTCTTATGGGTTTTGAAATTTGGGTTTTACTAATTGTGCAAACCCATAACAATCTATCATCAGTTAGATCTTGATGATCTTATAATTTATAGTTATCTAATCTTTCTAGTATTCTTGTTATCAAATATTTTTGGATATGTTGTTTTCTTCCTACCTTTTCCCCTTTTTCTTATTTATTTGTTTTATGAGATTTCGTTTTAACTGGTATTTTTACCTTTGGTATTCTTCTTCAGCCATTTATAATATAAAAGAGATTAAATAGGAACTTGGAAATACTATTTGACCAATTTCTAATTTTAATGACCAAATATGTTTTCTTTTAAATATTAAATAATTTCTTAATTAATTATCTGTAAATAAGAAGTTATTTAAAATCTCATCTTAAATGATTAATTAATAAACAATTAAGGCATGATTTTCTTATATATTATTTTATGATTTTGAACAATTTCTATTATTTTGTGATTACTTATGTTTAAAGTTTTGCCATATATCAATTCTTTCTAAACAATTAGCGCAAGAATTTTTACTAACCATTAGTGTGGACCAATATGATAGTATCTATAAAGTCTTATGAGAACACCATAGGAACACTATAGCTTAAAATTAATTCCTACACTTTTTTGCATGTGTCACTTTATTCTTCATTTTTCTAGTTTTTATTCTCTTTGTTATTCTTCTTTGTCCTCATTTTTCTGAGACTTAATTTTATCTAGGGCTTATTTTTCTCTCTAAGTTTTGTTCATCTATCTAAAATAAGATATTGAATTCATAAATATTATGCGACCAATTGTCGTTAAGAAGATATAAAGTTATGAAAACAAATATTTTAAATTATTTATTAATAAGAATATATAATAAACTCATTATTTTTAGTAGTATAAACTATTATTTTTGCTTTTTTGTCTATGATTTTATTTTCAAGTCCATAGTAGATATTGATTTTTCCATTTTAATATTTCTGCATGTGTCACTTTGTTCTTCTATTTATCTAGAGATTTTTTTTGCTCATTTTCTCCCTTTTATTCTTCATTTTCTGAGGCTTTATTTTATATGGGTCTTATTAAAACTAATTACTACACATTTTTGCATGTGTAAAAGTTTTCTTTTAGTTTTTTTCTAGAGTTTTTTTGCTCATTTTCTCCTTTTTCTTCTTCAATTTTCTGAGGTTTTATTTTATCTGGGACTTATTTTTCTCCATTATTGTTCTTCATCTATATTGAATAAATAAAATATAAATAGGATTTCATAAATATTTTGCAATCAATTTCCATTAATAAAATATGAAACTATATAAATATATATTATATTAAATATTGACGTAGACCAATGATATCAAATTTCTAAAATTCCACGCGAACGGTCTTAGCATAAAGTCTTCTATGGAAAACCTAGGAACAGTATAACTTAATTTTAGTTAATTATTTCACATTCTTTTATCATGTGTCACTTTGTTCTTCTATTTTTCCTAGAGTTTTTTTCTCCTTTTTCTTCTTCTTCTTAATAATTTTCTGAGGCTTAATATTATCTAGTGCTTATTCTTGTCCATTATTGTTCTTCATCTATGTAGAATAAATAGGATATCAAATACAAATTCATAAATACTATGAGACCAAGTGCTGTTAAAAATATGAAGTTATGAAATAAATATTTTAAATTATTTATTAATAAGAATATATACTAAAATCATTATTTTAGTAATTTCTATTATTTGTTGCCTATTTTTGATGATTTTTCTTTTAAGTTTATAGTAGATATGAATTTTTCTATTTTAACATGTTTGGCAGATTATCATTATAATTTATGTTAAATATTGATGTGGAGTAATAATATCAAGTTTCCAAAATTTCACATATATGGTTTTAGCATCAAGTAGGTTCAACTTTTATATACTATAGATTTGGAAAATTATCATGAGAATATGTATGAAATATTCATGTGGACCAATGATATCATATTTCTATAATTCACTTGGACAGTCTAAACATAAAGTCTTATGTGGACACTCTAGGACCATTGTAGTTTAAAATTAACTACTATATATTTTTGCATTTCTCACTTTGTTCTACTATTTTCCTAGAGGTTTTTGCTCATTTTTCTCCTTTTGCTTCTTCATTTTTCTGAGGCTTAATTTTATCTAGCACTTATTCTTCTACGTTATTATTCTTAATCTATCTTGAATAAATAAAAATACTAAATAGGAATTAATAAATATTTTGCTACCAATTGCCATTCATAAAATATGAAGTTATGATAACATATTTTCTATTAAATATTGACGAATACCAATAATATTAATTTACTGAAAACCCATGTGAACAGTCTTAGCATAGAGTCTTATGTGGACACCATAGGAACACTATAACTTCAAATTAATTACTGCATATTTTTGTATGTGTCTTTTTGTTCTCTATTTTGTTCCTAGAGATTTTTTTTCTCCCTTTTCTTCTTCTTGTTCCTGATTTTTCTGAGGCTTAATACTATATAGGGATTATTCTTCTCCATTATTGTTCTTTATTTATCTAGAATAAACACGATATCAAATAGGAATTCATAAAATATTATTTGACCAATTGCCATTAAAAATATGAAGTTATGAAATACTAAACTCACTATTTTTAGTAATTTCTACTATATTTTGTTGCATATTTTTATTTTTCTTTCTTAAGTTTCTAGAAGATATTGATTTTTCCATTTTGGCAGATTATCATGAGAATTATAAATATTGACATGGACCAATAATATCAAGTTTCTAAAATCTCGTGTGGATTTATTAATTTATTACAAATTATGAAAACTATTACAAAGATAAGTCTCCCACGGACAATTTCTTCCGACCCTTATTAGATCCACTACAAACAATATTTTGCTCTCCATGCTCTTTAGGGACACCACTTTCTTTTCTGCATAAAATCACGGTGAACGACGCTAATTATACATCGTTGGAGATCTACTGTAAATTTTTCTCCATTAATCTGCAAATTTATTAATAAATCGCAGTAACTGAGACTCGAACCCTAGACCTCCTGATGTAGAAGCTTTAAAGATCCTTGTTCAACCATTGGGCCAAGGGAGCTTCTACCTGTGGATAGTATTAACATCAATTAGCTTCAGCCATAATACTACTGATTTGGGTTTACATTCCTTTCATCACAAAACCTGTTATTCTAGAATATACATTCCTTTCATCACAGAACGATAGATAGGTATTCAAAAAGTATCACGGGGGACCAGTACATACTCACAAACCATAGAAATCGCCACAGGTCTAAGATTTTTAATAACATCGAAAATACAATTGATTCTCAAAGAAAAAATCA
This sequence comes from Nasturtium officinale, assembly GCA_963854855.1. Taxonomy (NCBI): domain Eukaryota; kingdom Viridiplantae; phylum Streptophyta; class Magnoliopsida; order Brassicales; family Brassicaceae; genus Nasturtium; species Nasturtium officinale. The sequence goes on from OY978505.1 coordinate 3,821,020, forward strand.
TCCAAACTCTATAAGGTCTTCTGGAGAAGCAAAGAGGATAACTTTGGGTCAAATTTGGTTTTAAAGAAAACTTGAAACCTAGTCCGAGAATCAAATCCTACTCCACACAAAAGTTTGGCTCCATACGTTTCTGGCAATACAAAACCGAATACCAACTGGAGATCAAATGACTCAATGGAGTACAAGTTCTAATAGATCATGGGTGTCATGCCTAAATGCTTTGGAACCCCAAAATCACATATACTTCTTATGTATCTACTCAGAACAGATATAGATCAAACTGGTCAAGAACTAATGCAAGTTTACAAATGAATGGGAACAAGTCCTGGAGTTACCAGTGAAACTTCATTGGATAAGGTACATTTTTTTTTCTTTTGCGCTATGTTTTGCAAGCCACTTCATATTTACTCTGGAGAGAAAGAATTAATAGGAGACATGGGAAGATTCCACAGTCATCATTACAAATAGCCAAGTTATTAGACACAAAACAATTAGATCTGTACTTTCAAAATATAATTCACTAATGTTGTATTTTCAAAAGTTCAAAAACAGTAGCACTTTGATGTAAGAAACATTCGTTTTAAAAATAATAATATATGGATTGTGTATTACAAAGTAACTTTTAATAGCATGTGACTAACAAAAACGTAAAATTATGTATCTACTCAGAACAGATATGGATCAAACTAGTCAAGAAGAAATTTTTCTTCCATACTAGTTAATAAAAGAAAATTTCTTTGAGTTAAATAAAAAATTGTATACATGTAAATTAATATTAATAAATTTAAGAAAATAGAAGAAATATACGTTGAATTGAAAAATTTGCAGGGTTTGCAAATAGTGTAAGACGGTTTTGCTATAATATAGATATTAATTTCACAAGAAAAATAGGAAAAGGATAAAATGGAATTAAGACAAACAAGAAAATAGAAATTGGAAACTTGATGGCTTTGCTAAATAAGAACCAATTAAAGTGATAGATAATGGATATTATTTCTTAGAAAAAACAAAAAGATGTGAAACTTAACCTAAAAGGGAACAAATGTAAGCAGTTGAAGAAATTGAAATCTTAAATGTAAAAACGGTCAAAAGAAAGGAAAAAAGAGAATCTTATAATTAACATAAATATTGTTTTGATAAAGTCATAAAGTATATCAAAATAGGGAAAACTACTGAACTAGATCAGATTAAACAATGATTCTATGAAATTAAATCTTATTTTCCACATGAAATATATATGCATACATGATATTTATATGATTGATAGTTCATATGCTAAATCTTAAATAAAAATAGTTTCAAGTTTCCAGATGTGAGTTATCGTCAAAAAATACAAGCGTAATTAATATATAAGTTTATTGTTTGACTATACTTTGAGTTGCCAGATTGATTCCATACTAGTTAATAAAAGAAAATTTTCTTCTTTGATTCTCTCATTATTAACTTAGCTATTCTTCTTTCATAGATTCAATAATCTTTAACTGGTCTGTTCATAGTTTTTTGGTTAATCTGTTTATAGAATTCAATCAATTGAAGGTTAAATCTTGAAAAAACCCTAGCTCCTGCGAATCACCTACTCGATTTTCTTTCTTCATTGCAGCTTTCAGTTGCATATTAATTACCTCCGGGTTTTGAATATTTTGTAATGAATCCTTGTGTCTCCTTTGTTCATAAATCAAAAGCAGAGAGCCATATATATACATCGACATACATTTCTTTTACTACATGAGACAAATTGGTTTGACAAAGCTTTGAAATTTAGGTTGATTTCTGGGTAAAATTGGTTGAAAGAATTGAAGCAATCAAACATTTAAGGTATTTTCTTGTTCTAGTAAATTGATATGAAACCACATGAAGATTGGGTTTATAAATCATGGATAATATATTGTGAAAGAAATTAGTCATTTAGGATTTAATCTTGGGTTGAAAAAAGAAGAACAGACTAAGAAGATAGATTTTTTCTTTTGTCGGCGAAGAAGATGAAGATAATATGTTTAAAAAATAAAATATCAAATGAAAATAAATAATAAAAAGTAAACCTTGTTGTTTTGAACACAAAAACTATGAGATAAACAAAAAAACAAGATGTTATTTTGATTCGAAACGACATTCCTTTTGAGTTTGCCGTCAGTTTTTAACAGTAGATGATAGTGCTACATTGAGGATACACGTGATGCCTATATAGCGGGTGATTTTGAAGTTAAATAGATTGACTTGTACAAAATGAATATGGGTGGCGAACTTGCAAATTTTAAAAAATGTCATGGTTTTTAGCAGAAAACCCATTTTTGACAAATGATAATTATATTAATTTAAAAAAATATATCTTGATATAAACAGTTAAACAAATAGGAGAAAAATTACAACTTGAAAAAATATATTATTTGCAGTACCATGACGAGTAAGTACATGTGCAGCTTCCTTATTCTCCTTCCGAACATGAAGTAAAAACATGGCTTTAAATTTATTGATTCATTCTTTGATGTCCTTGCAAATGTTTAGAACTGTTATTTCCACTCAATTATTTGATAAAACATCAATCAAAACTTAGCAATCTCCCTCAAAAATGAGTTTTCTTAACCCCTTACACCACACTATTTGTAATGATATTAAAAGTGCCTTACACTCAGTTTCTAATGGTGAAGATGTATAATTTAGATTAGATGCTCCCTAAAACTTAGGATTTCCATTACAATCTCTTACAATCCAACCACCACATACTTGATTTGTAACTTGATTAAAGGATTCACCATAGTTACATTTTAACTAACCTTTTTCAGGTCGTGTCCATAATTGTTGTGATGTTGCAGGAGATTTCGTACTTGGAGACTTATTAGTTGTTAACCATTCATGCACACAGTGGCGGATGCAGTTCATGGTTAGACGGGTCAGCTGATCCCAACAAATTTTTTTTTTGTATCTTATGTTTTAAAGAAAAAAATTTATGACCCCATAACAAAATTAAATTTGACCCCATACAAAACGTTAATTCAGATACATGAAATGATAAAATGTTAGTTTCATCCAAATATGTATTTATGTATATAATTTTTAGATTATGAGTTCTTAAAAGTATTATAAATTATCTATGATTTGTTTAAATAAAATATTTTTAAACAAAAAATTAACAATTACAAAATATAACTTTTTCATCTCTCTTATAAAAAATTAACTTTTCATCTGATAAGTTATCGATTCTAATTTTTATGACCAATACAATCATTCAAATTATAAAATATCATCAATTTTTGTAGATATATTAATTTGTGAATTTTTTAATTTTTTTCACTTCTCTTAAAATTATTTTATAGTTTTAAAAAAATAGAGATTTAAGATTACATGACTTGAATTATGAACACTGTACTATAGAATGATATCTGTATCTTTTATCAAAAATATATATTTGAGAATGTAATCAATAAAAACGTAATAAACTACAAATTTCAAGTTATAAATCAATGTAAAATGTAATTTTTAATAGTTTATTTTTTAGTTTGGTAAAAATTAAAATTGACCCCACTAAAATAAATGTCTTGTTCCGCTACTGCATGCACATCTCATTTAACAAAACCAATATCATTTTTTGGATTTATTGGTTTTTTTTGTTAAATAGATAATCATTTCTTGATTTCCAAAATTTTCACAAAATCCAAAATGGTAAAACATTTTGTGCCTTTGTTACGTGTTCCTCATTTTTTATACAGCAAATGCATGCATTGATGTTGTTCATACGTTTATAATTATACAGACTTTGATGAGGATTAGAACACTAACATTTTTATTAATCAGCATTGTTCTATCTCCAATACAAGCTCGAGCATAGGATGTATAGAAATATCGCCAAGTATAAACTTTATTTTTTTTTTGTCAAAAAATGTGAAAAGTCACAGAATTATCTTATAAAAATTTGTACTTAAACTCAATCAAAATATATGGTGTGTGTAACTAAATCTTATGTGTGTGTTTTTTTCTTTCTTTGTATTTTAATTTTATTTTCCTTGATTTAGTGACACATAGTCTATTAGTATATCATGTGATCTTAAAAATAGTTAATGGTTTATCCTGCAAAACCATTAAAATTAGTTAATGATTTACATTTCACTAAGAACTCTTGTTTTTATCGAAAAGTTTAAATATTATGTATACAAATACACTTTAAACTATAAAAAGTTCAAAACATTCAAACTATAACAAGCTAACCTTTGTGGATAATTTATGGACAAAACTCATATTCAACTTTGTTTTAGTGACATGAAACATAGTAGAAATATTTGGACCACAAAATAAGTTTTACAGTCACATTATAGTTTAATTTTGACATGAAGTGTAACTCATTGTCTCAACAATATCTATTAGTCATGCTTCTTCATTAGTATCTAACATATCAAACAATTTTTAGCCATGTTTTTCTTAGTTAGATTTCATTCATGGGGAAATATTCGTTAGTAAAAATCCCTAGAGTTTTCATTCATGAGGAAATATTCTCAGAGTAATAATCATGGATGTATATATTATTCAGCAAACTCTAAATCTTCAAAAAAATTGAGGATGCCATAATCAAAGAATAAACTTAATTAATTACATTTTGTTTTGCATGTGTCACTTTGTTCACTATTTTTCTAAAGTTTTTTTCTCATTTTTCTTCTTTTTCTTAATCATTTTATGAGGCTTAATATTATCTATGGCTTATTCTTCTCCATTATGTTTTCATTATATATGTAGAATAAATGAGATATCAATATAAATTCATAAATAGTATGAGACCGAGTGCCGTTAAAAATGAAGTTATGAAATAGATATTTTTTAAGTTATTTATTAATAAGAATATATACTAAACTCATTATTTTTAGTAATTATATTATTTTATTGCCTATTTTTGATGGTTTTTCTTTTAACCTTCTAGAAGATATCGATTTTTCTATTTTTACATCTTTGATGGATCATCATGAGAATTTCTGTTAAAAATTGATGTGAGCTTATAATATTGAGTTTCTAAAATCCCACGTGGATGGTCATAACATTAAGTAGATTCAACTTTTATATAATATAGACTTGACAAATTATCATGAGAATTTATATTAAATATTTATGTGGATCAATAATATCATATTTCTAAAATTTCACGTGGACGGTCTTAACATAAAATCTTATGTGGACACTCTAGGACCACTGTAGCTTAAAATTTATTACTACATACTTTTGCATTTCTCACTTTTTCATATATTTTTTTCTAGAGTTTTTGCTAATTTTCTCCTTTTGCTTCTTTATCTTTGTGAGGCTTAATTTTATCTAGGACTTATTCTTCATATTAGCGAGCTAATAAAAGTTATAGAATATATTATATTAGTAAGTCCAATTATGAAATCTTATTTTTTATTTTTATTTGGTTTGGCTGTGTGTATATGTACCATATACTATATCCATTCCATATGTGCATATAACCCATTTTAAATACGCATATAACCCATTTTACTTGCACATCTAATTTAAATCTACTCCACCTAAATTATTGTTTTTTCTTAACTTAAATTTTCAACATAAGGTATAAATAATTTTCTTTTTAGTTTTTCACTTCAATCTGTTTTTACGGAACATTAATCTAAACTATACTAATACTTTTATGTCACTTCTTAGTCTAATGTGTAAGGTTATATATATGCACAGCAGGCTCAAAATATTTAACAGCCCTAGGGGAAAATATTAGGCCATTATTATTAAAAAAAAATATTTATTTTCAAACATAGATAACTAAAAACAAAATTCAGAAAATTTTAAAGGTTAAATTGTTTGAATAACTGCTAACTATTTTTAACATTTTATTTTATAAATTCGATTCTATTTGCAAATTGTTATCATATTTATTATTTGATGTCATTGTTCAAGTACCTAAATTAAATTTTTATAATCTGTATAACAACAGATGTCCAAAACAATTTATGTTATTTCTGTGTTTAGAATTGGAATTGGATATCACTATCGAACTCAAGTTCAACATAAATCTGAGGCTCATGTTATTATTATATCCAGATTTGGGTGCAGGGTGGTCATACATTGGTCCATTATACTAAAATCGTAACTGTATATACGATCGGAATATTTAAAGGTATAGAAATCATGTATGAATAAATGTTCAATAAGGAAATTTTATTTCCCAAAAAATTATTTATTCTTTGATTTAAGAAATAAACTATAAAATTTAAAGAAAAAAAATGGAAAAAGACAAATTTTTGTTGAACATTTACCTTTTAATTTATAGTAAATATTTCGCTTATGATTGCATTTTGGTTTTTTTGCTATAAGAGCTCATCGAACTTTTTATTTATATATTTTCTCCTATTATCTTTCTTCACCACCCTACTTTAAAACTTCTCTCTCTCTCTCTCTCCCTCTCTCTCTCTATCTTTTATATAAGACATTCGTAAAAGCATAATAAACGTACAAAACCAAAAAAGAAAGAAAGTGAGCAATCAATTTAATACATATCCAATTCTGATCATTCCGGAGGCAGCTGCAGAAGACTCGAGAATCAAACACCTCAATCACAACCATATTTTTTTTTTTAGAATTGGATTTGGATATCACTATCGGAACTCAAATTCAAAATAATATATACTGAAAAATTGAGGCCCCTGTTATTATATCTGGAGTTGGGTGCAGGGTGGTCACACATTGGTCTGTTATACTAAACTGGTCATTGTATATATGATAGAAATATTTAAAGGTATAGAAATCATGTATGAATAATAAGGAAATTTTGTTAAGCAAAAATTTATTTATTTTTTGATTTAAGAAAAAAATCTATTAAAAATTCATTAAGAGAAAAAATGGAAAACGACAAAACTTTGTTGAACATTTACCTTTTATGTTTTAGTAACGGCTTCGCTTATGATTATATTTTGGTTTTGACCTCATCTAAATCTTTATTTATATCTTTTCTCCTATTCTCTTTTTTCACATCCTACCTTAAATGCGTCTTCTCTCTCTCTCTTTTATATAAGACATTCATAAAAGCACAATAAACGGACGAAAGCAAAAAAGAAGAAAATGAGCAATCAATTCAATATGAATAATGCTCAGGAGTTCACCCAAGAGGGAGTGCTGGAGATATCCAATTCTGATCATTCTGGAGGTGGCTGCAGAAGAAACGAGAATCAAACACCTCCATCACAACCTTCTCTTATGTTGGGAATTCAGACTGTGAAAACTGCAAAAGGGAGAAAAAGAGCGAAAATAAATAGTGAAAATCATGACAGAGAATCACATGATCGTGGAAAACATATTCAGAGCAAAAATAAAAGAAGGAAAATGATGAGTGATATGTTTTCTAAACTGCATGCTTTGCTTCCCAAACTGTCTCCTAAGGTACTGATTTAAGAACACATAATTTTGTTTTTGTTTGGTACCCACAAAATTTAATCAAATGATTTTTTTCTAGTCAACGTTAAACTTATATATTAATTACGCTTGTATTTTTTGACGATAACTCACATCTGGAAACTTGAAACTATTTTTATTTAAGATTTAGCATATGAACTATCAATCATATAAATATCATGTATGCATATATATTTCATGTGGAAAATAAGATTTAATTTCATATAATCATTGTTTAATCTGATATAGTTCAGTAGTTTTCCCTATTTCTATATACTTTATGACTTTACCAAAAAAATATTAATGTTAATTATAAGATTCTCTTTTTTCTTTTCTTTTGACGGTTTTTACATTTTAGATTTCAATTTCTTCAACTGCTTACACTTTTTCCCTTTTAGGTTAAGTTTCACATCTTGCTTTTTCTAAGAAATAATATCCATTAAAATTTATTAATATTCAATTCAACGTATATTTCTTCTATTTTCTTAAAATTTATTAATATTAATTTACATATATACTATTTCTTTTAATTGAATTGGAGTCCAATTTGAGTCCACCAATTATCATGGTAAGAAGTCTTCTATTATTAAAGATATAAAATTACATAAAATAATAAACGATAATGAACTAATCTATACATTTATGTGTTTGATATCAGATGTTATTTTGAGTCAAAAAGTTCTTATATTTTAATTATGTCTCACAGGCAGACAAACCTACTATAGTAGATGAAGCAGTGCGTTTCATCAAATCCTCTGAATTAGATTTGAAAAAACTCCAAATGCAAATGCTTGAGAAACTTCAAAATTCTTCTACCTCAAACACAACTCTTACTTATGCTCCATCTTCATCCTCTTCTCCAGCAATTCGTCTCACACCAATGCCAAACCATCCCCAAGCTCTTACTGTATGCCATACTACAACAGATTCTTACTCTCGTGAAGCTTTTTTTGCCAATCAGATCTCTTCTTCCAGTGCTGCCACCGTGAATCTGTCTTACCCTTATAATGACCTGACCATGGGGTTTTGTACTTGGTCCTCACATAACTTCATTCTGAATATATGTGGGAATGAAGCTTTCTTCAATTTTTGTTGCCCTAAAGACAAATCAGGAGTTTTAACTACTGTTTTTACTTGTTTGAGAAGTACAAGATCGAAGTTTTGTTTGCTAATGTCTCCTCTAATGTTTTCCAAAGGACCTACATGATCCAAGCTCAGGTGCATATTTTATATAAAATATGGTGATATTTAACTAAAAAAAATATTTTTCTAAATCGTAGAATCCATTGTGTCATATTTACAATGGGATTTTTTCTTTGGTGGTAATGGAACAGGTGAATCCAAGTCATGAGAGTCAGTTATTAGGAGATGTATTTGGTGGTAATGTTTCTCACTAGCTGTCTCGAACCCATCACTTTGCTTAAATAAAAATGAACTCATTACCAACTGAACTAAATACACATTTCATAAATTGATGCCCCTTATTTTCTATATATATATTGGCACCTAAAGCAAGGTTTTTACCAGCTTTAGTCTAGGGTCGGGCCTGCCCTCATAAGATTTGCAGAGTTTTCATTCACTTCAATCAGACATTTGTTTTGCTATTTTCCGGTTTATAAATTACCAATTGAATGCTTGTTATTGTGATTACAAACCTGTATAGGGTTTATGGTGAGGATAATCGAATTTTTCTTACCTTGCGAGATCTTTATCTTCACATAGCTACTTGATATTCTCTTCTGATCTCCTTTCTTCATACTTCGTAAAATATGTGTGGTGGGAGTTTCTCAAGAGAGTCTCGAAACTAGAGGAAAAAAATAAATGAAAAGTGGAGAGAGGCTGATGAGAGATTCTCATTTAAAATTTTCAAGAGACTCATTTAATATGTGTTCATTATTCATTGGTTTACTTACTTTCAAAATTTTAAAATCTAAATAGAGAATCAAATTTTGATTAAAGTTTATGTTTTTTTTAGAGACTTTAGTGATTTTCTTACCAGTATGAATGTTTTTAATTAGTACATACATAAACAATTTGAAATACCAAAAGTCCATAATAATGAAGAAGTATGAGTTGTAGAAACACATACAATTTTTAAAAAATTTATATTTTTGCAAATGGAATTACATCTTCCACCTTTAAGCATTGTGAAATTTTCACTGACACTGCATATTCACAAAAATTTCTCTTTTGATTATTTGGAAGAATCAAGCAATTAAAATATCTTTGATTCATGGAATATCATTCCAAGGCCTACTCAAGATTCCTTTAAATACTTCAGGAAGTTAATAATCATATTCTCTTAGAATTTTCATGTGGTTATGCATATGATGTTTAATGTCTTCTTAGATTCTTACATGGTTTTAAACAAGTCACATATATATATATTATATATATATTATATATATATATTGCTGTTTAAAATGATTTTCTCAAGTTGTTTAAATAATTTGCTTCAAATTATTACTTTTAATTAATTGATTGTAAGTTTGTAACAAACAATGGTTATATGTGTTGTAAAATTATTCAGAAATCAAATGATTAATTGCTAGAAAAAAGAATGATTGATTTACTTAATAATTTAAAAACTTAAAAGTGACTGACAACCCAGCATATATTAAAGAAAAGAATTAAACTCCTAATATTGTAATTTCAATATTCCTTAACTATATTAAGAAAATGGATACGTTATGACAAAAAATCAAACAACTAATTTTGTTTTGTAATTTGAAATTTAATAAATAAATAAAACAAATTTACAAAGGTCTGAGAAGTAGCATGAAGTGTTGGAATTGTTGCGAAGGAGAAAACAGAGAATGCTAAATAAAAGAATTACATAAAAATATAGGATAATGAGGCAATCAAAGTTTAGCGTCAATGGTGACAGCAAACAGAGGTCCAGAGGAGATGGAGAGCTTCTTGATCTCCATCAGTTTTGAAACAGAAAAGTGTTGAAATTAAGAGTATGGAGGCTTAGGGATAGTTGAGAGAGTGATAGTTGTGGCGTGAGAATGATAAGGAGTTTGAGGTTTGGATACTTGGAGAATGTTTAGGATCAAGATGGTGGCGTGAGTATTGATGTAATGAGGGAATATTGTTTGAGAATAATGATAAGAATGATGATGAGAATGAGAATGAGAATGATAATGGTTAATGAAATAAGATGAATTAAGGAGAAGCATGGCGCCGGAGAGCAAAGGCTCCACCGGCGCCTTTAGGGAGATAAGTAAAGCTTTATTTTACTCTTTTAATCTTCTTATTCTCTTATTCACAACTCTATCTTTACATTAAGTTTACATAGATATTTATAGAGAAGATGTTACAAACAACAAGAGAAGAAGGAAGAAGAAGCGTGAAGGATAAAGGAGAGAAGAAAGAAATTGGCGCCAAGAGGAGAGAAGGGAGCAGCTCACTGTTTTCCTCCTGTTCATGCTGCGCCCATACCCTGCTGCTGACACCTCCATGCTTGTGTCCATGCCCCTCTCTGGCGCCCCATGCTCTCCTTTGCTTCCTCTTTTCCACTTAGTTATTCTTCTAGTTAGTATGTAACAGCTTCCATTCTTCTAGTTACATCCTAACCAAGACTTCTTCTAGTTCCTTGTGAACTAGGTTTCCTTTCCCTCTTCCTCTTGTGTTTGAATTCTTCTATCATAGAGATCACATATTTCAACACTCCCCCTCAACATTGGTCGGTGGATGTCCTTAAGACCAATCTTGCCATGTATGTGATTCTCATTGATAGAAGATGATGCCATGATGAGGATATCCGCTAGCTGATCCTTGCTTGCTCCAAAGATGGTTTTGATGACTCCTAACCTCAATGAGACCTAGGATTCTGAATCCCATGGCCTTTACTCTTCCTTGCGGATTAGGCTTTGTTTTCTCTAAGCTTCACTCGGATCATGTCTCCTCGGGCTTCTTGTCTCAAACTTAATCTTGACTTCAAGCTCCTCGGATGACATCTTCTAGCTCACGGAATACTCACATTGTCATTGGCTTCCTCTTGATGACTCTTGGGAGTATACTCTATCCGTTAGATGCCACTTCTCGCTGCTTCTCGGATCACCACACCTAATAAGGTCTGAAAGGTGGTTTCTCCTTCGGTTTTCTTACAACATCATCCATAGCTACTCGTATATGTCTCCCGACTTTCTCTCGCCATCGTCTCCTCATACAGTGCTTGGAGTGCCTTGTTGCCTTGTTTACCGTTCCACAGCCTCCTAGGTGAACGCCTCTTGGTCTGAGCTTCACACTCCATCTATCAAGATCAATCTTGGCTTCAACCCTTCATAGATTTGATCTTGATTCTTCAAAGAGCCATCCGCTCTAATCCCACTTATCATAAGACTCTCCCGGCTTCCTCTCGGAATGCCGCACCTATCCATGGTACAATGTGATAGTCCTCTTCTTCTTGGACCATCACCTAACTTGGTGCTTCAACGGTCTTCTTCAACACTCCCCCTCAAGCTTGGTTCGAGTATGGGAAGAACCAAACTTGACAAGGAAGACCATTGCATAATTTGGAGCTCACCGCTTCTTTAACACTTCCCTTCAAGACTAGCCCGTTGCCAAGGGACCACTCTTGCAAAGGAAAGAGCACTAAGCTTGATTATGCCAATGATGCCGCCTCCTCTTGGACTATCTATCCCACTTGCCAATTAGGACAAGCTTTCGTCTGCTAGCCATTTTGGATTAGGCCGCAAAGGACATCATCTACCTCTACATAACACCACCATGAATAGCTTGCTTGAGCCTATACACACTTCTTCTTGTAGATTGCTCCGCTTGGATCACCACCTGGTTGAGTATGATCACCACTCTCTCAAGACCTCCTGGATGATGTGATTCGGCCTCAAGAGAGGATGAAGACCATGTGGAAGAATATGACCCTCCATAAGCACTATTTAATCGATACCTTGGAGCAACTACTTCTTGGACCATCTGAATCTTCCGCTTGTTGAAAGATTCACCAATGAAAGATAGCATTAGCCTATGAGACTGGTTTTGGAAGTCATGAACTTCTTGGAAATGATTCTTGCAGAGTTTGATTCGCCTGTTACTGAAGCTGAGAATTCGCCAAGAGATTCACTGAGTCGCTTTTGCTCTTCTTCTCAGAGCAACAATCGCTCTTAACCTCTTCCTCTGAGGTTTCACCTCTCTCAGCAGCCTTACTCTTCTCCTCCTTAACGCTTGAAGTTACAAGCAAATGTGAGTTTCCAATCACCATAAGTGGAATCAAACTCTCAAGAATCACAACACAAGCCCATCCAAAAACATTGCTTACTATCTCTTCACCGCTTCTTTTCCACAATTGGTTTTTCTCTTATCAACTGTGTTTCTTTGATCAAAAATTATTGACCACTTCCTTTTCTTTGCAGGAAATATCTCAGCATTGTGCTTCATCTCTGTTTCATGCAAGTCTTCTACGTGAACTCCTCTTGTCACGTCTCTTCTGCAAGTCTCTTCCGGGTTAAAGATGTGAACTCCTCTTGTCACTTCTCTTCCGCAAGTCTCTTCCGGGATTCAACCTTCTCCAGCTTCCTCTTTCTAAGGTAAGCTTCTCCTTTTCTCCAAGTTTTACTATGAGCTGTCTCATATTTTCCTTGAAGTCTTATGTGAACTAGATTCACACTTTCTTTGACTGTTTTTTGTACAGCCGGTTTAATGCTTCCTCTTCTTTCTTGCTGGATGTCTTCATTTGATCACCAGCCACTTTACTTCCTATTCAATGATTTGTTTTCACTTGGAGCTTGCTTGGATCGTCACTTAAGGTCACCACCCAGCCTTCTCCTCTTCTAAACCATCACGCCAAAAACATTCTTCATCTCCTAGATGCCTTATTTCCCACGCCATACATGCCAAAAACCATCATGTCATGACAAGCTTCTTCACGGATGAATGATTCTTAAGAAATCCTCTGGATCTTGTTTCCAAAGAGGATCACCAAGGAATTGATATTGATACAACCCCTTTTCAAAGTTTTGTATGTGGATCTAGACTCCACACACAAGAACCACAAAGAAAAATATTTACTCTCTCACACACACCCCATTAATTAGAAAACGCATGGGAGGAACAAATTACCCCAGAAAATTTTCTCTCATGTGTTTAACAAAAGACCGAGCTCCTCAAGGCAAGGAGCCAAGGAGAGCCCAACGAAATCTCCCTCAATTTGTCATCATTTTCTAGTAACAATACACACCCTTAGTCCTTTCACAACTTGAAGATCTTATGATCTCAAGGATAATAATCTAAGAGTGAATAGAACTAAGAAAGTGTATGGTTATAGATTAGAAGACTTTGTAGAGAGCTAGAAGAATAACAAGAGATTAGGCGCTAGATCACTCAACTTGCTCTGATACCATGTTGAAATTAAGAGTATGGAGGCTTAGGGATAGTTGAGAGAGTGATAGTTGTGGCGTGAGAATGATAAGGAGTTTGAGGTTTGGATACTTGGAGAATGTTTAGGATGAAGATGGTGGCGTGAGTATTGATGTAATAAGAGATTATTGTTTGAGAATGATGATAAGAATGATGATGAGAATGAGAATGATAATGGTTGATGAAATAAGATGAACTAAGGAGAAGCATGGCGCCGGAGAGCAAAGGCTCCACCGGCGCCTTTAGGGAGATAAGTGAAGCTTTCTTTTACTCTTTTAATCTTCTTATTCTCTTATTCACAACTCTATCTTTACATTAAGTTTACATAGATATTTATAGAGAAGATGTTACAAACAACAAGAGAAGAAGGAAGAAGAAGCATGAAGGATAAAGGAGAGAAGAAAGAAATTGGCGCCAAGAGGAGAGAAGGGAGCAGCTCACTGTTTTCCTCCTGTTCATGCTGCGCCCATACCCTGCTGCTGACACCTCCACGCTTGTGTCCATGCCCCTCTCTGGCGCCCCATGCTCTCCTTTGCTTCCTCTTTTCCACTTAGTTATTCTTCTATTTAGTATGTAACAGCTTCCATTCTTCTAGTTACATCCTAAACAAGACTTCTTCTAGTTCCTTGTGAACTAGGTTTCCTTTCCCTCTTCCTCTTGTGTTTGAATTCTTCTATCATAGAGATCACATATTTCAACAAAAAGTAATGTGGTTCCAGATTTGTTTATCTATGACGTGAGCAAGCTGATATGGTGATTGAGGCTTCTCTTGGTTTCTTCTTCCATTGCATTGTATCCAATAGACAGCTATTATTACCAAAAGAAACTCATCCAAGGAAAGTTGATGTCTGACAAGGGATTTAACAGTTAACTTCCATTTGGGGTTCACCTTGTTTCCCAAGAGTCTAGCTGTAAGAGTTGTTCAAATTGTATAGAAGTAAGAAAAGTAAAAAAAGAGATGATCTCTTGTTTCATTCGGCTCCTAACATAGGAATTACGGCTGGGCAATTCTCCACTTTCCAGTTCTGTTTCCACTTGATAGCTTATTAAGTACAGCAAGCCATGAGATAAAAGCATGCCATGGAACTGATTGTGCAAATCTAATTTTTACTTATTTAAGATATTATCTTCTATAATTTCGAAAAGAGTTTTGGTTGATTTCAAGGCTAAAGAGTAGAATATCAAGTGACAGTTTCCGAGTATCAAATGTTTGACATAAGATGAAGATCTTCCTGTGAAGTAAATCCAAAGACCTTGGTGTCTATGGAAAGCTAGAAGAATCAAGATTCGCCTCGAGTATGAATTAGAGCAATCCTTTCTGCCATTTGAGAAATATCACCTGAGGAGGGAACAGGTGTCAAAACCTATGCAATTTCTCTTATTATATGCAATCTATGACTAGAGCCTTCACATCAATCTAGAATTCTAGATCAAAGAATATAAAAGGATACCATAAATATTATTTGAATATAATAGTTAGTATTGTATTAATCTATATTAGGAAATAACTTCACTATATAAACATATGTATCATAACTATATATATTATGAGAATAATAACAATTTTTCCATCATAACTCTCATCACATTCTATCACTTACAACCAATGTTCAACAAAGCGCTAGGCGCTAGTCGGGCGGTGACCCTCCGCCTAGCGCCTAGAACGCCTAGAACGCCTAGTCGGGGTCTAGGCAATTTTAGACGGTTTAAGCGGTTTAAATAATTTTATTATAATATATATATATATATATATATATATTAACATAATATAATATAACATAATAAAATTATAAAATTGACTGATCTAAAAATTTTAAATTATAAAAACGTGAATAATATCAATGTTTTATAATTTTAGGTTTTTTAAAGAAACATCTTTTATTTTTTATTTTTATAAAAACATAGATATTAAATAATGTATTCAATCTGCATATACCACATAAGTCGTAACTCATATAATTAGCGTTTAATTTATTTAATTATCATAAATTTTGCTAAATCTAACTATTCATATAATATAAACCGATCTTTTAAAATTTACGCGGTCTAGGCGTTAATCGGGCGGCTTAAGGGGGTAGGCGGCCGACTAGACCGCTTTTTAGAACAATGCTTACAACTAATAACCACAGAATGAGAGAAAAAACCTGAGGATAAATCTATCTTCAGACGGTTTATCTCTTACTGTGCTACCCAAACTTGCACATTAATGTCGAAGAATCATATCTTGAATCTCCTTAATAGTTTCCATGGGGGCTAAACTCTCACAAATCTTCTGGTTACGCCTGTTTTGATACAATTAGGAAATTAATGTTAAAATATACAACTTGTGATTCTAATATATTCTAAATAAAATGAAACCACATGTTTCACATAATAAAGGCAATCAACTAAAATTATACTCATCTACAGGGAAGCGGAGATGCGGATTCAAATCCTAAGCCTGAGCCTGAGCCTGATGATGGTAAGAACCTTCTAAAAATGGATGGTTCTGTAGCTCATCTGCAGTTGGCTGTTCTTGAGTATCAAATAACGAGTTTCTAGTGGTATATTTTTAAGTGTATCTGGAAGCGTACCCATTCCAATCCTAAACCTTGAATCTGATTGTTTGCACACATTAGGACTTAAACTCTTATTTTACCGGGGAAATCCCGTTATAAATAATATTAATGTCCAAACTCCAATTATGTTAATATATATACTTTGAATATCTACTAAATTGAACGTGCAAATTTGTGTACTTTTAATTGAGACACAATAAGTTCATGTATATTTCAGATTTACCTACATAGTTGGTTTTTAATGGGAATTCTCCTATTTTATATCAAGAAAGTGTAAGAATCTTCAAGACTTATGGAATCTAGATTCCCGTAGGGAATCTTACTAGTCAACATCTCCAACACAGTACACCCAAGGCTCAATATATCAGCTGGAGTTCCATACACATCATTACCCTTGGGGTTAATAAGCTGATCAATTTATTATATTGAACAACAGTTCAATATCCAATGTTTCTTAAAATGTATTATATAATACTAATACTACTCTAACCTGTGAATAAAACCACTATCGTGGAGACATTTCAAACCACCGAGAATCTGTGTTGTGTAAAGGAGACTAAAGATTCTGTAAGCTTGTATCTTTGATAGAGTTTCAGCTGGGACCCTTGGGTTACAAGTATTAATCAATCAACAAATATCCAACAAGGAATAAAAGAAGAAAGTCATCCAAGCAAGATGCATCCAAGCAAAGCCATCCACACAAATATCAAGCAAGAGGCATCCAAGCAAAGCCATCCACGGAAAAGCTATCCACCGAAAATAGAATTGCAGATGGACACCCAAATTGGTTTCTTCTTCAACAGCTCTATTTTGAATTTCACATGAGTTAAAACTATTCATAGCTAAGAAACACCTACTTATCTTTAGGTTTAAACACTCTATAAATATGTAAACTTCTTGTAACATTTAAGATAACTGAGATAATAAAATCTCTTTCTCTCTATTATTATTATTCTCTATTCTGGGTTTGAATCTTACACTCTTAATCTCTGAAATCTAACATGGTATCAGAGCCTTGATCCATAAACAAGATCAAGCTTCTGATTTCATCATTATGTTCTTCTTGAATCTCTTAAACATCTATTATATCTTCCATTATTCTTGTTTCACCATTGTTACTGTTCAAGAAACTCTAGAAGTTTTTCTTGAAGCATATATCCATTCTCCTAGTTTCTTTTGTGTAAGAAACCTCTCCTCTAAGATATTTAAAGCTTCCGCAACAACCAAACTCTCAATAAATCTCCAGATCAAGAAATCAATTTTTTTCAAAATTCAAAATTTCCCAGAAAAGACTGTTCATCTTCTTCCCCAAAAGTTCTTTGTTTATTTTGGAAATACATTAATCTAAGCTTCCTGAAAAACTCTGAGATTGATATATATTCATACTAGATGAGTTTCTGTGAAGTTAGAGGGGGTATATTTCTGGAAATTTCTCAAAGAACTCTCTTATGAACAGTTCTGCGTTTTTTTGTTTATCCACTGGTACATACTTTGTTTGCTCTTGAAATACGTTTTCTAGCTTCCTAAAACCTCTGAGATTGATATAAATTCATCCTAGACGAGGTGTGTGAAGCTAGATTGAATTATTACTTGAGATTTCTCAAAGATCGCCTCACAAATCTTCAAACAGCTAGTTGTTAACCAGTGGACAATAGAAGGTTTCCTTGAAGATCATTCTTTTCAATCATGGAGGAGATAAAACCAACTACAATTAGAGTCATTCTACGAGGAGAAAACTATCTCATATGGTCACGATCTACAAAATCTAACTTGTATGGTCGTGGCTTGTGGAATCAAGTTGAACCCGCGAAAGGAATAGAGCCTCCATGAATGAAAAATGGTTACAAAAAGATCAAATGGTGCTCAGCATAATCCACAGCTCCCTGAGTGATTCAATATTTTAATCTTACTCAGATTGTGAGACAGCTCAAGAACTTTGGGAAAATCTCAAGAATATGTAGGGAGACATCGAGTAGTTGATTAGCCGAATCCAAGATTAGCCGTTTGAGGTAGCTCGAGCTTGTCTCTCATTTTGAGTAGTTGATAGGTAGAGCGAGGGAAAACTTGATGCCATCGAGTGCTGAGATTAAAGAAAATATTGTGGTTCTGTAGTAGTTCATCACTGAGACATACTAGACCATCACAACTATTGTTGCCAACTTTGAAGAAGGTGTTTTCCCAAAGAGTTGGAATCTTAACAGAAACTGATGAACTCAATACCAACGATCTCATAGCTTCAATATTATAAGATTCTTCATATAAGGACACCATAGGATGTCTGGATTTCCTGATTGCGTACGATGGGTTAACTGTCTTTTTTGGAACTGACGGGATTGGATTGTAGCGTACCATTGCGTCGATACGAGCTTGAACTTGAGCAATGATTTCACATCAAGTATTTCCAGAATATTCTCTATTATATGGTGTGGTAGTCCCATATTTGTTCTGAAATGATGAATAGAAAATATATATAATTACTTTAGTTTTTCACAATCATACCCAAAAAATAACTCAAGGAATAAACTTGGGACTAGGAAACCAAATATATGAGAGTTCTGGTATTTTAATATGAGAATTAATTAGAATTCAAATTTCCATTAAGACTTCTCGAAAGACCAACTTGACAACAAAACACCAAGTATGTGTCGACCCCACTTAAATGTAATGGTAAATCTTGAATAATGTTTTGGTGTTTTATGAATAGTATCACATCATATTTGGTGAACACGTTTCACAAAACACCATATATATATAATTTTATTTATGTTTTAATTTATTATTTGAATAATTTTCTTGCATATCAATTAAAAATAAAAATATCATCACTATTTTTATATTTTTTAATAATATAGTATTATAGTTGTAATAAAATTATAATTATAATTAGTATGTAACCTTTTTAAAAACAAAAGCATAAAAACTAAATTGAACATGGCTGATTCAAATATTTCTGATAGTTAGTAAGATATAATTTATTCTTTGCTATTTTAATTTTTGATGATTATATAGTCAATTTTAACCTTATATTTAAGATCTAATATATCATTTTATATAAAGAATTAGTATTTATCAAACTATTAGAAATAAACTATTATTTTTGCTTTTTTGTCTATGATTTTATTTTCAAGTCCATAGTAGATATTGATTTTTCCATTTTAATATTTCTGCATGTGTCACTTTGTTCTTCTATTTATCTAGAAATTTTTTGCTCATTTTTCTCCCTTTTATTCTTCATTTTCTGAGGCTTTATTTTATATGGGTCTTATTAAAATTAATTACTACACATTTTTGCATTTGTAAAAATTTTCTTTTAGTTTATTCTAGAGTTTTTTTTGCTCATTTTCTACTTTTTCTTCTTCAATTTTCTGAGGATTTATTTTATCTGGGACTTATTTTTCTCCATTATTGTTCTTCATCTATCTTGAATAAATAAAATATAAATAGGATTTCATAAATATTTTGCAATCAATTTCCATTAATAAAATATGAAACTATATAAATATATATTATATTAAATATTGATGTAGACCAATGATATCAAATTTCTAAAATTCCATGCGAACGGTCTTAGCATAAAGTCTTCTATGGACAACCTATGAACAGTATAACTTAATTTTAGTTAATTATTTCACATTCTTTTATCATGTGTCACTTTGTTCTTCTATTTTTCCTAGAGTTTTTTTCTCCTTTTTCTTCTTCTTCTTAATAATTTTCTGAGGCTTAATATTAGCTAGTACTTATTCTTGTCCATTATTTTTCTTCATCTATGTAGAATAAATAGGATATCAAAATACAATTTCATAAATACTATGAGACCAAGTGCTGTTAAAAATATGAAGTAATGAAATAAATATTTTAAATTATTTATTAATAAGAATATATACTAAAATCATTATTTTATTAATTTCTATTATTTGTTGCCTATTTTTCTTTTAAGTTTATAGTAGATATGAATTTTTCTATTTTAACATGTTTGGCAGATTATCATTATAATTTATGTTAAATATTGATGTGGAGTAATAATATCAAGTTTCCAAAATTTCACATATATGGTTTTAGCATCAAGTAGGTTCAACTTTTATATACTATAGATTTGGAAAATTATCATGAGAATATATATTAAATATTCATGTGGACCAATGATATCATATTTCTAAAATTCACTTGGACAGTCTAAACATAAAGTCTTATGTGGACACTCTAGGACCATTGTAGTTTAAGATTAATTACTATATATTTTTGCATTTCTCACTTTGTTCTACTATTTTCCTAGAGGTTTTTGCTCATTTTCTGAGGCTTAATTTTATCTAGCACTTATTCTTCTCCGTTATTGTTCTTCATCTATCTTGAATAAATAAAAATACTAAATAGGAATTAATAAATAGTTTGCTACCAATTGCCATTCATAAAATATGAAGTTATGATAACATATTTTTATTAAATATTGATGAAGACCAATAATATTAAATTTCTAAAAACCCATGTGAACATTAAATTTCTAAAAACCCATTATGGTTGATAGACTTTGTCATCCCATTATGGGATTCATTAAACCTACAAAACCAACAAAAAATGATTTAACAAGTACAAAATAATTAAACTTAAAACTAAATTAAAATGATATATTAGACATACCATGTAGCTCGACCTCCAGCATTAGGATGATGAAGAAGCATATGCTCTTGTCCGGGGTGAGAGACGAAGTCCTCGACACTCATCTGCGATGGTAAGTTTGAAGCCTGTGGTGCCGGTGATTGAGCTTCCGGTATAAAAAAGTATATTTATAAACTATTCAAAATAACTATATATTTTACAATTTTAATTGTAATTGTTTTATTTCATACTTAATATAATTCATATTTAAATAAGTTTAATTATAAATTAAGGAAAATATCATTATATTACAATACAAATAAAATTATTAACTACTCTAAATCTGATGACATTCCGTCGGATGGAATAGTATCTTCATCTTCAGAAAATTCGTCATGTTCTTCTTCTGAATCTAAATGCACGATATCGTCGCCAAATTGTGTAAAATCAACCACAAGACCAACTTCATAGGAAAGCGCAACTGGATCTATTGGATTACTTCTCGTTGGTTGCAAAGCATCATGTTCCGGAACTCCATAAATTCTTCCTCTTGTGTTAATTGCCATAACAGTGATCCAAGGATCATGCGTCGTGTAACTCAAGGATACCATATGTAGCAAACCTAAAGCATAAAATATTTTTTACATAACCTATTTGAATATATAAGAAATAAATTGATCCATGTATATATATACCTGATCTGCTTGTGATGCTAAGATGAATGAGTCATATTTCAAAAGTCTCTGTGTAGCATGTACAGATGTAACGTCAAATTGGTCAACTTTAACACCACGCCCAAGAAATGGATCATACCAATCGCACATAAAAACAATGCATCTTAAGTCCAAAAATCCCGTGTACCGCACTTCCAATATTTCTTTCAAAATGCCATAGTAAACTACTTGACCCGATTGAGTCGAAATACCATAATCTGAAGTGGGTCTCCTTCTTCATTCTTCATGAATCCTAAATGCATATCCCCTTATGCAATACCTTGGATATAAAGTTGCAATTGACTTTGGACCGCTAACAATTTCCAATAACCGTGTGGGAAACGTTTGACCATTCTCCAAAAAATCATACAATTGTCGATGCACACATCGATCATATAAAACGGTAAAACAAGCCCAGATACAAGTTTTTGTATCTCATAGTATGATCCTGGTGAGAGATTATCTTCAGGCAAAATATCTTTTACAAAATCTGCTATTGCATCTACACATTCTTCTGTCAAATTGTAATCTGTCTTAATGATCATCATTCTACTAGCAGATGATAACGGTGAATGACCATCTCTACATCCGCTATATAATGGTTGTTTCGCTGCATCTAACATATCAAAAAACTTTCTAGCCTCTAAATTTGGTTCTTCAACTCTATCTCTATCTTCCCCACCATAATACATATTTTCTCTAAACGCATCATTCACCATTTCAACAGTACCGATTGTTACATCTACCTCTGTGTGTTCTCCTAAACTATCTCTAAGATTTTGTTCACTACTACTACCATAATCATAATATTTTTCTCAATGTAGATACCAAATCTTATACCCCGGCATAAACCCATTCATATATAAATGATTCCAAACTATCTCAACATTAATATTATGAGAATTTTGGTATATTGAACATGTACATTTCAACTTACCACTTTTTTGGTCCGTGGTTGATTTCCAGACAACTCCATGAACTCACATATACCTCGCGCGTATTCATAGTTCAACAAGCTAGAATCTGGATCCTTCATCTCTACATCCATCCATGATCGAAAATACGACATCTCTTTATATTTTTTTTTGTTTTAGAAGTAATGTATTATCTTTTGCTTGTAAGGAGAAGTGTGCAAACATATATATAATATCGCTTGCCATCGGAAATCTGTCGGAATTACGTTACAAATTTTGAATTCATAATGGCTATAACAACGGCTATGACAATGGATACATTAACATTCTTATTTTCTGAAGGATTTCGGACGGCCTTGGAATAGTTCATCGGAAATCCGTCAAAAAGTAATGGATATAATAACAGTTTTATTTTCCGTCAGGTAGCTGTCATAAATCTGTTGGAAATTTCTGACAAATTTTAGTCTATAGGAAATCCATCAAAATTTTTGATGGATTTCCGACGGATGCAAACATTTACATTTTCTCGGAACACTGTCAGAATTCCTTAAAAAAATTTGGACGGATCTAAGTCCATCAGAAAATTCCGTTGGTTTCTCACCTGCTTTCTTATAGTGACAAGACTAGTGCATAAATATCGTTAGAAGAAAATTATCTGCCACAATAAATCATATATCTCAACAATTGTTTTCTTTCAAATTTCACTTAATCAACACACAAATATTAATATTAGAATACTAGTGTGTTGAGGAAAAGCTAACATGAATCTGCAACTATCAATCTTGCTACACAACTGATTACTATACAATATGTACATATAAAATCTATATCTACTCGCGAATAGATCTATAAGTTACATTATATTGACCAGCTCAACAAGTTTTAATGATTTTCATATTTTTAATCAAATTTTGATTTTTTATTTTAAAGTTGCTTTTGTAGCTCTTATAACTTGGTGATAGAAATATATCTTAGTTATTTTCTTTAATTACCAGTTTATTTCAAAAGACTCCTTTAAAAATGATTTCAGGAATATGTTTAGTTCAAAATGGTCTTAGAACTGCTATACGAAATAAATAATAAAAATTTAAATAATTTGAAAATTTTGGTGGAAAAGCATGAAAGTATATTGAGATATAAGAATTCATGTAGTCCAAGTGAAATATTAGCGAGCCAATAAAAGTTCTAGAATATATATTATCTTAATAAGTGAAATTATGAAATCTTATTTTTATTTTATTTGGTTTGGTTGTGTATATATGTACCATATACTATATCCATTCCGTATGTGCATATAACCCATTGTATGTACCCATATAACCCATTTACATGCACATATAATTTAAATATAGTCAACCTAAAATTTGTTTTCTTAACTTATATTTTCAACATAAGGTAGAAATAATTTTATTTTTAGTTTTTCACTTCAATCTATTTTTCTTACTGAAAATCAATCTAAAAAATATCATAACACTTT
Source organism: Nasturtium officinale (assembly GCA_963854855.1). Lineage (NCBI taxonomy): Eukaryota > Viridiplantae > Streptophyta > Magnoliopsida > Brassicales > Brassicaceae > Nasturtium > Nasturtium officinale. Next base: position 3,845,030 of record OY978505.1, read on the forward strand.
TGTGTCACTTTTGTAAGGTTATATATATTCACAGCCGGCTCAAAATTTAACAGCCCATTATTATTAGGCCATTATTATTAAAAACAAAATATTTATTTTCAAATATAGATAACTAAAATGAAAATTCAGAAATTTTAAAACGTTAAATTATTTGAATAACTACTAACAATTTTTAACATTTTATTTTATAAATCCAAGTCTTTTTGCAAATAATTTTTTATCATATTTATAATTTTATATCATTGTTCAAGTACCTAAATTCAATTTCTATAAACTATATAACAACATGTGTTGGACAAAATATATAGGTTCTTTTTGTTTTTAGAATTGGAATTGGATATCAATATCGGAACTCAAATTCAAAAAATTATATATTGAAAAAATTTAAGGCCCCTGTTATTATTATATCCGGAGTTGGGTGAAGGGTGGTCACACATTGGTCCGTTATACCAAACTGGTCATTGTAAGGCTGGACGTTTGGGTATCCGATCAGGTGCAGGTCGGGTATTTCGGGTGTTCGAGTGTTTGGTGTAGAGATATAGGACCTGGTTGGGTATTTTAGAATTTCGGGTCAGGTTCGGGTAAACACCCATTGGGTTCGGGTATTTTCGGGTATATCCGAACTCAAATAATTTTTGAACCAACCTTTAAAAACTGATATATATTCATATATATTCAATAATTTTTTTTTAAATCAACCCAAATTCATTAAAATTAGATAGAATGTCAAAATAAATCCAGAAAATTCAAACCACCAAACCAAAACACAAAATTTATTTCTTCATTTGTTCTTGAATTTATGAAACATTTAACATTAAATAACACAAAATTTCAAGTAAAAAATATATAATATAACTAAAATAACATATGAAATTTTTATATATGAAAATTAAAAAAAAAACTAAAACATTTAAGTGTTATACAAGTTCGGATTAGTTTAGGTTTGGGTTGTTCGGGTATACCCGATCGGGTATGGGTATCCCATGAGTAAAAAATATACACCCGATCGAGTATTATAGTACACCAATACCCGATCTGAACTCTTTACTTTGGGTCGGGTTTGGGTTTGGGTATCGGTTATTATGCCCATGCCTAGTATATACGATAGAAATGTTTAAAGGTATAGAAAGCATGTATGAATAAATATACAATAAGGAAATTTTGTTTCCCAAAAAATTATTTATTCTTTGACTTAAGAAAAAAATCTATAAAAACTTCATAAGGAGAAAAAAAAATGGAAAAAGACAAAAACTTTATGGAAAATTTACCTCTTAAGTTTCGTAACGGCTTTGCTTATGATTGCATTTTGTTTTTTTTGCTACGAGACCTCACATAACTCTTTATTTAAATATTTTCTCCTATTCTCTTTCTTTCACCATCCTACCTTAAATGTTTCTCTCTCTCTCTCGATTTTTTAAATAAGATATTCGTAAAAGCACAATAAACGCACAAAAGCAAAAAGAAGAAAATGAGCAATCAATTCAATATGACTAATGCTCAGAATTTGACCCAAGAGGGATTTGTGCGGGTCATAGCCGATTCTGAACATTCTGAAGGCGACTGCATAATAATCGAGAAGCAAACACCTCTATCACAACATTCTCTTATGTTGGGAACTCAGACTGTGAAGGCTGCAAAAGGGAGAAAAAGAGCAAAAATAAATGGTGAAAATTATGGCGGAGAATCACATGATCGTGAAAAACATATTCAGAGCGAAAGAAAAAGGAGGAAAATGATGAGTGATATGTTTTCTAAACTGCATGTTTTGCTTCCTGAACTTTCTCCTAAGGTATTGATTTAAGAACACATAATTTTTTGTTGATTGGTAACCACATAAAATTTAATCAAATGATTTTCTTCTAGTCAGCAATAAACTTATTTATTAGTTACGCTTGTTTTTTTATGATAACTCACATCTGGAAAATTGAAACTAGTTTTATTTAAGATTTAGCCTATGAACTATCAATCATATAAATATCATGTATGCATCTATATTTCATGTGGAAAATAAGATTTAATTTCATAGAATCATTGTTTAATCTGATCTAGTTCAGTAGTTTTCCCTATTTTTGATATACTTTATGTCTTTATAAAAAATATTAATGTTAATTATAATATTCTTGTTTTTCTTTCCTTTTGCCGATTTTTACTTTTAGATTACAATTTCTTCAACTGCATACACTTGTTCCCTTTTATGTTCAGTTTCACATCTTTTTTCTTTTTCTAAGAAATTATATCCAATATATGTCACTTTAATTGGTTCTTATTCAGCAAAGCCATCAAGTTTCCAATTTCTCTTTTCTTGTTCATCTTAATTCCATTTTCTCCTTTTCATTTTTTCATGTGAATTTAAGGTCAATATTATAGCAAAATCGTCTTATACTATTTCCAAACCCTGCAAGTTTTTCTATTCAATGTATACTTCTTCTATTTTCTTAAAATTAATTAATCTTAATTTACATATATGTACTATTTATTTTAATTGAATCGGAGTCCAATTTCAGTCAACCAATTACCATGGTAAGAATTCTTCTCTTATTAAAGACTTAAAATTACATAAAATAGTAAATGATAATGAACTAATCTATACATTTATGTGTCTAATATCAGATGTTATTCTAAGTCAACTATTCTTATATTTTAATTATATCCCACAGGCAGACAAACCAACGATAGTAGATGAAGCAGTGCGTTTCATCAAATCCTCCGAATTAGATTTGGAAAAACTCCAGATGCAAATTCTTGAAAAACTTCAAAATTCTTCTGCCTTAAACACAACTTTTACTTATGCTCCATCTTCATCCTCTTCTCCAGAAACTCATCTCACACCAATGTCAAACCATCCCCAAGCCCTTACTGTATGCCCTACTACATCAGATTCTTACTCTCGTGAAGCTTTCTTGGCCGATCAGATCTCTTCTTCCAGTGCTCCCACCGTGAATCTGTCTTACCCTTGTAATGACCTGACCGCGGGGTTTGGTACTTGGTCCTCACATAACTTTGTGCTGAATATATTTGGGAATGAAGCTTTCTTCAATTTTTGGTGCCCTAAAGACAAAACAGGAGTTTTAACTACTGTTTTTTACTTGTTTGAGAAGTACAAGATTGAAGTTTTGTTTGCTAATGTCTCCTCTAATGTTTTCCGAAGGACCTACATGATCCAAGCTCAGGTGATAATTTTATATAAAATATGGTGATATTTAACTAAAAGTAATATTTTCTAAATCATAGGATCCAAGTGGTCATATTTACAATGGGATTTTTTTCTTTGGTGGTAATGGAACAGGTGAATCCAAGTTATGAGAATCAGTTATTAGGAGATGGATTTGGAATTGTGGAAATCTTCAAGCAAGCTGCTCAAGAATTGGAGTTATATGTTTTATCTCTTTGAGCCTGGTTGTTTTGGTTTGAGTTTTAAGGTGATTGGACTGTGATTTTTAAGTTTTCTCCGAGGGGGGGGGGGTTTGCAAATTCCATCTCTTTGTTTAGGCAGAGAGATTTTTAAGAAAAGAAAAGAAAAAGAGAGAATATATTTGTGCGAACTTTGTTGTAGTGACTTATTTTCGTAATTGTAATGATATTTTCTTTATCAGTGTATTGAAATGTATTCTCCAATGAGACATTTAAGTCAACCATTACTTCAAGGATAAGATGCATTAAAAATGCATTATACTCGTTTAGGTGAATATAATTATAAATACTATGTTCCAGTTTCTCAAGTTTGGGAGTGGATAAATGTACCACTCGTCTCACAAATCATTTGAGATGGTGTGCTACTTGTCTTACTAGGCCTTTACTAATCTTATTTATTTCTTCTAAAACTTGATTAATATACATATTTACTTTGAAACCTTCAATTTCTTCTAACGTTTGACCATAGCGCGTCCCCCCCCCCAATTCATCAGTAAAGTAGGATCAGAAAGATAGAAGCAGTGGAAGTGAAGGCAAATTCCCTAAGACAAATCTTGATTCTGTTTCATTTCTGTCAACCACAATGGTAATTACATCATAGACATGTTTGGAAAGAAGTTCTACAAGGAGACCTTTAACGCACACAAATGGACGACTTTGGATTTGAGGAGTTATATTGTTAGACGAAAAGTACTTTTCCCTCAACCAGTCCTGGTCCTAAGATTTTAGATGCCTAATGAGAAGAGAGGACAGAAACAATTTGTGGCCCATCAAATTTGTTAGGAAATAAATATTTTATTAAAAATAAAATGTTGTAATAATGTTTCTCACTAGCTGTCTCAAACTCATCAATTTGCTTAAATAAATAAAAATGAACTCATTACCAACTGAAATAAATACACATTTCATAAATTGATGCCCCTTATTCTCTATATATATCTTGGCGCCTAAAGCAAGGTCTTTACCAGCTTTATTCTAAGGTTGGGCCTGCCCTCAACATATTTGCAGAGTTTTTATTCACTTTAATCGGACATTGTTTTGCTATTTGCCGGTTTATAAATTATCAATTGAACACTTGTTCTTGTGATTATGAACATGTATAGGGTTTGTGGTGAGGATAATCGAACGCTTTCTTATCTTGCAAGGTCCTGATCTTCACAAAACTACTTGATATTCTATTCCAATCTATTTTCTCAAACTTCTTAAAATAAGAACAGTGGGAGTTTCTCAAGAGAGTCTCTCACAATTAAAAATAATAATAATAAAAAGGAGGAGAGAGGGTGATGAGATATTCTCATTTAAGAATTTTAAGAAACATGAGAGACTCATTTAATATGTGTTCATTATTCATTGTTTACTTACTTTTTAAATTTTTAAAATCTAATTAGAAAATCAAATTTTGTTAAAATATTAATATTTTTGTTTGAGAAACTTAGTGATTTTCTTACCAGTATGGATGACTTTAGTTAGTACATCCATCAAAAAAAATTGAATACCAAAAGTACATAATAATGAAGAAGTAGGAGTTGTAGAAACACATAAAATTTTAACAAATTTTATACTTCTTGCAAATGGAATTACGTCTTCCACCTTTAACCATTGTGAAATTTTCACTAACATCACTGATACTACATATTCACAAATTTTTATATTTTGATGACATTTAGAATCATCAAGCAATTAAAATATCTTTGATTCATGGAATAGCCTACTCAAGATTCCTTTAATTACTTCAGGAAGTTAATATTCATAGAAGATAAAAGTAACTTAGAACAAAAGAATATACTACAGTCCAGAAGAGTGTGCTAATTATCATATTCTCTTAGAATTGGCGTGGTTATGTATATGATGTTTAATGTATTCTTAGATTTTTACATGGTTTGAAACAAGTCATAGATATCCATAATGCTGTTTAAAATGATTTTCTCAAGTTGTTTAAATAAGTTTCTTTAAATTATTATTTTTAATTCATTGATTGTAAGTTTGTAACAAACAATGGTTGTATGTGCTGTAAAATTGTTCAGAAATAAAATGATGAATTACTAGACGAAAGAATATTTGATTTACTTAATAATTAAAAACTTAAAAGTGACTGACAGCCCAACATATATTAAGGGAAATAACTAAACCCCTAATGAGGCAATTTCAATATTCCATAACTAAATTATGGAAAAATGGATAAGTTATGACAAAAAATCAAACAACTTATTTTGTTTTGTAATGTGAAATTTAATAAACAACAAAAACCAAATTTACAAAGGTTTGAGAAGTAGCAGAAATATATTAATTGCTACAAAAGAGAAAACAGAGAATGGTGAATAAAAGAATTACATAAAAATATAGGATAATGAGGCAATAAACATTTAGCGTCAATGGTGACAGCAAACAGAGGTCTAGCTGAGATGGAGAGATTCCATCAGTTTTGAAACAGAAAAGAAATATGGTTCCAGATTATTTTTATCTATAGCATGAACAAGCTGATATGATGATTGAGGCTTCTCTTGGTGTCTTCTGTTGGATCAGAATAAAAGACATTGGACTTTTATAATGTGTGAATAAAAATTTGACTTGGGCTACATAAATTAGGTCCAAAAGTCATGTGTGGGATTGTTGGAAAAGTCCCACATTGGATAAATGAAAAAGGAGACTATCATATATATATAGTCACACATATTTATAAGCTTTAAAGGCTTGGATAGAAGAGAAGAGTCCACATGCGCGTGCCGCCACCGCCGTCCGTCCGGCTTGGGCTTGGTAGAGAGCCTCCAGCCCAATAAGTTCATTTCTTTTTGGGACCAATTAAGCTCAAAAGAACATGCATTTCGTTTCTAAAAATGACAAGTAGTTTGTCTATAAAATAAAAACGTCATACATTTCTTTCTCTCAGATATTTAAACGAGATACACAGTCTTTGGGAAGACATTTTTGAGATTTAAATCTCTAGATCTATGCCGAGATTTTCGCCCACGTGTAGAAGCTGTTACGGAAAGTGGGTCTCGTTCATCTCTTTAAAAAATCCGTCTCTCTTCTCATTGGAGATAACATTTTCATTTTTTCACGCAAACAAACCAGCAAATCCTCTAGCGTAAGTATTCCGAGAGTGTTTCTAGAATCTATAGTTTGATAGGGCGTTCACAACTGAAGCGTGAATCGTCTCCCATGGTTGTATCCTGGGACTCTATATTCGTACAGTCCCGTATCACTACAGAGCGAATATTAAGAGTTAAGGAAAGTATCATATATCACCTCCATGTTCATTTAGTTACTTTCCTTGACATCAATCTTACATT